>JAKGDA010000001.1:0-1200000 GCA_021596325.1 Parafenestella ontariensis | reverse complement strand
TCTTCTTATCCTTCACTCTGTCTGCGAGGTTGGAGAGGATCGACCCCGACTCTGACATACTGCCGTTGCTACCTAATTTGCGAACAATGTCGTTGAATTCGAAGTGCTCGACGGCTTTGACCGCCGCCAAACGGACTTTGTCGTCACTGTCAATAAGACACTCTGCGAACGACTTGAGTAGCTTTTGCTCCTCGTCAGGGTCAAGCCCTATCCCACCGGCGGATGTCATAAGTATGCGGCCTATGCCGGTAGTCCATGCGGCGCGTATGACGGCCGATTTGTCGTTTTTGCGTTGCAGGAAAGCATGGTATGCGACAGGGTATTGAGTGGGAAATGAGTTGATAGAAGCAGGTGTGGTTAGAAAATCGAAGGGTCGCGCGGACTCAGAGCGCGACAAACTCTGTGACGGGTATGCTAATGGATCTAAGTCAGGTAAAGGAGGTGGGCCAGCAGCACCGATACCTGAGATCATGTCGCCGAATGTCTCGGTTGCAAGCTGACGCAGCTGCACGTTCTCCGTACCAAGTTCATCTTGTAGATGCGGTATAATCTCTTGGAGGACTCCCGGACAGCACTTCCATAGCTCTCGAAGTAGCCGGTGAGCTTTATTCGCTTCATTGATGTCTTCCTCTGAAGGGCCCTTGGGGCTTTCGTCGTCGTCATTCCGCGCATGGTTCCTAAAGGAGCCACCTGCGTTGGTAAAGTCGACGATGACGGAGCTGAAGTAGTTGCCGATTAGGCGGGCCATCTTCTCTGGATAGGCATTGCAAACGTTCTTCGCCATGTTGTAAGCAGGTGGTGCATCCTTGCGGCGGAGCGTTGATTGCTTTGAATCTATTTGTGCGCTCTTCTTGCCCTTTGCAGAGCTTCCTAGTGTTATGGGATCCGCCCACAGGAACTGGGCGACTATGACGTCGACGACATCGTGTGTGACTGCCGGCGCTTCGTCGATTATGGTGGACAAAACCTCTGTCATGTTGTGTTCCACGTTCTTACTCAGCTCCTCGCCGCTTTCGCTCTTTGACGGCCCGGACAAGACATCGAAGCACGTAGTGAAGAGGGCCGAGGTGAGCTGGTCCGAGCCAGGAATCTCGTTAATGAGCAGGATGCTCTTCCACTCGGCGAGCGATCGTAGCACGTACATGTGCTGGCTGTTGTAGGGGTGCGAGGGGTCGGACAGGAGAGGCATCATCTTTACAATGATGACCGTAAAGATCTCCTAAAGCGCTTGTCAGTACAATCGCCACGGGCGCACTGCAGTCTCTGGCATACCTTGAGCTTCGATGCTGGGTATGGCGCATCGGGCGCGAACAGCTTGAGCATGTCGAGTATGCAGCAGACGGTCCACGCGCGCACGCCATTGTCCTTGTGCTGCAGCAGGCTCTGGTGGGCCAGCTCCTGCGCGACGGGCATAAGTGAGTCCCGATGTGCCTCCTCTTGATCAATGGTCCGCAGCTCATCTAACAGCGCCTTCAATCGCGTCAAAAGGTCGCCGACGCTGATCTGCTTTCCCGGGCGTCCTACAAGCGACTGCTTGAACTTGAGCCTCTTGAGGCCATCCTGATCCTCCTGCTCCTGCTCTTGTTCCTCCTCTTCTACCACTTCAGTCGCCGCTGCGGCGCTCCGCCGGCTTCGAGGCGCCATATCGCGTGGCTGCGCGTCTGAATTGGCCTGTTGCGATCGCAATGTATATGTGCTACTACAGTATAGTTTACGCGCCTGGAGGGGCTATCACGGCCTAGGATCGTGGTAGATTCGCAGAGCGACGCGGTGGTGATGCGTATGATGCGCTGTGTCGAGGGGAAGCTGCAGCTACTTTCCTGCGGTGACGCGCTAGCCAACCATCGAACGCGACTTCCGCATGGGCCGTGCTTTCCATATTCCATCGCCCTTGCAACCCAATCACTCACCTTTCATCGGCTTGGCTTCGCTTCCGCCTCGGAAACATACACTAGCATTGGTCGGCTGCTCAAAGACCTTTACCCATGCCAAAGCAGCCCAAAACAAGAGCTTTTGTCTAGGTTGTCAAGCTATCACACGTTGCGAATTTCTTCATGTCCTCGACTCCATTTAGAAGCTTCGGACGGACGAGTTCAAGATGGAGAGACAGCAGGCCTTTCAGCGAGTATGTAGTCGTAGCCCTGCTACTCTTACTCTACTAACACATCTCTAGTTGAAGCCACCATGTCTCCATTTGCTGCAGGTTACCGCCAGAGTCGCACAGAATCCAGGCGCCAGGAAGGACCTAGTTCAGGCGCTCACAAACTTGCTCATCGCACTTCAGACGATCACCACCACGCCGCGTCTTCTAGACGCAAAGCTAACTGAATATGCTTTTGTTCCCATATCTCAAGTCCTCCGCATCTCACGACAAGTGCCTGTTCGTGCACTGGAGCTCTGTCTCCAATGCATCTCGGTCCTTCTCTGCGCAGGCTGGGGAGGAGGTCTCGAGCCTGCTCTATCTGGCCAGCTGCTTATTCTATTCACGTTCCTGGCAAAACCATCTTCAGCAGAAAATGGCATCACAGCGACTTCGGAGGAACTTCAGTCGATGGCCTTCCAATGCATGGCTGAGCTCATGACTGAAGTGTCTCGCACGAAGCAAGGCAAAGAAGCCATGACTGCTACAGCCAACATCCCAGCGCTGGGTGAGGCCGTACTTATCATGCTTAATAGCCTCACAGACAGCACTTCGAACAGTGTCAAATTCAGGGCTACCACAGCTCTGAAAGCTCTCGTTGTGGTACTAGCCGACGATGATGCTTTGGCGAGCTTCCTCCCTAAAATCGTCTCATCCCTGACTAAGGTATTGACCCCGAGTAGCAGTAATCGGCCAGGCTTTCGGGTCGTTGAGCAAAGCTTGGAGCTACTTTCGTCACTGCTGTTACGCCTACTCAGCGATCGGAAAACCAAAAACTTACCCGAAAAGGCTCCTTCAGAGCAGCTTACAAACAGCACTACGGTATCGCGCTCCACTTCGTGGTTGCAAGCGACAGCATCTCAAATGAAGATTGCGCTCTCAAACGTCTTCAAACTTCGGGATCATGATAAGTCAGAGGTTCGACAGGCGCTCCTGCAACTGTGTCTCTGCATCATACAGGACTGCCGAACATCCCTCTCTAATTGTACGAGCATGGCTATAGAAACCATCATCAGCCTCGTTGGCCATGAAGGCTCTCAAGACACAATCGAGACCCAACTCAAGGTGCTGCTATCTACTGTTCAGAACCTCTCGGACCTTTTACGCGAAAGCCTTCACGGCTGGATCCTGGCCCTCCCCCGGCTGATGCAGTCCAAAGACGACCGCAGCAGACGTCGACTTATCCATCAAATCTCGGTCACGCTACGATTATTCGAACAAGATCTGACCACTCTCGACGATAGACTTGCCGATAGTCTTCGCGACGGTGTCGCTACGGTTTTCAGTGACTCTAAAGGGTTGGAGGAGCTTGGCGGAACGACATCGGATACCGTAACAAATCAAGCATTAACACTGGGTTCGACCAACTCCTCCTTCCAACCGCTCAAACTACGTTTCAAAGGTCAGGATGATACGATAGCAGAGTTCAAGGTTCTGCTGCAGGAGCTTGCTAGATCGGATTCAGCATTGACAGTAGCACAAGAGCTTACAAGATCCCTCGATGGTGGGACACTCGAAACACAATTAGCCAGTTTTTGGGTCTCAGTCAACCTGATTAGAGACATCACGACGAACAACCCGTCATTTGATGACTTCTTTGACCTGGGCACGCCTAATTTGCGGGAAGAGATATTGGATGTTTTGTACTCCTACTCATTGACGATTCTCAACCAACGAGAGTCGAGCAATGATACTCCCTGGCACTTCTACGCACTAGCCCTCGAGACAATAGCTCTGCAGGCAACGCGGTACAGAGCAGAATTTCGTCCAGAGTTGAGCGAAGTGCTATATCCAGTACTCCATCACCTTGGAAGCTCGAATGCTGCCCTCCGAGAACATGCACTGGCCTGCCTGAACATCATCTCAGAGGCTTCGGGATACTCCGATGCCGGTCAACTCGTTGTCGCCAATGTTGACTATATCGTCAATGCTGTCGGGTTGAAGCTTGCCGTGGGAGATGTGTCTCCTCAAGCTCCTCAAGTCTTGTTGATGATGATGCGGCTCTGCGGTCCGTCTTTGCTACCGTATCTGGATGACGTCGTCGGTAGCATATTCGACGCGCTGGAGAGGTATCATGGGTATCCCAAACTCGCGGAGCTCTTATTCTCCGTTTTGAAGGGCATGGCGGAAGAGGGTGTGAGGGCACCACAGCTTGCTCTGACTGCAAGCAATGATGATGAGCCAGTCCGTGCCCGCAAGAAAGTGGTCACTATGAAGGATGTTGTTGCAGCATTGAAGAAAATGGAAGCTGACTCACGTAAGAGAGACAAGGAAGCAGAGGAATGGTCTACAGAACCCTTTCCTCAGAAGCCGTGGAAAGACGATGCTACTATCGCAGAGAACGGAGAGCAAAGCGATCCCATGGCCGAAGAACAACCTCCACCTGAACCTCAACCGGAAGAACCTCAGCCTCCCGCTCCAAGGACCTTCTCCCTCCTCCTCAAAATCTCCGAACTCACACAACACTACCTCACCACTACCTCACCAACACTCCGAAACTCCCTCCTATCCCTCCTCAGAACCACAATCCCTGCACTCGCAAAACATGAGAACTCTTTCCTACCCCTCATCAACACCCTCTGGCCCGTCTTACTACCCCGCCTACAGGATCCAGAAGCATACATCGTGTCCAACACCTTGGACGTAGTCGCTCTGATGTGTGAGCACGCCGGCGACTTCATGAGATCACGCATCGAGGATGCGTGGGAAGTGATTGTTAGAAAAGTCCATCGTCGCACAAAGCACCAGACAGACAATCGTAGCAGCAAAAGCGGCAGTCTCACCTCTTCATCCCTCAACATATCAACAATCCAGACTAGCATGAGTAAACTCTCCATGGGCCCCGTGTCCACTACCGATCTATCCAGACCAGAGTTGTACGTCGATGCGCCTTCGCGCATGATTTGGAAAAGCCTCGTAGATCTGCTGTGCGCGATCGCGAAACACGTAACGGTGCGAGAAGAGCGGTTCGACGAGATACTAGACATACTGGATCCGGTTTTGGAAATGAGCGACGTGCGTCAGGCGATGGAGTACTGTAATGCAGATGCGGTCTGGCTGCGGCTGTACAAGAAGAGCAAGCTGGCAGGCATTCAGCAGAAACAGTCCGGTCATCATCATCCTGCGGCTCAGACGTTTGTAGTAACAGGGAAAGTGCCGGTGGGCAGGCCTCATTGGCATTTTGTACGGCTTTGAAGCTAGTGGTGGACATGGTTGGTGTGGCTGGGTGTCGCCTTCACCGCAACAAGGAGCGTTAAGAGACGCCATATCACCGTAGATGATTCAATTGTAACGATATTTATATTCCGACCAGCTAGGTCTCTAACTCATCCAACCAAATCCTTCTTCCCAACCAAAAACGCCCGACGCTCAAGCGCTCATCAGCTATGACTAAAGCAAGCTTTTCTTTTCATGTCATGTCATGTTGAACCATTTCCCTCTATATGCTTCCTGTCCTTTCTTACAACAAAGTTTGTCTTTCGAACGAAGGCACTGCGAAACTCCTACTTTTAATCATCCTTTTTCAAATAATTCACCAAATCAACCATTTCAGCCTGCGACATGGCAGAGCTCATAGCTTGGTATGCTTCCCAGAGGATCCAGAGGGGAAAGACGACCCACAGGCCGTTGAAGAAGATGAGGTAGAGCCACCTAGTAAAGCAGATTGTATCAGTAAGAGTCCCAATCTAGTACAATCATGAAGAGGACGAAGAAGATAGGACGGTGAGGTAGTTGTGAGGAAGGGCAAAAAAATGAGGCTGAAGGGTGGTCGAGAAATGAGAAGTGGGTCCGCGCGAGGTACCCGCCAGCGCATATGCAGGGCCAACGCATCCATGTGGCCCCAAGTCCAGGAACACAAACACACACAACGCACAGTTCAACTCGACACACGTGTGTGTGATAAGATGGAAAGGTGCAGGTAGTTGCGGGTCGGGGCGTTGGGAAGTAGCCAATGCAGAAACCCGGACCTAGTGTGACAAAGACTAGATAGGAAGAAAACGTCGACAAATAATGGAGACGGTGCAAATGAAATGAAACAAAGGACACTTACAGATACATCCAGTTGGACGTGTCGAGGTTAGGGCTGCCCGTCAACCATTCAGGGGAAAAAGTCATCCAGCCTATGTAGCGGTGAACCACGTGTCAGCCTTGTACTCGAACAACACAACACGACAAATCTCCTTGTGAACCAAAGAGGACCCACAAGCCGACTTAGAACAACGCCTCATGCAAGCCTCTAACTCTGTCGAGCTCCACTCCATCGTAGTTCCAAAGCGAAAAAGGGACGTGACTCACCTCCATATATCTCCCCGGTAGCAAGTATAACCATCCAAAACCACTTCTTCAATATCCCCTTCCTCTCCTCCTTACTCAGCTGCCAGCAAATCCAACACGCCATCGGGCCCGCAACAAACACAGTCAAAATCTCCAAACACACAACCGTCAAATCCGTGCCTCCCCACCGCTTGTCCGCTTTTGCGTACTCCTGCCACAGCCGACTGAGCGGACTGGTCCCGTAGTTGGCGCCATACAGCAGATCCTCTCTGCCGAGCCAGTACACGTCCGGCGGCGTGAAGAGCGTGATATGCGGATGGTTCCTACTCGCGGCTGAGAAGGACGTGGGCAGCGAGTACGTGACGAAGAAGCAGTTCCACAGAAAGGAGCCTTCGAAGATGAAGTGGATGAGTGCGTCGAAGAAGTGCCAAATAAACAGGACACGGATCTTGAGCGATGCGGTCTTGGGCAGGACTTTGACTGATGCGGCGTAGGCACCGCCGAGGAGGGCGAGCACTGCGAGGAGCGATATCACTGTTGTGGCATCGATTTCAGGGCCGGAGCGTGGAATGGGGGGTGCGGGCGGGGGAGGAGCGGCAGCCTTTCTGCTGCCGTAGAAAGACATTGCTGCAACACTGGACGTGGACGCCGGGTCGACGGTTCCTCAACTCGGTGGAGGAATGGACCGAGCGATATCGTGAAGGAACAACACACGCGCCTTGGGCGGGATGGAGTTGGGAAACAAGGCTCAGGGTCCAATCGTCAGCCCAATCATCACTTGGTCGGCGTTCGGAGCCGAGGCCAGCTGTCAGAAAACGGCAGGCGGTCAGCGGTGCACGGCAGGTACGACCCTTAGTCTCTGGGGCAGAACAGTCACATGCCCTCGAAACTCACGATCCAGACCGCTTTGGCTTCACGATTCATGGCAATCGGCGGTAAAGAGATGCTCACGAGGTGGGTTTTTGGTGGGGCACAGTCAAAAAAGATGGTTGCTTATGCCATGTTTTTGTATTGGCTGGTGGTATATAGGTCCGGCTGGTGCACCCTCGAGTCTTCATCCATCTCTGAACGGATAACCTCCCACAGCGCCGTGTACGAATACACGATATCAAACATCAACACACTGCGACCGACAACCTAGAACCACTTGCAACATCAACTTGCTCGCATTCTTGCCTCTCTTCCGCCTATGTACGAGGATCTGTCGAACGCGCTGTAAAAATGAGGGAAACCGCTACAAAATGCAGATCAAAATCAAACGCTTTTGCAAACCCACGGACCGGAAGCGACCGTCAACGAACGCCGAAACAGAGTGGGGTTGCTCAAAGGATAGAGCATTACAACCAATCTATGGTTTGTAAGAAATAGGAAGAGATAGAACTGCCCAGGAACACCATAATCGATCCCAAAGAACACCGGTTGGAAAAAGACATGCAAGAAAGCCAGCCGGGGAAATACCGCAAAGAGCCGTCCTGGAATATGCTGGAAAAGGGACAATTCTTGAAAAGAACGTCAATGGAAAACTAACTGCTAGGCTCACAACAACGGTTCGTACCAAAATGAAGAAGACTCGTGAGCGATCGGTTGCCGGGAAACCAGAAACGTCCGCTCCACTCATCATGATCAGTCAGGTCGTAAGCGTACTTCGTGTCCAAGAAGATTCGTTACGCGTAAGGAGAAATACCTCCGCAACGTTAGGTAAGACGATTTTAGACGCATGCTGTGGGTGTATGGCTGCGTTCGTGGAACATGCCACCAGGCATGTTGTACCCGTACTGATACTGAGAGACCATGTGGTCCTCAGGACCAGTCCCAGTAACTGGGCCGGGCGAGGTCGAGCGAGATAAGAAAGGTGATGAGCTTCGCGAAATAAACATGTCGTTGGCTCCGTCGACCAAGAGAGGCATTGCAGGGGAAGGCGGGCTGCTAGAGGCAGAAGACTGGTTGCTCCCGGAGTTGTTGTTGGATACGTAATCGATGGCACTGTCCCCTTGCACATTCGATGTCGCAGGTGTAGTAGCGGGTGGAGAGACTTTCCCGGTAGGTGTGCCAAACTGGATGCTTATTAGTATCCGTCTAGGCCGTTCTACCGACCGGGTGCTGAGGTTGGGAACGTACAAAACAAAACTTCTGGATCAACTCGTTGTACTCGGCAGACTGCAGATCGGGCTTCTCAAGCGACAAGGAGTCGGGTCGAGTCCCAGGAACAGGCGTGCCAGCGGTGGTGCGTGCCTTGGGAACGGCAGTTGCGCGGTCAAAGTAGCCATTCGTGCCCATGTCTGAAGTGTTGACCTTGAGCCCACTACGGTCACCAAGGGCAGTTTGGGCGGTAGACAGAGCAGCCGAGAGCGAAGCGCCGAAGTCATAGCGGGATGAGAAAGCCTGGCCAACCTGCGATCGACGAGGAGCCTGATCCGGGAAGAGGCTCACACGTTTGCTCTTAGGTTTGAGCTTGATCGATGAGTTGGGTGAATCACCAAGAACAACCCCACGACCGCCACCAAACTGAAACTTATTCTCGAACTCATGACCAAAGTCATCGTCGAGGGAAGTAGAGGGCATGGTACGCGGGCGGGGTATAAGTGGTGAGTGCCTGCTACGAGGAATGGCGCCGAGACCGCCAGTCGAGCGCTTGCTCTCGCGCGGCTTGACCTTCTTCAAGAAATCGACCTGATAGTTCATCGAGTTGTTGTTGTCCCAAAACTCCTGGCCGTTGACAGAGTACCGCACGCATAGGAGCAGAGTCTTCGACTCCAGGTTTGCTTGGTCAGCCAACTTGATGTTGAAGTTGAACCGGTCATAGCCGTCATCCTTTTGCTTCTTGCGAACATCGTGGTTGAATTCAGCAACAACCTCGGACGTAGTCTTCCAGTAATCGAGCGTGAAACGAGCCACGACGTACTTTTGGAAGGCAATATTTGCGCAGGCAATGTTGCCGACTAACGTCTGGTGGTCGGAAGCAAGGAAGATGCGCTCGACGCGGACAGGGGCACTCTGTCGCTCATAGGTCTCAGACGAGGGGAAGTTGGTAAGCTTGATCTCCCACTCCGGCGTCTTTGTCCGAGAGTCCTCGCCAAAGGGATACTCGCTCTCACTGTCGTACGTTTCGACTGGCGATGAGCCCGCACTGACAGCAATCGGACGGTCGACCTGGAGGAAATGACGGACCTGCTCAATATCCTCGTTGAAGTGAACCGCCTTCGAATACGTGGGGGTGCCAGGCATGCTGGAGGGCCGTCGGCGCGAAGGAGGCCGGAGAGCTGGCTTCACCAACTCACCAGACTTTTTGCGGAGTAGAGGCGGTTTTATCCGCAACTCGTCATCCTCGGCGTCGCTGCCGTCGGATGAGCTGATGACTGGGTCTGTGTTGAGAGGGTGGATCATGTGTTGGGACAGGGTGATCTCGCTTGATGAACGCGAATGTGAAA
This sequence comes from Parafenestella ontariensis, assembly GCA_021596325.1. Taxonomy (NCBI): domain Eukaryota; kingdom Fungi; phylum Ascomycota; class Dothideomycetes; order Pleosporales; family Cucurbitariaceae; genus Parafenestella; species Parafenestella ontariensis. The sequence continues at coordinate 1,190,157 of JAKGDA010000001.1, read as the reverse complement.
TCTTTCGTGCCTCAGCGGAGAGCGATCGGGCAATGGTCATGGGACGCTGCATGTCGTTCGGCTGGGCCGCGTCTCCATTTCGTTCCGGTGAGGGCACCCGCTTGACATCAATGTTTTGCAGCGCCTCTTGCAGTTCCCGTAGATTGCCTATGCTACGGCCGCGCTCATCATCGTCTGAGGAATCAGGAGGAGTCGTGATCGCACCTGGGGGAATCAGAAAAGCGTTCATAGGAGGAGACGGACGGATGCTACCATTTGTTGAGCGGCCATGGCTACGGTTGGCGTCAGACGTGATGTCGACGCTACCATTTGCCGTTTGACTGTTCGCAGCAGTATTGTCGACGGTCGAAAACGAGGGTGAACGGCGGGACTTGTTCAGGTACGACGTTGACGAGACGGACCGAGGCAGCGCTGGCCGCTGTGAGGAGGCAGGCGAGAGTGCAGACTGGTCAATGTAGGAATGGTTGCGACTGAGGATAGGACTGCTAGTCTTGGAGGATGCCGGCGACCGCTGGGAGGGCGGCGTGTAAGGCATTCGGTCGGCTTCAGCGGAGTTGGAGAAGCGGATCGAATGTGTAGAGTTGAGTGTTTAGGGTGTTGAGTGCATTAGAAGGATACTATTACGAGGAGGTGGGTCTGGGGCAGGTATTAGCGAGGGTCGGTGATAGCGAAAGATCAGGCCATGCGAAATTGATGATGGTAAGCCGTGGCAATCAACATGTGAAATGCCTTATGGCGAGCTCCATTCCATTCACATTTTCTGCTCTCACTGGCAACTTACAGAAATTAGGAGAAAGAACGGTGGCTACGCTCGTTCTTGCAGGTTCCTGCTGGGGTGAAGGGCGGCGGCGGATCGTCACAGCTGGCTAGCAAAAGCTGCAATGACGTCGGAGAGTGCGGATGAGCCGACTTGGAGACAATGTGTGCAGCTTTCGAGGGATGGAAAGTCTGGCGGGGGACGAGGCCGGTGGCTTCCGTGTATATAGAGAAGGCTCTCTTTGTATGGGACCGGAGCGGAAGGTACCTTTGGTCGAGGCGTGCGAGAGAGATAAGACCGTCAAAGGCCGGCGTGGTCAAACCAGAAGCAGCTCGATGCACTTGGGGCTGCCTATTAAAAGGATCTCCTGGTTGGCAATGGCCCCGAGAAATGGTGGAGAAAAGGTGGTGAGGAGGGGAGAGTGTTGAGGAGCGGTAGCGCAGGAAGAGTGCAGGAGCGCGACTATTGGGGGAGGTGGACGAACCGGGATGCTACCAACTACGACCGAATCGATGGACGCCTGGCCGTCCAAGGATGGCGCACGGGGATGGAGCAGGGTTCTGCAGCACCAATGCACAAGCGAATTAATAGCCTGCAGCACGATCCACCCCAACAGACCGGGATGACGACCAAGGATTTGCGCTTCAGCAAGCGGCAGCAACCGGTCCTGGATATGCTCGAGGGAGGGCGGCGGGAGCGGAGACGAGCGAGGTGCGACGGGCTCTGAGACTTGCGGACAGGCTGCAATGGCGCCGACGGCGGAGAGACCGGAAAGAGACCTGGCAGAGACTTGAAGGTACAAGGCGGGCCCAGTGGCGCCGGGGATTACATACAATATTGCAGCTTCTTTATCATTGAGTCGACTCCAAAGCATGCCAAATCTACCGATTGCAAGCGAAAGCGGCCATGTCTGGCACGGCCGCCACTCGAAACGGTGGAACAGCGCTCAGCAGAACTCAGCACCAAGCAAGCAAGCACCGCGCCCACGCTCGCTGTCTATTACTCAACTGTGCTCATCCAGCGGCGAGCTTCGTCATTCACGTTCGCTGTCCGCTCGGAGGCTGACGGCGCTTGCTCTCCACTGTTTGCCCGCGACGCACCCACATGAGCTGACATCAAAACCCGATATGGCCGCGGGGGTCTGGTCAACAATCAGGTCTCTGGCAAGCCCGTTCACCCACGAAGTCTCAAAGCCGCGCAGTCGCACAGTCTCCGCAATTTGCGAGCCGTTGGCCAGGCGGTGCTTGCCCGTCTCCTGTGGCCAGCATCGCTCAAGCCACGCACGCGAAATCGGGGGCGTTGGTGACGGAGCCTCGCTCATTACTCGCACAGGCCAGGCGGAAGCGAAGCCATGATGTCACTTTGTCTTCTGCGGGCGCGCCGTTAGGGCTCTGAAAGCAGTGACACTGCCCATTAGGTCTTGCGAAGCAATGTGCTGGCTGTGTGGCATCGCGAGCAGCTTCACAAAAGCAATCGCGGTACCTGAATTCTCGGAGCGATAAGGGTTGCGGCTTTGTGCTCGCAGCCGCTCCCACGAAAAATTTCCCCTCCGCGAGCTACTCAACAAAGGTGGGATCAGCGCCAACGCTTGCAAAAGGCGGTCGGGCCTCGGCCAATAAGACGCCGTGCAGGGATGGCGCGCTAAGCCGCATCCTGGGAGCAGTTCCCTTGCCCCTGCCCGCCTACAAGCGAGCCTCAAGCTCAACACCAGGCCGACACCCTTCGCGGTTCGACAGCGTGTTATCTGGCCCTCCACACTGCACCACGTACGCACACGCATCCCCGGTTTGTTGTCGTGAGCCGCGGGGAGCCTCTCGCACATCGCGACGAGGCTGCCCAAATGGAATGCAAGATGAAACTACAAAGCCGTGGGCTCACTCCGGTAACGGCAGGTCTTGGACACCGGGCAGGCTCATCTCGAAACACGCTCTATTGGCTGTGCATGTCATGCATGGGCTTTCATCAACTTCCCCGCATTATCAAGCGCACACCTGCTGCCTTTCTGCATGCCACTAACAAATTCTGGAATGGCATCTACGCGTCGTGTATGAGGTGAGACTCCTGAATCTCTGCTCCCGGCTGCTTCGTGCAAACGTCTCTTGTTTTGACAGCACCGTTCCAAGGTTCGAGTTGCGCGCGCCTACGCGTGGCCGTGTCTATCTCCGCCCCATGCCCGGACAGGCTGGCTCAATCTGCTGAATCGGTGGCTGAGTACCAAATTTGCTTTCACCACCTCAGCCGAGCTGACAGCTGAGGCCTGCTGCGTATCCTGTAACCACTGTCTTATCACAACAGAGATAGCACTCTGTTTGGGAGCCGATAGTCGCCAAACGCTGCCTCACCAAGCACCCTTCTCCAAAGCAACGGCATTGCAGGCGCAGGCATTGCAGCTCCCTCGAAGGGACCAGAACCTATCCCTCATGGTGATATTTTTGATGATCTGCATCATGAAACGCATCTTTTCTGGCCATGGTTTGCGACATGTCCATGTTGGCCAGACCGATGCTAAACGAGCACCACTATCCCCCATGCTGACCAGCGTCATGATATGCCCCACTTCGCGCTGCCGTCAGAAAGTTTTGTCCGGCAGAAATCAAAGAACTCTGACCACTTAAACTTGGCAGAGCAACTCGCAATCTCACCGCCCGTACCCCCATGCTGGCTGCCCGTTCCATGCCACCGATCCAACTCAAGCCTCCGATCCCAGCAAGTTGATCTAACAGGGCTTTGGCCAAGAATTGCATAGAGCTATACTGCATTCCGCCTTACTCCGGCTGTTGCAACGGCGAGAACAACACGGCTCAACAGCACACTCCTGGGTGAGACTGTGCCAGTGTCAAGCCTGCATATTTTTTAACTGCGCATACCAAGGGAAACGAAGCCCCGTAATTTACTTTCGTGTTCATCTCTTTATCGACGATGGCCAGTATAGCGCTGCTCGGAACCTTCGTCGACTTCGGATCCATGCAATCCCGCAGCTGACCACTCGCTGGCACATACTAACATAACAACCGGCTGAACTCTCCCCAACTCAATACCAGTCTACGGCATGTCAGCTCGTCGCGTGACCAGAAATGAAGAAAACATTACGATGACATCTGGCACTATTCACTACAAAAAGCAGGAAATCCGCGAATGAGCTTCCTGGAACAATATTTCTGATGCCAATTTGCGACTACCCGTGTCAATGCCAGTCACAGTAGTGACTTGCAGCTTGGTACTTGGTCACGATGTCAACGAAGGTTCCCACGTAAGGAAAGCCACGCCCACAGAGCCACGACATCATCACTCTATTTTGGCGTCTCGCCAACGCCTCAAATCAAAACACACCCAAGCGTGTCTCAACCGCAAGTTCCAGGGTTCATGAGCAGAATCCAGAGGCAGACGTCCCGCATAAACACACTCTCCGGAGTTCGACATGGGAATCATTCACGAGGATGCCCTGTAGCATCAAACGTGCTCTGATAATAAAGATGCCAAAGTCACTTTCGCATCCCCTCACCAATGGCAGTTTCACCCGCCGGCTCCACAGGACCTAGAGCATCCGGCGCGGGCAATAACATCACGACAGATGATGTCAGCGACCTTCTCCGATCGCGCAAAAGCAATTCTGCTATCCCACATCCTCAACGTGCCGAACGCCGAGTCGCGTAGGGGTGCAATATCGTGGGTGGGCGCCTATGCTCAGCAAGTTTACTTGCAGTTTCTACACCGCTCTTCGCTTCGCCAACTTTCTTGATAGTATCGTGTTCGGTCACGCCCAACAGGGGAGCTTATTAGTTGCACAGGTTCAGACGTTGTCGCAGTTCGTTTACGATAAATCAAGCAAGGATGGAGCCGTCGTAACCGGTTCGTGGGAATGATGTTACCGTCCGTGCCCACGACCAAGATTCGGTGATCCGAAAAGAGGATGAATCGACAGAGCGACGTCCAAGGGCCGAATATCATTAACTTTGTTCGCACCTCATGCGATGCAGAGCTGGAGCAAGTCAATTATGGCGGACTTATTGTCCGCTAACTCAAATTATATTTGAGAAAGATAACATGGCTCGTGTCATAGCAAGCACCAAAAGCATTACTGTCGCAACCGTTGGCCTGCTTGGAGCTAAGTCGGTAACATAATCGGACTGCCGACGAAAGCAATGACAAATCGCGATCTAGGTCACTCTGGCTAAAAACCTATGGGGTCACAAGGCATTGTGTTACAGCTGATGGAGTTACCTTTATTGACGAGCCCAAGCGAATATTACCATTAAAGCAAGGCTATGGCTTATCACGTCTACACATGCCGCACACCACGGTCTGCTAACCAAATCAGAACCCAAAAGTATGGCCAATATACCAGCAAAGTCAAGCTCTTGCCCAATGATAGCTGGTCGCTGTTCAAAGGTAGCATTGAAACAATTCTTTTCTGGTCACGAGACCAAACAACAACGACAACAAATAATGAATAAATCCTGATGCCGTGGGACCTTTAAATCAAGCCCAACCTACGAGAAGAGGGTAGTTCGACGCGCTTCACCAGAATGTGTACACCAAGCGTCGCAGATCCCCCACGGAGTACTGGAGATGCACCAAAACTCACCTGTTGCGACAAGATACTGTACACTCCGGATGCCATTCTCAAACCCACCTGCAATGGTGCCAACGATGCATCACAACCATTCCAGCCTGCGAACTCACAGCCCAACCTTACACTATCATACCTGCTCGCTATCGGACCGTCTCTGGTAGAATAGATATCGGTGGGCTGCGGAGGACATCGCCTTGGCCAGTCACAAATGTCGGAAGTCGAGATAAGAACATATTCGATGCTCTGCATATGTACATTCTTGATGGGGGCCAGTCGGGAACCTGCGTGGCCTGATTCGATATCTTTCCTGGCACTCGTAGCTGTTCATCAGGATCGATAGGATACTATGTCTACATTTCCACGCCCAAAAGGGAACAACGATGAGCACGCGCTCCTCATGAAGCAACATGGCTGCAGATCTGATTGCTGTTCATGAAACGAAGTCTGGGGTCATTCATGTTGTGTAACAAGACGCCATCAAGGGTCCGCAGCATTGGTAGATAAGGCTACCATGCCAACACATTACGCCACACCTAGGTCGTTACTCGCAATACCGGCTTGATAAAGTTTCTATCGTGCGACTGGAGGAATATTATTGGGATGCGATGATTGCTGAATCTATTCAACGGCCTGGACCGTCCCGTTTGGGGGTTACTGAATAGGCGGGAGAGCAGCTAACGCGGGGCAGGGTGACGCGATATCAATGCTTGGAAAGCGGAGATGAGCTTCGAGTCGGGATAGCGAGTGCTGTGGTATCTCGACCTTCACCAAGGAGACCATGTCCTACAGCCTCGCCATTTCATCTTTAATTACACTGCCGCATCTATGCAGCCTTCTCTACGCGCGTTACACCGCGTGCAAGCACACCATTCTGAGCATTCCGACTTTCCTCGTTACAGCTTCATTTCCTTTCAGCACCCCACCCGTCGTGTAATCTTCTAGACGCCTGTAAGCCTCTCTGCATGACAGAAATGAGATTCACCAGTCGCCGGGCCCATCGTTTGGGTATGTCTGCCCATAACGTGCCCAGGCGTTTCGCCTGCAGGCGCCCATGCATCTCCGCCCTCAACAAAATCTCACCCTACCAGTCGGCTGCCCTCCATACACGAAATTAAGCTAGTTCGGCTTGCGTAATCCGTGAGATCTCATAACGCGGGGACGAGGTAATGGATGCATACTTCGGGACTTGCCAGACAGCCTGGTGAAGAAGATGTCAGGGTAACGGGGCGATAACGAAGTTGAGCATCGTTCACGGCTCGAATAGGAAGGAGAATTCGCGAACTCGTCCAGGTTAGTACTCTCAGGATTACAGTTGTACGCATCCAGCTATTCTAAGACGCCCACCGGCAGATTCCAGCACGAAACCCGAAAACCCGAACTGACGAGCAGTTACGAAGTCCTGCGTGCTGTCGTCAAGCAGGCTGGGAAGCGCACGTTATCGCAACTACCCAACGTAGCCGCGCACATTATCTCCGCCCCCTTCCGGGTATACCGATTAATAATAATAATCAAACAGCACCACTCACTGCAATGATGCAGTATATCGCAGTATCGCTGTAGCCGTGGATGGCGCCAAATGCGACCGTTGCGGCGCTTGGTCAACAGTATCCGTGCCCAACACATGTTACACAAACCCAACGTCTTGCCTGGCGGGATTGTGGCGCTTGAATGGTTGGCTACCGACGTCTCACAAACTGTGGCGAGTGCATCGGCAGGAATTGCTCAACAGACAAGCCCCCATGGCTTACGCACCTCTTCGCCGGGACACAACCCGAGCGCAGCGATCTTATCCCGAGCTTACAATATGAGTTGAATGAATTTCCACTCGCCTCCTCCATCCGTGTAGTTCTGCCTGGCCATATCTCGCAACTCTATCCGTACATTCCTGTGTATTGCGGACGGTCGGGATTTCGAATAGTGCGAGAGCGCGACCATTATTCATTGGTTCCCCGAGTCCCACAACAGCCAAGGATCAAAGTGTAATGGGGCACCCTGGAAGCGAACATGAGGGGCCGGACGAACCAGGGAGATCCAGCTAGTACTACGTTCAGCCTAGCGTTCTCGACTGCACGCAACCTTGCGATGTTTTTAGCACATCTTGCACCATCTGAAAATTTGCGACTGCGACGCGCCATGTTGCTTGCTTGCTGCAGATAAGAGACGCGTTGAAACCCATTACTCATCATAATAATATGCGGAATGTGAGACCGGAGATATGACGAGCACCACACTTTTGGTTTCAACATATGAGGTAACGCATAGTTGGACTGCAGGTTCTCGATTCAAGGTGGGGTTTGGGCGTGCGTGTCGTTGAGCTCGACGTCGTCGGAGCGGCAAAATCCTCAACAAACATCCTTCCCATCTCCCAATCAGCCACATAAACGCTCAAAGCAGCACGCGTCTTGCAGCAGTAGCCTGTCCGCCGAGCCGCTTGTGTCATGGGCGGCTGCATATCAGGGTCCCCAGGCCTTATTAAGACAATGCCGTCCGCGTGTGGACGCGATGGTGTTGAGGCAAACTTATTCGTTGGGAAATTTGCAGGCGCCAGCTAACGCAACGCAGCGAACGGGTGGATGAGCTAGACATGGAGGGAAAGAGGCTCTATATTGCGGGCCGCTGTATGCAAGGCCACGGGAACGAGACGCTGGATTGAAGGGGTTTCGGTTTCTGTGTGTCATTGATGGCGTATGTGTGAGCGAGAACGAGGCACACACACACATGGAGGTGGAGTGGATCGGAGGCGAAGATATGCAAGGAGTTGCAGTGCTCGCTTACCCGCAGCGTTGCAGATTCTGCAAAACTTCCCTTGTCTGGGCTGGGGGCAAGAATGTGGAGATCGAGGCTGGCTGGCTGTGGAGGGCGGTGAGATGGGATATGCTGCACGCGACAGCAGCAGCAGCTCATGGATCGAAGGGCCTGATATCGCCTCACTGGCCGTGGAGCTACTGTCCGTGGAACTATTGACTTGGAGATCTAGGAGTCTTGGTTAGGCGGCTCTTTCACCGAGCCGCCGTCGTCCTCCACGGTCCGGGTACGAATACGATAGTCCCGCTTGAAAGTCCAAATGCCAAAGCCTATTCCAGCCTTCGAAACCACACGTAGTTCCAGACATGACGATCCAGGGTCTGATCTCCAGGAGATCTGATATGCAAGCTACTCGACCTATTTCTCCCTACGACTGTTACATCTTGTTTGTTCATATGACATCAACACCCACTCGAGTTCTAGCCCTTTTCCCCCCCAATTCTCCACTTGTTTGCACCTCCAGTCTCCAGTCTCCACAAAACCTCGCCAACCCATACCATCTCCTCTGTTTCTGCACTCCATGCTCCGCTCTTTTTAACAGATTTTTTTTTCGCCTCAGATTCGCTTCAATGCACTCCAATTCCCCATGGGCAGGTATGTGGACACCGGTTAAGTCTCGGCAAAGTGAGTGCCCCTAGCAGATGAGATTGTTGAGAGTGGGTCTGCTTTTATACTGGGTGTGTAAATTCCTTTCCATCCCTAACGACGGGATGAGGGAACGGTAGCGGAGATGAGATTGTTCTCCACCTTTCTACCTTTCAAGCTAGTAGGTGTGGTTACGTGCAGTTGTTATATGCAATGCACAAACCCTCCTCCACACGGAGAGAAAAACTGGAACCCTGCATAGTTCAGTTCCATTTGTTGTGCGTATGGGTCGTTGAGGGGCGAATCTAGACCGCGAGAGGGGGTTGGGAATTGTATATGGAGGGTGATGAATTGAGATGAGATGAGATCAGTCGGGGTTTGATTTAAGACCGATGTCTGCAGAGTTTACGTAAGTAAGGAAGTCTGGATAAGGGGGCTGCGTTTGTTGTATGAGGAGGTAGGCCATTTCGATGTGCTTTTACAAGGTCGATATCACTGTTGCTGAACGGACCGCGGTGCGGTGTGGTGCAGAATCCGTGATTAGTAGAAGGTGTAGGAGTGAGGTTCTACGTTGTCCCTCATTGAGCCAAACTGTGTCCAAATACATTTTGCCTAGGCAGGTATAAGGCCGAGAAACAAGCATCAAAAGAGAAGAAGACTGTACTTTGGCTCGCATTGTTGAACTTCGATCTATGCGTATCTTTCACTACTCTCCAATATCTATCGTTCTATTCTCTTCTTCAGAGCCTTGTTCGACGTTGCCCATCTACCAAGCTTATATACATCCAACCCGTCTCGTTTTACATCACTCTTCTCTTTTCTCTTATCCGCCGTCTATTGGCTTTCCTACGCACCAATCGACACAGGCAACGTAACATTCACAGTCGGCAGAGCCGGCAGCGACACATTGGGACTTAGCGACAGTGACACATTGAGCGTAGGCAACACCGAAATGGAGGTGAGGATGATGTCAGGGGGGCTCGTCACAAGAGGGGGGTTTGGCCCTAATTCGCAGGGGTGGCGGCCAGATCGTGGGGTAGGTTGGAAGAGTTCGCTGCACTGTGGATGGGATGGATTGTTAGAAGAGTGGTGAGTATGGTACTGTGAAGGGGAAGGTACGTACGACTCGAGTGGGTGTTGGGCAGCCACCGGCGGCGGACATGTAGCATCCGTATGAGAAGTTCTCTTCGAAGTGGCATCTCTGTTGGATGTGTCAGGTCTTGATCAAGATGTGTTCTGTTGCTCCTCGCGTCTCATTGCACACGTGCGACAATTGCATCTCCATCCTCAACTTGCTTTCGGCCGCTTTCATCGTGGATATAGAGTTGACTTACCTGCAACGCATCCGTAGCCCAACACGGGTACCTAGCCGTTGCCAGTTGGCATTGGCACTGCTTGCTGAAGATAGGAATCGGCTCCCAGTGAGGATTCTTATGTGTGCTAGTCGGAGTCGCAAACACTGGCAGACTTGTAGGCAGACCTGTGATTGGGATGTTCAGAGATGTTGATAGCGGCAATGCAGTTGTGGGTGTTGGAACCGATGGCTCCTCGGGCTCTTCCGTTGGCTCTTCTTGTCCTTGCGGGTAAGGGAAAGCTGAGGCTAGTGCCGCCAGGGCGCCAACCATGATAGCAATACGCATGTTGTTTGGTGTTCGATATCGTCGTTGTGTTAAGGAATGAATGATCTGCGAAAAGACTTTGACTTCAACTGCTTTCGCACTTCATTTTGTTATTATTATTCCCTCGTCTCTTTACCCAAGTGCCGTCGGTTCACGGCACCTCTGCCTCCGGTTCCTGAGATCCATATTGAATTCTCCTATTTTCCTAGATGACGATCGCCAGGAACCGTCTAGCAACACTATAAGGATGCGCAGTCTTCGTTTTTCTTCATCAACCTCAGACATCGTCCCAGCTCTTGTACACCCACGCACTATTTTTAGCCGCACTGAAAGCTACCATAACGATCCCCACCTCGTCGTTACTATACCATGATTGCGAGTGCTGATGGTTGTGGTGCTGATTGGCTATTCTGACGGCTCTTAATCTGGAAGTGATATACCCCAGCAGAGAGGAATAGATTGCCTAAAGTAGCAGCAGTCAACGTCAGCCAGCCTTGGGACCAGAGTACCACAGATAGACACTAATTCCTCAACAACGTCTCATCCATCGCGGTGTTCTTGGTTCATTCCGACCAGCGCGGTGCTGTGAACCGTGGTACTCGATGATCGACTGTCACTATCGCCAATGCAGAACATGTAAGACACTGAGGCGTACGCATCGCGTCATATGCTGCGATATGAGGTCTTGCACTCTTGGACTGCATCCCGTCGTTCGATGGCATGATGTGGATCGCCTTGCGATATCTGGCTCAGCAGACCCTTACGGGACGTTGCGGCTCTCTCCACCCATGGCGCACGTCGCACGCTACACGCTCGAGTGCAGACCGAGCGCTTAGCCTGGAGACGGACTGTTTGGGCTGGCTTATGGAGGGGTGCATCAGTTCGATAACGAGCCTTGTCCTCAACATGTGAAAGTGGACTACCAGCCTGCACCCCGCTGATCAGGGTCCTCAACGGTCTCGCCCGCGATGTCTTGGGCAAAGAGGGGTCTCCGGGGCTAACTCTAGGCATTGGCTGGCGTGGACCCTACGTGTGTGAGCTGAGGTTTGATGTGTTGTGGCATTCTCCGCCATCAACGTCAAAGTGGAACCAACAGTGGAGACTGAGCCGCCGTTTGGGATACTAGGTATTGTGGGATGCATGAATGGTGACGAGGGTTGTAGATTTACAAATATGTGGAGATGCGTTTGATAATGGATTCTGCTATCAGGGCATCCCCAGAGGCGGTGTACAAGAGGTACTTGGAGGTACTTCTGTCTTTCGCTCGGTTGAGCCCCTCATACTACCGTGGATATGTGACTCGCGTGAGCTCAGGCTGAGCGATAATTAGCTCTAGATTGCAGCTTTTTGTTGAATAAAAACTAGTTAGTAATGTAATGCCGTGGGACTTGACTCCGTGAGAAATGCTCCGCAGCCGGTCTCATCCATCTCGAGATTGATGGAGAGGACGATTTGTAAGGTGTACAATGTTGATAGTAATCAAGTCCCGTGATCAGGCGCTAGGAGCTCGGGCCTATGACGAAGTCGCGATGCGAACTTTCCCAATAGTCAAACGTCAGTCAACGGTCGCGGAAAGAACCAATTGCACTTTCGTAAGCTTACAGCCCTTCATACGCCACAGTATACCCTCTGCATTATGTGCTTTCTAACACCGATGATGCAGCTCTCCAGACCACCACAATGGCTCCTTCGCGAGCCCTCCTCCTTCGCCGCGTTACCTCCGCATCAGTGACACCATGCGTACGCCCGACATCGCGTCTTCTTTCCACATGTGCAGTTAGAGCACGATGCATACCAAGCCTTACAGCCCTACACCCAGGCCCCTCGCCACAGTTGCCTTTCCCCGCATTGTGCATCCGGTCCTACTCGCAGACAGCCGGTACCGCACCTGAGGCGCCGGATTACCTGAACGAGGCAGAGTTGCATGTGTTCAACAAGATTAAAGCGGAGTTGGAGCCCGCGAAGTTGGAGGTATGCATCAATACCCCTCCTTTAGACTTTCGAGATCGGTAGAGACGGAGATAGGAGCACTTGCGCATGGATGACACCGATTGAGGAATATCGATGGCTGCATGTTGAGAATGCATATCATACCAAGAATGCGGGGTCAGAGCAGTACGAAGTCAACAAGGCGCATGTATATCGTGGTAATACAGCATTGGCCCCGCAGGGGATAACTCGGAATGCCGAAGAATCAGGAAGTCTTGGAAAACCGATGCGAGCAGAACATCAGAGCTACAGGAAACAGACTGACAAGTGACTTCTTAGGTCCAAGACATCAGCGGAGGTTGTGGATCCATGTACGCCATCGAGATTGAGTCGCCCAAGTTCAAGGGGTTGACCGTGATAAAGCAACACAAGATGGTTAACGAGGTGCTGAAGGAGGAGATAAAGAGCTGGCATGGCGTTCAACTGAGGACGAAGGCTATATGAGCTCTAAAAGAGGAGGTTGTAGGATCAATATGTAGCGATGAGTGTGTAAATACTGTAACACCATTGTATGTACAAAGACGACGAGGAATGTTAATGATGTATAACAAGTTCTACACTCCACGACTATGCACGTGTTCAATACCTACTGCATTCTGTGAACGAAATACATATATGATGAGGTCTAGCACAGTAAGAGGGTCAGTACCGTCTTTCCTGTATTTAGACATTATTAGGGTACACAGCTTACAGATCACAACCTGAAGTTCTCCCTTGACACCAATATTAGGAACCGCGAAACTTTGAATATGGTAAGCGTTGTTCAAACAGCAAATGTTCTCGGCCTCACTACAAAGAAAATATCTTTTCAGTATCTGCATTTATTGAACATAATCATCTTTTGATGTATAAAGCATTTTTGGAGGTAATACAGCAATATTCTATATGACCAGTACAAAAAGAAATCAGGGACATCATTGTCAATCAACGTGACTGCCCCCTACATCTGCACGATCTTTGTCTGTCAAAGACTGGGGAAACGTCTCAACACTGGATGTCGACACCGCAGTATACGATGGCGGAACTGGATATACTGCTCTAAGTAGTCATTGGAGGTGAATGGGCGATCCTCACATAGAATTGGCTGAGATAACAGAGTCTTTCCAACGTTACAGAGTGGACTACGCTGTATCGCGTCGGATTCGAGCTGAAGGTTAGGCAGGGTCTCGTGGGCGAGCTATGTGCTAGGTGTGCTGTAGTGTTTGGGAAGGAAATATATGTTGATGGAAGCAGGATAAGTACGCCAGCATCACGAGGCAAAAACGAAAAAAAGAAAAGACAAATCAAGACACCGATGAGCATCAGAGACAAGCATGCATATAGTCACGGTGGGATAAGTGTAGAGAGAGACTTCAATATATTCCCGATCCCATAGCACTTTGTTCCTCTAAGCAGGTGGGCGAAGCGCCCGGGCAAGATGGAAAGAAGATTTTGGGTATCAAACTAGATAAAGATATTGGATATCGCAGAAGTAAAGGTGCAAGCGAGACCCGACCGTAGACTCCAGGTGCAGCAAAATTCCGCTGAGGACGCCCATGACTCCAAATAGTGATTGGTTGCTTGGATAGCAAAGAATGGGATATCGTGTCTGACTGTATGCTCCACGTCTTCTTCGTATCGTACAAACGGTTGAGAATGGTGGACCAGGGCAAGTGGTAGCGATGGAAGGTTATGTCGTAACAACAGGTATCGTACAATCGTAAACATGGCGGCTCACCCGGCATACCAGCCTGCGGAGCCAACATTTGCTTGTTCTTGCTCGCGATGTGGGATCAGGGGCTCTTTGATGTCGAAGGCGTCGATGAACATCTGCCAGGTAGCGTAGTCAATGCTGAAGACAGCTTGGTGTTTCTGGATGTGCTTCTCTCGTTGATCGGACACACCGTGTGGCTTCTCTGGGACTATTCAAATATTAGTAGATGCAATCAAGCAGGGGTTGCATTGAACTTACTGAGTAGAGGTAGTCCTTCATCGTCTTTGATTATCTTTGCATTTCCCTCTCTTACTAGGAAGCTGATGTAGAACAGGTTCTCCACTGTTTGTCCAAAATCGGTAGGATTGATGGCAAAGTCGAGTAAGCTTACGGCTGCTTCTTCAGTAGGAGCCTGAGCGACTCTGTAGCGACGGAATGCTGCAGCTTGATCCTCGTCATCCAGCTCCTCTTCTGGAATTTCAGAGAGTTCGCCCTCGACGCCAGCGATCCCACGCTGTAAGTGATCCTCCAGCCGTACCCTGATGTTCTTGACGAGATGAGATAGATTCGAATTTTCTGACTGCTGGATATCGCCTTCTGTGATCTCTTGTGGTCGAGTGGCTGGGCCAACGGGCTGCCGTTGCGACCGAGCTTTTCTCTGGGTGGTTCGAGCGCGTTTTTGTACAGATAATGGGCCAAGCAGAAAGCTCGATACTGGCGGGCGTTTGTTGGAAGGAAAGCACGCTTGTCGACCGAGAAGTGCCCAGTCGAGACCATCAGCATCCTCGTCTTCCTCACCATCTGCCACTGGCATTGCGGGCGCTTCTTCCTCGCCAGCAACATGGCCGCCAGACTTCATGAAGTATATGCACTTGGACACAAATTGGTCCAGGTCGATACCTACGCCAGCCTTTCCTTGCAGGCTGTTGTTCAGCTTCTTCCCTGCCAGCTCACTGGCATTGACCAAGAAGCGAGAATCCAGCGCCGCATCAGCTGTTTGGCGCACTTTCCCGAACAAGCTGTCCTGCATCTTCAGGGCATCGAGAAGTTTGCTGTTCGGCTTTACCATCTCATCACGATTTTCTGTACATGTTAGTGTTGCGCGGGGCATGCAGTTTTCAGGTCTGAACTCACCATCCACGGTGCGTTGATGGTCGCGCATGCTCGCGCGTAGTCTTCGCCGCTTGTCAGGATCTTGGTTGGGGTTGTAGAATCGCAAGTCGCCCTCCTCGTCTGGCTCAGGTTGGGATGGCTCGGGCTCCTCCACACCCTCCTGGTCGTCGTCGTCCTCTTCCTCTTCCACTTCGGGCTCATCCTCGTAGATGTCTGATTCGGCCATGGTGTAATTGCCCGTCCGCCGTCTCTTGTTGCCATTGCCGCCTGCCGTTGAGCCCGAGTCGGGTGTGGGCATTCGGGCAGACGCGCCCCGCAGGCCCCTGGCTTTACTTGACAATGGCGTGTTTTCGCGTGTTTCTGGCTGTTCGTTCTCCTTGTCTGAGTTCATTGAACGCGAAGGGCTTATTACGGAGTAAGACGAGGTTCGCACATTGCTCGCGGTGCGCGGCGCAGCCGAGGGGTCGCGATAAAGCGAGTCGACGGTTGAGGAACGTGTTTGCTGCGGCGTGGCGGAGAGATGAGTATTGAGACGCGCCATATCGACTCGTCGCGGGCGACGTGGAGCGAGACAGCCTTCTCAGCGGACGTGTGGGCGTTAGGGAGGGCTGTTTCCAGGAACGCGGCTGCCCCCGTGCAGAGGCCGCCGTCTTAGTCTAGCGCGATTTCGCCTGAGGGAAGTGCAACGGCAGCAAGGCGCAGCCAGCGTCAGCCAAGCACCAAACACGTGCCTACGCTCCTCCGCGTACCCCTGCCCTTCGGCTTGTGGAGCTTGACCCGCCTGCGCGCATCAGCTTCGCTCACCCCGCCTTAATATTCGAAGTGAATGCTTTCCTCGTTGCGCGGTGCGACTCCCTTGCAAGCGCTCCGTGCTTTCAGCTCGACCATCTCAGATGACATACACCCATGGCATGCTGTAGCAAACAGCCTCCTCACCGCTCCCGATGGAAGCCTTCAACTTTGCGACGTCGCTTGACTTGACCGAACTCTCGGTCCATGTTCGAATGTGAGAGCTGAGGACCTATGTTATTAGCTTGTGCTAAAGGTGGAATAGAGACCGCCTTGACGGGAACCAGAGGCCTATCCCGTACTCGGTGTTGCTGAAGCGCCCGGATTTGAGGTACAGGGCTTCAAACATCAAGTGAGTGGAGGAACCTCAAAGTCCAGTGAGAGAAGTAAGAGGCTGACGTGAAGGTAACAGTCCACACTTCGAGCTGTACGTCACCGCTCAGATATGGGCCGATAGCAAGCCTCTCACCGTTCCCGTCCAAACCGCGTACAAGTCGTTCAAAAACGCACGAATATGGAACGAGTGGCTTCAACTACCCGTCACGTACTCGAACCTCCCCGCATCCGCACAGATCGCGATTACCATCTGGGATCTTTCGCCCGCCGAGGACAAAGACTCGAACCTGCACGCTGTACCCTTCGGAGGCACTACGATACCACTGTTCGACAAGGACAATGTACTCCAGAAAGGCAGGCAGCGGTGTAGGATCCATCGCTTCAAGGCAGCAGATGGCTTGACCAACACCACAACGCCGTGGGTAATACCACCGGCGCGAAAGAGCAGGAAAGCCCAGGTGGTGGAGGACACAGTAGATGAGCAAGTCGCAGAGATGCAAAGGCTGGAGGATCTCCTGAAGAAGCAGGAGATGGGTGATCTCCCAACAAATGCTTGGCTTGACGGACTGGTCTATAAGAAGATGATGAAAATACGAAACGAGGCGCTCAAGGCCGAAGCAGCAGCTTTGAACCGTCAGAGCAGGACAAATGGTTCTGGAGATGACGACGAGCAGGAACTATTCTACCTAGATATCGAACTCCCGCGCTTCGACCATGCCATTGTATTCACAGACGTAGAGTACCCTCCACCTCCTGTGTCGGACCTCAGACTGCCTGCAGAAGCAGACGTAAGGTTGCGACCCCCACCTGAGGTGTCATTCGGTCCCGACATAGACATAGACGGTGTCGGATATGGTGACGCTGACGCAGGACGGCTGATCAAGATCTACGACCCAGAAGTCGGAAGAAGGGTAAACCCTGCCGAGGACAAGCATCGTGAATTGATGCGTAGCCAGCAAACAGACTCGTTAGACAGGGACAGAAAGCCTAACGTGCATGTCCGAGATAAACTGAACCTACTCCTTTCGAAGGGCCCGCTCGAAGAGATCACATCTCACGAGCGAGATGACATCTGGAAGTTCAGATACTTTCTCCTTCGCGACAAGCGAGCCTTGACCAAGTTTGTCAAGTGTGTCAACTGGAAGAATCCGAGAGAAGCACGGCAAGCAGCACCACTCCTCGACAAGTGGGCAGAGATCGATGTGGATGATGCGCTCGAACTACTTGGACCTCACTTCGATCACCCAGTCGTGCGAAGCTATGCTGTCGAGCGTCTCAAGAAAGCTGATGATGAAGAGCTGCAACTTTATCTCCTCCAACTGGTACAAGCCCTAAAGTACGAGGCGCCTGGAGAAGGAGACGATTCATCATTAGCACGCTTCCTCGTTACTCGTGCAGCCAACAGCTTCACGCTCGGTAACTTCTTCCACTGGTACCTGATGGTCGAGATCAGCGATTTCAGTAGCGACCAAGAACCCGAACACCGTGACCTTTTCGCAAAAGTGGAGTACGACTTCATGGTCGAGCTGGAGAAGACACCTGAAGGTGTCGAGACGAGGAATACCTTCCGCCGACAAGGCGAACTTCTCACCGTTCTCGCCAAGATCTCGAAAGACGTACGCTTCGGCGGTGGCGATCGACCAACGAAACTCGCACGTCTCAAGAAAGCATTAGCAGACCCCAAGAACGAGCTTACAAACTTCGAACCACTACCACTACCCCTTGATCCTTCCGTGTACATTACCGGCATCCACACCGAAGACTGCAATGTCCTCAAATCCTCCCTCCTCCCCATGGTCCTCAACTTCAAAACAACAACCGACACGAAATATCCCATCATTTTCAAGACAGGCGACGACCTTCGCCAAGATCAGCTCGTCATCCAAATTATCACACTCATGGACCGACTTCTCCGAAAAGAGAACCTCGACCTAAAGTTGACACCATACCGCATTCTCGCTACCTCTACATCCGCAGGCGCCTTTCAATTCATACCCTCCATGTCCATCGCTGCGGCAGTCCAAAAGCACAAAGGCTCTCTCCTCGCGTGCTTACGGTCTAGTAATCCCGACGACGCCGCCCCGCTAGGCGTTAGGAAGGAAGCGATGGATACGTACATCAAGAGCTGTGCCGGATACTGTGTGATTACGTACCTACTAGGCGTTGGAGACAGACATTTGGACAACCTCCTCCTCGCCCCCGATGGCTGTTTCTTCCACGTAGACTTTGGATATATCCTCGGCCGCGACCCGAAGCCCTTCGCACCGCAGATGAAACTCCCCCTCCAACTTATAGAAGGCATGGGCGGACCTCAACACCCCAACTTCCTCGCTTTCAAGTCATATGCATTTACCGCGTGGTCCACCCTTCGCAAATCTTCCAATCTATTGCTGAATTTGTTTGCGCTTATGCAAGGCGCGAATATCCCCGATATTAAAGTGGAGAGGGAGGGCAGTGTGAGGAAAGTACAGGAGAGGATGTGGTTAGGTAAGGGGGAGAATGAAGCAGGTAGAGATTTTGAGAGGTTGATTGAGGAGAGCATGGGTGATTGGAAGGCAGGGGTTATTGATTGGGCGCATGAGTTCGTGCAGACTTATTGGCGGAAGTAGATGTTTATTGCGACATGCTGAAGAGAACATCAACGAGCATCGATAAATAGATTCAACACGTGAAGATGCTGAAGGACTTTTTGTGGCCATGCAGCGTGTCCAGGACTGTTGTGCAGCGGCGCTGGAAGCATAGGCTCTGGCACTTCTCTGGGATATATACAGAGGTAGCTGATGAGCTAAACTGCCGTACTGTACATTCGGAATCGATTTGATAAGACGAGCTTGGAGTCGTGGTGAACGACGACCTCGGGATGCACGCGCCACTAGCCTGAATTGACATTAGGACAACGACAGGGATCCTGGGTCGCGCCTTCCGTGTTTACCGTCCGAGCTTCAATCCAAACAATCGAACATCCAAAAGCAACGACACCAGCGCCAACATCGACAACGCGCGTGTACTTTTGGCTACGATATAGCATGACTTGGTTGTTTTTTCTCTTTTGGACTTCGCATTGACTTACGACGACATGGATACCGCCAACGAGAACACTGTACGTATCTGGGCCGTCGTCCTCACTCTAGTCGCAAGACTAACTCAGATGTCGCATTAAAGGGCATCAGGATGCGTTCAGGCATAAAGCCGCCCTCGAATTTCTCTCAGATCGCCTCGCCACCTCGAGTCCTCGGCGAGTTGCACGACTCTGGAATGAACGCGCGCAGTGCAATGCCGCCGCCGACAACCATGAAGCATAAGCCCTCTGGCTGTAAACTTCCCATCCCGGTATATAGTGAGCCGGACAGGCCACTAACTCCTACAGTACCCGAGCCTGCCTTCAAGCGGAAGACGCTCGCAGAGCAAGCCGCCGAACCGTACAATCGAAAGCTCGCCGCGCCGCCGAATCCCCGCCCCGTGCCCAGTGGTGTTAAGGGAACCGTTGCACGCGGCATGGCAGCGTCTACATCGCGCGCGATCCCAAAGAACACCTCGAGACATCCTTCTGCACCTTCTTTAAGCGGTAGCGTCGGAGCGGGTCCTAGAGTCCCCAGTGGAAACACGAGACCGAAGTCCGCCTACGGCCAATACGCTGGTCATGGTAGGAGCAAATCACATCATCAAGGCATGCGCCCCGCTACCGCGATGAGGCAGCGTGACGATGAGGACGAAGAGCAAGAAGCCGAGCGCAAAGGTGTGCACCCCTTTCATATCTCTACGAATCCCAACGAGAGCTTGAACGTGTCGAAGAATGCGCCACCAGCATCGAAGACACGCCCCAAATCTCTCAATGTACTCCCCCAGAGAGTCTTCCATATTTCAGCTTCACGATCAGTCTCATCTCCTTCCAATCTTCGTTCGATCACTCCGGTCATAGAAGAGCCTGCCGATACCGATTGCGAGGATGTCTGCGCCAGTCTTGGAGCGCTCACCTTGGGCGTATCCAAGGCAGATGCCCGTGGCAGTCGAGTCGGATGTGGATCTACTTATGGCAAGGAGGCGAACCCTTTTCCTAAACCTATCAAAACCCGTTCTCAACTCCCTCAGCCTACGCCTACCCCAATCAGGCAACAGCTGCAACTTGTCGATTTGACGCCCTTCCGACCCCCTTCGTCCACGCCAAGGAAGCGGGCACCGTTTTTGAACAGATTTACTAACGAAAGGTGTCCAGATTTCTACAATGAGCGAATAGAGGCCATGGAACGCGATTTCCGCACGTTCAAAGAGCAGATTGAGGGTGATGTTCGACAAGCAACTGATTACAAGGAAACTATCCAGCAACTGCAGAATCGAGGTATGTGGAAGGTGTATACCTACCCATGGTTCTAAGCCATTGCCCATTCCGCGTATCTCTTGTGCTCGACTAACATCGCCTAGTTACCGAGCTAGAAGCCATTCGCGCCCGACTTGAAGTTGTCAACAAAGGTTTGGAGTCAGAACTTGATGATACGCGGAGCTGCCTGAAATCAGTCAAGATGGAGCTCGAGATGACTCAACAAAAGCACTCATACGAGGTCGATGACCTCCGCCGCAAGCTCCGTAACGAGGTTGATGATCTGGAAACTCGACATCGAAAGGACGCCGACCGGATGCAGAGAGAGCGTGAGGAGACAGAGAACAAGGTCCGAAAAGAGCTCGAAACACGGATCGACAAACTGCTCAAGGAGCATAGTGAAGAGTTGGCGGAACTGCGGAAGAAGCTGGATGCCGATGGCGAAGCGGAGCGTAACAAGCGAAAACAAGAGACACAGGAACTTGAAGCAGAGTATGCTTCCAGGTTACGGATGGCCACTCTTGACGCAGACGTCAAGCATCGTGAAGCCCAGGTACTCCAGGGCGAAATCACGAATGTTAAGTCAGAGCTTGATCGAGAGAGAAATCTGAAGACCGGACTACAAACGCAACTGACAGAGGCAACTACGAGCAACCTCGCACTAAGCGCAACGAACAAGGCTATGAAAGAGAAGATCGATTTCCTCGAGTCAGATAGCCAGGCGCAGTCACAAGCTTTCAATGACCTCCACCGGAGGATGCAGGAGGCTATTGAAGCAGCAGAACGAGCACATGACAAACTGCGCCAAGAAGAAACACTCCGGCGGAAGCTTTTCAACCAAGTCCAGGAGCTCAAGGGCAACATCAGAGTCATGTGCCGTGTGCGGCCTACTCACGATTCAGAGACCGACCCGGCGCAGATCTCCTTCCCCGATAATGATACAGACAGCAAGGAGGTGGCTGTACTTGGACCTAAGAGGCAGAGTGCGATGGGTAAAGACACCACTGCAGCCTACTCATACTCTTTCGATCGTGTTTTTGGTCCGGCATCTCAGAATGGCGAAGTCTTCGAGGAGATTAGCCAACTTGTACAAAGTGCCCTCGATGGCTACAACGTCTGCATATTCTGTTACGGTCAAACAGGATCTGGAAAGACATACACCATGTCGTCTCTCGATGGTATGATCCCGCGTGCCACGGCCCAGATCTGGGACGAGGCGCAACGTCTGCAAGAAAAAGGCTGGCGCTACAACATGGAGGGTTCCTTCATCGAGGTTTACAACGAGACGTACAACGATCTTCTCGGCCGCTCGGAAGATCTCGATAAGAAGAAGGTTGAGGTCAAGCACGACACAACGAAGAAGCAAACCCACCTTGAGAATGCAGTCAGCGTTATGCTCGATGGCCCGCACCGGGTCGAGGAGATCCTTGACACAGCTAGCAAGAATAGGACGGTAGCTGCCACGAAGGCGAACATGCGATCGAGTCGAAGTCACTCTGTGTTCATCTTGAAGCTCGTTGGTACGAACGAGATCACTGGCGAGAGGAGCGAGGGTACGCTGAACCTTGTGGATCTTGCTGGATCTGAGAGGTTGGAGCACTCGAAGGCTGAAGGGGCGCGGTTGAAAGAGACGCAGAACATCAACAAGAGCTTGAGCTGTCTGGGTGATGTCATCAATGCCCTTGGGTCGGCCAAGGAAGGCGCACATGTGCCGTACAGAAACTCAAAGGTAAGTTCATGCGTCGGCATTGAAAACAAGCAATAAACTAACACATATACAGCTGACATACCTGCTCCAATACTCGCTTGGCGGCAACTCCAAAACCCTCATGTTCGTCATGGTCAGCCCACTACAGGCCCATCTCCAGGAAACTATTACTAGCCTCAAGTTCGCAACAAAGGTGCACAACACGCATATCGGAACTGCGAAGAAGCAGACGCGGACATCAAATGCACCGACTATCAAGGAGGAGCCGTAGAATCACGGACATTGGGGTGGCGTCGTAGGTTACTGGCTTTGGTGTTGCATGTGCGCTTTATCTTTTCAGCAGCGACCGTTGAAGTGTTCGAGGTCGACTTGCTTTGTTTCCGCTTTTCTGTTTCGAGATATTGAA
Source organism: Parafenestella ontariensis (assembly GCA_021596325.1). Taxonomy (NCBI): domain Eukaryota; kingdom Fungi; phylum Ascomycota; class Dothideomycetes; order Pleosporales; family Cucurbitariaceae; genus Parafenestella; species Parafenestella ontariensis. The sequence continues at coordinate 1,167,469 of JAKGDA010000001.1, read as the reverse complement.
TATTGAGCCTGCGGGCTGGATGGTGGACTTGCGTCGTCTGTATCACATTGACACGCGAATTGTATGCTTCTAGGAGTTTTTGGGTTTGGGTAGCAAGCAATGCATGCGTGCACGCAGGCAGACAGACAGGCAGACTATACACAATTGACAAACAACCACGACGCGAGTACCCATATTTTCATACTTCCTCAAACAAGAAAAAGAAAAGAAGGACAAGGTATTTGGCCGTCCCGCCCTGTCCGCCCCGTATCTGCATCCATCCCATCCCTCGCATCGCGCTTTTGACCAAACGGAGCTCTTTCCGTCCTAGCCCGCGCGCCGCCAGCCCGCATCACCACGCCAAAGTCACACAACACGAGCGAGAGCGTGGAACCAAGCTTCCGGCCCCCAATCATGGACCGCCTTCCCGCTGTCGCAAAGTGTCTGTTTTCAATGCCTTTCAGGTTTGTTGCCTGATGGGGTAGTTGCGCGGTCCCGCGTACACGGCTGAGGGAGAACGGGGACCGGGGGGTTGGAGGCGGGACGGGAGGGGATGGGATGGGAGGGATGGGTAGGATGCTAGGGGGCGGGAGAGGGAGGGAGAGAGGAGAGGAGGACTATGGGAATATGCGAGGAGTGATGGGGCTGGTGCGGTATCTCGCCGTAGGCATAATGCGCAGTCAATATTGTAGATGGTGGAAAAGATGGAACTCATATGAATATATCGTGCAAATCGTTAACTGCATACCTGACAGCATATATCAATTGCGTCGCAGACCCTCCCTACAGACATCGACATTGACAGTCCGTAGAAGCTCACCAACTACTCCCCAAAGTAGATTATTTACTCCCTATTCGGCGGTCTCCAATCAAACAAATCAAACGCCTCAGTACTCCACGGCCCAACATCCTCATCCACAATCGGACTTGGAATATCCACCTCCGCCTCCACAGCAGGAGGTACATTCGTCTGCACGCTCAAGCTTTGCGTGCGCTGGAACCTGCGTCTTGGATCCGTCTTCTTGATCAACGCAGAGAGACCAGTAGTGTTCTTTTTCTTCAGAGGCAATGCAGTGTCTGCCGCAGGCATTGTAATCCCCGAGTCGTCTGCGATGTCTGTCAAGTTACTTGACTTTCTGGGCAGATTGCGTTTCTCCCAGTCTTCTGCTGTGCTTGGGATGGGAGCGTCGTTTTCGCTTCGCACGCGCCTGAAGTTGCGGGTGGGTGATTTACCAGGAGCGGGTGTGTCGTCTTCGATTGGATCGTGGATGGGTTTCTTGGTCTTCTTTGGCTTCTGGAGGAGGGAGGCCAGTTCGGATGTACTCATTACAGGTGCTTTTCTGCCCGCTCTCAGCGGATGAGGCGGCAAGGGGACAGTCTCATTGCGAGGAATTGGAGTAGGGATCTCTGGTGTTGGTACAGTTGTAGCGGACTGTCCTGGAGAGCGCTTAGGTTTCTTGCGGAAGCCGCCTGTCGAAAGAGCTACTTTACTGGGCGAGGTCGATGAGTTGCGTGATCGATCATCAGAAGCCTCGGTGTGTGCAGGGGATACCTCCCTAGAGAGTGGCACTGGAGGTTCCAGTACAGGTGCCGGGGGTAGTGAAGGTTTGCGAATTGGTTCTGGTTTCTCGGCTGCTTTTTTTCGTGGCGGTGCTTTTCGCGTTGTGCTCTTCGGTGATGGTAATCTCGGCTTCGTTGCCCGCAGGTCAGGAGCTCGTGGGGAGGAAGGCTCGTGGACAGTCTTTTTCCTGCCTGCTGTCCTTGTAGCCATAGCAGGCTTGGGCTCCGGATCGTCAAACGCTGGGGAGGAGAGGACTTCTTGAGGCTGTACTGGTGATGAAAGAACTAAGAGTTGCTGATCCATGATACCATGGATGACTTCTGGATCATCAAACACATCCAGCAACACCTCTGATGGTGATGCAGAGAGTTTCGCTCTCTTTGAGACGATAACCTCGTTTGATTTCGACCCTTTTCGTTTGCCCTTAATGGGAGGAGTTGTCTTTGTGACCGTAGATGAAGCTTGCGAATGCGACTCGTTATCATGAGACAAGGCCAGCGACAGTTCTCTGGTTGTGGGCTGCGACGTCTTTCGAGCCTTAGCTGCTGTGACAGATGTCCTAGATTCACTACTAGCTCTTGGGGCTTGCTGTGGAAGTGATTGACATAGCAAAGTACCGCGTTTCACCCCGGTTGACAAGCGTAGTGACTTGGTCTTGGGGTTTCGAAGAGGGGACGCTTGTGGTGTTGGTTCTTTTAGTCGCTTTCTCGCAGGCTGCACTGCAAAATCGACATTGGTCAAGCGATTCGAGGCGCTCACCGGAGGCGACGATGTAGGCGCGGATTGTGTGGGTGTCTCTGCGGCTTTCACGTTGGGCACAGGCACCTTTCCTCGAGGTATCTTAGGAGTCTGTATCGGCGGTCTCTCAAGTACTATAGGCTTGATTATGGGTTGGGGTGGGGGTGGAGGTTTCGCCCTTGATTTGAGAAACCCAGGAGGCGTACTTGGGAGCGTTACATCTGACAATATGGCGGGGGTTGGGTCTGATTCTGAGTCTAAAACAATGACGTTTGCCCCGGGCGGTATGAACTTCGCAGGTTTCCGAACATTCCTCGCACATGCAGGTGGGTCCTTCTTCGATACTGGGCTTTCATCATGCACTGGGCTAGAAGCCCTCCAGGATGTCGACTTTTGAGCTGCCCTCTGTCTCTTTGGCGGCCTTTCCTCTACCGACTCATTCTCCTTTTGTTTCCGAGCCTCATATGGGGACTTCATTGGCACTGCCTTTCCAATTGGACCTTTTGGTGTCCCAAGCAAAGTATTCAGCGATTTGTGACGCAGTTGTGAGCCCGTTTGCGGTGCGGCGTTCGGTGCAACCGAGGTCGGTCTTTGGAACGGTCGTGTCTGGGAGGGCGCATTTGGGCGAGCGGGCGGTTCCTTCGTCCTCTTCTCAAATAACGGCGTCAGATCTGTCTGTGTCGTTCCCATGGCCTCGGCAACCTCGACCATGACGCCCTTGTCGAGGTTGATCTCGTCTCCCTCATGCAGCTCATTGCTGTCTTTATAGTATGTGTCGCCCAGAAAGTTCCTCGACTCGTCATACACCATGACCCGGTTGTTGAAGGTATGGAACTTGAGGTAGCCATCCTGCCACCGCTTCTGCTTTCGTCTGATGTCGTGCGTGAAGAGACATCGAAACTCAGCAACAGGCGCCGTGTTCTGGGATGCGGGGATAGCGGAGGGGTGTGGCGTGCTTCGCAAAGGAGCCGTCATCGCGTAGGCATTCGGCGTGGACGCGTCTCCAAGGCGGCGCGAGACATGAAGGCGGTGCTGCCGTCGGGTGCGCGAATTGAGGCGTGATGGCGACGCGCCGAGGTGGGCTGGCCGCGACTGCCTCTGCGCGAGAACATGTGATTTAGCGCTGCACACTAACCTTGGAAGGCACCATGTCCCAAACCAGGCAGGAACCTTGGACCTTTCACCGGAAGTGCTCTCGAATTACCCGGCTAGTAGCAGTGGATACAGTCGCTCCTTCTGCGACCTCGGGTCATGGCAGCATGTCTTCGTATTAGGATGCCTGACGAGGCTGACGCTATGCCGCCTGTTCCTCGACTTCCTTCGTGTTGCTCATGAAACGCGGGGGCCGACTGTCTCCACCCCGGTCCCTCACAAGCCCTCACCACCAGATTGCCGTTCCCCGTTAGGCACAGCCACCGCTAGCGGGTGCGCGAGCATTTCTCACGTCCCATCATCTAATAATCTGTGTCCTGCGTCTTCCCTCCTCCTCAAGCTTACGTCGCACACGATTGCGGCCACCTCGCAAGATGCAGCGCATGCAAAGAATCACTGGGCGGTTCCTGACTAGGACGCCCAACGAAGCCGATGTCGAAGCAATGCTGCACGACTTCAATGACTCCAAAGCCATGCTGGAGAAGGTACGTCTGTTGCTATATGTCCCGTGCAGGCGTTGCACGGCTCGAGGGCGCGAACTGGTGGGGGTTCAACACAATTCCTAGCCCTACCCATGCCCCGTTGGAAGCCGCTTACATACCTCCATATGGAGTTTTGTTGAGCGTAATAGCTCGCTGTGTATACGAGTGCCACGTCCCTAGCTGACATGCCGTAGGTCGAAGCCTCAGCGAAGCAATGGCGTGATGCATGGACGAACATCCTCAACCACCAGCTTTCCACCATCGAGCACCTACTCACCATCTTCAAACCACTGGGCGGCGAGAGCGCTAGCTCACATGTCGCCGTGGAGACCCCACAGGCGACGTTGGAGCGGGTCGCTGGGCTCCTGGAAGCGTTCAGCGAGCTGAAGACGGATATGATGGAGGAGGTCAAGGACATTGACAGGAAGCTGGTCATACCAGCGAAGCTTGCTAGAGACGCTCTGAAGCCCATGGAGAAAGCCATCAAGAAGCGAGAGGACGCAAAGGTAGGGCTCACCCAAGGCCGCCATGGTGCTGACACTGATGCCGTTTTGGCAGGTTGACTATGAACGCTACAAGAGCCGCTGTGAAGCCCTGCAGAAGAAGAAGACTCGCTCGGAGCGCGAAAACGCCGCCATGGCCAAGCACGAGGTCGATCTCGAGCGCTCTACACACGCATATCAGCTCGCCGACGAAAATCTTCGAGACCGGCTACCCCGCCTCAACGCAGCGACCTTCTCCATCCTTCCCCACCTGCTGACGAACCAGATTGTACTACAGAACAATCTTATTGGTAACCTATACACTGTGCTACACCAGTACTCCCACGAGCAAGGGTACCCAGATCCGCCACCGGAACCGGAGGAGGTTATACCCTTGTGGGACTCGAGCTTCACACCGCTGCGCAAGGAGATGGAATCAAGCTTTGGATTGCTGAAGACGGGCAAGGCAATACACTTACCCATGAGGCTGCCGGAAAAAGGAGACACTCTGACAGGCCTTGGGATCAGGAACAAAGTCATGCCCAGCCGGCGAGTTAGTAGCAACGATAGCGTTCCTACCGTCACTGGGGGGAGAGTCTCGAGACCGTCGACAACTCTGTCTTCTCCCTCCGAGAACGGTCCTCCGCTGAGCCTGTCAAACAAGCCTTCCTATAACTCTCTCAGCGCCTCAAAACCAAGAATACCGTCGAGCTCGCCACATCTAACCCCTGGTATGGATCAGTATGGACGGCGCGCCTCATCAACATCACAGACATCGTCCTATTCGAACGGCACGAATGGTCACAGTGACTATTTTGGTAAGGTTCCATCGGGAAATTCTGGAGCCGCAACTCCAGGGTTCTCACCCAACCCAGCAGTGGGGAAAAAGAAGCCCCCGCCTCCGCCGCCACCGAAGAAGATAGGATCCTTCCAATACGAGTATGTGACAGCAATGTATGACTTCGACAGTCACACCCCTGGAGACTTGTCGTTCAGGGAAGGCGAGCGCATCCGTGTAGTGAAAAAGACGGAAAGCTCCCAAGATTGGTGGGAAGGAGAGATACATGGGGTGAAAGGGAGCTTTCCGGCAAACTACTGCAAATAATTGTTGAGCATTGCAGCAACAGACCGAGATTGGGCTACTCTCCTATGATATCCAAAACTGCATTAGAGGAAGGAGTTATGGCGAATGCGACATCTTCGTGTTTTCAAGGGATTAATCAGAAATTGGACGAGCCGCATCGGCATTCAGTACCAATGCAGCGTAAATTTGGCCTCATAGGTGCCATTGTGAGCCGAAATCCCATGTGGTGGCTGTGAAGGAATTGTATAAATAGCAATCACGATCCATCTGTCCAATCACGGTGCTTTCCCCTATGAGCAAATTGTTCGAACGTTCAGCCCTGAGCAGATTCAGCCCTGAGAAGAAGCAAGCTTTCTGGGCCCCCACTTCCTTCCCTTAGCCCCCGCTCTTGCGCGCTGATTTAGCACTCGCATCCATCATGGGGCGGTCGCATGTGCCGCAGGCCGCAGGTGCGCGCCTTGTGCTGCCAGCCAGGAGCCTTCCAAGCATGTCATATAGCCTTCGTTGCGCACCTGCACCTCATGTGTAGATACAAGACGATCACTGAATTCGTATTTAGGCACGAGTATCGTTATGGCTGATAACGCAGCGCCTACAGTGGTATGTTGATCGCGTCCTCACCTGCAAGGGCGGAATGTCGCGTGCTAACGTTAGCAGACTCCCACCCTCAAACCTCCCTTCGCTCCGCGTCCCATTCCTCCCAAATCCCCCACAGCGCCCCTCTCCGCATCGCAAACGTCGCTCCAGAATGGCTTCACTACCGGACCACAGCCCGTCCTCGACACGGCGACTAATATCCCGCTCACGGCGCTGGACTCGCTGCCCACAATCACCGGACGCCACAACTCGATCGTTCTCGCAAACGACTCCATTGGGGAGTTTCTGAAGACAGACTTGGATCTGTCACGGCTGAATAATATACATGGACATCTATGGATGGCTGGTCGACCCATGCGCGCAAGGCCGATTCACAGATACATGATGGAGAGCCTCGATATCTTGTTTAGCCAGCAGATGGATTTACATCTCCTCAAGTTCTCGAACAAACTCATAATTAAGCCGCTGCCCGAATGGATATTATCCTTCGACTTCTGGACTGAACATCTCTGCGCGAGCGAGGAGCTGCACAAGTCCGCCTGTGGATTCCTGCTCTCATATATTTGGCTCGTGGTCACGCCGCTGGATCTTAAACTCGCACACGATCATACGCTCCTGCCTAGCTTCGTAACGTGGCATTGGTGGAAGGAGTTTGTGAGAGACTTCTATCGTAAGGTGGATGTCAACATGCTGCATCAAGTCAACAAGCGCTATCAATTTGGCGTTCTGCGCCTCGGGCGTATCAACTCCATATATCGATCGCGCTTCTTCACTACGCATTTCGTGCGTGGCTACCTCTACGGATACAATCGCTACGTTGTATTCTTCCAGCGCAATTTCAGCTGGATACTCATCGTTTTCGTATTCTTCTCGCTCGTTCTGTCGGCTATGCAGGTCGGCACCGGGCTCGATGAGCTGAAAAACAACTCTGCTTTCTTGAAGGCAAGTTACGTGTTTGTAGTCTTCAGTATGGTTAGCGTGGTCGCTGTGTTGGCGGTAGTTGCTGTCTTATTTGTGGGAATTTTCTTGTTCAACATGGTGACTGCAATCAGACATGCGAAGAATGTGCAGAAGGAACGGAAGAAGCTAGCCAGGGAGAGAGCTGCAGGAAAAGAAGCCTGAAATAAAAGTCTGGGAAAGAAAAGTTTGAAGATTCAATGGAGGGAGATGCTATTAATACCCCAACGCCGCATTCAGTTTCTAAAGAGTTAAGAGAGGTTATAGCAGTATGGATGTACAATCACAGCTCATCCTTCCCTGCCGTCTTCGCCTTGACCTGCAACGCCTCGACCGTGAACTTGACCTCCTTCTCCCCGGTGTTCGTATGCGCCACCTTACCAATCACCGCGCCGTCCTTGGGCTCATTGGAGTAGTTGTCGAGATCGTCAAAAACACCTAACACAAAACGTCAGCTATACTCCCAAAGTCTAGAAACATTCACAACTTACCCTCACACTCCAGCCCCTCCTCCGCATCATCCACCCACAGCGGCAATATCGGATAAATCGCCCCCGGCGCAAAAAACACCACATCATCCTGCACACTATAATGCCTCTGCGTCGTCTCCTTCTTCAACCACTCGCGCACCTTATACGGCATCTCGGCCATGTCCATCTTCATGAGTTCGCGGCCCGTGCCGTGCACGTCGATGCCGCCCCACGAGCCCGCGTAGTGCTGCTTGTTGTAGAAGACTTTGAGTTGCGGCGCGGCGTCTTTGAGGTCCGGGTACAGCTCGTTGAGCTTGTAGATCTTGGCGTGGTAGGTGTTGGTGTTTTTGCAGTGCTGTGTGAAGGGACGGAGCGTCGTGGTGTCCCATGTTGCGGTCCAGAGTTGGCCGACGGGGGTGGGCTCGTCGATGGGTGGGGAGGGGGAGGAGGAGCTGTCGTCGGCGTATGCGGCGGTCGCTGCTAGGAGCGCTGAGGGGAGGAGATTGAGGAGTCTCATTTTGACTTTTGGTGTAGTGTATGTCTCGTCTTCTTTCTCTCGCTGATTCCAAAGTCGAAAAGGTGAATCGCAGAGGCAGCAAATTCAGTCTAAGTAAAAAATCGTCGAAAAAAGCACACACAAAGTCAATCAACAAAACTCAAGTCTTCCCAACACGCGCTTGAACACGTTACCTATATAACAATCCCGCAACAATTTTTTTTATCATGCGTGCTGTCCTCTACCTAGCTTGAGACGCTTCCGCAATGTTTTTCCGCCTTCCATATTAACCGCCGGGGTGGCTAGCGACGCGTTGACATCGCGAATAGATTAAAAGAACACTGTGGCTGCACTTGAATATTCGAGAAGGCAGGGAGCATAAGGGCTGAGGACATGTGGCATGAGGTGGGGAGATGATGCTGTATAGTGGTGGTCGAGTACGCTTGGATATGTTACCTAAGTATTGTGTGGTGGGTAGGGTGGTTTAGAATTCTTGGAGGAGCAAGAGGACTGCGTGGGTGGAGGGAATTAGTATCGAAGACTTTGGGGTAGGAAATGGATTGTTTGTTATTGTTGTGCTGATATTGCTTGCTGCGAGGGCAAAATACTGGTACTTGGAGTTCTGATGGAATGGCTGTAACGCCGAACCGTCAACCAGGTTCGAAATGCGCAATGACGCATGAATCAACCACGGCTTTGACCCCTGCATGTTTTATGCTACTACCACCGACTAATCATTATCACTACATTCTCAAACTTCGATAACGGGTATCGCCAAATGAGAGATTATGTTACCGTCCCCTAGGTCCTTGGAAACGTCGAAGCGATCGTTAGCCAAAACGGTACCTAGGTAAGCTAGACGTTCTTCTCAGATGATGAACTTCTAAGAGTCTCACGCTCTACCGATTGAATGATGAGTTCAGAAAGGTCCATGTCGACATGTTGCAAGATGTAGCGCGTTACCCCTTACCAGTTACATACTCATACTCCTTATCTCCGTATCTCCGTACCTGCGTAGCCGTATGGCCCCATCGATAGCATCGTACCGCATGTACGATACCTCAGCTCGAGGTATGTGGCTGGCACAGGCCTTAACACCGCAATGGCCGAACTGAGAGAGGAGACATATGGCTGGCTTTGCATATATATGGGGTTAATGCCGACGATTCTGTAAGTAATACTTCACTCACCTAACTGACACGATGTCGGCCACACCCAAAGGATATGCCAAAACCCAGCCCGCTGGATTCTCTAATCGCATCGAAAGAGTGGCGATTGTAGGGGTGTGTACAACTCGATGTGATCCTTAGCTTGCATGACCTCAGGAATCTAACCAAGCAACAGGCCGGTGGTCACATGGGAACACATTTCACCGAGCAACTCATCGCAACGAAAAAGCATGTCGTAACTGCCATAACAAGGCCCAGCAGCACCAGCAAGCTCCCCGACGGCGTTAAGGTTGTGCGAGTGGACTATGGAAGCGAGGCCGATGGCGATGTCGCTGCGCTTGTAGAAGCACTTCGTGGCCAGCAAGTGCTTCTTGTGACGATGTCGTATCAAGCTCTGAGTAGCATTACGAATCTCGTACGTGCGGCAGCCACCGCTGGCGTTCCATACATTCTACCCAATTGGTTCGGCCACGACGCAGCCAACACGCCATTGATCAAAGACTCCCTAATGACGGGTCTTTACGAAAATGTCCGCGAAATCGAACGCCTAGGCGTTAGTTCCTACTTCCTGTTAGTCTGCAGCTTTTGGTACGAGTTCAGCCTGGGAGGTGGCCCGCTTCGATATGGCTTCGATTTCAAGAACCGGTCCCTGGTCCTCTACGACGGCGGGGACGTCGCGATCAACACCACCACATGGCCCTTGTGTGGCCGCGCCATCGCCAACCTGTTGAGTTTGAAGCAGCTTCCAGACGATGAACATGACACTTCTCCCACGTTGTCACAATTCACAAACAAATGCATCTACATCTCTAGTTTCCGCCTCAGCCAGAAGGACATGTTCGAGAGCGTCAAGCGCGTTACTCGCACCACGGATGCTGACTGGAGTATCACCCACGATAACACCGAGCAGCGCTACAAGGATGGTTTGGAGATGCTGAAAAAAGGGCAGGGCGAGGGGTGGACGAAGCAGGCGTATAGTCGTATGTTTTTTAATAACGGTGACGGGGAGTTTGAGACTAGTCGGGGTTTACATAACGATCTGCTCGGTCTGCGTGCCGAAGATTTGGACGAATATACGGCGATTGCAGTACGTATGGGAGAAGGTGGCGAGGTCACGGTGTGACCGTGAAAGAATTGCGATCAGTCTTTGCGGGCATTAGCTGAGGGATACGTAACTTGTGGATTGCATTTTCCCGCCCAAAATAAACTCATAAACGTACCTCATACATCTTCTCGATTAGTTTTGCTCACCGGACGCCTGGTCTTAGGCAAGAACTCTGAGTTATCATGTCCCGACATCATGGGTGGACTTAAGCGGACTTACGCCATCGAACCAACCACGTCATTGCGCTTCAGCCATCCCAATGATCAGCTTCAACCTTCTGCATCGTACCTCAGCACCCTCGTCATGGCCGGAACACGTCGATCGACGCGTCAAACGGCTTCTACTGTGCCAAAATATGCCGAAGAGAGCTCCGCGTCCGCCGAAGACGAAGCACCAAAGCGCAATGGCAAGAAGACGACGCGCCGTAAACGCGCACGAGAAGAAGACGTAGAGCCAGAAGCGCAGGACGACAGTCCACCACCGCCCAAGAAAATTGCGAAATCCAAATCAAAACCCATGAAATCTGCGCCGCCTGCTGCGCCATCCGCAGACTCAAATCGTGACGCCAACGGGAAGCAGGAGGTGTTTTGGCTATTGAAAGCCGAACCCCTTCCTCGTTACGAAAACGGTATCAATGTCGCGTTTTCCATCGACGACCTTGCCGCCTGCAAAGTCCCCGAACCGTGGAGCGGCGTGCGAAACCCCCAAGCACGGAACAATATGCAAGCCATGCGAAAGGGCGATTTGGGATTCTTTTATCATAGCAACGCGAAGCCAAGTGGAGTTGCGGGCATACTACGGGTAGTGGAGGAAGCAAAGGTCGACGAGAGCGCATTCGATCCGAAGGATCCGTACTACGATGCGAAATCGGATAAGGACAAGCCTAAGTGGTACTGTGTTGGCGTGGAGTTTGTGAAGAAATTCGACGACGTAGTCGATTTGCATAAGATCAAGAGTCATGCACAGAGTGGCGGACCACTGGAGGGAATGCAGTTGGTTACGAACTCACGATTGAGTGTGAGCAGGGTTAGGAAGGAGGAGTGGGAGTACATATTGGGGTTGGCTGGGGAGGAGCAGCAGGACGAAGACAGCAAACAAGAGGCTGTTGATGAGAAGAAAGACTGAAGTTTTTTTGGCCTTCATCCACGTATATATTCGCCTGACAGTCGGTGGGCTAGTCCTTTCCATTGCGTTTATCCAAGATTACAGAGGTTTACACGAGCCGACTGCATGGCAAATGTCTTTGTTCCTGGCCAAGTTATTCGAAGCGTTTTCGTCTACCCAAGAGCTTCACACTGTCGAAACTCAATACTGCTGAGCTGTGATGATCTCGGGACTGTTGAAGAAAGCACACCGCTCATACAGTTTTTGCTTCTGTACCACTGGCGTTGCGTTCACGCCACCCAGCGCACTCAAGCCTTCATTCGGTCCACCGATCGTCATGAAGTATGGGCCACCAGGACGCTCAAATGCCTCAAGCCAGCCTTTCAATGACGGTACCCCCAGACTGGCATACGTGCTCCAGGAACGACTCGCGCGTTTTGCAAGGTCATAGTCTGCTTCTGTTGGATTGAACGGATATCCAGAAATGTTGTACGCCTGGAAGCTCTCGTAGACATAAGCAAACTCCGAAGTATGCACGACACCAAGCCCAGAGATGTTGGAGGTGAACGCCAGGATGGTATCAAGAATAGTCTGGTTAAAGTCGTAGAGGAATACGGGAGCTGAGAACGTCTCGTGGACTGCGCTGCCTAGGTAAACAGATGGACACACCATTAAAATATCCCTAAAGATTCGCGCTGCTCGGTAGAACTCTGACGACAGGTCCTTGCCTGGTGTGAAATCCTCCACAGGGTACAACGCCAGCAACTTGTCGAGCAACTCTTCCGACAATCCTGGGAGATAGGCACGAATGAAGTTATATGTGTCGTTAGCAGTCGCGATACTGGGATCCGTGTAATAGTTCATATCGTCCTGCGTCCAGCCGGACATGAATGTCGCCTTCTTAAAGCGGCCTTCTGCGATCAGTTGGCTTGGTGGAGCAGGGAGAAAATCGCCATCCACAGCGGGTAGCCAAATGTCACCAACATTGTGGGCAATGTCGAACTGGTAGGTCGTGATAGACGCATTTAGTAATCTGTCCGTGTCCATCTCCCGTAGGCATTCAATTGTTTCCGGCGAATCCAAGCTAGTAGCATTGCAACTAACGTAGTCGACTAGTGCTATCATGGCATCCCTCGTGAAGTTGCCAGTGATTCCAGGCTCCAGTGACTGGGACTCAGCGATGCCTTGCTGGAAGGGAAGAGGCTTTGTTCCGCCGTATGCAAGGATCTGCAGCCCGATTGCGAGGCCACCGGATGATTGCCCGAAAATGGTAATCTTGTTTGAATCACCACCGAAATGTTCGATGTTATCGCGGACCCATTCGATGCCAAGCCGTTGGTCGCGCAGTCCAGCATTCTCGCTCCCTTCTGCCTTGAGTGTATCTGATGCAGCGAAGCCAAAGACTGTTTATTTGATCAACCATATTCTATCAAAATACGTTCATCATACTAACATCCCAGGCGGTAGTTTAGTGCGACATGGATAATTGGCAACCCATTTTCGACCGACTGACGAATCATTCCATCTGGCGCTGTGGTTGTTTCCATGTTCGACCCCGACCAAAAACCACCACCGTGGATCCAGACCATGACTGGCAACTTATGGTGGTTACCATGCAATTTTGGCCTTGCGACGTTCAGGTTCAGACAATCCTCCGACACCTTGGTGATGTTGCCCAGTGCAAGAGGGGCGTTAATTGCGCCCTGCGGCTGCGGACATGCAGCACCAGATTTGGTCGCATCCACGATCGAGCCGTAAGCTGGGACATAAGGACGCGGAGGCTTGAACCTATTCTCACCGCTGGTATCGTGTGCGTAGGGGATCCCAAGGAACAACTCGATACCGTTGCGCTCGATGCCATGGTACTTGACATTGCAAGAAGTGTCGCTGACTTGAGGCGCGCCTGCCGTGACGGTTAACGCGCCGATGAACAACGCAAGAAGGGGAACGCGCATCTTGGACTGAGAAGTTACTCGATTAAATTGAGTTCAGAAGAGAGCGATGAACATGAGAAAAGAACGACCGACAAACAATGTTATAAGCTGTAAAAGGCGAACTAAAGTACCTAAGAGGTTCCGATTACCGAAAACGGCAGGTGCTTGTTATAATGACATCGGTCGGCATGCTCACTTAAAGCTCTTGGTGGGCGTATTGTAGCTTGTTGTCCGAGGCGGGAGCGGGGAAGCAAGGCGACCCATCACCAACCACACCGATATATATACGCCCGCATTGCCCCGTAAGCTCACCTTTAGCATCTTCCGAGGTTGGCTTCGGATTTAACCATGCATGCCGATAAGAACTAGTATACGATGCTCTACAGACTTATCCCTATCTACTATTATGGGAATACGTTAAGCACTCGTTCAATGGGAGCAGTTCTATGACGATAAGTTACTCGCCTTCACGTTGTAAATATCTACTCGGAGCTTTATATGAACCTCTACAATCGAGCCCGCTCGCCACGTAAATCTTTCGCAATCTCGTCGAATCTCTCATAACAGTCCTTCTCAGCATCGAAATTTAGGAGCCAAGCCTCTCTTGTAAGATGGATTGCCTCAGGAGTCTTCGCGATCTCATCCCAGTTGGCTTTATGCCACTTCTCTCTAGTCTTCACGCCCGTCGCTTGCGCCTTGTGCACTCTCTCATATCGAATCTTTTCATAAGCTTTCACTGCCAAAGGAGTACTGTCCTTGCCGGCCAACTCCAGGCACGCCGCTAAAACTACGCCGTCCTCAATCGATTGACTAGCTCCTTGGATTGACGTGGGAAGGAACGGGTGTGCCGCATCTCCAATCAAAGCGATACGTGATTTTGGTGAGATGAATGTCGGCAATGGATCACGGAAGACGAGTTTGTGGTCAATAAGGCGGCCGCCCTTGGGTGTCGATCTGACAATTTCCTGTACGATCGGTGCCCAGCCCTCAACGTACTTCAGACAGTCTTCTACTCTTCCTGGGAACTGCCAGCTCTCTTCAATGTTGCCGTCGTCAACGTGGGTGAACACCCAATTGAATTCCTTCCCGTTCTTCAGAGATGAAGCGAGGAAGTGCAGGTCTGGTCCTATCCAACCACAGTGCGAATCACCCTCCACGAGGTGTTTGAGCTTGGGGTTGTTTTTGATGGCATCGCCTGAGAACCAAGACCGGTACACTGCGTAGCCCGAGCTCTTTGGCTTGTCGTCGAAGCCTAAAACAATTCTTCGCCCTCGCGATCGCACACCTTCCGCTGCGATGACCACGTCTGCGAACATCTCCTTTCCATTGACGATCACACCTGCTTTCTCTTCGTCTTCAAAGTAATCTGTGACTCTTTGACCCATTCTCATGTCGAGCCCTCGATCAGTCGCGTGCTGATGGATGATACTGTACAGCTCCCCACGATGACCATTAATCCTAGGACCCCACGTCTTCTCGTCCCCAAAGCTCTGTCTTGTTACAAACTCCCCTTTCCAATGGTACAGATCCAACCAAGTTGTCTGTCGAGCAACCTTCTGCATCGCCTCGATGACGCCAGGCCAGCGCTCGAAGTTGCGGGCGCCATTTGGATCGAATGAGATGATGTCGCCAAAGCGCGTTATCTCCTCAATGTTGGCGGCTTTCTCGAGCAGAACGACGGAGTGGCCTTTGCGGTCGCATTCTATGGCTGCTGCGACCCCTGCGAAGCCGGCGCCCACGATGATGACTTTGATGCCGGATGATGGACGACGTGGGAAACTCGCCATGATTGAATGCTCGTGTTACGATTCTTCTGAACCTGCACTTGAAGTGGATATATACTCATTTACTCAGAGTGGCGCTAGGATTACGCGAACACGTTGGCTTTCATGAGATGTGGGGTCGGGTAATAGCAATCCTTCATTATGACTGGCCCCACATTGAGGCTTGATATGGACAATCAGGAAGGCAGAAACAGCCAAGTATTCCACCACAATTTTTCATATCCTGACCTTTACAGAAGTCGATCTCTCAGCAGATCTGGATCAAGTCAAGCTCACTTTCATGCCCGCATCGAAGACACCTTCGACGCCTTCTTTATGATCCTGAGTATTGCTTGATCGATTAAATGGTTCCATACTCTGCCACCACCACCACCATACTACAGAGACGTCTTCGCTATGTTCTCGCTAACCCCTCCTTCTCTTAAGATGTTTCTTATATGGCTTCGGCGGTAGATCCGGGATCTCATCTTCGCCAGACGACTCCTCAGACTCCGAGAACATCTCAACCTCCTCTCGTTGCGGAACCCTCGGTTTCGGTGCATTCTTCCATATCTCATGATACTCAGGATACACGCCAGTCTCTTCATACGTCTTGAGGCGCTGCTCGTCCCATCTGTGATGGCAGATATCGACCAGCTTTCTCGTAAAGCTCATGTCTTTCGGAACAGTGCTACCGTCGAAGCCAAACAGCTGTGCATTCGCAGCAAGCAATAGGCAGTATCGCACCAGAGACAAGAGCTCGGCTGAGCTACGCAGGTGAGCGAATTCCGGAAGGAAGTCGACATGTTCTTTCACTTCAAACCACGGGCTTTCGAGCCCGATGCCTTCGAGATCTCCGACATGGTCTCCCTTCTTGTCAAACGCCACGAGATCGATGGGGGCATGCGGCTTGATGTTCGGGGCGATTTCTTCATCTTGGATCTTGTGATATGCCCAAATCTCCAGACCGTTGATTTTTGAACGTGGATCACCTGGATTGTACGTGCCGATGAACACAGCGATCGGCAAGTAGTCTTCTTCGTCTGTGACCTCATCGAACTTTAAGGCAGGGTATTTTGGGAGAAATGGTACTAGTTCGCGTCCGATCGCTAGTTGGAGGTCCCGAAGGTCGGAGAGAGTGACCTCTGGTACGTCTTGTTCGTTTCTGGTGTCAGCCTCTTCTTGTATGACCTTGGTCGCATCTCTGCTGCTGCCCACCTGGTGAAGGGTTTGATGCACCGGTCCTTGCACACGCTTGAGATTAACGGAAGTTTGATGTGGGCCGACGGACTTAGGTACCTCTGCGGTGTTGAAAGCTTGCGCTCTTTTGCCATTTGGTGAAAGTTGAGCCTGGCTCTTTCCCTGCTCCTCCACGTTAGCGCGACCGAGATTCGCTGCAGCTGAAGCGATATGTTCCGGCGAGTTGTTGCCCAATGTATGAATCACACCAGCGCTCGAAACGGGAACCTCGTTGCCGTGTGACTCATTGCGACTTTTTTGGAGTGCAGAGGTGGAGCCGCGTGGCGGATTGAGTGAATCGGAGGACTCGCTGTCTGACGATATGTATATCGGAGCGTCACGGGACGTACTAGGTGCATTTCCCATGTTTGTTGTTTTCGGCGGGTAGTATACCTGTGACTACTGTTCTGGGGTTGTGGTATTGGAAGCAAAATTGCAGGAGTGGTGGGCAGCCGACTTTGCGGTTGAGGTTGACGGCCGCCGGAGTGAAGGTCGACAGAACCGAGCAGTGTCACGAATTTCTGGAGCCTTCTTTGGCTTATCACGATAGCGACCGCCTGCTTCCAGCACGCTTAGGCCGTACATTCACAGATCAGACAATGAATCTACGCATCTTCGGCCGCTCATCCACCTTGCTAGATAACATAGAGAATGATAGTGGCCTGGACTAGCCTACACGACGCGTTCGTCTCAAATTACATCCAATGACCAGTGACAGCTCATCAGTTCTTCTGGAGGCGAAGGTGTTCGAGAAATACTTAAAAGCTACACGACGTGTGCATTGGGAGTCCGTACCGCCAGTGACAAATATCACCCACCTGCGCCGCAGGCTACAGGCTCTAACTACGAATTTCCCAAGCAATCTTTCTACGCCGCTATCTGCTCGGTCATGCTGATTAAATATCTGAGGGATAGTGTGATGATATGGCCATGCAGGATGGCTTGGATGTCTTCAAGGACCTCCAACACGATGGTAACCAAACAATCTCTGCGACAACGATGAACATAGCCTGGTACTAGTTGCGCCAGTGATCGATCTTGAAGGCCTTCTGTATATCGACCCGCCCACAACGAAGATTAGACCGAGGATGGTGATAAGGCAAACCGTTCAGCTGTCATCAAGACACTATTTGCAACATGGAATGCCTCCCAAGACAGCTCGCCACTCAGGGAAGCCGTGCAGTCGTTCACCTGCTATCCATCTACATGATAGTCATTGCCTTGCTCCAATCTCAAAGTAGATCCAAAGAAAAGCAACAGCTTATTAGGTTCTCCTAGGGGCGAAGGCGCTCGAGAAAGACTCAAATGCCTCGCTCCAATGCTTCGACGAAAAGTCTAGCGCTTCACAAACGCACTACACATACACTGTACCTACCGAGAAGCTCCCGACCATGTTCATTGAGGCTGCTGTCGTGAAGGTAGCCACGCACTACTGAGAGGGCCATGATACCGGGCATTGCTGACACGTAGCCAGCACATCTAACCATCTCGATCAACTAGCGATTCGTTTGCTGTCTCGAAGCTAGCCACTCACCACTAAAGCAATGAGAATCATGGGATTATAGCCCATTCACGTAGATGCGTGAAGCTCGACCATGAACGATGTTTATGAAGGCGAAGAGGCCTTGTGACAGAAATAGCCCCAATTACGAGTTTTATTGATGGACAAGGCTCGGTTGCGCAACGGAGCTAGCCATATCTAAAAGGCGTGTAGTCGACATTCACAAGCGCTCACATTCTTGCCTAGGTGTTCCCGGTCGCCCTTGCCTTCACAGCCTCCAGCAACGTCACCAAAGCTCTATCATCCTCCGCATAACATGGCGGAAACCCAAACCAAATGTCATCTTGTCCCGCCTTGAACATATGTCCTACTTTTCTTCTCCATTTCCACCTTTGTGGGTCACTTATGCTGACCCACTGAGTTTCTTCAATATCACGGTCAAACATGATATATCTGCTTTCTGATGTCTGGCTCTTGAGTTCATAACGCTCCTCAAAAGCTGTTCCGTCCTCCCAATTGCCTCTTCCCATCACAAAGTGGTGGAGCTGCGGAAGGCCAGTACGAAAACGGTCGAGGGTACTATGCCAACGGAGATCAACTTCTCTGAAGTAAGTAGTATGCTGCCCATAACCGGGAGACGCGTTTGTCGAGGGAGGCATATCGGGAAAGTTGCTCTTTGCTTCAAGTTCCCTAAGGTTGAGAGCTATAATTATGGGGCAGTGGTCTAACAGGAGTTCTTGCAGCGTCGATCCATGCGACAGAATCCAGTTGATTTGCCAGTCATGTGCGATGGTGAAGTTTCCCAAACTCAGAGACTTCAAGCGCGGAAACGGCGGCAACTTGCGAAGATCAACGAATGGCCATACGCCCCACAAGCAGTCGGTGCCGTACAGAGTTAGGTGCGTGAGTTGGTTTGCTAAAGGCTTGAGCCATTTATCTGGAAGATCAAATCCGAATCCCCGATGACACGCTGGTCTCTCAATGTTAAGCTCGGGCGCCGCATCATCGACTTCAGTGGCGATCTGAAGATGAAGCTGCGTCAAACGATCGCGCACAGCCTTGAAATCCTCTGACTCAAACACTGTCTGATCCATTCTATCTTGCAAATTCTTCATTGTGAGGCTCCCTGCTTTGCCAGCTTGCCGCACCGCCGCCCACAACAACTGTAAAAGCTCGGCACGGAAAGATTCCGTCTGGGCGACTTGCTTATTTAGCCCTTCAGGATCATCGGGGTGGTTGCTTTCTAAAGCGCAGTCGCGGGCAAAATTTACTACCACCCCTTCCAGATTTTCCAAATCACATATCATTGAGATCGCCTTCCCGAAGGTCTTTAAGACGACAGCTTCTTCCGGCCATCCACCGATGTAGTCGGGATCATCCCATGTGTAGATGACGACGTGTCGCACCAGAGAGTTTAGGGAGGATGGGATGATATGTGTAAGCTTGTCCGCACTCTCATCCGTGTTGTTGAGGAATACAGTGCGGAAGAGAATTTCAGTCGCTAGTGATCCGAACTCTTTATTTGTGAGACGAGCGGCTCTGAGAGCTTCGGCGTCATCATGGAGATATTCGAGGCAATGTCTTCGAAGTTCGACGGGGAGGTACAGCATTGTCTCGGAATATATCAGAAATCTCCGCTCTCAAAGTGCAATATACAACTTAGCGGTAACAGCTCGTCCAGGGGTTCAGGCGTGAAGATCATCTACGAAGAAGAAGACGTGGAAGAAGATGTGGGGTAAACAAACGCTTTGGCATCTGTGCGGAGTTACCGTCCGTGCACGCCCAACGTCTTGGGATATACGTTGCGGACCATCAGTAGCACTGCTTCTTGAATCACGTTCTGCCTAGATACCATATTGCAGGGCGAGACATTGTAGCCATCCAACACTTAATACAGGAGACGCTGCCTGATGGACTCGCGCTAGTGCTGGCAGCCTTGAACTAGCGAGGCAACAACTTCAACCTGCAGACTTTGACATAGCCCTTATAAATACACAGAGACGACAACGCAAAACCTCCTCGATACACCCTGATCTATCTTCCTGCCACAATGGATCTGTCTTTTCTGACCATCCCGGTCACCGTTCGTGAGCAGATCTACGCTGAACTTCTTACCTGCCCACCACCGGCCACCACCGAGAGAGCAAGAGCGCCATCTTCGCCCATCTGCAAGCTCCTCACGCTCAATCGGCAGATCCATGACGAGATTGGCATATTTATGAGGAGTCGGTTGTTCGTCTTAATCAAGACAAACGACACACAATTCCTTCACGACATTATCAAGGATAAGGAGTACCGCCTACCACTCATCTCGCAACTTCGATCTGAAGACAACACCGTCCGGAAAGATGCATCCAAAGCCCCCATTGCAATGGAAATAGATTTCTACATGTTCTCATCGGATTTAGCTCTGGCAGGCAGTTCTGCAGGCTTTCTGATCCCGGCAACGTCAATCAAAGCACTACTGTCCATACTATGGCTCCCGATCTGGTCAATCTGGTGCATGCAGGCTTCTATCACGTTTACTTTGATCGACACGTTTGCGCACGTGCATGAGAAAGCAGAAGAACTACTTGTCGAACCATGGATTCGGTGGTTCGTGCCTTCCCATTTTGTCGGCATTTGTACCTCCCCGCCCATCTCTGTGGACCGCAATGCCAAACTCAAGGCAAGACTCCTCGGAAAATACGAAGCGAAAGTAGGGCACTTGAGGAAACTTCAGTCGTTGCAACACGCTGCCGGAGAGAGCGCTGAAGTTAGTAAGTGGAGCGATGTGGCGAAACGGTTCGCAATGGCGAGTAGGTACGCGAGG
Organism: Parafenestella ontariensis; assembly: GCA_021596325.1. NCBI lineage: Eukaryota > Fungi > Ascomycota > Dothideomycetes > Pleosporales > Cucurbitariaceae > Parafenestella > Parafenestella ontariensis. The sequence continues at coordinate 1,146,844 of JAKGDA010000001.1, read as the reverse complement.
GTGATTTGGGAGTGTCACGATGATTGTATGCGTCAAAATTCGAGCGACGGTTTTGCTAAAGATGCGGTGCTGCATTTGTGGTTAATGACCAACGATACGGCTGCTCATCACGTCATTTCACTACTCAATGCTGCTAGGAATGAGGTGACTGGTCCGGTAATAGCGGTGGCATCCGGTGATGCAGAGCTGACAATGGAGGCGCGCCAAGTTGCTGAAGACACGATTGCATTCTTGTCAGAAAAGTCACCATATGGGTGTGAGGGTACTGCAGGCGACGAACGAGCGCAGACAATGGTGCGGAAGTCGAAAGCCAAGATGGATTACAGGACGCATATGGCGTGCAAGGGATTAGGAGATTTGGATGCTGCTATTGGCTATTTGGAGGAGGCGATGAGGTACGAACCTGAGACTTCGGAGAAGCTTTTGGCGAATATCGAAGAGCTCAAGGTCGAGGGTGCGAGTGGTAGAAAGGAGGACCAGACTGGAGTCGTAAGATGGGAAGATGAAGGTGCGGAGACTGCTGCCGTACAAAGTGTCGAACACCCACCCACCAGCTGAAACATGGTATTCCTAAACACAGTATTCAAACCTTTAAACATATATCACACAATCTCAGATAGTCGTTGATTGAATGAAGTGGGCCTTTGGTACTCGTAGTGGTTCAAGCTCGCTTATCTACCCCGGTGCACGCTAACACCCCGCAAAAAGCTGCCGAGGTTCTTTTCCAGCTCTCCACACCAGCTATCCGAACAACGAGAGTCATGGCTGTAGCTATAATCATGCACCATCGCACCTCTGCTGATCTATACCCACCCTTGAAAACTTTACCTACAGCAAGACAACCACCCTAGAATACATTGACTCTCAAGTCTCCGCCTATCTCCCGTATTATCTCGAATCGATCGATCAAGAACCGTCACCCATCCTTTACAATGACGCACGCCGCCTCGAAAGACGACCTCCGCGTCAGTTCCCTCTTCGACTTCTCCAACCATGTCGCTCTCGTAACAGGCGGAGCGACCGGCCTCGGCGAGATGGCAGCGCAAGCTTTCGTCCAAAACGGCGCACACGTCTTCATCGCATCTCGCAAGGAGAAGGAGCTCAAGACCACGACCGACCGCCTAAACCAGCTCGGCCCAGGAAAATGCGAGTACATAATCGCGGATCTGAAAGACAAAGCCGGCTGTCTGGCCCTCTGTGCCGAGATAAAGAAGCGGACTGATCGGCTGACGGTGCTGGTGAATAACACGGGCGCGAGTTGGGGTGATGATTATTATGATTACCCGGAGCATGCGTGGGATAAGCTGTACAGTTTGAATGTGAAGAATATCTTCTATATGACTGTGGGGATGGAGCCGCTGTTGCGCAAGGGAGCGACGCCACACACGCCCAGCAGAGTTATCAATATTGCGAGTATGGCTGGCATTAGTACCGTTGATGTTACGACTGGAGAGGCAGGTGGGCTGTCGAAGCCGGGACATGGAACTTTCTCTTGTGAGTCGAAGTCTCGAGATTTCTTCATGTTGCTTTCCTTTTATATTCATTTTCACGAAGACGGATTCAAACGCTTGAGAAGAGGTCACTAACAAAACCCACAGACGGCCCAGCAAAAGCAGCATGTATCCACCTCACCAAAATGCAAGCCTCCAAGCTCGCACCCAAAAACATCATGGTAAACGTCATCTGCCCCGGCGTCTTCCCGTCACGCATGACAAACTTCGGTCTCGAAAAGTACGCCGAAGCCTTGACGTCTGGGCAGCCAACGGGCCGGATAGGCAAGCCGAGCGATTTTGGTGGACTCGTGTTGTTCTTGAGTAGTTCAGGCAGCGCGCACATGACAGGCAATGCGATTGAGATTGATGGCGGCGCGACGTTGACGGGGTGGAGGGGGAAGATTAGTGCTAGTGCGGGGGGTGAGAGTAAGCTGTAATTGTAGAGAACGGTATGATTGTGTCGTCCATAGTGCTGCCTTATAGCGTAACTTATCTACAGGTACATCAAAAGTAGTAAGTTGTGCTTCTCTCTACTGCTTTGACTTAACATTGTACCTAATCAGTTTATTCGGACTATCCGTACAGATTTTCTGTAGTACTCATGTGAAGAGGTCCTGCAGTCGCTCAAGATCGTCCGTGAATTGTCCATTACAAGTCATTACAGGATTGATATCGCTACGGTAAGACTAACCCATAACAGTAAAGGGGCCTCATCTATGCACGCATATGCGCGCTCCCTACCAACGCTCCCATCCAATCACCACACAGTCTTTCATCCGTTCCTCTTAGCCCCGCTCGTCTTGTCAACTGTGCTTTAGTTTTCGTCACATTGATACCGAAATGGGACTTGCTACATTAAGCAAGATCTGGAATTATTCTAGTTCCCATATATACAGACTGCTTCTACATTTTCACTTGCGCGTGTGCGGTTGGGATATAACGGCCAATGATACATGTCAGAAGAGACTATATTTATTTTCCTTGAGATATCAACGAGCGTGAGATCGTGGTGACTATCTGAGAATCTGAATTCTGTTGATGACCATGATAATGTGAAATCCTTGCTAACAGACATGTCTCATCCAACCGTTAAGCGAGCGTAATGTTATCCTCCTGCTTGACCAGCACCCTGAATCTTCCAGCACAGGCTTCCCTTGTGATCGTCATGGCGGCGACGCATTCAATTGACAGGACTTATTCGCATTGACGAGCCTGAAGACTATCGGTTCCAGCAGCCTCCAAACGATCAGGCTTGCAGTATAGCTGGTCTGCGTCAATTGGAGCCCTCGCGGACACCAGCTCATTGCCTTCACATGCTGAAGGAGGCTATTATGTGCCAAGCAGATACGACGGTTCTGACCATGATGTGGTCCGATCATAGCGTGCGCGCTATTGGAAACCTTACAGCCCCTCACGAATGTGTGAACTGGGATCGTTTAATGGAATGGGTGGAGCCCAATTCAAGAGACTTGACTGCCAAAGGGTGGCTGGTCCACCCAAAATTTGGTAAGAGCACACTGATCTTTGATACACATTCAGTGGAGAACGATTTAACTAACGTTTTTCTGACATGTTTTAGGTCCAGCAGTGGTTAATGGAGAACTTAGCAAACTCCCAGTCAGTTCATGATCGCACTACCGTGCGTTACAAAAGGGTGCAGCTGATATGGTTTGAATGTTTATGGCAGGGGTAGTGGCATACTTTCGCAAGGTGTCGGGTCAAATGAAAATGATAAACAATGTTTTCGTAGTCTAGTAACTAAGCGTTGTTTAATTACGATGGAACGATTTGTGCTAGGGGTGTTTCAATATCGTGCTACTTTCTTTTGCAGCCTGAACTCGGAGCGTGTTCCGTCACAAACAGTTTCTTATTTGCAAAGACATTGCAGATATGCTGGAATAGAGAAATGGAAGACCGATACTCGGTATTCACTCGCTGAGACCTACGTTGGCAATCTAGCCTTCTTCTTTGTAACCATAATCCTTCCGTACTAGATCGTTAATTGCATAAGGCTACCGATCCAAGGCTCCTTATGCGGTCGAGGTAGGCTGAACTCAGCAACTATGTGAAAGCCCTGTTGCTCGTAGTACCTAATAAAGGAACTTCTAGTCAATACCCCATGGCGCGCTCCAGTGACAAAAAGGAGGAGAGACGAACCGAATTAACTTCCTCTCATTTCCTGCCCAGCCATCCAAGTACAGAGCTTTCTTCCCCCGGCTACGGCCATAGTTCCGCACCTCCTGAAGAAGTGCAGCTCCAACCCCACGGAATAGATCCTTCGTACGGTTATCGCTAACCATCACTTCAACATACAAACTTTCTTCAAGTTTGAATTGTCCAGCTTGTGGGACTGTCGCTGCAGGAAGATAGGTAGGAAACCAGTTTCCGCGGACGAACGCAAAGCCGACGGATACAAAACAGCGCCCATCGTCGGAGACGCGCGAGTGCATATCTTTCAGATCAAGAGCTGCAGTTGTGTGCTCTACGATTTCGGCTTCGACAATAAGAATTCGCAGGGAATCCGTTGTATCCGAGATCCGATTGCGCTCGGATTCCTGGATCTGCCGTTGCGTTTCTTCAACCCAACCTGGTCGTTGTGAGAAGGGGGTTGAGCCCCATTGTGCTAGGCTCCCGATCGATTCCAGATAAGGGAGAGATGCGTCAAAGACTGAGATGACAAAGGAGTCGTCACCTTCAACGAGCCCCGCGTCTCGAACGGAGAACGGGTATGGTGCGGACATTTGTTGCCTCACCGATGAGCCAAGTGAATAGATTTAGTAACTGTTAGGGCACGTCGCGCTATTCCTCGAGTAGTTGAACGATGTGAAAGAGAGGCGCAAAGTCGGGGGAGGATTCCCGAGTCAACCTTAAATGGTGACGATGGGAACGATGGGCCGGGTGACTTATCCATGAATAGAACTAATCAGCTGACCAATCCATTCACGATCATTAATTCCGCCAAGTCTGTCGTACAATATCGTGGGCACTTGAACCAGACAGATTTGATCCGAGAAACATCTTCGTAAGCCCAACGACAGCAATCTCGATTCTTCGTCGGTCTAGGGATGATGACGGCTTTAAGTCTTCGGATTGCGAACCAAGTCATAGACGCTGTAAATGGCGGTACCGGTATGTCATCAAAACACTACTTATACGGATGCCCTAGTGTTGGTTGCATCGCAATGCTCATAAAGCAAGATGCCGTTCTTGAGTGCAACTAGGCTATGGACATTAGCGTACTGGACGCGGAGTAGAGAAGTGCACTTTCAAACAGGGTAGCTACGTCTCTTGGCTGGCGGAACATAACACGCATTCTGTCTCCTCTCATGAACGAATCAATTCGCGATGTAGTTCCTACGTTCAAGGGTGTCAAGAAATGGATGCTACATGGAAGGTAATCGGCCTCGGCTGCGAACTAGCGATGCGACGCCACAGCACACCCAGGCAGGCAGTCTCCTCTCCAGTCCCACCACGAAACCTTTAACATAGCTCGCTTGCAGGGCAGCTTCTACAAATCACCATAAAACTGAGCGCCCTTTGAAACCTGCCCGCAAGCCTTGCTGGTAAGTACGCCAAGCTGCTATACGAACCCCTCCTATAAGCGGCAAACGCAGTACATACCGACTCCAAAACTTCATCTCCTTTCCTGACAACAATTCCCCTCTCCCTCCGGATCTCTCCATTGGCCAAAGACACTACCACCTCCGAGTCTGGATGCTGCAATTAGTTTGGTTTGGAGCAATGCTGGTCGTATCTCAAACCCGAGACGTCGGGAGACAAAACGTCAGAGGCTCAAACGACCATCGACCCTGCCCAAAGTGTCACGATGGCTTAGTTTGATACAACAAGTTTGTTATGCGTGCCTGAGTCTGCGATCCTGTAATAGTAAGTATAATGAATGGTTTTTCTCGTTTAATAAGAATAGCTGGATCTGCTTGTTTTGTTACGATTTCTAGTAGCCTGTCGCTTCTTCTGTCTGTCACTTCGATTCTCATACTCACGCTCTCTGGATAGAGTCACGTTATACTTTCAGGTCTTTCGTTCAAATCAAACCCCTCATTCGCGACCATATTTTAATCACATTCATACATTACCTCAAACACAAAATCGAAAATGTACACCCAAATCCTCACCCTCACCCTCCTAACCACCCTCTCATCCGCCCTCCCAACCACAACATCAACTCTCCACCCCCGCCAAGCAGCAGCCTGCTTCCTCCCCGGCACCTCCGCCCTCCCCGCCGAAGTCGCCACCGTGGCCACCTCTCTCCAAAACAGCATAACCTGCTCCACAACCACAACAACAATCGCAAACGTGCCGGACGTAACATCCGGCGACGTCTCCTTCTCCGCCATCGACTTCAGCAAGTCGGACCAAACGCCTCTCCAGTTTGCGCTCTCGCAGTTCGCTACCGCTGACCCGCTGGCGAGTACGGATCTGCAGCAGTTCAAGGATAGTTTGGATGTGTATCTTGCGACTGAGGCGGGGTTGAGGAGCGTGGGCGGCAGCTTGGCGATCAAGGTGCCCAAATTCTTTTTGGAAATGCAGGTTAGTCGGATTGAGACGGCGCAGGGGAATGCGCCAACCGAGGCGGGATTGCAGGTGGATCATTTGAGGGATAAGGTTACGAAGAATGCGGCGGGTGAGGACAAGGCGTTGTTAGATCAGGTTGTTGCTTTGGCTGCGCAGTTGACTTGAGCGGGTACCTGGATGAAAGTATCGAGGAAAATTATGATAGGCTAGTGGAAGTATTAAAGGATAGGGTAATATCTTGTCGATAGAATCAGGTTTATGACTTCCACAGAAGCGAGAATGAAGACGGCCGGGCAGGCACAAATATCAAACCATACATCAAACAAGCACAAGACAAATCTCCCTCATGAGCCTTCATGATCCAAGGTGGACCAAGGGCAGGTAATTTGTGATATTCATCGCTCAAACTAGTCAAGACAAGTTTTCCGTAACCGTAAAGCAGGCAAGATAGTCCACCATAGACACCGTCCCGATAGACTCCGAAGCCACTTTTCGAATGATAACCCGTTAACTCGAACAAACTGTGATGATGGCCGTAGCCTATATGTTCTATCATGATAATGGTAGATGTCGATAGGCCAGAAACATCGTACACAAATCCCGCAGCGCAAAGCAATGTTCGACGTGCTCGCGGGTGGGTAGAGCGCGTCTAGGCAGTAGCCGCTACCTAAGCGGTGGTAGTGGCAGCGGGAGCCTCGGCAGCCTTCTCGGCAGACTCGGTGGTGGCACCCTCAGTGGTGGCGGTCTCAGCCTCGCCGGCGTCGATGTGGTCGTCCTCCTTGCCGGGGGAGTCGATCGCGACCTTAACGGCAATCTCACGGCCCTCGATCTCCTTGCCGTTCATCTCGTTGCAAGCCTTCTGCTGAAGCTCCTCAGAGCCAAGGGTAACGAAACCGAAACCACGGCCCTTGCGGGGCTCACCGCGAGCCTGCAACTTCTTGACCATGAAGCGGGGGATGGGACGGAGGGCGATCTTGGCCTGGGTGGGGGAGTAGTCCTGGAAGATCTCGAGAAGCTGGGCACGTCAGTATGAGCTTGATCAATAGCACTGCATAGGTGAACGTACTCGGTCCTCCTTGAGGTCGTAGGGAAGGTTGGCGACCATGACCTTGGTCTTGGAGGCAACGCCATCCTCGGGGGGGCCACGCTGCTTGCGCTCACGGGGCTCACGGGGCTCACGGGGAGCAGCGGACTTCTTGTCATCGGTGCCCTTTTTAGCGGTTAGGGCTTCGTTCGTAGTCTCAGTCAGGGGAGCAACTTGGCCGGGTACATTTGTGGGAGTGGACTCAGCAGGGGCGGCATCGGTGAGCTCGACCTGCTCGGCACCCTCAGCGCCATCGGCCTGTTGTGCAGAATGATTAGCATGTAGTCCAACATGAGAGTGCGAAGGTATGCTTACAGCGCGTCCGCCACGTCCAGCGCGACCGCCACGGCCACGACCGCGTCCACGTCCACGGGTGGAGGTACGGCGACGGTGCTCGGAGCCGGTACCCTCAGCACCGCTGCCAGCACCCTCGGCGTGAGCCTCAGGAGTGCGGGCGAGCTGGATGGAAACCTTGCGGTCGAGGATAGCCTTGCCGTTGAGCTCGGCGATGGCACGCTCGGCCTCGGACGGCGTCGAGAGGGCGACAAAGGCGTATCCGACGGGGCGCGAGGTGCGCGGGTTGGTAGGGATGGTCGTGGACTCGCTGTGCGACGGGTTAGCTCAGATATGCGTCATGTGGGCCCAGCACGACTCCACTTACACCAGGTAGTCCTTGAAGAAGTCCTTCAACTCCCCCTCGGTGGTCGCATACGCGAGGTTTCCAATGTAAAGTCGCCTGCCCTCGGCGGCGCTGGCACGCACAGCCTCATCGTCGGCTGCGGTCGCCTGTTGGGCGCCGGTGCTCTCGGTGGTGGGAGCGTTGTTGTCAAGGGAGGTGGTGGCCATCTGGGCGGTGACACTGTCGACAGGAGCGGACATTTTGCTGAAGTTTGTGAGGTTGACGAACACGAATAGATCGAACGTGCAGAGAAGTTGAGGAAACTTGAGTCCTGGTAGACCGGTAAAGGTAACCGTGAACAGTAGTTGTGGTTGGAGAAAGATGGATTGTCGAACCGCCTGGAGGTGGAACTAGTTGACGAGGGGGGTGGGAGTGGGTAGCTACGAGCCCGGAGAAGGTTGGGAGAGGGTTGGGTTGATGGAGTGCGTTGAGTGTCTCTGTTGTTGAACTTGATGGAGAAGAAAAGGGTGTGGACCAGCTCTAAAAAATAAGGGAGATGGCGCTCGGCGCACTTGGCCTAGTCCCGATCAGGAAGCGGAAGCGATGACCGGGGTACTGGAATGAAGGTCCCACTCACCTCGAGGCAACAGCCGGTGAGATAGGGGCAGCAGCGACTCAGTGGTAGTCGCAGTAGTCATTGGCTCCGAGACGGGCGACGTGAAAGTAATTATGCCTCACTTTGCTCGCCCTGCTGCTGCGACGGTAACCATGCGATACCGAAGGGATGCAAGCTTATATAAGGCGACGCTCGTCATTCAAGCGAGCTGCAGCCGCCACCATGGATTTGCGCCGCGCCACACCAGACCTCGAGAGCGATGCGATGACGGCGCAGGCACCCCCGAAGAGCCCCACAAAAGCCTCACAATGAAGACCCGCCTGCCGTTGACGTGGCCGCTAGCGCACCGCTTCCTCGCTGTAGCGGACCCGGGGGTGTGCCGCTCTAAATATCTTTTTCTCGTGTCTTTTCCGGCCTAGCCTCACTGCAGTTCAATGTTTGTCCCCTGCGCTGGCCTCGCACGCACCGACCATGGCGAGTACACAGCAAGCGCGCCGGGCCCTGGTCCTCTATGGCTCCGAAACAGGAAATGCCCAGGACGTCGCTGAGGAGATGGGAAGGATCACTGAGCGCCTGCGATTTGACACGGAAGTCGCGGAGCTCAATGCCGTCAGCCTTGTATGTCAACTACCATGTATACTTCCACCAGACCGTCGATTGACTGTTTTTCAGAAGCAATTACTGCAGCATGATGTCGTCTTAATCTCAATATCAACCACAGGCCAGGGTGAATTACCAGCCAACAGTCAGACGTTCTGGAGAGCCCTCCGCAGCGCTCGACTCCGACCAGGATGTCTGCATCAGATGAAGTTTGCTTCATTTGGCCTCGGAGACACGTCATATCCAAAGTTCAACTGGGCGCACCGTAAACTCTACAACCGTCTCATACAGTTAGGAGCGCAGCAGGTCTGCGATCGAGGCGAGTCTGACGAGCAACACCCAGAAGGGTAGGTTATCTTTCATTCCAGTCTCGAGCCATCAAGTCGTGTTTCTCCTCAGCTTTCCTCTCTGTGTTTTGCCTAATTGCCGTATTCCGAGTTTGTGACGTTTCTTTTCAACATTGGTCCGTTTTGTTTCGCACCTGCCTCCTAAGTGAGGGTCCCCTTCTCAACGCTCCAGGCTTCTCTCCGACCATGTCTAACTTCTCCAAAGAATCGATGGCTCTTTTCTCCCGTGGTCAACAAATCTCCGCCACCGTCTTCTCGAGGAGTACCCCTTGCCAGAAGATGTCCATCCGGTACCGGACGAGGTTCTACTAGACCCAAAATGGGTACTTGACTTCGTAGACAACGAATCGTCAGCACTGCCAACGACCACAACAAAGTCTACTTCAGAGTGGACAACAAACGGAGACACCGAAGATATCCCCCCTCCAGACCTTCTCCACATCTCAAGTGGCCTCACTGCACAAATCACTTCCAACGAGCGCGTCACACCCACCACGCACTGGCAAGATGTCCGACACCTCAAACTCTCACTCTCAGGCACATATCCCTATGTACCCGGCGACGTCCTTACTCTCTACCCCAAGAACTTCCCCTCTGACGTCACGCACTTCATCTCGCTCATGGACTGGACTTCAATCGCCGACGTACCCCTACACTTCGTCCCATCCTCACCATCAGCATCACATACAACCACACCACCAGTTCCCCACCTCGCGCACTCCGCTACGACTACATTAAGACAGCTCTTAACAAACCATCTGGACATCCTCTCCATCCCTCGGCGCTCCTTCTTCGCCCAACTAGCCCACTACACTTCAGACCCCTTCCACCGCGACCGACTCCTCGAATTCACGAACCCAGAATACATCGACGAGCTATACGACTATACGACCCGTCCGCGCCGCAGCATCCTCGAAGTGCTGCAGGAATTCGAATCCGTCAAAATCCCCTGGCAGCGCATATGTAGTATCATCCCCACGCTACGCGGCCGCCAGTTCAGTATTGCGAGTGCAATAAATCGTTCTGCAGACGCGGAGGGCAGGACCGAGGTGGAGTTACTGATTGCGATTGTCAAGTATAAAACAGTTATCAAGCGGATTAGACAGGGTGTCGCTACGAGGTATATTGCGTCGCTTACCCCTGGAAGTGAGATTACAGTTACGTTGAGTAAAGGCGGGCTGGGCGTCAGTCAAAAGGAGTTGGATAGGCCGGTTGTGATGGTTGGGCCGGGCACGGGCGTGGCGCCTATGCGGGCGTTGATTTACCAACGGAAGCAATGGCGGGAAGAGCTTGGAGCTGATACGGAACAAGTTAAAGATATACTGTTCTTCGGCTGTAGAAATGCAGAAGCGGATTACTTCTTCAAAGACGAGTGGGAAGCCTTGACGCAAGAAGATGTACCGTTAGATGTCTTCGCTGCATTTTCGCGAGACCAGGTATGTTTTCTCCCTTCACTTCAAAACCCCCTCCTTATCCCCCCACTAACCTCCCAAAGCGCCAAAAGGTCTACGTTCAAGACCTCATCCGCCGCCAAAGCGCCCTCATCTTCTCTTCTCTCTTTAACAAGAATGGAATCATCTATATCTGCGGGTCCTCGGGCAAAATGCCCCAAGCGATACGCGAGGCGCTCATCGAGGGGTTCCAGGAACATGGGCCGATGAGCAGGGAGGATGCGGAGGGATATCTCGCGAGGATGGAGAAGGCAGGGAGATATAGGCAGGAGACGTGGTAGTCATATTACTGGATTCAAGGCTATTTTTTTGTGTATGGCCTCCCAACACCCCCGCGGTCTATAAGAGACCATATTCAGCAGTTACACATACCCGTCCGTCATGAGTAATGACGAATCCGGAAGTTGCTGTGCTTGTCGAGGCCATTTCTACATTCAGATTTGCAGGAACAACCACTGGCCTCTTGAACTGTACCTCCATCCACATCGGTGCGTTACCCAGTGGTCGGATGCTATTTGTTTCCAGGAGCTTCTGCACCGCCCTCGCCACTACGTGATTGCCGTGCGCGAGCTTTCCAGGAAGACCAAAAAGTCTTGCCGCTACACTAGAAAGGTGAATAAGGTTGTAGTCTTTGCAAAGCGACGCCCACCTTAGCGGATCACTACTGGAAAGTGACATTTGTATCGCCGGGTCTAAAGACTGTCGTTTCTCCCTAGGTGCCTTCTCTCCGCCTGCGTTTCTCTCGACCTTGGAGCTGTTCGTCCTTCTAAATTCCAACATAGTGAAAACCTGTCGGAACACAGGCACAGCTTCGCCATTTCCAGCATGATCGGAGACAGTAATGGTCACTTCGAGATCGTACTCAACGCCTCGCTTCACAGCTCTAAGCTCATTGCGCACTCTTGCAAATAGCGTTGCTCGATTCGGAGCTCTAAAAGATGATGGCGTGCATAGATCTGGCCGAAGAAGTTCGAATCTGTTGCGAACGTTGACTGCGCCGAGCGAGTTGATTGGACACGCACGGCTGGTAAGGAGGAGCAGCATCGCGGGCTCTGTCACAGCTGATAGGAACAGGCTCAAATGGGAGGGCTCGATGGAGGTTGCAGTTGTGTCATTTAGACCAATCGCACTGTGATATCGAAGCACATCTTCGCGACTTAGGAGGAAGGGAGAAACGAGTGTTAACCCTTGGCCTGGTTTCTTGGAGGATAGCGTCGTCACCCTGGTGATTGCTTGGAAAACGGATTTTTCAATGATCGCCAGGACCGCCAGAATGACTTCATGATTTCGAAGACTATTTGGAGAGAAGCTGAGGGTTACATGGCTTGTGCCTCGAACGAACGGGATGAGGCGGTATTCGAATGCAGCGAGTATACTTAGAGCGATCGTTGTTGTAACGATAACAATCGCCGCGGTCGCCATATCATATATGAGAAAAGAGGAAAGGAAATAATATTAGTACGAACCCGGGCTTAGGTGCAGTGAAGTTCTCCAGATACTCGCAACGTGCCAATACCCGCACGTGTGACTGACGTCATCACACCACCAAGGAAGTCGCGACTAACTTCATAGTCCTTCGCACTGAAACTTCTGCATCCTTATTTTATGCTCTAGTAACTGCGTTAGGATTCTCAAACACTATCTCTTTTTCTGTAGCTTTCTCTGGTTGCTTTCCTCAAGCCATAGCTCATCCGTCTTCACCAGCCCCGTGGTCCAGCACTTCCTCCAACACTTCCTGTGTCCGCAGGTTGGACATCGGTTTCCCACGTGTGTAACTGACCAAATTCTGCAGCCTAGGCAATGTCAGTATGATCTTAGAACTGAGGAAAGAGATCATACATCGGTGACAGCGCTAACTGTACGGTGTGTCGTGTTTTAAGGCGCTCAGTATGTTGCCCATAACAGTAAGTGATGACTTGGCTCGGGTAGCGGTACAGAAGTTGCAAGACTTGGCAACGGAAGAAGATGCGGAAGCAACCCGACCGCCATACAGGCTCTGAGTATGGAGTCATGTTACGAAAGGTGAACGAACTGAAGGGATGACGAATATCTTCGAAAACAGAAGTCAACATTGAATGTAGACCCTCTTCACTAAGACCTGTTAATGCTACGTAGGGAAAAATATGCTTCAAGACCCATTGCTCAACGATTCACACAACTCGCGATTCCCGCCCAGTGCAAACACGGTACGCCTAAAACACGAACACTGTCCAGAATGCAAACGCTAACAATGCGACACACTCTCGCTATTCCTAGCGCCAATATAACTCTCCTTCTTTGCCTATGCGCTCTTCGAGCTGTGTGCTCCAGGTTTTCGTCCCATCCTTCCGTACATGCTCTTCCACTCCCTTGCATTTGCCGATCTCAACCCGCTGACCCATTCAACTGACTCCTTCTTCTCATCCTGCGCATTGTTCATAGTCGTTGTAGGCACTGGATATTTCGCATTGGCTAAGAGATATTCCGTTAGTCACCAACTCTCTCTGGGTGTGGATAGACCTGCACTTACATATACCAAATGGCCTGAAATTATGGTACACATTCTCCCAGTTTCCGGCGGGCACTTCATACGTCTCATGCATAACTCCAATATGCGGGAACTCGTCCATGGCACCTTTCTCCCACCAGAGTTGGCCTTTCATATGCACTTGCGCATGCGCGAACTTCTGGAGCCCCTCCAAGTTCTTCCAGTAGCTAAGAGTTACCAGTGTCTTCCCTTGTGCATCGGTCCTTGACTCGTTGTTCTCTGCAGTCATACCGGGTGTGTTACCCAGGAATCCGTAAGTTTCGCGATTCGTGTCGGCTTCGCGCCACATATTTTGCACGTATTCGCCTATTGTTGCACTACCGGGCGAGTAGAGGCCATTAGGGTGTGTCCAGCTCGCTGCGAGAACGAAGACGACAATAGAGTCGCTGGAGCTAGTTTTATTGGGTGAGCTGTCGGTGGAGGGAATTTGCCAGGTTTGTCGACCGTGGGTTACGTCTTTCGTGATGGGGTTTGGAAGGCGGCCGGTTGCGATGAGGTAGCCGCGGAACATACGATAGGTGAGAAACGCAATGGGCGGAAAAAGAGCCACATTTCGTGGTAAAGATGCAACTAGTAGGCACTGGATGCTTGCACCCAAAAGGAGCCAAGTTGAGATGGCATAATCACTGGGTCGAAATATATTGAAAATCTTGAAGAATGAAGACATTGCAAACGATGTTTATATGGCGACTGCGATCAGGGCTGAGAAGTGAGATGTTGCTGTTGAGTGTCGTGCCATTGCTGCCCGTAGCGCATCTATATAGCTAAAGATCGAGAAACCCTGTGCTGTGTTACGTCTGCTCCATCGCAGAGACAGAACGATGGTATACTGTGAAAGGCTTAGCGCCATGACGACTCGACTTTCAGGTACTACCGGATCGGGCTCATAACACGCCGCAGTTGCAGGGGCTTAAGCGGGAGCAGGCCGGGCGCGGGGTATTACCTTTGGCCGAACTTCCATCTGATCCTGCGCCATTGATATTTACATCCGATAGTAATTTGAATGGGTGCTATTTTTGTATCGTACATGAGTGACTTTTCGTGGCATGAGAGGGGCAACAGAACAGGGTTGTGTGAGGACCGAAAGGGAAAGTGCGACGGCAGCTGGCGGGCAAGTATGGATGGACCCAAGGTTGAGCTTCTACCAAACATACCGCGTACCACCTCATTGCCTATCCTTCCCTCCATCTTTCTTATCGCACTGTTTTGTTTTAACGACGAAGAGTGTTTCTCGCGATAGCTGTCTAGTTCAAAAGAGCGATACAACCTTCCTGGCGCCCCAGGCTGTGGCCTCAGCTTGGCACAATTGTGGCGTAGCTCAGCCTCAGGCTGCGTCGCAACTGCGCAAAACTCTCCTTCCCCATATACAGTCACCACGCCACTAGTACCATGCCAGAATCGCTCACATCCCATCCTTCGTTCTTCGTTTTGCAGCAGTTCCGCTACTGTGGACGCATGGCCGACTCTCTGGCAACGACGATACGGAATCCAGCCCCGCAAGGCTGACGGCGAAAGCGTATACGAGGCTTTATGAGAAGTAACCTTCTTACAACATCCTCTTTTTGGGAAGTTGCTCCCTTGAACTATCTGAAGCCATGGAATCCGTTTTACAGACATCGGCGAACATGCCTACCGAATTCCGGACGAGTTCCCTCGACCCTAAGATGCGCATGCGGAAAAGGACGAAGACTGGGTGTTTGACCTGTCGCAAGAGACGGATCAGGTGTGGGGAAGAACGACCAACGTGTCAAAATTGCGTGAAATCGAAAAGGCAATGCGAAGGTTATAATCAGCGAGTAATCTTCAAAGCTCCCTTAGGGGACTGGCCGAACCACCCAGGCGTTGTCAACACGATACAATACCACTCGTCGATGCTCCCTTCCCACTTCCCGCGCCGCACAGGTATGTTCCCAGATGTTGTTCGCACTGGAAAACCCTCGGTGTCGGCAGATCTTGATAGTACTTCTTTCGCATGGCCTACCCCTATGGATTTGGAATACTTCTTACCAGAGTTTAAGTCAGTGGACAACGACATATCCACTTTCCCCGAGAGCGAATATTCGAGCAGTTCTCCAACTGCTGCACCAGTAAACCATAGAGGTCTCTTCTTCCTTACAGGCGGCACACCTGCTGAGTTCAAATCAAAGAAGAACATGACCCTCATACGCAAAAAGGCAATGAGCTCATTCTTAGCGGATGAGAAGAAAAAGGGCGGTAACTCAAGAGCTTCAGTAGATAGTTCAAGGCTGAATAGCAAAGTGTCGGATGTATCACCAACAAGCACCGCCTCAGACATGAATACGACGGATCTTCCGGGCCCCGCGTTTTCATCGTGGGCGGCAAGTGATGATGTAGCAGCTGCGAGAAACAATCATCCAGATCTCGACCAAGTGGAAGTAGTGGAATACCTGGATGACGACTATTACGATGTGGTTTCCGACGAGGACTCCGCCATTTGCATGCAAGACGATTATTTGTTCGACTCAGCTGGAGAACCTGGCCCACATTCTTCACACCCAAGTATGCGCTTCTTTGACCACCCATCAGCGCTCGACTTCTACCGTCCACAGCATACTGCAAATCCTCTAAAAGACGTCTCCGTCGCTCGATTTTTCGCTGTCTTTATCCAGTCCGTAGGACCGAGTCTCAGCTTTGGGCCAGATCGGGATCCCCTGTTCACCTACCAGGTTCCGTACATGGCTCTGACCGACCTCGCTCTGTTGCATGCTTTACTTTCACTGACCACACTTCATGTCGCATCACTACAGTCCGCATCAAGGACCCCTTCTTACAAGCACTACGCTTATAGTCTCAAGCGGCTCGGCCGTGCCATCACGAATGAGCGTAAACGGCTACAGCCAAGCACACTTGCCACCTGTCTACTTTTGGCTGAATACGAGTTCCTTTCCGGTGAGCATACCAAATGGGGTTGTCATCTTGTAGGGGTTTCTCAGCTTATCAAGGAGTTGAACCTTTGGGATACAGCAGGAACTAGCGATGCTGGGTCAGAGGGCCCAAAAGATCAGGGATATTTCCAGTTTCTTGAAAGGGTTGGGGATTCTCACAAGATGCGGGAAGGTAGCCGTCGCTCTCTCTACCGAGATATGATATGGTACACTGCGAAGCAAGATACGTACCATGCAATACTCTGTGGTAAACTTCTGTAAGTTTATGACAAATAGTGTATGTTCTTTCTAACGATATTAGTACACCACTAGAGGAATGGAAACAACTTTTGTCGGAGGCTTCTCGTGAGCCCCAAGAAGGACTCCATTGGGATGGGTTGTTGTCGAATCTCATGGATATTGCACATTTCGGCGCCGAGGAACGAGAGAAGAAGCAGAACTCGTGCTCCTCAACCGGCAAGACCCGAGGAATGGCTACACCTTATGCTTCCACCGAGATTGGAAACGAAGCTTTCGAACGCTGGTTACGGCTCAAAGATGCCTTGGAATGCTTCCAAGAAGGTATGCCCGAAGGTAGCTTTTACCGCCGCGCACATGCGAGGGCCCTGAGGAGTCATCCTAATCTGGCAAGTGATCTCAAGATAACATGGCAAGACCCAAAGACTGCCAGGTTCTGGGCCATGTTTTACATGGGAGAGCTGCTTCTAGCAAGAAGTCATCCGGGGGTACCGCACGATTTCATCCCCTCACTGGTGAACACCCGTCTCAGCACAGCTTCCTGTGCAGAAAGGATTGGGCAGATGGTCAGAGCCATCGTCCCCAGATTCGAGGTCAAGGGAGACCAGATAACACCGGACCTTCGGGGAGCTTTGAATGATTGTATTCTACCCCTATACATAGCTGCAGTACAATACGACGATGCCGAATGGAGAAGCTGGACCATTCAAACTTTCAGCACGATCGCGAAACTGACAGGATGGCACCTAGCAATGACGGCCTCCGTTGCGGTACAACATGTCTGGGTCCAATTAGGGAGTGAGAATTCTTGGACGAGCATCGTCGAAAGGACAATGGAGTCAGAAACATACATCGCGTGTAGTTCGAGCTGGGGCCTTTTTGATGATCACTCATGGCGAGATGCACCCAATCAGCCATCTGCTAACATGCACAATTCGTCCTCTGTAGATGACGAAGATGAAAGGGAAAAGTCTCGGGTATGGGAGGCCTCAGGCAATATGCTGGAGAACGCTTCATCTAGCCACAATGTTCGTGAAAGAGATGAATATCTGAAGAAAGCACCATCAACTAGAGAAGGCGGATTACATATGTCGGAAGCGTTACCTATGACAATCACGCAACCCAGTCCTCCTGCAGATGGCCACTGCAACTCGGTCAGTCCTACGGATGCATACTCCGACTCGTACTTTACCGACCAAAGCGGCTTTTCGAGCGAAGCATCTGGATCGAGTGAAGAAGAATCCGAACGGTCAGTGCTGAGAATTCGACAACGCGAAATGATCGATCGGGTCATGAACTATTTCCATTTAATGCTACGTGTCAAGTCACCCAGCTCTACGTCCAATTTCAGGACGACGACGAGTCAAAGGGTTGTCACCTCTCCGAGAGCTCTCTTACAAGGGACCGACTACACTCAAACAAATCGGCCTGATGTTGATTTCCATGCTCGACATAGCACGCCCTACGCTACCGATTTATCCCCACCTGTCTTCTTTACTACGTTAGCTGGCTCTGATCAAAATGGCTCGACGAGTTCAGGAGACACCAGCGATACCAGACATTGTACTACTGAGATGACAACAGCACTGTCTTCCAGAAGCCTCGGCAAGCGTCCAAGAAATGATGACGACGATGAAGGATTCCAGGGCGATGACAACGGAGCACCTTCCAAACGGCAAAAGGGGGACGGTGCCTCCACATCTATCTCTGAGAAGAAAAGGAAATTCGCGTGTCCCTATTTCAAGAGAAACCCAGAAAAGTACCTGGCCACACGATCATGTGTTGGCCCTGGCTGGGAGGAGGTCCGCCGGGTAAAGTAAGTACGATGCTCTTTAGAAACTAGATCTCCTTTTCTAACAATCCCATTGGAACTAATCTGTCTTGTCACTTAGAGAACATCTTTACCGCAACCACACCTTGCCCATTTTCTGTGCTCGCTGCTATGAGACTTTCAAGTCTGACGTACTGCTTCATGCCCATCAACGCAAGGAGGAGCCTTGCGAAACACGCCCTAGAGAGACCGTTGAGGGTGTTGATAAGGAGCAAGAGAAGAAACTGAGGAGTCGCAAGAAGACCTACCCAGAATTGACTGAGGAAAACAAGTGGAAAGAGATGTATCGATTACTGTTCCCGAGCGATGACGAGATGATGATGCCATCCCCATGTATGTGTGCTCTCCGTTTCTCCATTTACCCGCTAAAGGTACTGACCGTACATAGACCTCGATGAAGACTGGGAAAAGATGTACCAGAAATCCAAACAAGGCCCCTCGAACGAGTTAGCTCGATATGAACAATTCCTTCGTCGAGAACTGCCTCCCGCAGTGCGCAGGGAGCTCGAGGTCGCTGTCGAACGCGAGTTCTACCCCATGGAGGAAAGATTGAAGAGCCAGCTGGTCGACATCGTCCGCGATCTTCAACTCCAACTGTTTCAATCATATACGCATAGTCGCAATCCAGCCTTGATCACTAGCCCCGAGGAAGACAGCATACAGTCAACCGGGTGTATCGACCAAGTCACGCAACAGGACTGTCAGGGTGAAACGCTACAAGAGGTAGTCGTGCCAACCGAACCGCTGGCTACCACAATTGAAGAACAGCTAGCGTCATATGAGCCACCGCCTCCGTTAGCAGAGTCAATCGATTTCGATTTCGATGCTGTACGTTTCCAACTCGATGAGTGGAGTAGGGACGACCTATTTTGGGATTCCACATACGGCTCCGATGAAGTCAATTCATTTTGGGACGGACTGCCTGCCATTGGCGACTACAAGCAAAATCCAAACGGTTATTTTTTCGACAACGGCGAAGGGCCGTCTGAGAGAAGGTGACGGAGGGCTGCTATCGACATCTCGAATATATACCATTTGAGTTACCGAGTCATGTCTTACCCTTAAGACCTCATCGACTATCGCAGCCTCTCCGATTCCTCCCTTATCCCCTGCCCATAATCCCCTGCATTCGGTGTTCTGACAATGGTATGCGTATGATACTTCGCCGGCTCTTTGTTTGTCAAGAAAACACCTGAATGATGATCGAACTCGACCAGAATTACTGGGCTCTGTATCCTGAAATAAAACGCATCATCGTCTCCGAATCCGCCAATCCAGCAAAAGTACGTTTCGCTAAAGTGCTGCTTGATCTGCTCTAGCTTCAACTTTCGTGTTTTTGTGGGGTGGTAAAGGAGGAACTCGTTGCATATATCCAGAAAGAGCTCTTGTTGTTCGGACGAGAACGAAGAGGCCAGCACTCCTTCGTACGGAACAACGCGATTGTCACGAAACGCGCCGCAGCGGTGTCGCTGGTCGTCTGGTCCCCAGGTGTCCGTGATGAGTTCGTCGCGCTTACTCTCGTCATTATTCGACTTTCCATAGACCTGCTTCATCCCTTCATCCCTCAGATTCTCGAACACCTGCGCTTTTCCCTGCTGCTCTGCACTCAGACTCTGCATCAACTTTAGCCCCAGATTCCCCTCCTTATGCAGAATCTCCGTGCCCTTCCATTCACCCGCGTCGATGATGTTTGGTTCGGCGCCAGTGAACGACGGTGTAAGGACCACCTGCGAGCCCTTGAAGAAACACGCGATGTCGAGGTGGTGCCCGTAAATGAGCCAGCCCCAGGGAGAGGAGGGAGAGGTAGAGGGTGTACCAAAGAGGAGGAAGTTGTAAGAGTATTTGTTCAATATATTGGGGAGCTTAACAACTTCGCCTAAGAAATGGTTAATGCGCATGGCCGAGAGGGCTTTTGTGTAGCCTTCCGGGGAGAGCGATGCCTCGATGACACGCAAGATAGATTGGGCTGTCGACTCGGGGACTTCAATATGTTAGCGGAAAGTTGGATTGCTTCATAGAGAAGCAGCTTATACCTTCCTCAAGACGCAGGCCGAACGGCCTCAGCAAGAACTCAGGATTACTCCACGCGCGCCACTCTCTTGCATTAATAGGATAGGAGACCTTCTTCTTCTGCTCCTCGCTCAAATCCCGGAGCAGCTCCTCCGCCTTCTTGACCGCGCCTTCCACATCTGTGCCCTCATCTCTTGCTTTGAATAGTCCTTCTTTTACGGTTCCGTCGTTCGTAACGCCTTTGTAGGGTTCTTCTAGCAGCTTCTCCCACACCTTGGTCAAGTCATACAACCATGGCGGTGCGCGATTGTCTTGCATGCATTTTGCATACTCGTAGATGTTTTGCTTTGCAGCAGTTGTGAAGCGAGGACTGCTCAGATCTGGTAAATGAGCCCGAAAGCCAGCCGACGCTTCGTCGAAGGAGTTTCTTCGTGCCATTGGTGACGACTAGAGAGTCGTATCTCGTGCTCTCTGTATAAGTAACAGAGAAGATTCAGTAGAGCACACCAAGGTGTCAGATCTAACGCCGATGCTTACGCGACGGTTCGATGGCGTTTGGATGGCGTGTTCGAGAACGACGGGTTGAAACGTGACTTCCGGATCAACGCTCTTCCTAGTCCTGAAGTCTCGGACGCGTGGCTTCCTAACGATATAGCTGAAGCAACAATTACGAGGACTTTGAGTAACAGGGAATAGTAGCAAGCTTCCACAACACAAGAACCGGATATTCTCTTAAGAATACAGATGATGGCGTCCTGGAAGCAATGTTTTCTGACCCCACAACAGCCTCAAATGCTAGCGCGGGGTAGTCGACCCCTCCTACAGATTCCCCATTCGGCAAGACATGTAACGCCGAGGAGTATACCCACAGAATTTCTAGATTTGGGGTGCTCTTGCGCTATCCAAGGCACAGATGATGAGAGCGGATAAGCACAAGGCCGGAAAACTCGGATTGTACAATAAAATATCAACAACGAAGGTGCATACTGACCATCACCGGTACCCAGCACTTACATTACATTTTTTACTCACATTCATTCTCAAACGACAACTCCAAAGACTAAAAATGGCACAGCCTCGCAAAGGCCCATTCCGCCTGGTTACCGTCAACACAGCACCAGAGCGAGCGCAGCGTTTGATCGGACGCATGATCGAGGGCCTGAAAGATCGATACAACATCCAACACGTTGCGAATTGCTCGAGTAGGCCCTCTTCATCTCGTAGTAAAATTGTACTTCGCTGATTAATCATAGCAATCGAAGAGGTCGCACCAACAGTGCGGCAGGAGCAGCCAAACGTACTGGTACGCCTGGACCGCTCCCACATCATGAGCAGCAAGCACTTACACCAGCTAGTTCTCAGCATCGATGTGGACACCGCAAGAAGCAGGAGAGATACGCCAGATAGCAGAACGAGAGAGGCCAGGTATTAAGACACACGCTATACCCCAGGGACTGCAGGTAGAGAAGGGTCCGGATGCGGTTGTTGAGTACTTGCTGGAGGCTGCGCCTGGGCTACTGGACAGTGTAGAGACGTAACAATCGCAGAGACGAGCTACATCGATGCTTCTTCATTAGACACCATAATAATACAAGATTCTTTTCACAAAACGTCAATGGATATTTGTTCCCCACGCAGATGAGCCAACTTCAACGACATTCACGATATCAATGCTCTTGGAGAGATGCTTTGATCACCGACTACAGAAAACCAGCGTTAAACATCTGATAGCATTGTGAAATAGTATGAATCAAAGTACATGCAGGTACCGCACCTGCCATGTTCAAGCAATGACGTGGGGCTCCTTCCACTCACGCTAGACCGCGCCCCGCCATGGTGGGGGAGTCGGCAATTGGAACCCGAACAACTCTAAGATGAAAGGCGTCACATTATGAAGACTCATCACTCGCGCGACGCGTCTTACGAACAGACCTTGAGCTTTGGAGCTTATTTTCTCTTCTTTTAGCTTTATCCAATCATAACCGGGTCGGGCCGCTCGAGCTCAGCGATTGTCCTCGGTGAATAGCGAAACGTGTGCTCGGCTAAGACTTCATCCGGCAGTCGGTGGTAGATCGAGAACCGCGGGAACATTGCTGGAAATTTGTGGAGAAGTTGACGATGCCATTGTGAACGGAGGTGGGGATATAGAAACATCGGAAAGATCGTGTTTGAAACAATTTCGAACACATCGCTCGCGTCGTTCAGAAGCTTCATCTCGATCCTGGCCTTGAAGTTGTAGCATCCTCCTGCAACGACCTTCCCAGGATTTTAATCGACCCGTCCTTTTCCTGTATTAATTACCAGCACACATCATGGCGGACAGCCTGAGAATAGCCATTGTCGGTGCAGGCAAGTTCCATTAACATCTCTAGGAACTTAGGAGTCATGACTAACAAACCTAGGCATGGGCGGCCTCGCAGCAGCCCTCGCACTCGCAAAATCCGGCCATAAGAACATTACCATCTACGAAAATGCAACCAATCTTGGTTTCGTAGGCGCAGGCATCCAGCTCGCCCCAAACATGGCCCGTATCCTCGACAACCTGGGATGCTGGCAGCAAATCGCAGCCGAAGCAGTGCAGTGCGCGAATACCTCAATAAGAGAGGGGAGCTCGGACAAAGAGCTAGGGTATGTGGATCTGGGTTACGTCAAGGAGAAGTACGGATATCCTCATATGGTAGGGCATCGGGCGAGTTTGGCAGGGGGCCTGTACGACGGATGTAAAGGGGAAAGCGGCATCAAGTTTGCCTTGGGGAGCAGCATCTCGGACGTCAAGTTCGGGCCCAAGCCATCATTCAAAGTCACACAAGCCAACGGCGGGGAGCCATTCGATGTAGAGTGTGATATCCTCCTCGGCGCCGACGGCGTGAAGAGCAGCACGCGAGTCGCTATGCTGAAAGAGCTGGGTCTCACTGGCTCAGCAAAAGACTCGGGACAAGCAGCGTACCGCATCATGTTGACGCGGGACCAGATGCAAGATGATCCAGAGTTGTTGAAACTCATTGATTCCGACACGGTGACGCGCTGGATCGGCGAGAAGAAACACATCATCGCCTACCCCATCCACAACAAAACTATATACAACATCAGCACTGCACAGCCGGACATCAATTTCGCTGGTGCACCAGACGCACAGTACACCACCAAAGGCTCGAAATCCGCAATGATGCAAACTTATGGTGACTTCTGCCCGATGATACATCGCATGCTGGATCTGGTTCCAGAAGGCGAGGTCGTAGAATGGAAGCTGCGAGTCCATGATCCGCTCGACACATGGGTACACGGCAGTGCAGCGCTTGTGGGCGATGCGTGCCACCCGACGCTTCCACACATGGCCCAAGGCGCCGCGCAAGCCATCGAAGACGGCGCCGTGCTCGGTGTCGTCCTCTCCCCATCACGCATCTCAGACAAGAACCCAGAAACTATCAATCACGCGCTCCGGCTCTACGAGAAACTGCGGAAACCCCGTGCAGAAGCGCTGGTTGAGCTGGCGGCGGAAAGTGGACGCGCTATGCATCTTGGTGCTGGCAAGGCGAAAGAGGAGCGGGATAAGATTTTCGCAGCGTTGAAGAGTGGGTCTGGGAAGGTGCCGGATAAGTGGGCGGACGCCGATGTTCAGTCACAGGTTTATGGCGTGGATGTCGTTGCTGATGCGGAGAAGCTGTGTCAGGAAGAGGGGTTGGTTGCGAAGCTGTGAGTTCTCCAGCACTTGGTGTGAGAGGATGTTGATGGGCTGACGCCTGGATAGGAATACGTGAATGAGCCTGTAGCACGAGTATTGAGCTCGCTTTGTATATATCAACGAATAACACTGCATTGCTAACTATTAGCTAACTCCCTCGATTCACATCCTCGCAGACATGTTCCCTCTCATCCGATCACCCTTCCAATGAGTCAAAGCCACCGGAATCAAAGCTACGCCAACGATTAACGCAGCCGCTACACCAGCACTGTTCGCAACGCCAATATTGGTAAACATGTCCGGGAACCTATTGACAGTAAGTTAGCACGTACCGTATGAACAAAGACGAAGCACTAACCAGAAAGGACCGATGAACCCCCACATCTGCCTGACGAACGTGATGAACACACCGATACTGCCCGCTTCATCTGGATAACAATCAACCGCATACGTAATGAGCACTGTTGTCACAATCTGGTTGCCCGCAGCCGCGATACCAGCGCCGACAATAGGAGTAACGTTCCAGTGTCCCTCAGGAGCCTGGGCAGTTCGAACGAGGAACACGACCATCCCACAAATCGTGAGCAGGATGCCGATGTAGGCAAGCCAGAGCCTGAACTCCGGGGCGGGTTTGCGGGGTGCCATCGTCTTGCCCCGCCAGCGCATCCACAGATCACTGGAGTGCCCGCCGATCTGCTCGCCAATGATGGACCCGATTATCAGTCCGAGGAACTGCAAGCCAAGCTGCTGCGAGTTGAAGTGGAACTTCTCAGCGAACAATTGAGGTATCTCGACGGTAGTCATGACCGACGCGAAGAGGAAAATCATTGCATAAGCCGCCGCGGGAATCATGACGCAGGGGTACTTTGCCAATCGCAGCGGTGAGACGAACTCCAAAAGCGTAATGGGTGTAGAATCGATTCTGCGGAATTTCAGATATGACTCCTTAAACGCAGCGAAGCCAGTCAGCGCATGTTGGACATTATGCCGAATGAACCGCGTCTCCGGGCCAAACAACGAGTACAACACAAGTTGCACACCGTTGATAATCGCCAGAATCCAGTAGATCCATCGATATCCCACGTGGTACGTCACAAAGCCAAAGATGAACGGCGCAAGCGGAATCCCAAGCGTGATCATAACAGTCCAGACACCCATGTACTTCGCCCTCTCCCTCTTGAAGAACGTCTCCACCACTACTGCGCTACCAATTGCACTCGGCGGGCTGATGAAGAACGACTGGAATGCGCGACACGTTGCCATTGCAGCGTATGTCTGGCTCTTTGCACAGCCGACGTTGAACAACAGGCTGCCGATCAAGGAGATGATAAAAATAGGTCTCCGGCCATAGCGAGTTGACAACGGGCGCCAGAACAGCGGAGCGCCACCTAGGATGGCGATTTGAAGGGAGGTGAGGTAGGTGGTCTTTTGAAGGGTGACGCCGAGGTCTTGGGCGATGCTTTCGTATGCTGGGATGATGGCGCTAGCAGTGAAGGCGCCCATGCATGCGTGGAAGGCCACGAAGATGAGGTTGAGGACTTTCTGCGAGTAACAAGGTTAGCAAGGGGGACAAAGAGACACTATGCAGAGGTTTGAGTTACCTTCCATGTTTGCCAGTTGTACGGATCTACGTCGCCCATGCTGGGAAGGGGGTCGAGATCGAGCGTTCCATGTCTTTGGAGGAGATACTCGCGGTGCTCTGCGGAGAGGTGGGATTCCTCTTCTTTGTCGAGATATGTGCCGTGGGTGGCGGCATGTTCGAGGTCCTCGTTGTGCAGAGGCACGTTTGTAACGGCTTCCTTATTGCTCGACATTGTCATTGCGGGCGAGGTGCTCAGAAGCTTGACCCCATACGCAGAGCGACCGTAAGTTGATCAGGCGGGAAGGGAACCAATCTCTCGGAGTCCATGGCAACGACACTCTTTTTGTAGGCGCTTCCCCATGCCGGCATACCTGGTGTGATTAAATCCACGGAGGCTCCACTTGGGGCCTCCAGATAATGATTTTGCGGCCCATGGGGATGCTGACAGGGATTATTATGGGTCTTCGTCACAGTGTTGTCGTTAGTCCTTCGTCATCCCGCCACGGCTGACGAACGCGGCATCGATGCACCGAGGCTTGTAGCGCCATTGTAGTAAAGGTCAGCGACCGTTGAGGGTTGTCCGTGAGTTTTAGGACATCAAGTGGGTCGCAGTAGTCAATGGCTACAGGTACCGGCAGTTGAGAGGACCATCGCGTGGCGACGGTGCCGTTTGTAATCCTTTTAATGACATTCGTGAAGACTGCGCGGTCCTTCTGTCATCTGTCAAGATCCGCGTCTTCCACATGTTGAATGTGAAGCTCGAAGCAGCGCTATCCCACACTCAAGCTTTGCAGAAAGCTTGGTCTGCGGAAGGCGGGTTGGAAAGCTTATATCCGACCACATTTCCGCGGACTCGTGACGGCGGAACATCCCCGCGCCTTCTCCATTCGTTATTTGGCCTATCATTATGTTTACTAGTTAGATAAGCGATCATGTGCAGCTTCGAATCCCCGGCTCTCGCGTGCGGCAGCTAATGACCGGATAATTTCAGTCATGTGGCCTTTGCATAGTTTGAATAGGGCAAGGGCTAGATGTAATCGAGCTAAGACGACTTCTTTCGAAACATGCGAGAAGATATAAACGATGGAGATGCACCAGGACGATGAACATGTGGGATGGAGGTCTCGTTGACCGGTACTACCCAGGGCACGCTTTCGAAACAGATAAGGTTATGCCAGTCTATCTAGGCGAGTACAAATACGCGTGTATATCCAGGCACTTCTCGATACATGGTTGCAACGTCTCAAAACAACTGTATAGCGGTGTTGTCGCAGGACAGCTTAAGCCCCTAGGCGTATCAACTCATGCAACCATCTCGCACTACGGGAGAACACATTCGAACCGATCCATCAATCTGCGTCTGCCTCCTAATGCATCCTCACACTTCATCATTCCCTCGTTGTATCTGTTCATGTCGAGTTTGGTCCATAGCTTGCCCGCGTTGGCCGTTCCGTTATTGATGAGTGAGAGGATGTATTTCACCACATCGTGGTTTTCCTGCTGCACGAGCGTGTTGCATGCCGCCTCCTTCGCACGCCAAGCTAGCTCGGTGTCCCATTGTGCTATCCATTTCTGCATCCAGTCGTCTTCGAGGCCCTTGTCCATCAAGCCCGTGTACTCGCTCATCTTTGTATCGGCGGCGAGTATAGTGGAAAGGAAGTGCTCCCGACCGCGGTCTGCCGCGTCTTCCTCGGGAGATGCGGCCAACTTTATGCAATTCTTATATGTATTGAGCCACAATAACGATGCAGCATCTGATTGCGCCCTAGCTTCCACTAAATCATGATGTCGGACACCCGGGATCGTGGGCATGGATGGTGTGTTGGACGAAGAGGCGGTACCCCAAGTAGCGAAGCCGATCGTAGAAAGCATACCATGGAGGAGGAGAGTGCGATATCCGCCGCAAGGCGTCGATTTGCGATGGATCTTCATGCTGAGAGAAGGAAGGTATGATTCGAGTGCAGACCAAAGCCGTAAATGACTCCCAGGTAACAAGGGAAGTAGAGAGTGGGTTTGATACTGAGAGTTGAGGTTATTGCGCTTTCTTTTATACATGCCAATCCTCAATCCTGTGAGTCGTGTCTCAAACATCTCTGGATCAAACTGGTCAAGAGACAAGGGCTGGCTCACGTTCAAGCAAGCTGTTTTGCATCGTTTGTGCTAAAAGAATCAACGCAGTTGTCCCGAGCAAACGCGAAGGAGACAGTCAGCTTAAGGAAACCTAACTGGTTCCTTTTCTCTCCATCCCCTTCTTCCCGTGAGCGAAAGAACAAACGCAAAGCTCGAGATGATGCATGTAATGACAAACCTGAATGGTGAGGTCACACGTTGCAGAGCCCCACCTTCCTGAGGAAATTCGAGGAAAGAGCGAGGGATAGGCGCAATCACGCAAGAGCGACAACGTGCTACACTGTGCAGAAAGAGCTCGTTGGAAATTGCTCACTGTAAGCGCTATTGCAATGCAGATGCCATCTTGGTATCCTAGTACAAGCCCCGTGCTTATACACTTAGTTCAAAACATACAATGTGAACATGGATCAGCCCTGGTGCGCATCATTCCGCTGCTAGAACGTCGTAGTAGCCAACCTGCTTGCGGCATTCTTCGCATCGATGCGATCGTCATCCTCCTCGACACCCTTTTGGCTTCCGGCCTTGCTCGTTGCCCGCTTCCTTCCATGAATAGTTTCCTCCTCTCCCTCGTCTTCCTCGGGGAGTGGGCCAGCGAGACTACCGCTGACGCTTCGGTTGAGCCCGTCTCCTGGTCGTCGCGGAACACCAGACCATGCATCGCCCTTTGGCCCTTGCGAGCTTGCGAGAGATGCGCGGCGTTGGGCAGGATGTGCTTCTCGGCCTAGTCGGGAAAGGCCGCCACTGCCATCGATGGCGCGGATATCGGGTCGTACAGATTCCAGGGTTGCGAGTGTTCGGCGCTCTGCCTCGATTTCACGGATGACGTACTCCCTGACCGCTTGCCTCATATCGTGTGCGGTCCTGCCAAACCACTTCCTCTGTTCCTGGAGGAGGTTTGCCGTCACGCGCTGCGCTTTCGATGTCAAGTACTGTTCGTGGCTCCTAGCCTCGTCCAAGGCAGCAATGGCTTCATCAACCTTGTCTCGCTTCACGCTGGAGCTGGCCTTAAGCCTATCAGCTGCAGATAATTTGGACTTAGTCGCGGACTGTGCTTGGAGCAACTCGCGCAATAAGATGTGACGGTTTGTGAGGGTTTCTTTTGCGATGAACGCGTCGCTGCTGTGGTACTGGAGAGGGTCACCGAGCGTGGTTGCTTCAGCCGTGCCCTGGGCTGCGTGAAAGTCACCTGTCGCCTGAATGACCTTTCCAAGCTTCTTGTATGCTAGAGAGAGACCCTGGTGTGTTTCCTGGACATGCAATGCTGCGAATTTCGCTCCGAGGTCGGACTCGGCCACGCCAAGATCTGCGTTGAAGTTAACAAGTGTAGTTTAGAAAAGATTTAATGTGTCCTTACTTCTCCTGTGCTTTACGACTTTCTCAAGCTTTTGCTCTGCTTCCATAGTCCCAAGATAGAAGGCCTTCACAACCGGTCGGGCTGCAGCAAGCTCCGGCGTGTCGTCCGGTGGCGGCGCAAACTGCTTTATCACTTTGCGGCGTACGCCAGTCGCAGGCTGTTTCCTCCGCACGACGGGGCTGTATCCAAAATCACTCTCGACGAAGAAGACCATTTCTTCGTCTCGTATTAGGATGTCGTTGCTGCAAACAATGTTCAACCATCGCTGGAGCGACGTCTTGAGACGCGCCTCGTCTTCGTCAGTGCCTGCGCCGGCAGAGGTCGTCGCTGGGGGTACCGCAGGCACAATGGCTTCGGGACACGCTGAGATGAGGTGCTCGCCCAACTTGACAAATTCGGAGTGTAACCGTCGGACGTCCCGGAATTGGGTTGTGCGAAACTTGGGGAGGTTGGTCTGCAGAGACATTAGCATGAGACAAATGACCAGAACAGGATGGTATGCCACGTACATAAACATCGAACCGCAGTATTGGGTCCTTCTTGCCATTCCTCTCAAGACCGGTAACCTTCGCCTGAAGCTTATAATGTTGCTGCTGTTGCCTCTGTGGCCTGGTCCCGTGATATCTTTGTGGTTGCCCATGCTGCGGTGCTTGTTGCTGCCCTTGCTGCTGTTGCGGCGCATCTTGACTTTGCCCGCCAGCAGCTACCTGGCTCTGCTGTCCGTTCCCACCATTCTCACTCGCAGTACTCGGCCGGTTCTGCGCATCCTGGTCGCCCATGTATCCGTATTGTTCTGAGTCTTCGCGGTACGGGGAAGCCTGCGGAGGCAGCGGTGATGAGGGGATGTCGCTGGTGGGAGCTTGACCAAAAGACGTTCGATTTGCCTTCGGCGACGAGGCCCATGGGTCGTTGCCGGGATGATCCGGGTCGTGGGCGCTGTAGTCCATGGCGAAGCGAGGACAATTGAAAGGAAAGACAGCTTTGGAATGCTATCGAGTGGTGGTCTTGGTCACTGATGATGTTACCGAGCACGAGCGACCGCCAAGGCGTAGCCCACTTGTCGGGATTAGGAATAGGCGCAATCCAGTTGACAGGTCATTTTCGCCATCACGTGCAGAGCTCCATTGCTATCTCCAGCATCAGAATCGCATCGAGCAGCCTTGGGTATGTGGGTTGGATGGGTGTGGTGTGCCCGTCGAGTCGTTCGGCATAATGTGAAGGCTCCGAGGAGGCTGCTGTCTACACAGGCCCTGCCGCAGGCCGATCAACTTTCAAAAGCCACCCGAAACATTGGCATCATCGCTCATATCGATGCAGTGAGTAGATAGAGTGATGCATAAATAGCGATTGCTAATCTCTGCAAGGGTAAAACGACCACAACAGAGCGTATGCTCTACTACAGCGGGCATACGAGACGAATAGGAGGTAAGCATTATTTTCCAAGCCAGAGGAACGCCCACCCTTTCACCTGATGTCGTGGACCTCCCCCGTCATTTCTTTTCTCACCTTTCGATGCGTAATCATGAACACTCTCATGGAACGACACAAAAGACTTGAGCTTCCTAAATAGCTTCAGCGCAGTCTGCATTTCCATTCTCATCCAAAGTCAAGATTCGCTACTGCATCATGTCAGATCATTATCTGCCAACTTAATCTAACCTCTAGCAGATGTCGACGAAGGCTCAACAGTGACCGACTTCCTTCCCGCTGAACGAGCACGGGGTATTACCATTCAATCCGCAGCCATCACATTCCACTGGCCTCCATTGCCACCCAGTGCTCAGACACCACCTCAAGCACCACAAATACCAGCAACTTTCGACACTACACTTAGGTCCTCTATTCCTCACAACATAAATCTCATCGACACACCTGGTCACGCCGACTTCACCTTCGAAGTGCTTCGCTCGCTTCGTGTACTAGATGGCGCTGTATGTATCCTTGACGGCGTCGCCGGTGTAGAAGCACAGACGGAGAAAGTCTGGAAACAAGCTGGACATTACCACATTCCGAGGATTATTTTCGTTAACAAACTCGACCGAGTAGGTGCTGCCTTCTCACGGACCGTGAAAGAGATTGGTGTCAGGCTCCACGGCTGGCCCGCTGTTTGTCAAATACCATGGTGGCAGGGAGGAAATGGAGATTTTGTGGGAGTTGGCGACGTTGTCAATCTACGCGGTATGCTGTGGCAGGCCGGTGGTGATGGCAGAGACATCCAAGCCTTCGGCCTGGAAGACCTCAACAAGACCGACAAGAAGTTCGCTGAGGAGATCAAGAAGGCAAGGATAGCCCTTGTCGAGATACTGAGCGAACACGATGATGTGATGGTCGAACACTTCCTCGAGCACGATGAAGACCATCTTGCCATCCCTGGAATCGAAATTATGCGGTCGCTCCGCCGGGTAGTACTACAAGCACCTCAAGTCATAATCCCCGTCTTCGCAGGCGCCAGCTTTCGCAACGTTGGCGTGCAACCTCTTTTAGACGCAGTTGTCGATCTACTACCATCACCACTCGAACGGCCGGATCCCGAGATTAGCATCTCGAATCAAAGCAGTACACTCACAGCGCTTCTTAGCTCAGCAGCAACAGCCAAACACGGCAAGCCAGCCCGCAAGCAACAGCAGACACAAAACCAAGGACTCTCCGTTGCTGAAGCCAAGAATCTAGCAGCGTGCGCCCTTGCTTTCAAGGTCGTCAATGATCCGAAACGCGGTGTCCTTGTGTACGTTCGTGTATACTCTGGTTCTATCGACCGCGGCGCTACTCTATATAATACTAATCTAGCCGTGGCAGAACGCGCGCCGCGGCTCCTCAAAATGTACGCCAACGACGCCCTAGAGGTTGATAGCATCACAGCAGGCCAAATCGGCGTAATAACGGGTCTTAAACACGCAAGAACAGGCGATACACTGATTGTGTATAGAGGTCTGCAGATGAAAGGCACTCCATCCGGCGGTCTAAACACTCTGCAGCTGAAGCCTATCAACGTGCCGCCGCCGGTGTTCTTTACAAGCATTGAACCTCATAGCCTAAGCGAGCAGAAGCACGTACAAGAGAGTTTAGGCATCCTGCTCCGGGAGGATCCAAGCCTACATCTCTCAATCGATGAAGAGTCTGGTCAAACGCATCTGGCAGGCATGGGCGACCTGCATCTTGAGATTGCCAGAGACAGGCTGCTGAATGACTTCAAAGCCAAGGCGCGCATCGGCAAGATAGAGATTGGATATCGCGAATCGATCACTACGTCCACTGCCGTATACACGTACAACCTCGATAAACCAATCGCAGGCAAACAAGCGAAAGCCAACATCACTGCTTCTGTCGAGCCGGTCGACGATAGCGCCATTATCCCAGGCTTGCAAGAAGAAGTGCTAATTGAGGATGGCGCGTTCGAAACGACGTACAAACTACCAGACAACAACACGCTCCACATCTCGCACCCCAACCTCTCTCGGCACGACTCTGCATCGCACAAAAACCACATACCACCACATCTCTCCCTCCCAGGGGTTCTTTACTCTATACAGGCCGGCGCCTCGGCAGCTCTTGCACGCGGCCCATTCAACGGCTTCCCTGTAGCCAATACCCGGGTCAGTATCGACTTGGATGCACAAGCCCACTTACTACCCGAGACGACGCCAACCGCAATTTCCATGGCGGCTCGAGCGGCCGTGGGAAGCTGTCTCCGAAGCGCAAACGACGCTGCTCCATCAGCGCTGCTAGAGCCCGTCATGATGGTCACGATATTCATAAACGAAGGGTCTCTCGGTGCAGTAGTGCAGGACATTTCCTCTTCCCGCGGCGGCCAGGTTCTTTCCCTCGATGGCTCTGATTCACCGACCTCATCGACTTCCGACGATGATCTGCCGCGCATCGATCCTACCCTCATCTACACGCCTCCCGATCCCTTCGCTTCTGGCACTGGGGATATGGGATCCGGGCTTGCGGATAGCCAGAGACAGATCGTTGCTCGGGTCCCGCTGAAGGAGATGGTGGGGTATTTGAACCAACTGCGCGCGCTGACAGGCGGAAGGGGAACGTTTGTCATGACTGTCGATGGGTTTGAGAAGATGGGGAGTCAGCGGCAGAAGGAGGTGCTGGACACCATGAGGGAGTTCTGATGTGCAAACTTGTGAGCGTAGACTGCACAGTAGAATTGTAAATATAAAAGAACCACATCACGAAGAGTAGACATGACGTTGCTGACTGATGGTGAAAGTGAAAGTGAAAGTGAAGTGCACAGATAATTTTATCTACGCACAGTGAATCTTTGCAACCAGCTCGAACAAGCGACCCCATCAACCGCACTTTCAACCCAGACACGAGAATCATCAACCTACTACACATATCGGAAACGGCTTTCACTCTCAAGTAACCCCTCCACCCACATCTAGATCTCAACCGTCAGCCCCAGCTCTCACCCTCACTGTTGCCTTAACCTCGATCACCACCACCTGCTTCAACACACGCCTAGCAATTCTCACGCTCTATCAACATACCCCCAACTCATCGACCGCACGATGAAGTACTCCGACGGCATCATCCTAACGGTAATTCTCGTCGTCGTGTTCTGCATCTTCTTCGGCTGGTGCCTATACAAGAGCTGCAGTCGCGTCATCGCTGCCGAGATCCAAGAGCTAGCATATCGAAAAGATGTCGAGGCGCAGGCTACTGCTGCGGCGGCTGCTGGGGGGAGTGGTAAGGGGGGTTCAAAGGGCTAAAGAGGTGAGAGGTAAG
Source organism: Parafenestella ontariensis (assembly GCA_021596325.1). Lineage (NCBI taxonomy): Eukaryota > Fungi > Ascomycota > Dothideomycetes > Pleosporales > Cucurbitariaceae > Parafenestella > Parafenestella ontariensis. Next base: position 1,113,102 of record JAKGDA010000001.1, on the reverse strand, counting down.
TTCAGAACCGCGGAGATGAGTCTGATTGGGGTTCGTGCTAATGCAGATGTAGATGGCTTTTATCGAGTTTCCGCACGGATATGGGGATAATGTGAGGCGAGGGTCGATAGAGGCTTGTACAACGCTTGACGCGATGATGAGGATTTGAGAGGGTCGCACATGTTTGTTTGCTTCGTACGTGCGCAAACTGGAAGCTGGGGTTAGAGTCTTCGAGACTTTGAATGGATTGGCGGCAATGGGTTTCATGTCTGGTGACCTCCACGGTCATTGCGCGGGAACATGCAGCGAGTGATAGAAGACCGGGTGCGCAGTTGCACAGCGTTGCGCATGTTTGCTGCATCGTCAGTCCTCGACAAACTTACCAACGCTGCGATACACAATTCATCACTCAAATGCAGCCTCTTTCCCACGTCCTACTTACTTGCCTACGGTTTTTCGTATGCCTCATACCATTATCCTCCTGTGCTCGGCCTGTCTAATATGCCTAACACGAACCTCATCATTGCCATAGTCTTTGCCGCTATCTTCGGCACCGCGCTGATATGGCTTATCCTTTACTATAGCTATCGCTATATCCACCAACGCTGCCTCGAGCTCGATCACTGGTTCCATCTGATTACTTCGCGACAGCACGAGCCACAAGCATGCTGCTACGAGAAAACACAAGGACGAAGTAGCCATTCAAAGAGTAGATCGCGATCACGAACGGAGAGACGTAGGGGACGGAGCCAATATGAGAAATACAGAAAGCGATATGGAAACCGCGATTGGGATCGTCTTCGGGGCAATTTGGAGTGGCCGGGGCAGAAAGATGTGAGGAGAGCCAGACAGATGTTGCCGACGAGCGAGCCTGTGCAGAATCAGTGGCAAGAGCAGCAGTTCTACCCGTCATTTGGATGGCCTAGACAAGCACCTGGTGGAGCTCAAATGGCGTACCCGCCGCCAATGTCATACCCACAGATGCCGGGGCAAGGGGCAGCACACATGTCGCCATTTGTGATGCCAGCAACGGTACCTCAGCAGGCATTCTCCCCCAAAGCAACAGCAACGCCAAAGCCTGCGCACTACCAGCGCCAGTACCAGCAGCCATATACCGAGACGTGTTCGGATACCTTCAAAGACGGCGAACCAGAGAAGCCGCCTATGAGGCCTAAGCCTCCCCGCAGATTCAAACCCAATGTACACGAAGTCGACTATATCCACATCTGCGATGAGTACCCACCCATTGTGCTTGAAGCGTTAAAGAAGACAGAGGAGCGACCTCCGTCTTCGTCATCAGGTTCGAGTGACGCGTCTGGTACTACACAGGAGGTTCCTCGAGCCTCGATTCCGCGGGCCACTCCTCAATTCACCGACAATTCCCCCTTTCAGTTCCCGCAATATCCGCATCTTGCCACCCAGGCTTGGAATGCGCCGACTTCGTACCCGAGACAGTGGATGGACAATCGTACCGGTGGGGAAAGAGCGACCAAACCAACGAATATGAGGCCCAGGTACGCACCTTCCATGAAGATGGGCGGGCAAGCAGATGCGAATGCCCACCAAAGGCGGCAAGCACCGAGTAATGCTCCTTGATCCATTGCTTATACAGAATAGCTTTTGCTACTGTGTTACCCTGTTAGGTATTGAGGAACCGAGCTGACCAGTTTTGCCTACCAGTCTCTGAAGCCTCTAGGTCGCGAACGTACGAACGGCAGAGGCAGCAACCGAGGAGTCCGAGGCGAGGAAGGAAGGTGCAGGGCCAACCACCAAAACCGAGAGATGAAATCGAACCAAGCCAGGCGGAACCGACCGAGAATAAACGTACTAGGAAAGGCAAGGAACAGGAAGCGGAGATTCACCCCGGTGGACGACCGGACGATGGCAAGAACGTGCGATCGCCGGTGAAGAAGGGGGCAGCAGAGGGATCACCAGCATCACAGCAAATTCCACTCTTTGAACCGATGCCGGTGCCCATAATCGAAGAGCCTCTCACGCCTACTTCTGAAGGGCGAAGGAGCAAAAGTGGATCGGCGCCAACGTCTGCTCCCCAAGCGGGCGATCCACGGACACCTCCAGTACCAGTGTCGCCGTTAATGGGTATGCCAACTCCTCTCATGTCGCCGTGGTCGTCTGTGTCTAGTGTCCATGAAGGTAAAACAGTCTGAGGTAGGAGCAGTGAGGACCAAGCCAATGGGGAGATCGCGCAGATGTTCGGTGACGCGCGTCAAGTTTGTCTTCTAGGCTAGAGTAACATCGCAAAGCGCCAATTAGATATTGGGGTGATCGTCCTGTTGTTCGTTCCTGCTCGTTCCTGCCCGTGTAGGATGTGACATGTACTTTGACGTGTGTAAGCTCAGCTCCTTACGCGCGCATCCAAGGTAGTCACCACTGGTTGCGACTCTGCTGAGCGAAGGTCTCTCAACCTATTAGAATCCTGTTCCAATTTGATGAAAGTTGTCCAGAGATCTACACCACGACTATATATCTTAAGATGATCTACGGATTATACGTAATTACGAGGGTTAGCTAGCTTTCAGCGGCTCATGTTGACTCCCTCTTTGGGCAGTACTTCGTCGAACACATGTAAGGCATACTTTGCTGCGCCACGACTTCCTCCACGGCGCGACCGCAGTTCGTATGCATTGTACAGTACGCCCATATAAACGCGTGTACAGAGGAGCCCTGGCGATAAGGATAAGCCAAGTCTTGATTTTCACACGTGATGTCCAGAAATACCGAGGAGCGAATATGCCGGAGGGACTAGCTCCACGTGCCCACTTCGCCTTCAGAGTTGTCGCTGACGGGAGACTAATTTTGAATAGGGGCATTTTGCGAGCTGATGCGTGAGAGTGATAAATAGACGCCTGATAACAAAGTGTGAGATCTGGAGAAGGCGCTGGTGTCGCTGCTGCTGATGTTCAGCTGCACGCGTCCTTCGCGACTCGCTCTAATCTAGGGGCGTCTCGCGAGCGATTTTACTTGGCGACTAAGCCATAGCGAGGACGTTTCGCAACGGCTTTTCTGCGGCTGGCCTCTAGGCGTGCATTATTCGCAGGCAGTGCCAATTAGCTTGCGAAAGGCTAATTAACAAAGGCTTTCTGGGGCCCCTTTGAGCCCGGCGGGCGGGTGCCAAACGCACCGGGCCCGCTTTTCCAGACCCTGGGCAGGGTTGCGCCCCAAACCCCCAACTGAGCTTGGTGAATTGCGCAGACCTGTGCCGAGCCCTCTCCACCCGTCTCGTGTCTCTTTTGACGTTATACTTACCACTGGCTGTCCTTCCTTTGTATGGTTACCCATTACACCAGCCTTCTCCTCCAGAGAGACACCGCATCTCGCGAACACCCCTTCATGTCGGACCTGCGTAACTGAGCCCCTGCGAATCCCGATGTCCAAGTTAACGAGACGCTCCCCGCACGAGTATGAGCTACTCCCGCGCGCATCCTTCGAGTCCGACGACTTCCTCGAGCTCCGTCGAACGTCGTCCAAGCCGTCATGGCTCAGCCGCTTGAGCAGCATAATCCCCGGGGTGAGCAAGCTGTCGGACCGCGCCATCTATACCCACTACGTCACGCCACGGCGACGCAAGCGATCGGTGCTACGTCTGATATACTGGAGCATCTTCTCCGTGCCCTACATTCTGGTCCTCCTTGTCTTGGTCGCGGGCATCTTTTTCCCGAGTTACACAGTGCGGCCCGCGCATTACCAAGAGCTGCGCAAGCGAGCGTTGAAGGACACGGCCCCTGGCCGAGGGAACCCATACAACGAGAAGGTCTTCATAGCAGCAGCGCTATCTGAAGAGAAGGGCCACTTGACCTCTGGAGCATGGGGGAGAGCGGTGCTCCAGCTGGTAGACCTGCTGGGCCCGGATAATGTCTACCTGAGCGTATACGAGGACAATACGGACGCGGAGACGAAGCTGTCTATGGCCGACTTCAGGCGCAAAGCAACATGTACGTATTTTCCTACGTTTGGAAGGCCCTACACTAATCGAGCAGGCAACGCGACTATCGTCTATGAAGATCTCGACCTCAGCACCCTACCCCACATAACCCTTCCCACGGGCGAGGCGCGCCTCAAGAGGATCGCATTTCTTGCCGAGGTGCGCAATCGAGCTTTAGCACCCCTCGACACGAGTGCCACCAAATTTGACAAAATACTGTACCTCAACGATGTCGTCTTCGACCCTGTTGAGGCAACCCAACTCCTCTTCGCGACAAACATTGACTCGACGGGCCGTGCGAATTACGCGGCAGCGTGCGCAGTAGACTTCATCATGCCCTTCAAGTTCTACGACCGTTTTGCTACTCGAGACTTAGAGGGCCGAGTCACAGGTTTACCTTTCTTTCCATGGTTCACCAGCGCGGGCGCGGGGACGAGTAGAAAAGAAGTGATGGCCGGCAAAGATGCTGTGCCTGTGCGCAGCTGCTGGGGAGGCATGACCGCCTTTGAAGCCAAGTGGTTCCAAGACCAAACACCTGTGGACCGCGACCCTGCGACGACCTCCGCAAATGCTCAGCATACATCACCTAACCATCCAGTCTCTCCACTTCGGTTTCGGTACGATACGAATACGTTCTGGGAATCTTCCGAGTGCTGTCTTATCAACGCCGACCTACAGTATCGGCGGTCTGGGAAAGGCATGCCTGCTGATTCGGGCATCTATCTTAATCCATTCGTACGCGTGGCATACGACGAAACTACCTTGAAGTGGCTCTCCATCATCCGACGCCCAGAGCGCCTGTATTCGCCAATCCACGACATACTGAACTACTTCGTCGGCTTTCCGAAAGAGGAAAAGCGCTTTGGTGAAGAGGTTGGCCAGATTGTGACGGATACCATCTGGGAGTACGACGACCCGGTCAGAGGTTTTGCAGCAAACGCAACCCAGGCAGATCTCAAAGGCCACTACACGAACGTCACCAGAACATCCGAGCCAGGTAGCTTCTGTGGATCCCCCAATCTGTTGGTAATCAACGAGAAGCCTGAACACGGTGAGGGCGCCTGGAGCAAGATATGGGTTCCAAGACCTCCAAACCGGCGATGACTGCGAGGCCACGAGCTGTAGCAATGTACCTTTTTTACGGTTGTATGACCATCTCGGCTACATATTCCATTTGTTCATCTTTGCATAGCGTTGGCGTTTGGCGATGTTTCCAACCTGGCACCACAGATTGCTGCCATGTGCACTGGAGCCATGATTAGAGTGGTGGTCCATTCGATTTTCATATTTTGATCGTTGTAAAAAGTCGGGTTATTATCCATATTCAGGGATGGCAGAATTTAATTTGTGAGATGACTTACGTCGAAGAATAAACTACGCCTCAATAGCTACTTTGATCGATGACCTGTTGTGCCAGTTCTTGACGTCCCCATCATCCGTGAGAGGACCCTCCATCGATGGATGTGGATTTACGCGGAGATTGATGGCTTGGTGAAAGTCCGCAAAAGTCTGCGGTGCATTGGCTCGGCCTCGATTTTGTCCAATCATGACGTACATAATCCCAGACGTAACGCCAAGGCACTAGTCCGAAATCTGCACGCTAGCCATCATGGTGCCAAACTTCAGACCACGACGTCTGTCCGACCAGGCTATGATAGACATACCCTATCGATCCTTCTCAATTTTGCTTGTCCCTTATCTCTAACGAACTCGTGTTGAAGTTGTATGCATTCGAATTGAGCTGTCTTGCGCTCAGAAAAGAGCTTGGCTGAGCGACGTCACTCAAAGGAAGGCGGCATGGGACTCGACAATGATACACGAGGGTGGATCATGGCGGTGGTGAGCGGCATAGGTATGGCGGCTACCTGCATGAACATCAAATGGCTAAAACGAATGCTAACAGTTGGACAGCGTGCACATCTGGAGGTAATATCTTCGCCGTCGCCATCTACAGGCCTCACGAAGTTTGAAAGCTGATGAACCATAGCCTCAATCATATGCGTCGACCTCATCATCCGCCAGTTTCCCGGGAAGAGGAATTTCAAAATGGAAGATAGCAATGCCTTCCTGTCAACAGGCTTAAGCCTTTCCTTTGGCGTTATGGTGCGTATCGCCACTGCACCCGCTGGCTGAACCGGAGTCAGCTGACTTGTGCGACCAGATATTCTCCTCGTTATACAGCATGTTGCCATCAGCGAAAAACTATCTAACAAAAGGTGGCATGACACCAAGAGCAGCGACTTTGACCTTGATCGGATGTTTTCTGGTAGGCGCCCTGGGCATTTGGATACTCTCACAGTTTTTGCACAAATATATCCCGCATACGACTGTAGATTGCGACCATGAGCATGGAGATGAAGAGGCAAGACACGCACATCAGCCCATGCAGGAGCAGCAACGAGGACTGCCACAGGTTAATGGAGGCGAGGAATTCGACGCGCATCACTCAAACGGAACCAATGAGCTCAACCACCCCGGACTGCCCGCCCGGAGACCTTCACTACATGCTTCGATCTCGACAAAAGTCTCGCAGTTAATCACGGGTGCAAAGAAGCAGTGCGACGACAATGGGCAATGCTACGGATACTCGGATACCTGCGGGACAGAGTGCTTTAGAAACGTACTCCACACGCGACCTCCACGGTTACATTCGACCAAATCGACAGATAATCTGACAACTACAAGTCCCTCAGGTATGGGCAGAAGCCAAACGACACAAAATCATCACGAGCGCAGGTCACTACTAGAGGATGTCGACGAAACAACGCCGCTGGTACCTTCCCGCTCCGTCCCCGCAACAATGGACAGCTCAGTCGCCAGCCTACCCTCCGCGAACGGATATTCCATCACCAACACCGACCAGGACATGACTACCCACCATAAGCACAGCCGGTCTTCCTCAATCTTTTCTACCATCTCACACGATTCCCACCACGACCACGGCCACGGCCACCATCACGACCACGAAGCCCCCCAACACCACCACCACGTCCCCACAAATGCCTTCCTCTCCATTGGCCTGCAAACCAGCACCGCCATCGCCCTGCACAAAATCCCAGAAGGCTTCATCACGTACGCGACAAACCACGCAAACCCCACACTCGGCCTCTCCATCTTCCTCGCCCTCTTCATCCACAACATCACAGAGGGCTTCGCCATGGCGCTACCGTTGTACTTGGCGATTGGAAGCAGGTGGAAGGCTATGTTTTGGTCGGCGCTTCTTGGCGGAGTCTCGCAACCCCTTGGTGCGGGCGTCGCTGCGCTGTGGTTTAAAGTTGCTGGTCGCGGGAGAGGCGAGGGGGAGGGCGAGCCTGGGGACTTGGTCTATGGGTGCATGTTTGCTGTGACGGCGGGGATCATGGCTATGGTGAGTTTGCAGCTGTTTGGGGAGAGTTTGGATTTGACGCATTCGAGGCGGTTGTGCTTTGTTAGTGCATTTGCGGGCATGGGGATTTTGGGCTTGAGTAGTGCTCTTACGGCGTGATTCAATTGCGGAGTATTCATTATTGCTAGATGTACATATAGTTTTTGGAGTATATCACGTGAATAGACTTGTGCATCATTCATGGATCTTGACAATGGATTATCTTCTACATGATACAAGTACGCAGGTACAAGCGAGCCAATTGCTCAGCCCAGCTTCATTCAGTCCCGCCTACGCCGTCATTACCTCTTCCTTATGATTACATCTCGCTATTCCTCGGGTACTCTTCAACGTGGTGTTGGATGTTCTGCACTTCAGCTTTGGCTTCTTCCCAAGCCGCCTTGTTCCGTTTCGCCCAGTCAATGTGGCACTGTGCAAACTCCATCTGGATAAACTGTTAACTGGCCATATCTGGTATTTTGAATGAAGCTCAGGAATGAACATACCATGTACCGCCGCAAGTCGTTCTCCTTTTCGTCCTGAAATCTCCGTAGATCTTTCATGACGCCAGCACTTGCGTCTTTCGTGTCCTTCTCTGCAACACCTAGTGCTTGTTCGAGCTGCACCAAACTATCCCTAGTCTTGCCAATTTGGTCTCTCCTCGTCTTCTCCGGGTCCACGTCCGCCATGCCCCTGAATGCATGCGTGATAGACCCGAACAGCTTATTCGTAACAAAGTTCCCACTCGGGGACTTCTTATGCGGGCTGCTCGGTGGCGAGTTTCCATTATCCGGTGCGCCCTGTACGCTCGAGGGTGCCTGGTCGCCATGTGTAGGGGGAAAGTCAGAGTCAATAGATGCTCTGTCTTCGTCCGGTTGTCGCTGCTCCGAGCCGCTATTCGGTTGCGAGCTCGTCGACGTTGCTCGGCTGCGTGTAGGAAGTGCCTGACCCGTGCCACTGAGATGTTGTTCTAATCGCTTCGCTTCTGCCTCGCTCAGTTCGAGGGATTCGAGGAGGTTGCGCTTCTTTTCGAGCTCATCCTTGGTCATGTCTTCTTGTATCCGCTTGAGCACTCGGTATCTGAGGACGGAGCGCACAACGCCGGCAAACTGTGCACTCTCGCGCATAGGCTCTGAGAAGCTTGCGCTAAGGGAGGAGGACAGCTCTGCGGTGGCGATGTAGGTCGAGTCGACTGCTTGCCCGGTCTTTTCGATAGCCGCAGCGAGTGATTGAGACTGCTCGGATAGCGAGAATGCGTTGAAGCGGGCACCTAAGTCAGCCATGTCCTCTCCCCAGTTTCCAAGGTGCATCAGTAACCGACGGTTCACCTTCTCCATTGGCCCCTGCAATAGGTTTTCCAACTCTTTCGACGATGTCTCAAAATGGACAAAGTATGGGTCCAGCTCTTCCTCAGACATTTCCCGCGTCTCCGGTGGGAAGCGACCGAAAACTTGTGGCCCTGAGGTGGTATGTGCGGCTACGGAGGGTAAGGCTGCGTTGTTCGCGGGGGATGCAGGCGTGCCTGAACTCGAAGTCGGGCCGCCCGCCTTCAGCTTAGCGGAGGATGAGGGAACCGGGAGGTAACTGTGTGCTTGGGACGGGTTTGCGGTATCGAGCGGGGGTGCTTTGAGGATCTGTTTGGGGATGTTGGTGACGGGAGGACTGTTGAGTACGTCATTCTAATGCGTTTTTGTTAGCAGGGAGTTGGGAAGCATGATTGATGGGAGAAATCGCACCCAGCTGGTGTATGGGTCGAGGAATCTCCAGAAGACACCATCTTCCAGCACGTCCTTCATCTTCCGGCAGCGGTTCAGGAAAACGGCCAGCATGCGCTTCCGCAGCTCTATTATACCGGCATCCTCTTTCGCCTTGGTCGGTTTCGCGGCGTAGTCTGCCATGGTGTGCTTCTCGGGTATTGGGGGTACTATGAGCGTGGGGTGTAGATTGACGAGGGTCGCGCGCAACGAGGCAAATTCCGAGTACCTACGCTTTACCTCGAGGCCCTGTTCTCCGATTAGTGCTATCCGTGTTGTACTGCACTCTCACATACGCCACAGTTGATCGTGTACTGTATATAGTTCACACCGTCCTTCCCCGCATTCGTTATGAGTACTAGCTGGTCTGGATGCTCGTACAGCCATTGCTCGACGCGTGCATCGTAGCCGCCTTTCTTCGGTGGCTTTGCTTCTTCGCCCTCTTGCTCTTCGTTGTAGTCGACATCGCTCATGTCCCGCTGCGAGACATACTCGGGTGATTCTTGTGCGGGGGAGGAAGCCTCGGAAGGCGGCGTAGCAGGACGATAAGGAACTTGAAGGTGGTCAGCTTGAAGTGCTTTCGGTTGCTCTAGTCAACATGTGGAGTGCCGTACGGGCAGCTGGTGAGGCTAAGCCTGGCGCATCAGAGGCATTGGAATCATGGCGGGCGAAGGAACCGTAGGGATTATTGTCTTCGTCGTCCCACATGGCGCAGATGAAGTGTTTGCGAACAAATAGAAGACAGTGAAGAATGGACTATAAACGACAGTCAAGGAAAAGGTGTGGCGGTTGGGTAATGCTGTCCTCGTCGCCGTCTTCGAGATGTTGAAGCTTCAGGCACTCACGGCAGCGGCGGTGACGTTGGAGACATGGCCCAAGCTCTCGCGCCTGCCCAGCCACAGTTCCGCGCCTTCCTGAGTGGTCACTCCGTCCTTCACTCGAGCTGTCCATCGACCACATCCAAGCTACGTATCCATCACTATACGCGAACGCATTGAATGCTGTAAACAGCATGCATCACCTTGCGGTACACATGGTCCCCACATCTATCGAAACTGCGCGTCTCAGACCGTTGGAGATATTATATCTCCTGCCTTAAGAATAAGCTCCATGAGTGGTGCACTCTTCGGATCTGTTGGTACCAGTATGATTTGATGGTCTGATTCATTCCCAGGCTTGAGGCCCCACAATCAAGCATCTGCGGGTTTGGGAACATGGCCCTTGATACACACAGAAAGAGAGCCACATGCGTGCGTAGAGAGGCGCCTATCATCAATTCCAATCGTCTTATATCACGACAGCATGCTCTCAGCTTGTCCACAAACTCGAGCTTCTTCACGATAGAGCTGTTTCTCTTTTTCTGCCCCTTGTCCAATCATCAACTATTCGTTCGACTACAGTTCAATCTTTCGTCTCAGTTGGCCTCGGAATGTATGAGCGTATCCCCGTTGTGCATTTCATCAACGCTGTAGAATATAAGTGTGTATTGCCCTTCGGCGCTAAATACCTTGTCAAAGCTCTCTATGCTGTCTTCCAATGCTCGTCTTCATCTTCACTTTCCCTTCAGACCAGTTCGGCTGTCTTGGCTGCAATCTCCTGTTGAATATGGCAAGAGCACCTCCACGTGTCTCCCAGTGTTCTCTCTGTCTTGCTAGCCCATTTTCTGCTAGTGTCACCCAAGCTCACTCACGCTCGTTGTCAACACTACCCTTGTCGTCCTATGTCTGGAGAATCATCGTCGCCTGCAACTCGCCTACGCAACAGCGAGAACAAACTGTATCAAGCCTGCCTAGACGCGTGCATCGAAGGGATTGGCAAATTGGAGGTCGACAAACGGTCTGGCCGCAGTGGTGCGTAATCTCTCACACCGACTCGGCTCGCGTGCCTTCCTGTTACTGACAACAACCTCCCCCAGCAACGCTCAACCCACCAAAAAACAACACCCACGCCGACCTCAACTCCAACACTCAGCGTGCAGCTGCTTCGCCCACCATACTCCAGCCTGCAAAATCGCTCCCATCACCACCCCAATCGCCCGTGATACCCAGCATTTCTCTGCAAACGGGCTTGCCCTCGCTCTCGCCTGCATCCACTACCGCCATGGACCGGTCAATGCTCCATGGAGCTCCACCGCGAGGCAGTCCTCCGCCTAGATGGGGCCTGCAGGATGCGCGTAGCAACCTCGCCGTTCAGCCTGCCGCCAATGCCGGCAATGTCAAGCTTAAGAAGAATGCTGTCAAGATCGTCGGGGCTGCGGGTCCCACACCAAATGCTTCACCAAGGCCTGCAGCGCCGGCGCCGACCATGAAACCATCTCCCGCGCCAGCACCAGTTAAAGCAACTGCAAACGAAGTTCATGTGTACGTGTTGTTGCTTTAGTGGTCCCTCCTGTTTGCTCATCCCTCTCAAACCTCACCTCACTCAATATTCAAGCTCCTCCCCACCATCAGATGTGAGAGTTACAGCTAGACTGCTCGAACAACGCTGACAAATATATCCTCAGACCCGTACCGGCAAAGCCTACTACGACGCCCGGCACACTTTCTCCAGCGCCGAGACCCGTTCCGTCCAAGGTCGAGATCCCTGAACAGAGCGATGATATCGAATCGGCTCTGGATGGCATGTTCTCACGTCTCACGACTCAGAACAGTGCTACTCCTTCAAGCACGACACAGGGCATCGCGCTAGCTCGGCCTGACAAATCTATGTTCTCGTTCGAAGATCGCTTGGGCGCTACAGAAATCAAAATAGAGGGGCTGCAGAGCCGCAGTGGGAATGTTCCAACAACTGCTATCAAGCCGCAACCCGCCACCACAATGGCCCTTCCAGAGAACAAGAAAGAACCAGCGAAGAAGACGGCCCAACAGGAAGCTAAAATCAGCAAGCCCGAGCAGGAGAAGTCACGGCAAGATCTCGAGGCCGAATATCTGCGCAAGGCTAGCGAGTACATCGGTGCTCTGCCGACTAGTCATAACACCACTGTACAGACTATCCAAATCGTGATGAAGAAGCTGCGCAGTGCGTACGTTCCGGATGTCAAGCTTGACACTGAGAGCAACGAGATCCTCAAGACGCGATACGTCTTCGCCGTGGCAAAATACGTCAGGCTCAGGAAGGGCGCAAAACCGCTCACTACAGACTTCGTAAAACAACTCTTGAAGGACAACGATGGCGACTTCCTCCAACTGTGTGCAACGCTAGTGGAGGAGAAGTACATCGCCCTTGAGAATCTAGACGATGTGACTGGCTTGTGCAATATAATATTAGCCATACTCCTGAAGCCGGAGCCTGCGAGTACGATCCAGACCACGACTACGGCCCCTATCGCGACCACTTCTGCGGCTCAAGAGGCCAAGCCGAGGTCTAACGACCCCGTGGACAACATGACAGCATGGCCAACCCAAGAGAAGCGCGACAATGGTAAGAAGTTTGAGTGATTCTAAATCGTGGATTGGTTGAGCTAACAGTTTGCAGTCGCTGGCTATCGCACCTGCGTACTCAAAGGCGTTTCTGGAATGACCAGCATCAACCAGCTTCAAGCCCTCGTCTGGGGTGGTCGGCTCGAGTCGATCTCTATGCCAGAGGCTGGCTCCGGCTTTGCTCTTGTTAAGTTTCTGACTCCCGAAGCATGCCAGAAGTATTACGAAGCGACTGAGAATGGTATCGAGATACCTGGAGACAAGAAGACTGTGGTTTTTGTGGAGAAGACAGCTGGGCCGAACAGCATCAACGACGTAATCCAGAATTGCATTGATGGCGATGCCTCTCGTTGCGTGCGAGCTGTAGGTGTCGACGAGGAATGGTCCGACATGGCTTTGATGAAGCTCGCTCGTGGTAAAGATCGAATCAAGCGGGAGGTGGATCGTATCAAGCGCGGTAAAGCTACGAAAGGCGTAAGTTTACCAAGGATTGCATATATCACTCCTAGGCGCACACTAATGCTATCATCTAGTATGACGTCGTCGATTTCCGCTTCGCCAACATCTATCATGCTCTCGGCTTCAAGCGTCAGCTTATGGACGACGATGAGTTCGAGGAATGTACTATCGGCTACGCTCCGGACCCCTGCGAGACCGCTCGCGGTGTTCACTTCAAAGACGATGATGAGGGAGGCAGCGGTTCCTCTACCTAGGTGAAGATGGATGTTCGTGGTACTGGAGAGTGATAGGTTCAGAGTACTGGAATGGTGTAGATCTGGCGACTTCAGCGTAGATCTGCCGTGAAGGTGTGGATATGGAAAAAGCATGGCATTGGTGGGTCACATACGAATGCGATCTGAAGATAGCGTGGATCTGATAACGCGGGATGTCTCCGTGACACTCTTAGTGGCTAATAGACCATCCATTTGGATGGGGCAATGAAGGATTGCGTCCTTCGATGGCGACCTCCTATACTCACATGTAATCACATCCTACAGCATGCTCGAGTTACATGCACCCAGCCCCGAGATCCTCCGCATCCTTTACACACCCCGCCCGTCTTTCCCCCAGAAATTGCACGTACCCTGAATCGATTTAGTGCAGTTGGTGTGTATTGATACCCAACCCTCACTCTGTCCCCTTTCGGCAGAGAGGATGCGGACCTTCCTGAAGAGACACTGTCTAGCGTGAAGATGCAGCAGTCGGACCGAGAGGTGCAGATGTACATGCCCGAGGTGCAGCTGTCACAAAATTGAGCGTCGGTAGTTTATGTGATGAAAAGCAACGCGAAGCCAAGCAGATAAGAGCAGTGTGAGAGAGGACGGCAGCCGGAGTTTTTCGGAGATCCGTGGCATCAACAAGAGATGCCCAGTCAAACTGGCAATCCCAAGAACGAACGTTCACATGGATAGTGCCTTTCCAAGTCCACAGCATCGGGATGATAATCAAGATTGTGGGTGCTAATGCTGACGCGGAGGCTGACGCTGGACACTGACACTGGTAGCGCGCCTCATAGCGGTTTTCTTCAACTTTGGCTCCTACGAACGGCTCGACCTTGATGTTAGTAGATATTGATAGATAGAGACCGGGAGATAGTCAAGAGCGGCCCGCAAGTTCTTTCAGAGTTTGGCAACGATCAGCAAGTTCACAACAAACCGAACGGGAGCCGTCTTGAAAAGACACGGGAGCGCCCGGGCGATGGAGGAAGTGAAGAAGAGGCAAGCCGTGCGTAGCTAGTCCGCATAGGAGCTTTCGAGACGGCTCCAGAGGTCTCTACGCTAGCTGCGGAGCAATATAGCTGCTGTTTCACCCGGCACTCAAGGCCCCGGTATCCAATAGTCGCTGCAGTGGGGGCCCGTGTTTTGAAGTGACTCTTTGCTTTTCCAGATACATAAAGTTGTGCGTTCTCGAACAGTCGAAGCGAAGCGCGCACGGTCGGATGACGGTACCCGTTTGCATTGCACAACTGCATCTCCCACGCCGTTATGATACTTTGTCCGTTTGCGCACTGAATGGGGGTTGTTGATCCCGCTGCCGTGGGCGCGGCTCGGTGAATTTCATGACTGGACCTTTTGCTTTTTCTGGCCGCCCAGGAGCGGCAGAGGAGGAGTATGGACAGGAGGGACTCGCAGCATTGGGTTTAGCTTGCTACTTGGCGCCGTTGGAAGATGGCCCGAGAGCATGGGAGGAGCGATGGAAGGAAGGCATTCTGATTCACACGTGGCTGGATGGAGAAACAGCGAGCCGGGGCATGAGTCGAGGATAGCCGTCGGAAGGAGGGGGCGTGTGCGAACACGACGTCTCTCGACATTGAGCAGAAACAAGCATAGAGCGGAGCGGAACTGCACAAGGCGGAACGAACGAGAACGAGGACGTACCTGCCTACTGCAATGCACAGCTGCGATTGCATCACACCGACGTAACACAGGTTTCTTTTCCCTGCATGAAGCCGAAAAGCCCGCAAGCCCGCAAGCCCAAACGTTAACCCGCCTCAGCTTTCAAGGCTCGCCTAATTTGGGTGACAGGGTTGGAAGAAAACTGGGGGCGGTGGTTGGTGTAACTACACCGTAATAGCCGTTGTATGTCAGAACAGATTCGTTCTAGCGGTGGCTGCAGCTAAACGAACCGCCCGAACTCCCGCTCGCCTCGCCAGCCTCGAACGAGCGTCCTTGACAATCCTGGTGTGGGCCACCAACAAACGCACGTGCGGTGGGGCTCTGAGACTTGAAGCTGAAATCGTCCTGCGTGCATGGAGAACGCTGCCCGTGTGCTTGATGCTTGAAGCCCTCGTGGAACAGGAGATCAAACGGGCTTTCATGTTTGATCCTTCGGGCCTCAGCGCCGGTATCGCATCATTGGATACGTCCTCATCCCGGGGAGTTGGTCAAGAAGTTTTTTTTTTGTTTTTCGGTCCCGACCGTGATCTGCACAGCACACTGAATGCGAGCTGTGCTGAAACGTCTAGTTGATAAGCGATCGAGAATTGGTACTCAAGCAAAAGCAACAATCGAGAACCGGGTAGGTACAGATGCATCTGCAGCCAAACAGTCGATTGCTCATATCAATCAACGCGGGTAGCACCTGGTCAGTGTTCCTGCATCTGCATCGGACTGCAGTAAGGCGAGGCGGAAACAGCCCGTCCGCCGGTTGACTTATGATTCTGAGACTCGATATATCGAAGTGGATGGATTACTTTCATGGCTCTTGACGAGCTTCAGGGGTTTGTCCCATGGGTAAAACATACAAGGAAGGAGCGAGTGGGAGCATGATGTGTCATACCCCTGCTCGACGAGTCGTTGGTTGACTTGTACCTTGCCGTTTGTCTTGCCGTGGGGGGACTCTGTAGCGAAGAACATGAAATACAAGAGTAGTACATAGGGAATTGAGGTGTTGCTCTTGGTCTTGCATGCTCTGACGTCATGCAAGGCTTAGTGCGTGCGGCACTTGAAGGATGTGCCGTTGACGTTGCATGTCGGTACTGTCTACGAGGCCGGAGTTGGCTCGCACTCGTGTGATCTCTGGGAGACATAACTGCTGCACCCGGTATACTGCGTTTGTTGTACCCGGTATTGATCGATCTTTCCCTTCCAGCTCATCTGTCACAAACGTACGTCCTACACGAGGACGCGAATCACGATATTATGTTTAAATGAACCATCAGTAACACAGCGTGCGCTAAAATACAGCCACTGACTTAACCGGTAAGCGAGCGAATTGTCCTAGGCTATGGACGCCTTCTGCGGTACGCATCGGACAACGACAGAGCCCTGCGGCCGGAGCAGATGTGCGCCAGGTCGCTTAGATGCGAGATAGAAAAAGCATCGTTGCGGATGCATGGTGCAGTGCCGCTGGTTATGCCTGAAAATAGCGAGCTGAATTCGCACATGTCCGACAATTGAAGTCGAGAGTTCGCATCCAGTCATAACCTACAGCTGTGGGTAAGCCTGCATATGTTGATCAAAGTCGCCGGATTCAACCATGGGCTTGCATGGACCTGCGTACGAAAAGCGAGTTCAATCGGAAACATGCAGTAGTGTGACAAAATAGATATTCGTGTCTAAGTGCGTGAAGTCGATCAGTCGCTAAGTAGGTGGTATCCTCTAAGAACATACATGTAAGGATGGCGGCGCTCAAGTCGCGTTTTGTAATCCAAGAGACTCCGCAAGAACAAGGAAATAAACCAGGTGGTATCGTAAAGTCGAGCAAGGTCGAAACACTAGGAGAAAACAAAGTCGCCGCCCCAAGTGGGGATGAACCAAAGTCCAGTCCTAACAATCAATCGCTGGGGATATCGTGCCCGAAAATAGAAACTGGAAATTGCTGGGGTATGAATGTAATATGATACACCATGTACATAAGGGATGTAAACGTCGAAAGGATCGTGTGCGGTACTAGTTTTCCTCCATGAGAGCCTCCTGGTCGCCGGATTCGCGCCACTCTCGCGAGCGTTCCGACAGGCGTTTGATGCCCGTGATGCGCTCTGCCCAGAGCGACTCAGATGGCGTCCTGAATGTGTACGCGCGTTGTGAAGAGATGACGCCGATCGCCTGCAGCACCGCCTTGCGCGAATCCCGTCCAAAGACTGCAGGATGGTTTATCCACTCCAGGCTGGACTCGAGTTCGGCGTCAAGTGCGCGCATGGTTCTTGCATCGATGCCTGCTGCAGGTGTAAAAGGGCTGTCTGCGTGGGGCGAGGGCGTTCGCTGGCGTGCATCACCGCTGTTGCTGTTCGTGGTTGGTGATGAGTCGCCTGTGCTGCCTGTCGCGCTGGAAGCGTCATTGCGTCGGTGGCCGGGAGGCGGAAGGGGTGGCAGCCCTCCCTTCCCTAGTCCTTTGAGAATACTGCGCGTCTCCTTGAGCAGGTGATGTGCTCGTTCGTGTTGGCCGCGCGAAACAAGCGTCAGTGCGCGGGTCAGCATGTCTGAGGTAAGCAACTCCATACGGCGCTGCACGACATGAGGGTGGGGTGGAATGGGGGGCGTCGGAGGTCGCCCAGTAGGACTTCTCTTAGGCCCGGATGGCAATAATGTGATGGCAAGTAGCGAAGGCCTCGGCAGATGCGAGAGTGTGCCTTCACGGAGGATGTCGCCATATGTGAGGTCTGCCTGGATCAAAGGCACCTCCTCAACGCTGAGTGTGCGTGATTCGTCTTGGTCGAGCGGTCCGCCCAAAGCCTCCAAGCCTGATACAATGGTTTCCCATGGGTCTTGAGGCAGCTGCTCCGGTGAGGCCGAATCTGGGGAGATGGCTAGTTGCACTAGGATATCTAGTTCGTGGTTAGTAAAGTGAGAGCATTGGCACCGTATTCTCGACATACCTCGTTTGTCGCCGAAGCGCAGGTCGCCCAATACTGCTTCGGCATCCCGTCCAGTAGCTCGTTTCGTGATTTGCAATGCGCCACTAATCTTGACAAACTTAGCCGGAGAGCCTTCAGGCAACCGCAGCTTCAGCTTGACGTTCTGGTGCGAAGTAGTCTGAAGAGAGCCAAGACATCCAGCTACACACTCTCGCAGCATCATCCAGTCTTTGACGTAGGTGTATGAAGCCTTAGTACGGGTGGATAGCTCAATCATAGTGTCGGGCTTGTGCGTCAGTCCGAGACCGAAGGAGTGAATGGATACCCTATATTGGAGATTAGTATTGACGTTCTAGAAGGGAAATGAAGATATACTTGGGTACTCACTTAGCTGCCTCAGCGCGTGATATCACGAAGTCCACGCTCTCGGTATCTGATGTGGAAGAGTCGCTGATGAGGAGGATGCTCGAAAGCGGATTGCTCGACTTGCGCTGCATGAGCAGGTCCATGGCCACATTGGCACCGTCAACCACGTCCGCACGGAGGCTCTTCTGTCCCACGGGTCGTATGGAATCAAGCACCTTCGGCCAATCTTTCCAGGCTTTGCTCGTCATGCCAACGATGGGAACTCCTCCGCCGCTTGAGCCAAAGGTCACCAAGCCCATACGATCGCGCTCACCAAGGCTGTGAACGAGGAACCGTAGGGTGTCGCGTAGTAGGTTGATCTTCAAGCCCTGCATCGATGAGGAGACAGGGATGACAACAACAACATCGATAGGCACGTGTACTGACGCAGAGAGGCGGGGCTCTGGCATGCCGGCACGGGAACTGGTGTATTCGGTAGGTGCAGTCATGGTTGACCTAGCTGCACCATATGAAGAGTTGACAGATGACACTCGCTTTGGTCTACGGTAGTCATCATCCTCGGTTCCAGAGTTATCCAGCTCGTAGTCTGGCATCCTGTTGCCAATAGGGAAGTCCAGACGAATGTCGGTAAGAGCTCGTCGCCAAAGCTCCAGCTGGCTCCTGCTCTGGAACTGGAGATGGAAGGAAGGCAGCTCTGCCACGGAGAGGCTCAGAGTCAATACCAGTTCGTCTTGCGAGTGCTCGACCTGATTGAGGTGCTTCTTGATGAGGATGGAGCCCTTCAGTGTGCACTTGGTCTTCTTATTGGCCGGCAGTTCTGAACCATCCCACTGGGGCTGCGGTGCGATCTTCTTCTCTTTCACGCAAATGAGCATCTCGGAAAAGAGGTAGCATTCGAGCTCCTGCCATGACTGTCGGTCCTTCCCGACGCGGATGTGGCCGTGCAGTCGCAGCTTCCCAAAACGTGAGAAGTCAAGACCGTGCCAGTTGTCCACACGGGCGTGCAAATCCTCGGTTATTTCGTCCAGCACCTCTGCCGGTTCGTACTGTTGGTCGAATTGTCTGCTGTTTACCGGCGACTTTTCGCGGCCAAAGCTCTCCGGGCCGCTTGCGATCGAGGGAAGGGGTGGCGGGCCGCGCATGTCGCTGGGATCCGGGCGCCATTTCCCTTCCACCACCTCGACTGTGACCAAGCACGTGAGGCTCTGCTGCTGTCGTGATCTGCTGAGCGTCGGGAATTCGCTCCGAACGGTTACTGTGGGGGCTGGTATTGGGCTCTTCAAGAGACCACGCGGGCTGCTGAGACTGGTCTCCATTGACTGCACGTCGTAGTCGTGCCGCCTGCCTTCATGGGTCGCCGCATAGTCATTCGAAGAGGCGACGCCTGTCGCGCCTGAATCAGTGCGTCCATGTTGTCGCGAAATCGATCCGCCTCTGTCTGAACCGCGATCCCGGCTGTGGCTGCTGTCACGCTGACGCATGTGGTTCGCAGGCTGGTACCGGCCCGAGGCGTCACTTCCATTGCGGGAGCGGCCATGTACTTGTGTGCCATTCTGGCCTTCAGATTGGATTGTCTGGTTGTCCCAGGGAGTCGGCGTATTCGAAGCACTTCGATGGCTGCCGGGCTGTGACGAGTCGTTCTGCACTGAGCGCACGATGGTCGACAATTTCTCTGTTGGTCGTGTTAGTATGGTTGGACAGCTCGCTTCCCGCTGAACGTACCGAGGTCAAAGTTCCCACCTCTGCTTGTGTCCAGCCCCAAAGTGGCATTGCAGGTAGGACAATGCTGCGATTCGAATTCGCGAATGTACTCGTAGAAGCAGGCCTCGTGAGCTACGTGTGAGCAGGACAGCTGCAGAACCCGTTCGCCGCGTAGTGTGTACGACAGGTCCTCTTCGCAGACGGCACATTCGCTGCCGACAAACGTCCTCTCTCTCCGCGTCCTCGACCTCTCGATATCCATGACCCCTGTCATGCCTCGGGCGGAGCTGGGAGGAACTCGTGAGTCGAGAGATCGTTGCGTGTGAGAAGTAAAAGGTTTCGTAGTACTAGTAGGGTTGATCGAATGGCTGCTGCGCGAGTTGGGACGGAAAGACCCTAGGAAAGACATGAGCGGCCTGAGCTCAAAGACAGGTCTCAATGGTTCTTGGGAGCAGTACTATTGCTGTATCCAACACCTGAACTAAACTCGACGGCCTTTTTCGTGTATTTCTTCTGTTTCTTGCTGCTTAACAGGCCGAGCTGCAACAGGTTCGTTTGGATGGGGTCCTCCTGGCGGTGGCGGGGTGGTTGAAGACGACTGCCAGACAAAGAATAATCAAGCCCGTTCGACATGGAAGACTGGGGCTGGAGCAGCGGCTCGCTTTTGGATCGCTTCAAGCACGTTTCAGCATCGAGTGAGCACAGGAGGATCGCTAGAGAGCGCGCGGGATGGGTGCGACTATTAGGTTAGAGGCGCCAGGTACCGGCAAGTCGCAGACGAGACCAGGATTGATGGGTCCGACCGAGTCGAGCAGTCGAACACGGACCAGTTGGGTAGTGGAGCAGAAAGTTGCAATGCGATTGCGATGTGCAGGCGTCAAAGTTGAAAATAAATTGCGCGTTGCGGAGACCAGATGGGCTGCAGAATTGGGTTCCGTCTTGATTATATCTGGCGGCCATCACAGCGACCGAAGACGCACTGCAAGAACCCCGTTTGCAAGGTAGCCTAAGCCAAAGACTAGGCATGGTCATGGTCACCACGCATGTCGCACAACCCCTGCGACGGGGCGACGCCGCCGGCGGCCCATGCGTCGACCAGCCAGGGCCATGAATAGGGGGAATTGGCGATAAATACGTTTGCGCCACTCCGGCCATTACTGGCTGATACATTACACGCGACTCAGACCAGCGTTCGGCATCCAAGACGGCGGGACGCACGTTCGCATTGCGAATCTGCTACTGACGGCCCGTGAGCCTCTAGAGCCGAACTCGCTCACTGCCCGATGGGAATTGGAGAGGCTGGACAGAATCAGGGGACACTTAGACTGAAAGTCAGGAGAGAGCACGACAGATAGCAAGACCTAGCTCTGTCGGACCATGGCAACGGCAGACTTCTTACTCATACCACCGGCACACGGAAGAGCTCATGCATCGACGGCCGCGCTAAAAGCCTCGCGATTCATTGGAAAGGCCCCTTTCGCTTTCTCCTCAAGCTACGGTTCAGCGTCGTGCATGCTCATGATTCAAGCCACATCCTTCCAACCTAATCACCCATCATAAGGTTTAGTCCTGCCAGGCTACACAGCGCATCCAAGGATCCAGGAGACCCTCCAAGGAGCGACTTGGGAAGGAATTCCAGAACGACGCATTGATCTCCATGCAGCAGCGAGGCAAAGACCACGCGAGCGAACCTTGGTTGGACGATCCTGGAGAACGTATATACAAAGTTTATTTCTCAACTAGGAAATGCACTGCGGTCACACGTATTCCACCGCCTTCTTTCTGGGGCCTGAGGCATGCTTCCTCGATGACTTTCTAGAACTTTGTTCCCTTGAGGATCTTGAGTCTCGTATGACTGGTGACTATGATTCCTGGACGCCCACGGGATTTCGGTGCAGCTTTCTACGACAGGTACAAGTGGAGAACGGCGCTGTCGCGTCGTGGCTGCGCCGTACGGGGGTTTGCGCGATGGCACATGGCTCACACGTGGTACTGAAAATCATGACGGATGCTGACGATGAGGACTGGCGACTGGTTGTTGAGCAGCCGGATCTTCAAACGTTCCACAACCATCCCGAAGGCTGATCAACAGATCTGCAGAGGAGTGTACTCCTCCATCCTCAGGTTGTCTGTATTTCAACGTCATGGCATCCAAGCCTTATTTCTTGTCCATGCATGCACGCTTTTCGCCCTCCGCACATTTCGCCACACCATTGGCCGCCTTCCTCGTCCTGGGTCCGTAGATGCAACTCAGTCACAACACGAGGGGAAACTCTCCTCTTAACCATGACGTTTCACGGCCAATGTGGTTCTTTAGCCGGCAGCAGCCCGATTTGCGCAATCACTCGCGTAGTTCTCTCGTTTAGCTGAGCGCCATCCGTACTCACTACTCGGGCAGAAGCGCATCAGTCTACCCTTTGAGAGAACCGTGTGGTCACGAATATGCTTTATTCTATTCGTTAGCTTTACATCGGCTCTCGTTGCTTGATATCTGCTGCTATGAATCGAGCACGATAGCAGCAGCAAACGTAATTCCGCATCAAAGCACGAGCAAAAGCACGAGCAAAAGCACGAGCAAGAGGTGCCCTGATGCACTGGTAACCAGTTCGTGGTACAGTCGGCTCTTTCACTCTACGATTTTACCATTCTGATATACTCATAGTCGTTGGCACATGCTACCACGTTGCGATTGGGCATACGGTTGCTACAGGTGTTGGTTTGTACCACCACCTTGGGCTCTGCTGTGGCAAGTGTTACGCATTCTCACGACTACACTCGAGGCAACTACAGTATGTGGGTTCATTTTACGTTTCCTCAACGCTCAAGCTACCCGCCTCATCCATTTTCGTGCTTGGCCCGGGGTCTTCTTAGGCTGTACGGTAGTGCATCGGATCTGCGTCTCTCTACAGAGATCTTTTCCGAGTGAGTTCGCTTGTTATTTCCATCCTCATGCCTTTAGCCGTCAAACACCAGCGCTTTTAAGCGTCTTAATAGCCATACTATTACCGAGCCTCTCTTTTCGCCTTTAGAGGACTACACAACGTCAATTACTCGCTTCTATTCCTTGCGCCATCTCTTTGCATCGAGATTCCAGCTTCGGTATAGTTGCTTGTCAGACCGGTGGGATTGCGACTGATAGCTCGCAGTAGCTTCATGACCGGTTTTGATCGCTTGGAGCCTAGTGCCGGTAAATTAAGCCACCAAGACGATACCGTCAGTAAGAATACCAAGCGAAAGCCATCTCGTCAGAGTTGTTTCAGGGCATGATGCTACCCTACCCTACTGACTAGATATGCAGAAGATTCAACCCTGCGCCGATGACGACATGCGATCGATGGCGCTGCCTTCTCGAAAGCTTCCTTTTCGGGACTTTTCTTCTGTATTTCCTCGCCACCACTCATACCTTCCCTAAAAAATGACATCTCGATAAGAGACGTCGAGTAAGAATGGAGGCTGTGACAGCGCGCTAGTCTTGACTGTCATTTGTGGCTTTTTTAACTAGCAACCATGGGCCTGGGATGTCACCATGAAGCCACAGCGCTCCAACGTCAACCAACCGTGATTATTATTGTGACGATCGTTGCTCTTTCTGGGGTTTACACCGGTCGCCCAGTACGCCAGAAACATCTTCGAAATGTATGCGAAGATACCGAACAATCCCGACTGCGAAGTGTGGGAGTTGGTACGCACACACGCACCACAAATAGGTTGGAATCTCTCCCTAGACAACACCCATCGCGCTTCTTAACACCGCATCCGGATCGCAGCTCCGAACGCCTTCAAGACCACCTATGACATTCAATCCACGTCCCTGGTTTCTGGAGGCTCATAACTTCGATTACCAACGATGATAAATGTGGGCTTCTTTACCGGGTTGTCCCTGCACCGCGAAACAGCACTCTGGTACCTCTCCTGTTATCCATGCTTCCGGGACGGTATGGCGGGTCAACAAATCCTGTCGGAGCTCCATCCGCTCGCTGGTAGACGTGGTTATGTATGCAACAACACTACATCAGTCTAAGGGCCTTGGTGCGGTACACGGTGCACAAGGCGATGTAGCCTGATCCAGTCCTGCTGATGATCATCTTCGAAATCGCTGAGTCTGTTTGTGAGGGATGTGCTACCCTTTGTATCTGTGCAAGCGTACGCGTAAGCTGAAGATGTATTTCCCTGCGCTAGTTTTGCTTGAACTGCCTTTCCAACGGCAGATGAATTCGCTCCCCGACCAAGTCGAGACGGCACCGTCTATACAGCGACAGCTCTTTTCTTAAATCAATACAAGGTGTTCCTTTCCGATGTCTGGGCAACATGGATAGCTAGAGACCTGTGTGCGTTCTCGACCGATGCGGTCGGATTGCTGCTAGGCATGCGGTTCCTAGGCAGCCACCCATACCTACTTAACCTTCTTGTTGCAGTCGGTCCGAGCAAGCCAACTAGCCACCCCTGGAGTTACAGGTTCACTTCGCGCTGAGATACTCCCCGGCCCCTTAAGAGCAAATCAAAGTCTCGATTTGAGACTATCGAGGACATCCTTGGAGTGAGTAAAAGGCCGCAACTACACTATTTCTTGAAATACCCAGTAGTTGTGGTTTTTGAACCATTTCATCCATAGTCCGGTAGACCAGCCACATATCGTTTAGACATCCATCTGATCCTATTCCAGTCTACCGAGAAAAAACCTCTGAACAAATTCTCCGGCTCCAAAAAAGCTCTACAACCTGGGACGGCGCATGATGCAAAAATGCGGAGAACGCAATGTTCACCTTTCATATCACATAACATATATCCTGCGCATATCCTCGTCTACTCCGCAAATCTCTCTCCGAGGTGTAGTCAAACCGGCAGACAGAAAGGCGGTTCACCTGCCATGAAAAGGCAATCGAAACAGCGGTCACCGTACGTCAGACATGGGCAGAACACACAGCGGCATATGCATGATGTACAGTATGCACTCCGCACATTCGATGTGGCAAGTGCGTCCGTACCTGCGTCGATCTTGACCGCATTGGTTCGGAGAACCACACACCGAACTCTAACCACAACCACATGACCGCGATGTTCGTAGAGTTACTCACACGAAACACACATACTTACCATGGAGGTCTCTTGCACTAAGGTATCTGTTTGTTTTGTAAGTAGTACGATCCTTATTTGTCGTCATGGAACAGATCGCTTAGCAAACAGTCAGGCGAAAGTTCAATGGTTGTATGGTCACGAACATAATGATGTAACAAAGAAGCCGGATAAAAAAAACAGTTGGTATCTATTCTACAGTGAACAACTACTTCGTACTAGCCGTGGACAGCACCTATTCGTCGTCGGGATGGGAACACCTCGACAACTCGCCATACTTTCTTGTGCAGGATGAGAACACCCCGACACGATATAGTCGATGGAGAGCGCCAATTTTCAAGCCACTGACGCTTCCACCACTATTCAGTTACGAGCGCCAGTGTTCAATTCACTGACGCTTCCACCCATTCTGTTCGTTACAGGATGAGAAACACCCCGACAACTTCAAATAGTTGATGGAGACCGCCAGTGTTAATTCACTGACAGTCTCCACCACTATTTTCTTTCCATTGCAGGATGGAAACACCCCAACAACTCGCCACTTTTCTCTGTTGTAGGTATGAGAACACCTCCACAACTCGCCTCTTTGTCATGCAGCAGGAGCTCTCCGTGGATATGGCGCAACTCTTTATGGTGACCCATCGGAGTATTCATCCTCCACAGAGGGCCAACGACACCCGCCAGTCTTGGGCTTCTCCTCTTCGTCGGCATCCGCCATGGAGACATCCCCGGTGTTGTCATCAGGCGGGGGTGCGGGTGCGGGTGTAGGGGATGGCGGAGGAGAACGATGGTGTAGCTCAGGAAATTCGTCCATAAGCGCAGCAGCCTCCGCCGCCCCCGCATCTCGCTCTCGCTGAAGTCTCGCCTCCTGCTGAGTGCTCTCATCAATCACCGTCTGCAAGCCACTAATCTGCTCAGCTCTCATCCGCGCCTCTGCATGTTGCGACCTTATCCTCTGCATTTCAGCAATGCTTAAAGCTGCAAGTCTCTCCTTCCAAATCGCATTGACGCGCTGTTCGGTAGCAACCCTCTCCTGGAGGACTCGATCCTGTAGCTCGGCCGCGTGCCTCTCTGCGTCTTTCGTCAATTCCTCTACTCGCCCCTCCAGGATCATCACCTTCCGCTTGAGGGCGTTAGCCTCATACTCAGCATCCAACGCACTCTTCTTCGGCAACTCGTATTCGGCATCCAGGGCCTTCATTGTCGCGGTCTCCATCTTCTTCCTTAACTTCTCCTCGACCGCCATAGACTTCACCCGCTCGGTATCCCCCGCCAAGTCATCCTCGATCTCCCACATCGTCCTCCGCGCAGCACCAAGTCCACCACGTCCTCCACGTCCAAATCCACCACGCAACTGCTGTCCACGGCCAACCTGTACCATGGACGCTGGTCCTGACGGTGCATTCGCCGGCGCACCTGCTCCACCCCTACCTGCACCACCTCCTCGTCCGCCTAATCTACCGCCTCTCTGCCACCCGAAACCTCCTCGTTGTCCGCGGAAAGGGTCGGTCATTTTCGCGAGCAATTAGTGTTGTTGTGGGAAGGTGGAGGCAAAAGGCACAAACAAGCTCTTCTATGGACAACGCTAAAACAGTCACGTGTACGCGCGGACCGCGACGACAAACAGGGAAGGAGCAGTCTTGCCTTTCATCTCACGACCAGACATCTTGCAACAGGTGAGAGGAAGCGGCTCGTGGCGTCAGTATCATAGAAGCGGATGGACGTATAACAGTTCAGGCATG
Organism: Parafenestella ontariensis; assembly: GCA_021596325.1. NCBI lineage: Eukaryota > Fungi > Ascomycota > Dothideomycetes > Pleosporales > Cucurbitariaceae > Parafenestella > Parafenestella ontariensis. The sequence continues at coordinate 1,086,465 of JAKGDA010000001.1, read as the reverse complement.
TATACACTGAAGCGAGATATAAAAATGCAACTCACGGGTGTAACATATATGTAGGTTTGTAACTCCAAAGCGCTTCGAGTTCCCTCGAGGATGTATCTTGGGAAGTAGGTTGTAGGACATCGCGGCTTTCGCCCCGGTATCATTTTCTGCTCAGTACCATGAAACATTTCACAGTAGATTTATCTCATTTTCATTTCCAATATCAATATTTCACATCATCTGCATATCTTAGCTGCGTTAAGTCGATCTCAAACTGCATATCTTATGAGCCAATGATCTCTGTTAAGGTCCTAGAGGATGTTCGTCACCATCTGCTTCCATGAGCCTTTGAATGCGATCACCTCCGCCTTCCGTGATTATCTTGCGACTTCTATAACAAATTGACTGTCTTGAACCGGCCGCGAGCTATCGGAGAAGTCTCAATACCTCTCCTTTCCGAATAATTCTGATGTTGTGCTTGTATATGATATTTTACCATACCCACGCAGCTTTTGTGGGAGAAAGAGAAAGGAAGATAGTGTATAGCTCGCCAAGGCTATCAGTAAATGGCAGAAGCGGTTTTGCAATAATGATGACAGAAGGTTAGCCTTTGTGGGTATTTTGAGAGCGGTTCCTCCCTCTATAGAATTATTGACCACTTCCACTACTGCTATACTAGTTCACGAGCACGTATCTATACCTCGCCTTCCCAGCCTGCATATCCACCACCGCCTCATTCGCGTCCTTCATCTTGCGCGTCTGAATCCACGGCTTCACTTTCTTCTCCGCAGCGACCTTCAACATCTCATCAATTTCGGCAGGTGACCCGATGGCAGACCCGCCGAACTTGAGCCCACCACCGATGAGCGTAAAGGCGTTGATCTCAGGGAGTTTGCGGCCGTCGGGGGCGCTGGGAGAGTGTTAACAGACGTCTGAACGATATGCAAAGAGGTACATACCCAACCTGGATAAAAGTGCCCTTGGTCTTCAAGAGCGCTAAATATCCGTTCAACGGCACCTTCTCACTCGACACGGTGCAGACAATCAAGTCCAAGCTCCCTGCATCATGCTTCGCCCAGTCCTTGTCGTCATCAGTCGCGATGTACTGGTCCGCGCCCAGCTTCAGCACGTCGTCCTTCTTATCCGCCTTTCGGCACCCAGCGCTTTCGCAAACAACACACCAAAGTGTCCAAGGCCACCGACGCCGACAATGCCGACCGACTTGCCCGGGCCACAGCCATTCTACTTCAGCGGGCTGAACACTGTGACACCACCACACAGCATCGGTGCGGCGTCCGCAGAATCCAAGCCATCAGGAATGTTCAAGACAAAATGACCATTCGTGCGGTTATGTGTTGCATAGCCGCCGTAGCTCTTACCCTCGTCCCCGTCGTACATGCTACCGTATGTGTTAACCATTTCGCGCTTGCAGTGCTGCTCCAGTCCTCGGGGGCAATCTGGGCAGTCTTTCTGCAGGCAGGAGCGTGCTTGTGCACCGACGCCAACACGGGAGCCTTCTTTGATATGGGAGACATTCTTGCCGACACGGACGGCCTTGCCGATGATTTCGTGGCCGACGACGCATGCTGTCGTGGTGTTAGTTACGTGTGACAGATGGAAGATAACTGATGTCAAGAGATCGTGGATGGAGAGTTAAACACGTACGATAGGGCGTGGGAAACCAGCCAGACTTGAGCGTGTGTAGATCGGAGCCGCAAATACCACAGTGGGAGATCTCAATGTCGACGTCGTCTTCAGTTCACTTCTTGGGCTCGAACTGGCCCCACTCCATCTTTCCCTCAACAGAGTTCTCGTCCTTGCCGAGCCATCCTTCGAACTTGGTGTTTGACATGTTGGGTTGAGAACTGACGTCGTTGTGTTTGCTGAAAATCGAGAATGTGGTAAGTTGGTAGTGTGCGACGTTGATTGTCTATACTGTGGATCGTTCTCTAATCACTTATATAGTCAATTCGTTTCTAAAGCCCTTCCTAAGTCCGTCGACTTCCGAGTGCGCATTTCCATCTCGTCCGTTCAACTATTACACGTGCAAATCGTCATAGAGAAAACACTTCATCCGCGAGCGGTACTGCATGCAGATAAGGCTAGCGTCGGAAGAGACAGCTTCTCCTATTGGTTCGTGCCTGGACCAAGCGATCTGCCAATATACACCGGAAAGTCCGATCGTTGAAGGGCCGATTTGGAATGTATCTGGCTGCTACGGACGAATGTTGATATCGGAGATAAGATACAGCAGAAGCTTTTCTTTTTGCTGTGGTGTGGCAAGAAGTGGAATGGAAAGAAGATGGAATCGACGAGGTCTGGATTGTACCTGCCTCTGATGCAAAGGACAGCGGAGAGATGAATTATACACAAGGTGAGTTTAGAGTCTCTGTACATTACCTAAACCGCTCATACTTTTCCTCCTCCTGCATCCGCTGGACAACTCTTTCAATCGTCGCAGTATCATACACGTCCTCAAACCCTTTATCGCCCTTCAGCACCTCCTTCTCATGCTTGGCAGCCTCTTCTTTCGTCATAAGAACCAGCTCTTTCATCCTCAGCAAGCTGTGTTTCTGGCCTGGCGTTTTCTGGTCGACGAAGTTCTGAGATGGCTTGTTCCACCTAATGAGTACGAGGCGGGTGGATAGACCGCTGATAATGCTTCGCCCGTTGTACACTTCTTCGACGAGATAGCCAACGTCGTCCTGCGTGATCGGAATCTTGAGACCTTGTGCGTCGTCGATAAACAGAGCGCGTGCTAGCCGTTCTTCTGCGCCCTGTAGAGCGCCTAGAATGCCGTCGTACATCTTGTCGCGAGACTTTGAGGGCAGATATTCGAGCGGATAGCCAGCGATTGACAGAATGACGTGGTTTGCGACTGCTAGGCCAAAGATCGCAGGCATGGTGCCTAGCACAGGTAGGATTCGCACGCGGAAGTCTGGAAGAACGCCGAGTTCACCGACGCTGCCTTTGGCAAACTCTTCTTCATTCAGCGGCTGGAGCTCTGCTTTTCCCGGGCCCGGTCTTTCTGTAGAGAAGACGACCGGTATGCCGTCTTTGACGCCTAGGAGTCGCAGCTTTCTTCTCGTGGACTTTGACAGCGGGTCGTCTGTGCTTGCGGAAATGTCGCCAATGAAAATCCTTGTGGGATCAGACTTGCAGCCTGCGCCCATTGAGGAAATGACCTTCAGGTTGTTCTTGTAGCAGTAAGCCAGGAGAGCAACCTTGCTATCAATGTTGTCAATAGCATCAATCACAAAATCCGGCTGCTGTCCATTCAGATCCGCCAGTTGCGTTGCCGCAGTCTGCTCGCTGAAAAGTTCGTTCCGGCATTCGAAGTGCGTCCACGGGGTGATTTGCTCGAGTCGCTTACGGAGACAGTGTACTTTTGGCGTCCCTACATCAGCCAAGGTGGCCACGGCGTGTCGGTTCAAGGACGACAAAGTGACCTGGTCAAAGTCGATGAGCCGGAGTTTGGAGCATCCTGAGCGGGCGAGGGCTGCAGTTGCATGGGACCCAACGCCGCCGCACCCGACTACGACAACGAAAGCATCGCGCAATTTTGCAAGCCCCGGGTCTGTGAGAAAGACTCGATTTCTAGCAAGTTGTTCGAGGATGAGGTCTGTAATTGTTAGATGAGTGATCAAAGTACTGCTCAGAGTCATTAATCGCACCGTCGTCGTAATCCCCTTTCCTTGCTCTTGAAGCTAATTCCATGCTTCGCTCATCTTCTTTGCTGGGAGCGAAGACATGCGATGCGGCGCCATATTCCGTCAACTGTCGTAGTCAGCGTCCGAGTCTTGTCAAAAAGTAAGGCAACTAAGTAATTTTCTAGTCTCACGTGCTGCCACTTACTCTTTGAGCATGGTGTTCGTCGCTGATATCTGGTATTGATGCCTTGAGGTCTGCCACTCTAGTCATGCGCCTCGCCTGCTGAAAGCCAAGAATGGCACTCGCTACCACAAAGCCAGATACAGCAGCGGTGGTGATGAGCTGAGCATTGCGAGACTCGGTCGCTCGTGAAATCCAAGAGGACATCTCTGCGGCTGCTGTAATCCTCCTAAAACCACGCTCCCACTCTACAACTGATGCGCCATCTATGTACAATTATACAAGCTGCAACAAGCCACCGGAAAAGATGAAAGAAACGCCGTTGGTGATGGCTTCCTGGTGTTGAGGCTCAGAAGGTTCGGATGTGATCTTCGTGCTAGGACAAGAACGGTTAGGCGCGTTCAGGGCCCTTGTAGAAGCAAAATGCATATGACCTGGGAGCATAGCCGCCAGCGAACCATACGAGCACGGCTTGACGCGTCTGAGACAATCTCCACGCGCCGTGAAGGACTGTGGTCCCGTGGGAGTATTCGTGCCCTCATATACAAGCTCGAAGCCTGCGTCCACGCCGTTACTCTCAGATCTCTCCCCTCGACCTTCCACGCCTCACCATGTCGAAACTCACACTCGCAATCATTGCTGCTGGCGGCGCGGCAGCCGGTGCAGCAGCAACAGCAGCCTTGTACTCAACTGGGAAGAAGGAACCCCCCCAACCCACACCAGTCTCAACAACCATCACAACGACTGTAACAGGCCCCCCTCGCGCTGCACCCGCACCCTCTGTCCCCGCAATTCCCTACCCAGCAGCCGCAGCCCGGAAACCGCTCGTGGACCCCAACGGCCTCTTCCAGTACGGCTTCCCAGGACCTGTCAACGATCTCCGCCCTGCCGCATCCCTGACATCCTCCTACGACCGCCGAACACGAAACCCAGCATGGGTCGCCGAGCACATCACCCCAGAGTCGCTAGCGAACAGCAACGCAGACCGGAAACACTCCGTCTTCGTCGAGGACATAACAATACCTGAGATGTTCCGCGCAAAGCTGAAGGACTACTTTCGGTCAGGCTATGATCGCGGCCACCAAGTGCCGGCTGCAGATGCGAAGTGGTCACAGGAGGCCATGGACGACACGTTCAGCTTGAGTAACATGTGCCCGCAGGTTGGGGATGGGTTCAACCGTGATTACTGGGCGCATTTTGAAGATTTCTGCCGGAGGCTCACACACACATACCCTAGCGTGCGCATCGTCACCGGCCCTCTGTACCTCCCCAAGCGTGATCAGGACGGAAAGTGGAGAGTGAGCTACGAGGTGATAGGCAACCCGCCCAACGTCGCCGTGCCGACACACTTCTACAAGGTCATTTTTGCGGAAGATGGTACGCCAGGCGGAAAGGTTGCGCTGGGCGCTTTCGTCCTACCAAATGCTGTCATTGCGAACAACAAGCCGCTGACGGACTTTGAGGTGCCAGTCGAGGCGGTGGAGAGAGCGAGCGGATTGGAGTTCGCAACGAAGCTAGACGTCTCCAGGCGGAAGCGCTTATGCCAGGAGGTCAACTGTTCAGTCATTATCAAGGAGTATGCGCAGAGGCAGAAGGCGTTTGGAAAGAAGTGAGACAGCATTATCAAGCGATGGAGCGGTTCTTGTATGCCATATATATCCTGCGTGTTAGCATAGGTACAGCGAGCGGAGTCGGTTTAACGTCATATAGCAGTCATTCGAGCTGGATATACCAGATGTGTTTTCGTACACAGCGCTTGCTGCTTCTGTACACTATCGTACATGTCCTAGTATACATGCCGGCAATTGCAAAGATTCCGGGGCCCTTTTTGGTGTCCAGATTCGCCGTTATGCAAACCACATTTTACAGATGCAATGCATCGATCGTCATACAGCCCCGTAGATGTCACACTCTAAGGCAAATCCCACAACGTCTTATTTCCCCCATTCTCATCGCCTTCTCAACCCCTCCGAGTCTGAACTACAAGTTCTGCACTGCACCGCTGTTCGCACTCTCCTTCTGTATCCTCGCGACGTATTGCTTCGACACTGTGTTCCACGCGCTCATGTACTTCTCCATGCAGGATGTGAAGCAAGTCTCCTCGCCTTTGGAGAGGGCGGTGCCGGGTTTCGGGACGCAGCGCTCGAAGCAGTGTTCATTGAGTTTCTCGACGAGCATGCGCGCATTTTGCATGGCGGCTTCTTGCTGGACTTGGCGCATGATTTGTGTTTTGCTGGAAGTGAATGTTAGTGGTGCTGGTTTGGACCTAGGATGAGCGGCTGGACGTACGGGTCGCCGGGGAAGGCAGACATGCCCGATGCGCCTAATGAGTCCATTTTCGTGAATGTGCGAGGGTGAACGTTGGAATGTCGGTCGTAACGGGAATGCGATGTGATTGCTGATGTTCGTGGCTGCCCGGGGAAAAAGTTGTCGACGTCAAGAGCTCCGGCGGCGGTTTCCCTCTAGCGCCACCAGACCCCTGCATACACGCGGAAAGGCCACTCTATCACCACCGATCCCAGATCCAGCTTTGAGGCCAGCACGTCCATGTCGCCCACCCGTGCCATTCTGCTCTTCTCGTAGCTGCACTCGCCCGCAGTATTTCTTCTCGTATCAATTGCAGAAGCTCAGTCTTCTTCCATTCTTTGTCCCCTCTACTGTTTGGGTATTAGCTTGGAGATAGCTGGTCTCAGCGAGCGGAGGACGTCGTGCGACCATGTTGTTTGCAAGACCATGGACGAGCTTGTGCCTGCTGGCGGGGAGTTTCACGGGTGCTCTGGGGCGGTCAGGTGGACTGACTGAGGATCCGGATATCAAGGCTATATCGGTGCGTTGTTGCCGGTCTGGGAGCATTCTGGAATGGTTGCTAATGGATGAATAGCTACGGACACACAGCATCGAGCCTGTAAGTCGCACGCGTCATACTGAGACTCTGTGCGGGCGAAGGAGGGAAATGTCTGACATTCTGTATAGCCATATCTCGACTCGGACATGCAGAGCCGTTGGTGGGATTTCGGCGGAGACACTATTATTCGAACCGACAAGTACGTCCGACTCGCCTCAGACAAGCCCTCGCGCGATGGCTGGCTGTTCTCACGAGTACCCTTGACGGCAACGAATTGGGAGGTGCGCTCCCCGCCCTATACATGCTATTCAAAAGCTCACGCGAGTAGATTCAATTCGAGTTCAAGATCCACGGCCAGGGCAACCTTTACGGCGATGGCTTCGCAATGTGGCTCACCAAGCAGCGCGCTCAACCAGGAAATGTCTTCGGCCATGCAGACAAGTTCGAGGGTCTCGGCCTCTTCTTCGATACGTACAAGAACAACCGCCCGGGCACCGTATTCCCCTACATCATGGCTATGAACGGTGATGGGCAGACTTCGTATGACAAGGACAACGACGGTAAGGCCAACGAGATCGCTGGATGCTCTGTACGTACCCATCTCATGACTCTCTTCTGAGTTGAACTAATGCTTTTGGCAGGCCCGTGGAATCCGCAACGCCCAGATCGCCACCAAGGCCCGCCTAACCTACTTCCAAGACCAGTTCCTGCGCCTCGAACTCCAATACAAGAATGAAGACGATTGGACGCAATGCTTCGAGATCCCCAACTTCAAGGTCCCGCCCGTCGCGTACTTGGGTTTCTCCGCCGAGACTGGCGAACTCTCCGACAACCACGACATCATTTCCGTCAAGAGTCAAAATCTGTACAAGAAGAACCCTGGCTCGAAGCCGTCGGGCCCGAATGCATCTGGCGGAAAGGCGGCCAGTTATAAGGTCAGGGAGAAGAAGAGCGGTGGGAGCTGGACGTGGTTCTTCGTCAAGTTTGTGCTCTTCGGTCTGGCGCTGACTGGTGCGTGGGTCGGCTTCACAGTCTACCGGGCACGGCAGCGGGATAGGTTCTAGAGGAACAAGACCACATACCTGCAGTATGATCGTGCGAGCAAATGTCTCTGCCGCGATCACTCCCGACGAAGCGCACGGCGTGGAGATTCTGAGGGCGGAGATGAGCATGACTGGGCGGCCTTGTACAGAGTTGGATGACGGAGTTGGAACTGGGAAAAGTAGCTTGGGAAAGGCTATCACACCACTGCGCATTACTGTTTGTTTTCCTAGCGGTTACTGTCTCAATACTCTTCTCCTAGCAATACCATTTGATAAATCTCAAACACAAAAGTTATTGTACGTGACTACTCAAATGTACTCGTGTCACAACGTTGGTCTTCGAGAGAAAACTACGTTATTACGCGGGTTGACTTTGCTCTGGCATCCGATTTAGATGACCTTGCGCCATAGAGGTATTTGGCCAGCGGTCATGATGTCGTGATGCAACTGTTCCGGAAAGTCGTATAAAGGCAGAGATGAAGCGTGGTCTATCTCTCAAAATTCGAGGTTCTGTAACGAAAAGCTTTCCAACTGCTATTAAAGTAGATACTAAGCGGGTTTGACAGCACGACTCTGGCAAGTGTCAAGTCCCCGAAGAAACATCCAGCCACGTGCCACCACCACTGCGAAGAATGAACATGCTGTTTGGGTAAGTTCGACAAGTATCGAGAACTGTACACCTGCAGCGACAGGTGCTAGCTTACGTCACTAGCGCGGCTCGTGACGGCGCGCCTGCCGCTAACGAGATGTTCAAAGGTTGCGCGCCGACACTTTCTCTTACTCACCCACAACCCGAGCTGCGAGTAAGTCCTGCAATTCAACGATATCTCCCTCTAAATCCCTCTTCATATGATGTCTCGTATGCAAGTCTAACGCTGCTCTAGATCCCAATGAACGACAACCCTTAGTCACAAGGCGATACCAGGGCCTAATCAACCCCAGTGTCTCACTGCATGACAAACAAGAACGGAAAGCGGAGGGAGTGCGCTATCATACTAGATGAGCCATATTGCCTATTCTGTCATTGCACCATGATGGATAGGCGATTTCGCAAAGCTGCTGGGTCACCTACTCACCAAGATGTGACGGGCAAACACTCGTTTCACTTACCCCGCCCAACCATTCCCACCGCGCAATGAGGAAAAAGTAAAAGGGTCGAAGCGCCGTGCTGCCTTGCGAAAGCTTGGAGGACGTGCCTGCTGCTGACGACGGAAACGTAGTTTTCAATCCTAGCGTCTTTACAACTGGCTTGCCTCTTTGAGGATGTCTTTGTACTGTTAGTGTGGGGGTGCGTGGTCATTGTCGTTGGGGCTGTGGGGCTGGGAGTTGCGTGTACGTGGGTTTCTTTTTCTGAGATCTGACTCTGAACGGCAGATCGAAAGGGTCCAGTGATGATGTCCTGAGGGGCATTAAAGCCAAAGTCGAGTTGAGGAGCCCGTGACCTTACTGTTGGTTGGTCGAGAGGCTGACTGATGGGGGTCTGTGGTTCCTTCTGAGGACAGCAGGAGAGCTAATCTGAGGACCAATACCATTGTTTTCTCTTTTCTGAACCGCTTCCAAGATGATGTGCTGACTTGTGACAAGCCAGTGAGAGAAGCACTCATTCAGTGAGACAGCAACATGGGAACGATCGTAAATTGTTATCGAACTATTTATACACCCCTCTTTCCATGGCAGACAGCAACACGACGATCTTTGGCTACTACAAGTCTATCATTTACTCATAGACATAACAGAACGGTCCTGCAACCGTGCTGACCAACTCCTTAATCTTGTAGCTCTTCCCGTCCACATTAAGCACCTCGAGATCGACAGTATCGTCCAGGCTTTGCGCCCGTCCGCCGCCCATCATAGACGTCCCGCCAGCAATGACTTGTTGGCGATTTTCAAAGTCTTGCGTCTGCCAGATGTACCAGGTACGGTCGATCTGAGAGTGGTGCAGCCAGAAGTAAGGGTCACCGGGTGAGGTGTAGAAATCTGGTCAGTGTTAGAAAGAGGGTCAGAAACTCAAGTGGTGACGGGAACATACCGGATCCTGGATCTCCGCTGACAGTGAAGTGGCCCGCTGAGTGCACGCCCGTCTGACTCTGCATGGTGTCCTGGAACGGCCCAATCGACTTGCTGCCCGTGATGAGCGCTGCGATCTTCGCCGTCGTAGCATCGCGCTGTACAAGGTAACCGCTGATGTCACGCTTGATGCAACGGGGGTTGTAGCCGTAGCCGTCTGAGCGCGAGTTCTTAGGAGGTGTAGCGTCACCCATTACGGCCATGGGGCTGAGATACGAGAATTAGCACCAGTGACACCGCGAAGATGGAGCGAAGTAACTTACCCAAGGTTGACCTTCATATCTTTGAAGGGTCCGGATGCGATGCACCCGCCGCCGTTTCCTGCCGGTTTGAGGCCGTTGCTGTTGTGCGTGACCTTCTCGCCCTGTCCGCTCATGCTGGTCTCGCTGCCGTCGAAGATGGGCGACGTCTCGGGGGTGGAGTAGCGTCCCCAGTCCCAGTAGGGCTGCGTGCCGTTGTATCCACACTCCGTCCGGAGCGCGTTCTCGTACGCGTAAGTATAATACCTGTGCCAGGACAAGAAGTTGCCCGTGCCGTGGATGGTGAGCGTATTCTTCATGTGGATGGCTACGAAGTCGTCGTAGCGTGTTTTGGCGCCAGGGTAGTTGGTTGGGTTGAGCTTGGAAGGGGCTTTGATGATGCACTGGACGGCCGCGATGTAGGCTTTCTTCTCAGCGGCGGTGATGTCGCCCCTAGGTAGGTCAGAATGAGGGCAGCAGGGGAGATCATTGGGGGTGTGAGTAAACTTACCATTCTTTCCTTACACGCAGGTTCTCCTTCTTACATGTCGTCGACTTCGCAATCGCAGCATCAACAGCCGCTCGTCCCTTGGTTTGAAGATCACCAACTGCGTCCGCAGCGCAGAGGACAGAAAGGAGAGAAAGAGTGGCAAGCAGAGCGTACAACGCTCTGAGCGAGAAATGACCCGCCATCGTTCAACGATGTCAAGACTCAACACCTTGAACTTCGACCTGAGGGGTAAAGCCCTTGGGGAAAAGGCTTCTCCAACTTATACCATCCCTAATCCCTGCGTAAACGCCATAATCCAGGCGGGTGGTGTCCGGACCATGCAGCCGTGCAGGACATGGTAGTTACGACAACCGAAATGCAATGTAAGGCTAGATGAAAGAGATGACACTTTGATCACGAAAGTATAAAAACACGTGCGGGAAGGAAGTGATGGCAAATGACAGCGGTATGATAGGGTCGGCAGATGCAGAGGCTAATATCTGAGTACCAGAACGGAGTAAATTGTGGGGTAAGGAGATTGAAAAAATGGAAGCTGGGTGTGCCTTTCGCCTCGCATTCCAAGGTTGATCTGCGGTTTGAGATCTCGAATGCTGAAGCCTCGACCAGGTGACGCAAAATACTTGAGGATCTGTTTACGGCATTTGACGTCCATGATGAACGCAAGGAAGTCTCGGTCGCCCTGCAGTAGTTGCAACAACTCTCCTAGATTAGTACAAAGCCAAGTCGGCAACTTGGTACCGTCTAGACAAGATGATGGGTATGGGCCAACATGAAGCTTAATTTGAAGCTGCAGTAGGTGGTCAGCGCGCGGAAATCCTAAAGATTTTGGGAGATTCACAACAACAACATACGAAGAAAGCGGCTGTAGCAGAGGAGCCATGATAGGAACTCTTGAAGCCGCGAACTGTAGGTCCGTTGAGTGATGTGGTATGGTTTGCTCTGTTACGTGCATCGCAGGGATATCGCCGCAACAGTGAGGGTAGAACAGCGGGCGAAGACGACCATCGAACTCGAGTGAGGCTCGGAAGTACCCTGCACTCTTGGGGTATGACATGGGCCACGTTTCCGGCACGCATGTAGGGATGATGGGAGAATAGCGCGTTGCGTTTAGCCGGTAGTAGAGTTCATCTCGGAAACTCACAACCGACGGCGTTGGACACTATGAATGGCAGTGAACACGAGGTCAATGTTGGTGTCGTTTGATCTTGAGTGCCTTTTTGATTCTGATCATCCAAGTCTCCCGCAGTTACTGTTCCGAGCTTCGTAGGTAAGCAACGTTGATCTGGTTCTCTCGTACCTATGCACCTTCTTTGACGCTTGCTGAATGTTCTTCCGAGACCAACAGTGCATGCAGACTTGAATGCTAAATATTTCATGTGGCAAGTGTCTCTTTCGAGGAATCCTTTAGAGAGCTAGATGGAACTTACCATGAGAAGACTTTTAGATAATAACATTTCCTGTTAAGAGCTATAAGCGCAATAGAAAAGAGACGTGGACTAAGTAAGAGGACGAATGAAGTAAAAGCCGTAGGAAGGTATAGAATAAAATACATTATGTATATTTGGTCCATTTCCTCAGTTTTCCACCTTCTTTTAAGGATACTATAAGCAGTTGCGTTTTCGAGCTCTTCATTTACTTTCATTCTTAGGGCTAGAGTTGTTCAGATTTTTATTCATTCCCTAAAACGATGCATCGTGCGGCGGCACGAATTAGGTCGTGTGCTGAAGTAGTGAGAGCATGTTCATCTGCTAGATGCAGATGGTTGGTTAGTATTTAGAGAGACCACAATTCCGCCCACGATATAGAAGCAAAACGGGATTTTCGGGGAGTTGGATCAACAGGGTCGAACTTTTCCGTCTTGCTCTATGACAATCTACGGGGGCGGTAAGGAAAGTTTGTGGTGACACTTCGGTCCATTATGCGCACTGTCAGTGCTGGCATGTTGTATATCTTCATTTCCACAAGTAGGGCTGAAAACAACACCACATAAAAGCCAGACCCGATAGAACGATCGGCCCCGGTTGTGCTACCTGCTACAAGCTAGCCGTGGCTGAATATTCGAGCTGTCCGGACAAACTAGTTTAGTTTACCTTAGATCGCGCGCCAGAAATATTGAAAGGGACCTGCTCTACGCCAACATGTTACATATCTAGATAGTCGCGAACTTAGTGCAGCGATTTTCTTCGCGTGTCATGATCTTAGAGCGCCCCATGAATTTAGTAAAGACGCTAGCTACCGTACTATACAGTTTAGCAGATCGTCTAGACTATGCTACCCCATCGAAAACAAGGCTGATTCCGCGATTCTTTAAGGAGGCTCGTTGACACTTTTGTCTCGACATCTCGGTTTACTTACCTCAGTTTGGTCTTGGATCCTACTGAACCTTCCCAAGACCTGGTTGCGTTTGCCCACCTGCAATATGCGTTCGCTATCCCTTACTCTCCTCGTTTTTCTACCTGCAGTCTTGGCTGTTGTGTCTCCCAACGGCAAATGTGGAGGTACAACAAAATATACCTGTAAGGGTTCTAGTGAGTATTCCAATGAACGACTTTTTACCTTTTATCTCTTAGCTAACATAGTGAAGAATATGGTGACTGCTGTTCACAGTATGGATACTGTGGATCTACCAGCGCCTATTGTGGCACCGATTGCCAGAATGCTTTTGGCACCTGCAATGGAGTTGTCTCTAGTCAACGTTCATCCTCAACTCCTGTTTCCTCTAAGGGGTTTCAAACATCGACTCGGACCTCTGCCGCGCCCGCCTCTTCTTCTCAGCCAGTCTCTAAAAATGCGCGATGCGGACCGTCTTTTGGTGGGAAAACGTGCTTAGGTAGCACGTATGGCAACTGCTGCAGTCAATAGTAGGTTTTCTTTTAGTCTTAATCTAGGAATGAGGACGAATGCTAATGTTGATGTAGCTCGTATTGTGGCTCTACTATTGGTAAGCAAGTCAACGTGATGATATCGTGCTTTACTAACCACGGCTATAGACTACTGCGCGGCTGATACCTGTCAGAAAGGTTACGGGACCTGCAACGCTGTATCTTCCTCCAGCAGCAGTAGCCGCGTGCTATCTACTTCCAGAATCTCGTCGAGTTTGACGTCAACTAAGACATCAAGCCTTTCTTCCTCATCCAGCCAGGCTATCCCTAGCTCTTCTTCGTCAACTGTGTCAAGTTCTAGCTTCTCGTCGTCAACACTGCCGAGCTCTAGCTCCTCTTCGTCGACCGTGTCGAGTTTCAGCTCTTCTTCTTCGCCTGCCGTGTCAACATCAGCAAGCAGCTCAGTTTCTTCCATTGAATCAAGTTCTTCCGTTGAATCGAGTTCTTCCAGCAGCGCAGCAAACTCGTCTCCATCGTCGACACCCTTGATCACCCCAACGCCAACACCGACGCCAACGCCAACGCCGACTCCCACGCCTGTGCCTACAACCTGTAATGCTGCTCAGTCCAGCTACTGTGCGAACTACAACAGTGGATGCGAATGCTCTTTAAGTGTTGACAGAAATACCGCCTATTGCTGGGACTCCGGTGAATGTATCTCTTGCACTTCTGATGCAGGCTGTCCATCCGGGAGTCGCTGCGCCTATGACCAGGACAACATATGTGGAGATGCAGGCCAGACCTACTGCTTGGACAATGACGCGGAGTGTGGTTCGGGTACCCCACCTAGTCAGGCAGCGAAGCGGGATTTGGAAAAGGTGTTTGAGAATGCGAGATTCAAAGTCAAACATGGTTAGATGTTGGAGTAACTTGAGCACTTCGTGGATTTGGGCATTTTGTCAGTAACTATGGAAGGGTTCACTAGTTTGGATACTGTTACTGTTCTAAACATTCGTTCTAGATAACACTCGAGTTCTAATTGTTGTAGAAGCAGAAAAGTAATAAACCTACGAGGTCTCAAAGAACCGAGAAGTCTAGACAGCTGGCATGCCTGAGAGAGCTGGATTGACTATAACGAGTATTTTTCTTCTTAGAAGTTTCATAATTAATATAGAAATTATAAATTACTAGTTGCCGGTAGACGCACGGCTGACACAGAGAAAGGCTGGCCGATGCCCGTTCGTCGGTGTATAGGCGCCGATGAAAGGTGGGTCTTGAAGTTTTTGATAGTATCGGTCATATAACCTATTCATCTACCATGCTGATCTTTTCACTTAGTGGAATCTACTCATCTTGGCGAACCAGCCCATGTGTTCCATGGTTCACTCAATATTATTCTTGCCTCGTTCTGAACAAGTCGCCACCCCTCCATCGTATGTCCCGGCACGTCAGCAGGCCATTTCTTGCCCTTTGAGACGCATTGTTATATAGTGCAGTGCTTTTAGGCCGCACTATCATGGCATAGCCCATAACCTGTAATGAGGGTGTAGTGCAAGTCAAGAGGTAATTCTTTGGATATTGCGGTGGGTTTGGGTGCTTGTCGTCTCCAACCTTCTTCATCTTGCGCCGAACATCTCGAAGGCAGGGACGAGTGGTAGTTTGCCTTACATCAATGAAATGGCTGGCGAGGGCAGGTAGTAGCGTAACCTTCTTGACTTGTACCTGAAGAAAAGGAGAATGAGAACACTCACACCGACTGCTTACACTGGTATCATCTAATAATTAGACTGAACAGATCCTACAACGAGGGAGAGCACATCCCAACAACTAATATCGCTAAACGCCAATAAGAAACCCTAGAAAGCTCTACCACGCCAGCACTTCGTTTTGTGCGCCGTTTCCGCACGCAATACCCGCGCAGATCTCCTCATCTTCATTGCTTACTCCCACATTCCCCTCCACCTTCTGCCTCGCGGGCCAGATCTCACGGCCTTCCTTTTTCTCTCGCTGGAAGTGCTCGGTGATGACTTCGCGCACAGTCTTCTGAAAGAAGAGAGGCGCTTTCTCGTACTTGGGATGTAACTGCCCATTCACAAACACGCCTCTGTCGAGGTTCTTCTGCGCGGCGTTGCAGAGCACCTTGTCCTCGCGCATGACGCGCTCGTACATGTCGGCGATGAGATGGAAGTCCTCGCTCGACGAGTTCTTGTTCTTGTACACTTCGTATGTGATGTTTGTGTTGTTGGGCCCAGATGGGAGGAATTTCTGGATCATCATGAAGTGCGGGGACGCCGACATGGAGACGTTGGGGAAGTAGTATGTGCTGTGGACGTCTAGTCCCTTTGCGAGTTGTTCCGGCGTCGAGGTGCAGTGGTGCTGGATGTGCCCGTCTACAGTGTCGCTATCGAACGAGTCTAGGTTGAGGAACGCTGGGATATCTGGGTGGGTCGTAGGGCAGTGATAGCATTCGTTGAAGTTATCAGAGGCGATCTTCCAGTTGTACTCGCAGTCCAACTCGTACGTATGGTCGAGCTCATAGTCGTCGAAGTTGAGGTGGCTGTACCGGGTCTGGACGTCGACGTTCGCAAAGTGCTCTTCCCATGAAATTTCAGGGGTCTCGGAAGCGTCCAAATTCACCCACACGAAGCCGTTGCCGTCAATCTTGGTGTGGACTTTGAATAGACCGTTCTGCTCCTTCTCAAACTCGAGCTCTTGGTACCCTGGCGCTTTGGCTAGTTTACCGTTGAGCCCGTAGCTCCAGCCATGGTATCTGCAAGCTAGGATCTTCTTGTTTCCGGTATTCTCCTCCTCAACGACAGGGTAAGCTCGGTGTCGACATACGTTGTGGAATGCGTTGACGTTGCCTGCCCGGTCGCGGGTAATAATGAAGTCGAACCCTGCCACGTCCTTGAAGCGGAGCCAGTCTCCGGTCTCCTTGAGCCGCGAGCTGTGGGTAATGAAGAGCCATCGTTTTGAGAAGATGGCACGGCGTTCGAACTCGTACATGGCTTGGGAGGTGTACCATGATGCGGGCAGAGCACGTACAGGAGCTTCCTTGACGGGTGTAGTCTCCTTGGCGGAGTTGCCGAATGTGAAGTAGTGGAGTAGCGAAGACATGATTGATTGAATATGTGATGTGTATAACTCGAGGGTAACAGTCTTGCAGGTGGTGGATAAGGCGCTCTAGAAAGCGTGGTGGAACACCCTTATATGTTAGATGCCGATCTCGTCCAATGTGATCATTTGCCATCATTGATGTGGTCTAGCTGATTACGCCTCTGATGAAGAGACTCAATGTCGTAGGACTTCGCGAATAGCGAGCATTGTAAGTTGGGTCGGCCAATCGCGCTCGCCGATCTCCACGGTAGCCGTATCGGGCAACTGCGAACGAGAGTTCGCAAAACGTTCTTGGATCTTTGGCATTCCCAGATTCCCTCCACAGAGAATGATAAGAACGGAAAGAAATCATCAATATCATGGCCCAGCTCCGCATCTATCGTCATCAGTTGAGTTCACCCCGTTGTTGGTTCATTGTGGTGATCTAAGACATGAGTCGGATTGAGTACCCCAACAGCCAATCGCGCAACGTTCACTCCGCAACCAATCGCATCCCTACGAAAAGCGATTAGGTGCGATAGGAAGCCATGAGAGCATCTAACAGGCTCAAGAAGTGATATCAGTACCGATGCTGCGGGTGCAAGCCATCTAGATCGTTCTCGAGCGCCCGAGGAAGCCGCCGACAAGATTAAAGAGGTGAGCAAGCGAAACATGATCAGGTAGTTGACATGACTTGGTGCATGGAGATTGTTGCAATGCACGAGCGTGTAGAAGAAAATGAATCGTAGAGCGCGCTGGTTGTCAGGCCTAATGACTGCTCGGCTCGATGTTGGCACGAGATTACTTGACCGCCTCCAAAATGTTCTTCTCAATCCCGCCCATCGCTTCCCTGACCGTAGGACAATAATGCCTCCTCAATATCTCTCCCTCCCAGACCGTCGCAGCAAAAGGATTGCTCCCCTCAATTTCCAGCTTCAGCGCATCAAACACTCCATCACCCCTCCTTTCCTCTGTGTTCCACAACGGCGCCACCTTCTTTCCGTGCGTCCTCGTAATCCGGTTCAACAGCCCTAACATAGCTGTGCAGCTCTTCTCCGGCAAGTGTAGAGAGATAGTAATGAGCTGCTTGGCGAAAGCAGCGACGCGTAATGGGGGGACGGCGCGGATGGAGGCAGCGGGCAGGAGAACGGAGGAAAGGGAGCGGATGAGTAACACGATGGTGGTCTGCACGTTGATCTTTGCAGTGTCGGCGTGCGATTGGGCGGCGTTAGGATCAGGCAGATGCAGCGATTTAGAGCTGAGTTCGATGTCTGGATTAAGAGACACGGGGTGTAGCGTACGGTAGAGATGCGTGATGAAGAAGCTGAGGTCAAGTTTCAGCGTTGATGCGGCTTTCGCGGCATCTTGACCTTCGAGGAGGGCGAAGGCGGTGATAACGCAAAGGAGGGATTCACGCGTGAGGTTTCGGTCCGGGGCTTCATCGTCATCAGAGTCTTCTGCGTCAGAGTCTTCCTCGGCCTCGGCGGCTGCAGAGACCTCGGCGGTGGTAATGATGTCCCGAAGTGCTTCGAGGATGTCGCCGAAGAAATCTTGGTTGATCAAGTGTGCGTAACGAGCCAGACCTTCCAGCACAGCACCCATGAGCTTCGGCGAACGTGCCTTCAGGATCCGGAAGTAAGCCACAAATACCATCTTGAGTGTCTCAGCCTGCATCCTGTCACGCTCTTCGTGACTGACAGCCGCATCAGCTTCTTTGAACTCCTTTTCGATCGCCTTCTTCTCTTTCAACTCTTTCCGCAGCCTCTTCGTCCGGAACTCGCGCTTCTGCTTCATCTTCTTATTACTCAGTGGTTGGTCGTCTGACTTGTCGACGGAGTTGTAAGAAGCCTTGTGAGCAAACTCGGACAACAGCCGAAGATGTAAGAAGGTATTGAGGACGCTTTCGTCGAAATGGTAGTTCTTGCCCTTCATCATCTTGGTCAACATGGTGACGGCTTCCAGCGATGCAGTGCCATCCTCGTCGCTCTCGAATAGCGTCTCTAGGGCCTCCCTGCATCGAATGAAATCCGCGTCGACACGCCTTGTGCTTAGCTTCCCGACCAGGATCTTCAAAAGCTCTCCACGAAAGTTGAAGTGGGGTACTGCCGTGATGAGGTTGCACGCGCAACTGATAGCAACCGAAGCCACGCTTGCCATCTGCTCCTTATCGGATCCACTGCTCTTTGCCAGCCTTGCTAGATGTTTTACGTATGCCTCGTAGCTTGAAACAAGCTTCTGTTCAAACATTCGCAGCTTCTTGACCTCTTTCGATATTTTTTCCTGCATTTTCTCTTCCGACAACGGCCGTATCCTGTACCCAGGGATCAGGTCCTTGAAAATAGCCACTTGTGTCGCCAGCGCCAATTTCTTAACCGTGGTATTCTCCGAGTCTGCGATAGCGGCCAGCGTCTTCAAAGCTCCAATGTGCTCTTCAGGATCTTCATTGACCAAGCTGGCTATGCGTGCCAGCTCTTCTTTTGCCTCGAGTATCTGCTGCCGTGCGGGGATCTTTGGCTTCTGCTCCTCTACCTTCTCCTCCTCCACTTCCTCCTCGCCTTCGCTTCCCGAACCCAGGAAGCTGTCAGACTCTTCGCTTTTCACGTCCTCCGCAGCGACCGGATGGGCTACCCATCCTTCTGTTGTCCTAACGGGTAATTTCTTGTGCTCCTTCTGCTTCTTCAATTTGCGCGGCCGCGTTTCGTAATCCTGCTCGAGGTCCCATTTCGCAGCATTCTTCAGGAAAGTTTCTTTATGGTCTTGCGTCGCACCGTTCACACGCTCCCCGTCTTCCGGGGGGGATATCCGTCGCCTCTTCGCAGCAGGCACTCGTGACATGGTGATATCGTGATAATGGTTTGTGGAGGTTGTCAGTGTTAAGCAAAGTTCGGCTTGGAAATTTTGTGGAGGTGGACGGCAGAAAGCACACCGCTCACCGACGCTCCACTAATTTTTTGCGCGCAAGCAATTCCGTTCTCGAACTTCACAACGGCTTTACTCTACACACATATACAAGATGAGACCCCTCACAGAACCCGAGACCAAGACGCTATTCGAGAAGCTCGCGACGTACTGCGGAAAGGGCATATCGAATCTCATCGCTGACCCCGCCGGCGGCTCCGATCGCAATGTCTTCCGCGTACAAGTACGTTCAATCCTCCTTCAAAGACATGCATGGTTAGAAACTGACAATCGTATAGGGCTCAAGAGTCTACTACGTCCGCGAATCGCTCGCCAATCTCGCCACATCTGTAGCGCGCGACAATCTCCTCTCGCTCGGCATCTGCTTGGGAAAATTCACAAAGACGGGCAAGTTCCGGTTACACATTACTGCGCTGGCTGTGATCGCGCCGCATGCGAGGTATAAGGTGTGGGTGAAGCAGAATGGCGAGATGCCGTTCCTCTACGGCGGAAACGTGCTCAAAGCGCATGTCGGAAGGTGGAGCGAAGACTGCCCAGAACACCAAGGTGTAGTGGTGTTGAGCATGAACGATACCCCACTGGTAAGCGAACGTGCAGGAACTTCATAGTGGGTGTGTACTGACTGGGTCTAGGGCTTCGGTGTGAGCGCACGATCGACGGCGGAGGCAAGGAAGTTGGACCCTACGGGCATCGTCACATTTCGGCAAGCAGATATTGGAGAGTACTTGAGAGAGGAAGACACGCTGTTTACGACCTGAGGGGACTCACAATAGCACAGTATTATGGACGTATGACAAGGGAATTCGCTCCAGCCGCCAGCACTGCCCAGCTCAAGAGACGAAGTACGCAGCCGCAGTTCGCGAGCTCAGAGTGGGAGTATAATAGCATCAGAGGCATGAGAAGAGCGCGCATTGTGCTGGAACATATTGCTACGGAGTCAAGACTAGGCTTGAATGACCAAAGATACCCTGATTACATTCACTTTGTGCATACTCGATCTTTTCACTCCAGTAGGAGGTTTTCGATAGTCTAAAATCAGGATTCTGCTTTGTTCCTAGAAGACCGGGGAGTAGCTCAGTGCGATATGCCCCTGTATGCAGCGCACACATCCTTCGCCGCGTCCTCCTTCAACACATCACTTGCCTTCTCACTGATCATGAACGTAGACACAACCGGGAAGACACCAGGAATCTGCAGGGGTTCGAGTCAATCACACAGCGCGAGGCCAAAAATTTAGTGGCACTTACCTTCGGAAATACACTGGCGTCCACAACTCGGAGCCCCTTGACTCCTCTCACCCTGAACCTCGCATCTAGGACAGCATTTGGGTCGCCATCCTTGCCGATTGCTGCAGTGCTAGTAGGATGATGCCCGAATGTCTGGCCGGTGATCCTAAAGAATTCGTCATTAGCTATGATTGTATACGGTCCCACGAGACTCACCAGTCTTCATCTGCCTGCCCACAATAACCGTCTCCATCTGGACCGCTTGGGCAGGGTGGCTCCTTAGTCTCAACCTTGATCCCCTTTGCGCCCGCATAAATCTTCCTCGCCCAAGCGATAGTGTCTTTCATAGCACCCATGTCTGTCTCCTTGCCCTCTTCGTAGAGCATAAAGTTGATATCCGGTGTATCTTGAGGGTTGGCGGAGAGGAGCTTAACGTAGCCCTTCTTATTCTGCGGGTGGTTCTTAACCATGGATATACCGTAAGTGTTGGGACCGTCTTGCGGCAAAGCGGTGTTCGTTTGATTGCTGGGCCAGAAACCGCGGAATGCGAAGGAACCTTGCATAAGGAACATATCTCTTTCGCCGTTGGGCGAGTGCTTGGTGGTCATCATCATGATCGGCTGGGAGAAGCCGCCGCTGGTGGAGCCGGATACCTGGCCGATGATGGGCATTTCTTGGTTGTCTTGCATATTTTGCCCCACGCCAGGCGCGTCGACGAGAACGGAGATGTTGTATTGGGAGAGTTGGGCGGCAGGACCGATGCCACTGAGCATCAATAGCTGCGGGGTGTTGAATGTGCCGCCTGAAAGAATGACTTCCTTGCGTGCTATAGCGGTTTTGATTGTGCCCTTGCTGCCTTCGACGTAGCGTGAGTCTGCTTTGTAGAGCGATTTGCCTTGGAGGAATTCGATGCCTGTGGCTCTAGGCTTGCCACCACATGAGGTACCATTGTCAAATAGCACCTTTGTCGCCAGACTATTCATACTCAGCACTAACGGGAACTTTTTGTCTATGGTGTCTGTGATATAATCCCTGGAGCTGTAGCGTTCGCCATTAGCCTTGGTATGCGTAGGCAGCCCCCAAATGCCATTCTTCCAATCTCTCTTAGGATCGAGGAAGTTTGCATCGGCGCCCATCTGAGCCGTGATGTCTGCTTGGGAAGTCGAGACCGAGAAGTTCTCAGCGATTGCTTGAACAATGCCAAGGACGGGCTGGCTGATTGAGGTCGGCTTGTTCATGTTGGTTTGGAAGTAGCCATTGAAGCCGTGTCCGGCGGTGTCGACCGGAAGGTAATTATTCTTCTCTATACGTCGAAAGATCTTGCGCATATTCTCGGAGCTTACAACTGTTAACCCAAACCGTCGGGTGACTATCATTACTTAAACTTACTTCCAGGAAGTGTCGCCAGTAAGATTCTGGATATAATTCCAGTCACTATCGGCTGGAAGCCAACTACAACATATTCAGTTCGCCGTCCAGCAACAGCTTGCTATCCGAATGTCACTTACGTGCACATAGCATTGATCATACTACTTCCTCCAACGCTGCTCCCACGAGGATAGTACACGCCCAAGAACTTACTATCCTTTGGCGGCGTGCTATTCCCTGCACCGACCCAGTATCTACCTTCCTTCGTCTTCCACACCAACTTGTTATTCATCATATTCCTCTTGTCATCAGCATAGTGCTTGACGAAGAAGTCCCATGTGATCTGCGGTGGATACTGGCCTGAGTTGCCCTGGGTGGACTGGTCGCCTGCTTCAATTAGGAGGACACTATAGTTTGCGCGGGCGAGGTTGGAGGCCACAGGACCGCCGCCCGGGCCAGATCCTACGACGATGTAGTCGTAGACATCCTGGCTGAGAGTGGGTGTGAGGAGGGTTGTGCTGGCAAGGATCAAAAGGGCTTTCGAAAGGAAACCCATTTCGTCGTGATTGCAGACGGTAGTCCTGTCAAGGCAGTGTTGCGAGTACGATAACAGAAGGGGATGCTGCTGCTATCCATCAATCATGATATATGGTCGAAAAGAGCCCATGTTCGATGAATACAGGGTAGCGAAACTCCTTATCTTCGTCCACCTCGTTGAACTGCCGACAAGTACAGTCTGCTCTCAACCCTCACCTCCCGCTCTTCCAATGTGCTACGCTTGGCAACTTCAAATCATGATGGACTAGACGATAGCCAAGCGTGAACCTGGCAAACACTCTCAACGTCGAACGGCCTGGAGTCGCCAAGAAGAGCCTTGTGCGAGGAGAGTTCTGATACGAACGACTACTTTAATGGGTAGACAGGGGCAACTCTCGGCAGTGGAGTCATCATGCCGACGTTGAGGAAATCATGTGGCAAACGCGTGCTTGCTATTGCAATAAAGTAAGAATGATCCCCAGAGGGTATGAACTCATGAGCTATAGATCAGTAAGGGGGATATCCGTGGTCAAATGTTGCTGAGGGAGTTGGTGAGTGAGATTACACCGAGTAAAATTGTGGATTCGGCCTCCAGACGCATCACATTGCTTTCGAGAGTCTCGAGGGCGACATGCTAGTAACTGCAGCCTTGATAGATTGTTGTCTGTGATAAATTGAGTGAGGGGAAGATGATGTTGTGTGGTCACTCTTGCCCCCCAAGTTGCCGTTGCCCAGCCTAACCGTTTTCGGAAACCCGGATCAGTATCTCGGGTCAGACACGAAGTTCTTAAACAGTTTCAAACTTTATATTATGTTCTTATATTTTTTTTAATAGCTGGGCTGGTAATCTATAGCCTACAGCATAAATATCCACATTGGTCTTAGATGGCTCGTTCCTGGGTATCGCTTTTCTCCAGTCCTGGTAATCATCTCTTTTGTCAAACGCCTTTTATGATCCAATCGTCCTTTAGCCCATGCAATGGCTGTGGTAATTCGCAAGATAAGTTCTGCGCTCGTGGCCTTCTATGACTTTCCCAGGGGTATCCCAAGATTAATTGGCCGGCTCTTCAACCTCACTTCGCCTTCGGGGCGCCTGCCCGAGAGGCATCCCGAAATTGAGCGGCGGGCTTTTGAGTCTCACTCCATCAACGACCTCGACATCCTCCGACTTATGGGAATCTGTGGATACCTTTCGGCTGAGAGGCACGTCATCTTCAGTAGTCACTACTGGAGTCGGCTCTGGTGCGTCCTTGAGTTTGCTGAATCTGTCCTGCTCTTTCGCAACCTTCTCCAGTTCATCGTCTAGCGCATCCAACGCAATGTGGTCCTCTGCGCCGTCCACTGGATTTGTGGGTAGTATGAGCGGCCCCGTCAGTCCCTTGTCGTACTCTGGTGTAGCTACTCGTTCCTCCCTAACTGACTGTTGTTCCTCATCACCCAGGACGGGAGACAAGGCGCGCGGAATCAAGGGAGTGTGGCCGGCGTGGAGCTTGTTGGCAGCAGGAACAGGCGAGAGGGGGGCCTGAGTCGGCGGCGGCGATGGAAGGACTTCGTCGTCAATCTCTGAAGAGGGTAAAGAGATACGAGCGACGAGTCCCGGCCGGTTCTTCCGCCTCTCGAGCAGCGTCGGCGCTGCAGGTGCACCTGCGACGGCAGCCATGTTGTCAAGCGTCTGTCCCTTCTCCGTTATTATCTCGTCCGGCGGAGTGGTGGTGTCTGGTGCAGTGAAGAGGATTTCAGGACGGATGGATGCGCGCTTCGTCAGGCCTGCCCAAATGGTCTGGGAGCTCGCGTCGACGTAATTCGCCATGAATCGACGCACATAAAGCTAGGAACTAGTTAGCCGCTACGATCTGGCACTCCTAGTGATCGATGACCAACCTAGTGCAAGCGTCGGGTACCGGAGTGGAGCGGTAGCTTCGGGTAGAATATGTCGCGTGCTGACGGCTCGATGACAGACGCAGTCGGAGTATGTTGGAGCGAACGATGTCGAGATGAGCGAGGTCCAAGTGCGTGGGAGGTTAATATGGCTGCGGTGGTGGTGATGGATGTTTGTTTGCGTAAGTGTCGGCCGGAGCTCTGGGCCATTTGAACAGCGTCGTGAGCTAGTGGATCTGCGTGTAACAACGAGGTGAAAGGGCAAGCAGCGCCCTGCATCCGCCAAACACGTCATAGGGACCTGGTACCTGGCGGCCCCCACCAAAATTCCCGGTGTCCCAGATCTCCATCGCTGCTGTGCCCAGCAACCACGGCAGCGGCTGGAACGCCCTGTAGTTCAAATCCCCATATCCTGCTTCGTCCTCCCGCTGCGTGGGCCCGGGGCAACCATATTGCAAGCCACAATGCGTTGGAATGGATGTGCATCTGCATGTCATCATCTGTAGATATCAAGCCTCTCTTGGCTGTGAGCGGCCTCGATTCCCTTGATCATCGTGCGAAGACACAAACAACTCTTCAGACCACCTCGCATCACTACTCCTGAACTTGGCCTTTTAGCTCTTGGTATTCAGCTCTCGGCGACGTCGGACAAGCTTCGGGCGCTCGCGTGATAGTGAGCTTGTGGTTGAACGTAGCCCGGGACGCCTGGTTCTCTCCCGGCTTGGACAACGTAGAGAGGGGTAAACTTGGAAGGCGCTTGATCGCAATAACTTCATCTTAAAGCCCCTATATGCACTACACCCCGTTGTGGAACACGGCCTTCTCTTCTCCTGTTTCTACCGACTTCTGAGGATTTTTGCTTTCGATTTCCGGCATTTACCGCTTCACCTGCATATCGCGCCTTCCGAAATAGGACAACTAGTAATACCTACGAGAGCAGCAAAGCCTGCCTCCAGCTCAGCTAATCTCAGCCACCGAGCGATAGGCTTTCAAAACAGGGGTGCTGGCCATCATACGACACCAGAGATAGTGGGAACAAGTCTACGAGCAAGAGAAGGACTGCCGCCACAATGACTGTGACCACGCACAACGCCAACTCACCTGGCACAAATATGGCACAGCTGGACCCTATCATCGCCGCCAAGAAGCGCGCCTCCAATGCTCAGAGACTCCCAATCCCGTTTGCAAGTAGCGCAAACGCCTCCGAGGAAGACCTGCCGCCATTTCCACAGCCCGAGATATCCTCGCTGGCCCTCGACAACAAGCCAGGCGCAAGACTCCATTACACATACTATCCCGCCTCGACCTCCAGAAACAACCACCCAAACCCATTCTCCCAAACGCTCATCGTCTTTCTCAATGGCCTCATGCTACCAAGGAGTTCGTGGGATGCTACGGTCCGCAGTTTCCTGGAAAAGCGAATAGTCGGACGACTTCCCTACCCTGCTTTACTGAGTTATGACCGCTACGGCCAAGGCGACTCAGACCACGATCCCGATGACAAAGACCCACCACCTAGCCATGGCCACGATGCAGTCTCCGCCGTCAAAGCCCTCAAGCAGTTCACCCTTCAAATATGGCGTGAGCACAACGACATCCACAAGCCCACGCACTACCCGTGTCTCATCTTCGTATGCAACAGCATAGGCTGCGCACTTGCACGATTGTTCGCGCAGTGCTATCCTGGCACCGTGTCGGGCTTGCTTTTTCTCGATTCTATCATGGCAAACTCCGACTACATATCCATGTGGCCCAATCCCGATGCCCCAGATTTTGATCCCCACACGCTGCCACCAGGCGTGAGTGCAGATGACGTTAGGGATACGAGGGAGAGGTATAGGCAAATGTTCCATCCCGATGTGCCGAATAACGAGGGTCTGTCACGACGGAACCTAGCGAGGTTACTACCGTACTCAGATGGCCCGAGGTTGGAAGGATACCTAGGAAGGGGACCATACCTCACCGTTGTGGGACATGACTGGGAGACATTTGCTGAGCAATCTTGTACGTTGTTGAAAGTTTCCTACTATCGTTCTTCGCTAATCAACTTGACTTGTAGCTAATTATACTTCAGACCAAGGCTCTTTACACACGCCTAAAATCCTCACCATGGCATACGCCAACCCTGTATGGCGAAAGTACAACGAAGGCCTAGTCCAGATCACCGATGAAGGGAAGGCCATAGGTCCCATTACAGCTGTTAGATGCGGTCATTTCATTCAACAAGACGACCCGAGATTCGTGAGCGATGAGATCGTCTCTCTGCTGGACAGAGTGGTGAACCGCGTCGAGCAGGTCAGTGAACGCGATTGAGCAACCGCAAGTAATAAGTAAATGTTCGCTACTGCATCATCCAGCTTGCAGGCTTGGAATACCCAAAGAACAGCATATTTTCCTCGTATCCTAAGCTCTATTCATTCAAATAAATAGCCACTCTGTAATTCGAATGGAATACTATTTCCAAAAGCTAATTGACAAGAAGCCGCCCATATTTACAAGTTCACTTGCTGAGTATCTACGCCAAGAATTACATGCATCCCCGTACCAAAAGCCCTACCGAAGCAGCGGGGGATGTTTCAGTTTGAAAGGTCCTACTCCCATCCGAGTCGCAGCCAATAATGTCAACACGCCGCGCGGCAACCTGGTATGTCCAAAAGTGTGGGGTCGAACAGGTGCGTAATAACCAAATCGCACCTGGTGGTATAGCAGACCCACTTGTTGTGGCCTGATCTCGAGGAAGATCCCAACTTTAACAGCCCACCATTCGCTGTGTGATCCAAATCTTGAAAATCCCGTCTACTCCGCAAGATCGCCTATTATCCGCACGAACCGAGTCCTTTAGAAGTCTTCCATGCTTCCTACAATGTCCATATCATCATCCGCATCTTTGGCACGGCCAGTTCCAATGTCGACCCCGAAATCCTCCTCTTCGATCCTCTCTTTCTCCCGTTCCTCCCTTTCCCTCACCCCCATAACCATCTCTGTCTTCTCCCTCCCCTCCAACCCCGCTTTATCCGCCGCTTGCATCCGCACACTCAACGGCCGCCCCTGCATATAACTTTCTAGGTAGCTCGCGCCCAGGCTACTCGGATACCCATAGCTCCCCGCCTGATCCACGTCATCGACGCCCGAGCCGTGCAGGCCGCCTACGTACGTGTCAAAGTGTTGGTCTTCGGCAAGCTCCTCATCTATGACCGAAGAGGGCGATGCGTAGTCGGACGGGTATATTGGGTCGGGGCCCGCGGTTTCGGGGATCGATTCAGGGTGTCGTGGAGAGGGGTCAAGGAACGATCGTGTCACGGTTTGCTGGGAGCCGAAGGGGATGCTGGGCGAGGGAAGAGGTGGAGAGTGTGAGGCTTGCGATATGGCTACGGGCGTCCGTGGATTTGTGATCGGTTTACTAGTTGCAAGGATAATATTGGGAGTAGGAGAAGGGAGACTATGGTGCTCTGCATCGTGTTGCTCGAGGTGGACAGGCGAATCCAGTCTGGTGAGTCGGGGGTCTATCATTTCGTCCAGCGAGGCGGTAGAGTTTGAAGCCGAGGTCGCTTCGCTGCTGGGTGATGTGAGAGGCGGTTCTATTACAGTGTCGGCAGGAAGGACTGTCTGCCCGTCGATGACCAGACTGACTCTCTTCCGCCGAGATTTAGGTGTGTTGGTTCCTCGTAGTGACGACTTCTTCATCGGCGAGCGTTTTGGCTTCTTGGTAGGTTCTGCTTGCTGGCTGTCCTTCCCAGGCCCTGCGCCCTCTGTGTCCTTCATTTCTCTCCTGGTCTTGTGGCTTTCTTTGCTCTTCTCAGCATCTCCTGCGGGTAGATTTGCGTCCTCGAATTTCTCCACTTTAGAGTGCTTCTTCTCCTTCTTGATAGGTGACGTATCTCGCGCGTCGAGCAGCGGAAGAAATACTGGCGTAACTAATCCATAGAGCTCCTTTTCGCGCTTGTGCACACGGGTGTGCTTCGTTCGTTTCGCCTTTGCTTCTGGCTCTCGTTCCTTCGCATTGGGCGGCGACCGCGCAGGCTGCTCTGCGACTGTGGGGGAATTAACGATGTTTTCAGCATTACTCGTAGGCGACCTCTCCGAAGACCCTGCATCCGCTCCGCATTCCATCGAGCGGTGCTGCTCTATAAGCTAAACCCAAATCAGCTCTCCAATACTGGCAAAACGTGGAAACGCTTCGGGTCAGGCGCAAGCGGAAAGTACCTCTTGCTCATACTTGCGCAGCTCGTCCTGCTTGCGCTTAATATAGTCCAGGACGTCGTTTTCGAGCTGCTGCCTTCTCAGCTCGACGCTGCGGGCCAAGACGTCCAATTGCTGTTTGGAGAAGCCTGGGACCTCGGCCAGGCTCGGGTCGGGGTGAAGAGGCATGGGCTCGCTGGTAGATGAGTCCTCTGATCGGCCGGGTGAGTCTGTCACGAGGGCGCGCGCGGCGAATTCGCGGCCTCAGATTATTATATATGTGATGAATAGATGGCTCGCGGCACCTGGGCGCTGTCAGTCAGGCTCATAGCTGTGGTTGTATGCGCAGTTATGCGCAGTCCGGCGTGCGATGATCGGATTGTCGGTCGCGCGTACCTGGCTCCGGGGAGTGACGCATTCGGATCTCCAGCAAGGCTATTGGCCAACGTGCAGGTCACCGGGCGTGCCTGCCGTGCGTAGTACCTGGTTGATAGGTATCTCACTAAGGCGGCTGAGTTCGAGTATCTCACGCGGACAGCTGGAGGCGGCGCAGTGGACACAATCGCGTGTTAGAGAGGCGCAAAAGGCAGCAAAATCTCTGCTCTTCACAGGTCTAGAGGGGCACGTTCGAGGTGCGGTCAGAACCGTGTCTTGCCCTCAGATGCGCCTTCCCCCATGCAGGCTCGCTTGAGGTGGGGCTTGCGAACGCCGCAGACGATCCACGGTTCCAGAAGGCCTTCGCGGGTCCAAAGCTTCTCCACTACCAGTCCATCCTCTGCAACTTTACGCGTCCATCTCGTTTTATGTGGCCGTGACTGCTGCTTGCTTATGTATAGCCCGACGTCATCCCTTCATAAGCGACGCTACGGCTAAATCCCGAAGCCTTCACATGCCTAGGTCGGCGAATGCTGACTATGGGAGGGTTCCCTGATATGGCTATCCGGATAGGCGATATGCACCGATCTGCAACGTTGCTTTCCTTCGTATCAAGCCACGGGCGCATCCCGCGTGGAGGGTCAGTGCTACATGCTATTCCTGTCAAGTAACGTGTAATAACGCGGGTTCATGATGTGCGCTAAACGTTGTTCGAAGCGGAGGTGTGAAGTTTCGGAAACTACATCCGCCAGAAGTCAACCTCGAGTCTATAGCTGAAATCACTCCCTCGCTCGGCCGCTTTAAGTTCTCCTCCTCACTGGTCATCGCCCATACTAGGGCTTTTGCAACCAAGACGTGCGCTTGGCCATCGTCCTGTACGAACTGCGAACGTATGGAAGATTATGTCGCACGGAGAACGTGTCTATTGCTAGCTATTTGAGACTATGTCTGGCGTGACCTAAGATAGATATCTTTCGTAGTGAAGTTTCCGCGAAGATCCCATCAAACCTCCAGACCTCTGACACTTTCGAGGTGACCACAGCTTCCCATAAGCTGAAACGGCAGATTGCGTCTCTAGGAGGCTGTTGGCGCTGCGATAAACTACGCAGGTATGGAATATAGGCCTCGACACTGTAGCATCCCTGCTTGTTTGGATGTAAGGATAGAGGTGTCCTATACACTTCTGCAGTCTCTAAAGGCGATGAATTTTGTCCTGTGAATATAGTGACCCTAATCTGCCTTCAATCACCGCCCTCCTCTTCCTTCTCCGCCGCGTCAGCTTCTGCCTTCTTCTTGTCCTCCCACTTTTGCTTCTTCTCCAGCAGCCTTTGTAGATTCTTCGCGCCGTTGAACACGCCGTACGTCTTAGCATTACATGCCGCACACGTTGGGTCCTTCCGGTATCTCTTCAATGCGCAAGCTTCGCAAAAATAGTGCCCGCATTTGGTGACGATGGGGCTCTTGTATGGCTTCTTGCATATTATACAAGCAAACGGTATCTTCTCAAGCAGTGCTAGATCGACGCCGTCTTCGTCTTTCTCTTTCTCGTCCCTGTTTGCCGATGCAACGACTGTGCCTCCCGGCTTCTTGCCTTTTGTCGACATCTCCCATTCTCGATCTAGCTTCCAGCCTGCTGCATAATCCTCACGGGCGTGGAGGAATTTGCAGTTGTCCCCGAAGCCGCAAAACCCCGTCTGCTTGTAATCTTTACATACGTCTGGCGTATAGTCCGTTATCGTTATTGTGCGAATGTTGGTCGAGGCCTTCTGCGGCCCGACCTGTCGAGACGGAGCATCAGGATTCTTCTCGATGAGTGTTTGTGGCTTCGACCGCGTGCTGCCGAGGAGGTTCTTGGAGCTTAGAGCACCGTCTGCGTTCTCGTCGTACCAGTTCGATTGCTTCGTAGCGTCGGTGCTTGCTTCTATTACAGCGGAGCGGTCGGCCTCGTATGTTGTTGTGCCTTCAAATGTCGAGTTGATCTTCTGGTCCGCTGTAGAGGCCTTTAACGCGTTGTCATTTATCTTCCGTCGCTTGACTACGCGCCCATCGTTGCCTTCTGCTTCTGAACCTGAAGAGGCGTCGGAGTCCGATTGCGGTGGCGGCAGCGCAATTTTGCGAGGGGCAGCTTTGGCACCCCTCTTCTTGAACTTGACAACTGGGGCTTCCATTGTGTAATTAGGTGCAGAATCGGGGGTTGTGAGAAAGTCAAAGGTTGAGCCCTATGCGGAAAGTTCAAGTGGAGTGGAGGTGTGGCTGAGAAATCAACGCTCAGATGCACGTGACGCTATCCGGGGAAGTGGCGCACTCTGTCGCTTTCTAATCCGTTGTGGTCGATCGACCTCACGCTTGGTCGCGTTAGAACCTACAGAATATATTTAGACTATGGCGTCGGATGCTATTCTCATTTAACTGGCTGTAAGTTTTGATGTGTTAAAGGTACAGAATAAGTGGTTGGATTATCAAAGCAAGATACTCTAACGAGGTGTTGGCTATGGAAAACGTAGTCAAATTCTCTGCGTGAACGAGAGTCAACAGCAGGTTTGACTAAAGCCATCATATTGATCACAGCGACATGTTAGTAGAGTTATTTTGCCCCTTTTCATGCTAAAGCGCATCCTGGACGTTGTTTGCATGACCACTCACGCTCGTGTGGGGTGTTCCACGTAGCGGTTTTGCCGTGTTGATCCAATCGCGTACACAAACAGCCCTCCTCGGTCTAGCAAAGAGGAGGGGCACGCTGCGCGGTGGGATCGCCTACGTAGTCCATCCCTAGACGCGCATGGCAGACGGCTGCGAGCCAATTGAGGGGCCGTTGCATCTTTGTTGATGTTTGCCTCAGCCGTGCCTTGGAAGGTTGATGCGTGAGCACGGACGGGTTCATTTCCGTTCTTCTGCACAACATCATCCACGACGCTGTCACTCCTCTGTCGCCTGTCTCGCTCGTTCGGTGTCCCTTTGTTTCTTTCTCTGTCCCCCGTAGGCGCTGCCCGGCTATGCGCATTCTGTTACTCCCCTTGTGTGACGGAAACGCGTTCTAGTGCCAGCAGCCGCTGCCGTGTCGCCAATCCCTCCCGCGCGTCGCTCTCAGCCAAGCCATTTCGCCTTTCCTTTCATTCTGCGTTCTTTCCGGCTTCGCCCTGACCGAGTGAAACGTACAATCACTGTTGTCCCCTAATATTACCCTGGAAACGATATCGCTAGCCCTCGCTGACATCGGCGCTTCTTACACCGCAATCTCTACACCTGTGACCGACCGTCTACCGAGCAATCCACCCGCGAACTACACACCCGTCAAAGTGAAGAGCTCAACCCAAGAAATGGAAAACTAGGTGGTGGACTCCCAGGACTACAATGGCGACAGCAAATATCCCGCCAGGCGCGCTGGCGGTGGACAACCACAATGGCTCCGACCCCTTCACCACAAACTCGCAGGACACCCAGCGGCAGCGCTACTCTGCCTTCGACAACTCGCAGTTCTCTTTGTATCTGAACGGGTCTCCGATGCAAGCAAAGCGGGCACTACAAGCACATCTTGCGGAAACAACACGCAGGCTACAAGAGACGTCGCACCTGGGCAATGCGCTTGTCCAGCAGCGGAAGGAGCTGGAGGACAGGCTGAAGGAGGTGGACCAGCAGCAGCAGGAAAATGATATCGGTCCAGAGCTACGCTCGAGGCTGGCCGAGCTCGAGAAGGAATTCAACGAGGTGGGGAGGGAGACGGCTCGCGCTTTCCTTCCTAGGTCCCGAGTACCGAGTGGTGAGACCGATACCACAGCTGGCGCCTCAGTATACTCCAGCGAAGCGCACCACTCGCCCACCAAGATTAGCGTTCCATCTCGAAAACAGCGCAATCAACAACCTAGCCGGATCAACGACATTGCGCTTGCCACCGAGATATCTACCTCCTTGCTATCTCAGTTGAAGGATCTACAAGCCGTTCTGCTAGAAAAGGATGAGGCCCTCAAGGCAGCTGATCTGGACCGGTCGCAGCTCGAGATCGAGGTTGAGGGCTTGTCACAGCGTCTACGGACCTTAGATGAGAGCGAGTCACGCCTCAAAGATGTCAACTGGAACTTGGAAACCCAGGTTCGCGAGTCGGAGGCGCAATCAAAGTCAGCAGCCGATAAGGAGCATCGCCTCAATCATGCTTTGAGCCTCGCCCGCTCTGAGAAGTCGACGCTGGAGCGAGAGTTCGAGGAGCTTAAGCAGCTATACGCAAAGCTCAACGATGATTACATCAACAAGACCAAGCAGCACGAGACTGAGCTATCAAGCCTGCGACGGAATGTGACCATGGGAGAGACGGAAAGAGGCGCTATGCAGCGTAAAGTGGAAGAGCTCACAACCCAAAACCAGGAGCTCGCGAGGGCTGTGACTTATCGGATGAAGGCTGAGGACCATCTCGCAGCCGAAGATACATCTCCAGATGACGGTGGGGAGGAGGGCGACACTCTAACGCCCGAACACTCCCCTCCGCCGTCCCCCAGCAAAGCAACGCCACGACATGGTATGCTCGAATCAGAGACTCTGAAGCATTCGCTACAGCATGCCCATCGCATGATCCAGCAACTCAAGAACAATATCCACAGGGAGAAGACGGAGAAGGTTGAGCTGAAACGCATGCTTCAAGAAAATCGTGATGAGTTGGAGACGTACCGCTCTCTCAACGGACCGGGCAGCGCGGGCAAGCGGAGAAAGAACGACAAGGACATATTCAAGAAGCCTGCTCGGCCTGATCGTCTGGGAGCCCTTCGATCGGGAACTCAAGAGGTTTTGGTAGACGACGATGAATGGGAAGAGCAAGAGGGCATGCCAATGTCACCAAGCCGTCAACCTAGGCCCTCAAATGTTGTTCCTGGAGCATTTACAAGTGGTTTCAGCTCTGCTGCCGAGACTAGTGCTAATGAGGGTTTCGAGACGGCCAACGAAACCTCAGATGCTGCTTTCGAGACGGCCAACGAACGTGACGGCATGACAACTGAATCGGATGCATTCCAGACCGGAGCTGAGACTCTTGATGGAGATAGCAGCGATGAGTTGACTGAGACTGAAGCTGGGCCTATACTATCTGGTGCTCGTCACACTCGGTCCTCAATCGCCAGAGGCAGTCATCATGACTCGTATGAAAGCACAGCATCTGCCTCCGGCGATGAGTATGATGACATGGATTTGAGGACGCCAATTCAGAACCAACATCCTCGATTTAGGCTGAAAGCTAGGCAAGGCAGCTCCCGTAGATCCACACCGAGAGGGAGTTTGGACTTCTTTGCTGGCACGCCTCCTGTGTCCAAAGATTCGCCTGCCAGTTTCGTCAGCCCCAGCAATGAAGGTACTCCAGCCCATGGCAAGAGTCTGTTCGCTGAGTTGAACGACTTGAGCGGGGACGATGATGATGACAGCTTCGCCGAGGGCACACCGAGCCGTTCCAGTGAAGTGCTATCTCCAGATTCATCGCCCGAGGGCCTCCGGAAGTCTGCTCTTGGTAGGCCATCTCTCGAGGCAAGCGTACCGAAACCGGCAATGGTCGACTCGGGCACGATGACAGAGCGCGAGATCATAAAGCCTGCGACTTTGTCCTCAACAATATGGAGTCAACATACGCAACCACAACCAGCTCGTCCAACTGCATTGCATGTATCGTCGATCTACACCACCCAAGATTCAAGCCCACAAGCTCCACCACAGCAGGAACTCCGGTTCTCTTCACTTTCGTCACAAGATACTTTGCCCAAGCTTGCTTCACCTCCTCCGCTTCACTTCTCGAGCGTGTCTGGACATGCCACCACTCCTCAGTTCCCACGTCCGCCTTCACTGGCGGTATCATCCTTGTCGGCGCAGAAAACATCCCCACAACTGCCTCCTAAGCCGCTGTTCAATTTCTCATCGTTGGCCGCCCAAGATACAGTGCCTCGAGCTGTACCTGCTGTACCATTAGATCTTTCTTCGGTCTCAGCTCACACCACAGAGCCACGAGCTGTACCTACCGTGCCGTTGAATATTTCATCGGTCTCGGCTCACACTACAGAGCCTCGACATGTTGCTCCTCCGTCCCTTGGTATGTCAATGTTCTCGTCTCACAATACGGAGCCTATTGCGCCGGTAGTCGAGAAGACTGTCCCCCCTTCACTGGACGTCTCGAGAATTGCTCACCAGACTACGGAACCGAGGGAAGGCTTCGCATCGAAGTCATTGGCACCTGTTGCGTTGCTTGCGTCTGCTATCTCGACGCAATCAACAGAGCCGATGGGACGGTCAAATACTGCACCAACTGTTGAAGGTTCTAGGGACATAGTGCCAGAGGAGATCACTCCCCCCGGTCGTGAGGAGATGTCCCAGGGCGCAGTGACACAAGTACCACTAGCGATGTCCAGCCTGTCTGCTCATGCAACCGAGCCTAAGGATGTGCCTCGCCCGACCCTTTCAATGTTTTCCAACATGTCATCGCAAGCAACAGCACCACTCGTACTGAAGCGTGCTATTCCTCAACTTTCCACGATGTCATCGCAAGCAACAGTGCCGCTTGTACCAAAACGTGCTACTCCTCAGCTATCCATCCTATCTTCCCACGCTACGGAGCCACTCGCGCCACAACTGCCTCAATTGCAGCTGTCCACGTTTTCGTCGAAATCCACCCAGCCTGTTGAGCTACCAAAATCAGCACCGTTGAAATTGTCCGCCCTATCGTCCCAGGTATCTCATCCAGTCGAATTGTCGAAGCCGGCACCACCAGCGTTCTCCACGGTGTCATCGCAAATCACTGAGCCGGTCGAGCCTCCGAGAGCCGTGCCTTCCAAATTATCAGTGCTTTCTTCCCAAGCCACTGAGCCTGTACAACCACGCCAGCGGACACTGCCTCAGGTATCAACTATCAAAGCACAACACACTGAGCCTGTTGCAGTACCTGTGATCTCGCCACCTCCTCATTACTTCTCGAACGTAAGAACTGTACAGGATACTCAGCCTGAGTCTCCGACGTTACCGTCGTTCCTTCCCACACCGACAAGCCGGCCGTCAACCGCGAATCGTGTTCGTCTTCCTGTTCTGACCTTATCTACCGTCTTCTCGCAGGATACTGAGCCATCGGTGCCATCGAGACCAGTCACTGCGCACAGAACAGGCCCCGTTCCGTTCTCAACTTCTGCAACAACTGCCCAGACTGAGGACGAGGAGAACAAACACTCAGGCGCAACAAAGCTTGGGTTCTTTGATTCCGTGCTACCCTGGGGCAAAGATCGTCAGGTTGAGCCAACTTCGACATCCGCTAGCAGTAGGGATGGTCGTCTGCCTCTCGCGCCTATCAGTGCCAATACGCTCTCGAAGCCACCAAGA
Source organism: Parafenestella ontariensis (assembly GCA_021596325.1). Classification (NCBI taxonomy): domain Eukaryota; kingdom Fungi; phylum Ascomycota; class Dothideomycetes; order Pleosporales; family Cucurbitariaceae; genus Parafenestella; species Parafenestella ontariensis. The sequence goes on along the minus strand of JAKGDA010000001.1, from coordinate 1,050,221 downwards.
TCGCCAATGGCCGATGAAGGCACTCAGACCATGGTGTCTGCTGAGCAGATCGACAGGTTGCTGCTCGCTCGAAGCCAACACCGCCATTCTGGAACCATCGCCACAGCAGGTGTAGAGAAGTCCATGTCACCGCCGCCGTCACCCGGCAGGAGGAACTCGAATGAACCTCGAACTCCTAGGCGTCCTGGTAGCTCCGGAAGCATTCGTTCGCGAGCTGCAACTCCACCGCCACTTCCGCCTGACCATAAGGAGGTCATCGCGGCGGCTGCCCTTAAGCCCCTACCTCCTGGTACTATGGGAAATATGGGTCCGCCAACCATGCCAGCGTCAGCATACAAAAAGCGACCACAAACACCTTCAATCAAGACAAGTAATACTGTGTTAACCCCAAAGACTGGCGGCACTACTCCGCGTGCCCGTCGTCACTCCCAGCGCGGTGATGCTAGAAGCGGCGCATCCTCTCCAATCAGTCGCCGATCATCACTTTCTTCGTTTAGTTCTGAACTTGACCAGCGCTTCAATATTCCCGGTGGACCCTCCTTCACGCCAAGTGGGATACCAGCTGGTACAACGGACCCCCGCATGATCCAGGCCATCACTCAGACTATGATTGGGGAGTATTTGTGGAAGTACACTCGAAAGACTGGCCGAGAGGGTATGTCTGAGAATCGTCATCGCCGATTCTTCTGGATCCACCCTTATACAAGGACCCTCTACTGGAGCGATCGAGACCCACAGACCGCCGGCAAGAATGAACTGAAAGCCAAGAGTGTAGCAATTGAGTCTGTTCAAGAAGTTGATGATGGAAATCCGTTGCCTCCGGGACTCCACCAGAAGAGCCTAATCATTCGAACACCGGGTCGTGCTATGAAGTTCACTGCGACAACCGGTCAGCGCCATGAGACCTGGTTCAACGCCCTCAACTACCTTTGTCAACGGGTGGACGAAGGTGAGCAGCAACAGCCACAGCAAGAGCAGAAACCGGCGACCACCGACGAGATCCAAGATGAGTTCAATGCGGGATACCGAAGTACTTCGCGGCAGACCGGTCGTTCGATGGCCTCATACATGAGTCGGCGTACCTCTTCCCCTCACCACGCTCAAGTACCGACGCTACGCCAATCGACGGTAACGCCAAAGCGTGCACCATCCACAGAACCCCCCGCTCAGAGCTCTGTCACTAGCCGTTTCAGCGGTATACTTAGACCTGCGTCTGCTATGCGAGGGTCCTTCTCCAGCCGTCGAAGTAGAACTAGCACGCAAGAATCCACGACGTATGAGGAGCCCAGCAACTCCAACATGGAGCTCAGTCGCGATATCCATGATCATGTGGAACGTGACCTGGATGGCATGCCCAATGTCCGGGCGTGCTGCGATGGTAAGCCTGCTTAGAAACTATCGTTGTGTATAAACTAACTCTTTAGGCAAACATGACGTCGGTCACCTCCACCAGCATTCAGTAAAGGGTCGACATGGCAAGACCACAAGTTCCAGGCCCTCGCTCATCGGCTCTATGAGCTCACGCACTCAATCTCGCACAGAGTCTCGCACAGAATCGCGAATCGAGTCGCGCAATGAATCGCGTAACGAGCGAATCCGCACTCAGACTGAAATGGAAGCAGCGAACTTTGGCGCGGGTTCTTAGCCTCCACCACCCTTCAGCCTTCATTATATCATCTTTTCTTACTAATATCTAGAGCACTTCACGCTCGCACTCACTTGACCAGGCTGACAGCCCACTTTCCTTAGTCACATATCATCGTTGGTGTTTTCCTATGTACCTCTCGATCAACCTCTCAGCATTTGGCCATTGTTTTTGGTCTGGGTTCGAATGGAGCGGCAGCTGGAGATAAATTGGGGACTCAAGGATCTATAGGCATGGCGTTCAATCGTGAAGCACCGTTTGACCGATCTTCGCAGCAAGCTCGACTGCGGGTGGTGCTTGTATACTGAGACGACGCCTAATGACGCTCTCCTTCGATCGCCTTCCCGCCGTATTCGACTTCTCAAGAACCCTTCCCAGAAACATCTGTAACTCAACTTTTCTTCCCGGACTCGGCTTCCTTACCTGTCTAATCTCTGCTCGGCTTTCTCGTTAGTATTATTTGGAGCGAGGCGTCACATAATGTCTGTTAGGCGGTGGCAGAGGCTTTCTGTTGATGGCCAAGAGTCAGATTGATAGCGCGATGAATCAGAAAGATCTAAATAGAAAACAACGTGCAATATGACCGTGACAACTCAATTACAAACATGGGCGTGATTGGGTAGCGTGCTTCCTGCATGAACTTCATGCGATCCTACGCACCCCAGTGGGTCGCCCTTGCCAATGGCCAATGCCAAGTTGTTTTGCCGTGCGTCACCGCCCCACTTGCAGCTGCTCGAAACACCAAACTTTCGCTCTCAACCAACGCGTCCTGCAGCCTGTTATCCCGAACAACACTGCCATCGCCGTGCGCGCCTTCCATCTACCGTTGACCTTTTCTTTCTGCAACTGCGGGCAGCTTCCTGTTTGTTTACATAGACTTTCGCAAGTGCGACATACAACTCCTAATAAGATTTATCTGCACCGCAGAGCGCGACAGAGCACACGACACCCACGCTTGCCGACCAACACCGCCGTCGCATTACAAGTGTCTCTCTCAACCCCGTCTACACGAATCCAATCGAGGACGATAAACAATCACATCCGCAAACATGGCACGTAACTCCGAAAAGGCGCATTCCATGCTCTTCCGCTTCCGTGCGGCGCAAGCCGCCGAAGCAGGCATAATCGACATCTCGCGCACGCGGCGCCCCAAGCTGATCACCTCTGTGACCTCTATCCCCGTGTGCGAGAAATGGCGAGGCCAAGTGCTCAAGGAGATATCTCGAAAAGTCACCAAAATCCAAGACGAGGCGCTCAGCGACTTCCAGATCAGGGATTTGAATGACGAAATCAACAAGTTGATGCGGGAGAAGCATATGTGGGAAAGCCAGATTAGGGGACTGGGTGGCCCGAACTACATGAGGGGTGGAAGGGTGCTTGATGAGGAGGGAAGGGAGGTGCCCGGGGGTGGGAAGGGGTATAGATATTTTGGGCGCGCGAAAGACCTGCCCGGTGTGAAAGAGCTGTTCGAGAGGCAATCACGACCGGAAGACGACATGGATAAGGGGAGGGAGAAGAGGAGCGAACTCAGGCAGAAAGTGGATGCGGGCTACTATGGGTACAACCTCGACGAAGAGGATGGCACACTGCTAGCGTACGAGAGTGCGAAAGAGAAGGAGGCGTGGGACAATTTCCTCGTCTTGGACGACGATCTGAACGACAAGCCTTCAAAGTTCCAGAAAGATTGGGTGGAGCTCCCGGGTGATGCTGGTGATGGCGTGCGGTGGCGTGTGCCGACACTGGAGGAAGTGAACGATGAACTTGTGGAACGTAGGAGGAGGAAGCTACTCGAGAAGCTGGGTTGAGTGGTAGTCGAGGCCACCCAGCAAACACATCCGCACGGAGTTTCAGCGTCTTCGAAGGTATCCGGGCTTGGCTTTCATCGAATGGGAAAATGGGAGAAAAGATTGATACCCCTGCCGAGCAGGTGGGCAGCACAAAAGCTCATATGTACATCATCACACTTCCAGGTAGCAAGAGCAGCTCTGGACTCGAAGAGACAACAGACTTTCATCGAATAGTATGACCCTAATTTAATATACACGCATTCCAAGCCATGCATTTCTACCAGCGCCGCTGTACTATGCTATGCAGATGTTGTATAGTTTTAATACAATACGACGCCATATTCTGCACGTCCTCACGCCCTACATCTGACCACAACTCTTAGGCGAGACCACACGAGACGTCCCCCTCATCCATCCAGGCCATAGGCACGGATCACCTCTTCTGACTTCAGACTCAATGATGCGAAGACGCTGCACAAGGGATTGCCAAAGTGATACCTCATATGTAGCGCGAAGACATCCCGGGACAATTGGGCACCACAATCAGGTTGGTGACATTTGAAGAGATCATCCTCATGGTGACCAGCAATAACATGGTCCTTTAGCTTGTCGAGCCGTATGAAAGCTCGGGGTCCAGTCCGCTTACAGCCTACCGCGAGGCATGAATAGTCCGTCTTCCCTTGATGTATCAACATATGTCGATTGAAAGGTTTGGATCTGCATCCCACAACGTGACACATGGTGCGGTTCTTCTAGGGAAGGCTGTGTGGGAGGAATATCCTGTCCAATGGGACTTGGAGAACGCAATCCTTGGGGTGGCTTGGATTCCATCGACGTTTATTTGAGGGCTGTTGCCCCGTTGTTAGCTCATGTCTTTTTTTTTAACTTACCAGTCACCAGACGGTGCATCGGCACACTGGTCCCAAGCACTCCAATTGAAGTCGTCAAATTGCAGCCAAGGCTCACTCGTGACCTCCTCCCGCAGCTGAGTCCAGTCGACATTGGCCAGCTCATCCTCGAAAGGTGCATCCTGCATATCATGGTTGACATAGTCGGACATGGTTGGCTGATGTTGGTTTTGGCGAAAAGGGCACCGAAAGGCTGGCGTAGTTCGAGACCGGGATTGGTCAGGTTGGTGGGAAGGGCAGCGAGGCTGAGATTGTCGGTGAGACGGGAACGGTAGTCGTAGGCGAGACTTGCGAAAATTGTTGTGCGAAAGAGAGAGCAATGTTGGGAGAAGAGGGTGAAGGAGGGCCTCGGGGGCACGATGCCTTTATGCTTTCTCATGACCCAGTTCTCAGACCACAGACGTCTTACGCTGTCGATGATGTGCTACATATTGGAGCTCAAGGATAGCCTCGATCAAGTCATGGTGCGTCGGAGTGCTGTCCACGAGTGCGTCTGACTGCAATACCTCCTCATCTCCCGCTATAAGGACAATGCGAAAGCTCTGCGTTACGTCTGTGATCTCTTCCCCAGAGGGGAGAGCGTGGCCGAAGTCGAGATATCAGATAAAGATGTTGAAGCGGGTAGGTGTGCAAATAACGGAGTTCGTCAACATATAAATACCCTAGGAAGGTGGTTAGCGCGACTTCCCAAGCAATTTCGAGGAAGGAGCATCCATGGATGGCACCGCAGATAAGTGCACGTCAGCGCTTGGCCTTTGAGATTCGTGACGGAGTTCTGAAAGACAAATGAAACTCGATTGACGCTACACTACATCAGTGGGGATGTGCTCCAGATATCCTGACTGAGAAAAGCAAACAAGATCTATACCATTTCACTAGTCAAGGAAATCTTAGGTATTGTATTTTGAGGAAGTAGCTGGCACTGTACAAGATATAGAACACACACGCCTCCGCTACTCGCTCCTCTCCAATTCGTCCAAATGCAACCTGTCCTACGCCGGCCTATAGGTTGGTCTTGCCCGAGCTGTTTGGCTTGGGGATGTGGTCGAGGATGCTCTTCTGGGATGGCGGGCTGTAGACGATCTTTCGCGTCTTTAGCGGTGCCCACTTGTATCTTTCGGTACTGTCAGCTTTTTGATCATAGTCGTGACGCATTAGTCGCAGACTGCTTACCTCTTAACCCATACGCTGATAGTGAACAGGACGCTGGTAACAGCCAATACCTTCCATCCCATCTTCTTGCGGTCGTCCATCTCAGGCTCAGCAGTCCAGTTCAAGAACTCGACAACATCCTTGGCCATCTGCGAAGTCGATGCCTTGGTTCCGTCCTCGTATTCAACCAAATCGTCGTATAGCACACGGGCCATAGCAATGCCGGTACCGGGGAAGTAAGGGTTGAAGTTCAAACCGTCCTGGATAACAGCGCCAGCAGGTGGTTCCTCGGGGTAACCGGTCAACAAGCTGAAGATGTAGTTGCAGCCGCCGTGGCGGGCCTTGACCATGAGGGATAGATCCGGGGGCAGAGCACCGTTGTTGGCGGCACGAGCGGCCTCGTCGTTCTTGTAAGGAGCAGGCATGTAGTCAGACAACTTTCCGGGACGCTTCTCGATTTCGCCCTCGTTATTCGGCTCGGTATCGTACTCATTCTCTTCGGCGAGGGCCTTGGCTTCATCGACGGTCATGAATTGACCAACGACAGCTCGGTACGGGACACGGGAGATGGAGTGGCAGGATGCGCAGACTTCTCGGTAGACCTGGAACCCTCGGCGGAGGCTGTAATAATAATTTAGATGTGCTATGTGTACGCTCCTCACTCGGGAACACTTACGCCGCGTGATCGTATGTCTTATGCCACTTGGTGTGCTCCCATGGATACTGGGTCGGGTGCAGACTGTAATGCCAGATGTCAGCGTGTTGTCGCCGCCAATTCCATCCAAGCGAGGTATCCCCTCAACCGAATGAACACCGAGTGTCACTCACCCTTCTTCCGCCGGTGTCATCGCATCGACATCACGTCCGTAGAGATGCCAGTACCAGGCAATCGATCCGATAGCGAAAGCGGTGGCGCCGGCCGGGAGGGCGTTGTTCTTCCAGGCGGAGGCAGCTCCCTCGGCAGAGGAGCTAGACGTCGAGGCAGAGCGCTATATCACCCAATTCGTCAGCCATCAATTCAATTGAAGCAGGAGCGCCTCTGAGCGGTATGATAATGCCACAGATGGAATCGCTGAAGCTCGCGGGAGCTGTCGGGTGGAATGGGGTATCCGAGAGTCGTACCGAAGCTGTTTTGCTGGTAGCATTGCGAGCCGCAGCGCCGGCCGAGCGCGCCGTACGCAGTGCTGATCGAGCCAACATGGTGATGTGAAGCTGGCTCGGAGCAAGGAGAGGAGAGGATCAATGGGTCGTTGGCGGTGGTGATAGTGGTGCCAGTTGCCCGATCGCGAGAGGAGCGAAAGGAAAAAGCCTTGGCAGCTCTAACGCATAATCGTCCGCCTGATTGGCCAACACCCACACCTCCCTCCAATGCACGATATTGGGACTTTCTGTGCCATCAACTTCTTCATTTCGCGGGTATCTTTCGTAACAGCAAAAGGGCTAAAGTAGAACTCGAACATTACCCTCAAGATTCATCTTGGAATGCTGGCCGATAGCTATCCAGAGGAGCTCACCAAATCGCTAGCGCTGCACGTAAATTGGCGGCACGATCTGACGTCTTCCGTTCATATAAGTGGTCAACCATGCACAGGATATCTTTACTCCAGTTGTGTAACTCAAATGTTGCAAGCATAGAATAAATTAATGCGGCAATTTATATTTTCTAAGGCGTGTAGCTGATGCGCCTTCCTTCCGCGCCTTCCTTCCGCGCCTTCCTTCCTGAATCTTATCTTGCTGTGTGTACCGAATGCACACAGTCTGCCTGAGTACAACCTCAGAAACTACCGAACTGTGGACGCACCTAACTGCAAGACGAGAATATCGTCTTGCTGATAGATCGCTGTGAAGGACATGTGTATGAGAAGACTCTAGGAAATGAACAGAGGGTCATGTCCTGTCTGATCGCTGATTAGTGGTGTGAATCGACTTCAAGTCATAAGCATTACCTAGTGTACTGAGCTCCTGGCGGCTATTCTGCGTTTGGGTTAACTGGTGACAACACGCTCGCTATCAGATGACCAAAATCAACCCTACCCTATATCATAATGGAAGTGCGTATCTAAGGACTGCTGGAGATGGTGTCCAGCAACGGTGTGGAGATCACGTGGGGATGTAGATCTCTTCAAATATTAATTCCAAAGGTTCACTGCTGACCCCGCAGGTTGCACGACGTCGTTCAGAATGAGCTCGAAGTGCTCGGCCTGTCCCAACCCAGCATAGGGTGTGATATTCGGCTATTTCGCATGATGTGCGACAACATTACTATGTAAGGAGATATCATAGCCAATGCACCCCAACCTTACTGCGACTCGAACAGGGATACATGGATGTGACCAGCCATATCGATTAGGCACTCATTGAAGACGCGACCTCTGAAGGTGAGGCGTGACTTGGCTCCAGAACCAGCCCGCTGTTGAATATGTAGCACTACTTCTATACCCATCCACTCATGAAGGAATTGCGGAAAGGCTCAAACGAGTGCTGAGGTTTGTCTAGCAAGAACTGACAATGTCGCCAGAACACACAGCGCCTCTGCAAAGGGAGAGCGCTGGGAGGACTTCTTGCGGTTGTTGGAGAAAAGAAGTCCTGGAAGCGCGGCAGAGGTTTTGCAGCCAAACAGACTAGCTCGTGGCTTGGCTCCTTGCATTGCCAAGCGCGATGGATGCATATCGCTCCGTTTCTTTCAAACAACCAGTGACCAATTGAAAGGCGTGTCTACACCGCACAAAGACGTGTAGATGCACTGCTTCAGGCAGAATGGCTGGCGCAAAGCAGACAATGCTGCCCTTGGGGTCGGGCGCCTCCTGTCCAAGCCTGCTTTCACCGCTGCGCCTTCCCGTAGTCGGCGACTGGACCTGAACCCTCGCCGGCACCGACTGCACACCTCAAAGAGCCCCACGACGACCTCTGTTTACCCCGCCGCGCAGCTTCACCTCCAAAACACCACCCCTCGAAGAGCCCCCAGACCCTCCCGACACACTCCACTTGTCCCAATTAGACACTGCTCGCATCGAAGAAACATGTGCAAGCATTTCGGCGCAGAGGGCCATTCATCCATCGACATCACGAAGGGCCGGGAGATTCTGCCTGCCAATGTCAAGCCTGTGCACTATGACTTGACCCTCGAGCCGGACTTTGAGAAGTTCACGTACGAGGGGACTGTAGTCATTGAGTATGCAATTGAGCACGTAGTCACTGGGGCTTACTTTGCTGACTCTCTACCAGCTTGGACGTCGTCGACGATACCACCTCGATCTCCCTCAACACGAACGAGCTCAAGATTCACTCGACAAAAGTCACCGCAGGCGAACAGGTCATCTCCGAGTCACCCACCGTCTCTCACGATGAAGATGCGCAAACGACCAAGGTCAGCTTTGACCAGACAATTTCGGGCGGAAGCAAGGCGAAGCTCACGCTGACCTTCACTGGAACGCTGAACGACAACATGGCCGGCTTTTACCGCTCCTCGTTCAAGGCAGAGGACGGTTCGACCACATACATGGCTACCACGCAAATGGAGCCTACCGATGCTAGGCGGGCATTCCCATGCTTCGACGAGCCAGCGCTGAAGGCGAAGTTCACTGTCACCCTCATCGCGGATGAGAAGATGACGTGCTTGAGCAACATGGACGTGGCTTCGGAGAAAAAGGTGGACTCGAAGGTCTCAGGCGGAAAGAGGAAGGCTGTCACGTTCAACCCGACTCCACTGATGTCGACATATCTCCTAGCCTTCATCGTTGGAGAGCTCAACTACATCGAGACGAACAACTTCCGTGTACCTGTGCGAGTGTATGCGCCAAAAGACAGGGATATTGCGCACGGCCGATTCTCGCTCGAGCTCGCGGCGAAGACCTTGGAGTTCTACGAAAAGACCTTCAACAGCCCCTTCCCACTGCCAAAGATGGACATGGTTGCCATTCCCGACTTCAGTGCAGGCGCCATGGAGAACTGGGGTCTTGTCACGTATCGCGTCGTGGACGTCCTTATTGATGAGAAGGTCAGCGGCGCAGCTGTTAAGCAGCGGGTAGCCGAGACTGTGCAACACGAACTCGCACATCAGTGGTTCGGCAATCTGGTGACCATGGACTTCTGGGATGGTCTGTGGCTAAACGAGGGTTTCGCGACATGGATGTCTTGGTACTCTTGCAACATTTTCTATCCCGATTGGAAGGTTTGGGAGGGTTACGTTACAGACAACTTGGCCGGTGCTCTTTCGCTGGACTCCCTACGCAGCAGTCATCCCATCGAAATACCAGTCAAGCGAGCAGACGAGATCAACCAAATATTCGACGCGATTTCGTACTCGAAAGGCTCCAGTGTTATCCGCATGATCTCGAAGTACATCGGTGAAGAGACCTTCATGGAGGGCATCCGGAGATATCTCAAAAAACATGCTTATGGCAACACCGAGACTGGCGACCTTTGGGCTGCGCTTGCTGATGCTAGTGGCAAGGACGTCGGGAAAGTTATGGATATTTGGACTAAGAAGGTCGGCTTCCCGGTAGTCACTGTTACCGAAGGCACCGACTCCATCCACCTCAAGCAGAACCGCTTTCTCCGCACAGCCGATGTCAAGCCGGAAGAGGACCAGACGCTTTACCCGATATTTCTAGCACTGCGAACGAAGGAGGGTGTTAACGAGGATTTGACGCTCTTCGACCGGGAGGCTGACTATAAGCTGAAAGACCTGGACTTTTTCAAGCTCAATGCTGATCACTCTGGCATCTATCGGACCTCGTATTCGCCGGAGCGATTAAGCAAGCTTGGGGCTGCTGCGAGGGATGGACTTCTTACCGTGGAAGACAGGGCTGGAATGATTGCCGACGCTGGATCATTGGCTGCCTCTGGTTACCAGAAGACGTCTGGCATTCTCTCACTCCTTGATAGCTTCAAGGACGAGCCAGAGTTTGTAGTTTGGCAGGAGATTACCGGTCGCATTGGGTCACTTCGTGGTGCATGGATGTTCGAAGACCAGAAGATCAGGGATGCTCTGAAGAAGTTCCAACTCGAGCTCAGTGCAGACAAGGCACATGAACTGGGATGGACTTTCAGTGACAATGATGGTCACATTGAACAGCAGTTCAAGGGCCTAATGTTCGGTGCTGCAGGTATTGCTGGTGATGACAAGATCACCAAAGCATCTTTCGATATGTTTGAGAAGTTTAAGGCAGGAGACAAGTTGGCCATTCATCCTAACATACGCGGCAGCGTATACGCCATCGTTCTGGCCAATGGTGGCAAGGAAGAGGTAAGTTAGCTTTGATATGCATTGAGCTACAACTAACAACCTGAAGTATGATGTCGTGGTCAACGAATCCCTTCACGCTGCTACGAGCGATGAGCGCAACTCCGCTCTCCGCTCCCTTGGCCGCGCCAAATCACCTGAATTGATACAACGCACTCTTGATTTCGCTCTTAGTAAAGATGTCAAGGGCCAGGACATCTACCTACCGATCTCAGCCTTGCGATCACACCCCGAAGGCTGCTACGCGCTTTGGCAGTGGGTCAAGGACAACTGGAAGGAACTCGAGAAGAGGCTGCCTCCTAGTCTGAGCATGCTAAGCTCCGTCGTGTCCATCACAACATCCAGCTTTACCCACCGTGAGCACATCAAGGATGTCGAGGCCTTCTTCAAGGACAAGAGCACAAAGGGCTTTGATATGTCGCTATCCCAGAGCCTTGATGCTATCAGCGCTAAGGCTGCTTGGCTCGAGCGAGATTCGGAGGACGTCAAAACTTGGCTTCAGGAGCACAAGTACTTGTGATCGATGACAAAAGATGTCTCCTCATGAGACGTTAGGCATCTGAGTTACATGCAGCTCGATCTTATAATGGAGCGCAAGCACCATGCTCATAGACGTGTGTACGATAACGATAGAAGAAAATACAAAAGGTAAGATCTATTTTGATGTATGAAAACGAATGCCTCAATCGCTTTCGTGTATCAACCGTATCAGCCTTTATATCCAAGTGACTTGCATTACGTCGGATAGAAAGTCTAGCTTATCGATAAGATCAAATGCTTAGGAGGACATCGACGGGTAATAGCAGTAGTTTCGCTGTCGGACGCTCACTTGTGACAAACTCCAAGATTAATGGGTTGAACATGTGAATGTTAACCGCATATACGACCTGCTCTAAGTAGTGTTGAGGCGATACAAAAATAGCATAGTCAAGGGATTACCGGGAGCATTCCGAAAGGGTCTACGCTGGTGGATCCGCAACGTCAGCGTTCTCAGCGCGCGCCTTGGTGGCCAGACATGTGAGTATCGTATGTCAAGCCTTTCGTAGCCGTGTCTTTTACACATGCCGACTCTGAGACTATGTGGCACTTGGTAGCATCCCTTCCGCATGCTTCTGCACGCGATTCCCCGCTCCGGGTTCGCTGCAATTGATTCCAATTCCACTCGTTCGGTTTACGATTTGCCCAGCGCTCAACAAATGCGCCCACCTACCAGCTTCCGAAGAAGAGCACACGCCCGCTCATGCGCATACCTCGAGACATATCAGGTACAACTCGGTATCCAGAAGCTGTCGAAACAAGAAGTCGATCCATCAAGACGTTGGATAGCACATTATGGCGCAGGACCCAAAACCACCAGACCCGCAAGCTGATGCGCCGGCGATTGCGGACGTCGAAGCGCTTGAGATGTTCCGCAGGTCACCGCACCCGTACCTCCGTCACAGGGATGAAATCAGAAAGCCATCGCCCAGCCGATTCACCACCTCTCGCCCACAGTCGCGAACCCCTCCTCGGCCCTCCGACCGCCCAATAGCCGACGAAGATGGAAGGAAGCGTAGGAAAACCTCACAATCACCGAGCGAGAGCGGCACCGAGGCAGATGACGAGGGATACAACTTCGTGAAAGCGCTCCCTGCTCCTCCATTACGACCGCATAAAGGGCTTCGCGATACACGGGGATCAGGGAAGGAGGATTGGGCTAGTCCTCTGCTCACGCCTACACAAATCGACGATGAAGGGCGAAAGCTCTCCGAGGGGTACTTCAATGACATCAAGAAGGGCCCACGAAAAGGGGAGGCACCTCTGACAGACGAAGAGGCAACAGCAGCAAGAACAAAGTATCTCAAGAGGCGGCGGAATGAGCTTTTACGGAGAACGACAGAGACAGCATTGCTGGCTGGTATCAGCGTCCTGGCAGTTCACGGTTGTAATTGCTGGGACAAACTGTTAGGATGGCACAGAGGTGAGCACTTGTGATCACCTGTGTACAGCTTGGAGAATGCTAATGGATGTTCAGTAGAACTAGTGACCCACTCTGCGGTCATGGCTGGCGCTCTTGGTCTATATCCACTCCGACTACTTTACTATTCATGGAGAGCAGACTCGAAACTCAAAATACGGCGTCGAATACACCTACCTGCGGCTTTTGATCCGGCCACGATCTTGTATCCCCCAATAATACCTGTCCTAATATCGATATCTTTGTTCTCTTCATTCCCAAAAGTATTGCTACCCAACATCCTTCTTGGACTCGCCGCATTGCCGCCACGAGTGATACCCTTCAGAAACGCGACTCTGGGGTACTCAAATCTCCACTGGCTTTTATCTATCTTACCATTGATCGCCGCCGAGTACACCAACATACCATCGACCCTTTTCGCGCTGAAACCGTCTCAGCTTAAACTTCCCCCACCGGATAAGGCCTTGGATCCTGAGCTTCTGGCCACTCTCTTCCCTTTACATCAAGCTCTGCTTCCACCATTGTACTACCTCACTACTACAAGCCTGCTACCTGCAGAGCTTCATTTACTTTCTATTGGGCTTATCAATATGCTTTTGTTCTCAGACTCTCCGCAAGCCACCATTTTGAAGATCTTACTGTGGCTAGGCGGCCTAGGCGTCTTCGTGCTCTGCGGAAGGGTTCTCAAGTGGGGCGTAGCACTTGCCCGGATACCGCGTTGGAGGCTGAGACGAGCTGGACAAGTCATAAAAGCACGGCAGTCGTTCTTGCAGATCTTGAACGAGAGTCTCAGACCGAAACAAACGCAGGCCGCTGCCAGAGGCGACGTCACAGATAGCGATGCGGATGAAGATGAGCCATTTTTGCAGAACCCGCTGCAGAAGACGAAGAGTCTCAAAGTGAACATTCTAGACTCTATGCGAAATAGCAAGCTACTTTCGAATGGACACGAGCCACACTCGGCAGTAGAGGCGAAGAAATCGGGCTTTGAAGAATCGGGCGGTCAAGTGGAGGAGTTAAATCACCCCAGGCGCAAGCGGAGAAATACACTTCCTGTTCCTGCGGCTGAAGATCATACCTCGAGCCATCGATATACGCAACGGAAACGCTCAAGGTCGATCGCGCAGGCGTACCTCTCGCTTACACCTACACAAGCAACGATCAGGAAGTGGCTCTACGCAGGATACTTCTATCTCATCGTCGTCATCATCATTCTCGGGCCAATTCGCTACACAATTGGCAAGTATGCTCTGCACAACCACGAACCATTCGGATGGGCGATAAGCTACCTATTCGGCAACATACCGAGAGTGCGATGGGAAGCCATTAACTGGAACCTGGACTGGTGGATCCCACTTCCTCCGATGCTTGACATTGAGAACCTCGCAGAGATATCTGAGAGCCTCTCCCGCGCTGAACATGTTCGTCACATCATACTCGGCGAAGCAAACACACGTCTTCTATTATGTGTATACTGCGTTGCCACCATTGTCGTCGGACTGATTTCCGTCTTCTCCCTCTCTGCGGTCGTGGAGGTCGACACGCGCAGAAAGGTCTTCCACGGCACGATGGTCGCCATGCTGCTCCCGACTATCTACATCGACCCTTGCTTCGTCGCGCTCGCACTCGCGCTCGTTCTCGCCATCTTCATTCTGTTGGATCTCATCCGCGCGTCGCAGCTCCCACCACTTTCTAAGCCCATCGCCAGATTCCTTACCCCATACGTTGACGGTCGTGATCTTCGAGGACCGGTCGTGGTATCGCACATCTTCCTCCTCATTGGATGCGCTATCCCACTTTGGCTGTCGCTTGCAGGCGTCGAGCGGATGGGCGACGAGCCATGGCAGGGCTGGGAAGTCCAGACAAGAGACGTCAGTATGGTTGCAGGCGTAATATGCGTAGGCATGGGTGATGCCGCAGCCTCGCTAATCGGCCGCCGCTACGGACGGCGGAAGTGGCCCTGGGCAGGCGGGAAGTCGCTCGAAGGCTCATTAGCATTTGCCGTCGCCGTCACTATAGGCCTTGTGTTTGGCCGAGTATGGCTTCATGTAGGCTGGAGCGACTCTCAGGCCGCACCAAAGACAGCGGCTGATTGGATTCAAGACGCAGTCGTAACAACGGCCAAAGCCGCTCTGTGTGCAGCAGGCGCGAGCCTCAACGAGGCTGTGCTCACAGGCGGGAATGATAACGTGATCGTGCCAGTCATACTGTGGGTGCTGGTGAGAGGTGTCAGGCTCTAGGCAGGTGAGATTCAGCCGCATCAGGTGGTTACGCAGGTACGGCGTTTGTTCAGGCGCACCGGGTCTTAGTCTCAGTTCTTCTCGGTGGAACAAACATTTGCTCTTTGAAACTGCGCGGCGCGAGGTTGGAGAAAGTGGGACATGCTTGACCTTTTCTTGGGACTTGGTGTCACGATTGGGAGTTTAGATATCGGGTGTAGAATCAAAAGGGGGCGACTGTTTGTTCTTTGTGTAATCTGGGGAACTTGCGGCTCTTGTTTGGTAGACTAGACAGGCGAGAGAGGCTCACGTGGACGTAGACGTCACTTTCCAGACTCCTGGACTGCAGCTTGCGCAGGGTCCTAGGGCTTGCATAGTACGGGAGTTATAGTGACGTAGACGGCTTGCTATCTTCAACGGTTTTGAAGTCTAGAAGGAGAACTCCAAGAGTGTTCCTTTGAGCATTGATTGATGTTGTGGCAATTGCTGCTACTAGCTGATGTAAGCTAGATGGCTTGTCTATCTTGTCTAAACGTCATTCGAACTGGGGAGATAACGATATCTTCTATCCCACTGTGCATGTATGCGGGGATTGAACAAGCATATGTTGAAGCGCCTCTACAAAGCTTGCATGTCCACAAGCCGTAGGTTTCCGTTCACGTCAAGTCACTTGCTCTTGGCGCAAGGCTGAGCGAGACATCCATGCCTGCTGCCGATGTATGTAGCTTATGCGCCGCCAGATTGGTAGAGCCTCGTGCGAGTACCTGCTGGTACCGCCACTTAGTGTTTCAAAGCAACTCTCAGATGTAGACAAAGGCCTGCTTGCAAATTCGAGCACAACGTCATAAGTGGTCCTGCAACGGAACGGGACCCACCGGAACACTAATACCATTCCATATCAGGCTTCAAGTCACGGCGGATAGCTGGCTGGCAGTGCACGGTAATGTTGGGTGCGGGGTTCGACAGGTCGACACCATATTCGGCCTATCAAAGAAATGGACAGGCGCAGCTGCTGGGAGCGGCCAGAGTCCTCGACGATAACAATCTAAGGTGTGGGAGTGCAAGCGTTGGCGCGGCCGTGGTGGTGATTGGGCGACGCGCGCAACGCGCTCTGCTGAATCCAGCATGCCGCGAGGCAGCAGCAAGTGTTGCGCATATGCGACGGTGCTCACATCGTCGCAGTTGCCTATTGGGACATGGCCTTGGGTGCCTGAGGGCACGGCGTGTTGCGCGAAGAGGTACCTCCATGGGCGAATTGCGTGCGAGGGCGTCATTCAGTCGGCCACATGACGGCGGCGTCCTGTCTACATAGCCAGCGGGGTGCGCTCGTGAGGAGCGCCACGAGACGGCGAGGTACCGCGAGGACCGCGCAACAGAGAGACGGCTGGACGTGTGCATCTGCGCAATTCAAACATCACTCTCCAGCGCAAAGAAGGTCGATGATCTGCGGGCCCGGATGTAGCCTTCACGCGTCGCCTTATCAGTCTATCGGCCAAGCGCGCTAGCTCCCCATGACTGGTCTGGAGTCCCCAGGTCAACCTCTCTCCAGCCTGACAACTGCTCTTGCAGCTCGTCTCTCCTCTTCTCCTCTTGCTTGCCTTCTCTCCGTGTAATCTGCTTTATTCTTCTTCTTTCACCCTTGCGCCTTTAACCCCCCCGTTGCTCCTCCGGGCCGGCTCGTCCATAGCCGTCACCTTGCATCCAGTCCAGTCACTATCGATAGCCCAGCAGCACCCACGCCTCGAAGGCTCCAGCTCCAGCCTGCCCTTATACCACTCCCTCTACCTGCCTGCAACCCTCGCCAGACGGACGCGAACCTTGTATCTTGACGACGTAACACCACAGTAGCTTATTAGCCTGTTCCGCATCCTTGTCCACCGCCTCGTCGCCTGCACCCTCGCAGCATTGTATCATACCTACCCTCAACCTCGACTTACCTACTGTTACCCCTACCGACGCCAGCCCATGTGTAACGCTCTCACTGCCACACTCTATCCGCATCTCCGTTGGTAGCTGAAGACTGGGCACACACATACAGAGGGAGGACCAAGCCAGGCCGGCCAGCCAGCGCCGTCACCATGGCCACTCCATCGAACCCATATGCCACGCGCCGGTCGGGTGCGTCGCCGTCTTCGTCTGCTGCGGCAGAGCAGATCATCGGCAAGTTCAAGCGTATGGATCACATTGGGAAGGGCAGCTTTGCAGAGGTCTACCGGGGCATCCACATAGTAGGTCACGGCCTTCACCTTACCCTCCCATCTACTTCCAGACGGGTCGCTCCTTCCCCAGAGTCTCAACTAACTTCAAGTGAAATGGGTGCTAACGTATTGCGCCTCCAGGAAAAGCGCCAGTCTGTCGCCATCAAGTCTGTCAACATGAACAAGCTGAACAAGAAGCTCAAAGACAACCTCGTCTCCGAAATCTCGATCCTCAAAAGCCTGCACCACCCACACATCGTGTCGCTCATTGATTGCCAAGAAACCCCGTCGCGGATGCACATTATCATGGAGTTCTGCGAGCTAGGGGACCTGTCAGCCTTCATTAAGAAACGTGCAGACCTCGTCAATCACCCGCAGACGCAGCGCATGATCGAGAAATATCCAAACCCGGCGGTCGGTGGCCTAAATGAAGTCATTGTGAGGCATTTCGCGAAACAGATGGCCAGCGCCCTGGAGTTTCTGAGATCGAAAAACTACATCCATCGTGACCTAAAGCCGCAAAACCTACTACTGAACCCCTCATCACTCTACTACTCGCAAAGTGGGACGCTGGAACGTATGCCCTTGGCTGCCGACGCGAACTCGCTAATCCCCTCTACTGGCATCGAATCTTTGCCAATGCTCAAGGTCGCTGATTTCGGCTTCGCTAGGGTCCTGCCCTCGACTTCGCTGGCTGAAACTCTCTGTGGCTCTCCGCTCTACATGGCACCGGAGATCCTGCGATACGAAAAGTATGACGCAAAGGCCGATCTGTGGTCCGTCGGAACTGTACTATTCGAGATGATGTGCGCTCGACCACCATTCAGGGCAAATAACCACGTCGAGCTACTACGGAAGATCGAAGAGCGCAAAGATCACATTAGGTTTCCAGAAGGTATCATCTCTAGTAGGGCCATGAAGAACCTCATCCGTGCCTTGTTGAAGCGGAAACCCACTGAGCGCATGTCATATGATAGCTTCTTCTCAGACCCAGTGATTCGCGAAGACATCCCCGATCTCGTTGCTGAAGATCTCCCACAAGCGATGCAGGCCTCGGAACTGGAGCCGCCGGTCGAGGAGCCGCCAAAGCGAGTTCAGAAGATGCCCGCTGAGCTCGATCGACGAGCTTCAGAATATTCGCGGTCACCCAGAGACAGGACAAGTCTTGGGACAACTCCGCCATCTCGACCGAGCTCTCGCCCTGTATCCGGGCACTTTCCTGGCACTCCCCCACGGCCCACAAATCTCCGACGAGCAAGCAACACGCCAATTGAGCCGATCGAAGAGCATGTACCCCAGCGTGAGCGCCGTCCAGTCCTCACAAATGCGTTAACTGCGCCTCCTGGACGTACGGCAACCTTGCAGGACCAAGCTGCAGCGCCCACTGCCAGTGGCCACCGACGTAGATTCTCTCGAGATGACCAGGCTCCAGCACCTTCAGGACTTAAAGAACACCTTGACCGCGAGCGAATACCGCAAAGGGCGGAGGCGAATGCGATGCGGGAAGCAGCAGAACGCGCTGCGCAAGATAATGCTCTGGACGAAGGTTTTGTGTTTGTAGAGAAACGCCGCGTGGAGATTGACGCCTTGGCAGACGAGATTGCCGCCAGTCCACAAACACAGCGAGACCGAATGATCAATCGAGAAAGCGCAATGAGGCGGCGGTCAACAACGCAAGGATCCCCAACGTCCACCACAGGCGCGACAGTACCCTCGAAAGCTATCCAAATTCAGCAAAAGCCAGCTCTCACGCATCAACGGACCGGCTCTTACGAGCGTCGACGACAGTATCGCCCGAGCTTTGAAAGTGCCACATCCGCCCTGTCGAAAGCCATGAACATGGTGAACATTCGAGGACTTGGGCTATCGCCGCCAGTGATCAAAGGCGTGTCACCGCCTCAAGGATACGCTGCGTTCCCTACGTATCCTACCGCGCAGAGCAGCTTGTTGCTTGTCGGAGATGGCGGAAAGACTACAAGTAAAGACGAGGACTCAACTGTGGTGAAGAAGATCGAAGAGCTGGCACAACTGAGTCATGTCATCTATGGCTTCGCGGAGGTCAAGTACCGACAACTGGTCCCCCTCGCACCCAGCGATCAAGGCCTAGGTATTGGCCCCACTGGAGTCGCCAGAAAGCCAAGCAGCGACGTGATCGTAGACGATGACGATGATGACGACCTCACGCCAGAGACGGTGCTCGTCATTTCTGAGGAAGCCCTTGTCTTGTACGTGAAGTCGCTGGCTATGCTGAATAAGGCTATGGACGCTGCCGGGAGCTACTGGAACCGAAACCGGCGAGGTAGTGCCTCTCCTGACTCAGCGCAGCGCGCAACGACGAACGCCAACCGGCTAAGCCAAGTTGTGACCTGGGTGCGAGACCGATTCAACGAATGCTGCGTCAAGTCGGAGATTGTGGCTCGCAAGCTCAAGCAGGCTCAACAGCAACTGCCAGCGGACCACCCAAGCCATCCCCAGAACCTGTCAGCCACCGGCTCCGCAACCACGGTCGGATCCGCTGAAAACATCCTGCTCACCACTGGCGTTACAGCTGAGAAACTGATGTATGACCGAGCCCTTGAGATGAGCAGACAGGCCGCCGTAGACGAGCTCACCGGGCTTAATTTGGCAGGTTGCGATATCAATTACTGGACTGCCATCGTCATGCTCGAAGCCATTCTCGAAGACGAAGATGAGTCGAGCAGTCGCAACCGGCTTGACGGGGAGGAGATCAATGGTCTAGATGGCGAGGACCGGCAGTCCATCCAGAAACGTAGGTTCACCTTGTCAGACGTAAAAATAGAGCAGCTGGCTAACGTACGATTAGTTCTCGAGCAAATGCGCGGTCGACATCGCGTACTCAAGAAGAAGCTAGAGCTGCAGAAGACGCAGAAGCGCGTTTCCATCACCAGTGCGCCGGCGCCGTATCCTGCAAGTCGCAGCTCGCCATCCTCTCAAGGGACCGCGAGATGATTCGGTCCGTCCGTCACCGTCAACAACATATACCCGTATAAAACACTCAGCATTGCATTTGTTCGGCGTTTTGTTCCGGGAAAGAGGAGGCGTTCGTTTGGAATCCACACTCTCCTCCCCTCCTTTTGTCGCTCTTGATTTTGTTTTTCACACTAGCTTTGTCTCAGTTTCCGCCGCCTCCAGGCTCCAGGTATATAGGCGCCAAACGACTTTGGGGGGCTTTGGGCGCACGCACGCATCATCTACAGCATATGTGATACCACAGCGCGCCGGCATTCCACTACTTCATTCCACGGTGTTTTCCCTTGGGCTCTGAATGGGTTAGTTACATCAGGGCCGGCGTTTTTTTGTTTTTTGTTGGATTGGGGGCTTCGGCAGTGTAACGTGGTTCGGTTCGGTTCATGAGCGGCTTTTGACTTTACTATATTAGACTGGCACATCACCACACGGGAGGACAGAACGGACGGACGCATTTGGCTCGGGTCGATTGACAAGCAAGCCAGCCAGCCATGCATGCATGCATGCATGCGGCCAGCGAGCAAGCGAGCGAGGATCAGATTCATGGCCCTAGCGGATTAGCGCAGTAGGTTGAGATTGATTGAATATATGATATCATTATTTACATCTGCAATTGCGTTGTCTTATTGATCGTCGGAGATCGTCGTTCGAGATTCTCTTTCCCGGTGAGAGGGGAGAACTTCCCCCCCTGTTGATCTTCGTGATCTTGGTTGATCTTCCCTAGGCCTGGCATTTCCCGTTTCCCGGCTTTGCGGTCGCTCGCTCGCGAGCTGTGTTTATCGATTAATGGAGATGGATGTCGATGCTTTAGGGCATTGGGTAGCATGCATGCATCAATGACGGGGCGATTCGCGTAAGTTAGGTACATTAGCGCTAGGGCTTCTTGATCCTGGACGTGGAGGCAGCGCGTTTTAGGGCTGGATTGATCTACCGATGCGATCTACACAACCTGACTCGGACATCTCATTTTGAGGAGTCGTGGGTTTGCGGACTTGCTTGCGGCTTCGTCTTTCAGTCTGTCTCTCTATACACAGACAACATTTTACTCCAATGAACTCCCGTTCCAAAGGAGACGCTGTCTGGCCGGCGTTTAGACTGTGCCTTCCCCTACACACCCCTCCTTGGCAATATTTCCACTTCCCCTCAACTCAACAAGTTCTAGTTACCATCAATCCCCCTTGCAATTTCTCCTCACCAACGCAGATGCAGAAGTACAGCCAGCCTCAAAACGACCAAATACATAACCCCAGCGCTACTAACGGTGCTAGTTCAGCCCAGCTGGAGGGACGCATTGGGCCAGGCACACGGCACGGAGAAGCGATTCTTGAATCTGATTGAGCTTGGGCTCTGGACTGCTGCGCCGTAACGAGGTTAGGTTTACACACGCACGGCACATAGCACATGGAGCAACGCGCTGAGGCGTTGGGTCTAACTCATTGAGCTTGGACGGCGCTGGAAACGCGCCCGTTTTGGGTGGTTAAACAACTTAGGGCTGAACTAGCGCATGTCTGTCTGTGATGAACCTCGTGGGCTTGGGTTGACGCACGCACGAATTTAGAAACCCAAGCTGCTGATCTAGACCACTCCGGGTGGAAGCGAGAGACGATGCGATCTTCTTCCTCGCTAGTTAGTCCAGATGGATGTTGGGTTTTCAACATACCCCTGACTGACACGGCACGGTAAAAGCCTTCAGCCTCACGACGCCAAGATGGCGTTCTCCTTCACACGTTCTGACAGCTGAAGGCAACGACGCTTGTTTCGACGCGACTCAAACGCCTTGTTTCTGTTAAGCCTCCCCGTGTGGTGTGTGTGATCGGACTACGCTCCGGCGCCTTGTTGTTCGTAAGCGGCAAACGGGAAGAGAAGGGGATGAATCATGGCGTGCGTGCGTGCATATCAACTTGGCGGTGGTGGTGGTGATTCTTGCAGATGGGGATGTGCGGAAGCGGGATGAGGGATGAGACGGGCAAATGTTGCAATGCCGATAATAATCTCCTCATAGTTTTCGGGCTGGAAGCCGTGGAGAGAGGGGGCTGAACCGGGGGTTAGCGATGACGAAGGGGATGAGGAGGAGGAAGGGAGATTAAGGTATAGTATATCTACTTCGTGCCTCTCTGTTGAAGTCGGGTTTCTTCTTCTTTTCTTTACGGACGTCACTCGTTTCTGCGTCAGTCAGTCAGTCAGTTGATTTTACCTGTTCCTATATTGGACTACTACTACTATACTCGTTCACTTAATTCCCCCGTATACTCCCTCCCCCTAATACACTAGTATACATAATACACCTCACGATGCGTTCCCTCATCCTCCTCGCCCTCACGGCTCTCGCCGCTGCCGGCGGTGAATCCGTCAGCAAGACGGGCCGCTGCGGTGCCTCGTTCGGGCTCACTTGCGCAGGCTCCTCGTACGGCTCCTGCTGCAGTCAGTACAACTGGTGCGGCTCCACCGCTGCCCATTGTACTGAGGGCTGCCAGTCTGGCTTTGGGTCTTGCGAGACGACCGCCCCGGCTAAGGGCAGTGAGAGCCCGGATGGTTCGTGTGGTGGAGATAAGGGGTATACATGCTTGAAGAGTGCGTTTGGTAACTGCTGTAGTCAGTATGGGGTATGTTCTGTTCCAAGCTACTACCATAGTGAAATGGTTCTTGACTGCTGTATGAGATGGTGGTGCTAATGTGATTGCGAATAGTGGTGTGGTAGCTCCAACGCCTACTGCGGAACGGGCTGTAATTCGGCTTTCGGTACTTGCAATGGCGGCTCAAAGTCCTCGTCTTCCGTCTCTCCGGTTCGATCTTCGAGCACGCGTGCGGGATCTACGCTGTCAACTTCCACGCGTTCGACTTCCTCGCGTGCTGCTGGGTCGTCGACAGCTTCGTCTACGCGTGCTGCTAGGTCGTCTTCGTCGTCGTCCACGCGTGCTCCCAGGTCTTCTACGTCTTCCTCCACGCGTGCTTCTAGGTCGTCTACGTCGTCGTCTACCCGCCCTGCTAGGTCTTCTACGTCTTCCTCCACGCGTGCTTCTAGGTCGTCTACGTCGTCGTCTACCCGCCCTGCTAGGTCTTCTACGTCGTCGTCTTCGCGTCCTGCTCGATCGTCGTCGTCTTCGACTCGGGTATCTTCTTCGACACCGGTTGCTTCCTCATCGTCCGTTGCTTCTTCAACGCCGGTTGCTTCGTCATCGTCGGTTGCTTCGTCGACGCCTATTGCCTCGTCGTCGTCGTCGGTTGCCTCCTCTTCGGCTGTCTCCAGCTCCGCGCCTGTCACTTCGAGCAGTGTCTCCAGCTCCGCACCTGCTTCTTCAAGCAGCGTTTCCAGCTCTGCGCCTGCGTCTTCGAGCAGCGTTTCCAGCTCCGCGCCTGCCGCCTCGAGCAGTGTGTCTAGCTCCGTGCCAGCTTCTTCGAGCAGTGTTTCTAGCTCTGCACCTGCATCCTCCAGCAGCGTCTCTCGATCAGCTTCATCTTCAACTGCCTCTCGCTCGTCTACCAGGAGCTCCTCAACCAGGAGTGCTCGCAGCACCTCCACACGATCATCATCCACGAGGAGCTCATCGTCCAGGAGTGCTCGCAGTACCTCCACTCGATCATCGTCAACCCGAAGCAACACTCGCTCATCGTCCACTCGCAGCACTCGATCGTCCACACGCTCTTCCTCCAGCGTGTCGAGCACCCCCTCCGCATCACGGTCGTCGTCTGTGGTCTCGAGCAGTGTCTCTCAATCTTCGGTTGTGTCTTCGACCCCTGCGAGCACGCCTGTAGTGAGCTCATCTGCCACTCCTTCAAGCAGTGTCTCATCGTCGGCGGTTTCTTCTTCGAGTGCTTCTCCCTCGGCTTCGGTTTCTAGCTCTGCTTCGGTGTCCAGCTCTGCTTCGGTTTCCAGCTCTGCTTCGGTTTCCAGCTCTGCTTCGGTTTCCAGCTCTGCTTCGGTTTCCAGCTCTGCTTCTCAATCATCGTCAGTCTCTAGCTCCGCCTCTCGATCATCGTCAGTCTCTAGCTCTGCTTCTCAATCATCTTCGGTCTCTAGCACTGCCTCCCGGTCTTCCACTGTATCCTCCTCGAGTGCGTCGCGCACGTCATCGGCTTCTTCTACCCGTTCGTCGACAGCCTCCCGCTCGTCGACTACTAGCAGCGCTTCCCGATCCTCCACCCGTTCGTCAACCCGTTCATCGACACGCTCATCAACCCCCTCGTCGTCCGCTACTCGAAGCTCTACTCGAAGCTCTACTCGAAGCTCTACTCGAAGCTCTACTCGAAGCTCTACTCGAAGCTCTACTCGAAGCTCTACTCGAAGCTCTACTCGAAGCTCTACTCGAAGCTCCACTCGCTCGTCAACCCGCTCGTCCACCAGGAGCTCTACTCGCTCATCCACTCGCACCTCATCGGTCTCCCGAACTGCCACGCCAACGCCAACAGTTCCCGTCATTGTCTCCGTTGTTGAGTCCGCTGTCAGCTCTCTCGTCACCGCCCTCAGCTCCCCTGTGAGCTCTGCTGTGGACGGCGTTGTAACTCCTATCCCGTCCGTTGTCAGCTCTCTCATCTCCGACGTTGTGTCCATTGCCACTCCCATTGTCTCCGTGGTAGAGAGCATCAAGACGCCTATCATCGCGACTCCCGTGTCAGTGGTTGCCTCCATCGTCACTCCCATTATCGAAATGCCTGTCTCGATTGTAGAGAGCATCAAGACGCCTATCATCGCGACTCCCGTGTCAGTGGTTGCCTCCATCGTCACTCCCATTATCGAAACGCCTGTCTCGATTGTAGAGAGCATCAAGACGCCTATCATCGCGACTCCCGTCTCAGTGGTTGCCTCCATCGTCACTCCCATTCTCATTATACCTACGGATGATTAGACAAGCAATAGTCCTACCGAGTACTGATGTGGAGCTGATGACGCTCGACGTGGAGGATTCTACAAACCGATAAAAGAGAAAGGGCGCAGTTTACTTCCTTATGTCTATCTAATACACCGTTAATGAAATTGCTCTTCTTGATTCGCGCCACATGATGCTTCTTCTAAACATGCCAACTCCTCATTTCTCCTTCTTCTTAACCGTCCCTCTACCTCAATCCTCGCCACTAACTTCTCCGCGAGACTCCAAGCTTCCTTACTCCCCAGTTTCAAGATGTTTTCACTAGCCACCAAAAACCTCTGCTTGAACGCATTCCACAGCTCCTCATCAGCAGCCTCTCCAATCCCCGGCCTCGGATAGAACGGATCGTTTTTGACAAACGCCACGCAGGCTTGCTCGATACCTTCTTCGTCCATGGAGAGCGGTCGACAGCAGTCAAAGTCGAGGATCCACATGCAGTGAGCGCCCAAGTATTCAGACTGAAAAGCAGATGAAGCTAGAAACTCAACTCCTCGCGGAGGAGCAAGCACAAACTCGACATCATTCGCGTCGATACGAGCACCCCAATGCATCAGCGCGAGGGCATCCGCCATGGTGTCTGCGTAGGCACCGGCGTCCAGACCGAGCGCGTCCATTTGATCGATATGGAGGGGCACATTGCGGATACTGAAGCGCTGGAAGCGCGATGTATTCGTCGCCTCTTGTCCGTGGTGGCGACGTCGTCGTCGTCCTAGATATGGTCGAATCAGACAGGCATCATCGTCGGGGTTAGTCTTCACAAACTCAGACAGCGGAGCGTTGCCAGCGCAGAATAGGTCGACAATTTTGTCGCTAATTGATCTGGGTACCTTGGGGATGCGCTCTGAGATGAGCGCCCTGCAAGCGGAGTAGCCTGCGAGGAATTGAGGTAGGTGTGGTAGCTACCAGACGTCGCTTGGTTGGAGTAGCCCGTAGCACTGCGGTATGGAGAGAGGTGTTGATGGAGGGCGTTGGAGTGTGCTTTGGAGAAGTCGCAGGTGCATGTTGTAGTCGTTTGTGACCGAACGGCCGGGCCCGCCGTCCTCGCGCTTTATCGCGGTGGATATGGAGTCCTGGCCGTTTTCGAGAGCGCAGATACTGCCGCAAAAGCCTTTTCCGATACAGCGGTATTGGATGTTAGAACTTAGCATAGTGAATGATATTAGGGGTGTAGGTGGTAGTTGCTCTAGTAAGTTTGGTTTGTAGTGATGGTACAGAAAGTGTGCATTGAAGGCCGCGACTCATATGTGTAAATGTGTCATTAGGAAGTAAGCTGTAACCATGGTTGAACAGCTCCTAGAATTTGGAAATACTACATAATGAGTGAGTTGCTATTCTGCGACTTCCATTGGCTACATCATGGTGCATCTTTATCTCGTTTGGGCCAGGGTCCATCTCCACCCCCAGATCGACAAGCCCGCTCGGCTGCACCCCAAGACTCCACTCCTCTCCACTTCACCAACGCTGCGCGCATCCACAACGTTGAGGCCCGGTCCTACTTGAGACGTCCTCCTCTCCTCTATTTTCTCTCTATATTACCAACTATGTGATGCACTTCAACCTACACATCAGGTTTCTTTGCACCATCAATCTTCTGACTGTGTAACATACCCACGCGACAACCGCAACCATGGGCCTCGGAATCCTCTCCGACCACAAACTAGAGCACGTACCCGGCACCGCGCAAGTGTTAGAGAGCGACCAGCGGAGAGAGCTCGAACAGAATGCCGCTGGGGCGAGGAGTAGTGGGCGTTTAAGGTACGATGAGACGGGGAGGATATTGCTTGTTCCGCAGCCGTCGGACGATCCGAATGATCCACTTGTACGTCCAGTCCCATCTACCCACCCACCGAATCATAAACACGGGGAAAAAAAGTAGAAATATGGTGATGCTAATATGATATGATAAAAGAACTGGTCCCTCCCCAAACGCGACGCAATCCTCGCAATCCTCTCCCTAACCGCCCTCCTCGCAACTACCCTCTCCCCCCTCCTCGCAGCAAACACGCTTAGCCTCGCCCTGTACTTCGGCCACAACCTCACCGATATGGCCCTGCTCACCGGCTATCACCTCCTCGGCGTCGGACTAGCAGGCTTCCTCTTCGTCCCTAGCGCGCGCATCTGGGGAAAACGACACGTCTATCTCCTCGGCACTGTCATTGTAGTAGCGAGCTGTGTATGGGGCGGTGTCGCAGGCAGCCAGAAAAACTACGCGAGTTTCCTGTGGGCGAGAATTGCGCAGGGCGTTGGGCTCGCGCCGTTCGAAGCGCTGGTGAATGCCAGTGTGGGAGATTTGTACCACGTGCATCAGCGGGGGGTGCGCATGGCGGTGTCGAATTTCTGCGTCTTTGGCGGGGCGTTCTTCACGCCTGTTTTGGTGGGCGTGATTTCCGACCGGATTGGGTTTGTGTGGACGTTCTATTTTGTGGCGATTTTCGCGGGTGCCATGTTGCCGCTTGTGGTGCTGTTTGTGCCGGAGACGGCGTATAGGCGGAGTCCGAGGTTTGATATTGATACGATGGGAAATCTTGTGGCGGCAGATGGGTCGGCGCTCAAGGGGGACGTGGGGAATAGCAGCAGGAATGGCGGCTCGTCTAACACCACTACCTCATCTGGCGACGTCGAAAGAGCTGAGTTACCCGGCAGCAATGGAGAAAAGCCGCCCCCTACTACAACCACCACTGACGAACACGAACAACCCACTTGGACCTCTACCTCTACACCACCCCGCAAAGCAACCTTCCTCCAATCCCTCCACCCCTTCAACGGCCGCAAAACCTCCTCCCGCTACCTGCACCTCCTCCTCCGCCCCTTCCCTCTCTTCCTACACCCCAGTATCCTCTGGTCCTGCCTAATCCAAGGCACACTAATCGGCTTCACCGTACTAATCGGCGTGTGTCTCGCCATGATCATGCTGGGCCCCCCGCTCTGGTTCGGCGAAGTAGAAACCGGCTATATGTACACGGGAGCCTTCATCGGGGCGCTACTCGGCTTCGCACTCACTGGCTTAATATCAGATTGGTCAGCGTCGTACCTGACGCGGCGGAACGGCGGCGTGTATGAGCCGGAGTTCCGCATGGTACTCGTGGTGCCGCAGGTGGTGTTTGGCGGAGCGGGGATTTTTGGCTTCGGCTGGACGAGCAGTGATACGGCAAGGTATGGATGGTTTTGGCCGTGTTTTTTCTTTGCGTTGGTGGTTGTGGGGATGGTTTGTGGGGCCGTGGGGAGTGCGTTGTATGTTGTTGATGCGCATCGTAAGTCTCTGAAAGCCTACTTTTCTCAAGTTGAGAGTGGGAGTAGGAGTGCTAATGACCAACAGGCGATATGTCCGTCGAAGCCTTCACATGTCTTCTCGTGTTCAAGAACGTATTCTCGTTCGCGCTCACGTTCAAGGGCTTCGACTGGATCGTTCAGGCGGGAAGCGTCAAGGATGTGTTTGTTGCGGTGGGGAGTGTGCAGGTTGCTGTTTGTGCACTGACGATCCCGATGTGTAAGTCTCGAGATAATCTTGAAGTAAAACAATCATGAAGCTAACATGCAGTCAGATATCTTCGGCAAGAAAAATAGGAGCTTCTTCTACCGCCACAACGTCTTCTTCAAGGCTACCGATTGGGTCGCGGATAAGTTGACGTTCTGGTAAATGCAGATGTGTTGTGTTGTTACATAGGTACCAAGATTTGAGGCCTGCGGAGTTTTATACCACTATTTGAGCGATTCTCACAAGCACATATTAATAAACTAACCTACGATATCGAGATACTAATAATCTTAATATCCTCCTCCGGCTTCTCCTTGTACACCTTTGTATTCTCAATCTTATGCACCACATCCATACCCGCGACCGCTCGTCCGAAAATCGTATGCTTGTCGTCAAGCCAAGGCTATCACATAGTTAGCAACGTATACCCACAAATTCAAGCATTTCACAGCTTACCGTCTTCTCTGTAGTTATAAAAAACTGACTCCCATTCGAGTTGGGACCAGCATTCGCCATGCTAACCGTATACGCCTTATCGTGCCTCAAGACTGAAAACTCGTCTTCAAACTCCTTACCCCAAATGCTCTCCCCGCCCGTGCCGTCGCCCAGCGGATCGCCCGTCTGGATCATGAACTTGCGGATCACGCGGTGGAAAATGACGTTATTGTAGTACCCATTACGAGCGTGCGTGACGAAGTTTTCGACGGCTTTGGGTGCAGCGTCTGGGAAGAGGCGGATGGTGATGTCTCCGTACGTGGTGTGTAGAGTAGCCGTTGTGCCCGTTGCAGCGAGAGCCTTTTCCTGCTTCTTCTGATTCGCGTTTGCACTTCTTGGCTTCTCGTTCTGCACGTCGCGGTCGGATTTCGAAGCAGTGGAGTCGTTGGTGTACATGTAAAAGCGGACTTTGCCCGAGCCGGTAGAGACTAGCATGGCGTCTCTTGCCTCGGCTTCTTGCAACAGTGGGTTCTCGCTAGCTGCCATTTCGACGGTTACGACGCCTTTCTTTTCGGGCTGGCCTTGGTAGAGACAGAGCCAGAGGGGTCGGAGGGATTCTTCTTGGCCGTAGAGCTTGACCAGCTTGTTGGTGAGCGTGTTGATCACTTTCACGCCGTACATGCTGCCGTAGAGGATGAAGTTGCTCGTCTCGTCGAAGATGACGTTCATGCGGGATCGAATTGAGGGTTGGTCGAGATCCCGCTCGATGCCTATCCTGCGCCCGAACTCCATGTCTTCGAGATGCTGTACTGCGGTTCCGGCTTGTTGCATGGAGTTGATGGTTTCGATTGATTCGTCGTATGTGCGGTAGAGCTTTCCAGTCGCAAAATCGAAGACTCGAATCTTCCTGTCTGGGAAAGATAATGTCGCGAATTGCTTCCCTGTCGGCGATATAGTGATCGACGAGGGCACGCATTTCGATTTCTTGAACTCGAAGAGATTTGTCGAACTCTTCAACGACCATACGTTGTCCGGCTTCTCGTAGTTCCCGCTCGGCCGCCAGTACTCGACCATGCCGCCTTGATCCACGCTTACAACACAGTCAAACTCGTTGTTGTACGCCATCAAACTCACTGGTGCCCTGTGCACACTCTTCAACGTCTGAATCGGCTCCAGATTTTCTCCTCTACCATCGTATATCCGGATCCAGCCATTCTCCTCCGAGCTGACAGCTAATTGCGGAAAACTCGCGCCGCGTCCATGCACCCAGCATACCGCTTTGGGGCTGTACTCCAGGCTCAGCATAGCCAGCAGATCGAACGTGACGACGTCAAATATCTTGACAGTATTATCCGAGCCCACAGTTGCGAAACTGCGCCCATCTGCGCTCGCGCTCACGGAGCGTATCTCGCCATTGTGCGCCCGGAACTCCTTCACAAACTCCACGCCGCCGAAATCCTTCTTCCAAAACTTGACCACGCCGTCAATAGAGCTCGTTATGAGAAAGTCGGTATGCGGTGTAAATGTGGTGAAGCATAGTTGCTCGCGGTGCATGAGCGACTTGAAGTATCGGGTTGCGCCTGGCAGCGCGGCGACGTAGAGCTTTTCGTATGGGAGTCTGCGCTTCTTCTTTTTCGGCGCGGAGGAAGGGAGCGCGGGGCCAAAGTCATCATCGTCGGACGATGTGTCGTCTGTAGTCTATCGTGTTAGACAGTTTGCGCGAGAGAGCTTCTGTAGAGAATTACCATCGTGGGCTGGTGCTGCAGAGTCTTTCGCTGCTGTGCGGTCGTCTGCTTCCATTTCTGCGCGAGAGCGTTTTGCCTTGGTAGGCGATTCTGATCCATTGGAAGCCATGATTGGAAGACGAGAGGGTGACGTGTTGCAGGATGCCGTGGTTTCGGTACATTAAAGTTGAAGTTCGCTACATAGGCGTCCGGCGAACGTCGCGCTGTCACGTGCCTTTAGAATTTCTTTTCGTGGAATGCGTCTACGAGCTGTAGCGTGGATGCCTCAAGATTGAAACACTATTACTTTCCAGGTGAATAACATTACACTCAGTTTCATGACAGGTTGCAAGATCAATGTCAGAACAGATGCCGGACATGGTATTGGTATCTAAATGCAAGACGCCTAGCTATGCAAATGCACATCGTCAACCCTCTTCTTCTGCGTCCGATTCATCAGCCGTCCCATTCGTGAGACTTTTCCTGGGTACCTCGAAGACGTAGATGCCATTCTTCACTTTTCCGTACATCCATCGTGCTAGCCTGGGTTCTCTGCCCACAGCCGCGACTATGCACAATCCGTCCTTGCCTCTGTCTCCCCTCTCCTGGACTGACAGACCGTTCACTATGCCTCGAATGAGTACGGCGTCATCGGTCTTATTCCCATTGACAGTCTCTTCATCCTCAGTTACAGGCACTCGTCCAACCTTTCCTACCGGCTCAATTGACCGCTTATCCGCCCCAATTTTCCATGCTCGTATCCAACCGTCCCAGCTCGCCGTCAGAATGAGATCGGCAAAAGGTACTGTGGCGAGCGCTGTGACATATCGGGGTAACCGTGGTCCTGGCTTTACTGAGGTTGCAGCATCGTCGTTTGCTGACATCTGTTCTGGCGTGAGACGAGGATCGCGGCCATGAGTGAGCGGGTATGTGAATAGCGGCTTCTTTCTGTTGACAGACCATAGCGACAATGCACCATTGTCTGATGCTGTCACAAACAAGCTGGCGTCGAGAAGTGCAACGCAGTCGATGGAGCCTTCTGCATACGCGATTGGCGGGTCGTCATCGTCATCGTGGGCTTCGTCGACCTCGTCGTCTTTGGCCTTTTCTACATCGTCAACATTCTTGCCAAAGCGACCTTTGCGTAGCTTATCCATGCCCTTCTGTCTCGCTGTGCCACCACCTTGGAAGACGAGCTGGTTCTCCTCGACGACCCTCCATAGTCGAGCTGTACGATCTCGTGCGCCCACACTGACACAAGTCTCTTGATTGACTTCCAATCCACCAGCAACACCCACGACAACGTCCTGATGTCCAACCAAGGTCTCGATATATGCTGATTCCGGTGCACTCCAGACGATGACGGCACGATCTGCACCTCCCGAGAAGAGCTGTTCGGTGCCGCGTCTGAAGGATAATGACATGACTGCGTCTCGATGTCGAGTGAACAAATGGCGCGGTGTGAGGGTTTCGGCATCCCAGATGATCAGACGAGCGTGCTTGTCGCCCGTGGCCAGGTATTTGCCCGAGTCGGAAATTGCAATGGATATTATCTCGCCCGTGTGACCCAAGTAGGCCCTATCTCCTTTTTTGTTCTTGTTGCCTTTCCGCCAGAAGAGTCGCTTGGGCGTCCTGCGCGGCGTGACGTTGGACGGTCGGTTGGGGTCTGCGAGGTATGACTTTGGGTCTGCGATCTCCCATTTCTCCACGACAAGGTCTTTGCTGATGGTCCAGGCATACGGCAGCTTAACTGCGCAGCCTGTGGTGGACTTTTGCAGGCCTGAATATCCACAGACATGTGATGCCTCTTCAAAGTCCAGCTGTTCTGCAATCGATCTGTAAATTTTGCCCTTGGTCTCAGCCACATCCTCCTTGAGCCTTTCTGCTATCAAATCCTTGTCTATCTGCTCTGCGTCGAAGCCCACCTCTTCTTCTACCTCATTGCGGATGTTCTCGAGGTAGCGCTCTGCGAGTCTTAGTCGCTTTTCCGCCGCTGTTTCGTTCTCATCTTCTGAAGTCTCTGACTCGTCGTTGACCTCGTCGAAGACATCTCCGCGATCGTCGTCTGATATCTCGCTCCCACTGATCGACTCTTCTCGCTCAGCGCGGCGGGGAGCTCTTGCGGATCGTGGGCCATTCACGTCGGTGTTGCGTCGTTTTGAAAAATCGAAGCTGCCGTCTGTCCTCTTTCTTTTCCGCTGCGAGGCCGGAGTCGTGAAGAAGGAGGACGACATTGCTGCACTTGGACTTGGTCGAAGGCAAAGCTGGAGCACTCGAGGCTTCCTCCAAATTTGGTCGGCGAACTTTTTTCTGACGCCGACAGCCCTAGCAGTTGCGACCCGCGCATTGCTTGGCGCCCGTGCACCTTCCTCAGAGCTCCATCACCGACACCAAGCGGACGAGAAGGTTCCGCATATCCAACCCCATCGC
The DNA here is from genome assembly GCA_021596325.1 of Parafenestella ontariensis. Classification (NCBI taxonomy): domain Eukaryota; kingdom Fungi; phylum Ascomycota; class Dothideomycetes; order Pleosporales; family Cucurbitariaceae; genus Parafenestella; species Parafenestella ontariensis. Next base: position 1,017,193 of record JAKGDA010000001.1, on the reverse strand, counting down.
CCGCTGTCCGCGCCTATCGATCTGCTCTCTCTCGCTTGGAAGTTCGAATAGCTCGTCAACCCCGCGCCTTTACACCGCCGCCCTGACTTTGCACCCGCACAAACTTGGTGTTTACGCATCACCGCCGCCTGAGCTCGCCTCTCGGACACCCGACCACATACGACACCCCCACATCCCATCACCATGAGCGGCAGCAGCGATCCAGAGCGCGAGCACGCACTCGAGGGCTACAAGTCGAAGCTGCTGGAGTCAAGAGAGTGGGAGGCAAAGCTGAAGTCGCTGCGGTTAGAGATCAAGGGCCTCCAGCATGACTTTGACGTATCAGAAGACAACATCAAGGCGCTACAGAGTGTGGGCCAGATAATAGGAGAGGTTCTGAAGCAGCTGGACGAGGAGAGGTGTATGTGATCAAATACGATTATGTTGATATGTATGTGATATACTGACAGTCCGCAGTCATCGTCAAGGCATCGTCAGGACCGCGATACGTAGTCGGCTGCAGATCAAAAGTCGACAAGGCGAAGCTGAAGCAAGGAACCCGAGTAGCCTTGGACATGACGACCCTCACCATAATGCGCATGCTGCCCCGCGAAGTGGACCCGCTCGTCTACAACATGTCCCTGGAGGACCCCGGACAAGTCAGCTTCGGCGGTATCGGTGGTCTGAATGAGCAGATCCGAGAGCTCCGAGAGGTCATCGAGCTGCCGCTGAAGAACCCAGAACTGTTCCTGCGAGTAGGAATCAAGCCACCGAAGGGTGTACTGCTGTACGGTCCACCAGGTACCGGAAAGACACTGCTAGCGCGAGCAGTGGCAAGCAGTCTGGAGACAAACTTCCTCAAGGTCGTCTCTTCCGCCATCGTCGACAAGTATATTGGAGAGTCAGCGCGTCTCATTCGCGAGATGTTCGGCTACGCAAAGGAGCATGAGCCCTGCATCATCTTCATGGACGAGATCGATGCTATTGGTGGACGAAGGTTCTCGGAGGGCACATCGGCAGATCGAGAAATTCAGCGAACACTCATGGAGCTGCTGAACCAGCTGGACGGTTTCGACTACCTCGGACAGACAAAGATCATCATGGCAACAAATCGACCGGATACTCTCGATCCTGCTCTTCTCCGTGCCGGACGTCTCGACCGAAAGCTTGAAATTCCCCTGCCAAACGAGGTCGGCCGACTCGAGATTATGAAGATTCACTCTGCGAGCGTGGTGACGGATGGAGAGATCGACTTTGAGAGCATAGTTAAGATGAGTGATGGCTTTAACGGCGCCGATTTGCGAAACGTCGTCACCGAAGCGTAAGTAAAACATGCTTCTACATACTTCACAGATGCTAACACAATGCAGCGGCCTATTCGCAATCAAGGACTACCGAGACTCCATCAACCAAGACGATTTCAACAAGGCTGTCCGAAAGATGGCCGAATCCAAGAAGCTAGAGGGCAAGCTCGAGTACCAGAAGCTGTAAAGGGCCATCTTCGTAGCAGATAGATCAGAAGCCTAATGCTGGCCATGCATGACGGAGCGGAACGTGACCATCATGTACGATAATATGACATATCGGTAGCAGAGAAAACAGTCCTGCATCCATCCATGACTTGTCTCGCACCCTGTAGCAATGCCACAAAGTTTTGCTAAAAACACGGAATGGTGGATAGCTGTAGTCTATTTGCTTTCCGCTCCATAGGTCACCTCCTAGCCTGCTCACTAATCCGTTTCTTATAATGCTACACATCTCAATTAGTACACTTTTCCTCTCGTCCTTCAACCCCATTACTCACCTGACAGCTAATTCTCAGCCCCTCCTCCAAGCTCACCCGCGGACTGTACCCCAAGATCCCCCTCGCCTTCTCGATGCTCACATACCTCTCCCTACACCCATCACTCACAATCCCACGACTCAACACGCCCTCCGACCCACTCAACCAGCCCACCCACTCCGCCACATACCCCGCCCACCACGCGACGCGTTCCGGAATCCTCACTTCCCAACCTGGTACATGCCCGAACTCCTTCCACACGGCTAGACAAAGGTCCCTCGCGGTAACGGGCTGGCCGTTCGTAATGAACATGGCCTCGCCCGCCGCCGTTTGCGAGTTAAGGAGGTTGGAAATGGCGAGCACGTGTGCGTCGGCCACGTTGTCGATGTATATGAAGTCTTGCAAGTTGTTGCCGGACCCGAGGATGAAGGGCGTTTGGTGGCTCGCGATGCAGGCGTGGATCGTGGGGATGCAGGATGTGTCGCCCGGCCCGAAGATTGGGGCAACGCGGAGAGAGCAGGTGGGGAAGGTGGGGGTGGTGGAGGCGAGGACGAGGGATTCTGCTGCGGCCTGGGAGGGTGAGATGTGAGGGTTAGGGAGTTTGATAATGTGGTATGTGAAGGGGGAAGGGGAGAGAAGAAGATGGAGTGATGGTAAGGGATGGAGGAAATGAGGAAATTGGTATGGATGGATGTTATGAAATGACTGCATGAACACAGAACGAACTTGAGAAAGTTGGAATAATCATGATTTGATTAGCATAAAAACAACCACATACCTTACTCAACCCATAGCTCGTCCCCGCCCTCCCCGTCGCCCACCGTTCATCAACATTCCTAAAATCCGCATCCAACTCATCCATCACCACCGTAACACTACTCGTATACACCAACCCCCTCGCCCCACACCGTCTCGCCGCATCCACCACATTCCTCGTCCCCTCAACATTCACCTGGAACACCGCCTCCCTCCCCTTCATCGAGTACCGCTTCACGCCCAGCGGGAACACGCCGACCGTGTGCACCACCAGAGCGGGGCGCGCTTCGGTAAATACTTTTTCAAGCGTTTCAATGTCTAGGACGTTGGCCCGCACGTAGCGTACCGAGTTGGCGAAGTTTGTGCTCCCTGGTGGGGGCGGGTTGATGTCGATGGCGGTTATGGTGTAGCGTTTTGTGTGGAGGAGGGCGGAGATTAGGGCCGTGCCGACGAAGCCACAGCCGCCGGTGATGAGGAGGGGGATTTGCTCCATGGGGGATGTTTGGGGATGTTTAGAGGGGGAAAGAGTGGGTGGTTATATCACGAGATGTTGGGTGGTTGATGGCTTGGTGCTCCGCGCATATTTGTCCGGAGGAACGATAGTTGTAGATCCTACTATGGTTGGGAGGAAGTTATAGAGTTGATGTCCATAGGTCCCTGGGTTTGTGTTTCTGCGTAAAGTAGAGGGGGTGGAGGCTAAGCGAGGGTCAGGCAATGGGTCGTGTCGTGGAAAGGTGAAGTTCGCACTTGCCTAATCGAGACGAAACTTACATTTCCGAGTCATGCTTCAACTGTTGTAACCTCTTCATTCGCATCTAGCGATACGCATACCAGCTTAGTTACTGTGACTTGTTGGGTGAGTAATAAATGCTCCGTGCCTGTAACTGAGAGTCTTAGTCTACAACGCAATCTTGCTAGTGTAACCTGAGATTATCAACTTTCGCAATTTTTGAAACAAAATCATCACAACCAAATCGGATAAAAATTCATCTCTCAACACCACTACCATGAAACTGAACGAAAACACTGGTGCCCACTCCCCACCTCTCCCCCCTACTCCATAAACTAAAAAAAATCCTAGCGATCCTCACCCCCCGCGTCCTCCTAGTCCCCTACAGCGCACACCACGTTACCACGTACCACGAATGGATGCAAGATGAGGTCCCCCAACCCCCCAGCCCCTCCCAAGTTGAAGCAAACCAACAAGAAATAAAAGGACCTGCAAAAGCTCACCGCCTCCGAACCCCTCACTCTCCCCGAAGAATACGCCATGCAACGCTCCTGGCGCCAAGACCCCGATAAACTAACCTTCATCGTATGTACAGCGCCACCACAGTCCTTGCAGGACGCAGATGCAGTATCATCACCCGAGCAGCTAGAATATGTGGCACAAAGTATCATACCAGGAAGAGAAGATGCACCAGAGAATATGATTGGCGATGTGAATCTTTTCCTGTACGAGGATGAAGACTCAGACGCGAACTCTAATGATGAAGAGAATAAGGAGAAGGAACTCAAAGACAAAGCCAACGCCAACGCACTCATCGGCGAACTCGAAATCATGATCGCCAGACCCTCAGCACGAGGTCAGGGCCTAGCGCGCGAAACCCTCGTGGCGTTTCTGTGGTACATAATCAGTTCGCTGGATGCTATTTTGGCCGAGTACAACAACACATCAGCCCCCTCATCCCCCTCCTCGTCGTCGTCTTCTTCCAAAGCCAGCGCACTCAGGTACTTGCGGGTCAAGATCGACCAGGACAATGTGCGCAGTATACGGCTGTTTGAACGGGTGGGGTTTACGCGGACGAGCGAGGAGGCGAATTATTTTGGGGAGGTGGAGTTGAGGATGGAGAGTGAGGGGTGGAGGAGGGTCGTGGATGGGGAGGGGGAGATGAGGACGGCGCCGAGACAGGTTGGGTATGGGCTGTGAGATGGAAGGAGGGTACGTAATGTATATGAGTTGATCTTGGGTTGGCTGTGTTTACAACGAAGATACTACCTGGTACTCACCTCATTGACCTTGGGAGATGCTGGCCGGAACGGAAAGGGATAAAAGACAAGGAGACACTGTGTGGTGATTTGGTTCGAAGTATCCAAAGTTGACAAAAGGTATTTTCCACAATCAGTGCATTTGAAAATATGCAGAGTAAAGATATCGCCATCATCTGTTCCATTCGTTATACATGCCATGCCTTGGTTGAGCACGCATAAGCCTCTACTCTATCTCACCTACATCGTCACTCTACCTATGCAAGAACCTCCTCACTCTCCTCAATAATCTCCTCGACAATCTCCTCAATCTCTTCTTGATGGCCATCCTCAGCCTGTCCTGGCGTCTTTCCTTGGTCTGCATTCAGTTCCAAATCTGCACCCTCCTCACGCAGCCTCTGTGTGACCTCCTCGCGCCACCTGTTCCATTCCTCAAGCATCTCGCGACGTGCCTCAACAACCGCCTTGTTGGCAGAGCTCTTCTTGGCGAGGTCTTGCTCGTCGAAGACCTTGGAGTAGTTGCGAAGGTTCTTGCGGATCTCAGCCTGCTCTTCCTTGGAGAGAAGAGTGGGCGGGCGAGGGCGCCAGAGAAGCTGCTTGAAGCCCTCAATGGCATCTTCGCGAAGCAGGGTACCCTTGAAATCGTAGAGATGGTATCCGTTCTCCATCTATTAGGTCGTTAGTAGATGTATGAATACAGAAAATTGGGCAAAGCACTTACGCGGTGACGGAAAGCACTGGCAACGGTCGCGACATAGCGGCCCGTAGGGTCCCACTCAATGTCGGTGACACCATAGTGCTCAGCCGTGTCCATGAGCTGCAAGTTGGCGTTGAGCTCCTTCTCGCCCTTCTCAGACTCCTCCTTTGGCTTCTCGAAGCTCAGATCCCAGAACTCGAGTTCGAAGGATTGTTGCGACTGGAGCGCAGCAACGACGACGAAACGACCCTTAGGCGACCAGTAGATGGCGTTGCTGTTCTTCTTGTCGACTGTGCGGATGTGACGGAAGTTACCTGGCGCACCACCCTTGAGCTTCTCGGGAGCGAAGAAGGAAACCGCGGTCTTAGGCCCAACTGCGGCGTTGGGAATAACCTCGCCAGTTGTAATGAGCACGAAGCGGTTACCCTTGGGTTCCCAGGCGAAGTTGATAACGGTATCCTTGATGGAATCTACAACCTCAACAGGCACACCCTTTTCGCGAACACGGAAGATCTCCAGGTTTGTGGCGAGCGACTTCTTGGACTTGGAGTGGCGGTCGACCTTGACGCAGACGTAGGCGGCCTCTGACTGCCAGTGTAGCTTGGCATCGGAGACGTTGAAAAGGTTCCGGGTACGGACAATCTCTTTCGAAGGAATGGACATGAGACCGACCTTGGCGGGGTTGCTGCCCAGCTCGGGGGTCCAGTAACAGAGAAGCTGCTCGTATGTCTTTATGCCGTCTCTCTTTGGCGTGGCGGGAGCCCATTCGAAGTCCATGACACCCTCAATCTTAATGGATGACTTGTCGAGGAGGTTCATCCTGGGTAGCTCGTAGATGGAGATTTGCTGGCCCTGGGTCATACGGGCAACGTACTTGTCGTCCGAGGACCACTTGAACGTTGGCCACTGCAGCTTCTTCTTGACGGGTTGGCCGTCCTCATCAACGCCGCCGGGAACGTCGATGGTAGCAAAGGAGCGCAGCGGCTTGCCAGTCGCAATGTCCCAGATGATGTAGTTCTTGCCATCGTCTTCCAGCGAGAGCGACGGGACCGGGTGGTTTTCGTCTACCTGCAGAGGGCGATGCGACCAGGTGGTGAGGTATTGTTCGCTCGGTGAGAAGTCGACTAGGTTGACGCCTGGATGCGCAAACCGCTTTTGCCTGCTCCATGCCTTGCCACCCCATAGCTGTACACCCTGCGCGTGCATGGAGGTGAGATATGTTCCTTGCGGCGACCATTGTATGAACGACTCGGTCCAGTTCTCGCGGTCCACAACGGGCTCTGGCTGGTCCTCCTTCTCGTTCCAGAAGACGCCGACCTTCTCGCCGCGGTACATGGCCATCTGGTCACGGCTCTCTGGGTCTCCAAGCCACCATCGCAAGTGCTCCTTTTGCTCAAACGGCGCAATCTCGGGTGCGTGGTACTCCTCGTCGATGCGACCTTCCTTGCCGTAGCGGTCGATGTCGGTGAGCTTGTTTACGGCCATGGTGTGCTTCTTGTCGAGCGGGGATCCGTGGAGCTGCTTGACGGCTGCGACAGCTTCGGCGGGCGCGCTGTATTCGACAAAGGCATAGCTATGTCATGTCAGTATATTGTAGCGCAGACCAACTTTCAACAGCCCAGGCCTCCCACGTTCAATCCACAATCACGTACCCCTCAGTCTTGCCGCTCTCGCCAACCGGCATATGCACGCCATCGTCCTTCACCCTCCCCACACTGTTCAGCTTCCTCAGCACGAACTTGACCAGCTTGCCCTTGCTGTCCTCCGGCACAACGGGCAGGCCGTCAATGACGACGAACGCGTCGAGCCCCTCATCCAGGCGCACTTGGAATTGTTCTTCGATGTCGGTAAAGTCGATTTGAGATTCGTCGAACTCGTCGTCGCTGCCTTCCGGCAGGTTATCGTATGAGGGCGCCATGGCTGTGTTGTGAGGGATGCGCGACGGCGGGGTTTTATGCGAACTTTTGGCAGGGCAATTTTGACCAAAGTGCTCCCGTCCCGCGCTAGCGGGGTATCACGTGACACGCACTCCTCACAGCCACAACATACTGTAGTGACTCTGCTAGACTCTTCTTGTTTGATTCCTTTGATCCAGCTAATAACACCTCCTGAACGTAACGACGGCACATGAGTCACGATTTGTCTGAGTCAGTTGCAAGCTATGGACGGCATCATGGTGCACATTGAGGACTAAATGATCGCATGGCGACTGCCTTGACTCTGCCATTACTCATTACAACTATTGTCATCGCCAAAAATATCAAAGAAGAGACAAGAAGGGAGTCGCCGAACCACGGGCCCTGTGAGGCATCCATCTTTGAGTCAGTCCATCGCCACAAACAAACGCACCAAAACATGCCGTGTCTCGTCTGCCGCAAAGGTCGTACAGCGAATCGAAAGCCTCGTATCCAAGGCAGCCGTAAACAACACCTGGCTTTTACAACCCGATCCAATCGAGGTAGAGGCGCAGTTCTCTTTCGTCTCTTGTCTCCCATGCAACGCCGGTATACCCACCACCGTCTGTATCAGCCCGTTGACGCCCATCGCACGATGCCGCACGCCGCCCATGGAAGGTATACACTAGAAATAGAAAAGAATTGTAAGCATCGGCTAACCCTATGAGCCGCGCTTACCATCAGATATATCGAAGTTCGGTGTCTTCACCAACCTTCCACCTGCGGACACGCGCTTCTGAAGTCGCGCATCTCTTTCTCTCGCTCGTTCAGCCGGGGTACTACCATTGCCGGCCATAATAGAAGGAAGTGCAGCCAGCGTATCGTTGCTGGGATTTGGTTGACTGCCTACTACGGGTGCTACCCGCTTACCGGCCCGCTGGTCTGCCTTGAAGTCGAGGTAGGACCGTGCTGAATGGCTGAGGGGGATGGGGGCCGGTAATGTAGGCAGGTCGGCGCCATTCTGCAGGAGCAGCTCGGCGACAGAGAAGGGTTTCCGTGCGGGTTGCGCTGTGCTAGGTCGACCCCCAGGACCTGGCGACCCGGATGGGGATGCCGAAGCTGAAGGAGAAGCCGGATCAGCTGCTGCTAAGGCAAGGAATACCACGTGAGTGCCCCTTGAGCGATCGCGAGCGTTGGGATTTGCTCGTAAGGCTAATGCGTAGAGAACATTGCTGATGTCGTTCTTCTTCACCGAAGCCAGTAGCGTCTCTTCTGGCGTCGCATAGTGCGACATGGCAGGGGAGATGGGAGCTACAAATGCTCGGTCGCTGTACTTCGAAGTGATGAAATGCAGCCTCTGCTCGCGAGTTGACATTGGCCCTGGCTTGAGGGCCTGGTCGAGTCTCGCTTCCCAGATCATGTTACTGACGCGATTGCCGATCTTGAGTAATATTTCGACAATGTCTGGCGTGAACGATGTGACATCCAAGGTAAGAGAGCGCACTTTCGTGATGTGGGTACCGAGCGATCGATGAATGCCACTACATTCGATGCAGATGACAATACCAAGGTTGATTGAAACCCAATCGACTTTGATCTCCGAACCACAGTCTGCGCACACCTTATTGCTGGGATCCGCGTCGCGCACTTGTCGGAGCAGTTTGCCTTCATCTCCGAGGGTCTCTTCCCTTCGATAGCCGCCAGGCCTGTCACCAACTGTGGCATGTCGAGCCGGTGGTTTGGATGTGTAAGTGTTGCGGTGGCTGGAAAGAGAAGGACTCTTGCCTGTGAGAACTGAAGCAATGTCCCGGGTTTTCGATCCTGGCAGCGAATCGGTCGATGGCCTATCGGGCTTGCCTACAGACTCTACAGCAGTTTGAAGAGCATTGTTGACGGCGTTGATCCATGACTTCATATCCTCCTCATTTGTCGCTTGATACACACGTGTGTACTGAGGTGTAATAACCTCGAAACAAAATCGACGGTCTGCACTGCGTGCTTCCCTGACGGAGGCCATGCGAAGATCAATAGGCTCCATGTGAAGTTCGAGACTCTGTTTCCAGTTTGTGTATTCCGAAAGCTTGCCTTGATCTAGAACGATCCAGAACCTATCCTCGAATTAGCGATTGCTTTCGTTGCGAAGTACGAGAAGACATACTTGTGCCATGCCTGCTTGTTCAAGCCTTTCGGATCCACATGACTTCCCGGTCTGCTCAACGCCCAAAGAAGACCTTCTTTGCGATGTGCCCCTGAATCAGCATCTGAAATGGCAGTGAAATCCTTCTCTTCTAGATCTCTGAACCCTTTGAACTTGTCTGGCTGCGGAGTCACATTTGTTGCTAGATTGGCTTTGCTTATCTCGGGGCTTTGCGGTGAGATTACAGAGGGAATGCTCGTCGACGATTGTGGCGGACTGATCGTGCTTTGGAAGACAGGGGCGATACTCGACTTCCGCCCAGGAAGCTCCGGCTCCGGCTTAGATGCTAATTTCGGTGCACTGCCATTTGCAGTTGACGTGGACGCGATTTGCATGGACGGCGGTTCGTCGAAGGTTTTCTTCGTTTTCTCCAACGCCCTTCTCTTCTCCTCTCGCTCAGTCCTTTGGATCTGAAATTCTTTGTCTGCCTCTTTGACCTCCGAGCTCAGCGCCTCTAACTGCGGAAGCATGGTCTCTATCTTCTTGGCTGTTTCTAGGTAGTACTTGGCTTGTGCATCCGCGTATCGTGTTAGGTGGGAGAGCACTTCTTGGTCCTTCCTTCCACCATGCAAATCTTGCATGAAGGAGGAGTAGTCAAATCGCTTCAGCTCGAAGTTCCGCCTCTTGGCCTGGTATTTCGAGTCGGTCTCGGCTCTCTTCTTTTCCTTCAGAGAATCTTGGCGTTGTCCAAGATAGCGACCGAGGTACTGGTAGTAGTCCTTACTCTCTTCCTCGAAGTCTTTTCGCTTCGTCTCGGCCTGCTTTATATCGACGTTATACAGTTTGTAAATGGGATCAATAATGAGCTTCTGGATATTGGCTGTGTTTGATCGCTCGTATGCCAGGATCTCTTTCGCGATCTTGTCGAAGTAGTGGTCAATAGCAGGCTGCACCGCGTTGGCATTCGACGATGAAGCCTCTTTCAGCGCATCCATCAAGTCGGACATGGCGTTGTTGCACTGCACCTGTGCTTCCATCGCGGACTCAGCTCGCTTTAGAACCTTCTTCCACCTCGTGCGCATGTTCCCCGTCTTCTGTTCCAATGACTTCATGGTAGCTCGAAAGAGGGGACCATCGTCAGTTTGGCTTAGATCCTCACCTGGCCGCGACAAATCCAGCTTAACAGGCAGACTCCCGCTTGTCAAAGTAGTCCCCTGACTTGGTACTAGGCTCAGGCCATTCTCAGGTATGGGCTCAAAGATGGGAGACTTTGGAGGAATGTTGTCCCATTCTCTGTATTCATCGGTCGTGTCACTGACTCGCGATTCGATCGACTGTGCCGACGGGACGCGCAACCGGGGAGGGACGCTTAGCTCCAGTCGCGGCGATGGAGAACTGGGGCTCTGATAAAGTCGCGCAGTGTCTAATGGAGTCAGTCTCGTTCTATATCTGCAGAGGAAATGGCGCGTACTTTGAACCCAGAAGGTGAAGCCCACCAATGTCTCGAGCTTGTGCGCTCGCTGGTCGTATTCAACAAACTGATACTGTCAGCAATTGCAAGAATGGGAAGGCCCTGGGCCACGAACACTGCAGCTGGTGCGCCAACCTCCTCCGCGACTCTCGTTCGTCTTGGGCGGGGTCCATTTCCACGACCACTGGAACTGCACTGAAGAGTGCCCCCCTGTTGAGTAATCACCGACAAGTTCGACTTGCGGGTTCTTGTGGAGGTTTGGGTTGGCGTGAAACTCCCGCGTGACCAGATTGTCCAATTCCTTTGAACTTGACGCAAAGACGAAGGTCAAGCCATTGATGACGGTGTCGACCAAGCCGGACGGAGCAATAGTTGAATTGCTGTTGACATTGTAGATACTGGGGACGGCGAGATGCTGCCGAAGTATGAATGTGAAGTTGAAGGTAAGCTCCTCGTCGTTGGGGAGGCGTATGAGGAATGATGGCGGTCCGTCGCTCGGTGTCGATGATTCGGGGTCCTACAAAGAGCATTTAGCATTGCTCGTCCCATGGAGGCGCCTGAGCGTACCTGAATGTACTCAATCACGCTCTCGTCCCCCAGTTCTCTCTTTGCGCCATATCTCGTCGCGGGAAAGGCATTAGGTGTAATGTTCAGCAGCGTGCGATTGCGGGCGTTTGTGATATTGAGGGACGCAACGGAGACTTTGTCCAGTTAGCAGCGTATTCACAAGCCAATTGCTGATGGAGAAACTGCCTACATCGAGTCTGGTCGCGCAGATACAGGGCGCCTGCCTCGCACCCCTTGCTGTTGACGGCTCCCATACCAAAGAATAGCTGCAAGAGCTTCCTCGCGGTGCAGGCTGCGGGACACTCTCCTCAGGTCACCCAGGTCGCGCTGGTAGTCGTGGTGCAGCGCAGGAGCATGCCTGGGCCCGAGATAGGGAGACAGCTGTCGACTGTCTGGCGCGGGCTCCGTCAGTCTCCAGGGTTGTTGGTGGTGGCTTAATTAATATGGGGGTGCCGTCGCGCGCTTCGGTTTTGGAGGGGAGGCAGCGAAATAGCGCTATGGTTAGAGGCGCGCGGGGTCGAGTCCGCCTAAGAGTCTATGTCTCTGTTTTGTAAGGCTGGTCGAATAACACTGGAAGAGAGACGGCGAGCCTGGGAGAGTAATGTACTGTACTCGGGGCGCGGCGAGATGTCTGAGAGAGTGCAAAGGCCGACGCCGTCTTTGGTCGCGTTGCAGACGTCGGCTTGGGTGGGCTGTGTCGATCACACAAGGTAGGCGGGACCAACGGTGAACTGCTTCGCGCACGCTACAGACAGCGGAAACCGTGTCACGCAGAGACGCCAGCGGGTGAAACACGAGACAAAGCCGTTGGTGGTGACCTCTGTAGGGCGCTGCCTGCTGGAACAGCCACAGCGTGCGTTATGCACCTCGTCGCCCCCGTCATACCGAGCAGGCAGAAGTATTGCTTGCATGCGTGTCTAGCATCTATTTCCATCGCACGAACCTCTGATCGGGGCCCATGACGAATACAGACGGCGCCAACGGCTGTCTATTTTGGCAGCGGGAGCACGCACTTGAGCACAAGCATCGTGGACAGCAGAAGCGCCCTGTTCCCCATCATGTGAAGTGTACCTGGTTCAGTACCTGTCGGTTATACCAAGGAACCGCCAGGCACATGCTCGGTCTTGTGTATGCGGAATAGTAAGACCGATATTGAAACTCGCTGGAGTACATTGCTTTCATCTCATTATTGACCGGACGTTTACACCAAGATTTACTCCCCTCAGAGCTTTCTGCTCATCTCCGGAACTCGACAACGGCCCACGCAATGACATGCATCGCGCTTCGAAACAGGCAGTGATCTTCGATCGAACCGTCCCTGCATGTCCGTCCAATCAGAACCCCCGCCTCTTCGCCGCGGCCAAATTGTGGAATCTCGACATTCGACGTCGTCTCTTCTCGATCATCACGGCCAAGAACCGTTGACATTTCGAACGCTCGCTAGGACTCTTGGGGGATTGTAATCAAACACAATGGCATTCCGTTCGCCATCCCTCCGCCACGCCCTCCGGCAACCCCTCTCAAACCCCCGCTTCTGCCAACGACGATGGGCCCAAGTCCAAGATGTCCGGTTCCTCGCAACCCACGGCACCCAAGAGCGCATACTGGCCAAATACAAGGAGAAGCTCGAATCAAAAGCAAAGCAAGAAGGCGTGAAGGATATTTCAGAGCTGAAAGAGCGCCACAAGGACAAAATCAATGAGCTGCGAAAACAAGCCATCGTACCAGGAGCCACAGGACCGCTGACACCGCCGCCCACACCACCACCAAGCGCAACGCCATCACCATCAACAAGTCCAAATACACAACAATCCCCCTGGCCATCACCGCCTCCTCCGCCATCCCCGCAATCTACAAACGCGCCTCCCCCCGGCGTCAAAACACTAAACTCCTTCCTCGATCTCTCCAAAATCCGCACCCTGCCCGAGAAAGAAATCCAAGCCCTATGGCGCCTGCGCCACGCCTCAAACCCGCAATCAATACACTTCGTCGTGCCCGCAACCACGTTCCGCGCCCTACTAGAAACAGCGAAACAGCACCCGTCGTTCGTCCTGCCCGTGCCAAGAGAGATACCAAAAGACGGCGCGGATAGTGTGGCGCCAGCCGAGGCAGAGACACAGCAAGCTGCCGAGCTGCACTATCTGCAGTTTGCGCATCCGCATGTTGATACGACGACGCTGCTGTTCACGTCGCTTGCGGAATTCAAGCTACGAGGCGAATTTGCCAGTCCGCACACGACTATTACTTTCCACCAGGAGCTTGCGGATTCGCATAATCTTGTTCTTGGACAAGGTATCGTGACGGAGGGGAGGAATGTGAGCGTCGACGACGCGAGATGGCTGGTTATGTGCATGCAGAAGTTCTACGTGCAGAGTGAGGAGGGCAAGGGGAGGGATGAGTTGTTGCATCAGTTTACGCGTGGAGATAGTGGGTTTAAGGTTGAGAGACTGATTGATGAGGCGGAGAAGATATTGTAGGTAATAGAAGAGATGGATGTACTATGCACTGTGTAAGAGATAGATAAGGCTGGAGTACGATGGTTTCATGTACGTGTAAATCCTCCACTGGAGATGCCATAAAGCTTTGAAGACCTCCCGGGTCGCTCCAACATGCACAGTCCCTTAAGAAAACCCAGGCTCTGGCGCCGGGGATGTAGCCGGAAGTGACATCGAAGCTGCTGTATAGTATGAAACTGTAAGCATCCACGGGTAAAGAATAAACTTCACTTGACATTCTTATACATAGGCCGGTATAGCTTCAGTGCATCTGAACAGGGAAAACAAAGATGGTTGAATAGGCTGAAGATACACAGGATGCACTATCACGACGGCGCTCAACTCAGGCTACTGCCTTGAAGTAGTCTGTCACCTTGGTCTGCTGGTAGAACCACACCGCCGGAGCAGTCACAGCCCCCCTATACCGCCGAACCTGCCCCGGGAGGAGCAAGCCAGAATGAAATGCCTTGCGCTTCTCCTCGTAGTCGTCCTCGATGGGAGGTCCCCCACCGTATGGTCCCGTATTCTCCTCGCTACCCCCATCCTCCTCCATAGGAGGCAAAATACCAAGCTCGAACAGGCGGTGTTGCACGTCCATCATGTGCTCCATGCTGCACTCGACCTCGGCTGGACCCAGGAGGAGGTCGATAGGTTTCTGGGGCCGGTAGATGACCAACCAGCGGCAGTATACACAGTAAGCGCCCAAAAGAGGTTCGCGGCAGGCCAGCGGGCAGGTGCAGGACTGGCTGAAGACAATGGATCGATCAGTGGGAACACCATCCTTGTAGAAGCTCTGACTAAGGAACTGGGCGAAGCCGGGAAAGAAGGCTGCGTAGTCATGTAGGCGGATTTTCAGATGCTTAACGGTCTTGGCGTTGACAAGGTGTACCAGGGCTTTCGCGACTGGGTGGTCGCAGAACACGATATCCCATGGACACAGCTTCTCATAGAAGAAATCGGAAGAGATCAGCACGACGAGGTTCTCGAGATTCGTGGCCAGACGAGTGATGGCTCTCATGAAGTGAGCAACACGCCTTGCAGCTTCCTTGGTCGGCGTGTCGGCGCGAAGGTAGATGCCCAAGTCGGTGAGATAGCGCATGTAGCGGGTGTGGATTGGAAAGCGCCAGAACATGCCAGGCTCTCCTCCCTTGCCGGTACAGAAGACGAACTTGTTCTTGGAGTACATGATGGGCATAGCTTCCTCGTAGTATTTCCGGCATGTGGCAAGGATCTGCCACGGGATAGGGATTTCCTCTTCGAACTCCTTCTTGTCCAGTGGACCGAAGTCATGGGCCCCGCGAAACACGACCTTCGGCCAGACGACTAGTAGCTCCTCAAAGATCATCAGGCGGACTTCGGTGGGAAAAACAAGAAGGAGGTCTTGCTCCTCAAGTGACAGCGATGTGATATGGCGCATGGCGATGTCCAAGACGGGATTGCGTTGGTCAGGAGCGGCAACGTCATTGGCTGGCGAGACTCGTGAGATCACGTTAGGCATGGTGAAACTGGTGGGTATGCGTGAGCACTCCGATAGCCGCTCGCTGTAAGTAGTCAGGAGCTAAATTACACTCGGTATGCCATCAGGCCAGAACTTACTGGACTTCGAACTCCTTGTAGTAGCCGCTCAGAAATACGAGGAAGAATTGGAACACACACAACGCCTTGACGCCGAAACTCCGAGAAATGCAGACGATGCGAACAGAGATAGTGGCTACGACGTGACGGAATGCTGTTTTCGCTGGTGATTGCCTAGTGTTGGAACATTAGCACCCGGATTGCTGCCTGTGTTTGCGGTGATTGTGTTCTCTTCTGTGGCCTTGGGAGAGATAAAGGAAACGGATGAACGTGCTTGCTCTGTGCAACTACGTTTTGACCTCCATGTCAGGTGGCTCCTGCCGTCACAGCTCACGGACGGTCAACGATGGGAGAAAGAGCTTACCTGTGGAACGCCTCCGAACTCCCGAAGTGCAACGAATGACGGAGAAGACAGAAGAGAGGGATATGATAGAGAAGACAGGTGTGAGTAGAGAGGCGAGAGAGAGGTGTGATTAGAAAGAAGTACATCAAGTGATGTTGACCGTGCCGACTAGTACGGCAAGCGCTCCCGCCCACGCGTCCATGGAGGCAGCTGCCACTCACCTCGCGGTGACCAATCCATGTCCGAGAATGCCCAAAGTAAAGGCAACGATGTCTTGAATTTTTTTTGAGCAGTCATGTCCCTTTGCTTCCTCCTCGCTTACGCCACGTAGTAGTGAACGTGCTAAAGCGTGCCTACTCCCTTGCAACTCCAGGCTCTGACGCCGTCGCAATAACTGGAGATTATGATAGTACGACAGCTTAAAAGTGTCTGTATATCTTTAAAGGCACCAAAGCTCTACAGGCATATGTATAAGAATACAACGCCTTAAATTTTAGGACTAGGTTGAGGACTGCAATCCACGTACAACATTCCAAGATACCTAGGGACTTCCTGCTTCGACGGCGCTAGAGCCAGGTTCCTCGCTCGTTCATTGCAATAAGCCCAGATTAAGTGTGAGCTCGGTCTTCCCATACAGTCACAGTATCGATTTATACCAAGCATCAACCGGTTCGCGGCGCGCAGGTAACTTTACAGGGCATTCGAGTGTATCACTGACAACCAGGTGGTGGAGACATGTCCAGATCGTGTGGGGATGCCCGGCTGGCCTCTGAATTGAATACACCACAGTCCAGGAAGTGAGCTTTCCTATATTTAGAAATACATGCAATGCGTAAGTTGCACAAAATGTCCGGGGACCGGTCTAACCGAGAAATTTGACAGCTTCCAGAATGTGCCTGGGAAAGGGACTTTGAAAGTCAGGAGCCAGGTTAGAGTGGATCCGAGGGCTCATCTTGGCGAACTGTTGTGTGACCGGCCATCTCCAAATATCAAATCCTATGGACGAGCTACCATTGAAACGCATTCGAGTTCGGTTCGTGGTCTTGTGGTGCATGTCCTCGTGAACGCTGCTGTACTCATAGTGTCTAGCGAAGGTGCCCTGTTCCTGTCGTGATACCTCGTGTAACAGCGCAGGGTCAGTAGCAGGTCAATTATATCAAGGCAAATATTGGCGCAAAAATCTGTGCCATCTGCTATTGCAATGTACTCGAGTAGGGAAGATGGAGGAAGGGCGTTGGCACTCCCTTGGGCATTGTAACCGCATTTGGCTAGGATAGACGTGGGATCAATCAGCGAGGGGCGCACATCTAGGCTCATCATACATTCCGCTAGCACCTCAGACAAATCCGCTGATTATTATCTCGCTAGCTTCTCACAGAGCACAATGACCAGAGCACAATGACATCGGCATGCGAGCACGTTCTTACCACGCCAGAACTTCTAGAATCTATCCTAATCCAGCTGTATCATGTTGCCCCGCCACACGAGCTACTCCGTGCACAGCGTATCTCACATCGATTCCACACAACCATTACTTCCTCACCTCGAATACAACAACTATTGTTCTTGCGATCTGAACCCACTAGCGGCCTGAACCCATGGAGAACAAACACTCTTCTCCGCGACCACTTCCTGCCCTGGTTCGTCGGCCCCCCATCTGCGCCCTGGTCGGGGCCGAACTACGAGGCTCTCCGAATGCTAGATTGGACGTCGTCGTCATGCAAAGCGGAAGCATTTCTCCGACCCGAAGCGAGTTGGAGGAAGATGCTTTTCGTTCAACCGCCGCCAAAGCAACTCTCTGTGTTCCGGTTTGGCCATGGGAAATATAGTGATATTGTGGAGGAAGCAAAAGTGTCTCTCGCCGACTCTGCACCAGATGGAGTGACCATGGGCGTAATTTACGACATCACAGAGTCCTTTCTGCGCGGAGAACCGAGGAGCACTTTTGGCATTTCGGTGACGAATACTGAGACTGGACTGCCGCAAATCACGCTGCATTTGGTGTCCGATGTGGAATGTGTTTCCTCGCAGCGGGACATTGGTTTGGTTTCGCAGGGCGCGAAGTCTCTGGGGGAGGTTTCGGCGTTGGAGTGGAGGACGGCTAGTTGGTACCCTGGGTGGACTAGAGATGTAAGCATAAATTGGGGGACGGATTTTTCGGTTGAAAAAGGAGGTATTGAACCTTGGGCATGGGAGGAGTGGAAGAGGAAGAGAGCGCCTATTTCGGACCTGGTTTCGGATGTGCGCTAAGTATACCAGGAGTATGGTTTTTTGACCATTTCCATGCATGCATAGTGATGATGTAAATATCTAAGCAATCTTCAGCATATTGTAACAATATTTCAGTGGTTTGAGAAACTACACTGGCTCAGTAGTTTCAATTTTTATGGTTCTAAACACGTTGAACCATGGTTGAAGGCCTCCGAGGATTATGCAATAAGTATATCAGTTATGCTCGACATTCACCATATCACGCCGATACCGATCTTGTTGCCTGAATGTTCTACAATACATATGATGCCGCACGTTCCCATCCCTTGGTGGCATATCCTGTAGTTGGTGTGGGCCTTGAATCCTTGTAGTGATGGCATCACAGAAGTACCACGTCGGGCTTTCAAAAGGCTGTAGTACGACAAGAGCTAGTAGCTAATTTGAACAAAGTCTGAATAATGTAACGTGAATGCAATTGTTCCAGATCATGTACACATCACCACCGAATATGGTCCCGTAACGCCGACATGGTATCTAGCCCCTGTTCCAACACTGTGACTCAAATGACCTTAATCAGTGCCAATACTCAGATCCGCCGTGAAGTCCTTTCGAATGGTAAGATTCTCGAAGTTCTCCTCATTGTTGATGACCAAGCCCTTCTCGTTCGCCAGATGTAAAAGGCAGATAAAGCAGTAGCTTGTCGAAATGTCATTCATCGCTTGCTTGGGATATACAGCTTGCAGATTGTTTACTACTTCTGTGAAGGTGAGGGAGCCGTCTACAGCCTTGGTCGCCGGATCCTCGAAAGCGTCTTGCGGCGGAGGTGCGGTGATCTGATGCGTTGTTAGTCTGTTGATGACGAATAAAAGAAGAATGGAGATATGGCTTACCTCTTCAAAGCCAATGCCTCTCCACAACTCGTCTTTGAGTCTCTTGACATCGACCTTCTTCGCTACTCTAGCGTACTGCACGTATTCCGGCCGGAACCGCCTGCTCTGTGTAACCAACTGCGCACCGAACGCATCAGCCTGTGAGCTGGGTAATACACCGTCGATAGGCTGCATGGCATCTGGGGCATCTTGAGGTGGCGGTGAAAAGTGGTCGCGAGCGTCCGCAAAGTCGTCATCGTCGTCCATCGGGCCGCCAGGTAGTGGTAGACCATCGTCTTGGAAGAAGTCAGCATCGTAATTGCCTTGCACGGCACCGTCCTCTTCAGCGAGTGCGTCTTGCTGGTTCGCCCAGTATGCCTCGTCAACATCGCCCTGCTTTGGTTCGTTGGGTTGCGGCTGTGCGCGTCGGCCTTCTTTTCGTGAGCCCATTCGTGCCTTAGGCTTCAAGAATAGCCTCAGTAGTTGTCTCGAGTTGAAGTGTTTATCATCGGGTAGAAGGTTGCGAGTCTTTGATCTCCACTGTGCCTTGGGTAACGAGATAGTAGAGTTGGAAGTCGCTGGAGTGTACAGCATGTCTGCCATAACCTGTGTCATAGGCGCAGCGAAGTCGATCTCGAAGGGCTCTTTCTCCTTTCGTTTTGTCGCCGGTACAGCCTTTCCAACATCTTTGACTCGTCGAATGCGCCAATGCTCCGGTCCTGCCCAGTTCTTCTTAAGAGCCTGGTCGAAGTAGCTCAAGATGTTCTCTTGCTCCTGGTCTCGACCGTGGGACATTGAAAGACCGTACTGGGCATTCTCGGCACCAATAGCCCCATCACCGCCCTCGCCTGCTTCATCATCGCCCTCACCGAGACCCATGGTGTGTACTCGGGCTTGCGGGTCCTGGATAGCTTCCCTAGCCCACACCTCTCCGCCCTCGCCAAACCCAGTCTCGGGAGGGAGGTCGAATCCCCCCATGTTGATATCGTCGTCATCATCGAAGCCCATGGGATTGTCGTCATCGAGAAATATCCCTGAACGATTGCCTGCATCATCTTCCGCGTCCTTGTTGTCGTCATCGCGCCAGTCCTCGGGAGCTTTGAGGAAGGGGAGGTCCATAGACCCATTTACGTCACCGAGGTCGAACGTCTTCATGGAGGGGCACACATCTTGTTCATCCAGGCGAGACAAGTCAGGGAAGTACTTTGACGCAAGCCCAGAGATATCGATCTCGATGTCAGCTGCTGCTTGCTGTGCTGGAGACTCATCTTGGGCATCCTCCGGCACTGGGGTAGCTCGCGACTCCTCTGCTGTCGCGTCGTTCGCATCGTCGCTGCTGTCGAAGACGATTCGACCTTTCGAGTCGATAGCTAGATGATTGAGAAGCAGCCCCTTGGCGCCTCCCTCATCAAAGTCGGCGGACGCCTTCTTGAACAACGGGTCCACTGAGAACTCGAGTTCCATCTTCTTGTTCTGTAGTTGTGCAAACGATGTTGCGAGTGTGGCTTCGGCCGACCGCGCAGCCCTCTTCTTCCGCTTCTTCTGACCGTCTTCTCCCTCTTCGCCGTCCTCATCCTCACCCTCTTCTCCGTCGTCAGCGTCTCCGCGGCGCTTCTTGCCGGCATTCTCTGCGAGGCCGCTGAGCAGCTTCCCCGTATCTGTCGCAACGCTGTCTACTCGGCTAGTGTAGATCTTCACGCAGCCGTCGAGCGTGCAGCTGGCCTTTTGAAAGTTTACACCATCGCCTTCCTTGAGCAGGGACATCTCGTGGAAATAGTCGATGAGGGCGAAGTTCCAGGAATTGTTCGCGTTGATTTTCTGCCCTGATTAGCTTCATGCCCAGACTGCAAGTCATGCGGCGTACATTGTCTGTCGCCATCTTCATCCACTCCTCAAAGTTCGCCAGCAGAGGCATGACGCGCTTCATGGGCGTCACGGCGGTCCCAGCAACATCGGGCATGCCATCGTGGTCCTGCGATGGCGTATGTGGGCTGTTTTGCCCGGCTGCAAGGGATATGCGTCTCCGACCAGGCGTGCCGGATGCGCGCAGAGAGTTGCGCTGGGCTTCGTGGAGTGCATGTCGGCGGTTCGCCTTCTCTTGTCGGTCGTCATTCAGCGGCACTCTGCTCGAATTTAGCAATATGATATATACGTGGATTGATTGCCCTACTTCATCGGCGTCTTCTGCTCCGACGCGGCAAGGCTGTATTTGGCTGCGCGCGGCATTGTGCTGGTGTTTCCGTGGTTTGGCGTTGTCGTCGTCGTGGTCGCAGGCGCAATGTTTGTCAACACGCCTCGGGCGGTTCGCGTCAGGGCAGGCGCGCCACACGGAACTTGGGCTGCACTTTCCCGACCCGCCTCCTGCGCCACAGCGTGGCGGTGCGGTGACGACGAAATCAAGCTTCACCAAGCACGCTTGCCTGCAGGTTCCAAGGTTCAGTGCCAACATAGCGTAGCTTAAGAACCACGCGCCTCTGATGCGCTGAAGCGCAGGGCCCGTTCCGCTCGAATCCAATATTCTTATCGCACTTAACTCGTGTCTTCCTCCTGAGACAACGAGTCCCGGTCAAACACTCCGCGCTCCGCTATCTTGTGACGCCAGCGCATTGATAGCACCGTCACGATTAGAGCGGGATCTTCGCTAGAATCGCCCCCTCGAAGCACTTTCGATCGCTCAGTAGTCTGGTAGACCGTACCGGCTCCTTGGAACTCCCTTAAACCTTCTCGACAGGCCCACAGAACTCCCGGCGCATCCTCTAGCCACACGGGTTGCACTCGGCGCGCGCATAAGATGCCGTGACAATGAACGACCTCTCTATACTAGAAACTGTGCAAAAATGGCGGCGCCCTCGATACTCGGCGCGGCCGTTTGTACTCACAATACTTGCGATAAGCCTCATCTCGTTGCTGGCATGGGCGAAAGGCCACCAGGCGCATCAGGGAAGCATCTCTACGAGTACGTTGCGGAAGAGGGATATATCCGTATTAGATGAAGAGGTATGGCCACCACCTTCACACCGAGTACCATTGCTTACTTTGCACAGTGCAGACTCGTCCATTCTGCCGTAGACCAATGCGCCTTTGTGCTGGCCAACTGCCCCGATGAGGAAGCCGGTGTTGTTTCCTACCTCACCCTCTACTACTGCCGACTACCGCACGCGAAACCCGTCGCATTCATAATAATGGCACTCTGGCTTGGCCTCTTGTTCAGTACCATTGGGATCGCAGCGAGCGACTTTTTCTGCGTTAATCTCAACACCATTTCGCGCATGTTGGGCATGAGCGAGAGCTTGGCCGGCGTTACGCTGCTTGCACTCGGAAATGGCAGTCCAGACGTCTTCTCCACTTTTGCCGCGTTCCGTACGCATGCTGCGAGTCTGGCTATCGGAGAGTTGATTGGCGCTGCGTGCTTTATTACAGCGGTCGTCTCGGGCTCTATGGCCTTGATCCGCCCATTCCAAGTCGCGCGTAGGAGTTTTGTGCGCGATGTCCTGTTCTTTCTAATCGCTGCAGGCTTCAGCATGGGGTTTATTGTTGATGGGAAGCTGCACCTGTGGGAATCTGCTACTATGGTTGCTTTCTACATCTTCTACGTCGCATTCGTCGTTGCTTGGCACTGGTGGCTCAATCAAAGGAAAGCTAGGAAATTGAAGGCAGCCACAATGAGAAGCCATTACGTTACCCCCGGTGGCGATGAGGAGGAAGTTCCGGAATACCATGACGAAGAGACAACAGCGGGTAGTAGGACCCCTGGTCGAGGTATTTCTGTTGAAGACTTCTCAGCCCTCGAACGCGCAGGTGGAGAGGACTCTATAGACGAAGACGACAACGAGGAGGAGCGCGAGCGGTGGATGGGAGAATTGACAAACAACATGCGTGTCAATAGGCCAAATATGGGGTCTCGTCGGAACACTCACCAGCCTATTCGTCCTAGTTTGGTGGGAGCATTAGAGTTCAGGGCTGTACTTTCTTCATTGCAAAAGTCTAGGAATATCCAGTCGATTCCCATCAGCCTGCGACGATACTCGGACGACCCAACCTACACGACAGCCCAGCAACAAGACAACATATCAACAGCGTCTGATCCTGCTGCCCGGCCTCCTTTTGACGTGGCATCAATTGCTTCAGATGGCTCGCCACATGTCACCAGGCCGAATTTAGAGATCCAGAACAACATGGGCCATCGAGCGAGAGCCGTCTCCACCAACGATATCGATAATGTTCGGCTCCACCCGAGCACATTGCAGGGAGATGTTCCCAACGTAACTTTTGGCCCAGCAACTACGAATGAGCGTAGTAGACTTTTAGCTCCCGGTTATGTTCCCTCGTCACAAACGCCTTCGTTGTCTCCGCCAGCTTCCCAACATAGCTCGCGAGCTACGAGTCCAGCTCCACCAAGAGCCAGAGGTTCCTCGCCTAACACGCTTGCTCCCCCCGACGCAGATAACCGCCGTGTTGCACCAAATCGTCAAGGCACGACATCACCAAGTCCACTTTCGTCCCCAGTACTGGAACCTGGTGAACGACCCCACCCTCCGAGTCTGAAGGTCGATGTTCCTAACGACACACCCCCTTCCATACCCTTTCCGGCCTTTAACGATTATCCCTGGTCGGCCCAGAGTGCATCGAAACCACCAAGCTTACGTGCGCGCTCGCCCAGCGCATCACCTGAGTCTGTGTTCCCCAAAGATCCATTTGGACTCTTAGAGCAGCCGAAAGCACCGAAGTGGTGGCCGTCTACACTTCTGCCTTCACCGGACGCCCTTCTATCTGCTCTGTTCCCTACATTGATCAACTGGCAAGACAAGAGTATCTTCGACAAGGTCTTGGGAGTCGTGGCAAGTTTCCCGGTGTTTCTACTGACGATCACATTGCCAGTGGTCGAACCGCAGAAGGACGATGACGAAGGAGGCCACGCCGAGCTTTCCTTGGACTTCGGTCTACCATCGCCTCTAACGCCTCTCAATGGTAGCATGGACTCACACAGGCGCAGTATCTCGATAATACTACCACCCGAAAGCTCTAGGGATGTGAGCCTGTCCAAGTCCAAGAAGCGCGTGTCTGCGTCCGAAAGACGACCCAATGGGGGCTCTATGAGCACCACCACAAGTCAGCCGCCCGAAGTCTACATCACAAGCGCGGACCACCTTATTGCCCAGTCACCAGAGCAGCTTCCTATAGTACCCTCACC
Organism: Parafenestella ontariensis; assembly: GCA_021596325.1. Classification (NCBI taxonomy): domain Eukaryota; kingdom Fungi; phylum Ascomycota; class Dothideomycetes; order Pleosporales; family Cucurbitariaceae; genus Parafenestella; species Parafenestella ontariensis. The sequence continues at coordinate 993,235 of JAKGDA010000001.1, read as the reverse complement.
TTCCGAACCAAAGCATTGGAACCGGTGGCTCGTAATCGTCCAGGTCTTTACAGCCCCGTTTTTCATTGTGCTCATCCTCTGGGCCAATCTCGAACCTGACAATCCCCGCACCCTCCTGCGACATACCCTCTACTCTTCTGTCGCATCTCTATGCATGCTCGCCTTCCTCCTCATAACAACCACGCCTACCCGCCCGCCCCGCTGGCGCTCAGGGCTTTGCTTCCTCGGCTTTGCTGTCGCTATCGCTTGGATTAGTACAATAGCCAACGAAGTCGTCGGTGTCCTCCGTACCCTAGGCGTCGTCCTCAATATGTCTGACGCCATTCTCGGGCTCACCATCTTCGCCGTCGGGAACTCCCTCGGCGATCTCGTTGCAGACATCACTGTTGCGCGACTTGGTTTCCCAATCATGGCGCTCTCAGCGTGTTTCGGAGGGCCGATGCTGAATATACTGCTGGGAATAGGGCTCAGTGGGTGTTATATGACGATTACGAAAGGGGAGCACAGGCATGAGAAACATCCCGATCAACCGGTGCATTTTTCACCCTATCATATCGCTGTTAGTACCACGTTGGTGATATCGGGCGCGACTCTACTCGTCACTTTGGCGGGTTTGTTGGCGGCAGTGCCTCTGAGACGATGGAAGATGGACAAGACGATTGGATGGGGGTTAGTTGCGTTGTGGAGCATCAGTACGCTCGCCAACGTCTTGGTTGAAGTTCTGGGCTACAGCAGCGACGTGAGTTAGACCTGGATTTCTTGTATCGACTTCTGCAATACTTTAGTATACCCGGACGCTGTTAGGCGTTCACTGTGCTTTGCTTTTTTGTATAGTCTTTTACCTACTGCAATGTATATGATGCGTACAAGTTGCGAAGCGGCGACGAGGAGAATTGCCAACGCTACATACATCTTCACCGGTGAGCCCAACGCACCAAAACCCACTTTACAATATGCAACTAAAAACAAGCGGGAACGGCACACCAACAATACGACGAAGTCCGGAAGACGCCAACAGCGCATCTTGGTCTGAGTAGTCGACCAAGTTTCCGACCAAGACGACTCGGCCCTATAAGCAGTCGCAACGGGCAACTACACGTGGCATGCTATCCTGGTTTGGGCAGACACCATCCCGACTCGGGCTCGTTGGGCTGCATGGCGCCTCCCGTCGAGGCTCTTTTGCTGTGGGTTCCGGCTAGCATGCATCTGAGTTGGGCTGCGGTTAGGATCAAGGCGGTAAGTGAGGCCACAGCGGGCGTGCGAGTGAACAATTAGAAAGTACCACGTAGCGGGCTAGGAGCGTTGATGCAGCCAGACGCACCAGAATAGAGCTAGAGACACGAATTTCGCAGCTCGAGTATGACTCTGACATTGTCGCTCCGGTGAGGTCAATTAAATAAGAGGAGAATTGGGCAGTTTCTTGCAGTAGACTCGCTCCTGCATCTTACCAAGGTTTCTGCCGCCCTCACAGTTGCCTGCATCGTCATCTTCCGGCTCTCGACGCCTTGATCTTCCTGCATCTAGCCACTCGCCAGCTAGACTATGTCCGAATCAGTTGCTCAGAACACCACACATTGCTATCTGATTCGGAGAGTTCGGCGGAGGCCCTGAGGCACATTCCACCATCAGTACCACATACATATTTATCCCCTCTCAACACCACGGCAACGCAGGCGGTAGTGTGTTAAACCTCCGTTGCCCGCAAAAGCAACGAGCGTCTTCGTATCGTCATTGAGCGTCGAGCCCTCATCGCCCGCCGTTGCCTGTTGGACTGGCACTGACTGGGCATCTGCACGTTTTCTTGTGTGTGCGACAGTCCCCCGCTTCGGTCGCAGCATCTTGACCTAGGGTCGGCATCCACCTGACAGCCAGTCTGCCACACCCACATCCAGCACAGTGCCGTCATTGTTGCTGCACATCACCCAAGCCCACAGCAGCATTCACCCTCGTGGTTGGGCCACTGTCCCGGCTTCCCATACACTCAGATACTCGGACGTCCACCTGGCGGCCGCATCGCTCATTTGTTATCGGCTGCCATTGCCAGCCCGCCTGTCTTCGTCTCGTCGCAGACTAGACGACACATCTCGCAACTTGCAAATCTCCCGCGCGCTCTTACACGCCAATTCAGACGCAAGGGATCACGGACTAGCCGCTGCCCAGTGCCTGCTTCAGCCGAATCTCTTCGAGACATTCTGCCGCGCCGCCGAATCAGCACTCAGCCCTACCACCAACACTCTGCGCAGATCAAGGCACCCCTCCCCCTTTCTTTGCTGCCACGACGAGCGCGACGCTTTATTTTATCTAGAGCTCCCGCCCGCGTCAACCGCCCCCGCAGCCATCGTGCAGCAGCTGCGTCGGCCGGCTGCCTGTCTGTTTACAAACACGCCTAGCCGTCACTAAGACGTCTCCCATCATTGCCCCGCCGTTGCTGGGACCGGTCAGCGACACCCCCCACCGAGCCACTCACACTCGCCCTCCCGTCAGCCCGCCGCCAGGCCAGGCCTCGATAGCAGCAGCCCCCGCGCTCCTCCCTTACGCTCCGACGACAATACCGGACTCGGCCGTTCTCTGGTAGAAGGGGCTCGAGTACGGTGCCGCAGACCACAGCCAGCCTCATGCCGTTAGTCATAGCCCTTCCCCATCGTCGCGCAATGCCCCGTTCCTCCCAGTCTCAGTCTCAGTCTTCACGGCGGTCGCTTTCGCGCCGCCCAGTCCACCGTCGCTCCGCTGTTTCTTCGTCTTCGCGCACTACGCGCTCTACCGCCCCGTCCAGCGTTTCGATTTCCCCCTCGCGGCATGTAAAAGGCGACACTAACGTCACCATCAGACTCAGGAAAGGAATCACTGTCAACCACACCACGGGCGCCGAATACTACTCCGACGAAGAAGACGACTCCGGCGTCCAAGTGTCGTCCGGCAGCCAAGGCGACTACACCGACGAGTCCGACGAGGACGAAGACGAGGAAGACGACGAGTGGGACACGTGTGGTGACTATATCGACGAGATCCAGCCCTCCGACTCTGCCTCACGCCCCCAAGTGAAGCGCCACGCCGTGCCTCAGGCTCCCTCGGTACCAGCCCCACGCCACAAGCCCGCCCGTCGCGCGTCCTCTCGACACGCCGTACCCGTCTCTGACCCACCCTCGCGCCACCAAAGCCGCAGCAGAAACACACTGGAGGCCGAACACCGCCCGCGACGGCGAAGGCGCCAGTCCGTCCATGCGGATAGCCTAGAAGACCAGGACGACTACCCCTACGCGCCATCTGCCCGAGGGCCGCCAGCACCTCCTGGTCATCCCAGCCAAGGCTGGGGTCATATACCGCAACCCGCTCCCAACGGTTATGCGCCCAGCATGATGTCTGATCCCCGCTTCCACGGCTACCCAGGCGGCGCACAGTCGCCTGCAGGGCAATTGGTGCCATTCGGCCATGACCCATACTACGCTCAGAACCCCTTTGCGCCCAATGGACAGAACCCTTTTACGCAGCCTCCTCCTCCAGCAAGAGACCCCAACAACCCCTACTTCCCTGAGTATCCGGATCAACGTCAAGGGCGCCGAGGCCACCGCAACTCTATGCCACCGCCACCGCAAGGAGAGATGATGCCTTTCTCACCCATGGGCTACTACCCTCCTTACGGCGCTCCCTATGGCATGCCGCCGGGAATGCCTCCTGGCATGTATCCGCCGTATGGACACCCACAGCACCCCTCTCCCCCCCCGCCACACCCGCCCTCAAAGAGGCCTACTCCTAAGCCGCAGCATCATGAAGAGGAACCGCAAGCGCCACTGCCCCCACCACCAGCGCAGACCCCGATGCAAGTGGTGCCGCAAGTACCCATGCAGCAGATGATGGTCCCCCACCCGCTCGCACCTCCTCCTCCGGACCCAAAGGAGGACGGAATGCTCTCAAAGCTCGAGAAGCTACTGCTCGGCAAAGCGGAAGAGGACGAAAAGGCAGCCGAAGCCGCTAGGAAGGCTGCGGAAGAGGCCAAGTTTGCCCGTCTCGAGAATCTGCTCATCTCCCAGCAAGAAGCCCGCATTGAGAAGGACAAGGCGAAGAAGCAAGCAGCCGAGGATGCAGCAAGAGCTGCTGCAGAAGCGAAGAAGAAGGGCGACGAGGACAAGCTCGAGAAGCTCGAGAAGCTCATTCTCGCCCAAAAAGACGAGCAGCTCAAGAGGGAAGCAGCAGCAGAAGCAAATCGTGCAGCTGAAAAAGCGGCAGCCGATGCTGAGGCGGCCAAGATTGCCGCAGACAAGAAAGCAGCAGCCGAAGCAGCCAAACTACTACTCGAGGCAGCGGAGAAGGCCCGAGAGGAAGCAGAGAAGAAGGCAGCCGCAGAGGCTGAGGAGACCAAGAAGGCACACGAGAAGGCCCTCGCCGAGGCCAAGGCCGCTGCAGAAGAGCTCGAGAAGGGAAAAAAGGCCGCAGAAGAAGAGGCAGCCAAGCTGAAGCCATCCGACGCACCGAAGGCCCCGATCAAGTTCAAGGACGCAGTCGGTCGCAAATTCAGCTTCCCGTGGCATCTGTGCAAGACCTGGAAGGTATGTATTTACACTCTAAACCCGTAAGACCAATGCTAACGTGACAACAGGGCATGGAAGAACTCATTAAGCAAGCCTTCCTTCACGTTGATGTTATTGGCCCCCACGTTCATGAAGGCCACTACGACCTCGTTGGCCCCGACGGCGAGATCATTCTGCCCCAAGTATGGGAGACCATGGTACAGCCTGACTGGACTATCACGATGCACATGTGGCCGATGCCCGAGCCTCCACCACCGCCAGAGCCACCCAAAGACCCGCCTATGCCACCTCCACCGCCAGATGCAGCAGCCTTCTTATCACACCATCTTCCTTTGGGAAAGAGCAAGGGCAAGAGGGATAAGAGTAGGAAGCGTGAGTCAGTTCACCATCACCCGCACGTGATACAAGTGCCTCCACTACCTCCTCCACCCCCAGGCGCTGTAGGAGGAATGGCTCCTCCACCTCCTCCACCTCCGCCTGGTGCTGGCGGCGGCGCACCACCTACACCGCCTGCAGTTGTCGTGATACCCAGTGGCGGCGGCTCAGGTGGATCATCCTCTCGCAAGAAGTCTGCGCCATCCCCCTTCTTCAGATGGGCTGCTGGCGGCAACAATGCTCGCAAAGACTCTTTGAAGAAAGCCAAGAAGCCATCATGAGTGCTGCATTGCACCACATGCATATGCAGAACCTGTCAATGCATGGCTTGTTGCTGACTTGACTTGCAGTGCTGGACGTGGAGTGGGATCGACACAACAACGTGCACATCGTGACAAGATATCGGACGGGGAACTACTGGTGAAGCAACGCGGTCGATCTACGATTGCATTTTCAGTTCTGTTACCTCCACTCCCGTATCGTTATTGCCTTGTCATTTGGTGTTTCGATTCTGTTCGCTGCCAGTTTTGCGTTATCGGTCCGTAGCTTTGCTTCCGCATTGCGAGTCTCCATTGTTGCTGCTATCATCGCGAGACCTCTGCTCACGCTTTTTTGCTACCGGAGATTTTCTTTACTTATCTGCGTGTTCTTGTTCTTCCTTTCCTCGACATCATTATCCCCCTTCCCCCTTCCCCACAGGTGTCACGTACACCGGCGTCAAGCAAGGACATCTCATAGGATCGACGGCTCTCCAAACTTAGCCTCTCTCAAGATCTCGCAACCTGTTGGGTGTTGGGGCATTACCCTTTGGGAAAGAGGAAAAGTTCAGATACCATTGTCATTTTAGCGTTCGTACATTTCGTGTCGCTTTTGGACTTTGGACTACCCCTTTTGCGTTTTGGCGTTGGATATTTGTTTCTTATTTTCGTTGGGTTGGAGTATGTTTGTCTGTATTAGATCTTGCCCCTCTCAGGGAGTCAGATGCAATGTTGTTGCCTGTGGTAGACGAGGAGGCCGATGGTGCACGAGTACACGAAGTATGCCTGGAAAGTGGTACCGCTGCTAGGCTGATGATGAGATGAGTAATGAATGTGGTGGTTAGCGCTTGATTGATTGATCTGGACCGTTGTCGTGGCATTGCGTATTTGAACTTCTAGTATTACTACCCAAGATCCTCCCTCCCAACATATACAATACATATACTATCCAAATTAACCCCCGTTTGTTTCCGAATTCATGATGTTGCCGTGATCCTCGCATTCTGATGGCCTGAGCGAGTCGATCCTGCCAAGTCTAACAACTACGTCACAACATTGGCGCCCATCGGACCTTCCAAGAATAGGTCGCAATCTTACAACCTGTCATCCTTCGGCGCGATAGCCGTTACCAGACATATGCACCGTAAACAACTACGTCAGCCCTTGGCCTGCAGATGCTTACAATGGGTGTGATGTTTCAAATGGCGCCCTGTGCCTTTGTTTCCAAGTTCTCCAATCGGCGCGGATCCGAACAGTCGTTCTCAAAGCAAGAAACGCAACGCAGTCTGAAAGAACGATAGTTGCAGAACAGCAACAGTAACGGCAGTCTGCTCGTCGTTGAACGTAGTGCCTATCCTCTTTCCTTCTCGCGAGTCCTGCAGCGCTCGTTCTTGTTACTTTTATGATACCCGCCACTTGACAACATGCACACCGCACGGTTCTCCTCGTTCTTCTTCCCCTTGTCAATTCTCTTCTCATCGCTCGCGCAACAAGCGGTCGCAGCAGCATCCGCAGAGTACACAAAGGACGACGCCTTCCAGGACTCGATTTTGAATGTAACGAACACCTACCGGAAACAGCACAATGCGACAAGTCTGGAGTGGAACGAGACACTAGCGGACTATGCGAAAGACTGGAGTGATGACTGCAAATTTAAGCACAGTGTAAGTCATGACAGTCTATGTAAAGGGCAAGAGTAGATGTAGGAAGGGAAAATCAAGGTCCAGATTACTGAGACACAACAACAGGGCGGTCCATACGGCGAAAACCTAGCTTCTGGATATCCGAATGCTTCAGCCTCGGTCATAGCTTGGGGTGAGGAGGGGAAAGAGTATGATTTCCGTGCAGGAGAGTTCAGGTATGTTCCACCTATTCCATCCCATCCATCACATCCCATCATCTTACCAACCTTCGACAACCATCGTTTACCCTCGCTAACTATTACCCAGCACCGAAACCGGCCACTTCACACAGCTCGTCTGGAAAAACACGACGCAAGTAGGTTGCAGTCGGAAAGAATGCAACGGGGATCAGCAAGGCGGTCAAGGGGATGCGCCGGGGTGGTATGTGGTTTGCGAGTATGCGCCTGCTGGGAATGTGATTGGCGCTTTTGTAGATAATGTACAGGAGCAGATGGGTGGGGAGGAGTGTCCGATGGGGGCGGTGTGTAGTGGGGTAAGTGGGTTGAGGGGGAGTATGGGGGCGTTGTGGGTTGCGGTTTTGGTGAGCTGTTTGGGAGGCGCGTGGATGTAGTATAGTGCGTAAGAGGGATGAGGGACGCTGACACTGGGGCTTACGCCTCCATGTCCATGAATGAGGGGTTGATGACTTGTACTTGCCCCTTGCGATAAGTGCGCCAACCAGATTTGCAACAAGGAGAGCGCATTGTATGGTTGTGAGCCTGCCGCACCTCAACTCTAACCCCACCTCCATCTTCTGCGACATACAAGGACACATTGCAGTGGACTGCCGAAAAAAGGAGGTGATTCCTCACCAAGGCACCGACAATCCTATCAAACCAGATCTCCCAAGAAGCGCACCGATGTGAAGACTGAGCCCTATCACGAAGACAAGTCCCAAACTCTAGCCGCTACGTTTGCTGAAGCCGTCCGCTCAACACGTACACGTACTATCATCCAGAACTAATAGTCTAGCAGGCCGCATTGTGGGTGCTTCATTCGTTCCGTTCGTTCTCCACTCACTTACTCGTTCTCCCGACGATCCATACTGCACTGTACCATACCATCACAAGAAGATAGATTCAGCCACGCAGCGAACGAATGCAAAGTATCTTGAACTCTAGGGCATATCCGCCCGAATATAAACGTATCATAGCACGATTCAAAGCTGCATCCAACTCTGCCACCGTATACAACCGGGTTAATCTGTCCGTTGATGCCGTTTAGATAGTTACAATAGAGTGGTTTCCGGGTCGTATTGGCTGCGCTGCTAGGAAAGTTGTCGAAGTCGATGAACTTCTTCGTTATTAGTAGGAGAGGATGCTTTGATATGGTCTCCTGGGACCGTGAACCTGGGCTGAAGCGCATGGACTGTGCTGAACCGTTGGAGCTGTGAGACTGGGCTGGGGCTTGGGGACTTCGCGACACTCACACTCCCATTACCTAACTTGATCAAAGTCTGCACATTCGGATCGTATGTTGGCTATCCATACTCTGTCAAGCCATTTACCGGATCTCTCGCAAAAGCCGCCCAGGCAATCTGATAGTATTTGCTCTAGGCCCTCTCCTCGGGCGTATTCGGAACTAGATCACTCGTACCAAATACCATAGGAATATCATTACCATCATATGCGCTCAGCCAATCGAAAGGGTTCAGATTCGGCCAGGTGCCAGAATAGCGCACTCGCCAGACGGGTACGCCCCAGCTCTTCCTATACGAGAGCAGTGATGATCCTTTATCGTTGACTTGGCTTGAGCCTTGACTGTTTGGAGTGACCTAAAGCGGATAGCCCCAATTGGCGGTCCTGCGTAAAGAAACCCTGCAAAGAAGCGAATATTGGTCAAGTTGGGGAGGATAGTCCCTTGAACTGTGATGATTAATAGTGGTAACCTGGATGTGTGCGGAAAATAGCCCGTGGAAGTACTTGTAGGTAACAGCTCAGTGACGGGTTCAGGCGCAAAGGTTCCTAGATAACTATGGACGTGCCCTGTTAACGTAAGACCCGCGAGAAGGATCGCGTTGTTAAGGCTAAGTGAGTTGAATCGGCCGAGGAAACATCAGCCTAGGCAAGATTGAGAATGCCGTCGCGTGTAAGATATAAGGCGTGTTGATAGGCCCGGGACTCCTTTCCAGTAACCGGCACTAACAACTCTTAGGGCCATCTGAGTGCAGGGAGACGAGTTTCTGTCACCGCGCATGACGCTAAAACGGACCTTCGGCTCATCCTGCGCGTGCCTTGTGTCAGGCTGTCCACGAGAGTCTAGAGAAATGTGAGATTAAGCCTGATCACTGGCAGGTACTGGTAGATAGTACTGCTATCTACTCAACGAGCGTGTGCTATAACTATTCGTAAAACAATCAGCATTGACGCTGCCTCTTAGCAATATGCAGAACTGTGATTGAGGTGGTATTGCTGTGTGAATCTGAGGCCACTATCGCTCCATCGCATATCCAATTTGCCTGAAACTCTCAAATTACATACGAAATAATTACATACTGACTCAAATAATTACAACCTGACTCTCTTAGCCCTCAGCACAACCCCTATGTACATTGAATGTACCAAACAGTTCCTTTTAGAAGAATGGGGTGGGCGGAGATATCGTAGATCATGTCGCAGAAGCCGTGTTCAGGTAGTACTGTTAAAATAAATCACTGCTTTGTTCTGATGAAAGAGATGCAACTCACATCTTACAATAAACCAATTGTTATATCGCCCTTAACTCTCGCGTAAATCTCGACCTACAAAAAGGCTACATCAGCCCAATTGTCACATCGCCTTTGACTCGAGCGTAAATTTCTACCTCAACTTCCAGGTCCAACTCGATCTTGATCTTCAAGCTGCTGTCCTTCTCTCCGACTTTGGCTGGTCGGTCTGCAATGCGAGATTGGTGCACTGGAACCATTCTGCGGCCTCCGCTCCTCCTTGGCGCGGGAAGAGGATCCGATGTGATGCTGGAGTCTTCGTCGTCCTCGTCATCTTCGGGGACCTGTGGGGGAGAGGCTTTCTGTATGGCGTTGTTCTCGCCAATCTTCTTTGGCTTCTTGCGGCTTTCGGGTGATTTTGCCTCAGATGGGTAGTCGGTGACGGGAGCTCTGTGGAGTGAAAGTTAGTCTTAAACACGTGAAGCTACTGAATCTGTAGCATGCGTGTTGTGACTTACTCTTGAGACATTGGTGCTAAGGATTATGGCTACTACTTTTCTGTGAAGTCGTGATTTAATCTGGAACTTGGATCGACTAATGGATGAATGACGAAGAGGTATGAGCTGAGGTCCAGGTAACAGCGACCTTTCTTTATACATAATGTAAATGGTAGATCCCTGCCGTAATGACGGAGCCGTTCTGTTTAATTTGGACTAATCCAGACTCAAGTCCACGTGGGATCAGAAGAACTGGCTGATATTTTCAGCTACCAAGCGCAGGGAAGCCGATCCTACCAAGGTGGTGCAAAGCCTGCTTTGCATCCAGAAACAGGATAACTCTCAAAATATCAACGCTAGATGGATTAAGAGTACGCTTGGAATGATCGAGTTGGACTAGGCCGCCTATGTCTCTTAAAATTGGAGCCGTTACAGTGACGCGTTTCGAAGTCTAGCACGCTCTCGGCTCGTTGCTCCGCATCAGTTTAAATATTCTCGACTGACAGAACCCGTTTTGGCATAATAACCGACGTCATGTTCAATATCCGACCGGTGACAGTTTCATAGCGATCCACTTCCCTGCGGCAGTCCTACTGTTCCCGCCAGTGCTACTCAGCGGTTTATCGCTCCCCAGATCATCAAACCGCAATTTGCCTTACTCTTCCTGTGTAATCACCTCCCCTTCTCAGTAATCGACCATGGTCTTGGGCATTCTTACGGCGATAGCCGCTTGTCCCGCAATCATAGGTACTACTGAAGCTGTCCGCCAAGGCCAGAGGCAGTCCGCTAGGGAAAAGCACAGGGGCTTGAAGACGAAGCTTTTCGTCAAATGTTCGACGATCTCGAAGGATGGAAGGGAAGTTAATGGATGCGAAGTGGTATTGAGCGATAATAAGGTGCGATGTTCCCCATCCTCAACGCGCGGTTAATTCATTTGCGCGATAGACGATAACCGTTTTACAGTTGTATCTTGAGATGCCTTCAGAAGAATATCCAGATGGTCGCCCTGACGACCACCCTTTCGCTGGTTACTTTCTCCCGCATCCAGATAAAAATTGGGGTCGACAGGGTGAAGGCTTCGTCTCCACCATCTCAGACGAGCCGCCACAGTTGAACTGGATATACGTCGATATAGATACTCACGAGGTCAAATATGGCAACCGTGAAGAGTCGGAGGGACAAGTCTTAGGCCCTTGGGACGTTACTAAGCTAGAGAAAAGGGTCACCTTGGAGGGTTGGGAAGGTTTCATGGCAGTCAGATATGGCCCGAAAGAGTGGGCGCTCTATTTTGATCGAGATGACGATGGATTGAAAGACATAATCGACCCCGAGATGAGCGTCATGGAGATTGTGTTGGTGAGGAGAGAGAAGAAGCAGGAAAAGCCGGATGACGACGAATGACTTGGCAAGAATTCGGCAATTCGAGCCGAATCCTACAAAACCGCCGGGGCAAAACTGAGTACAGGATCATATCGGGCTGAGTTACTCCCCAGTCGTTTAAGAACAAATGAGGTCCTTAACCTCAGGCTATCGAGGGTTTCCTACTGGAGTGAGGTGCGCTCTTCTACTGATTGCTGCTGGGCAACAACAGGATGTCACGTGCTGCAGCTATTCTATGGTTTACTCTGGAAACTCTTCGTCATAATAATTGCAAAACTGCTTCTACCATTTGCTGGCCATTATTCTTCCTTGTATTCTTAATCCTATAACTGCTTGGTAGATGGCGGACTACCCCTGTGATGATGCAGAAGTTTGAGGCGTAGCGATATATCTGGTGGTGAAGCCGCTAGTAGACGAGGAGTGGCCAGGCTTTAGCATTGCAGTCCTGTGCGATTAAACTGCGCTTGCGGCATCATCAAGTGGTAAGAAAACCGCACCAACCAATCATACCCACTGCTTGCGTTTGTAGCTTGATGATCTCCATGTTTCTGCGACAACTAGCTACCTATCAACACGAAGTCATGCGGGACCGTGCAAGATCGAAATACAATAGAGCGCGATTTTAAAGTGCCGACACACCTTAACGATCGAGCTGATATCATGATGGAGATCCGAATATTGATATTATTCTGTAATAGCTGATATGAATGAGTCACCTACTAAACAAGCGACAACGCCTCTGCGATGATGCAAACGCGGCAATGACAGGGAGCAGCGTCTGTCCGCGCTAGCTCTTTCCCTTAATCAGTTGCTGCGATTTCTCGGATTCCTAAGTTCCTTCTAGGTTTCGTATCGTCTCTTCCCTGCCTGTAATCACGGCTTCCGACCATAGATGACCCAAAAGTTCCAATAAGCGTGCATCTTTTTGTTGCGGAGATCGGCTCTCAACGCGGCGGCGAACACTTGGACTTCTTCAACGGACCAACCCAAGGCGCGAGTGAAAAGGGCGAGGCTCATTGACTCAGCGCCCCAATTGAAGTTCTCCGATACCCATTTGCCAAGCTCTTTGAACTTGCGGTCTTTGGGCCAGGTATTGATGGGCCATTTGTGGGGTATGGCCACAATGTCTACGAAACCTGCGGCCTTCATCATTTCCGGCACGTATGCGATTGCGTCGAGCGGAAAGCCTGCTTTTGTTGCTGCATCGTGCATATAGTTGTGCCAGCGGACGATCGCGGAGTTGGTAGGTAGGGTCCCATCATCGCATTTGATCACCATATCAATGTCGTGAACTTCAAGGTAGCCATCCTTTTCTAGAAATCTGTGATGCGGTAAGAGATTGCCTACAACATTCTTTTGGTATAACGCACTGGAAGCACCTCTCAATATATCGCGGCCAGTCGTGCAAACCACCGATCATCATCTGGGAGTGAATGAAACTGAACTTGCGTGAAAACGTCCAGTCTCTTTCTAGGTCATCAATTTCGAAGCCCAGATTTGGGGGTACGCTATGACAGTAACATGAGATCGATGCATGAACAGGGGCAGGATAATGCGGCTTACTTATGCGGTTGCACTGGTGCCAAATCAACGCCAAGAACCTCGCTCTCCGGATGTGCGTCGGCTAGGACGAGTAAGTTGGCGTAATAGTAGGATGAATGAGCAAGTTACCAAAGTCTATGGCCCAAAGGCCTGTTCCGCAACCAGCATCGAGGACCCGGCTTAGGTGCTTAAGCGGTGCGAAATTGAGCTTTTGGTTCAGCGTGAGCCACACTATATGGTGCTGGAAATCTGCATTTGGTCAGCCCTCCCTGTAGGTCTTGACACGATCAACACACCTAGACGCTCTATCTCTTCCTTTCATAGCCGGAAAGTTAGCCTGGGATTGCCACGTATGCATCGGCAGTACACTACCTCATCCATTGGAAGAACGTATTCTGGCAGGACAATTAGCCCTTTTCATCTCTTTAGACGATCTATGACTTGGCAAGGAAGGTAAGCTGAAGAGTGGACGCTTACTTGCACCCATGTAGCCCTGGTACTGGCGGCCATGCTCTCTGACTCGCGTGATCAATTCGTCTCTGATGGAGGTTGTTGAACTCGCTAGCTGTCATGACTACTGTAAGTATTCTTTCGAAAATCTTTCCCAGCAAACAGCTTCGCACTCACACTGCCGATGGCAGAATCGCCGTCGTCGAAGGTCGACTCGTTGTCGATATCCTATGCGTCGTCAGCGGACTTTGCATGTGAGGCACGCATCGGGCTAACTTGCAGCATCAGGCTCAAGTGGATCGGCCTGGGCCGAGCCGCCCTCTGGCTCGAGTGGGACGGCTTGGCCCGAACTATCGTCTGGCTCAAGCCTGGCGGCAGTCAGCGGTTCCTTTGAAGCGCCCGACGACATGCTGTTACGCCGGCGGTAGTACAGCTATACTGCCTCAACGGTCAGTGTTTTCAGGTCGACGTTGCGGCGTGGGCGTGGGCAGGATCTGTTGGTGTTAACTCTGCAACTAACCACATTCGCGCCTGGGCGCGTCCAAGCGGAAGGCGGGCCAGTCGCCTCTGCCCCCGCTCGCGGTCACGCTTCACACCATAGAACTTCGCATCCAACCTCTTGGGCACACAAAGAACTCCACCGTGCTACGATCCCACTCAGCAGGACCCGCCGCCATGGGTGAATCCGACAGAGCGACGCTGGCCATTGGCCTTCTGAGCATCTCTCTTTTTGCTTATCTTGCACACCTCGTGTGGCAGTGGCGACGTCTAAAGCATGTTCCAGGGCCCTTTTGGGCAGCCCTTTCAAAGGGGTGGATGGTCAGAGAGTCGCTCAGGATGCGGCAGCCAATCTCATTCAAGGAAGTGAATGACAAGTATGGTGTGTTTCGTTTCTCGCTGTGCTTCTGTTACTGTTACACTGACGACCAGGGCAGGTTCGCTTGCGCGTGTCGGGCCAAACGAGCTGATCACAGACGACCCGGAGGTGATGCGAAAGATGATGGCGGTCCGATCCGCATATACGAGGGGACACTGTGAGTGAAATCTGCGTGATAACGCAGACCACATCTACTAAAACTATGTAGGGTACAACGCGATGAAATTTGATCCTACGCGGGATAACTTGTTTTCGATGCGCGATGAGGTTGCCCATACCAAGTTGCGAGCCAAGATGGCCGCCGGAGTAAGCCCGACTCGCCTCCAATTACAATCGCAGCTACTAATCTACCTAATTGCAACAGTACTCCGGGAAAGAGAACGAATCGATGGAAGGTTCCATTGATGCGCAGATCGCGAAACTTGTTCATCTAATCGAAACAAAGTACTTGTCAACAGGTGACAGCTATCTTCCGATGGATTTCGCCGAGAAGGCCTCCTTTTTCACTCTGGATGTCATAAGCGAGTTAGCTTTTGGTCAGGCGTTTGGCTATCTTGAAGAAGACCGCGATGTCTATGATTATCTCAAGACCACGAAAACCTTCATTCCGATTATGATGGTTATAGCGAATGTACCTTCGCTCGCAGATCTCCTTCAATCGCGAGCTCTTCGAGGGCTGCTCCCTTCAGAGAGTGACAAGCTTGGTTTTGGTGCTTTCATTGGGTAAGTTCGAGCACTCTGCGATCAGAACCATTATGCTGACAACACCTTCAAGTGTCGCGAAGAGAGTGGTAGCACAGCGGTTTGGGCCCAACGCCAAGTCTCATCCTGACATGCTCGGATCTTTCATTCGCCATGGACTCAGCCAGGAGGAAGCATCGGGCGAGGCGTTGCTCCAGGTTGTTGCTGGAAGTGACACGTCGGCTGGTACACTCCGAGCTGTCATGTTAAACATCTTGACTAATCCGACTACTCACCGAAAACTGCGAGAGGAAATTGACTTGGCAATCGCGACCGGGAGGATTTCATCACCTATCAAGGACGCAGAAGCACGGCAATTACCCTACCTTCAGGCGGTGATCAGGGAGGGGCTTCGCATCATGCCGCCGGCATCGGGAGCCTTCTTCAAAGAGGTACCTCCGGCCGGAGACATGATTGACGGCAAATTCATTCCCGGAGGCACGCAGATTGGATCATCTCCACTGGGGATACACTGCTCGAAGAAAATTTTTGGTGTCGACGCAGACCTCTTCCGACCGGAACGTTGGATAGTGGCAAGTCCAGAGAAGTTTGCGGAGATGGCGAGCACCGTGGATTTAGTCTTCCATTATGGCAAATATCAGTGCCTCGGCAAATCAGTGGCGTTGATGGAGTTTAACAAGATCTTTGTAGAAGTAAGCTTGCCGCTTCTGTACACACGTGAAGCTAACGATCTTTGTAGCTTTTGAGGAAATTCGATTTCTCTATCGCACGTCCTGATAAACCGACTAAGCTTGAGAATGCGGTGAGTTCGATGTTGTCCCTCCTCTCAACTATTCTTGAATCTTCAGCTAAGACGTAGCGATAGGGAATTTGGCTAATGGAAGACTTTTGGCTTCGAATCGAAAAACGAGACTCGTAGGAATGCAAGGATTAAAGAAGGCGAGAAGCTTTGTTAGAGTCATGGGTTTAGCTTATAATCAGACGGTCTTGAGGCCTCTGGACACAACTGTATTCTGCCCATCCTGTTCATGCGATCTATAGCCGAAGTCTCCATGCGCACCACTGTCTCTCGGTAGAGTGTCGTGGTGGTCCAGTCATAGCTGCATAATAGTGCTCGTTGCATGCCCCCCTCCTGACCGCAGCAGAGAACAACAGTAGGAGGGCGGCGGGCCATAAACAAAGTCACTGTCATGCTGCCGGTGTCAACGAGCGTGAACAATTTCGGCTCGCCAGCCTTGCTCTCTTGCGACATTGAGATGAGTGTTGCGACATGTGGCATTTGCGCTGGATCCAAGCCTTCACATTCGTCAAACTCATTGGGTGCATGGCTGTGAAGCACGCTTGAGTGAGGCGACCAGCGTAGCCGAAGAGGATTGTTGTTTTCACCAAAGATCTTGGTAGATAGTGCATCAAGAGATACATATCCTTCGATTCCAAAGAAGCAAGGTTGCGTCGAACATGTCTTTGAGTTGAACCGGTAGAGGCGTCGTACTATCAACGGGGAGCTGACGAATACAATAGTGGATAATGCAATCAACATCAGGCCCACGATTTTAGCTTGACGGATTCTAATAAATGTGAGAACGAAACCGAGGATGAGGGTCGCTGGATTAGACCGGTATACACCGCGTGCTACACTGCCGTAAATGGACGATTTCCGACGGTAATCTACAGGACTAAGCTCGTCCCAACGAATGGCGGCTGCGTAGGAACCATCGACGATAATAGTATCATTTAGGCCGAATCCAGCAATCTGACAGTGAGGATGAATATCCCAAAGCTGTGCTCCCCACATGTCGTCTGCTGCAGGCCAAAACCGGTCACGGTCCACACTCAGATGACAAATTAATCTTTCCAGTAGCCGATCATTGTCGTTTGCCAGGATGATCCGACAAAAGGATCGCCAGCCAGCGTCCGTTACAACAATTTGTGGTCGGTGTGGAAGTAGACCCATGAGCACGTAAGAGTAATCGCCTAGTAGATACTGCGTAGTGCTGCCACCGAGAAGGAACTTCACGCAAAGGACAAGAAACTCGAGCGTCCCGAGGCGTAACTTGCCCTCCTCATGATCAAGCAATCTTATAGCTATTTCCGCGTCCTCTCCGGCCCACATCAAGAGAACGAACTCTCTTTTACTCAGGGATAGATGGGTTTCTGGGTCTTCGCCGCGGATATATACGAGGATGCGCGCCCCCGGTGGGCTGATGAGTAAGTATGGCCGGCACCAGAGACGGCTCCCAAAATCTCGAAACAGATCCAGTTTGTGAGACGGAGTAGAACCGCGGATCCGGTTACCAAGTGCAACGACCAAGATGCTAGCGTTCCGACACACGCTATCCAGATTGTAGACATCGTTTTCAAGATGTTCCTTCTCGGGCATGCAGCTGAGGGCAATCCAGTATACGGAAAGAACCGCATCACGTGTGGCCCTTCCAGCCATTTTGTGTATAGCTCTGTAGTCCTCAATTCCCTCGAATTGGTCGCTGGTATAAGCGATGTACGCGTACGTAACATCTCTATGATTTATAGCAGTGCTTATGGCATCGCTCAAAGCTGTTATTTGCACACCTTCCATCGATTTGAGCTCCGGCCGTCGCAGACAGCACAGGAATCGTGGGAAGATCGGACGCCCAGTGTCGCCTCGACGCGTCGCATTTCCATGACCGGGGCGATGTTCAGTATGGTTGCAGGCCAACTCAAGGTAGCCCCAACATTTATACAGGAAAGGGTCGTACCTGCCGTCATTACGCTTCTCTCCCTCGAAAGCGACCGGCAGAAAAAGCTGTCCAAATTAGTCAGGGACGCCACATAGGACCTCGACCTACTAGTATAAATGAGTTTAAGCAGACGATGATCCATGAATAAGCTAGCCACAGCCATGTCTTGATGGCTATCCTGCCCTCTGCCTCAGAGTGCGCCTGGAATATTGAGTACGGTAGAGAAGCCGTGAATAACAGTAGATTGCCAGTCGTTAACTCCACACGCTTCCACGTGTGGCCACCATACCCACGTATGTAGTCACTAGCTTGAACGACAAGGGGTTTTAGAAAGCCATCCTCAGGGTCGATGTATCGGTCGTCTTGCGGGCCGGCATAGACGCGGCCAAACGCGTCTCGCTGTAAGGAGGCGAACTAGGATACAGAACACTTGGTTCCCCTTTCCTATTCGATTTGTCGGGTTTACTCGTCTCGGAGTGGCGTTGATCGTTTGTATGGTCATGTTGACGCTGTGTCTCAAGAAGGATGCCTGAACAGGTGCGGGTGCACAGCATAAGTTTTGCGCTAGCCCGGCTTCGGAAGGACGGCTCTACAACCTCTGGTGGGTGTATATTTGATGTGGGTCGCCGAGGTGGGTCCCTCTAAAGCCAATCATCAAGCTTGATTCTTGTCACGTGATACATTCTGTCCACTCAGACGTGCGGATTACAGCTGCGCCACCTCCTCTGTCGGCGACCCACATCAAATATACACCCACCGGACGTTGTAGATTGGAACGACGAGTCGCGCGCCACTACGACAGGCGATCCCGGGCCCATTTCAATTAACTACGCTGCCCCAGAGGTGGTCGACAGAGAAAGACGGAGCGAATCTAGCGACATATGGAGTTTAGGGTGCGTGTTCGCTGAGATGACCGTAAGACATACCTCTTCTGTGTAGTTTTTGATTTACTCATGCAAATTGCAGACTGTTCTCAAAGGGCGTACGAACGAGGACCGCAAGAGCTTTTTCACCAGTCACTTCACAGGCGCCTCAAGCTATAGCAGGAATCCGGAGGCTTTGCATGCTTGGCTTGGACAACTAGAGTTCACTCCCGAGGATAATGTTACCATTGCGTGGATAGCCTCAATGCTCCAGTCTGATCGCACGAAACGCATTGCAACATCCCTCCTGGCAGATACAATACTCAACTATCAGGATGAACACGTATATCATGGGCTTTGTTGCGCAGACCAAAGCGATTCGGAGATATCATCAAACACAAGCTCTCCAATTCAGGCTGCCCGCGGTAAAGCTCAATCAAGAACCGGCCTTGATTCATATTTTACCGTGTCTCATAACGAGCAGCTGAGGAATGAAGTGGTGCTTGCGGATGCAGCTATAACTGGTTCAATGAGCAATGTGAGAAGCCCGCAACCAACTGTGGGTGTAAGTTCGGTCAACACGAGGGTTAGTCCAGCACTGCCCGACAACGTAGAAGTTCAAGCGCCGGCAGGCGTGCGCATCAAAGCCAATAGCGTACATGGTAGAGGCTTCGATCCTAATCCCCCGCCTTCGAGCGCCATACAAGCTGTCGATAAGCTTCTTGGTCCTCAACGCATCAACACTGGACTGAATGATGCCAGACCTATCCAATCGACGAATCGCGTGGATGCTCTCTGGCAGCCAGCTTATCTGAACGCACTCAGCATGGTCTCTCAAGAACATATGAATATCTTGCCAGCACATACTTATGAAGCCAACTACAATCATTACCCTGCCTCCATCGATCCTGCGAGGGCAGCATATGCACCGGATGCCGCAGTGGGCGTTGAACAAACGCAATCAAATCAGCTTGGGAGCCTCGCACCACAAAGCAACATGCAAATGGAGAATACGACGCTCCACTCTTCACAAAGAGTGTCCCAGCTTCCATCCTGGGACGAATTCATGAATTATACGGGTATCTCAAGATGCAAAGGCTGGTAAACGCCTGCTGCGACAAGCACACATCCACTGCATTCCCTTTCACTCTACCTTGCGCCTGCAATCTTAATAAATGCACGCAACAATAATTCGGCTCCTTAGACCGACTCTAGGAAAAGAAACTTCATGACAAGGCGCTAAACATATCCCCTACTAATTCAGCTAGCCACTCTCAGCAAGACCCCTGCCCATCACCTACTAGCGCACCTAGGCATCGCTAAACGAGAGCCGCACTTTAAATGCAGAGACCCTACCGAGGACTTTGTCAAGAGGATCTAAATACGCACGTGCGATTTTCAGGGTCTTTAGGGGTGCGGCACCACTCATTTATCCCAGATTGAGGCTACCTCGTGGCACATCCCCGCGCCGTTTTGCACCAGGGAGAAACTACTCGTCGACCCTTCCAGCCGTCCGTGACTGAAAATAATTATGCCACATCAATCCGTCGGTCTCAGGCTTATTTTCGATCTTTCGTGGACTGTCGAAACAGACCGATGTTTGCTTGCTCTCGCACCTCGTCCCAAATGTGCAAGCCGCAGTCATCATTCCATTGACCGTTAATAAGGCCTAGACACCAGCAATGGCCAAGATCTCTGGTCCAGACCCACTTTTCCGCTACTCAAGTCGAGAAAAGCGGTGTCCAGCTATCGCATTCGGCTACCCCTATGGCGTTGAAACGTATGCCGCGTCCGTTGTGATTAGAAGCGTCTTTTAAAGGATCCAACAGAAATTTCACCGCCTTCGCGGGAGCTTGTACAAAATGTCGCCAGCTCGGCCGCAAATTCGACACCCTCTTCCCCATCTTGTTCGCGTTCATGTTTTCTTCTTCAGCCAGTAATGGCGCAACTACTGCCATGCAGTTCGAAGTTTCGGCGAAGCCTACTACTTCTGCGGTACCAGACGTGAAGACGCTCAGAGACGCCATTCCAGCAAAATGCTTTGAGCGTTCGCTCAGTCGCTCGATGTCGTACGTTATCCGTGACCTTATCGTTGTCTCGGTATTGTTTTCCGGAGGTGTCTGGTTGGCCAAGCTCGATGCGCCATGGAGCGTCACCATCCCGCTCTGGACGTTATACAGCTTCGTCCAAGGCCTTTTCTTTACAGGTCTCTGGATTCTTGCGCATGAGTGCGGCCACGACTCCTTCTCACCATACCTCAACGTCAATGCGGCTGTCGGGTGGTTTCTACACTCATTGTTGATGGTGCCATTCTTTAGCTGGAAATTCAGCCACTCGAGACACCATCGTTATGCCAACCACATGCAAAAAGATACTGTGTTTGTTCCCAACCGGAAAGAGGAACTCGAGGAGAAGCAAGCGAAGGGCATGAGCCTGGTCGAAAAATTAATGGACCATACCGCCGCCGATACGCCCATTGTCAGCTTTGGCGCTCTCATTTTCCACCAACTGCTCGGCTGGCCGGCATACATCCTCCTCAATGCTGGCG
Source organism: Parafenestella ontariensis (assembly GCA_021596325.1). Taxonomy (NCBI): domain Eukaryota; kingdom Fungi; phylum Ascomycota; class Dothideomycetes; order Pleosporales; family Cucurbitariaceae; genus Parafenestella; species Parafenestella ontariensis. The sequence goes on along the minus strand of JAKGDA010000001.1, from coordinate 972,175 downwards.
CCGGGATGAACAGCTTAATCAAGCGATCCCGCGAGGAGAGTCCGAAGTTCAAACAATCACACCTCGATCCTACGGCGCATGTCTTCACCGATGCGGAACAGCCGTTCGTCTTACTTTCCAACGTCGGTCTTATCTTGGTACTTAGCGTTCTTTACCAGGTCAGCCAGAGCTTGGGCGTAGCACATACGTTTCTGCTGTATGGACTCCCCTATCTTTGGATGAATCACTGGATTGGTGAGTGCTCTCAGGTCACGCGCGAGGCGGAAGATGGAAGCTGACAGACGCCCAGTCGCAATCACATACCTTCATCACACCCACCCAGAAGCGCCCCACTACGACGAGGGCAACTGGACCTATGCTAAAGGCGCGCTTTCCACCGTTGATCGTGAATTTGGATTTATCGGACGCCACATCTTTCACGGCATCATCGAGTATCACGTCGTTCACCACATATTTCCGTAAGACCTCAAGTCAATGTTCCGCCTACGATTCCTAGCTAACAGCACTGCAAAGCCGCATTCCCTTTTACCACGCCGAGGAAGCCACATGGGCTATTGAACCCTTGCTTGGAGAGAAATACCTCCAGCAACGCAGCAATTTCTTCGTGGACCTCTGGACCGCTTTTACGACGTGCAAGTATGTTGAGGAAGGCACCGGTGCGATGAAGGGTGGACTCGTATGGGGAAAGAAGACACACATGCAATGAGACTTGGCATCAGAGTGCGGAACGAAGAAGCGGGCCTCGTAACCGACAAGGCTACGCTAGAAATCAGAGAACGATTACATGAACTGGCCGTAGTAATGAAATAGAAGAATAGACCTAGAAATACTACTACTGGACAAGTAGATAAATACAGATGACATTACCTACTATATACCTTTCGCAAATATGGTTCTGGGTACTTTGAAGTAGTGTGGGTTACTTGGGATGGAGTGGAAGGGTGGTACAGGGTGGTACAGGAGTTGATGGAAAACGGTCCACTTAGGGAGAGAGGCTTGGAGAGAGTAGTGCAGTGTATGGAGGATATCAGATCAAAGAGAGTGAGCGGGAAGAAGTTGGTTGTGAAACTGGTGTGAGCTATGGTGATTGGTTTCTAGTGCTTAGCGTACTTGGCTTCGTCAACAGCGCGTGAGCGACGATTCTCAAACCTCATCATCACCATTACTGCGTCTTGAGACAGGATCACGTTTATTCTAGCATAGCCCGTACCGAGCTTTAGATTTACTACTTTTTATCTTCACAAAGTACTTTGCACTATCACTCACTGCGTCGAACACAGGTAAGAAACCACCAACCCTTTGACTTAGTACATGACTGGGAATCTCATACTCAGCTCAAAGTCCAGCTTGTTATAAAGTGGCGGACCCGCAAGCGGCAGCACCGCGCCAAATAAACGCGCAACATTGTATTCACCGCCAATGCCGAAGCTGCACCCTCGGTGCTAAATGCATCCACGAGATACAGCTAGGCTAGCATGAGTATCAAGAAAGCACTGCGAACAGTCCAATGCCGATGATCATTTGAACTCAGACACAAGCAGATGCTTTGCTGTTACAAGACCGCTGGAGGGTACCTTTTGCCTTCATCAACGACTTTCTTCTTGCGACTAGTATACTTTGCTACTGCCTCCAGACTCATACTGAAAAGCGAAATCGCCAATCGGCGGAGTCAGAAGATCTCGATATTGAACCGATAGAGCTCAGCAAGATCAGACTACACTTGGAAACGTTTCAAGATATCTGGAACCGTCAATGCTCCAATTCAAAAGAAGCTTAAAAAGCTGTTGCAGCTCTTCAGTGTATGTTGGGCAACACTCAACGTGGCGTCAGAAATGATGCCGCTGATGAACTTTTCGCAACCCCTGTATCGAGCGCAGACGTTCCTTACTTCCCAGGTGTGTTTCATTCATCGTTATTCCAAAATCGAAACTGCGCAACTAAAAAACTGCACATGTGAGCCTCAGACTTCACGACGCACTACGACTTTTTTCGAGCTTGGCTCAGGGCCTGGTAACCAACCACCTTCGTGGCCGGCATTTGCTTCTGACATGAACAGCGATGTTGAGCAATGGGCCAGAGCGAATGGCTTCCAAGAATTGAGTCTTAATCCTGGAGAAAGCCATTAAAGGTTATGTTCACGTAACAAAAACCAGAGTTGGAGAGAAGGAGATGCTGGGGATATAACGAAGTTGTAAGGATACTTTTGCAATCTATGCATGTTCTCTTTCATCTATGAGTCTCACGAACAGCTTTTCTATGGTAACTATAACTCCACTTAGTCCTCTCCAAGGCGACTAATGTTGCTCAATGCCTGTTAGGCTTCAACTCCCTAGTTGACCCTAGCTTACTCTGAATCCATTGACTCTTATATATCCACAGCCGGACTCTCTTTCCGTAGACATACAGTATCATTCCCCAGATACAACTAATCCCATGCAATGTCCCGACCCAGAAATACACATTCTTGACACCATCCCGAGCAATCCAACTGTTGATGACAAAGGTCATGATAAAACTGAACAAACCTCGCGCAATTGCCACAGCTGCGTATCCATCTTGTGCGTGTGCACGATGGCAATCCAGCAGATACGCATTGGAAATCAGACTCTGAATGGAACCAGCGAAGGTAGCGAGGCCGAAGAAGAACACGGGCGCCATCCAGTGGGATTTGTAGTGCAGGGAGAGACCGAAGCCCCAGAAGCCCATGAGCCCGGGAATGAACGCGGGGATAGTGAGCACAATACGGAATTCGGGCTCGTAAACGCCTTTATTCTTCTTGGACATGTAGTTGACCAGCCAGTCGGAGATGGGACCTGGGAGGACGTTGCCGAGGGTAGCACCAACAAACGCAGAAAGGACGGTCAGACCGACTTGCGCAGTTGTGAAATGATACGGCGCTTTAGTGAAGATTCGCGCCAGGGCGGTAGAAAACGAGGCTGAAAACGCGACGGAGCATCCATAAGCGTAGGAAGTCCATAGTACCGCCGGAAGGAGATAAGCGCTCCATGGGGTGACCAATGCCTTCAAAAGAGATTCGTCGCTGAAGCGGCCGTTGTAGACCTTGAGAGTTTGAACGTAAGTAATCTTACGCTCGGTGCCAGGTCCTACGGGTTCGATCTTTTCTTCGTCTCGTACGGTAGGGGAAGCAATAGCCTTCTCAGATACATCCACTTGTTGTTCCTCTCTTGTCACAGACGCGCCGTCATCGCTGCTGCTGTCATCGGCTAGCTCTTCCTTGACATCGATTTCGAACTTGGCCGCACGGTTGTAAGTAGACTCTTCAATGGTGAAAAGGAGAATTACGGTGTAAAGAGCGAGGATGATGACACTGCAAATTGTTAGTGATTGTAGATAGACGAGCGGAGAGCTGGGCACAAGCTGTCTTACCAATATTTAAAGGGCCAAAGCCAGCCTTGCTTTTGCACGATCTGACTACCGATCACCTGGCCGATAGAATTTCCCCCAGAAAGCGCATAATGCCAAATCGCCAAATGCATGCCTCGCTCATGAACGAAGAATAAGTCACAGATACTAGAGCTAACGAGGTACTCCAGAGCCGATATTCCAAAGCCGTGGATTGCACGCCCGACGTACAGGCAAGCAAGGCTGTGGGGCCGGGCAACGACAATAGTGTAGCCTATAATGGCCACAACGTTACTGACAAGGAAGACAGGTCGCTTGCCCCAGATGCGTGCTGCCGGACTCGTAATAACAGCGCTGATTCCAAGTGTGAGAAGAACGATGCTGACGCTACGCGAGATCGTGGTGATGCATCAAATCGGTAGGAATATAATTTTCAAGACCGCGACGACGAGTCATAGGAGCCTACGCATGTTAGTGGGAGAGAGATCTTCATCTTTCTCTAATAATTGAGACGAACCATAACCACACGGTGCTCCAGTAGACATTTTCCTACCCGTATGGGTTCGAATAGAGTGGACTGCTCCATGGCTACAAATGTTGTTGCGGGACGTGAAGCACTTCATCTGATGTGTTGCACCAGAAGAATGCGCTGATAGATAAAAGAATCCGTAGTGCGACACGTGGATACGCGGTTCGCACGGTAAATTAATTCAGGGCTGTCGCGTCGGAGAAGCTCAAAAGGGTAACACGCTAGCTCATCCTATTTTCCAATCATGAATGCAGGACCCACAGGAGACTAGTGACCTAAGCATCTCTCAAGTCAAAGAAGTTGAGCCTTTTGAACTGTTAACTGGAATTCAGAAATCGTTCGGAGAATACATACCATTGGTTCACATCAAGGCTGTCCGGAAGACCTGAACCAGAAGCCAGGCTCGGATAAGTCTCGTCCATCCAGTATTGAGTTTGGGGCGTAAATACCATCGGTATTCCAGCACTTGTGGAGGAATTGCCGTAGCTAGTACTCTCTGTACTGCCACTGTCGTAGTAGAAAGCCGTACTTAACAATCTGGCTCAAATGTTAGCTACGAGGCTGCCAATGTTATTAGTTGGTAAACATACTGCCTGAAATATGAATTTGTGATATCGCTCGATAGTCGCAGGCCCGGTAGAGATGAGTGCCACTGCCCAGAGAACAATGTCCCGGGACGACTGTTTGTGAGCTGCATGCTTGCTTGCAACGCCTCAAACAGTCGATGAATCATGGAAGCGCCGACCCATAATTGCGAAAATTCGTAGAGTATGTTAAGACAAAGCGAGTACTTTGTCTGCGCATCTTTACGAACATGTGTATCTGATGATTGGCCTTCGACGAGGAAAAATATGAGAGCGTTGAAAACAGAGTTTGTTCTATACCATTCGGTTCTGTCAGTGTTGTCTGCAGAGGATTATGAACACCTACAGCAAGCCCGTAAACTTGAGAACATGGCCGTGAGCCCTCGAGTTACGCAATATCTTTTATATCATGGTAGCAGCTGCTATACCTCTGGTCTGGCAGTACTGCCTTTCTGCGGCAGCTCGAGGATCCGTTGGTCGCGAGACAGACTTTTCGCGAAACCTTATACATACATTGGTGCTAGAACGCGTATCAGTCTTGAACTTAATGCGAGCACCATGAGTACTTACAAGAATAGAATATGTAGGAAGGCAGGCCAGAATTCATGTCCTTGAACATCATCAACGTCATACGCGACAGTAGGTGGTGTGCGGTCAAGCCATTGGTTGATGAGAGTAATACTACGATCCTGGTAATTGCCCTGATAACTGGGCGGAGGAACCTTAATGCCTGGAAACGCCGGGTGCATCTGTATTGACTCTTCCCGCTCCGTTACCAGCCCTGTCGTAGTTTGCTGCAGTCTGTCCTTTGCGTAGTAGTCCTCGTTGATGACACGAAGAGTCTCCATTACTTTGATCTGCTCAATATAGAACACAATCTCTTGTTTTGCGTAAGGGACGGTTTGTGTGTCGGCTTGCATACCAATCTCCCCAATAAAATCCTCAGGCGTTATCGGGTGGACGTCGAAATCATGTGTGTTGATCATGCAAGGCAAACCATGCGCAACAGCCACACCAATATCTCGGTTGAAGCAGGTCCACCAGACGCGTTTCCACAGCCCAAGTAACACAGGGTTCGAGTGCGGATAATGGTCCCACCGATGCATACCAATACTCTGGGCCGTATTGATTGCATCAACGGCACATGCTCTCATGTTTTTTCCTCCATCATCCTTTTTATCCCACCACCAAGTGATGAGCAAGAGGGCCTGGATCCTAACCAACTTATTCTGTTCGAACCCGGTATCTAGCAATGCTTTCGTTACTGTGTAATATCGCCTGGCGCTCTCATGTTTTGTCCCTTTATGGTCGAGCAATAATGGGTTGCGGCATGCCTTGCAGCCAGCAGTAAACACTGCGAATAGGAGCAGTCTACTTGTTACCCGCTGATTGCGGAAGTCGCTCAAAAATTGTGTTCGATCAATCACGGGTGCGACTGGATTCACCTCACGGAAGTAAGCTTCGACCAAATCCTCTTGGAGCCTTCGCGGGGGAAGGTCGAATGCGCCTACGTAGTCAGCTCGCCATTTTCACACCGCAAACGCTCGACATCTCTTACCTTTAGCCTTCAAATATTCCATGTCAGCAGAGTCAAGATTTGTGACTTGTTGCTCTAAGTCAAGGGTTGTTCGAGTTCCCATTTCGACCTCTAAGCGGCGGATAGGATCAGCGAGGTCGTGCAACTCAAACACGGAGTGTGAGCCGTGATCCGAGCTCCTACCACTGTTGCGCCCTTGGAACGATGGTGCGTAGGAACCGAGATTGTCTTCGATGTATGTCTCAAACCGATCTGTCGTAAGCTGATGTCGAGGAACGGGCGAAGGGATAGCCTGAGGTATGGCCCCCCGCGAAACATTAGATGCAGTGGACTCTATTTCAAGGGGAAGGTTTGTTGGGCTGAATTCTTGAAAAGAGAATGGCGGTTCATCGTGAGCAAGGACAGGCATCTGCGTCATGATGGACTTATCCGTGAAGGTCACGTCGAATGATATCGGGGGTGAAACATTCGCTTCAGTGTCAGCAGATGTCGTCGTGCTCTCTGTGCGTCTGCCTCTGCTTTTCGTCAGCCTGTGACCTACGATCAGGAGTCTGTCAGTACACACGTGATGGTTGATTCGCGATCCCCGTTCACCCGCGTACGTCCATCTGAGTGAATTCTAGTCTTGTTAGGCTCATGCTTTCACAGAACACCGAATTACACGTACTGACAGCGCTCTCCGGCGACCCGACAATTCTGCATCGTCATTTAGTGCCAATGGAAAAATCGTGGACAGGGGACTAGCCTTGCATGGGCCTCCGTTCGGCGAACGTCCTGGAGATGTCAAAATAGGCAAGTCCATGAATTTTCGATACGTAGCCGCATCGCCTCTGACTTTGCGTTCATGACAACGGGCACACGCCGCAATAGGGCGTTTCCGCCTTTTCGTAAAGGTCGATATGTCGACGAGATTAATATCGATTGCGCTCATCGTCACCATGCAGCCATGTACTGGACATAGGATACATGTTCAGCCATAATAGATAGCGAAACAGGAAGTAGGTAGCCTACTGCAGCCAAGGTGGGGTGAAGCATAACTTGGGTGGGAATTGTGCAATAGCACGTGCTTATGGTACTAGCAACAATACGACTAGCACAATATTATTCATACAAGCTATCATTAGCATTACGGTTTCTGGACAGAATGTCAGCAGCACGAGTAGTCATCCTTATAGCAAGTGATTGCTGTACTTGGAGTGTATATGATAACCCGACCCGTGGCCATATAGTGGTGCGCTTCATTCACGTACCGACCTACTGTCAAATCGCACCCATTGCTCTTCACCGTTTCTCAGTTGCCCGCCATATTAGTATCGCCATGTCAAATCGGAGTCGTCGAGAGAACCAGGAAACGAACCGATAGATGGACCTATCGATTGCCAATTGTCTTCCAGTTATTCTTTATTGCCTTCATCTCGCCTGCATCTGGCCTGCACCCGAATCACCGTGGTATCCCGTGCTGGGCTACCGATTGGGTATATTTCTCTACAAGCACCTGAGTGACCATTGTCTTTGTCCTTGGGTACAGTAGCTATTTCTTCCATTCTGCTACGCCCGGTGCTTCTCAAGGCTTCGATCGCGTTGCGTCACTGGTTGCGGTGTATTCGGTAACATCCTCCGATAGTCAGGACGTCAGGACGTGGGCTCTAATTCCTACTCGGTATGAGCGTGCTCAACGGGCTGTTGATCCTGAGCGGCACAATCGACGTCGTACAACTAAAGCTGCAGCAAACTGTCATGTCGAACGAATGAAGGAAGAAGCATCAGCTTAGGCCAGTCGGCTGCGTTCAGGCTTATTGGACGAGTGGAAGAGAAGGCGCGATTGTGATAGTGGCGATGTCGTTGTTGGTAAGGACATCCTCCTGAAAATCGCGAAGTTACGCATCGAGAGTAATTAGGCGAGCCCCAATATTGAATGATCTTGATGTTGAAGCATTCTAGGTCGACCTTGATTTTGCGCTGCTTGAGGAACCAAGCTAGTTGCCGAACGCGCTTGCATGTACTAGGGCAACATTCCCCAATCGATCGTATGCGCACAATACAGATGGCGCAAGCTAAGAAAGAGTTCGGGGTAGCGCCTGGAAGATGGACCGCAACTCCGAATTTCTCGAACTTCTCCGCCTTTCACGAAGACATGGCGTGTAACGCACAGACTGGTGCAGTGAGACGGGTGAGGCTTTTGTGGTGCCGAGAGCCGCTTCTCGTTCGGACACGGAGTAAAGTCGACCGCGCTCGTTTGGGTTTGATGCACCTTACGTGCACATGTTCCATGCAGCGTGCGTTTTCTGCAACTAGCCGCAGACATGTGCAGCACATTCGACATACAACTACAACGAATCGAGTTCACCTCATTCTTATCGCGTAGGCGGAGAAGGTTCCCACCGCAGCCATACCCTCTCGCACCAACGGCGGTGGTCAAACGGTCATCTAGGTCAGATACTGTCTGCTGTTATTGAAGATTATCTCCTCATCTTTAGGCTAGAGGACCGCCCAGGTGGTCGACGCGCTCTGGCTAGATACCTACGATGCACGATAAATGGATCTGCTCTGCGGCAAACCAGGGACTGCATGACATCCCTGGATAGCAGGGCCTGGGGACCCGAAATTTGGGGGCCCCACGGGCAAACGAAGTTGATGCGACGAATTTGTGGCGCCACCATCCCTTTCACAATTTTGGGAGAGTCCAGTTAGTAGCGGAACAACGGGTCCGCGTCCGGGGAGGAAATTTCATGGAATAGCATTTTGACAAGGCGAAGAACCAGGAATGCTGATCCAGAGATCTAGAAGACTCGGTCACAGTGGGCGCGAAGCTTGCTTTGCGTTCCCTGAGTCGGAGGCTTGCGCGGGAGCCACACCACGGGGCATAGGATGAGGTTAATCTCATCCTGCCGCCTTGGAACTCCACGGTCGCTGGACGCGTTCCGTTCCTTTCACGTGCATTTATTCTCTACGAGAAATTCCGTGAACCCGGGTTGCACATTGATGAATCGCACACCGAGCGTCTGGGATGTACGCCCTACCTTGATTGCTTCTATCAGTTAAAATCGTAGGTTCCGCGAACCTAAGTAAGATTTAATATACTGTATAGATATGTCGGGCGCGTCAATAATTGGTGCAATTTTATTTGACTTTCAGCCGATGGCGCACCGGCCTAAGCAGGGGTGGGTTAGGGTGAGCACGCGCCCCCGCCGTTGGGGTAACCATCAGGAGTTCTAGGAACATCCTCGAGGTCTCGCCTAGGCGGCATGTCGGGCTTAGATTCCAGCACACGTTACTGGCGCTTAGAAGGATACGGCCCTGGCCTCCGTTTGCACTGGGGAACATAAGTATATAGGGATGACCGCAGATGGTCTTGGTGTTGTTTCAGTACCATCTGGGAGCAGGACCTGACCCAACGTACATCCTCTTCATACACAGGAACGATGTCGCTACACAAGAATACTGAGCATGGGGTGGAGCACAAGGTGAGCGCTTGTTGCCTTTGACCAACGACGCAGAACTAATCGAGATGATTCTGCAGACCGAGGTTGTCGAGGTCAAGCAGCTGAAGGGCAGCGCAGCTTTCCACGAGGCCATGAGGATGGAGCCGGTACCGATGTTCAATCCCAGAACGCTGGCTCTGTGCGGTTGTTTGTTGCTCGGATTCTTTTGCCAGACCGTAAACGGATTCGATGGCAGTTTGTTCGGTGGTCTTACCGGTAAGAACACCATGGAAAGATCCTCCACTTGCAGAAGTGCTGACATCTATTTCAGCCAATACAACATTCCTCGATCACTTCCATGGAACCCCCGATGGTGTGTGGGCAGCGTTAACTTCCGCCATGTACCAGATCGGTGCTGTGAGCGCTCTACCTTTAGCTGGGCCAATTATCGACACCTTGGGTCGCCGCCTGGGTATGATGAGCGGAGCCGCGCTTATCGTCGTCGGTACTATTATCAACGGACTTACCCAGACCAATGGCAGCAACGGCCAGTTGAAGGGAGGACGTTTTGTTTTGGGATTCGGTGTGACCATCATTTCTGCAGCGGGTCCCATCTATGTCGTTGAGACAGCGCATCCGGCGTTCAGATCCGTCATTACAGCATACTGTCAGTATTGTCACGTTTGCGGGATAGTTTTAGATGTACTAACGTGAAGAAGGCAATACTTTCTGGTTCGTTGGCTCCATTCTCGCCAGTGGTGCTGTGCGAGGTGGTCTCGAACTGGTCGGCAATATCTCATGGACCCTGCCAATCTGGCTGCAGCTCGTTTTTCCTGCGATGGTTATCATCTTTATCCTGCTTGCACCTGAGTCTCCGCGATGGCTCTACGTGCACGGCAAGCAAGAACAGGCCAAGGCTGTTTTGACCAAGTGGCACGGATACGGCAACCCCGATTCTGCATGGGTTAAGCTCCAGCTTTCCGAATATGAGGAGTTCCTGGAACTAAATGGTGCCGACAAGCGATGGTGGGATTACAGCGCACTCTTCAAGACACGAGCCAGCCGGTACAGGATTCTCTGCAACGTCGTCTTCTCCATCTTCGCACAATGGGCCGGTAACGGTGTACTCACCTATTTCTTACCCGCTGTCCTGAAGACTGCTGGCTATAAGGAGGAAATTGAGCAAGCCAACATCAATCTGGCATACGCTTGCTTTCAGTTTGCATTCGCTCTTATAGGCGCTGCCTTTGTCGAGAGGGTAAGTTCATAAGTTGTCAGAGTCGTGCTTCAATTGACTAATCAACCCGCAGGTTGGCCGACGCCCAATGATGCTTTTCTCCATGGGTGCTTGCACAGTCATGTGGGTCGGTATGACAATCGCATCATCCCGGTTCGCAGCAGTAGGTGACATATTCCAAATCACGCAGCCAGAATTAACAATGTGACAGAGCAACGACACGAATGATGCAGCCGCCAAAGCCGTGGTTGCCATGATCTTCCTATTCGGCGCCGTCTATTCCATCGGTATTACGCCACTGCAAGCCCTCTACCCCGTCGAAGTGCTTTCCTTCGAAATGCGTGCCAAGGGAATGGCATTCTCCACCTTGGCTGTCAATATTGGGGGTCTTCTGAACCAGTTTGCCTGGCCTATCTCGCTCGCGAACATTGGCTGGAAAACTTATATTGTGTTCACTGTTTGGGATGCGGTTCAATGGGTCGTGTTCTACTTCTTGCTTCCGGAAACGAAAAAGCGAACGCTGGAAGAGTTGGATCTTGTTTTTGAAGCGAAGAATCCGGTTAAGGAGTCCCTTGCTGTCAGGAAAGTTGAATTCAGCGCAGAAGGTGCTGTCGTTGCAGCCGAGAAGCTGTGAGTTACTTTTACCTAGGTATTACCAGTATGTGCCAAGGATGGCCGGTGCCTGGTTAGTCGGCTATATACCATAGGCAGCTCCTTCACTCCTGATAGCTAGTTCGTAGCACACTACTTTGATCATATATTCACTCGTGCATATTTTTTAGGACTAGTGTTGCGCAAGATAATATGCTAAAGTATATGAAGAACTAGTTAGAGGTGGACCCATGCACCAGCTGCAGCACGTGATTTCCCGCTGCCTGGCAACAACAGTAGAAAAGCGCACCCGCTCTACAGCATATATGATCCATCTCTAGTAGCTATATCACTATCTTAAACAGAAACTGTTCGATTTAATTACTGCCATAGAGGTTATGAGGTCCCTCTTAGCGCTTTTCCTCTGACTATGGTATGGGTTCACGCCGGCTTCGAATATTGCAGGCGCCCTGCGTCATTTTCGGCAGTCCAGTAGCTTCATAAGTAGAGAATACATGAATCCGCACCTACAGGTTTTGCAACCAGACGTAAACCTGGGAACTCTCACTCAAGTAATCAGCACAGAGCACTTCAGTTCACTGCTGTAAATCATTTGCTAAGAGATTGTCTATAGTTGAGCATTTCTGGTGAATGCTAAGCCCTTCCCATCTGAGGCGTGTATTGTTTCTAGGAACCCCCCATACCTAGCTACACAGATTCCCATCATTTTACTAAACTACTCATCCTCCGTAAACAAAAGACGACACTACTTTCCTCCGAAATGATAATTCTTGACATCTTATATCCACAAACAATTGCCTAAACATTGTATCTTTTGTTGTCGTCCGTGCACCACGACTGAATAGGGGTATCAAAGGTATCAACAAACTGGAGTGTTGTATTATAGCTGTATGTAGATGTCAAGTGTAGGGGACTAGATACTTTTGATAGTTAGAAACAAAGAGGACATGCAGTTTAGTATGAATTGCAAGGAAATAGGTGAGCTCAAATTGATCTGTCTAGGGTACCTGACTCCTTTGGCATGTGCAGCACTAACTATATGCTATATCAACGTTTGTTCTCTACATGAAATCCCCAAGCATACGCATATATAGTCCCCAAATCACCCTAACTGTTCGCAAATAATTAGTTACTTCAGATCCATCGACAAAACACTGGGAATTAGGATACTCATCAAGCACCATTCTGGTTGGCAGGGTCGTGTCCGCAGATAACCGTGCAGTTCCCTGCGCATGAGTTACTGCAAACCGTGCAGCAACGTGATCCATCACTACAGTAGCAGGCGCAGTCTCTTTTGTTTAGGTATCGACGCTCGAGCTTCGTTGACAAGACAACTACAGGCCAATTTGGAGAGGTGCCTGGCGGCAGGTTGGCAACGGTAATGCCCTCAGGAAGATCAAAATCAGCGGGATTAGGGGAACTGGAAGGATGAGTCGAGGTGGTGGGGGCAGCTGCCGCTAGAGAGACGGAGAGAAAGAGAGAGAAGACGCCCTGCAAACGCATGGTGGGTAATGAGTTGAAACTTGTGTGTTGCTGTTGGGGATTTTGGGTGAATTGAAATGCAGAGTGCTGGAGTTCAGTGCTGCAGTAAAGATCAAAAGACCTGGGAGGATAGGTGCAGTTTAAATACTTCGTTTCCCCCCAGACACCCTTCTGCATTTATCTGGGCTTGTCCGTGCAGGCCTCCACCTGCGCTACCACGCTGTTATTCACACGCTGTATCTAGCCGTGTCTGATTTGGATATCAAAATGAAACTCTATGCAAGGTGATACTGTCTAGAGTCTCCATTTCTGATAACATTGTTTAGATTGAACAAACACGCCCAAGGCGACTTGGCGACTTTACAACTACAGGTCACCACTACCTCTACGCTGTTGTGGATGTAACTAACAACAGGAACTGGGGACACTCTTTGACGCGTGAAAAAAGCACGAGTCGGGGATGGAAGCTTGGTCGACTGCGCCGCAATATGCGGATAAGAAATCAATACGAACCACTGCAACGTACCATAGGTACTTACCAAGGTGTGCATAATAGAGTTTACATATAGAGGGATTTACTTCTAGTTACAGCTTAGCCAACATGTTCCCAACAGCAAAACTAATCCTTCAATAAGTGGATCGAAAATCCTTCCTATCTAGGATCTTGGCCTTTCCGACGAAATTCCGCGAATTAAGAAATGCGAATTCCTTTAAATGGGGTTGCACAACCTTATGAAAGCCTACTGATGACCCAACGTGGTTATGTTGCGTTTATGGTCTTCTATTCGGGCATAGATAGCCATATTCTGGAACGTCACACGCCCCCCCAGCTATAGTGTGAGGAGAATTACAAGTAATGTTTGAGTTGAACCGTGAACTATGAATCATCTCTAGTATCCTCGAGTTACAACTTAGTTCGTTGATTGAGAGACGCGATTCAGATTCATAGCCTGCAGTAACGTCAGCACTAAACTCCTTATATTGCCTATTTTGTGTATCTCATTCCTTCTTCGACCTGGTCGTCAACCACCTCTCACAATCCCTACTCCATACACCTACCCCCCTCTACTCCACCACACCAAACGCAGCAAAAACCTCCGGAATACCCCCCTGACCTGTCCCATTCACCGCAAGATCATACAACTCCACAACCAACTCCTCCTCCATCCCTTTCAGCTCATACTTCGTCCCATCCGCCAACACCAAAGTGTCCGGCTTCTGCGACTGTGTACACGCCTGATCATCTGTGTTGAATACATCCCTCTTCCCATTTCGTTGCCAGCTGCCGCCCGAAAACGTCAATCCACTCGGAGGATGCAGACAAGCGTTATCTGATCCGCCCGTGTTGCCACTCGAGACGGCGGTGCCGCAGTCCGTGGGCGCTCCGCGAGTGGCTTGCCAGCCGTAGACAGCGACGTTGTGCGGCATGTTGCGGAAACCGACAGAGGGAGAGCCTTGGTTGCCTCGGATGCCGGAGGCGCAGGTCTGGGATGTTGGTTAGTAGGGGTAGACATGGCGGGATGGACAAGTGCTTGCCTTTTGGGCAATGTTCTTGTATTCGAGGTAACCACCGTTACAGTTCGTTTCGAATCTCATGCGGATGTCTGCCGCTGAGGCCGCGGCAGAGAGGCTGAGAATGAGGGCAAAGAAGCGCATATTGAATTGAGATTGGCTTTGAAGGGTTGAAGAATTGTTTCAAGGGCTCTGTAGTGTGAGGCGGTGGGTGATTGCGATGATGAGCATTTCTTGAGGTTTTCGAGACGTTATTATACGTATCCGTCTCATCACGTTCATGTCATCCGTTGCCTAAGAGGCAGCAGCGTCGGGCGTCTTCTCACGATGTTGGATTGTGCCTTACCTTTGGTGTTGGTGTGGAGGAGGACCGTATCCGGTAGGTCCCGCGTTACGGAGCAGGCAGAGTGTGTCTCAGGCAATCTCATGATGTGACCTGTTCCTGTCATATTCAACTGTCATCACTGCAGCAGGGCGTCTCTCGCCACGCTGTGCACGAAACTACTATTCGATACCAAGATTCTATGGCAGTAAGGCCTACCGGACAAGTGTTGAGGAAGGTACTGTATGTGTCCTTTCTTAAGTCCTCTTGCACCTGAGAGCTTGTCTTGCCACAGCTACTGGGTTCCAACATGTTGAGATGGGTCTTGATATCGAGTTCGGCAATGACTTATAAAGGGATCCACTCCAGAGATAATCCAATACTACGGGAGGCTGACGGATGTCAGCAATGTCGCGGGAATAACCGTGATATGCTAGTATTTTATATTAGTTTAATCTATTGACTCTTGGCCTCACGTGAAAGGATTATCTCATAGGAAGCTTGTAAGAGGGCCGAAATGTCCGTATCTGAAAGGATTACTCAATTCTTGGCCGAAGAGCGCCTCTACATATACGCCCTGAACGCAACTTAGTTTCATCCAGATTGCCATTTGACTCTTGAGGATCTATGTAAGCTGACGCTGATGACTTTGCTCTCGCAATTCGAAGGCAGTCAGCTCACCGCAATTTGCGTATATGTGGAGATGGAAGCCCTCAATGCTCGCTCACTGTTGTACAGGTGTTTCCGAGACTGGTAGTGCATCTGCATTTGCCGTTGCCGCTCTTTCCGCCATAGCCTTCACGACCTTCCGCGCAACGTCGCTCATGTGCTTCTGCATCACCCGTCCACCGTAACCGCCTTCAAAATCATCTCCGAGATCTTCATTTGCGAGCGGAAAGATACCAGCAGCCCTTCCATGTAGTCGGTCGTCTGAGCTGAATCGTGTAACGGCATCCACAACGCGCTCCATAGGTGCAAAGCCAATGATCTGAAGCGGGCCGCCAGCATCACTTTGAAGGAAAGTAGGCTGCCGTGTCATCGTCGTCTCAATGTACCACGGAGCGACGAGGTTAACGCGGACAGGAGGAACACATCGAGTCGCGCGATCTCGGATCCCGTAGAAGAGTCCGCGGATCCCAAACTTAGACATACTGTACGTGCTGCTGGAAGGATAACCTGTGTAACCTGCGAGAGACGCGATGAGAACGATGTTAGGCTTGAATGTGTCGGCCTTATCTCGCGGTAGCCGGAAGTAGTGCAGGGCGAGATAACAAGTGTTGTACGCAGCGCGCAAGTTGACGGTCACACTGGAAAAGCCTGGCTCTGGAGGTGGTGGGCTTTCTAGTGTTGGTGCTTCCTCTGGGATCATGTCGACGAGGTTCTTCTCGGCTAGAATGCCAGCATTTGGGATGACGATGTCGATCCTGCCGTTGCCAAACAGGGCCGCCTTCTGGAACATCTCGACTTGAGCCTGATATGAGGTCACGTCGCATTGTAAGAATTGAACCTTGTGGCCCTTAGACGAAAGATCCTGGACTAGCGCTTGGCCAGCCTCTTCATGCAGATCAGACAAAGTAACCAGTGCACCGGCTTCAGCTATCTTGATTGCACATGCAAGGCCAATGCCTGAAGCGGCTCCTGTGAGTAAGACGGAGCGGCCTTGGAGATTCGCCGTCTCGAGTGGCTGATCAAAGGTAATTGGTGTTGCCATAGGAGGAATGCTAGGGTCGGCCATGCTGATGATGCATATGTTGGGGGTGCAGTATTGATCGAACGATTGCCGTTTCCACGTTCCGAGTATACGAAAAGAGTTGAGATAGATGTGCAACTGACTGCACGGGCGAGGCGGGGAAATTGAGCGAGCCAGCAGCAGCGTTTAGATATTCTTCGCCATCGATTAGCACAAGCCGTCTCTTGAACGACTCTACTTACCTGACGAAGCTTGATCTCTATTTGGCGCTTTAGCTGTGTTGGAAGGGCTTAGGTGCGCGAATGAATGCGGGGTAGGGCCAAGACCTAGGAAGTAGTCACCACCTACCCGACAAGACCTAGGTGTCTGCTGACATGAGGGTCATCAAACGTCGTGCATCTATTGCCTGTCCATTGTTCCTTACCTGCTTAGCATTATCCAAGTGTGAATGACCATTCCCACTCTCTTAGGACATCCTCCCAGTCTCTCCTTTGGCCTCCTTCTAGCTTAGGTCGCCAGACCTCTTTCAGGACTTTTTGCACACTGCTAACATTCTCGTATCGGTTTCTTTTCTGAATATCCTCCAACCTCTTGAAGCACCTCTCGATGGCCGCCTCATCATCCAATTCAGCTCCAGCGAGGAAGATAGGGTAAAGCAGGCTTGACTCCGCAGGGCTTCCTGGTGGTATTCGAGCAACAAAATCCATTGCGCGCGATGCACAAGCTGGAATAAGCGATGCATGCATCGGCGAACTACGGTACAGCTGAATGAGCGCACCAAGACGGTAGGCTTCAGCCAGCGCGATAAGATCGAGCGCTATCGGAAGATCGACGCCTAGCGCAAAAGGGTTGTCGTATGTCCAATTTTGAATACCACTTTCGATAGAATTGAAGGAGGCTTCGGTGACGTAGGGAAACGCAGGGTTCGAGGAAGTAACATACTGAATCCGGGAGATAAGGTCGCATAACTGATACGAAATACCCATTAATGGGTCGATGACAACTGACAGGAGCGAGGAATTAATCGGCAGCAAGTCCCTATCAATAGAGGATGCTGATGAAGAATTTGATACTCGGGCCATAAGGGAGGCTGATGCGAAGTGGTATGTGAAATGACGGTGCAGAGAGTCGACCTCTACACAGTCCATGATGCTCTGCTCCGGAGAGAGCTGGCCCAGAATCCGCTGCACGCTCTTTAGTTGAGATATCCACCTGGTGGTCTTGACACCATTAAGCGCTTCCAGACCAACCAGAATAAGGATAATTGCGGCGACTTGATAAGTATCGCGGGGTAATCCACCAGACGGAGAGACGCGATCCTTGATGAAAGCATAGCATTTCTTCTCATGTCGAAGTGACACGGCCCGCAGGTGTTGTGCGCGATCTTGGTCAGAAGCCCGTCGAGCTAGCTGAGCAGAAGAGATGGCGAGAATGGCGTCAAGCATGCCATCAACACGGAAAGCCCACGGCATGTACAGCGAGGTGTAGAAGCTTGTAGGAGTCGTTGCGACCGACACACTAGGTACAAAAGCTTCGACATAGTATTGCAGTAGATGCCTCCTCTCAGAAGCTTCATCACCTGGCAACGCATCCCAAGGGTCGAGCGACGATCGCAGGGGGACGGCGATGTGACGCTCAGGGCTTGATGTTTTCGACTCTCTTGACAGCTCGACGATCTTGCGTGGAGCTTGCCATTCGCATGTGAGGTTCAGTCGCGTGCAGTTGGCACATTGGGGTTGCCGGCTATCGCACCGCTTCCGCCGTGTTCGGCATGTCAGGCAGCCCGTCCGTGAACGTGGGGCAAATTTGCGCTGGCGGGGCTTCGCCTCAGCCATGATCAGAGAGTAGCAAGAAGGATCTCGAGTCGGATAGTCACCGGGATGGACTGAATACGTGCATCTTCACGATAATGCTGGCGGGGGTGTCGGTGGTTGAGTCACGGGGGATGACGGAGATGCATGATAGGTAATCGGCATGCGTATGGCCGCCGATGGCGCTTGTCCAACAGCGCGTGCCTTTCTCCGCTCTAGTTCCACTTTCTACCGTAGTGCCTCATCGTAAACCAAAGAGGGCTTTTTCGCATTGCACGATGGATCAAAAGGATCAACTGTATTCAACACCACGTCTTGGCCATTGAGGTTTGGGAGCCTCTCGTGTACAACTGCTGCTGCACGTGCGTGGCCAGTTGTTGAACATCCTTGCCTCATCAAGCCCTATTCGGAAACAAGACCATTTTAAATCTCCGCACTTTGCTGGGCATCTCTGGGCATCATATACACCTCGATGCGCACCAAGACTATAAAGATGGGAGCTGCACGAAATCTGTTGGCAGATAGGCGGAAATTTGACGGCTAACAATGGACCGCATCATGAAGCTCCTTGCGGCTTCGCTCGCAATCACTGGCGCCACAGCTGACGACTTCAACATTCTGCAGCACCTTGGAGGAAATGCCCAATGGTTTCCTGGTAATACTTGGTGCATAAGATCACTTGAACCTATCCGTATTGACCATCCTCAGGCCCAGAAGTAACAGGCATCTCGTCTGACGTGCCTTCCGGATGCAAGGTCGATCTTGCCGCCTTCTTCTCCCGCCATGGCAGTCGCTACCCAGACACGGGCGCCTACAATGAGTGGACTGATTTGTATGAGCGAGTTCATGCCGCCAAAAGCTTCAAAAGCTTCAATATCACCGATGAGAAGCTCGAATTCCTCAAGACATGGGAGCCGGTTCTATCGCATCCGGAGCGCCAGATAGCCCAGCTGTCCCCGACCGGGTACAAAGAGCTGCATGAAATGGGTGCGACATGGCGCCTTCGCTACCCTGACCTATACGAGTACAATACTCCCTTTACCATGTGGTCCAACTGGTACAAGTCAAGTCCTCGTGTCCGTGACAGCGCGCGTCTGTTCGCGCAAGGTTTCCTTGGCCCTAATGTGACCGATCTCGCTACGATATACGCGCTCAACAGCAGTGACCCTTTGTCCTGGATGAACTCGCTTGCGACGAGCGATCTCTGCAAGGCCTATGATGACGAGGGTGGTAGTCCTTACAAGGACGAGTGGGATGCCATCTACCTACCACCGATCCGCTCCAGGCTTAATGCTAAGATCCACGGCGGTTTCAACTTCACCCTGGCGGACGTGTCCATTATACCATATCTCTGCGGCTTCGAGACGGAGATCACCGGACGTCGAAGCCCGTTCTGCGAGTTATACACCGAGGAAGAAGTCCTTCAATACGAATATTCACAAGACCTTCGATACTGGTACGGTACTGGCTTGGGCTCTGACATCGAGAAGTACCAGATGCTTCCTGTTGTTGATATGGTTGCGCGGCGTTTCATCGACGGACCGAATGCGACCTATACGATCGGAAACTCGACATTCGTTCCTCCCAAGATCATGGCGGCCTTTTCGAACGACGGCCAGATCAATCAGATCGTCGCAGCTCTTGGCGTCTTCGATGGCGAAGCTCAGCTCCCTGGCAACATGACTCTTCCGGACAGGAAGTTCAGAGCCAGCCGTCTAGTTCCCATGCGCGGGACTGTCGCATTCGAGCGGTTGTCCTGTGCTGCTGGCGAGTCGAATACCACGTACGGTTACGGTAATGACAACGTGGCTTCCCAGGCGTACATGCGCATCCGCCTGAACGATGTCGTCTATCCAGTTGTCAATTGCACCAGCGGACCAGGCTCATCGTGCCCTCTTCCACAGTATCAAAACATTGTTAAGCGCAAGCTCGCTGAGGCTGGGAGCTTCACGAAGCTTTGCAATGTGACTGATGACTCCTTTTTGAGTGAGCCTAGCGCCACGTTCTTTATGGACAACACGCTATCGTACGCGACTGTCATCAAACCGTAAGATACGCCTTTCAAAAATATCGCGACGCGTCAGCAGTTAGTGCAATGAAGATAACGATCAATGAATACCGTCGCGCGCCTTTCCTTGATTTTCATTCGCGTGTAGCTTCTTTTGTCTCTGTCGACCTGCCGCTTTCATCGCTCTGAAGACTGACTAAGACGGCGGTATCGCAATAGGACATCAATATCTCTCCTGAATGTCGGAGTCATCAGGCCGTTTTCTTGACATGTAGCGCGCCCTTCATGTACTGGTATAGGGCGCGTCTACTTTTGCTCACTAATCCTAGCGCTGAGTAATGTGTCCCACTCACCGTTTAGCGAGCTTGTTCGTAGGGCGTAGGGTGTAAGGCGCCAATTCTCGCTTTTCGCGCATTCTTCAAGCCCCAGTCTGATGACTATTCCTCTGGAATTGACCAATAGCAAGCAGGTTTTTCCGTCAAACAACTTTCCTATGCTGAATCTATCTCGTGTGGTTTCCCGCCGGTTGGTCAAACTGTGGATCACCGTTAATACCCGGCGGAAAGTCAAAATTGGCGCCATCCGCATCCGGAAAACGTGGCTTATGGCTCCGCGTCCCTTCGTATCTGATTGGTTAGAATATGTGCCAGGCTTGCGTAGACATAGGGCAGGTGGGGAGCATGCTTGACATGAAAGGCGTGAAGCTGTTTCAACACTAGCATTTGTAAGTCCGAAGACGTGATAGAGTCATAAGGTCAATGCCGGTGTCGGGAGTCATTGAGGTGAGACAGAGTATAAAGGAGTTTGCGGGTCCAACGTTTGAAAGCCACTCACCATCAACGCCCCCAATCGTCATATAAGAAGCAAATAAAGCTGCCAAAGTTCTTACCAGCCAGTACCGAGCATCGCACCATACCAAACTCACCTTGCGAACACCTATTTACTCATGACCGCACAACAAATACAAAAATCAATACCTGCCCAACTCTGATCAGATTCTCTCACCAATCAAACCGAGCACGAAACAACCACCGGCTACAAAAAGCAAAAGCACAATCCAAACCCCACTCATCTTACCAACACTACAACCAAACCAAGCTAAAACACCCGAACCAAACAACCAACCAACCCGCGAGTTCCATCACAATGTCCTACTCAACAGCGACCACACCCCGAACCTCCGTCGAGCTCGCCAAGTCAGCCATCATCTCCTCGTCGGCATCTCTCTCCTCCTCGTCAACATCGTTGTCGCAGGACCAGAAGAGTTCAAGCAAAGCGAAGCGTGTCTGGGAAGCCGTCAAGCAGCACCACCGGGACATGAACGAGGCGTACGCAGCGTACTACGGACAGAGTCAAGTACAGAGCAAAGGACAGGAGGTTTGGCGGTACCAGAGGGGTGAGCGGAAATGAATGAGCAGGCTTGAGTTTGATGGAGGAGGATGAAAAGCTTGAGAGGTTAATGGGCTGATAGGCCATGTGCATATTGGTTTTTTTTTTGGAGGGATATAAGGTGTTTATGGAGTTCTGGGTTCATGCTCGGTGGGCATTTGCCAGGAGCACGGGAGTACCAGTCTTTCACGGAAAGTAATTAATACCTTACACATCTGTACTTGCATCTCCTTGCCTTGTGCACATAGCTTTGTGGCCGTCGAGCTCGAGCGCGTCCAGTTCAATCAGGTGACTCAAATCTTCGGAGTCAAACTTCGGACTGGATGCAAACGACTTGCTCTTGAAGATCCGTTCCTTTCAGAAGACAACTGGACGGTCAATCGCGGCGACCTTTTGCTGACGACAGCACACTGTGCTAGTCCAGTCCCGGTCTGCATCTGCTCCAGCTTAGATTACTGAAGATTATTTGAGATTACTATTCCAGACATCATCTCGCGACTCCAAGATCGCACTGACACAAGGAACTCGGAGTAAAACTACCTCGATAAGAACGTCATAAGCACGGGAAGGCCTTTCTGCTCCGAATCGCATCCTTGAGGGGCGATGGAATGGACCATTTTTGAGATTTTATTACTGATTATTAGACATTACCTCGGATTCCTATGACTCGGCTCAACATCCCATGTTGAGCATTCCCCTTCTCGTCTCAGTCCCACTAACCCGTGGTCAGGCCCTCTATCCCCTTTTGAAATTTGTCTATGACTTCCGCTAACAAGTCCTTCTCCATCGTGCCTTCCACCCAACTAAAATTGACAACGATATTCCCGTCTCCACCGGTCACAACCGCGACGCTAAACGGGCCGTATGTGAATTCCGGGGTTCGGCTGAACGTCATTCTCCCGATGGTCCATGGACCCTTACTCCCTGACTCTTTCGGCTTGTACACCCCGAGGCTTGAGATCTCAGTGGTCGCATTGCGCGGCTTACCGAGCTTGTCCGTAAAGAATTTGGGCATATCGGATACGTATTTTAGGAGAGCAACCGTGTTATCCCGGCCTTCTTTGGCGACTTCTGCTTGGATCACAGCTTTTACCGTCCGCGCTTCGTCCCATGAAAAGTATTGTAACGCTTCTACTTTCTCAAGACCGTCTGTGGGAGCGACAGTATGACGTTGGTGAAGATACTCGTATTGGGCGACCGCGTAGGTCATTTGCTCCTCTGCAACACCACTTAAGAAGCGTCGCATCGAGATGGGGCTTTCAATCTTGAGCCTTTCGTACTCGGCCACCGGGAGACTGGCGAACAGTGATGCGGCCAGGAGACATTGCATGGTTGCTGTCACGCTAGTCTTCTCCTTGCGACTAATCTGCGCCAGGTTCTTCGTGGTTGCTGCTGAGAGAACAAGGGTATGATAATTGGGCTTCGGGAGTGGTTCAGAGTCTCTTGGGACGGGATTCCCGGTCCAAAGCTTTGCAGGTCGCTGGTTGAAGATGGAAGGAAGGATCGCGGCACAAATGGCTTGGAGAAAGAACGGCCACGAGATTGACATGGGGTGTAACTCCTCGAATGGAGGCAACAGAGCTGAAGTTGGCGATTTTACGACGGGATCTGCATCTGCGTCCGGTGTGATAGAGTTCAGCGCAGCCAGAAACGAATCGTGGAACAAGACTGCCGACATCCCATCCGCAAGCGCATGATGGAAGAACCATGATGCGGAGAATTCATTCGGACTCGACGCCGATGTAGTGACAACAAGACGCCAGAATGGTCTCGTGCCGAGCTCGTTCTTGTGATCGCGACTGTGCTGTTCTGCCAACAGCGCATCCAGGTCTGCATCCGCCTGGCCGTCCTTTGGGAACGCATCCGCACGCTCCCGCAATTCAACACATGTACGCAAGTCGATCTCCGGTAGTCGCGCAAAGTACACGTCGGGGTATGACTTTTCCTCATTTACAGGAATGGCGCTCAGATTCGGATGTTTCGCGACTACCTCGCGCAGCGCCCGGAAGACCAGCGACTCGAGAGGCGCCGAGAACGTAGTAGAAGAGATGTACGTTGCCGTGAGTCCGACATTTTTGTAGAAGCCTAGATGATGTCGCGCGGTGCTGTACGTCTCTAGCCGGCCGCATGGGCGTAGCTTTTCCAATTTCGTGACATCCGACATATTCCGTGACTTGAATCTCTTGGACGTTCTGATCAATCCGTGAAGCTTTGTTTAACATGATGTGCTAGCGACCCGCTGCTATATACGAGTGTATCGCAAGCCGCCTGTTGTAGTAAAAGGTGTTCTTGGATGGGTGGAAATAACGCTTTAGCCAATAGAGTGAGAATACCCCCACTTTTTATCGGATCAGGAACGGAAGCGAAATTGCATGGATTTCCCTCGGAATGCCAACACGTGAATCTTGTTCTTCACGTTTACTTATCGCATTCCGACGGCACGAAACTATACACGAGTCTGCCTATAACGTACACTCTGTGACAACGATGACGCCAACTACCATCAAGACGGTCCTCTATCACTCATCCCTCGATCCTAACCCGTTCACCATATGAAGGACTCTTAGTTCATTTCATGCCCAGCGCCCTGCCGTTATCTTCGGGCGAATCCACCATAGGCAGGAAGTGCTGTGCGATGATAGTATGAGCGGAGCCTGGGTCGTACGAAGGAGCCCGTATTTTTTGACGCTAGGACGACACCGAATTTGCCCTTAGAGCCTAGCGCTCAAAAGAAACGAGCTCCTTCGTAGGAGACATTTCCTTGTTCAAGAACGTCAGCCGAACACCAAGAGGATGCGATGCAATTGCCAATTCGGGCGACGGTTTCACGCTGCTCGGCATCTAGGTATGAGTATGACTGTTACAAAGCATGACTCGAAGCCTCTTATCATACACTCTCATTAGTAAGCTTAATACTCAGTTTTCGGTGTGATGAAGAGATCGAGATCAGCCTACTTTGGATGTCGCTCCGCCACACAACGCCTCGATTGCACAGCTACAGGCGTTTTGATGAACGCATAGGATGATTTAGCCTTGAAAGAGATATGCAGGGGGAGCTCGAGGAGCATACCGTGTCGCATGAAAAGAGACGGCACGGCAAGAATCTGACGGCCCGCGATTGTTTCTTAGGCGACCGCGCGACGTAGAACCGAAAGAACAAAAAGCTATCAATTTGCATTCTATGCAATACTTACAAGAATTGGACAACCGAGCGACTGTTCAAGCAGTTAGCTATAGAATGACATAACCAGCGATGAAGATGGACATACAAGCACTACTGGTCTCGAACTCGTTCACGAGAGCCGCAAGTATGTCTCCAATGCAATGCTACACTTGTAGAATCTTGGCACTCGGGTGGAGCGTATGGTAATTATATAATGAGTGCCTCCACCGGCTAATTGACCATCGCATCCGCTCTGCAGACGTCATTTCCATGATCACGATAAGAAAAATGGTTCACAGCTTGAAGTCAAGGTTGTGCCTCCTCCTGCCAAGTCCCTTTGCGTCTCATATGCGCTCGATGCACCTCAAGAAACGCCACAAAAGTAGTTCGTGCCGCACAACCGAACCGGCGCTAGGCTGAAACATGAACGTAAGGTGAAAGTTGATTGGCTGCGCGGACAAATGTAGAAACGAGACACAAGTACTATTGGAGAACTTTTGGAGTAAGCGAGTTCATAAGAGTTTCAGAATATGAAGGTACGACGAAATTATCGACGCCGTCAGGATCGAAGTACCTCAGCATATGCCTGCTTGTCGCAAGGCTTACAAGCACCGTTATATAGCCATATACTACCATATTTCGAGTGTTCTACATTCTGATGTCACTCTTGTCTGCGCAGTGGATTTAACAACAGCATGTCGGGCACGCAACTACCAAAAGCCTACCCACCACATTGGGGAAGCTCAGCAATGGCTTGGCTCCTCCTGGTTCACATCTTCGCTTTCTTGGTCCCTCGTGTGGGTGCCGAGACTTTCACAGATGCCGCTTGCCGCGCCGTAACTACGCAAATGAACTCTTGCGCGCAACGCTGGGACTCTATTCGCACCGAATGCACCAAGAGCGTGACTACAAACACCGTCTGGCCGGGGCCCTGTGAATGTGCTTACTTTGCTAATGGTTCGTCCTACCATTATCCACCTTTTCTCTGGAAGCGCACACGATTACATATGGTATGCTAACTTCGCACTTAGACCTGCCATGCTTCGATGAAAAAGAGTTTTGTGCTGCGCAAGTTTGGACACAGGTCCCGCAGTGGTTCAGAGATGGCGTATCGAGCTGCTTGATGAAGGACGCGGCCTTCACAGTCAAGGCGCAATTAGGTAGCGATGTTGGAAGAATGGGGAATCCGTTCACGGTGCAAGGAATGGCGGGCAACGCAACAAGAACAGCTCCGATTACTGCGGCTACTGCAACGTTCACCCCAGCAAGGGCTGGAGGGAGTGTATCGTTACCAACGGCAACTTCCCGGGGTGATTCGAATGCCTCCGACTCGTTATCCCCTGGTGCCAAAGCTGGATTTGGAGTCGGCATTGGCATGGGTGTCATCCTGACTGCTGTACTAGCATTTTTGTTCGTGAACCGTCGGAGGAAAATAGTGCAAGAAATGGATGCCGAGAAGAGCGGGAAACAGTCGTCCGTGGAGTTGCACGATAGTCACGCGCATATCCATCAGATCTACTCGAAAGAGATGTCTCCTGGCCACGAGATGCCTGGAAGCGTGCCACAACGGCATGAGTTAGGAATTAGGGCTTCGACATATATGGTAGAGTTGCCGGCAGGACAGCCCAGGTGATTGGTTGCCAAGCTTCTCGGAATAGGACAGGCTTTCTTACAAGTAGCTATTTACTAAGTCCCATCAAACCCATCTTCTCTATTTTTACGCATGCGTATTAGACTCTGGAAGACGGAGAGCTAGGAAATGGCACCAAATGCAGTGATGAACGATGACTGCAGGTGGTTTTCGGTGGGGCACGGTGATGATTCAGAGGTGACGCAGGGCTTCGTACTTGCAAACAGACCTACCGCGACCTGTATTCTTTAGCGGCAACACGCCCTGTTCAAAAACTAATGCAAACTCTCCTATCTCTCGAGAAGTTAAATTTCATATCTTGCGCTTCGAGAACCCTTATCTAGCCCCCCCCGTCAGTGTAGTATTCACACGTCCATTTTGTGTGATTGGTAGACCAGGCCACTACAGCATGACACCTAACGTATGCACGACTTTTCTGATACTCCAAGCATGAACACTCCGCCCGATGGCAACGTCAGTGGCTTTCTAGGTAAACTGGTGTAGTAATACATGCAGGTGAAAATGGAAAACGACAAGACGCGGTAGAGAAAATCTGGGGAAGTTCCCTGCACCTCATTTATCTCATAGATCACCGGTGAGCTACGGCGCCCAATCACCATCTACACCGAGATTGAAATATGCCTCCCTCTCAGAGGTCCTTCAAGCACATCACGATCGTTATCTGTAAACGTCCAAATAACATCCTTCTTCATGCCCAGCACTGCGCAAGCAACAGCTAGCAGGACGACTAACTGTATCTCCATCTGCGCAAGCCTTCGCTCAACCATGGCTTCACGGTCACATTTTCCGTCATCTCCACAACCGTATGGGCCTATGGCAAGAGCAACAGGGCCGTCACTTGATGAAATAGAGCGCCAGAATAAAGCAGATGCTGCAAGAAATTTGAGGGAAAAGGCGACGGTGATAGCAGTCATCACTGCAGCCGTTTTGGTCCTGTTTATTACACCTATGTTATGGTTATGGGCTTCCGACAGATGGAAGCGACGGAAGAAGAGACAGTCAGACGGGCCAGACCTTGAGGGTACAACTGCAGCGTCTATGAAGCAAAGAAGAACAAATCAAAGTTTAGACCCGTTTCTCTATGGAGGCTCGACGCTAGCGGCATCGACAAAAAGTATTTCGATCATCACGAAGCAGAAGTGTAGCAAGGGCCCGGTGCAACATCCGAAACGCGTCACAGCCGACCAGATTTTGGGTATTGACAAAACCTCATGTCTCAGAGACATAGCGCCACCCAATGGTAGGTCAAGCAGTCTCACTACTTTACCATTTGTGCTAATCAGAATCAGATGGATCGTCTCATGTGCTTAACGCAGCTCCTGTACATGTCCAAACAGGAAGGCAAAGACTCTCAACAGCCGAAGCGGAGGGTTACATTAATCCTTGGGACGCCGAACATGAACCGAATCCAGTTATGTTCCCACATCTGCAGACGAAGTCTATCTTCACAGAATCCTTGCATCACGATCGCTCCATGAGGCCGCATAGCTTAGCAAGACCCCAAGAAGAAGATCTTGGGGCACATTCCTTAGCTAAAACGATAAGCACCATTTACAGAGACAATTCAGATTCGGTTTCTCCAGTCAGCTCCATGAGCTCTGCACCAACAAGCTACGCCTCATTAGAGAACCCACCGGATACAATCAAGGGAAAAGCACCGGTCATTCACCCGTCTGTGGGGCGTCCATCAAGAACTTCCATTTCGACCATCCCCCTTCCGTCCCAGGAGCCGTGCTCTGATTACCAATGCCAGACTTGCGGAATGAAGTGCGACACGCGTGGGCAGCTCAAGTATGTTTTCCCCCTCCGATTTACAATCGTTCGAATGCAATGCAAATTTTAAGCCACGAGAGCGCTCTGACTTGCATTCTCCAGTACACACGTGAATCGCAAGCACCGTCGACGATATCAATGCGAGCATTGTACCTCAGCGTTTGCACTCAAAGCTGATCTAAAAAGACATGGTCGCAGTGTTCATAGCAGCTTATATGCCGCTCGCGCATTCTACTGTCCTAATCCAGGTTGCACAATTTCCGAGAAGGCGTTCACTCGGCGAGATAACTACGAGAGACACCTTCGACGATGCCAGAATCGGCAGCCTAGTTGATTAGGTACAGGGTGCGATATACCAGATTATCGACTATTATCACTTCGATTATAGACCTTGATCAAACTAATCACAAGCACTCGGCATAATGTCAAAGTGTAAGTGCGCTTCTCTCATTGACTATATACCGACATGCAGTGCGCGATTGCTAATGCTTGCTTTAATGCAGAAAATGATCATCGCTCGCCGTGCGAACCTCTGTTCGCACTCTCTCAGCAAGTGATTGGTGCCGGGCCGGGGATAGAATAGCTCTTGCCTCCCATGTATGGCTGGCCTGAGTTATCGTAAATGCTGACTTGAACGCCGGGATCGTTCGCCTTGTACGCACCGGGGAAGCTGACAAAGTTGCTGCCCTTGTTGGTTCCGGAACCGGTGACCCGGATCTGGGCGCACTCCATGTAGAACTGGGCGCCGCCTGTATTTTGAGTCAGCTTCCGCGCACAGATCGTCAATGTTGAAGACACATACCTTGATTCTGAGCACCATGTAGAGCAATAAGCTCAGCTCGCAACAGATAGTCACCGGGTGCAACGCAGGTTGGCATAGTAAAGTAATGCCATCCTCCATTTGCAATCATGGTGTCCACCGCCCATTTGCCGCCGCTCAAGCCGTCTTGCGCAACTTTGAACCACTGGAGTCCACTCGTGCCAGCTGAGGCCGCATTGTCGACCTTGGCAAGGTAGTACTGGATGGGACCTAACGTATATTAATTTTATTCACAGCCTATAATCACTTCTCTTAAAGTCGCTCACCCTTATGACTCTTCGCAATAGGATGATCAGGATCATTTCCTCCTTGCGCACCACCAATAACATGGCCCCACCATCCGCCCACCTTGGCACCAGCAGGTACAGTAATTACAGTGCTATCTGTGTGAGTAAGACCTTTGTTGCAGGCGAAGGAACTATCGGTGACGCTGGTAATGGGATAATCCGAGTCCGGGGCTCGCACGCCCTTGAGTTGACCTTGGTCGACGCCGTTTACGGATACCTTCTGGAATATGGTGTGGGCGGAGACAGCACTTGCCAGAGCGGCGGTGGAGAGGAGTTGAAACTTCATGATGATGGTGTCGTTGAGAGATAGCTGTAGATGATAGTGCTGTGAAATGGTGCTGTGAAAGGGTGCTGAATAGCAGTCATTATATACTTGTGATTTTAGGAAGGAAATGACCTCCAGGCACTTGATCATTGTTACGGTCACTAAAGACAGTCAACCAATTGGCAGTTCTGTTGCAGAAATTAGACAATATGGGAGATGTATTCTGTGACTGGCAGAGACGCCGGAAATAAATGCTACCCTAGATTTCGGCATGCACACGACAATTCTCTCCACGAACCGATCTGGGATTACCTCGATTATCAGGCTGTTTTTCGCAGCTAGTATGCTTATGGACAGATTGAACAATGGTTTTGATGTTGCTGTTGCTACTGCCGGCCCGCGTCCTCCGTTCCCAAAGCGTCAAGGAGGCACTGGAAAGTCTCTTGTATAGTAGGCCAAGAGCCCCGACCACAAATTAGGAATCCCATGACCACTCAGTAAGTTTCTCGATTGCTACCGCAGCTGACATGAAGTAAAGAGGGCGAGACTGTAGGAAGGAATGAGCAGGACACCTACGGCGTCATTCGGATTCTACTTATGCATTATACTAGGCTGGTAGAGACACACGCACCGTTACAACCCTAACACTGAGAACGCTTACACTGCAACAGGTTGCGCCTGTTGCGTTACTGCCGGAATGGGAACATTGTTTGTACTGCCAATACTAAACCCAGGTCTCTTTGCGAATCCCGGATCATTGAGACCCCAGGCTGTTGGACTTGCGTCGTGCACTGTTGTCCTTCGCATATCTCTCTTGTACTTTCCAGCAAACGTGCCAGCTCCAGCTCGATGAAGAACGCTTGTGTTGTCCCAGATGATCATATCGCCAACGTTTTCCCACGCAACACTAGCGCGATACTTCTCCTGCGTTGTATGCTCGAGCAGCGTCTCTAAAAGTTCTTCACTTTTCTCTCTCGGCACACCTACAATATGATGTGCGTGTGCTGCAACGTATAAATTCATCCGCTTACTCGGCTCATGGACTTGCGCGATCTTATGAAGATGCATTGGCTGTGTCTCAACATCGATATCCTTGAAGAACTCTGGAGCGGCCTTCTTACGACTGTGTGCCAGGCAGTGTGCAGCCGCATAGTCCTTCTCCAGCAGCTCTGTTTTGAGGGGTTCAGTAAGCTCGTCGAATGCAGTTCTTGAGTCTGCAAAATCGGTATTGCCACCATGCCCGGGCGGAGGAAGCTCGAAAGCACGAAGAAGGGAGTAAGAGGCTCGACGTGGATTGAATGAGCTATCGACATGGAACATCGCATTGCCCTAGAGTCTGGTGAGTAAAGGATTTTTTTGCGTAGGATGGGCACTGAGCTAACCTTCTGATACTGTGCTTTTGGGCTGTTTGGATCGATTATATTGCCGTCTTCGTCCACGTTGCCTGCATCGAACAGCTCATAGTACTGATAACGCATCTTCCTCCCATTCGTCATATATGGTCGGATGTCATCGAGGTCGCCCATCTTTTTCGAAAACTCGACGTGTGCTGTGTCGTCCATGCCAGTCTTCCGAAAGACGCATACTCCGTACTTTACTCTCTTGTTAGCCACAGATCCAGTGAGCCACACACGAGGATACAAAAGAACGCGGAGTCAATGTGAAGAGCGGTTGTGGTACGGCGCAAATTAAGAGCGGCGCCGGCGACGTGCGCCTAATATGTTGGTCACAAGATTCCCAAAAGAGAACATGGCTCTTGTTATATTGTTTCGAAGTTCGGTAGATACGGGTCAGACGACAACTAAAAGCAAATACCTTTGCCATAGCCCGCAAAAGCTCCTCGAACTGCTCATCACTTGGATTCGGAAATTCTACGCCTTCGATCTCGGCACCGAAAGTTGGGTGGAGCTCCTTGACACGGAAGGTCTTGAATTCCCGTTCTCTTGCATTGGAACTTCTGATTTCTTCAGCATTGTTTGCCATTTCGCCTTGGTGATCTGAAGGAGGTCTTTGAACAACGTCTGGTCGGATGGTGCCGGGCTACCGTCTAGGTGGTACATTGGAAGAAGCGACGGCAATCTAGGGTTTATGAAGGAGGTGGAAGTGCTAAGAGTTGTGGATGTCTGTGTGGATATTTTTGCACGTAAACATCAGGACCCCGCAATCGGTACGTACTGCTGGGAATTGCCGACACCGCACCACATCGTACTACCCCACGGGGTACTGGACACGGAATCTTTTACGTGTGCTGTTGTTGATGTTCGGTGCATGCCCCGCAACTTAGCGGCAACCCCACGGTCCGCGCAGATCACGGCAAGCGGAGAAAGCGGAGTCAAACCAACCCTGGGATCAACTCGCGTGTCTTAGATTGAGGCGAAGGAGGAGAGATGTTGTGCTCCACGTCAGTCCCCGGAAAATCAGGTGTACTTACACAAGCGAGTCCCGGCACCCGGGCTACTTGCTGTGTCTTTGCAATAGCCGTCACAATGAATGAATGAACCGACCATGAATCGAGTCCGGCATCCAGCATGCCGGTATTGACTACCCGCCGACATAATGACCATTTTGTAATACACGAGCGACTCCCTCGTCTTGAAGGTCAGCGATCACACCGAGTGACGATGAATCAGGAGCGCACTGGATCTCCCCGGTGACAATGGTACGGTCATCGTGGGCTGAAGCTACAGCGGGGCCAGGCCTGTATTTGGCGCAGCGTTGCAACGGTCGCTTGTGTGACCTTCCTTGAGCAACCATGATTCAGCCGCATCCCAATTGAGCGATGTGTGACAGCCGTGGTTCGTTTGATCGGCTTCCATATCTGGATCGTGGGGCTGAATTTGGCGGCGAGAAGACGCGCTTCTGGAAGGTATCTGCGCGTATGAACGCATCTAGGGCCCAGGGACTAAGAAAATGGCTGTTACAATGCAAAACATTAGATTAGTAGGATATTCCAGGTGGACTTTTTCCGCTTGAGTTGATGAAACGCGTCGTGATGATGCTGTTGTGATGTGACTGGGGCCGTTGATTTGGATCAAAGTTGCCGACTCCATGGGACTAGCGTGGCTGACGTAATGTTGATCTACAGTCTCCGTGCCACTCTTTTCGGCGCGTCTCCTAGCTCTTTGCTGCCCGACGGGATCTCACAATATTCAAACAGCCTCGTGTATGGGGCCCCTAATTGAGGCTTGTTCACGAGGATATGGTTTGTCGCAGTTAACACATTAGGACGCCACCGTTGCTGATTCGGCTCATAGGATGTAAGAGCTCGCCGACTTCTCTAACATTCAACCGTGTCCCGACCAAGGCTACATTGCGAACAAGAACAGTTACGTGCTAGACTATGCTTGAGCCGACGCACCATGGGGATGTGTATACTTACATACCAACTTCTCGCGACAACAAGATTACGGGAAGGTCTCGGCGCACTCACGAAGCAGAGCCTTCGCTTCTACGTCAAGGTCTCATTTGCCCAACACGACAGGCCCTTGCAAACCGGAGGTCTCGTCTTAGTCGCATTCGTGGCTAAATTAGGTTTTCGCGAGTCGACGCATGTTCCGCATGACTTCCATGATCATCAAAAGATTGAAAGTGAAGCCGGAACATCAACTATGGAACGCCTCGATTGAATGTTAGCAATGACGTGAAATCTTAAAAAACCTCTATCGCGATGGAATAGGTATAGATCTTCACGAATTCAATGATGACAGTGGCAGATTCATACAGCCAAATAACTGCTGATAATTTTCTGTCTTCGGTCGCGTACCGAAACCAAAAAGCCCCAAGGTCTGTGGCTTTTCTTGACAGTCTCCCGGTAGCTGGGTCACGAACGGCAGCCGCTGAGCCTACTCTGGGAAATTGTATGCACGAACCGACATTTTACGATTTCGCTTTGCCTCAAGAAAACTTGTCTACCGGTCTTGGCGCTTGGGAACGGGGCTTGTGCTACGTGGGCGCAGCCGTATGTGGATCATATGCCCACCACACAGGTCGATGTATCTGTGCGCCTCGTTGGGTGACATCGATTTGTGCGCCTCGTGAGGCGAACGTTGAGCAGCGGTTCATTTCTCAGGTACTGATATACCCATAATCTCCTTTGAGATGTTCCGATTCAGATATGGCGCAACGACTAGACTAGCTAACCGCTCTTCAATGTTGTCCAAATGCGAACGTTTACGATAGCTGCTCACGCATACAAAAGGTGGGCGTTTGCCTTTACCTCTCGTCCTTTTGCCATCCTCAGAGCGAGTCACATCTTCGCCTCTATTCTGTACTTGACCTTATAACTCGTCATAAGTGTACATGACTACGATCCCCTTTTACTCGTTTCAATACTACTAGACTTTCCTCACGCTCTCTCACCCCCGTTCTACTTGTGGATTCCATAGAGTCTATGCAACTCTAAGACGTACGGCAACCTGCAGTATGACTTTAGCGGAAGGCAACCTCGATGCCCGGGCACTGCAACGAAATGCATCGATGAGCAGGTGCGTCACGTATGGATGTTGTAAACGTCGTGGCGAGGCTGACATTTACCGCAGTGACACTATAGGGCCAAGATCCAGGTCTTCAAGTACAACTGCGGCTGATGTTCTAGAATTGCGACGTGTGAGAGACAGTGTGCCATGGCGACTGTGGGTTGTGGCTCTCATCGGATTCTGGGAAAGAGCGGCGTTTTGGGGGCGTACGTAACATGCCTGACAGAACTATATGTAGCACGCACACTGACATTCATTTCGGTTCTAGTTACGGCACCATGGCGTATGTTACACTACAACCCGTTTTCGACTCCAGATTGTCGGAATATGCTAATTTGGGTGTCGTACAGAGAACTACATGGAGCACCCGCCACACTACGATAGGAGTGAAACTCCCGGAGCCCTTGGACTCGGCCAAGTCAAGGCTACACGAATCTACTGCGCCTTCTACATATTTTACTACGTCACTCCATTATTTGTCGCACCTCTAGCGGATAGTCATCTCGGCCAATACACCACCCTTGTAATCAGTGTCATCTTGTATTGTGCTGGATGTACCGTCCTGACTGTCAGCTCTTTGCCGGTCAGCCTCGCCAAAGGTTGGGGTCTGCCTGGACTCGTCATTGCTATGGTTCTCATTGGCCTGGGTGGCGGTGGGTTCAAAGCCATCATGAATCCATTCATCGCCGACCAGTATACCGAAACTAAGCCACGCCAAAAGACCCTAAAGTCAGGAGAGGTCGTAGTGACCGATTACCAGCTTACGTTGCAGTACATATGCAACCTGTACTTCTGGGTTGGCAACGTCGGGTCGCTCTCCTGGTTTGCTACCGTTTATATCGAAAAACAGTATGGCTTCGCTGGAGCCTATGGTCTCACTCTAGGCTTCATGATCATTGCAATGCTTCTCCTGATCTTTGGGAAGCCTTGGTATATCCGAGTTCCACACAAGGACAACGCACTCCCCCAAGCTACGAAGATTATTACCTGTGCCATCAGGAACGGCTTCAGGATGAAACATGCGGATCCGGAATATCAGCTCGAGCATCGTCAGAAGACGGTCACCTGGAGTAGCAACTTGGTCGACGAATTGACACGAGGTCTACAAGTGTGTCGAGTGCTTATCGCTTTCGTCATATTTTATATCTGCTTCGACCAAATGCAGAATAACCTCATCTCTCAAGCTGGACAAATGAAGACAGGCAACACCCCAAACGACTTAATGCCTGCCATGAACCAAGTAGGGTGCATTGTCCTTGGTCCGTTGATCCAAGAAGGCCTCTATCCCTTTCTCCACAGACGACGAATCTACATCAAACCTATAACACGGATCACCATCGGCTTCGGCTTCATTGCACTCGCAATGCTTTATGCTACTATCGTGCAGCATGCGATCTACACATCTCCACCTTGTTACGACCACCCTGAAGACTGCGGACAAGGAGAGTGGACTTCGAAGCTGGGAGTCAAGGAAGGTAGGCCAAACGTTTGGATCCAAGCGCCCCTGTATTTCCTCATCGCCACTGGCGAGATCTTCGCATACGTCACCGGCATTGAGTATGCGATCGACCATTCGCCTAAAGACATGAAGGTTCTTGTACAAGCAATCAGTCTGCTTCTTGCTGGAGTTGGCTCGGCTTGTGCGATGGCACTAGCTCAAGTTGCTCGGGATCCGAATCTTATCTGGCTATACGCTTCCCTGACGGGAGGAATGGCCGCGACTACACTCATCTTCTGGCTTGTATTTCGGAAGTACGACAGGTCTGAGCCGGATGCGAGCAAAAAGGACCCCTCCAGTGAGATCTCTTTTGATTTAGAGAAGGCTAGCGGCTTGCAGCGGGATCAAGTAGAGAACGGTCCTAGGTCATCCTCAAGCACAACTGTTGTTGATATATCGGGGAATCTCAAGCACTCTGAAACGATCGATATCTCGAGGACAGAGTTGTCCAATCTACAAATAGGGTCTGAAACAACGTTGTGTCTCCGGGACAGCTATCCGAGCGATACGATACCAAAATCGGACAGCGATTATCCAGTTACGTCGGCAACTGAGGGCTCATGAAGGACAGGAAACTGGTTCCACCACACATATCGATGGTTCTCGCATTCTCAAGGATGTTCGGGTGCAGGAACTGAAAGTCAACGCATTAATCCTTTTAGCTCTGGCGTAGGAGAAGCCGTTGCTAGGATGTCTTGCCACCCCGACTCCCGCACCCTGGACTGGGGATCTCCCAAAAGGCGACGCAAAATCGTATACCGTGCCGGACCCTATTTGCGCGATGCCACTAGTTTTGTCGCGCTACGAGACTATGGACTGGGTACCTTCAACGCCACCGGCCCATTGGCATCCGTTTTGGATGCGTAAGGATAGAAGTGCTAGATAATCATCCACCTCGCCGACTGCTATGTTGATGGCTACGCCGTAGCAGCAACCTCCTGGTACCCCTTGCTCTCAGCATTCAGGCAATCACGCACCTCCCGCGACGCAAGAGCACACGGTGCAAACTACAGCTTCCGCTTCCGAGCACACATACTATCTAAATATTAAGGCCAAAAGTTATGGAGTTTTACTTTCTCAATGTTTTTATTCTTGCCCTTAATGGTGCGGTAACTCCATGTACACTTTCGTAGCCGAGCAGCCATGTAGATAGCTTGCTTCATGCACGCTTAGCATGTTTATATTCAAAATTCTCAAACTAAAGATACACTCCACCATAGCTACCATTCGCCTAATTTACGTCCTGCTGTTCAACTTGAGAATTTCAATACGCGATAAAAAGTGATCCGCTCCTGTATTAGTAATCTATGTGACTAGAACTTATGATAAGCAAAAAAGAATGCCCTCTGCCAGAATCGAACTAGCGATCTTATCATAGCATGCAATACTAGTGATACGCTTTACCACTAAGCCAAGAGGGCGGGTTTTGAGTTAAGCCAAGAAACCTGCATCGCTGATTGGTTGGCCGTTTTCAGATTTATACAGTCTATAATCATGTTCAAAAATATAATTCGGGTGTACATTGGCCAGGAAAGAAGCGTCCTCTAGATTCTAATGGAGACTACCATCTGGGACACAAAATGTGGGCTAAAGTTGATTACAAGCGAGCAAATAGCGATGGGAAGAACGTGGTGGGGCTGTTAAAGCGATGGAGGGGAACTCAAACCTCCGTCCGTAACCTCTTCTCTCCGACATTCTTTTACGACAGCCGGCCTCACGCTGCTCCGCTATCTATTACCTCCACCTCCATAACGGACGCGTGAAACGAGTCATTACCTCGCATATGCCATACACTTACACCAACTGCTACAAAGCACTCAGGGGTGCCGCTCAGCCGGGTGGGTGACTTGATTATGATTCGCACGGCCGTGTCTGACTTCTAGCATTGGCACCAAGACTCGGTGTTCATTAACTTGCCATAATCATTTCCATTCTAGGGCTGCTCCCGATATCTGCCCTCATTTTAACATTTGTCTCGCTCCCTGTTAATCCCAATAACTCAGCCTTGTGCGATAGCTCGACAGCGATTTCAATCCCTCGGCTCGTATTTCCCCGTTCAAGTTAAGCGTTCCTGCAGTATGACCGCAAGCGTGAAATGGTCAACTCAGCTCCACGGGAAGGTGTAAGCACTTGTCTGCATGCATGGCCCGTGCACCGCAACTGATCACACATCGCGGAACGGTTGCGTGCATACACATGCCAATAGTAGTATGCCTTCTTGCGATTGGGTACCGTGATGTGTCTTGGCCCCCATGATGCTAGGGCTGCAGCCTTACATTCAACTAGGCTATGTTGTCGGGTACGCCGATCATGTATAAGTGTATAAAGAGACGTAGCGCCCCGCCCTAAGAACATCAGTAGCATTGCGCAGACGGATAATTGATCGGACTACATACCTAGACGATATATAAAAGCAGGAACCATGGCAGACTTGGCGAAACAGATATCCGAGCTCGCGAGCAAAGGACCCGCTGGCCTCGAAGAAGCAGATCGAGCTGCGCTTCTACAGGCAAGCTACCAGCTGAGCGCTGCGCTAGAAAACCCCTTAGAGAAGTTTATGCGGTTGTTTTTCGTATGTATCCCTATACATCGCATCGTTACCTCCTACCCTAGCGCGTCATGGTTGGTGTCAACAACGAGCTTATATATCAATTAGGCCATCTATGACCCTATCGTGATTCGAATAGCCGTAGACCTGCAGCTCGTTGATATTGCGCTGGCACATGGCGGACCCATCAGCCTGGCTGAACTCGCGGAGAAGAGTAAAGCTGATCCAAATCTACTCCGTACGTGATCTTTCCACTCCCACCCCATTTAAACCCTTCCAGTCAGAAAAGGAGGAAAGATCGTCAGGAACGAAATCCCCACTGCTAACAGCCCGCCAGAACGCATCCTCCGCATCCTCATCCCCCTCAACATCTTCACCTCGCCCAGCCCCGGCACATATGCCACTACACCCTTATCACCAGTCTTCTCCTCCGCCTCTCCAATGACATCTGGAGTAATCCACATCACCCACATCTACCACTCCATCGCCTCGATGCCCGAGTACTTCGCTCAGACGAACTACCAAAACCCGCAGGACGCCAACTTCGCGCCCTTCCAGCTCGCACACGACTGCAAAGACGAATCATACTTCGACTACATGGCGCGGCCAGGCAACGAGCGGCTGTCAAAAGCCTTCAACGCCACCATGGAGATGCAAAAAAGTAAAGACGAAGCGACGTTTGTCCCCGTGTACCCCGCGGAAGAGCGGCTGAAGAACACGGATGCGAACCGCGTGCTGCTCGTCGATGTGGGCGGGGGCTTGGGCCATCAGGTCAGCAGGTTCCAGGAGCGATATCCAAACCTGCCTGGGAAACTGGTGCTGGAAGATCTGCCGCAGGTGGTTGACAAGGCGGTCGATTTGCCGGCGTCGATTACCAAGATTGGATACGACTTCTTCACACCGCAGCCAGATGTTGTCAAGGGCGCAAAGGCATTCTATCTCCGCACGATCCTGCATGATTGGCCGGAGAAGCAGGCCCGCACTATCTTGAAGAATATTGTGCATGTTATGGCTGAGGACTCGGTCGTGCTGGTGCATGAGGCGATTCTGCCGGAAACGGGCGTTGCGCCTATCGAGGCGAAGATGGATTGGCACATGTTGAATATGGGCGCGCTGGAGAGGACGGAGAAGCAGTGGACTGAGTTGGCGGGTAGTGTGGGGTTGGAGATTAAGGGGGTTTGGATGGAAGGGGAGGCGCTGGGTAGGAGGGGTTTGATTGAGTTGGGGAAGAAGGCTTGAGGAGGATACAATATGAGTGTATCTTTGTGGATCGTCAGTTCATCGCACTATAGACTAGGCGTGCGTTTAATCGCCGTTGTTTATTCTGTTTGGCATGTGAAAGTGCACTCCTGCGAGGTTCTCCAAAAACACACTGTTCTTATCCGGAGAACCACAGTGCCATCAGTAACCTATACGGTTGAGCAGTGCTCAAAAAAATTCCAAGAAATAGTCTTGCACCTCTATATCTGCATTAAACCACTCCTTTATATGACCGATTATCTATCCTTCTTTGCGTCTTAAATAGCACATCTTACCCGATTCAACTCTATTCCCCATCTTTCCTCACAGATCTACACTCTAGTACCAATACCCATCTTCACGTCCCTCCATTACAACTCACGAAACGTGATATCGCCTGCAGAAACCTCGATGCGATGAACCCTAAGAGACGAATCCCTCTCTGACCTAGCTTTAACAAGCTCCTCGCCTTTGACCTTCCGTTCCACAGCTGGGGTAGCTCTAGCTAGCTCTCCTTGCCCCGGAGAAGCAACTGGTGCCGGCCCTTCAATAAACGGATAGTACCTCCTAACAAACTCGACATCCCCCTCCGACGGCTCCACATTCGTCTGAATAAACGACTTCCCCCTCAGCACGCCACCCACCCTATCCAGCGCAACCAGCACACACGCATCAAGCTTATCAACCGTCCCCTGACACTCGGGGCCGGAGTACGCATTAGACGGGTACAGCATGATGGAGAGGTAGTCGAATTTCCCCTCGTCGAGGATAAATGGGATGTTCTTGAACTCGTCGTTTTTCGTGTACGCCGAGCCGGTGAACTTGTACTTGTACGCGAACGCTTGGTCTTCGCAGAGAGATTTGGCCGCTGTGTCGGGGGCGTGGCCGTCGAGAATGGCCTGGGTGAGGGCGGAGTTGTAGTCTCGGAGGTTGGAGCAGCGGTATTCGACGTACTCGTCGCGGTCGTAGCGGACTTGCTCGTGCACCATGCCGAGGACGTGGCCGAACTGGTGGTTATCAGCGTTGTTTGCTAAAGATAATTTTGGGCGAGGACTTTACCTCGTGGGTAATACGATCAATCCGCACATTTCCATGGGGCAACAACATCTTATGGCGCCCAGCCTCATTGTTCCACTCTTCAGGCTGATATCCAACTGTCGCCTGGGGCGTCACGCCTTCCTCCAAGTGTATAGCGAGCGTGTCCGGTTTCACAGCGGGGTTCCATTTCCCAAAGGCGTCGTGGCAGTATTTACGATCTGTTACTCCCTTACTGGTACGATCGCCGGCTTCAATCCAAGCGATCGAATGTCCATTCCCCTTGTTACTCATTCCGATCTTTCGGGCCCAGACGACTAGAGCTTGCTGTACACTGCATCGGAGTGTTTTCCTCGCCTGTTCATTGATGTAGCAGTACCGGATTGGTCGACGGTTTCCGATCTGAGGCCAGGGATTGCGAAGGTTGCCCTTGAGGAAATTGGCATTCGCCATTTGAGGGTCGAATGTATTCATGTCCACAAAAGTTACGTTGGAGTTGGTTCCGCAAAAGTCTTCTGCGACTATACAGGGTAGCATAGAGAACATTGCGAGAAGTAGCAGGGCAACGAAGGACAGCGGGAACCTCATGGTAGAGAAATATGTAGGTGGCCGTGCTAGGTGATGATCGGGTCGTGGATGAAGCTGGCAGCCCAAGAGTCCTGGCGGTAGACAGGAGAAAGAGAAATCTTTGGCGGGGCTCTACTTTATATACCATGAGGCTCGTTCCTACGCAGTGAAAGTAGATGATATAGCGCTCAGTGCAAGCCATGACCCGCCCGAATCGCGCACGTTTCGTTCCGAGAAACTGGAAATATGCTTGTTTCATGTCTGCGCCGAGACCACGAGTAGCACGAGAGATAACGGCATCGTGGTTCCATTCCTCAGAGACACGCATTCGTAGCCCTAGTCTGATATCAGGGATAGTCAGGAAGGTGTGCTCAGGGGGCTTGCCTCCCTGGAACCTTACCTCTGCAAGGTTACTCTCACTATTATCCATCCCGGCTCTTCATCGCCTCATTCGCTGATAGGCAAACAAAATGTGACGTGTGACTATAGACGCACAACGTATGATCGTATTGCCATCGAAGCGAGTGAAACAAATTGCGCGACCAGCCGAGTTTAGCGGAGGGAAAGCATGAGTTTATGATAATGTCATATCGTAGACGAGGAAAGAACGATTAAAAAGCGCCAAGAATATTCCGTCATCTGCGATCTTGGAGTAGCACCCTCTAAGTATGTATTCTTCTTACCCTTCATATATCTACTTAACGATGCCACAGGTCCCATACGCCGTTCTAATGCAAGTATGCCACCCATGTATATCGATCCACTACCAATCTAGCCAAGCCCAACAAGGCAAATGAGTCTGAAAGTTGTAAAGAAAAGGTGTACTAGGACGGGTATAGCGGAAAAGAGAAAAACAAAATGCATGAAAATGCGCAACATCTCAAATAGTGCGAGTCTTTTTCTCGCGCAACTCAAGCTCTTTCATGTACTTGACAAAAGACTTCTTATGTACCTGTAGCATACCGTTAGCTCACATGCATTATCTTCAAAAACATACGGAGGATCACTCACCAAGCCAGCATACTTCCCATCCCTCAGCACACAAATGTACCTGAGGCCAAGTTTCACAAAGCACTCGTACACCAAGTCCATGGGCGAGTGAATGTCGAGGGCGACAGGCGCGGGGTCGATATACGGCGTAAAATCACTCGGATCGTATAGCGCTTGCTCTTCCTCTCCGTGTGGCTCGCGTCCTGCTGCCCAGTCTACTTGCGGCGACATGAGACAGAGCGTGTTCTCTTCGTTGTCGAGCTTGTCGAGGGCAAACTCGAGGTCTGGAGCGGGGATCAAGCCGACGAGAATGCCGCGTCGGATGATGGCGAGACCGCCGTCAAGCTCGCCGAGGAGCTGGAGTCCGCGTTGCTTGTCGCGCAGCTCGGTGGCGGGTATGAGGGACTCTGCTGAGATGTCGATGATGTGATCCTGCCGGATGCGCGGAGTGATGTCGCCGAGGTCAGATGTAAAGATCGGGCGCACTTTGTTGTCCAGGAAAGGGTATGAGTTCATGTCTGTGAGGAGATCGTAGATGCTGAGCGGTTCAATTGCATCAGCCACCCACTTGGAAACAAGAATGCCCAGCGAGAAGGGAAGTACGTGATCTAAGCTGCCCGTGAGCTCAAAGAGAATGACGGCCAAGGTGATGGTCAGGCGAGTGACGCCGGTCATTGTTGCTCCCGCAGCCACCATAGCGTAGACGCCGGGTACGACACACGAGCCTGGCGGTCCAGAAGGAGTGCATTCGCCGAATAAGGCGAGATGACTAAAGCGGAGGGCAAAGAGCTGAACGGTGTGGCCTATGAACCGCCCCGCTAAGCCGCCGACCACCATAGACGGCACGTAGATACCAGCTGGTACCTTGATACCAAAGGTAATGACAGTAAGGCTGGCTTTGATAACAAATGCAACGAATAGGACCTTGAGGACATTTGGTATATGTTCACTCGTCGGACAGAGACCATCGCCTGAGTCGGTGTAGGTGTCGCATGGACTAGCCAACTCGAAGAGTAGCTCGGTGACAGGAAGTTTAGTATAGCGGTTCCAGAAGCTGATGAGGCCGGTAAGTAGAGCGACAAGGAATACTTCGAGGAGCGGATGCTTCTTGATTACGGGTATGCGGCGGAATGTCTGGGCCCAGAAGCGAGATGCTTTGATGAAAAGCGCGCCTAGGACACCGCCCACAGCGCCTGTGAAGATGAAGGTCACGAGTTCGAAGAACTTCCAGTCCAGGTGGTACCGAACCTCAAAGAGGACGATCTTCTTCGTCCCGTATGGGTCTAAGAACTTGAGAGACAAAGCAGCCGCCTATGATGATGTTAGAAAACAATAGCAAATCTACTGAGCACACTCACAATGCAGCAAAAGAAGGTGCGGAACAACGTCTTGGACGGAAAGTAGTAGCTGACTTCTTCGAGACTGAACAGCACTCCGCCGATAGGAGCACCAAAGGCAACAGCCACGCCGCTGGCAGCACTAGCGCTCAGAATTTCTCGGCGCTTCCCATCGTTGTGGTTGTACTTGGAGAAAATACGACATGCAATGTTTCCAATACATGTCGAGATATGCACATATGGGCCTTCTTTACCGAGACTGAGGCCTGATGCTACACTGAGAATCAGGCCGAGCGACTTGATTACCAAGGTTCGAACGCCGAGGTAGCCGTGCAGGACGAACCCGCTCAAGATGACCTTGACTTCGGCTACGCCACTGCCAGCAGCGGAATAGTACACCATAGGTGGGCGGAGTTTCGCCTCTTGAAATCTTGATTCAGGGCTGATACTGCGTTTGCGGTCGTCTTCATCTTCGTGTTCCGAATTCCTTCGCACTTCAGCGCCGAGATTTTCGTCAAGGGTGGAGAGCGAGATGGCGGAGGGAATGACAGTCTTGGTTGTCAAAGTCAAGAGGCAGGACGCCATAGCTAGCGCGATGACTGAGAAGATGAAGAAGGCATATTGAGTGTAAACATCGTCGATGCTGTCACTGCGGACGATTTTGGACCAGTGGACCCAGTTGTCACATATCGAGGCGCCATCACAACAAGTCTTCCGGCTCTTAGTCCATCCGCTGGTGCAGTGGCCTTGCTTCAAGTCAAACAGCGTGGTTTCGGTAGTGTTGACGAAGTAGGCGCAGACGGCGGTGAGCACCCCGATAAGGGCGACCAGAATCCAGCCCTGGGCACCGTCGAACCAGGCTGCCAACCGTCCTCGAATGTCTT
This sequence comes from Parafenestella ontariensis, assembly GCA_021596325.1. Taxonomy (NCBI): domain Eukaryota; kingdom Fungi; phylum Ascomycota; class Dothideomycetes; order Pleosporales; family Cucurbitariaceae; genus Parafenestella; species Parafenestella ontariensis. The sequence continues at coordinate 928,145 of JAKGDA010000001.1, read as the reverse complement.
TCCGGCTGCGGAGGGCCTTGACCCGGTATGCGTCGGCTATGTTGTCGTGGACCCAGTCGGTCGAGGTGAACTGATCATACCACACGCGGTTGTCCTGGAACAGAGAGGCCCTGGCTGACTGCATGCTCTCCTCCAGACCAGCCCGCCGCTCGCCCAGGGCGTTCACGAGCCGCTGACTAAACGACTGGTTGAACGACTGGTTGAACGATGTGGTCCTACTCGGCCGCATGCGCGAGCTGGTGGGCAGCTGGCTGTTGTGCCGCTTCTGTCCAAGCCGTGGGGTGCCAGGTGTGGTCGCTGGCAGGCTCCTGTACGACCGATGGCTTTGGCCCTGGCCATGCCCAAGCAGACTTGATCGCTCTGTGGCATTCGTTGTTGACCTCGCGAGGTCGTACTCGGTAGACGGCATTTGTCTTAGCGGGCGGAATGTAGCCGTCGGGGAGGTGGGCGTCGCGCTGCTGATGGTGTCGTCGCGTTCTCGCTGCTCGGCAGCATCATCATCGTCGTTGGCATCATAGTCGTCGATGCTCCGGTAGGAACTCAGTGACTTTGGCATAGCGACTGTGTATTGGGAAGGCAGCTAGAAACTGTGGGACCACAAGCTATTAGTCGAGATCAAACAAAGACATTTGGCCAAGTCGAGGCAGCGACGGTGGTCATCTGCAGGACGAGGGCGGTGTCGCGGCGGTCATTCTGTCTCGGCCGCATGGCTCATCCCCACATGCCCAAAGACAGACTCCAGGCTGCTGGGCTACTGGGCTGTGGTACGCACCGAGAAAGACGCATCGCAGTCAGGACGTTGGGCAGTCCACTTGGATCTATACAAAACACGCGCAGGAGAATGAGGGACAGTAAAGACTGTAGGTAGTGCTAAGGAAGGATTGTTATTACGTCCGCGGCGGCATCAGCATAGTGGTCAGCGGAAGCGTCGCGTGAGATCAATCAGTGGGCACGCGGAAGCGATATGACATCTCAAGACGGGCACCGGGCATTTCAGGGTCCAAGGTTTGCATGCAGCCTGCGGGCGGGTGCTGGCCACTATTGCTGAACAAGCAAGGCGCCATGGACGCCCCCAGCCAATCGCAGTATCCTCTTCCCCACAACCACCCCTCGGCGTGAATGGCTTCGAGGCATCAGACTTCTCTCCATCGAGTGTCTGCTGGCTGTTTGCTTTGGGGAAACTATTTGAAGTACTCCAGTCCACACTGTGCCGTGCCGGGAGGGTAGAAGTATATCTCAGAGTACCACTGGAAATCTGCCGAATCAGAACAGCGATCTCTATCCTTGTGCGACCTTTGACGACGCTGAATCCTCAGGTGGAACTTGTCAGGGCCAAGATGGTGAGATGACACCCGTTTTCCTTTCTCTACTGGAACACGGTTTTGACCCAAGTTCTAGCCTTCTCCATATGAGCAATTCTTCCTGTTTGGCGACAGTATCACGCAAGAGAGTTTCAGCCAGGAGCGAGGCTTTGGCTTCTCTGCAGCACTACAAGCTGGTGAGTCTGACTGTTCGCTTACTCACATCGATGTCCTAATTTTCCGGGACAAACCAAGCCCACCCCTCACGAGTTCATTGAGCTTGATGGCTAATACCCCGCAGCCTATATCAGAAAGCTGGATGTAGTCAATCGCGGATTCAGGTAGTGCGCTCCTCTTCGAAAACATTCATCGGCTCTAATGTCGTTGTCAGCGGGTACAATTCACGTCAAGCGCTCCAGGTGCTGCCGGCCATCATTCCGTCACCAGAGCAGGCTAAGATCCGGTTCTTGGTAAAGCAAGCCCCTGGGTGAGAAGTCTAAACTCAAACTAACACCACCAGGTCTTGTTCTTTGGGGCCAATGATTGTTCATTGCCAGACGCTCCTAACAAGCAGCATGTTCCGCTCGACGAGTACCAGACTAACCTGGAGAGGATCATTACTCATCCGCAAATAAAGGCTCACAATCCTCGCATCATCCTGATTGCTCCTCCACCAATCAATGAGCACCTCTGGTGGCCAAGAGATCAGTCTAATGGTTATACCACTGTGTCGCGAGTAGCCAGTACAACGAAGGAGTACGCTGATGCGGCCTGTCAGGTGGGGGCCAAGCTTGGTGTTCCCGTGGTAAATCTTTGGAGAGCGTTCATGGAAAGGATCAAGTTCCAGATCGATGCCTGGAAACTCGGAGATCCGCTACCCGGGTCACTGGGTATCCCGCAAAACGACGCGTTGGTGGAACTCATGTATGATGGTATGATACCCTGGATGTCGGTTAATCGAAGCCTGGACATCTTCGCGTACATGTAGTCGATGATAAGACGCTAACTTTGTTATACAGGCCTCCACTTCCAGCCGGCAGGCTACCAAGTTTTCTTCGAGGAAGTGATGAAGAAGATTGCTGAGCAGTGGCCAGATCAGATGCCAGAGGAGCTACCACTGGTCTTTCCTGCGTGGAACGACCTTGATGGGTGGAAGGCGTGGGAGAGCACTAGATGACTGTCGCGATAGCCCTGTAAGGTGGTACGGTGGTATATATAGAGTATCAGAATGCAAACGCACGCACAAAGCAAAGTATCCCATGTCAGTCTTCCTCGTGATAGAGGCTGCGGGGATGCGGTAGGGACGTTCCGGCGGCTCCTGTCCAATCCGACAAACGGCATTGACGCTCTAAACTCCGGCAGGCGCGTTAGTGGCGTGGTTGAACCTCACATGCCGACCAGCATGATGCACCACCAAACTACACACTAACTACCTACGAATACATTGTCGTAGTAAGCTTCATCCTTCTCTCCAAAAACTGCAATACTGACGTTCGATTGTCTACTCAGTTTGACGCGACCAACTGAAGACGAAGAGTTGCCGGCGCATCTTGCACCGCTCTACTTTAGACGGCCTCCAAGCAACAATCGCCCCGCGAAGGCTCATACTCCCTCTTCCAGCGCCCAACTAGGCTTCGGCCCGCATACGTACTATCTCACAGCTTCCCTAACACAAAACGCGCTTCAACCCACCTACGACCGCACACCCCACTTTCTGACCGCTTCAGTTCGTCCCCGACCTCACGAAAGCGAACCGACTAGAACAATACCAACAAGCGCATAGATAGGGAAGGGGAGTCGTCAGGTTGGCGGCCCTGTGGCTCTTCTGGAGTGTCGGAAGGGGAGCACACGCGGGGAGGGCAGGGGTCTCTTCACTGAGCACTCCCATCAAGGGATGAGAAGACCACGGGGATGGATCCAGAAAGTCTAGCCTTTCAGCCCCACGACGACTTCTGGCGCTTTCAGGGTGAGATGCTTCGGGTGCAGCAGAACCAGGCTGAGCTCTCCGATCGTGTCTCTCGCCTGGAACGTAAGCAAGAGGACGACTCCCGCCTGAAGAACGTCTGGGGGACCTCTTCACCCTTCCCTTCGGTGTTGGGAGGGACGCCACAGCAAGGTGTGAATCTTCGTCGCGTACATACATACGTGCTAATTGGCAATAGTTCCCCTACAACAGCCAACGGCGGAGCACTTCTCCAACTTCGACGACCATTCGAGCAACATTATCGGTAATCTCCAGCTGGATGCTGAGGATGAACCCCGTCGCGTAGGGGCCACGTCTCGCGCGAACAGCGTTCGCTTTGATGAGACCGCCAACCATGGGCACTGGGCCCACGCTTCGCGGTCGTCGCTGGACCTGATACCCCGCACCGGGAGTGGCATGGGCGGCCATGTCATGAGCGAGCGTAGTTACTCGCACAAGTCGGACGGGCGGCAGAGCTCAGCAGGCCACTCTGTACACTCAGCGACGTCTGGACGTGCGAACAGCCTTACTGGCTTCGGCTTAACTAATTCAATAGATCCTCCAGGGCTGGCACCTGGCTTGTTCATTCTCGGTGCCGTGCCCGCTATAATACGTTGCTGGCTCAACACTGAATTTAGGAACGATACGTTGCTTTATGCGGCTGTGTGCTCCGGCTCATACACGTCGTATCTGGATCACTACCTTATCGAACAGCTTGACTTCCAAAGCCAGATCTACACCACTGATGACGGCGTTCGCAAAATCAAACTCCCTGTTTACCTTCCAGAGGCAGCCCCAGTCTCCGCATCCTCTCGCTCCGTTAGTCCGAGTCCGCAGCCTCCTCAAGTTCCCTGGATTGGGGTGGAGTTTACAATCATCGAGGAGCACAACGCAGAGACCAACCCTAAAGCAATTCAAATTTTCCTCGGTAGTGACATGCTTCGGTCACATAACGCTGATCTGCTGTTCTCGTCCAGCCAGCTTACCCTTTACGATGAAGACCGTAGCAAGGTCCAGATACCTCTTGTGCGTCCTGAAGACGATCGAGCTTTCAAATCTCTGTTCATCTCTAGTGGCTTACGTGCTTCGACGCGACCGCAAGACACAATAGGCTCAATGCCTATGTCATCGCAGCCACCTTCTAAGAGTGAGAGCTCGACTGGGTTGGCCGCTGACAAGTCCTTATCAGTAACTGCCCAGCTTAACGACATCAGCACTGCTACCAGCTCAGACGAGGGTGGCTCAGTAGGTCGTAGGAGTCTCGAACAGCGTCCTTACTTAGGGCTGTCTACTTCAACTCACTCCGAAACCAGAGAGGCACAAGACGCCAGTCCTGCCACTGGAGCCCCGCGTTCAGGGGCGTCCCCAGCGATATGGAGCAACTGGCGGCGCGAACAGAGCGAAAAGGGCAATAACAGCCCCCTGGATTGGGCCAACGTGGGTAAAACCTCGAGCCCAAGTTCCAGCTATCAGCGTCGCGATACAGGCATCAAAGTGCTGAAGCCCTCAAAGCCAGCCCGTACCCTGTCGACGTCGACTTCTTCGCCGGTTTCAGGACAGTCACGCTACTTTGACGAGGGAAAGAGAAGAGGCGAGGACGCAAACACTAGTACAGCTGCGCCACAGGTGCAGAGGACGGTGTCGGGAGAGAAGGCGAAGGAAAATGCGCCGACGTTGACTAAAACTCGCTCCTCGAACCCGGTTGGTGGCGCGTCTGCCTTTGCATGGCTGAATAGTGGCGGGTCCAAGTAAGGCCTCAGGCGTGTCGCGCCTGGTCTTCGAGATTAACGCTATCGAGGGAAGGCTAGTGGTCGAGGCTGAAATACCTAGGCTGCTTCACTCGATTGTGACTGAAAGTAGTAATTCAAATTAATGTAAAGTTAGTGGATGCTACCTTGCCAGTGCGTCTTTGAGACCTAGCGGGTGCTATATTGGGAGAGGCGGATCCCTGGCTGTGCCGATGTCTTATGTTCACATGCTGGTACAGGTCTCATGCTTGATTTCAGGTCCTAACACGTGCACTTCTTGCAACGGTAAGTGACCACCGAGACAACGTTCGGGAGTCTCGAGGTGGAGAGTAAGTACAACATCCGGGTAGCCTTGGCGTGTGCTTGAATGCTATGTACCCGGTTAGCGGAACACGTGTGGCAGTCCCTGTTTGCAATGATGTTCTCATCGCGCGTTGGCCGCGGAGGTGACGGCTGGTGCATCGTGAGCTGCGGCCAGCTCAGCCACCAGCATTGAATAGCTTCAGAGTCCGTTCAGACAATAATTCACAGACACCACTATGTTGAAGGCATCCAAAGGCACACGCTTGATTAATAAAAGACTCCGGCTCCGGCTCCGCTGGGTGATCTGCAAGCCCCTTGCTAGATGCGCCAAGCTCTTACAGCTCGCGTATTTTTGCAAGGCTGAGGGCAAACCCAGTGACGAAGCGCAGGTCACGGCGTGCACTCTTTTTCGCGGCCATTGCGCTTACCCCACGTCTCACCGCCCGTCTGTCCCTCTCGCCGTGAATAGAGAAGCGACATCGCCCGCCACAGCCACGCGTTTCGCCGTGCTCGCTCCCTAGCCGCCCGGAACAGTCTGCCCTGAAGCTCTCGCGGGCTTCACGGCAGGCCCCCAGCTTCACGACGGCCTCCACCAACAGCAAGAAGCGGAAAATCGTGACCCCGGCACCGCATTCACCACGGGACGACACCGCAGCCCATTCACCGAATGTGGGCACGGCCGTAGCCTCTCCTCGCTCCTCCCCGCATCCCTCCGCATCACCGCCCAGGTACCTGCCTCCACATCTGCACGACGAGGTTTTGGTGGAGCCCTCGCACGACTCCACAGCTTCCTCAGCACGAGACCATCATCACAACACCACCGGAGCAAGCTCGCCCAGCGAAGCCTACGCCAACCTGACTCTCGATAGCCTTGAAGGCTCCTCCATGCCCGAATCGGACCGCAACCGCCCCGAGCAGCAGCAGCAGAAGGCTCCACCGCGGTCCTCGTCACCTGCCAAGCGACTGCACTCGGACATGGACGACGGCAACATGGACGCCGACGCTTCAGCGTCCAGCACTCGCCGGAACAGCGGGCAGTCAAGTCCGCGACCTACCAAACCCCTACAACGCAGCGCGCGAGGCACGTCGGTGGAAATGGCAGACGCCCCAAACAACAGCGGCAGCTCCGAGACCGACGCCTCCAACGCCGACTCCTCAGCCACGAGCGTCGACGCCTCACAGCAGGCTGATCTCCCCAGCCTCGACGAGCAGGTGGCTCGCGTCATGACCATGATGCAAGGCGAACTCAAGGAGGGGCAAGAGGGTTACATCATATCAGAGAAGTGGTTAGAACGCGTCTGGGCCCGGACCTCGGACAACGTCAGCAGACCCCAGGATTTCAGCAAGGATGCAACACAGGGCCCCATTGGCCCAGTAGACAACTCTGGACTCGTACAGGTGGACGCGTTGCAAGAGGATCTGGCAGATCAGAGCGGCGAAGACTTCATACCACTGAGGCCGGGGATGCAAATGGGCCAAGATTTCGAAGTTCTGCCTGCGAAAGCCTGGGAACTGGTCGTCAGCTGGTATGGGCTCAAGGAAGGCTCCCCTGTCATACGTCGCTATGCTCATAACACGGTTCCGGACAAGAACAGCGAGAACATTCTCTGGGAGCTGACCCCCCCTATCGTGACTGTCCGGAAAGTACGGAAGTCACCGTCCACAGCCACAGAAAACGCCAGGCCCGCCGAACGGATGGTCATCAGTAGATACGAAAGCTTTCTGACTTTCCTTGAGGCCGCAAAGAAGGCCGCTGGTATTGACCTCAACAACAAGGTTCGGATCTGGAGGATTCTCAAGACCGCCCCATCAGATGAGCCCCAGCCATCTCAGCCATCTGGTATCCTGACTCCGGACGCGTCACCGCGCGACGGCTCGCCTGTATCGAACCAACGATCCCCTCTCATCATGGGCGCAGAAAGCTTCAACAGCCTGACAACTGGCACAGAACGCGAACTTGTTACCGGCAAAGACGAAAAGGCGAACGAGCAGTTCAACGAGTCTTTGACCCTGGCAGATGCTGGCGTTACCCAGGATCAGGTCATTGTGCTCGAGGAGCATGACGAGAAGGGAGAATACATCTCGGACACGATTAAGGTTGCACCCAAGAACAAGGCTGGCACCCAGGCTAACAAGGGTCTGCAGAGCAACCCTAACAGTGGACGGAATACGCCCACATCAGGTGCTCTTACACGGGGCAGGACGCGAACTGGCAAAGTCCGCGGCCATGTTGGACTCACAAATCTTGGTAATACCTGCTACATGAATTCGGCTCTTCAGTGTTTGCGTAGCGTTGAGGAGCTGAGCATGTACTTTCTCAACAAGAAGTGGCAAGAAGAGGTCAACACAAACAACCCCATCGGCCATAAAGGGGCCATTGCCAGGGTCTACGCTCAGCTGCTCACCCAAATCTATGATGTCGGCAACATGTCTTCGTTCTCCCCAAAGAACTTCAAGCAGACGCTAGGCAAGGCGAATAGCCTGTTTTCTGGTTATGGACAGCAGGATTCGCAGGAATTCGTCAGCTGGCTGGTCGACGCGCTTCACGAGGACCTGAACAGGGTACAGGACAAGCCGTACCGAGAAAACCCAGATTCCGACGACAACACCTTCCGTGATCCTGAGGCCATCAAGCAACTTGGTGAGACATACCGAGCAAACCATCGTGCTCGTAACGACTCCGTTGCTACAGACCTCTTCAGTGGTACGTACGGGCTGTTTATTGAAACTTAAATGTACCTTAAGTCACTCCAGGCTAACGTATAATAGGATTCTATAAGAACACGATGGTGTGCCCGGAGTGCGAAAAAGTCAGCATAACGTTCGATCCTTACAGCCAGCTCACCCTGCAGCTTCCTATTGAACAGACCTGGACGCACACAGTCACATATGTGCCACTACATGGCAAACCATATCAGCTCGAGGTCGACATCGACAAGAATGCTTCCATCAAAGCCTTGAAAGAGTTTGTTGGTAAACGAGGTGGCGGCGTAAAGGCCAGTCACATAATGGCATCAGAAGTTTACAGTCACAAGTTCTACCGCCACCTGGACGACAAGTCCACCATTGCCGAGTCGAACATTGGCGTTAGGGACGACATTTATTTCTACGAACTCGAGCATGCACCCACAAACTGGCCTGCACCCAAGAAGAAGGGTTCGAGATACAAAACGTACTCTCTGCTGCATGGCTCTTCTGACGAGGAAATCCCAGATTCAGCATCACCGCTTCATGATAGAGTCCTAATTCCCGTCTTCCATCGCGGTCCCAGCATGACATCGTATAGATCGCAGAATTATGCCATGGCACTATGGCCGTTCCACATCGTCCTTACCCGTGAAGAAGCCAAAGATTATGACACGATACTGCGGAAGGTCCTCGCCAAGGTTGCGCAATCGACTACTCGGCCGATCCTAAGTGAGCTCACTGGACCATCTCTGGAATCTCGTTCTGGATCTGATGTTGTGCTAACAACCGAAGAAGATGCCTCACCGAACGATCCACGGGTTCAAGACGGTTCAATCGAAGGCGAAGATATGGTCGAAGTCACAATGACGGATGCTGGCGAGACCCCTGCTGTGCAAGCCGAGCAGAATGGCGTCCCCGAAGTGCTTCGGCCGGGCAGCTTCCTTGATCCAGAATTCAGGCAGCTCTTCGAACTGAAGCATACCCGAAAAAGCAACGAGGTTGTCACAACTGGGTGGAGCACGGTTGATCATTCAAGGGCCCTCGAACCCATTACTAAGCGCATCCCTATACCGCCATCACGGGAGGAGTCAGTCCAATCATCGCTCGCGGGCAGCGAAGGCTCATCAAGCGACGAGGATGAGGACACAACAGAGCCAATTGATTCCAACGCCGCTATCGAGGCGGCGACCGTCAGTAGCGACGAGGATATGCCATCGGCTGAACCGGAAACAGCATTCCTAAGAGGCGGTGGAAAGGGCGGGAAGAAGAAGAGCAAGAAACAGCTGAAGCGAGAGCGCAAACTGGAACGCAAGCACAAGAACAACAAAAACTTCAAGTCGAAGAAATACAAGGTGCCTGACCAGCCTAACTATCCCGAGGACCCAGACGACGAAGCCGATGAGAGCCTCATACGTATGGGCGAGGCTCTAGTTCTTGAGTGGAACCCTGAGGCCTACGAGGCCCTCTTTGGTGGAAACTCCGACGATGACCCGCGCGGCCAGGACGCTATGAAGTTCATCGAGACACTCGAGGACCCAGAAATTCAGGAGAAGAAGGCCAAGCGTACTGCTCGACGGAAGCACGGAATTACACTTTCGGAATGCTTTACAGAGTCTTCGAAGAGCGAGGTATTGTCAGAAGACAACGCGTGGTACTGCAACCGGTGTAAAGAGCTTCGCCGCGCTACCAAGACGCTCGATATCTGGACCGTTCCTGATATTTTAATCATTCATCTTAAGCGTTTCAGCGGCCATCGATCGTTCCGGGATAAGATTGAAGAGCTCGTCGACTTCCCGGTCGAAGGCCTAGACTTGTCCAGCAAGGTCGGCTATCCTGAGGGTAAGGACCTCATCTACGACCTGTTTGCGGTTGACAACCACTATGGTGGACTCGGAGGAGGCCATTACACGGCCACTGCACAGAACTTCTTCGATAAGCAGTGGTATGATTACAATGGTAAGTACTTACTCATTCTCACATCGCTTTGACTTGTTGGGGAGCACCTACAACGACCGTGAAGACGCACAAGCTAATTTGAGCAGACTCGATAGTGTCACGCTGCGATTCCGGCCAGAAAGCTGTGTCCCGTGCCGCCTATCTACTTTTCTACCGCCGCCGATCATCTGTCCCTTTAGGCCCTCCCTCACTCCAGCAAATCGTAACCGCGGACAGCAGCCCCGACTCTGAAGAAGAACCCGACGCGGACGAGCAGCGATCTCGCTCACCGGCGGGAAACGGCTTGCGCCTCGGCGATTCGTCCCGCAATGGGTCGTCGAGCGCTGGCGCAGTCGCAGCGGGAGTAGGAGTCCTGCGCGGGGGTGGCTCTCAGCTCTCAGCAGCCGGGAGCCATCCAAGGAACGCAGCCGCAGCCGGGAACCTGAGCGGCGATGATGAGATGGACACGCTGCCGCCGCCGTATGCCGCTTCGGACGAGGGCTTCCACGATGCACCGGAAGGGGATTTCGTGAGCGAGATGTATGCGCCGCTCAACTCATACACCGACGATCCGGTTTGGAGTTTTAACAGCTTGGGCTCTAGGAATCAGGACCGCGACTTCGACGACGACGACGCAGCGAGCGATGCGCCGAACTTGGGCTCTGTAAACGGCAACGATGACCTCAGCTCCCGCATGCTCGAGGACTTTGGCGACGATGATCTCGGCACTGGGCCTCGTGTCTCCACTCCCACGGACGGCCTCCAGGTTACGCTGCCGGAAGACGGCGACAGCGACGACGAAGTCGCGGAAATTCGGCTTAGGAATGAACTAGACTAGGATCTTTGTTGGCGAGAGTGAAGGCGTGTAGTGCATGGATGTACATTGAGTGAAGCGAAACAAGCAAGCCCCGCATGGAGAGGCGTACTCGGCGTGTTGGTGTCCGTGTCGTGCGAGTTGGTTGGTGAATGGTGCTTGGGGGGACTGGATCGGGACTGGACTGGACTGACTGACTTTGTATTGTGTACCGCGATAGCAGGATAGCGTGCATGCATGCATCAACTCAACTGAGAGCTTTGTGTATCTTTAGTATACATTTACCAGGTTGAGGTGCTGTGAAAGTAGGCGGATGGGCTGGCTGACGAAAAGTTGGGGTTGGAAGAGGTGTATATGCTGCTGATGATGCAGGGACTGACGACGGCGATGATGATGATAGTGTTCATACTGCATTGGTAGGCGCTGGATTGAGCTGGACTGGGCTGGATGAGGACTCGGTTAGAACAAGTTCGTTCCATGGCGTTTTAATGAAAATGGTTATCTTTTATAATTTCTTCGCCCTTTTGATAATGTCCTACAGGCTATAATAAACCCTCTGTCTGTTTGCTAGGTTTTGTATCTAGACGCCCACTACTTCAAACAGCCACTGCTTCAGATCCATCCCAACGATCGAGGCGAGGTCTTTAGACGTTCTGCTACTTGGCAGTACTAACCGTCCAATCGCTCTGTATCCTAGTCTTGACAAGATTCTCCATCGCCAGCGCACATATCGAGATCCTCGACACAAAAGTGATTCCGTGCGTTCGACAGTGGCTATATACGGTGTTGAGGGTGGCGTTTTGCGGTGAGTGTTCGAGTGTGTGGGTGTGAAGGGCAGCGATGTCTTGGCTTCGAGATGCGTCAAGACGTACTCAGAGTAATGTAAAAACTTGCACCACGCTACAATGAAGGAGACATGCATCCAATGGTGATTCGAATGGTGACTTTGCCTTCACTTCCCAGCAGCCGCAGCCTTCGCAGCAGCAGCTTCTTTCTTTCGCTGCAGGTATCGCTCCTTGGCACTACTAATGTCCGTCGCTGTCTTCTGACTCTTACTTGCGTGCAGCAACTTCGCCTGCTGTTCTGCCTCTTCATCTGCTTTTCGCTTGTTGGCCAGCTCGATCTGCTCGGCGATCATCTGCGTCTGCCGTTCGCGCTGAGCATTACGCTCTGCTTTCGAGCCCTGGAAACTCGACTGAGGTCCACTTGGCCGACTTGCCAATGCAGTTGTTGTTGGCTTTGGCTTGGGTTTCGCAATGATATTCAGCCCGGCATTGAGCAGCTGTCGGTTATCCACGACCTGACCGTCTTCGTTCAAAATGACGTTCTTGCCCTGCTTGCGTAACTCCTCGCCAATCTCCGCATCGGTCTTTTGCTTCTCTTCTTCGACTGGCGCTTTGATGCCTTCTTTCAACGCCTGCGCAGTGGCTTCCATAGCCTCCTGGTGTCTCCGCTCCTGCTCCATCAGCATCTGCTTGTGGAACCCCTGCATACCGAGTTTCCTCTTCGTCCCTTCTTCTGCCTCTTGCCGCTTCTTCTCTTCCTCCTCGGCCTTTCGCGTTTCCTCCTGCTGTGCCTTGTATGCCCCCGTGACGAACTTGTCTTTATCGGCAAACTCGTCGCCTTCGGCCTCTCGCTCGCGCTGTAGGAGTTTGTCTCGCGCCCGGAGCTGGTCCTTTTTCCGCTGCTCGGCGGACTCAAAGAGGCTCTCCATGTATTTGGGCTTGCGCTCAAGCGCCTCGGCCTCCTCTGCTGCCTTCTTCGCGGCGCTTTTGGCATGGAGCGCGTCGTATGCCGCGTCGTAGTCGTAGATAGTCGCGTCTGCCTCCATGGCCTCTTTCGCTCGCTTCTCCGCTTCCTGTGCGCTGGCAGAGTAGCCAATCATCGAGGGATCATCCTCTTTCACTTTTGGTTTCCGGTTCGGAGGCGCGGGGGGCTGTCCCTTTTTCGGCTTGATGGGCGCACTTTTTGAGGGCTCTGATGAGGAAGCGAGGGTGTCCTCGAAGTTGAATTCGCCAATCTCTTGTGCGCCATCTGCGGCTTTTGCTTTGCCCTTGATATCATCCTCTTCGTCGAAGAGCGGCTTTTTCTTGCCTAGCGTGGGTTTTGCGGCAGACTTTGCAAGTGGGTTAGCCGCTTTATTCTTCACATTGAGTCCGAACTTGAACGACATGTTGGGCGTTGGTGTGGACTTGGGAGGAAGGACTGACATCGCGTTGAGATGTCAATGCCAAGCACTTTGCGCGCACCAGTGAGATGATGCAGACCTCCGCAATTTCTCCGCAACCTTCCTTCACCCTTCCATGACTGCGGGCAGCACAACTCAACCTCTATCTCGATTAAAATCACTTTGAGATTACTTCCTCATGCACGACCGGATATCACTGCATTGTAGTCCTCATCATGGAGGAGCAGGCTAGCGATGCAACCGCGGACGCCGTCTACACCAAGGCCAAAGCGTCTAGATTCCACTTCAAATCGGGCTCGAAACGCCGCTCAAAGCGCCACGATGATAAGGATGATGCCGAGAGTGAAGAGCAACGTTCACACAAACGACATCGATCAGAGAGGGAAGATGAGGAACGAAGTCGTCGAGGCTCCAGGCGCAGACGCAAGCACAAGCATCGCAGCGCGGATGACGACCGACACCCTACGTCAACACGGGATGGCGCGTACTATGACCCGGACTACCGCTATCGCGAATCCTTGTACGACGACCTAAATGAAGAAGGCGCAGGCTCTCCGACAGTTGCTCCTGATGAAGCCTTTCGCGAGTCTCTCTTCGATGCACTTGCAGACGACGAAGGCGCCGCGTACTGGGAAGGCGTTTATGGCCAACCCCTTCACGTATATCCTGATACCAAGCCCGGGCCAGATGGCAAACTGGAGCGCATGACCGAAGACGAGTATGCCGACTACGTACGAACCAAGATGTGGGAGAAGAGTCACCAACACATCCTCGAGGAGCGCGAGGCAAAAGAGCGCGCGCGTCAAAAGCGGAAGCAGGAGAGACGGCACGTCCACGAGGATGTTGAGCGTGAGGAAGCAGAACGGGAGGCAATTCGGCAGCAGATGGAGGAAAGCCTCAGGCGAGGTGAGGAACGCAAGCGGGCTAAGGAAGCCGAGGCTGCCTGGGAGAGATACTTGAAGAGGTGGGATGAGTTGAAGAACGCGCAGAATACTGCACAATCGACGGAATCCAAGGTCAGCGAATCGATACCCTGGCCAGTCGTCTCCGGCAGAGCAAGGCATGTCTCGAAAGAGGAAATTGAGCGCTTTTTGCGCAGCTCAAGTGCCTGGAGAGATGACCCTACTACAATGCTCAAGCTGGAGCGAGTGCGGTGGCATCCCGACAAGATGCAGCAGCGTTTCGGAGAAAACATCGACGCCGAAACGATGAAGTTGGTCACCGCTGTCTTCCAGGTTATTGATCAATTGTGGAACGCGCGGCGATGATGCGAGTAGTGATGAGGCGAACTTCCCCCTCGCACGGCGTCATGTATTCTAATGAGCTTTTTCTTTTGTCTTTCGAGATACCCCACGAATTAACGACAATCTACTGCCCTTCCTGCATCTGCTCGGTACCATGGTGTTGGTCGGATCTCGATTTCCTCCCTTCATAGTCTCGGCTGACCTCTGACTCCTTCTTGTCACCAGATGTTTTGCCCAGGCTTTATTCCTTTTCTCCGCCCGTCCTCCCTTTAGCTCGCAATCAACTCATGACGCAGCGGAGGGGGTGCGTGGGCTAAAGCCATAAACCGACCCTGGACGCCCTAAGAGCCGGGTAAATACTTGGTCCTTGGCAAACGCTTCTGTCAACTCCATCGGCCAATTTATCCCCTATGATCATGGGATATGCTCAGTGCCAGGAAGCGTATATTGGAGACAAGCTAATGACGAGAAAATATATTAGCTTGACGCGATGCTTCGCCTATTGGCGCACCTCTTGGTCGAGCTTGATCTGTGCCTGACGCTCGGCGTAATATCGTCATGCACATGCTCAGTATGCCGACTATAGAAGCCGTAGATGCTTGACCATGGCCATCGATGTGAGGTGGATTTCGTGAGAGCATGGATTCCCGCTAAACGAAATGTTCCGTTTCTCTGTTTGTCGTATTATCTTCGAAACAACTATTGCATGACAAGGTCCATTGAACAACCTCAAAAACAGAAACACCAATTTTTATGGATCTAAGCTGGCAGAGACACGCTCAGCCTTGGGCATGAATAGCCGGTGGCGTTTCAAGACTCTGGGGTAAGACGGGTCGCCGCCGCGCTACGGATAACGAAGTGATGCACCCCACAAATATACCGGCAGATTAATACGCCTTATGCGCCACTAAACATGCATGTTTCGACGTCGTCGAGCCTCCTTAGGACCGGATGAACTCACCACTAACGACAATATCAATATGTAACACGACCACAGGAAACATATAAGGCTTGTCACAGCCCAGCAATGACGGCCTCCACCAAGCAGCTCCGCCTCCATACATCAACATGGTCGCTTTCTCCTCCGTTCTGCTCGCTCTTGGCAGCGCTACCGCAGCGCTGGCCTCCCCTCTCAACCTCATCCTCGATGCTCAAGCCAGGGGTGAATCTCAGGATCTGACCACCAGGAGCACCCCCGCCGGCACCGGTACCAACAACGGCTTCTTCTACTCCTTCTGGACCGACGGCAAGGGCAGCGTGACGTACAACAACGGCGATGCCGGCAAGTACGACGTAACCTGGAGCAACGTTGGCAACTTCGTCGCCGGCAAGGGATGGTAAGCCTCCCAACCTAAACGCCCCTCCTACCTCTCAATCAGTACTCCCACATCCTAACACAAGACCCCCGCAGGAACCCCGGCGGTGAGCGCGTCGTCAACTACACCGGCACCTGGAACGCCGCGAGCCAGAACTCGTACATCTCCCTGTACGGCTGGACCCGCAACCCGCTCATCGAGTACTACATTGTCGACGCGTACGGCTCGTACAACCCCTCTTCCGCTGCTTCGAAGAAGGGCCAAGTCACGTCTGATGGCGGCACATATGATATCCTGCAGACGACCAGGACGAACCAGCCTTCTATTGATGGAACGGCTACGTTCCAGCAGTTTTGGTCTGTCAGGACGAGCAAGCGCGTTGGAGGCACGATTACTGTTAAGGTATGTGGAGAGATGAGTGGGAGTGGTGTGTGTGTGTATGTGATTGGCTGACGTGTGTGTGAATAGAACCACTTCGATGCCTGGGCCAAGTATGGCCAGAAGCTTGGGACGCATAACTACCAGATCATCGCTACGGAGGGGTATGGTAGCAGTGGGTCTGCTACCATGACTGTTTCGGGCCCGTAGAGGACTGTGAGAAGATCACATGTCAGGCTGATAGGGTCCGTCGAGGATCTGATCGAGTTGTGGGAGCTGAACTCGTCATTGTAAATACAAAAAAGTAAATGTAACCGAGCACCGTAGTGGATGGCGGCTCACGACATCAATGTATAAGACTCCATTCGCTAGCAATGAACATGAATTATTGCGAGTCACGCCAAGCTGCTGCTAGTGAATCAGACCATGCAGCGTGTCACATCCTATCCACCACGGGAAATTTACTCATTGCGTCTGCAGCTTCTATTAGTAAGTGCGCTGCTACGTACGTCTATAGTATCTACAAGTGTTAGTCTTGCAAGATTTGGAGGCAATGGTCTAGATTTGGGAGATTTGTGTGCCGGTGACGGGCATGAACGTTGAGCCAATTTAGTACCAGTTTGGAGTTGTGGTTAGGCTGGTAGCTGACTTGCGAAGAATACACTGGTTAGATAAGACTTGGTTGGATCAGATTAGTCTGGTGGTAGATTGAGGGAATTAGTAGTTAGCATAATATTCGCGAACATACTACACACCATAGGTCAACGCATTGCTTACATTTACACCTGCAGGCAAGAAGGTTGCACACTTGCAGCCACAAGGATAATTAGGATGGCTAGGAGCATACATTCACCATTGAAGTTGCGCATTTTGATAGACGTGCAGGTTCAGCTTAAAACGCTGAACCTAATCCGCAGCCGACGCAAGCCACTACTTCGGCAAAAGCCGCCCCTCTCGACGCCCCATTATGTATGAACTATCAGCCAGCATGCAACTACTGGTTTCAAACCAGCCCAAACAGACCTCAGCCAGCCTCAATGTGACTAAATCTCTGGGTTCTCCAACAGGTGTTGCGACCATTCCAGTACAGGGCACATCTAGAACCACGGTGATTCTTGAAGCAAAGCTTAGCTGCCCGAGGAGATACATTGGTTTCAATGATTGGACATCTAGTAGCGAGGACAAAACTCAGCTGGAGAGCCACTCCGTTCAATTGCTGAATATAAATTCTCCTCTCATTCCCGGGCACCTCATCATCCACAGAACATACATTCATCATCTTATAAATCTCCTCAGCTGCTCCCCCAGCACTCCTCAATCACAATGTCAAACGAAGGATTCCAACCTCCCACACAGTCCGACAACGACAACTCGTTCTCACAGGGTGGGTTCCAGGACCCCAACTCGTTTTTGGATCAAGGCTTCCAGCCCGTCATATTGCAGCAAGGCAAAGTCGATACAAATGCCATCGCTGCATTTACCAAAGGAAGCACCCAAGCCATACCCATCGGCTACGAGAAAGGGTATGCCAGTAGCGAAGCGAAGAAAAAGGGACAACCAGACTCTAGCTTTTCACAACTTGGTTTTATTGATACTACTCAGTCGGTAGAGTATGGGAGAGGGTATGCGTATGGTTTCGCACAGGGGTTTGCGCTTGGGTATGCGCAGGGCTTGAACTCGGCGACTAAATTCAACAATACTGGTTTTCAGCCAGTGTCGAATAGTTCCTGATCTGACGGATATTTGCAGGTGGTAAGTGATCTTCATTGCCGTCGAGATGTTCGTTAGCTCACTGTAACGATAGTAAAAGCTTGCGATGTCGGCGAACTCATGGGGCGTCATGGACGAGAATACTGTTTCTGTTTGGGATGTCGTTGGGATCCTCCTACGTGACGTAGTGGCGTAGTTATGTTCGTCTTCTAAAGCAGAATGGAACGCGGCCCAAGTGTCTCTTCTCTGAATTGCGGTCACTTGCTGTCACTATACTCGCCTGGTGCATCAAGACAGCTGTGATTCCATGTCGCTGGCACTCGTTATAAAGTATGCTGGCGCTAGTTGAGACTTCCTGGCTAGGATAAAGGATGCCTGTCGAAAGAGTGCGCTTGAGCAGACACGTGGCTTCAACATTACATTCACACAGCTGGTCATGGAAGTGCAGGGTAGATCTGTGATTTGTCAGCGAATAACTGCATAGGTGAGAGGTTCTTCACGGCTGCTCCACTCGCACACAACTGGGTCTAATATTTTGCAGGCATATCTGCACTCCAACTTGCAACTAAAGCACCGTGACTCGGCTTCTCTTCAAATGGCAAAGAGCACAGTCTCTGTGGCTCACTGGACGTGCTTCGTTATACGTCGTGTAAATCTGTCGACAGAAGGCTCGACAGAACATTCTCGCCCTGTAATTAAGCGAGCTTAATGCACGTTAGCACATTGATATACAGTAGCATATACTCACATAATTTTGTGACTGTATGACTTGATGGCGGCGCTCTAGAAGTGTCTACTACTGCCAGGTGCTCATTTTCTAGTTCCTCGCCCTTCTCGGTTCGGCCATTAGTTGCTTGGTGGCTGACTGGAGTTAGTTCACGGATACAGTATCTTTTGCAGAGTAATGCGCCACTTAGTGATCAACCATCTTGATAATTCAAGGCTAAGAAAACGCTTCGAAAGGCTGCGGCTCCGAAATCCTAGGGGTGTGGGATGTATGTGCGTCTAAAGAATGCGTGTTGGATCTCTCGCTCTTACATGCGAATGGTATGCGAGCTACAATCCAACTTGACATGGGTCAATTATGTCTTCTTTGGGTTGGACCAACAAAAGCCCCACGTTAGCAGCAAAGCATATCATACAGTCGGATTGGCATTAGCACAGGTCAGGTAGCTCAACTTCGTCTAGATCTGTGGCTCAGCTATGCAGTACGAGCGGTGTAGATGCGGGACCGATCTGATCCAAGCAAATACGAGATCCTTCATGGTAGTGCCCACCTCCATCTTGATCGATGCAGTCCTTTGCATCAGAGGGCCAGGACAGTCACCCACTAAGTAGAGGCGGTTCCTAAGCTACCCCTCTTTGATTTACTTTCCTTCGCGATGCTGCAATCCAGCGGCTGATAATGGTCGGCCACCCTCCCTGCGTGGTGAACATGAACATTATCTTTTGATCATCTCTATTCATACAATATAAAGTATCTTACTTTTATTACTAAGTATAAAAATAAAATATTTTCTATGAGAGAAAGATAGGATACCCAAGTTAGTTCGAGCTAGAATAGACATAGTAGTACTAGTAGTAATACTAGACAGCAAAAATCTTGCAGCCGGAAAAGTAGGTCGCAACAAAAGGCGCTTACCAGCCTAATGCCAACGCTCATCGATCTCCCCGCGGAGCTACTTGAAGAGATCCTTTCGCTACTGTCGATCTCGGACTATTCCAAACTTAGCCGTACGTGCAAGGCCCTACATGGATTTGTTTCTCCTCGTATCTATCATACAATCGATTGGTCCTGGGACGATGACAAGCAATGTCTACCGTACGATTTATTACTTCGCGCGCTACTCAGTCACGCTGAATTAGCCAGCTACATCAAAGTTATTCGATTGCGCGGTGGTGGGATCATAAAAAGAGAGAGCTGGCGGCATGGTAGCTATAGTGAAGACTGGTCCGACTGGTACCCTTTGAAAAGAGCACGTAGTATATGGGACGATCAACATCGATCGACACTGTCATTCGGATCTACGACTATGCAGAAAATACACGCCGTTATCTCGTGCATTGCGCCTTCCTATACGCACGAACGCGATTGGATCCAAGAGTTCGAGCGAGGCAATATCGATGTCATGGTATCCTTGATCCTCTATCTGAGCCAGAACATCACACAGCTCGATCTCGGGTTCGGATACGTGCAGCACTCACAGTATACGCCCCAGGTCTTCCGATATCTCATGAACCATGCAAAGACCAACCCACCCTTTCCGCATCTTGTCTCCGTCAACATAGGCCTCGATGACCCTTATACGCCACGTGGAATCTGGTCAGACATCGATGTATTCCGGCTCTTCATGTACCTCCCCAACCTGGCCTATTTCAACACCATACTTTTGGAACCACCGGTGTTTGCATGGCCTTCACCAACGATGATGCCTCGCTCCGAAGCGCTATCAAGCCTGATACTCCGCAAATGCACCGCCTCTGAGGGTACGCTTGGGAAAATACTATCCTGTACGCCGCAGCTGAAACATCTTGTATACGACTATTACCGTATGGTTGCTTGCGATGGACCTCATTGGGAGTGCTCCAAGGAGTGGTATTGGACTGAACCCTTCAGACCAAAGGTCCTCATTCACGGCCCACGTTTAAGCAAGGCTTTAGCGCACGTGCAACAGACGCTCGAGAGCCTGGTGCTCAAAGTTCGCTTCGAAAGCAAATACGGCGACAATATCCAAGATGCAGGAGACACCCCGTACTTGTGTGGCCTGGTTGGTCGCGTAATTGGCCTCGATGAAATGCCGAAGCTAGCGAGCTTGGAGGTCTCTTGGGTTCTCCTTCTGGGCTGGGAACCAGATTTCGGCGGCGATCGGGCCAGCAGAAGAGATTTCAGCTTCGATCTCCATGAACTATCCACAATTAATTCACACGTTGCTACTCACTTCCCTTGGCCGGCTATCTTGCCTCCCGCAATCAAGACACTCCGGCTCCGCGATGATCTCAGTGACTTCTCGCACTATCCGAAGAAAACGCTTGACCCAGTCGTCTTTTTGAAACACCTTCTATATAGCCGCACAAATAACTTCACCGTTCTACAACACGTAGATTTTGTTTTCATTTGGAGCCAATGGTACGAATACGAAGGATGGCCAAAGCCGCCAATGGAGAAACTGTTGCGTATATGTCAACGAGATGGTATCGAGTGTGAGATATTTCGGGAAGAGCCTAATTGGAAGTTGCCCGAATCGGTCGAATAGAATTTGTTTCGATTCTATTCAATCCCCTGAAGGCGGTTAGATCAAACATGAATATATCGTTTCTAGTATTTGTTCTAGAAGTATGTGCCAATTCTCGAGCAAAGATGCGAGAGTCGCAAAAGACTTTCAGGTTGGAATGTGCTTTGGGGTTTCGTGAATTTAATTAGGTTTATAAATCGCATTGGTAGATAGGTGGGTAACTAACGCGATACTAAACTTCATCCATGCCAGAGGGGTATCAATCGGTTGAGAGATAAAGCAAGTACCTGTTGGCAAGTGTATCAATCACCTAGCAAGGCAAACGCCGCAGATATAGGAAGCGAGGCAGTCAAAGCCAACCTTCTAACCTGCACGCAGCTTGAAACCAATACCACCAATCTACATCCCTAGACCGCTTTCCAACGCCAAAGCACCATCCGCATCTCCAGTCTTAGTACCTCTACCATCTACTTCACCTTCCTCTTCCCCTCCTTCACCACCTTAGCATTCTCCTCTGCCCTCTCTACCACCCCCCTGATACTCTCCGTCCTCCTCCTCACCTCCTCAAACTCCGCACTATCCTCCCCAAAGCACCGCCCAGCAATCATTTCACATCCACTCGCCCTCCCGAGAATAACCTTCCAGAACGCCAAACGCTTATCACTAGGTAGCATCTCCGCGAGCCGCGGCTGGACACGGTCAATGAGCGCGTTGTACCAGCGTATGAGTTCCGGGCCCTCGCAGCCAGTCGTCTTGAGATCTTTCGTGAGGTCGAGGATGTTCTGCACCAGGTCGTCGAGGTCTTCCTTAGTGGGTTCGTCGGCGGAGCGGTGGATGTTAGAGAGGCAGAGATCGTCGAGGACTTTGTCGGACTCGAGGATTTCAACTTGTGTGATGAAGTGGGCGATGATAGTAGCGCGAGTGTTTGAGCGTGCGCGGGCCGCTTCGTGGAGTTTGAATTTGGGGTGTGACGGGTTGCAGGCTTCGCAGGCACATTTGATGCCAAACTTGTAGGACAGATCGTAGCTGCGTTCGTCGGCGGATTGGTAGTAGATGCTCGTGATGCTCGAGAGTGTAAGCTCTTCGCCGCGTGTGATGGCACGGGTTGTGTGCACTGTCATACGGTCGAGAGCGCGGTTGTAGTGCGCGTAGCAGTTTGGGACGCAGGAGTGACGCAGACCGGCGGTTTCGACGAATAAGCCTGTAATGGGAGTGTCCTCCGGTAGCGCATTCCGCTCTTCCTCCGGCAGGTCGATGAGTGAACGGCAGCCGGCGTGCCAGCGAGCGGCTATGCGCAAAGTTGCAAGGGCGTGTTCGAGCATTGCTCCCGACTCCTCAAACTCGGCCTTCTCATCTTCCGTCCAGTCGTTCTTGTCTTTGCTAAGTATATGTACCGTGCGTTTCAAGATCGGAGCTGTCATCTTTGACAGGGTATCCAATAGTGGGGATACTGAGAAGTTGGACGGATCCAGCTGCCAAACACGCTCCTGCTCGTGCTTTGGAAGTCTCGCAAAGGCCCACATCAGCCACTCGATACTATCACCTGGGGCGGGCAGAGAAATCAGAGCTGGCTCGCTGATGATGCGCGTACCTTGCTTGATATCCTCCGTAGCAAACACGCCATGTTTCTCTCCATCATCTACCGAGTTGCTGAGAGCTTTCTTCTCGATGTCAGAGAGAGCACGGTACTCGAAGAGTGGCTCGACGGGCACCCACACGTTGACAATACCCTTTCCCTTATTGCTTGCCTGCTGTCGCTTGTATGACTCTCGCCGCTCCTCGGGGTGGTCAAGCGGGAATGTAGCAACCGTTGGCGTGTCTGAAAGAGGTGTTGATGCGCGGGTGATATCCTGGCCATCCTGTGTACTCGTAGGATCCTTGAATTTCCCACCTTTGCGCTTACCGCCGCGTTTGGACTTGCGATTGCGCTTCTTTTTACTAGTTGCAGAGGCTTCCTTGGACTCTGTTGCGCCCTGAACAGTCCTGTCACTATCTGAGCTCAAGGTGATGTCGTCCATGTTCTCCGTCAAGTCCACGACTTCGCTGGCCAGTTGTTGAGGACTCATAGCTGGGGTCGGTGACTCAGGTTTGATGTGCAGGGCCTTGAGGAACTGGTTGATTGAACACTTGTCAGCAGATTCTGTAAGCTCTAGGTAAAGTCAACTTGTATACAACAGTGCACACTGCTACGCCGCTCGCCAAGCCGAGGTTAGATGAGGGTGGAAAGAAGAGGATAGAATTGCAAGAGGAAATGATATAATAAACATACGAGTCAGGCGGCCAATCTTTGGCGCGAATCTTGCGAACCTGCAGTGAAGGAGAGTTTCGCTTGGCTCGTGATAAGGGCTCGCGTGACGCGTGAAACCCCGAGACGAGATTAGTGAAAGTGTTTGTGACAAGGAATTAGAAAGCTGGCGCAAAAGAGCAAACGCTCTCGCCGTGAGGGCAACAGTCCACGCGTTGAGTACGCGGCAAAGCGCGCCATGTAGGTATTTGCTGAACATGGCGCTCAAGGCGTGTACTCTTGCGCTTCGCTTCGTATCAGTCACTTAGAATTTGTCGGTGAAGCAACAGGCAAAGTTCTTACGTCAACAGGTTCCAGCGCCAAGTGGGAGACAAGCACGTGGACGATGTATCAAAAAAAAATAGACGGTAAGACCTAGAAAGAGGTCGAAGATAAGAAACGTTTAGATGACAAGGTAATCATTGGACTTGTAGAGAGAATGACGTCACAAAGTCAATAGAAAGGAATGGGAATGCAGGAGCGACCGTGAGCGTAGGACTTCAGCCTCGAAAGGATCCTTACATGTCTTGACACCGCTCTTAGTGTATTATAGTATCAGCTCCAATCAAAACCTGGGAGCTACGAAGATCTCCTCACGCCCCGCCCCTCGCCCATCAACTACCAGCCATACTTACTCCCCGCCTCCCTCTTATTCCGATGACTAGTAGCAAAATGATCTTCCAGCGCGTCCTTCTGCGTCGTCGCCACGCTAACCAAGCTCCTCAGACTATTCTTTCCTGTGCCGGAGATGGACTTGAGCGGGTTATGCTGTACTTGCTCGCCCGCTTGTCGCAACTTCTCGTTGTGAGCATACTCGGTATCTGTGTTGAACTCTACAATCCGGGCCGAGGAGAGATCTGGGCCACCGCGTCCTTTTTTTCCGAAGAGCTGCCGTCGCTCTGCTTCGGAGAGGTTCAGCTCAGATGCGATGTTCGTTAGGTCGTGGGGTGCCCCGCTGGTCGGCTGTGTAGGCGCGTGTTGAGGGGGTTGGTGAGGAGGTTGTGTTGTGAAGGCTTCGTCGGGCACTGGTGCGTCGTCTTCGTCTTCTGCACCGTATAACAAGGGCTGGTATTGACCGTTCGAGGAACCCTTGACAGGATGATCTACGTCCTGTGAAACTCCGAAGAGGGAAACCTTGGGTTTGCGCGGAGGTTTGGCGTCTACAACTGATGATTGCGCAGAACCAGCTGATGCAGCTGTAGCGGTCGTTCCTTCTGTTGATGTGGCAGCGGGACGAGGAGTAATGGGCTTCTTCTTCTTGCCTTTACCAACAGACATGGGCACGAATCGAGGGGCTGCGGGCTTTGGTACAATCTGCGGCTCTGGTTTCTGGTCCTCTATCGTTGACTCTGGCCTCGTATTCGTCTGCGATTCTGTCTTTGGTGGTGGCAGATTGAACAGGGCCCTAAAATCTTCCTTCTTCATGGCTTCCTTCTTAATGGGATTACCGTTCTCGTCATATTCCTCAGCGTCCACCTTTGGCTCCCTCTTGAACGCAGGCTCAGCACCAGTCTTCAAGTTGACGCCAGCACCGAGTCCTTTGCCGAGGCCTTTCTGCCCCGCTGGTGCGCTCGCTGTCGCCGCTGCCACACTCGCATTTGGCTTCTTCGGCGCAGGTAGCATTGCATTGAATCCGCTTAGTCCACCACCTCCCAGGCGCGGCTTCTTTGCCGGGGGCGCCCCATCCTGTATATCGTCCTTCCCTGCTGGCAGTTGTGATGCGCCGGGCAGATTGACCTTGATGCGTCCGGGGTTGGAGCGGTCGACGACTTTCTGGAAAGAAGGTTTCGGCGCGGGCTTGGCGGCAGGCTTTGGTGCAGGCGGTGCCTCGCCATCGGATTCGGAATCTGAATAGGCGATGAGGTTCATCGTGCCGGAGTCGTGAATGTGGTGCGGTTGTAAAGTGCAGGTACAGTTGGGTATGATTTCATGCACGCGACGATCGCCGTTGCCAAGCGGTAAGTTGAACAGGGTCCAGCTGCATGTCGTCGACCCCACAAGCACTCACAGTAGCCCTGCAATGACCTTATGACACCCTTCAGCTGGTCTGATTATGCAATTCAGTAACGAGACTATGATAGATTGATTTCCAAACCATGTCGCTCCTTCAGAACGAAGAGTAAGCCCCGCAGCACCTCCGCGCTCGCCGCAGCTAACCTCCGCAGCTTCGTTCTATACCAGCTGCGAACCGCATATCTCTCGTCGATCAAAGACGGCGTCGGTGAACGCCTGATCAACCTCGACTCCAGTGTCTTGAACAACCCTGCATTCCGCGCGGCAGGATGGGTCCCCAACGCCGCAGACATCAAGCGCACCTACTCCCCGCCTATTCCCACCGCCATCACCTCGGAATACTTCCAAGCACCGCGCTCGGCTGGTCTGAAAGCGCCAGAAGGCTTCGGCGACGATGAAGAGGAGGGCGGTATGGTGACTAGGGGAGGGAGCAATGACACCGTGGGACCAACATTAAACGCGAAACGGCGGCGGAGAAAGGAGCAGTTGGACGAGGATGACAGCAGTGACCTCAGCGACGAGAGCGATGACGATGATGATGTACACAGGTGGGAATGATCGGTCACAGCGACAGGACTAGACTGACACGAGAATACAGACCTGCAAATCAGATCAAGTTCACCAAGATGCCACTGCGGACGCGCTCTGGATCCTCGCCTATACGGGGTTCAGCTCTGCGCAATGAGCTAGAAGAAGCCGGAGGGCCTGCAGTCATGATCACCTCTCCATCCCGGCCACCGGATAGTAGTTTGGGTCGAGGCTCATTCGGTACGACGGAGACGCTCAAGCAACGCCCGCGGAGAGACACCATAACCAGCAGCGAGATGTCGTCCGAAAACGAGTTCGACAATTCTACTTTCAGAAAGCGGAGAGTTAACCCACGCAAGGCTGCGAGTGCAAGTCAGCTGCTGTCCCAGCGAATACAGGAGGACGAAGGAGCAGGAGCTCGTCTAGAAGCCCTACATGAGGGCGATGAATCAGATAGCTCACTCACGTCCGAGTTCTCTGGTTCTGCTGATAGTGGTTCTCTTATAGGCGCAGGTGGCGACCCTCTTGATTCTTCTCCGCATGCCGAGCTTCCTACCATGCCTGGCTTAACCCCCTTCAATAGCATGTCACCCAAGAAAAAGAGAGAGCCACTTCAGCCGACCCTACAAGCGCTGCCACCGCCGCGGCCCATCAGCTTCGTGCTCCCGGTAAGCGCGCTTACGCAAGCCCTTCGAGCCAAAGAGCATAAGCCATCGAACCCATTGCAACGCTTTGCTGTGTGGAACGCCGCTAGTGAAGCCCAGCAGAACCCATTATACATCAGACTTTACTGTCCTTTCTCATCAAAGCCTTCGAAAGCTGTTGAGCTTCTTATCAGAAAATTCAACGACAAAGGCGAAGGTCCCACCGTGGCCGAGGCCATTGGATACGCATTGCATCGCTATCAAGAAGAGAAGCTGGAACCACCTCTAACTCCCGAGAAGATGAACGTCAATAGCTGGGTTATGCGCATGTATGATGATGGGGAGGTCGATGACGAGTTCCCACCTTTGACTAGGAACAAGCCACTGAAGGATTTCGCTTCGAACAACGCTCGCGGTATGCGACCACGTGCGCGAGAAAAGCCGTGGGACGAGTTCGCGCTTGTTGAAGCGACACCGCGAGAAATCAGTGAAAACGAGAAGATTACGCCACTCTATAGCAAGGAGGCGGCAACTGCTGTGGCTTCACAGGATGACGCTTCGGAAGAGATGGAGGAGAAGAAGCCCATCAAACCCATACCCAATCGCGCGAAGAGCTTCAGGAATCCCATTACCGGACCCTCTTTTGCACCAACTGCCACTCGAAAGGACACAAGTAACCTTGCCGACGTCCCGAAGGTGTCGCAGTCTCATGCTGCCAGTCGTACAGGCGCCCCTAAGACAGTCACCGTCCATTTCACCGACGAAAACTTCAACACCAAACACATATCGGTACCTTGCACAACCGACACCTACATCGCCGACATCTTCGACCAAGTATGCCGCGACCTCCGTCTCGAAAAAGCACTCTATATCCTCAAAGTAAGCGGCAGCACCACCGTCGCACCACCCGACCGCACCGTGGAAGCACTCGACACACGCATGGACCTCGACCTTCTCCGCCGCCGCTTCGTCGGCGACGGCGTATTCGGCATCGCCGGCTCCCCAGGCTCATCCTCACCCAACGCCCCGCTCATAATCAGCACCGGCGGAGCGCCCAAGAAAACGAAGAAAGGCGAACGCATCCACGCCGCCGTCTCCGGTCACCAACTCATCGACCCGCTCTCCAAACACCACAACCACTCCGCGGCCCTCGCCCTCACCACAACCGGCTACTACCGCCGCTACGCCGTCCTACGCAAACAGCCCATGTCCTTTGCTTCCTCCACCTCCCGCATCCTCGCCCTCGACAACGAGTACATACATATCATGCCCGGGGAGTCGGGCGCCAAGACGGGTGCGAGGGCGGGCGTCGAGGGCCATGGCAAAACCACTACTGTGCACTTTTCTAGCGTCGTGGGGAGTAAGGTGAGTAAGAAACATCCGAAGATGTTTCGCGTTATTGTGTTCAAGGAGAGGGAGACGAAGAGGTATGATTTTGAGGCGAGTAGTACGGATGAGGCGGTGGAGATTGTGAGGGAGATTAAGAGGGGGGTGGAGAGGTTTCAGGAGGGGATTGTGTAAAGGTTGTGGAGTGTTGGAATGCGTGTTCGTTGGGTCTTTGGGGGCATAGGGCGTTTTGGGTTTTGGAGTTTTGTGTGTCTGGGGTATGGTGGGAATGGCATACAGTACAAGGCAGTGTCGTGCACTCGGGTCGGGTAGGATGGGTCTAGGCTTAGGCCTTCTTGTTCTTTTGACGTTTGGGAATGCACGTGAGGAATCGCATATACACGGATTCGGCGTCTTTTGATCTCGAGTAGCATATCTTATAGCCACCAATTTCACGACGCAAATGATGAGAATACTTTAACATGATTATTATCTCGCATCCATTCTATCGCTAAGTGCTATGTTCCCCTGGCTCCAAATATATTCCCAACTGACCTGGACCTAGGCCTGTTGAACATCTTCTCTCACAGAAAGAAGCCAATGCACCCCTGAAGCTCCATCCTGCTTTTAATAACCAATGCACGTCCCGAAATCCATACCACGCGGCCCACTCCTCAAACCTGAAAAGCAACCCCCTCCCTCCTAACCACCGCCTTCCCCCCACCCGCAAACCCCGTCCCCTCACTCCGAATCTCCACCAGTCCCGACCTAGGCGCCCTCTCCTTCTCCTTCTCTTTCTTCTTTTTCCCCTCCCCCCTCCCCGACAAATCCGCATCGCAAACATAACAATGCACCGCCTCCTCTTCCGGCACCTCCTCATGCGCATCCCTCTGATGCCTGTGCTCAGGTGTGAGAAACCTATCCACGCACGGCTTACACAGCACGTGTCCGCAAGGAATAGCCAGCACAGCTTTCGCGCTGTTGGACAGGGCTTTTTGGCAGCTGGGGCATGTGCCCTGCGTCTTTCCCGTCTCGGACGACTTCTCCTCGTGGAAGTTAACGGCCGTAAGCGCTTTGAGGGATAAATTATGTGGGCGATCCGGATGACTTGACGGGCAGACGGGTGTGAGTTTCAGCTTGTCGGCGTGCTTGTGGTGCTGGTCTGGTGTTTCTCCTGGGACCCAGAAACTGGGTAGGTGCGACTTTGCTGCGGCGCGCTCGGAGGCGAGGGAGAGCTTTGCTTTGGTTTGCTCAGAGTGGGCTATGCGTTTTAGTTCTTCTTCGTCGATTTCGAATTTGCGCTTTGTTCCTCGGTTCTGCTTCTCCCCGGCTTTTACATCGTCCTCCTCCTCCTCAACGATAACCTTCCCGCCCTGTCGCCCCACGATCCTTGATCCGGTGCCTACTTTTACAGACAGACCCATCTGCACAGTTTCGAATTCCTCGACGGCGCGAAGCCGCGCCTCTTCCTCTTCTCGCGCCTTTTGGTCGAAATCTTCCAGTTTTTGCCGCTCGGCGGCTTTTTCCATGCGTTTCATTTCTTTCCGCTGCGCGAGTAGATTACTCATTGCGCATTCGCGGCAGAATAAGTCGCCGTGCGGACAGCATACTGGGTCCACCGCGGGGAGCAGGCAGAGTTGGCAGGACCCAAAGGGGAGGAACGAGTCCCGTGTTAGGCGCGTGGCTTGGGTGCCCCAGCGGTCTTTGAGGGCGTTGCGCTCGTGGGAGGTGAAGACGGATTTAGGGGGTGGCATGTTGTTGGTGGCGTAGTTGGGTTTAGTAGTTAAGTTGGCTGCTGGGTGTTGATGTACGGTAAGAGGTAACAGGTGGAAGATGTTTTTTCGCTAGTTGTGCACGCGTGATTGTAGAATGGCAGATATGTCTGGTGTAAGGGTCTATCAAAGGTCAAGGTAACTCTTTCTGTTCCGAAAGCACGTGATAAACACTGTGTTGGCGGCTCATATGGTGTACCTGTGAGAAAAGTGTCGTCCACCCTCGATCGGGCGACGTCTAGGAACTAAAAAAGTTAGCCACTCAGCGGGCTCGCTGCACGTGGGGCCAAAGCGCTAGCGCTAAGTCCGTCCCTGTGCGCGCGATCGCGAGTTGCGATGTATCAAACTGGTCGTTGATGGATCATACGTGTTGTTCGACACTGCTGCCGGAGCTTTAGATTCTTGAAGTTTGAAGAAGTCGTTGGCCAGCACCTGCACCACGCCACAGCGTCATGGTTACGTGACCGCCTCCAAATTGCGGCACAGCTACTGCAACAAATCTTTGCGCCTGAGACCGTGAACGAGCTGTTATCGCTCAACTGCTACTAGTGCTACTGTATCTATACAAGCCCGAACTAAATTCACAATCACTCAACTGTGTAATGCACCTTGAGAGCGGAGGTTTTGGAAGATCACTCTATTTCGTCCCTGCTCCCACACCCTCCGTTGCCGTCGCATCGTAACCACAACCCATCCCCACAATGAACACCCTCATCAACATGTTCCGCAGCGCACCACCTCCCTCCCCTTCAAGCGCCCGGTATCTACAACAACAGGAAAACTGGCAACCCCGCAAGATCATTGCATGCGGCCCAATCAAGATCTACGATGCCCAGAAAGACTTCATTAAACGAGTGCTTTTCGGCGAGACTATCATGATGTACGCCTGGCCATCCCGCGGTGGCGTAATCATACTCGAGAGCGCCTCAATCCCTGATTTCAATTTCTTGGGACTCGACCGCCTGAATCCAACATTGCGGCGACATAAAATGTCCCAGGAGGAGGATGCGTTTTCTCAACAGCTGTTGTTGCTCGGCGCGAAGTGGTGGGACTCGTTGGCGCGGTATTGGTTGTTAAACGCTCCTGATGACCTGCAGAATACCGATGAGCTGGATGCCAGCCCAGAACCCACGCTAAGAGAGCGATATTGGGTCAGTGTAGCGTGGCCTAGCACGGGTGGGCTGGTGGTGCGTGAATACAACACGAATATGTACCCTGGAGGAATCGAGACGGACCCCCCGCTGGATGATGTTTGTAGACTGATGCTGTGTACAACGATGGACGAGAAAGTTGCGATGCTGATGGAAAGATTTGAGGGGAAGTTGTGGAATAGCGTGGAGGATTATGATGGTAACGCCTTTATTGCGTCACGACCGTACTGACAGGAAAGAGAAAATACCATACTGAAGAGTCTAACACTTGATGATAGACCCAGGGATTGCTGCTATGGCCCTGGGAAAGCAGTGAGGATAGGAAGGAGAGACCAAAGTGTTTAGCGCATGCCGTCGTTTGCATGGTAGCAGCCAGGTCACAGGATGTTTTAACAATCGTTCGGCACGCAGCTAGGGTCCTACTGGTGTACATGATTTGCAGAATTGTGTATAAAGTGGATTGCTAGCTACGTGAGCGGCCCCAAATTGAGGCACAAGCAGCAATACTTCCTTGGGCCTGAGACTGTGAATGAGCTTTTATCACTCATCTGTGTAATGCACTTTGAGAAACAAAGTTTTAATTTTTACCTTGTTTCAGCCAATTGAGATATCAAAATAACGGTAAATTCTCCACGACGTGATTTTATGAGATGACAATTCTTGCACCCTGACCTATCGCCTCCCAGAACTCCCTAGGACTGTCCGCTCCCATCATCGCCTCTATCCACTCGCCATCCATCCAACCTTGAACAAAGCAAGTTCCAACAAGCTGATACGTGCCGTCCTCTCTTTCTCGCAGCACCAGCGGCACGGAACAACCAGCAACAACAGCAAGTTGGCACGCCATCTTCTCTTCGTTTGAAAATTCCGCGATAAAAGCAGGCGCGAGGCCCATGTACCCATTTTCCGTGACAAAAGGTCTGCGACCGCGCAGAACGGACTTGACGACGCCCCACGCCTCGGTGCGGTCATACGAGTCTGTAAACCTGATGACATGGCGGGACAGATGTGGAAGGCAGACGTAGCGCTCATCAGGTTGACATATACCGGGCCCGTATCCGCTCTCAGCAGCTCGTGGCCATGCAACGACGCTGTCGCCGTGAAACATGGCCCAAGCGGCACGCAGCGGGTCGTCGTATGCTGTTACTCCCAGTTTTTGGTGGTGTGATTCAATTGTACTGGTGAAACAACGGAACTGCCAATTGGAGGGTGGGTCGCAACGAGGAAATGTGGTGCCGTCTGGAATGTTTGGAGGTTCTTCAAAGAAGGAGGTGATGCGATCGATGATAAGGCCGGTACAATTGAGTGCCCTGTCATCAAAGAAGAAGAAAGAGCTGCTTAGAGAGCTGCAATCTATGTCGCCATCTGCAGAGTATAATTTTCCGTCTTGATCAGCAAGCGCAGACATGAAACGCGTTGGTATGTAGTCTTTGCGTATAAGACAGCTAGAGCTGGCGGGAACATTCCAGTTGGGGCACCAAGATGGTGCTACTTTGTAGAAGTCGCGAGTCTGAGGTGAGCCCTCCACTGCACCAAGCATGTCTAGCGTTCGATGTTGGGCAATCCAAGCTCGAGAAAACTGGGCATACACCTCCTCGCAGGATTTGCTGTATTCCGGCTTGAAGTCTAGGCCATCCTTATCTCGGGCGAGGTTCCAAAGGGCGAAAATGTGGTCTCTAGGATCAGTGCACTCGAAGTCCCTCGTAAGGACAAGTGTCTCCAAGAATCCAGGCGAGTTTTTCTTGAATGTGTGGAACGGAAGTGCGTCGTCTCCACCACGGCTCAATATGTATCGAAAATAGAACAGCTTGCGTGGATAGGCTAGCATATCAACATCGACTTCCTTAAGCAAATCGTCTACTGCACACATCCGCCCTGCGAGAGACAAGTCACGCATCAACATGTCTTGGAAGTTGTACGCTGCCATATCGAGGTCTCTGAAAGATGTAGCGAGTGTGTTATCAGCGATAATGGTGGGATTTGATGCCCATGCCACCTCCTACATATAGATCAGTAGAATAGGGAAGGTGTCTCAGAACTTACTATACCTGTAGAATCCAAACTCGCCGAAAGTACTGCCTAATGAGGAATCTATACAGAGCAGCGCATAGCGGTACTAACTGCTGCGGCTTGATGTGGTTTTCACCATACTCAATGCCGTCTTCCCCAGATTGCCATTTGCCGAAATGAAATTCGCCGAGATCGTTGGTGCGCACTACTGGATGCTTTTTCAGTTGTTCCACAAAGGCCAAAGCCGGTACTGTATCGTCTCCTGGCTGTCCTGTGTATGAAAACACGCTCATTGCGCTGTCGTAAATTTGGCCCATGCGCTGCACCTGCCTACCGCGCTCGGCGATGTCGTCTTGATTGATCGAGATAGCATCTATCCACATTGGTACAATTGCGTCTGTCACCCGAAGGGCGCGAATAGCGTGTGCGAGGGTTTTGCGGATGGTTTTGTGCTGTCCGTTCATGACAACGTGCTCTAGTGTAAGGTCTGTGCCCCATCGATCTGTAGATGCGCATCTGATCAGGCTATAGGTTGTGATACGATAGCATAAAATGACTTACATGACAAGGCTATGTAGGTCACCTCGCATTTGATCGGGCAATGAGCTACATGCATGACAATTGGTGCAGCTGTGTCCTGTGCTGGCATGATACACATGATCCTGATCTCGTTTGCGATCATGTCCAAGGGCATGTATTGGTACTCCATCGTTGGTGCTTCGTTGCTAGGTCGTGTGCCTAGACGAACTGGGCAAACCCGAGGTAAGACCATCTGGTCTGGCGTTCCGTACCACTCCTTCTTCCAACTGGCATAGCGCGTGTCAACAACCTTCTCAAAATAGCCACTATCTATCAAACAACTGTTGACATCGTGCATATCGAAGGTTTGGGAAGCCATGGCGTACATCTTGTCGCTGAACTCCCGTGTCCAGTAAGTGCTCTGCTCCTGAGGATCGAGTTCTATTACACAAGCATATCGGACCCAGATGCACGTCGGCTTGCTGATTCTTGTTCGGAGGTATCGAAGGAACCGTTCCAGGGCAACTGAGATGAGTAGTGCTTGGCCGTCAACCTCGATGGCTTCTTCAAACTTGCGGTAACCTCTCGCGTTTTTGATCGCGATAAACGGGGGCAGATCCGTCACAAGATAGGTCTCGACATTGCAACGGACGTGTTTGGTCACGTCGTCGGTGGGGTGAAGCCTGAGCAAGCGAGCTTCGTGCGTGTGAGTATTTAGTGGCGTGTATTCCAGCTTAGACACAACCAACTTGGACGTCTCTTCGCCTCGAACGTACAAGCTATTATTGAACTGGCGTACGATTTCTTTTTCCCCACAGCTTTTGATTGATGCGACATCTGTTGTACTAAGTTCGACGGCCGATGCCGTACGAGGACCACTAGCTAGTTGCTGGTGGTTTGTGCCATCCATTGTAGGACAATCAATGTAAATAAGCCAGCTAGTTCACTTGCCCTAGGATTGCAGTGATTCATTAACAACGCATTTTAATCGGTTTAGGTGTCGGTATACATAATTCAGCTTTAGAGACTTGGACAGTAGCTGCCTAATATATCGGTAGTGGGGCTGCTGTGGGGGCCAGAAGTGGCGTCGCTATCCGTTCTGGTTGTCAACATAGTTCTAAACACGACATGTCAGCTTCGTTCAAGATCCAGTCTTCGCTATCAACCAATTCCGTTATTCTCCTTTCTACATTGACGCAGATTTATTGGCACCTCTCCGCAAGAGCACCTCGAAGAGGCTAGGGTTGTACCGCGCATCCAGCTTCTGGACATCAAGCGCAAGATACAACGGCGTTGCTCCTGTACCGGTCAGGGTAGCAGGGCTGAACTACTTAATGCAGCGTAGTCAGTGGAATCACCGATAGGCAAAGCTAGAAGAGCGAGGTGGACCCTTATAACTTGTGTTAATTAATCCTCAGATTGTAGCTATATATAGGGTGTGATAGTGGCTACTTAGTCAGATGAGGGAGATACCGACATTGACATAGAGCAGGGCAAGACACGTGCTTCATGTTTTGCTATCATCGAGTAACCACGAAATGCAAGCCTCGGCCTAGTTAAAGGTCAAGGATGCTAAGCCAACGGAGATGCACACCATCTAAGATGTAGCATCATTCGCTCCACGACCACGACCAAACCCGCCACGGAACTGAGGAGCGAACTCGCCAGGTGCCTTCCCTCCATCTTTTCCCTCGCCATCATCACGGCGTCGATACTCCCGGTCGGCACGAGGAGCGCCGCGACCGCCCCGTCGCTCACGGTCATCGCCGCCCAGAGTGCGCGGGGGAGCGTGGGTACGCTGAGTTTTGATGTGTGTTTGAGGGACGATCTCGGCAGGAAGGTGAAGCCACTCGCGGAGATAGTCTACCATTATCAACAACCTACTTTACGATTCAACATGAATGACAAGACTAACCTGTGCCCTCTGGCGTGAGCGTATAGTAATAATACTGCCAGGAGAACTGCGTTTTCAGATATCCGCGCGAAGTAAGCGACTGGCACGCCTTCATAACGAAGAGGTTCTTCGTGTCGATGGCGGGGTGTTTGGGCAGATTGGAGTCTTTCTTCGCGACGCAGGCGCCTTCGCGGAAGAGGTACTCGTGGATCAGACGACGATCGGCCTTTGGAATCAGCATCTTGACGACCGAATCTGGGATTCGACGTGGACTTGGGCGATACTGATGTGCCGGGGGTTGAAGAGGGTGCGTGCTGGTTTGCTGCAGTGAGTGTTGGTGAGAACTACGTTTCGTAGGTCGGTGGTCGCAAATGAATATTGCGATCGCGGAAAAATACGGCGCCCGATAGGAACTCGTTAGGACCCGCGCGCTAAGCCTGTACTTCGTATGCACCCCTGTCACCCAATTTCCGTCCCTGCGCGCGCCGCGCAAAGTGACGTTTCGGCGTGGCGCATGCCGCTCTAGACATTTCTGCCCCGAATTCTTCCATGTCTCATCCCGATTTCTTCGACAACTTTCAATGCGACCTGAGGAGCAGCCCGAGGCGCCCAGTGCGCCATGGCGGGCAGCTTCTGCCTTTACCATGGGCGTTGTTGGCCTGTTGTGCAAGGGCTTTTTGACGGGCTTGAGTACCGTGGAGACGCATGGGATGGAGGGGTTTTTGAAGCTGTTGGATGAGCGCGAAGATGTAGAGGGGAGGGAGAGGGGGTTGTTGACTGGTAAGCGACTACAGTTGCTGGACGCTAGGGTATATCAAGTATACTGATGATATGTAGTTTCAAATCACATTTCCGTGTACGTATGTTTGCGCTCGTAGAAGGTTTCGCTATTTGAAGAATCGCGCTCACAGGTTGATCAGGATGGATGATCCTATACTGTGGGGTATACTACCGCTTAGCTACATGTTCAACCCAGACAACCTACGCTGGGGACTGGGGAGCTATGATTTATGCTTCACAAACAAGTAGGTTTGAATCCTCTGGCGCAACACATAAGCTCACAGCTGGCAGAGGACTATCGACCTTCTTCACCTTCGGACAGGTTCTACCCACCCATCGATCTGCGCATTCGCAATACGGCGGCCTTTTCCAACCCACCATAACACAAGCGATTCGCCTCCTCTCACGCGGGCCGTTCCTTTACGCAAACGACCAGCCCGAGAAGCCTGTGACGTCGCTCAAGAGCCCAGACCTCATCGACCCGTTCAGCGGTGGACACCTCACATTCTCCACGGATGGCCACGATACGTTTCCTGCGCCGTCGGCGTATCTCACTCGGCGACACTCGTGGGTGCACATTTTCCCCGAGGGCATGATCCACCAGACGGAGGACAGGATAATGCGCTACTTCAAGTGGGGAGTGTCGCGGCTGATTCTGGAGAGTGAACCGATGCCCGACATTGTGCCTATCTTCATCGAGGGCTTCGACGACATCATGCACGAGACGCGCACATTCCCGCGCTTCATACCGCGCCCGTTCAAGAATGTGAGGGTCACGTTTGGCGAGAAGCTCGACGCCGAGGAGGTGTTTGGAGACTTGCGCAAACGCTGGAAGCAGATTCGCGCGAAGGAGGAGAAGAAGGGAGGGCAGTTGGAAGTTGGCGTGTTGAACGATGCGCTCAAATACTCCGAGGAAGCTGTCAGCTTGCGCAAAGAGTGCACAAGGCGGATGCGTCAGGCAGTGCTCGACGTTAGGCGGCAGCGCGGATACCCTGAGGACGACCCGAAGAACAGCCTCGCATCGACGTGGTTAAGGGAAGGGGCCATCAGGGAAGGACGGAAAGAGGACGGCAGCATCACAAAGGACACTTGAGGGGCGCAAGGAGTATATTAGATATGTACAACCGCAACAGCGACCGAGTCCACTCCCCTGGACTCGAAGGTAAAGACGCCTCGTCAACAAGCAGAGGGCGCGCAGCGTGTGTGTCAGATTAGATCAAGTAAATTCACCCTCAGCGACTGCCTGTGCTGCTGCGCCGATCAACCACAGCCGGCGGCCGGGTTTCGTCATTGCGAACAGCAACGCAGGCGCCGCGACGCTGTCCGCCGCGGCGACGTCTCTGGCGTGCTCGTGTCGTCATTCACTGCTGCGACGCCATTCACTGGCCCCCTTCTCCGCCAGAGCAGAGCAGAGGCCGGCGAAGGTGACGAGGCTGTCGCAACTGGTCGAGTCCGGCGCAGTGTTTTCGTTCGCGGCAGGCGACAGGCTTGGCGTGGCCGGGCCTTGCCGCGGGCGCGCAGATAAATGCGCTGCATGCCCCGCCGCGGTTTCCGACGTATGCCACAAAATCGTCACCGCCCGCGCACACCAAGCATTTTCCAGCGCCCGCTGCATCACAAGCCTCGTTCGCTTAGGCGCCCAATTGCTGCCTGCAAACCCACGGTGCTCCCTGTCTGGCCCCAAGCAGCCAGAGTCAAATAAGTCAAGTACTAGCCCAGCCAATGGATAGCACCTGGGCTCCACAAAGTCCTGACCTCTCTTCCTACTACCAAGAGCCCGAACCCAACATCCACCCCCAGCACCAGGGCTACAGAGGTTCCGTCTCGCAAGTCGCGCCCTTTACGCCCCCCACCTCGAGTCCCACGCTGCAGACCAAGCCCATTCCCCCGCCCTCATACATGCCTCGCGGCGTGCGCAAGCAGCAGAGCATGCACGATGCAGACTACATGCCCGACGCGTCGCTGCAGTCAATAGCAGACGTGGGCAATGGCACGGGTGGGGCCTCTGCCATGTCGCCCAGTACAGACCACATCACCATCAAGAACCACTTCCCTGTCGCCAGGATAAAGCGCATCATGCAGGCCGACGACGACGTGGGCAAGGTCGCACAGGTCACGCCAGTCGTTGTCTGTAAGTGCCACCTTTTCCCCACCCATGCACGCGCCATTGCATGCTAACACCACCGCAGCAAAAGCACTCGAGCTCTTCATGGTCTCGCTCGTCACCAAAGCCGCCGCCGAGGCCAAGTCGCGCAACTCGAAGCGCGTCGGCGCCATCCACCTCAAGGAGGCCATTCGGAAGAACGAGCAGTTTGACTTTCTCAGCGACATCATGTCCAAGGTTGCTGATGCGCCCGAGAAGAGCGAGAGCGATGCTATGGACGTCGATGGGAAGAAGAAGAAGGCGTCGAGCCGGAAAAAGAAGAAGACTGACGACGACGACGACGACTTTTGATCGGCTGGGCCATACTCGGCAGGACATACTTCAGCAGAGCCTTCTGTACTGTGTCCAAGTTCGGAGTCTCTGCTAAGCTTTTTATATACAGGCCGCAGGCACGCTCGCCACCGAGGGCAACTCGAAAGCAGCATGCATGAGGTTGTTCGTTGTCGAGGATCACCACATCCTGGTCATCCTCTGGCACCGTATACACATGGGGACTTGCATGGCGAACACAATGGAGGAGTACGGCACTATATTCCATGCTGTGGATTGCCTCAATTGAGGCCTCTCGACTGGTGGCCTACTGGGACATTGCATGAACTGTTGTGCATTGACACATACTCGGTCCTGCGCAGCTTCATTACATCTAAATTAGGCGCTCCATGACTAGCGGGCCCTGCTGGGACGGATGATGCGACGACGATACCAATGAATACGAATATCTTCTTTCTGCAGCTAAGCCAAAGACAATTGTGAGGTGTGTCCAAATTCAATAGTGGTTTCAACGATCAAGTCGCTGCATCGAATACCTTGTGTGCAGAGTAACTAATACCAAGCTATCTCATAGAGTCAAGACTCGACGAGAAATCGCACCGCGGATCGACCGACTCCATAACGTCACGATCGCACTTTACGCGGGTACGCAACCGATGGGTAAACACATTGCAAGGGACGCCATGCCCACCAACCAGGTTAATTCGCGATGCAATTTACCCGTTCATCTCCGCAGACCCCCGCGTTTTAACGATCTTTCAGGAACAATACACGGATTGGTTGCTGTGCCGTTCGAGATCTTTTCTATAGTCGTTCTCGTGTCCTTGCTTAGCTTCATTTGTCCCTTCTACCCGCAATCTCGGTCCCGCGAGCGCGGTAGGTATTAAACATGGGTTTTCCCATCGTTCATACGGCTGTGCTGTTCGACCTTCTTAATAACTGTCCAATTGAGGTGACGCGTGCAAGATGATATTCTCAAGGCTGGTGTTGCTGCTCGTTGGAGTGGCAGTGTCTGTTCAAGGCGATGCAGTTGGAAATAAGAACGTCGCGAAGCGTGCGATTAGACCAAATCCCTCTAATGGCCACTGGATCGATGCGTGGGCTTCGATGCCACAGCTCACAGAGCCGGCAAACTTACCACCTGCTCCATTCGTATGTACGCCTCTAATCTGTATGACCATTGACTAATTGCAAGTTGCAGAATCAAACCGGTGCTGTTTTCGTGAACTCCACACTCCGACAAACACTCTACATGACTGCTGCAGCCTCGCAAATCCGACTCAAGATTTCCAACGTCTTCGGTGGCTCCAATCTCCCCATCACTGCAGTCACGGTGGCCCTCCCAGGCAATAATACCGCAGGCATCCACCAGATCCAAACCAAGACAATCCAGAAAGTCACCTTTTCGGGCAAAGACTCCATCAGCATTCCCAATGGCGCCTTGGCTGTCTCGGATCCGCTCAGCTTTCCTATCAAGGCGCAGCAAATTATCACTGTTACGATGTACTTGGCAACAGGACAGACGACGAACAGCATCACAAGCCACCCCGGCTCCAGGACAACGAGCTGGTGGCAATTCGGGAACGCCGTGGATGCCGCGAGCCTGGCTATAACCGACTCCAGCATCCAATCCGCAGCACACTGGTACTTCCTCTCCAGCATCGAAGCCTGGGTCCCACCTGCAAAACGCTCCCTTCTCATCATCGGCGACTCCATCACCGACGGGCGCGGCTCAACCACCAACGCCAACAACCGCTGGCCAGACCTGCTCCTCGCCCGCCTCCAAAAGAGCCCAACCACCCAGCACATCTCCATCGGCAACCTTGCAGCGGGCGGAAACAGAATCCTCGCCGACGGCCTAGGCCCCAACGCATTCGGCCGCATAGACCGCGACGTCCTAGCGCACCCAGGCGTCGCCTACGCCATGCTCTTCGAAGGCGTAAACGACATCGGCACCACGGACCCTACTCCCTCCGCGCAATCCGCCCTTTTCGACGCCCTCACACAGGCCTACACACAGATGGTCCAACTTATCCATGCCCACGGCATTCCTGTGTTCGGCGCGACTATCACGCCGTTTAGCGCCCCGCAGAATGTCACGGTCCAGCCGTATAGTCATACTGAGCGCGAGAAAACGAGGCAAAGAGTTAATGCGTTTATACGGCGGAGTGGCGTGTTCGATGCTGTCGTAGATTTTGACAAGTTTCTTGCGGATCCGAAGACGCCAAGTCAACTTGATCCTGCGTTTGATTCGGGGGATTACTTGCATCCGAGTGTGAAGGGGTATCAGGTGCTGGCGGATAGGTTTCCAGTGGGAATTTTCGGAGAGTGGAGTGATGGGGCGGATGAGTTTTCTTGGGGAGGGTAGAGAAGATGAAGATGAAGGAGAAGAGGACGAAGAGGAGGACGGTAACAATGTTGTACAGAAGAAACGGTAAGAAATGGCACTTGAGAAGAAACGCTTCGACCGGGGTCGTCTTAAGACATTTCGAGCATAGTTACTTGAACAACCTCCACTTATTATTTTGCATGATGCTCTGACACATCCATAATACTGCTCTGACGCGTTCACGATAGTCTTGAAGCATGTGCATGATTCCCTTATATACGCCCGGAAACTTATCCGGGTCTACCGGAAATAACGGCTCGATATCTTAACGACCACCGACCTCGGGGACCACACCACGCTATATCCAGTTAGCGCTTTGTTTAGTTCGCGGTTGATAGACGTCACTTTGACCTCTCATGCATAGCGGCGGCGCGCGGGACGGTTCCTGACGAGCTTTATATGTGACTGGTCGCTGTTTTGCAGGTGTCTTGCGTATGCTCAACACGTTCAAGGGGGTTCAAGAGCATATTATCAGCCGGAAATAGGAACAAGTGGCAAATGGAAAAGATTTTTAAAGGAGCTATGGGAATATAGAAGAAAGCGCTGGGAACCATAACTGGATTATCATTGATCGATTACTATTTAATACGGGAAAGAGACGTTCGACATCATGCCGGATACACAAGACGAAACCTCTCCGGCTCACCTACAACAACGAGACCCAGAAATCGGCCTCGAAAACGGAAGACGCCCACGCCCACGACGGCGGAGCACAACCTCCTCATCCTCGTCATCAGACCTCGCCGAGGAAGAAAAAGACTCCCTAGACGGCCACCGCCTCACGAACCGCGAACTCCAACAAAGCATCAGCAGATCGCGGAGCCGAAGCCAACATGCCCGCACCGCAACAGCAAGCGGCATCAACCAACTCAGCCGCACCATCTCCCGCCGCGACACCGTTCTATCCCGCATGCGCACACGCACAAACATCCCACCATTCTCCCACCCCCTAGCCCACCAACAAACCACCGCCGACGTCCTCGTAGACTTCGACGGCGAAGACGATCCCTACCGCCCCATGAACTGGCCCACAAAGAAAAAGATCCTAACAACCCTCATGTACGGCCTCACCACCATGAGCGCAACATGGGCATCCTCCGCCTACTCGGCCGGCACCGCACAAGTCGCGCGAGAATTCCACGTCGGCGAGCAGACGGCCGTGCTGGGCACCACGCTGTTTCTTTTCGGCTTTGGCCTGGGTCCGTTGCTGTGGGCGCCGCTGTCGGAAGTGTTTGGGCGGCGGCCAGCGGTGCTGATTCCCATGTTTGTTGCGGCGTGTTTTAGCTTTGGCAGTGCGGTTGCGAAGGACTTCCAGACGCTGATGATTACACGGTTTTTTGGCGCGTTTTTTGCGAGTGCGCCGGTGACGAATACGGGGGGTGTGTTGGGGGATTTGTTTAGCCCCGCGTGGAGGGCGTTGGCGATGGCGGGGTATGCGATGGCGGTTGTGGGGGGGCCGTGTTTGGGTACGTTTGTCTTTTTGTTATCCTATGTTCTATTCAGACTCCTTTGGCACTTCACGTTCTCCTGAATTGGATGATCGGATGACTGTCCAACTGCCTGACTGTCTGACTGACTGAACAACACAGGCCCCATCATCTCCGCCGCCTTCGTCGCCAACCCCTCCCTCGGCTGGCGCTGGACCGAATACTTCACCGGCATCCTGCAAGCCCTCATCCTCTTCATCGACATCCTCTTCATCGACGAATGCTACCCGCCCAAACTCCTCGTCTACAAAGCCCGCCGCCTGCGCCACGAAACCGGGAACTGGGCGCTGCACACGAAATTCGAAGAATGGGACGTCAGCATCGCGGAGCTATCCAAGAAGTTTCTCGTCCGCCCCATCCAACTGCTCATGACGCCCATCTGCTTCCTCGTCGCGCTGTACGCGTCCTTCTGCTACGGCATCCTCTACATGCAACTCGGTGGTATACCGATTATTTTCCACGAGAATCGCGGCTGGCCGGCTGTGAGTTCTACGCTGCCTTTTCTGGCGATTTTGGTGGGCGCGACGATTGGGTGCAGTATTAACGCGTACAACCAACTCCTCTACAACAAAGTCTACCACGCGGCCGGAAACCGCGCGGTTCCAGAAGCTCGGCTCCCGCCCATGATGCTCGGCTCTGTGCTCTTCTCGGCAGGGCAATTCATCATGGGGTG
This sequence comes from Parafenestella ontariensis, assembly GCA_021596325.1. Lineage (NCBI taxonomy): Eukaryota > Fungi > Ascomycota > Dothideomycetes > Pleosporales > Cucurbitariaceae > Parafenestella > Parafenestella ontariensis. Next base: position 885,420 of record JAKGDA010000001.1, on the reverse strand, counting down.
GACTGCTGCGCCTGAGTTCCACTGGATTGCGCCCGTCATTGGGCTCGTCATGTTGGGAACGGGCTTTTTCACAATTTTCCAGGCTGCGTTGAATTATTTGGTTGATACGTTTACGCTGTATGCGGCTAGTGCGGTTGCGGCGAATACGTTTCTCAGGAGCTGTTTTGCGGGTGCTTTCCCGTTGGTGGTTACCCCGTTGTATAGGCATATTGGTGTCGGGCCCGCGAGTAGTATTACCGGCGGGTTTGCGGCGCTGCTTATTCCTGTGCCGTTTGTGTTTTATGTTTTTGGGAAGAGGATTCGCCGGAGGAGTAAGTGGAGTAAGGGGAGTGTTTTTGATTAGGTGGAGGGGGGAGAGCTTGCAGTTGATGTGTATATTTTTGAGGTGGAGGTATGCCAGGTCATGGGACTACATCTATATAATAGATATGGAACTTGCATGATGCTACCATGAGTCAGTTCAATGATGAGAGGATTGATTGATTCGCGTGACGTTCATTGTGAATCACGTGAGTGATTCAAATGTTAAACTAACAATACTAGTCTGTGATGTTCTGCAGAGTCTGACTCGCTTTGCTATATTACAGGGGAGGTCCTTTTGATGGGGGTTTATTGCTTTCTATGCTAACCAGTAGAGATAAGAGACTTGTATCGCTTTCCCATGCCAAGTCGGTGATAAAAAGAAACTCGTAGCTGCGTGACGGCTATCTGGTCCTCGATGTGCTTCAGAGTAGACTTCCTTTCTTTCCGTATGGACTTTGGTTAGGCATGGATGCAAATGCTGGGCAGTCGTAGTGTTGTTGCAGTCCAATGCATTAGCCATGTGTCCTCATGTGTTGGACCAAAAGTAATCATTGAATATAATTTCTTAAGTTCGAGTGTTCAGTTGAGAGAGCATTTCCATACATTAGGCGCTCCTCGTCAGACAGGGATGTAGATGTCGCTGAGTCGTGGTAGTGGTCTGATCCATTTCATTCGCCAAGTGCTTTGTCTGCTCGCTTCGCTGATATGACGTAGTGTATGCTTTCAGGTCCAGGTCACTGGCCATGTGCTTGTCTCATGTGCTCAGCCAACTTCTCGACGGTGCAGAAGGGGATCAGAACTGGGTTTGGCGTCTCGTACTTGTGCGTCTCATCTTTTGGAGACCATTCCGAGCGCGCTTCTTGCTCATATGTCATTGTCTCCTCCGTGATTTGGTCATTGCAAAGATTGCAGAAGATACCAAACTCGGCTTGGGTCTCACTCTCATTAAGCCATGGCGCAAAGACCGCCGTGTACTTCCATCGCGGATCAATCATCAACGCCCCAGATGGATAAAATGTGAACGGTGTAGTGGCCATAGCCTTGTTTAGCGAAAGCGCTAGCCCTTTTACTTGGACGAAATCATAGTAATGTGGCCAACTGATGATTTGTCTGAGCCGTGTGATGGTGCCAACTTGAACGCTGTTCCAGTATTTGCCGTAGTGTCCATTCACTGGCTTAAAGCTTGGCAAAACAGCGACCTCATCTCGCCCAAGTCCAAATAGTTCCTCCACACCTCTTATACCTACTAGACCGCAGTTCTTTTCGCAGGCTGGCAATCCACCAACTTCTAGGCAGGTGCGGTTCAGGCGAAACACGTCGATGTAAGGAGCCGGTCGATTACATCCCCTATCGCACGTCTTCTGGCACAGCTTCTCGAACAGCTGCTTGATCGTGAATGTGTGAGCGGTCTTGATACCAATAGCCATGCGAATTGTGTCCGGCGCGTTGTCCATAACCTTAATTTACAGGTCAGTGACTACTCACATCCTCTTGTTCCAAAGTCTCTCACTCACCTTCTTATACTCCACCATCGTATTTACCGTGTCCATGGCCTTCTTGTTGACGCAGCGGAAAGTAAGAAGTGACTCCACATCGAGATGACCAACGATCTCGTAGTGCATCTCGCGCGGCAGCGTATCCAAAAATCCTAGACTGGTGGCTTGCTCGACGCTGTGGCGGCCATGGTCAAGTGGACAGCGCCGAAGCAGCTCACAGGGATCTAGAATGTAGTCGGTGAGGATCTGGACAGCTTCGCGCTGCGCTTCGGTCAGGTCTGGGCTGGCCATGGCGCAGCGTGGGAATAACGTATTATGAGAAGAGTCACTCTGGTGGCAGTGGGGTGTACGAGTAAGAAAATTTGTTGTTGTGGTGAGCGCCGTTTGTAGTCACGCCTTCCTATTACGTTAGCGCGAACACGTGAGTGACCAATAAATGACGTTGTTCGTTGCAGAATGCTATGAATGTCAGAGAAACTCAGGGTATCTAGAGTGAGATGGGTAAAGTTGAGATTTGCGGGAGCCAAGTCTGAGGCAACAGCGTTTGTGTGATGTAGCGCGTATGTGTATGGCTGTAAGGTAAACCATGTCATAAGCCATACACTCTCTCACTTGCCATCTTTTGCCCTCCTACCTTCCCCTTGCTCGCTGAAGCAAACCCTGAATCTCTACGCTAATCGTAAACCCTTGGTAGTATAACAGACAAGGGCCCCAGCCTTTATCTGAACTCCCTCTGTTTTCTTTCAGACGCTTGTGCAAACTCTTCGAATTACGGCCCCAGAATCGTTCTGATCTCGTCTCTCAATCCCGACGATCCTCACATCGATGCCTTTCACCTTCTTGCCTCGTATTGTTCAACCCGCTCAACAAAGTCCATCTTAAAGTTCCGGCAGGTGTTTTATAACCATAATAACACCATAGCCTAGAAGGAAGATGACCATGAAAAAATAAAGGAGAGCGGCAATGACGACTATGACTCCGGCGCATGTTACGAGGATGTTGCTTAGGAGCTTTTGCCGTGGTCGTTTGGTAACACCCGTGTTGTCTTGATGAGAGGAGAGTGTGAATTCTAGCTGCGTCGGGCTCAAGATGCTTGGTTCGGACTGGAAGGGACCAGGTGGAAGTTCAATCTCGTTGGGATTCATGAGTGTTTGTCGAGCGCTTTCGTCTTCAAAAGAATGAGATGAGCTGTTGTCGGTCTTTCGAAGTGCTTCGAGATCGGTAACAATGATGACAATATGCGGAGTTTCGAGTTCTGCAGGCTGCGGGGAGTATGCCGGCGGTGAATCTGTTGTCGAAGACATGGTGATATTGATGCAAATGTGGATGGGAAGTCGGTGCGATTAAGTACATTTGCTTCTCAAACTAGTCATGGTAGCGAGAACTGAACCACGGCTGGCAGAAGAATCACGAACGCATGAAAGGGAGAGACCATATAAAGTGGGTCTATTTTGGGTGTGTCTGGAATGCCTTGAGGTATCTATAAGAAAGCAAAATCATTTGTCAGGCCCCTTGACAACGAGAAGTGGCTGAGATTTCAAGTCTTCGGACGACCATCGAGAACGAAGATGTATTTGATTACGTTCTAGCTGATCAGACACGTTTGCTATTCGGATGGGGTTTAGGCAACAGTATATATGGTACCGTGGTTGATTTCAACTAGTTGAATATTAGCGATTCCCTGATTGGTACAAGAGTGTGGCCTCTTCAGAAATCGTGGTCACGTACCTCCGTCCCACGGACACTTCGAAGTGTCGTCATTATCAGTATGCTACCACCTTTTTATCAAAACCGCTTCTAGAACTCGTAAAGGGATCTTGTGAGCCTTGGGCTTCTTTTCAGACATAACACCACGTATACCTCGTTTAAGCACGCCCATAATCATGGATTTGGTTCTAACCTAAAGAGATAACGTTGCCTATGAATAACAATAGGTCACATATAATACAAGGGCGACGAGTAGTATTTACCATGGGTTGTTTTTCGTAAAAAAAAAGCTTACCAGTTCTCCTAGGGATGAAAGTGCTCAAGAGATTGGCAAACCGAAATAAAGATTTCCGCCTTCACCTCGATTCTACATTCCCCAACCGGCCTGGTTGCGGTGAGATTTCCTGGACGTAACGACTCGCTCTTTCCTCATAAAATCTCACGTTTGCGTCGTGTTTGATCCACAAATCTCCATCCACTCGAGTACTCTCCAACTTCCATTATCTTAGTGGCACCATGTCCTCGAGCACCGCTGACTCCAGCGCTGACATCCAAGTCATCGCCCCCGATGCCGATTTCCAAAACCCTGGCACCGACAAATCAACACCTATAGAGCCGTATCTACTCCCATCTAAGGCTGAATATATCGCTAGGCAGCTTAGTATCGTCAAGCCTCCAAGTGACGAACCAGCATGTCCCATTTGCGGAGATGACTGGAAGCCAGAAGAGAAGAAAGTCATCACGGTTGGGTCTATCTGCAGGCACGTCTTCCACGAGGAATGCCTGCTTGCATGGTTTGACACGGGAGCTCTCAGCAATTGCAACACCTGCCCTACTTGTCGGCGCAAGCTCTGGAAACAAGATCTAGTCGGCTCGTTGTCAAGTCGCGGACTATCCCGATATCGATCCGTTCACTGGCATCAAGCAGCCCGCCACCGAGCGCTCAGATTGTATACATATGCAATGCGAGAGCAGATGGCCATCATCGAGTCACTTGGCCCTCGCGGCTCCTTCACCAACGTTTATCAGTCCATGACGACGACCTTGTTGTCTCAACTAGATGCAATGTACAATGAGTTTCCGCTCAGAAGCATTTCATGGAACATCTACTTGCTGTCTTTGTTTATTAGAATGAACGATGATCTGATGAACGACCAACAGTGGCTTGAAAGCACGGCATTACTTCGCGCCCTGCAACACCAGGCTTATCACACGGCTCCTATCCTTCCATTCGCGGAGTTTTGTTTTACTATCCATCTGGACGTGCGGCGCGCTTGGATACTCGCAGCTTGTATTGCCGATCGGGTTGTTAACAGTGGCTTAGTCTGCACGGAAAGAAACTCCGCTGGAGAGGTCACGCGCTCAACACGTCTCGATACTATAGAACGGGGCGGGAACGAAGCACTGGGGCTACAGATAGACTCTTTGTCTAATTACTACGTAGAGGAACATCCTCATGAGCTCGGAAATATATTCTACGTGGAGACTCTTGAGAAATGCATGCCTTCGATTGTCGGCGTTGTGGTGGATGGAGGAAGAGATCGGATCGTTTTCACCCACCGGGATGGAAAGACGATAGAGTTCGTACTTAGTTATGCGGGCCATATTAGGGGGGTACAAGTACCTACTGCGGGGATGTGATTGACCATACGTCCGATGAGACGAGGGTGACTAGAGGGGTGAGCTTCACGGCCTGAATTATCTGAAAGAGGGGCTTCAGCCTGAGAGTAAGATTTTTTCTCATTTCAGTTACTTGAGTTGCAGGGGCCATCGATATTTGCGCAAGTGAAACATCTTTTCTAAAACACGTCTAGGTAACATTCAAAGAATTCTATATCTTGTACATAAAGACAAATAGGCTGCGGACGCCATATCTCGTCTTGCTCATTGTTCTAATTCGTAGCTATTAAGACAATAACAGCGACAAAGAAACTCTACAACAATAAGAGTCCGAAATTCACCCGGCATTGTCCCTTATCACCGCACACGGGGCAGGTACAGCTTTCACTGACGGCCCATGAATCTCCCACCCCGCCGTCTACAAAGTCTGAAAAGTCGCCGGCTCCTTCTTTCTTTCTCCACACACTGCGATTCGACTCAACTGCTAGAACAGCTTCTCGACTCTCAACTACCTGTGCAGACACACGAGATCCCGACTCAAGTCACGCACCCAGACCAGCTTACTATAGTCAGCTCCCCCACCTTTGCGCAAGATTTCAGGCTTTTCTACTTAGTCTTTGCTTTCAAGCCGGTCTTCTCACACAGGCCGACAGTTGCTCCCGACCATCGTACGGAGCTCAGACCTACGCCCCCACCTTTCACCTCAATCAGAACCCCCAAACGGCTCTCACATCACACAAAACCATGCCTAAGCGCGCCCGATCCAACACTAAGACCACGCAGAAGGAGAAGCGCGTCAAGCTCACTGACGAAGCCCCCATCACTGAGGCGGCAGAGCTGCTCACCGCAGACACGGGCACCAAAGTCAACCCCGCCACCGAGGCGGCGCCCGCAACCATGCCTGAGGATGCCGATGAGATTATTGTCTCGTTGGAAGCTCCCATGCCCACCCCAGAAGGTGTCGCAGAGCCCGCCGCGGTTCAAGCTGGTGGAGCCGCCGATTTCCAAGAGGAAGACCTGTTCAACTACGACGATATCGATATCTTTCCTACCCCGCCCGCTGCGGACGACGAGTTCAACGACGATACTTTAGTTGGCAGCGACGACGAGGGCGAGAAGGTCAAGGTCAAGGAGGAGGAGGTCGTCCCCACTACAGAGGTGAAAGAAGAGAAGGATGCGTTCGACATCGTGCTCAACGACGACACACCAGAAGAGGCCGCCGCTACGCTGAAAACGCGCGAGAACGAAGAAGCTAAGAAGAAGAGGACCGCCGAGGCGGTCCTTGAAGGCAGCAAGATGTGCCTCGTTCAGGGACTTGAAGGAAATTTCCTACACGTACCCTCCCTTCAGTCTTCACTCGGCTTGAAGGATATTGGTGATAACGTTACCGTTAAGTGCAACGTCAACGGTCTTGAGTTTGAAGTCTCGCTCAAGGTCGTGAGCGTAAATGAGCACTCATCGGCTGCCGAGGAACATGACGAAGAGACGCAGAATATCAAAGAGGAATCCGTCCTGCAGACGAGGGAGGTACAACCAGAGCTACGCATCGACACAGCCAAGGCCCAGAAGATGCTCCGAACCGCTGCACCTCTCTCTGGTGGGCCTTTGCCTGCTAGTACACTCTCCAAAGTTCCCTGCAAATTCGGCGCAAACTGCAACAAGGGCGAAAACTGCCCCTTCGACCACAACAGTACAGCCGTTCCCAAACAGAAGCTTTGCACCTGGGTCAACACAGTTCAAGGCTGCAGCAAGGGCGCCGACTGCCTTTTCTCCCACGACATTGCGGGTATCATGTGCACCAAGTCGAAGCTGCGCTCAACATGTGGCAACTCCATCAAATGCGCATTCATGCACGAAGACGACAAGGAGCATGAAGCGAAAGACACTATACCGAAGGCATCATTGGCCTTTGAGCTCGCGCAGAAGGCTGCGCTGGCGCGTGCCTCTCGCGAAGCATCCGTTGCCTCCCCATATTCGGAGTCGTTCGGCAGTCGACCTGTGACCCCTACTCCGCCATTTAATGCCCCAGCTGGTCCTAGGAACGCGGGGAATCTTGGAACGTTGGCGGGCCAGAAGCGCGGCTACGATGGCGAGGGAGAAATTGAGCGCCAGAACATCCAGCGCGTCCGCGGCAACAACCAATTTCCAGAGAACCAGCAGTGGCAGCAGCAGCTAGACTTCAACCAATACGGCAACCAATATGGCAACCAACACGTCAACCAACACGGCAACCAATACGGCAATTACGTACAGGCGGGTAATTACCAGCAAGGCCGGGGCCGTGGCGGAGTTCGTGGTCGCGGACGTGGGCGTGGCAATTCTCGTGGCAATGGCCGAGGCGGGCGAGGAGGCAACAACCGCCAGAACAACAACAACGAAATCGGTCGCGAATGCTACGGCGAGCAGGCTAAGAACAACGGCGGCGGCGCACAACAGAATGCGCCCCAGGGGGAGATGAAGATCAAAGGAGTTGCCGCCAACCAGAACAATGAGTAGAAGAAGTCATGATAAGTCAATGACTTTGAACATAAGAGTGATTTGAGGGGACGCCTTTTGCTTTGGAGGTTGAAAGACCGAATGATTGACGCCAAAAACAGTTGGCAATGGCCTTGATACCCCTGGACAGCGACATCTTGTCTTTCTTGGAGACAAGTCCATGGTTATCCTTTGTTTAGCAACCAACCTACTTCGTGTTAGCTTTCTTTGTTTATCTTCGCAACATACGTACTACACATAACAGTACAACAGTACACCAGCGCTAGATACGTAACATCTAGGCTCTATTTCCGCGCTACATGTCGATAAATCCACCATGCATACATACATACCATCAATAAACAGATTAGAAAAAAAAATAACCCACATACCAGTTTACACATCCCTCCCCATCATCTCATAAATGAACCCCAAATCTCCCCTCCTACCCCCGCGCGTCTTCTTAGGAAAGCACACAGCGCGACAACTAGGACACGTATTCGCGCTCGCAACTTCCTCGTTACCGAACCACGCAGTTAGACACTCGCGGTGGAAAACATGGCCGCAGTGCGTTTGAATGGCTATTTCTGTTTCTGACGATGTTTTGGTGCTGGCGTTCCAATCTGCGTAGCATATCGGACAAGCGGGTTCGCCGTTTGCTGTGGGGGCTGAGACGGTGGGGCTGTGTGCGAGGTAGTCTTGTTGCGTAGGAGAGGGAGGGGCGGGGATGGTTAGGGAGAGCATTTAGTATTGTATCGTAGGAGGGTATGATTGTTGGTAGAGGATTTGGTGTGTTGGTTGAGGGATGGGTCTTGTAGAGCAGGTCTGTTGGTGAGGATGTTGCTTACGAATAACTAGCTCAACACGTGGTCATGTGGCGGGCTGCGCCACAGTTGCTTCGCTTGTGCACTCCGAACGGGGTTAACTATGTTCGCATCTCGGGTGCGCCTGAGGTATCGAGTGTGGCTTGGGAATTGCATGTATGGCGATGTGTGGTGGTGCTCCGCCGCACATGACAGCCAATGGATGAGAGATCAAAGCATGACGGGTAGATTGCGATCGTATACGATGTTTAGGGCATGGTTTCTCGCCAAAGCTTGCATTGCCGTGAATTAGTCGTTGTTGATAGATGAGAATAATCCTTTCTTGAAGGCAGTGGTTATGCCACAAATACCCAAATCTACGTCATCAGCTTCATGAGATCCCCCAGATCTCCCTCATCTAAATTCAGCTCCTTGTAAGCCTTCAACATGTGTTCCATATAGTGCTTACTCAAGTCAGCGGGCGAATTGACCGTTGCAGGATCGATAGCGGGCATCGAATTGAAGAACGATTCGATGAAGATATCCTGTAACTCGTTGGCAGGGTTGCTCCTCATTTCGTCCCACCGCGGTTTCCACTTATCCTCAGGCCAGCGTGAGTAGAGATTCGACAGATGTAGAGGCCCGGGAGCGTCCAGCATGGCAGCCGTGGCATGATGGTATTTGCCCAAAGCAACGAGACAAGTGTCGGGTCCTAATCCCTTCTCGAAGTTGGAATCTAAGTATTCAAGGAACGACGATGTCATCACATCGTACGCAACGTTTAAGAACTTTGGGTACTCTTTGTCACGCGTGAGGATATCGATGGTAGGTTCCATGGCAGGCTTCATGTCGAACGACCTTATATCCCACTCGGGGAGCCGCTCCAAGTGGACGCGAATATGGGCCCATATATCGCCACAAGTAATGCCCATCTGTAGCCAGTCGAAGTAGAGATCAACCAGATCTGCTTGCAGCCACTGTGCGTATCTCTCGAGGATTATACGAGGTGTTGCTTCAGAAGACTTTGACTTGCTTTGCGAATCACCGCTTTGCGCCTGCTCTGAGTGTGAAATAATTAATTGCCTCGCAAGCCGACCCACGGCTGCGGGGAATCAATGGTATCCACAAGACGTTTCACGAGGTCTTCTATTCGAACAGTGCAAACGTTGACCCTTCCTTTGCTGAACTTGTCTCGTGGCAAGTAGACACCGGAACCGAACATCATTGTGTCTCTAAACTCTCGCAATTTCCTTTGATCAATCTTAAGACGATGAAGTGGGATATCACGTGCAGAGTTGGCGGCAGACGAGCCAGCCACCAGGAGCAGCTTCTTCTGAGCCTCTTCAACCGTCTTCGGACGTCCTCCAATAAACAGCCATGCTGGGTCTTGCGCGTAGATGATGAACTCCATATCTGGCCAGACTGGGTCATCGTCACCAAATTGCAGGCGACCGTTGACGTAAATATGTGCCATCATAGAGATGGACAGGGATTGATGCTCGAGCTTCATGCCTGATGCCTGCATCTTCAAATACATCTCATACTTCATCATCCCACAAAGTAACGGATGATGGTGCATGTAATAGTTCTTTTCCTGTCGCAAAGTCTTCAACACTGGATGGGAGGCGACCTGTTTTCGCCGCAACAGCCTTTCCCACTGCTTGTCGAAGCCATCATGCGAAGACCACTGTTGGATATCCAGAAGGCATTCACCAAATTGAATGAAGCAATCGTCATGGATATCATTTGGAAGGAAGGGGCCTTTCCAGTCTTCCACCATTTTGCGATACATACGAATTATCTTTCCAAGATGGTTCTCCAATTCGAAGGACGCGTGGGCCAATGTGTCATCCATGATGTCTTGTGACGCAAGATACACCTGGACTGCGAACGAGACCCATATAGGGAGCTTGCGAGATTCGAACATGTGCTGGACACCCGAGGCTACCATGTCCCAGACATTGGGGTGATCACCGAACATAAAGATGCGAATAATTTGTGCGTACTCGATGGCGCGGATGGTGTAGTCGTGAGGTTTTCGGTCACCAAAGTCCTTAGCGACGATGGCCGGGAGGTTTCTCTTGTCGTCCCACTTCATCATGCGATCGAAGTAATACTTCAGACCAGAATATGTAGGCCAGAGAGTGTTCGTTTGGTGGTCACCATCATCCCCTTGTGAAAGGTCGCCATTAGAGGGCTTCGCAAAGGCGTCCAGTAACTTCCATGCTGGGAACGACTCCGTAGGGTAGCTTTTTGGCCGCTTTACCACGAGATCAAATTCTATCTCGGCTCTTTGAGCTAGTTTGATCGCCGCGTCAGTAGTCATTGCTGCTACGACCAAGTCGACTTCGTCATTCTCGTATTTCTTCCACTGAGCGCAGGCCGCGTCACTCATGGTCTGCAGCTCTTCGAGGAATAGACCGACTGCGAACTTCAGTTCCTCTTCCATATCGGCTTCATCTTGCGCGAACACAACGTCCTTTACATCAGGGAGCTTCGATTCTTCAGCGCCCTCTTGCTCGGCGATCTCAGCCACATCTTCCACCGTCAAATTTGCGAAGCGGTTTTGTAATGGTAGTTCGTCCGGACCAAAGGAGATGAACGGCCGCAGCAGTCGAAAGGCGTCTTCCAGTACGGTGATGAAGTAGTTGTGTCGCTCATTGCTGTCTTCTTCAGTATCCACGGCCTTGGTTTTAAACCAGTTGGCGACCTTTCGCCGTGTAAGGATAACACGATTGAACAATTTGCTAAGGGCAACGGGAACAAGAACGTCCGCCTCTTTATTTGCAATTGCTGATGCCATAGGAATAAATTCGGACACCTTGATCGTATATTTCTTGGTACTCCCTCCGCCACCCTTGCCTCCATTGCGAGTATTCTTCTTACCCTTGCCATTTTTGCTTCTAGCTTTGGACCGCGGGTGACCATTTTGAGCTTCATGAAGCTCGTAACCGATCGAACGCGATGTCTCAGCAAGCCATCCCGCGATCTATTTAGTATCCTCTTTGTACTGCTTGTAGGTGGCTAGAAATGTCTGTGCGTTGTTGAGGCGATCCATGACGGGGTAGGTGAGTTTTCTAGAACTAAAAGGAAAAGACGATGCAGAAAAACCCCCGTGGACGTTTGTATGAACCGGTGAGTGAGATGAAGGCGAATAGACAGTGATGGGAGTGAGGAAGTTATGGCGGTGAGGTATCTGACGAAAAAGCAATGGTCGTACCTTCCAGGACCCCTCACCTCGGACACACTACTGCAGGAGTGCTTCCTGGAGACCCATTCTAACTAGTATCATCAGCAGTTGTACAGTGATCCCTTCCTATCGGTCTTGAAACCGATGTCAATCTATACATTCGTAGCGTCATTGACCATTACATTCACACAAAAGCAATACCATCCTTCCATGGCTCAGTTTGTCGACACGGACAGGTCGTCCACTATCAAGATACGCACCCTGAAGCTCATGGAAGTGACCTAGTGTGGTGATCGCCAGCTGCAGCATCCCGAGGAGCCAAGATTTTGAACATCGCGGAATCGAAAAAGCGATAGCTCGTCGTTTTACGCGTCGGAAGCGGTATGCATCCTAATTAGCCCCAAAACAACGCGCAAAAACACAGCATCAAAGTCAATCTACTAACGAATAATATTATATTGATGGCGATAAGGCGACGAAAGGGCACCCCTCATTCCAATAGTGATACATGAAGGGGGAGCAATACCGCCGCATTACCATATAGACAGACAGTACACATTAAATATAAGAAACTTTGACTCCCATGCCAACAGTTCGCCGCACCTTGTCCAATGCATTCCTAACGACGCGCATTATTCGTTCCCTAAGATCCCGCCGCCCAAAGGCCAGTGCGAATGCCAGTAGAAAGAGGAGTGTGCGGAAGAAAGCCATGGGATTTGTGGTCATTTGGTGCGCCGTATTCGATATCATGGCCTGCGCTGACGCAAAGAGAGTGGAGGCGCGATTGATGAAGCCAGGTGGTGGAGTGGTGGGTTTCTTGGCAGGTTGGCGAGATGTGCGAGATGATTGTGACGGCGGTGGAGGTTGGGGCTTCCGGAAACGCTCGTCTGAGCCTCTGGGCTGCCTCCTGTTCTCTTCTTCCCGTTTTCGTCGCTCGTCTTCTGCGCGGGATTGCTCCAGGCGATGGGCTTCGGTCTCTTTGCGGCGCTCCTCCATTTGCTCCTGCTGTTGCTGGCGCAACTTCTCTTCCCTGGCCTCGGCATCTTCCTTCTCTTCCTTGAGAGAGTGTAGAGCCAACAGGAAGGCTTCCTTGCGCTCGTCGTCCAAGACTTCTGACATGCTGATGAACTCCCTGGCGTAGTCCCATTCCTCGTTCCTTGGCAAAACATGGAGTGTATAGAGTTCGAGGAGTTTGATGCGCGTGTTCAGGTCTCGCGGTGTGTCTGTGCCGTTGTGATTGCTGCGCTGGCTCGGTCGACGCTGCAAGTACTGGGGAGAGGACATGTGCGAGGAGATGTCGAAGGTAGGGGTAGCGGTTGCGGAGAGGTACGTCTCGAGCTTTTGCTGGTTCAGCCTCTGTGAGGGCGAGTGTGTGAGGAGGAGAGTCGCGCTGCATAGCCATTAGTCCAATGCCCTCATGAAGCTGCCAATATGTCCTTACAGATTTACAACGACATCTGCGTCGACATCGCCCTCTACCCCAGCATAGCCGTCTCGCACCACATCATCCCACACACTCCCATCGCGGCACTTGGACACCAGTTGCTTCCATCTCGTGCTCCCAAAGGCATGCTTGCCCTCTTCCGCGCCTAGTTCGACTACCGAGTTGAGGAAGGTGAGATAGAAGCTCCAGACCTTCACGCGCGTGCCCCGCGAGGCGTTGGCGACAGGAGCATAGCCTACGAGGTCGCCGTCATAGCCAGTGTTGCCACTGGTCTCATCGTGCTGGGGCGGAGTGATGATGGGCTCAATCGTCGAGAGGGCCTCCGGAAGACGTCGCGTAAGGAACAGCTGGGCGGCCTGTCGGTAAGCTTTGGCGATCTGGGATGATTGTTGCCGGGAGGTGGAAAGCGACGAGATGGACGACGAGAGGTAGCGCGAACCGCTCATGTCCTCGTACTGCGTGGCCATGCTTTGCTGCAGATACTGAGCACCCTTGGAGACGACTACAGCTTCATAGTCGAAGAGGAGGAGTCGCAGTGCAGGTGCATTCCGCTCTCCGCCCTGTCAACATTCGAACCTCGGCTGCGCATGTATGGCGTCGCCTTGGCACCTCAGCCGCAACCGACCACCCCAGAGGAGAGCCTCACCAAACATCAAATCTCCGCCTCACGACGCAGGCGCGCAACCTGCACCTGCTTATTTATTATGTGAAGGTGTGAGAGCAATTGCGCTGCGCTTGACAAACCCATTGCTTGGATCAAGCTCTGACTCAAGAGCTAGACACCGTCGCTTGATCGCTAAACTGACCTCATTACTTACAGAGTATTCGCACGCCAAGTCGCATCCCTGTTATTGTTCAGTCCAGTAGGAGGTCCTCAACAGTCTGAAGTCCGAATTCTGATTTGTTCTTAGAGGACTGGGGAGTAACTCTGTGCACTGTGACCCTGAACAATAGTCGAACAAGTTGCCACCACACCTACTCTCGATTATTCTTACCATCACCCAGTCTAGCATCTATAGCAGTACGATAACCTACGGGCTTGTGACTAGGACTCGGTAATCTTGTGACAACGCGGACCCGACACGGCCTCGTGATGAATACCCGATATGGAAGTCGACGCAGAATCCTTCCCGCACCACCTACTCGGGCTGTTCATCAACATCTCCGAGGCAGACTTTGTGTCATTCGACCTCGAGCTCTCTGGAATCCCGTCGCGACTGCCTAACAAGCCACCTCGAGGACCTGGACGCTTCACCCTTGAGGAACGCTATGCCGAGACCAAAATTGGCGCCGATCGGTACCAAATCCTTCAGGTAGGTATCACATGCGCAAGGTTTGACTACATCGAAAACAAGTACGTCTTGCGGCCCTACAACATTAACATCAGCCCTCTTTTGGCCGAGCGACTGGACTTTGAACGGGAAATTAGCTTCCAAAGCGGGGCTTGCACATTTCTACTCAACAATGGCTTCGACCTGGGTGCACCATTCGCAACTGGTGTCCAGTACCTATCGCGAGAAGAGGCGGAGCGAGCAAAACAGATGGCCTGGGACCGACTTGACAAGAAGACTCCCATTGAAGACCTGCAGTTGAAGCCCGAAGATGTCGACTCATTGGATTTTCTTCGTCGCATCAGGGAGGCTATTACCAAATGGAGGACCAGTGCCTCGTCGTATCTGGAAGTCACGACTCACACCGGGTTCAAGGAGCAACCACTAGTGCCAGCCATTTCACGTTTCGAGAAGCGTCTCGTACATCAACTAGTACGCGCCGAATTCCCGGATCTGGTGTCCATGGGCCGCGCTGACTGCATCCGTATCATCGAATTCGATCCTGTGCGAGAGGCTGATAACACGCGGAGAATCAAGAACCGCATCAAGGATCAGATCCTTCGGCAAACAGGCTTTCGCTGGATATTTGAAGCACTTGCTCAGGGTGGAGATGTCGATCGAGCAGATCCGCTTTATGTCGCTCGAAGTGATACAGGGATGTCCATGACAACAGACTCTTATGATATCAAGGTTCGCTACGACCGTGCTTTCGAGCGCTTGAATACGAAGAAGCCTGTTCTCGTAGGCCATAATATGTTCACCGACATAGTCTACTTTTATCGGACTTTCGTCGGCCCGTTACCGGTAAGTGTGTATATCCCCAGCAAGCAACGCGAATATTCAATACCATTGTCGTGCCCTAGGCAGCTTCAGGCTACTCTGAAGCCGCCGACCTTTGTGGCCTCACTTATAAACAACGGACACTGCTCACGCGAACGTAGGATACATTACAGGGCTTCCAAGACGCCATTCATGAGCTGTTCCCTAGTATTATCGATACAAAATACCTAGCGACGTATGCGGAGGGAGATCTCAACGCCTCGCCTACCCTCCAGGAAATCGCTGAGGGCTTGAGCAAGCAATCACTACCCAGGATCATCACGCATGCCGATCACTCGAAGTATCAGGAGACCGAAGCCTTCCATGAAGCTGGCTACGATAGTTTGCTGACTGCCACCATCATGCTCCGTCTCGCTGCCAAGCTGGGTGCGGAGCACAAGGAGCAGGTACCAGCATTGCAGCCAGACCTACTGTCGGACAAGGACAACTTCAAGTCCGCCAGATCGACTATATGGGACGATAAAGACTTCTTGCACGACGGACGAGAGAAGGTCAATGAACCGGTACCATTACCGGCTGCTGCGGAGCCTGTAAAAGTAAAGTCAGGGTCCACGACGAAAAAGTCAAAGCGAGGTGGTAAGGGCAAGAAGCAGGGCAACAATTCCAAAGAAGCGGTCGAGCGACGCTTCCAGACGAAGAATATATTCGACTCTCTACGTGAGCTTACCTTAGACCTCGAAGCAGAGACCGAGTCCTCGGCAGACGAAGCTCCCGCCCAGAATCAACAAGGCCGGCAGGATTCAGCATGGCCCGAAGATAGAGGAGAGAAAGCAGGGTCATGGGAGAATGATGTGTTCGTCCAAGACACGACGGGTTGGGTACCTTTAGAGCAAGTGCAGCGCGACCAGATGGAGCTCATACCCGCGTTTGATTCAGAGTTTTGGAATGAGTTCGGGAACAAACTACGTGTATTTGGAACACAGGAGGCGGTACTGAAGCTAGCGGATTGGTAGGGCCGAGGGAATTGGCGACGTCTTGTGAAGGTCAAGTGTATAGAGGCTCGGAGGCATTCGGCTGTTGCTACGGCTTGGAAGAAGTGAAAGGTGTGGCCTTGATCAATCAGATTCTCACTCTTATACTTTTCTCTGTACGACCCCTTCTATTTGACGTATCTACGGTGCCCCGACTACACTCCCTTCCCACAGCTTTACGCACTGACAACCCCACAGTCCCTACAAATAATTCTCGGCAACTCACCTAACGTCCAACAGTCTTCTTACACAAATCCCCACAACTGCACCCACCACACTGACTGACCAACCACAATGACCTCAACCACTGGCCTCAGTCGCCTGCAAACCAGCGTTATCGCACATCTAGCCAATCGAGTCGCCTCACCAGAACCGCTCGCGCAGCACTGCCCCCTCGACTACGGGAGACACAGCTTCGCTAGTCCTGGCGCCCAATCACTCGGTACTCTAGCCCGTCTGCCCGTGGAGTTACAACAGCAAATCATCCTCGCGCTCGACATTGAGAGTATTCTGGTCTTCCGCCGGGTCAGTCAGCATGCGCAAATACTCGTGAACTCGCTGGTGGAGTGGAAAAAGGTACGTGGGCCCACACGTACTAGGCACGGATCTAACAACCATATACAGATCACAACGCACGCTCCCGACACCCTCTGCACAGCCATCGGCCTGCGCCGGCACTCAAAAATCACGCTCCCCGCCCTCACTTCCATCCTCCACTCCCGCACCTGCTCCGAGTCCCGATGCCCTAACCTCGCGCCCTACATCAATATGCGCACACTCCGCCGCGTCTGCCTATCCCACAACTGCCCGTCCAAACCCCCCTCCCGCTATACGAGGCGCTACTGTAGGTTCATCCGATTCGTCACCAATCCAAACACACGCTCGAGCAACCTCGGTCCATCCAGCGCTGACAAAGTGGCGCTTACGCGCAACGATGGCTTTCCGCTCTGGCTGGGAAGTCAGCTGCTTGCTCCGTGGCTGAGGAAGGGGTCGATGGAGGCGGATTGGGGGATATATTGTCCGTTTTGCAAGGATGGGAAGGATGGGGAGGGGTTGGTGGTTTTTGGGGCGTTGAGGGGAGAACTGGTGGCTTGGACGGGGAGGGAGAGGGTGTGGGGTGAGGGGGAGTTGCGGGCGCATGTTGAGGCGTGTCATGGGGGTTGGGAGGAGTATGTTTAGGTATGGGACTAGGTATGCTATAGGGGGGCGACGGTTTCATAGGTAGGAGGGAGGAGGGTAAGGGAGAGTTGGATATTGAGAGGATCTCTGAGGTTGTCTTCGCTCTAGATGCAAGCGGGCAATGACTCATGGAAGTTCAGGAATGGGGATTTGAATAAGTGCCATTGGCGTTTTGCGAATGGATCCGGCCGGTTTGGCGCTGGTGAAACCTCTCTTCCCAAGACTGTCAGGGAATTGGGCTGCTCTATCAGACCGAAAGAACGTCCTACGCTCTACCTTGCACCATCGTTTTCAAGGACGACCGTTAAAGTAAGAAGCCGCCGAATGCAAACAATGATTTGCCCCATAGAAAGCTTTCCACGCAATTTTAATAAAAGTCCATTTCGGGAGACCGGTCGATAAACTCAAGATTACTCAAATCAGACACTGTAACAGGAATGGTTGGCGTCTCCCTTTTCTTCTTTTTCTTCTTTGAAGAGAAGGTTGGGGGGTTCCGTATACTACTAGGTGTAGGAGTCTCGTCGGGATAGGTAAAATCATCCTCTACTGATGGAAGTCCTTCTTGTGCCGACAGCTGTTCGGGTTGAGATGTGATGGACCCATTCTGCTCAGGCTCATCTGTTGGTTCCAATATGTAACTTCCCCATTCGAGATCTGCGTCATCTTGTAAGCTGGGAGAATATCTGGGATTGATGAGTCGCACCTTTCATAAATCCTTCGTCAGATTCTAAATGCTGTCAGTTCGTGTCTTTCTAATCATATCTCCGTGAAGTCCTCGTACCTTGTGGAACTGAGGAGAATTCCTGAACATTCTGGAGGGCTCTCAGCCCATGCTCCAGGATCTTGAGCTTCTCGCTGCAGAGCGTTCTCTCTGTTGAAGACTCTTCGTTTTCTGATGCCAGCGCAGCCACTGCTGCATCGTCGATATCGATAACATCGGCCGGCGAGAACAAGGAGGGAAGTTCTTGGATAAGGCGTGCTTCGACAGCAAGCACACTGAAATCATCGATGATTTTCTTCATCGCTACCTGTTGCGGTCAGT
Source organism: Parafenestella ontariensis (assembly GCA_021596325.1). NCBI lineage: Eukaryota > Fungi > Ascomycota > Dothideomycetes > Pleosporales > Cucurbitariaceae > Parafenestella > Parafenestella ontariensis. Next base: position 867,019 of record JAKGDA010000001.1, on the reverse strand, counting down.
TTGAGCACAATAGGCATGCCATCTATGCTTACCTTATAGAAGGCTTCCATGAAATCTGTAGCAGTGGAGCTAGCATAACTGTTCATGTTTGCTTCGGTCTTGGAAACTAGCGTGTTTATCAATACGTTCACGTTGATCGGGATATTGACGACGCCAACAGCGGTGTAGTCTCCTCCGAGGACTTTTTCCAATGACTTCTTGATCTCTTGTGCTCGCCGTTTGCTTTGCGCTTTCTGGACATTGTCGGTGAGGTAGTGGTTATAAGTAATTGGGTGGCCGGTATCATGAGGTCTTAGAAGCTCTTTCACCTTGTTGCGGAGTTCTGCAGTTAATCTTTCCAAGCGGATGTAAATGAACCGTCTTGATAGACCGGCAAGGGTTGATTGGTCACAAACGTGTGCTAGAGCTGTGCGTGCTAGAAAGTAGACAGCACGAAGAACAATCTCTAGATATTGATCGACCAACCTCGTCCAGGGCTTGCGCTGTTCATGGAATAGCTGCCCGACAATGAGCGGATCAAATGTTCCTGGCAGCTCCCGGCCTCTGCTTCGTTCCAGAAGTTTGGTGACCTTTGCGACGTAATCTGAGCGAGATATGTGATAAGGTAGCTTGGTAGGGCCTTCGTCAATGATGGTATAAGTGTGACCTTTCTTGCGCATCTCTGCCGCGAACTCTGTCAATGTGTTCTGAAGCACAGCTCGCAGACGCTTTTGATAGCCTTCAGTAGTAGAGGCATCCCCGAAGAAAGAATCCGAGTATTGTCCGTCAATAGCCGCTCTAACGAGGGTGCTGAATGATTGACTGACTTGCAAGAGGTACCGTCGCTGTTCTTGCGCCGTAGTCCTCGACGCGCCCAGTGTGTCCAGTGTTTTTGTACAGTCTTCAATTCCGCTTTTGATCTGCACAAGCACATCAGGCAGCTGCGCTACGATTTGATCCTTCAAAATCTTGCTGAGCCTTGGCTTCAAAGTGTGGACTCCGACCTGGTTAGGTGGAAGCGATCTCCAGATGCCGGAATTGAAAAATATTGCTTCAGCGTTGTCGCGCTCCTCTGCAGACGAATTCCTGGAGATATAATCCCTGTTACGAAGCACATGCCAACCCAGTCGGAACTTGACATCTTTATTTTGTGCCAGCTCGAAGTAGAAACGCTCGCTATCAGATCCCTCGTCGAGCGTGTCCGGCTTCGTAATTAGTCCAAGGGTACGTTCTCCCTTTGGATCGATCTGGCGTGAGTACCTCGTTATTGATTGGTTGTTGAAGTCATTTTTGGCGGATACAACAGCAAGTATGATGCTACGCGGGTTTTTCATGTACGAAAGTACAAGAGACTTGACCGTCTCACAATCTGCATCCGACTGGGAGCGGCTGCCGGCTTGGAACAAGCCGGGAAGATCAACAAGGGTAAGATGTGGTTGATGGGGAGCCGACAGCTCCAGGCGAAGAATATCAGAGCTAAAGACTCTATTACTGTCATCAATCCCCATTGCTTCTTTCGCAGACTCAATGATCTCCTCGAGGTTTAGATCTTCCGCTGAGACAGAGACGTGGAAGTTCCGCAACCTTTCAAGATCGCTCTCTGAGCGATTCTTTTCCTGAGAACCGGGAACGATTCCGATCTTGATAGGGGCATCTGGACCTCGTCGAAGGATCAATTCGGTTGCGAACCGCGTACATAGATTGTCCTTACTCGGGAACCTCACTCCCGAAACTGCTTCAAGGACCGAGCTTTTGCCGGAAGACTGTTCGCCGCATACGATGATCTCGGGCAGGTTGATGTATCGGTTGATTCCATGTGATCGAAGGTTGTCGACAATGTCCAACAAGTTCTTTGTCTCATGAGACTGAAGGGACATGTTTGTGCTGAAGGAGGGAGTGCTGGGACCTCTTCCACACCTGTTTCTCAGAAGGATATCAGGCTTGCTGTTTGACGTGAACGGAAGGGCGACAAAGCTATAATGGCAGCGGTCATAAGCAAAGATAAGAAAAGTCTCGACTGGGCGAGCAAGGCGACGCGTCTTGACCCGGGAATTTTCCACTATTGTGATCATCCATTCCAATCGAACGACGGGCACGTAAAATCTATGAAGCACGACAGGTCGACTTACCGCCAGTGCCCTGCAATGCTCGAATGAGCGTCCGCCACGCCTCAGCGTTCCGATACAGACATGCTGCAATATGCGTACTGGACACACCACACATGCTTGTTGACCCACATTACTATATTGAGAAGCGGAAATTTGTGCTGCCCATGTTGGTGCGAAGCTGCCGGGCTGGTGCCAAGTATCGAACAGACAACCCCGCCTGTTGTGGCACCAGTAATGAGGCAACAACGTAAACATGCATCGCACTGCCTGCTCGCCCACATTCAGTCCTCTTATATGGTTGTCACTCAACCTTGCGTTCATATTTCTTAAGTTTGTCTTTCGAAGAGCCTCCCTCTTTACTAGTGTCGCATCGATTTGTACCTTGTATCACTAACGACTACCTGTAATGGCGACAATCGCATGAGAGGTACTGCAATTGTCACTAAGCGTCTTGATAGGCTTAGAGGGACCTGGGATATTACTTATACTTTTGGGTAGGAAGACGACACTGCTATCGTCATTTATAATTCATATAGCAAACTTGGCTCAGAATAGCTATAGAAGATGACAGATACAGATTGGCAAGAACTTCCGGAGTAGTGTTTTAGTTAAAGCTGTTTATAGTCAAAGTATATAGAACTTGTCTGGCTTTGGGGGTTGTTTCTTGACAAAGGGAAGGACAATACTAATCTTGTAAGGTCGTTTTAGGCTGGAATAGTGTGGCATTTGATATTAGGGTTGCGGTTTCGCGAATAAGTTCACATTTATAGCTACATAATCTTTCATGAGATCTTTGCGCCCTATACTGGGCACAAAGTTAACATAATCGCCGTACTCACTGCCCACCCGCAATCTTAAGCGTCACCGTTTTGCCGCGGATGGTCCGCTTGTTCAAAGTTGTGACGGCACGCTTAGCCTCAGCTTCCGTAGCGAGCCAGACGAAGCCATAACCCTGCTTCAGAGACATTTGAGGGCCACTGAGAGAGAAGTCCTTGAAAAGGCTGAGGATATCCTGCTCAGTCGTCCAGGGGGCAAGGTTGTTCAACTTCATGCGGACGTGTTTGGACGCGATCGTCATGGAAGCTGTATTCGCAACTAGGCCAGCCACTGGCGTAGTTGGTGCTGGCGTTGCAAAAGCGGGTTGGGACGCCATCTTGGCTCGAGCAGCTGCGAGGGCTTTGACGCCCTTTGCATCCTTTAGCGGGTTTGGGTAGATCTTGCGACCAGCCCGCAACTTGATACCATTCGGGTATTTGTCCAGGACTTTTACCGCATCTGTAATCTCAAGAAAGACAAAAGCAAAGCCCCCAGCATTGACTTGCACATCGTTGAGCACGACCGGATGGAAAGCTTGACAAATCTCCTGTGCAGTTAAGCCCCGCACGTTGCCAACAAAAAGCTTGGTGCTTTCTTTTGTGGCTGCTTTACGCTCGCGTTCCTCTTCCAACAGGTCTTCCATGTCTTCATTGGGATAGAACTCCACGTGCAGTGTATCGTTCTTCCAATACTCGCCATCAAAGTGGCTGCGGAAATCCTGTCCGTCGCTGGTGGACTCAAACTGGACCAAGACGCCGTCATCAACGATCTTGGTATGCTTGATGCCATGGGGACCCTCATCCTCCTCGTAATCATAGCCATACCGAAACCCAGGTTCGTCCCAGCCAAGCTTCTCAATCATCTGGTAGATGTTGCTGATGGGGCCGCTTGTTGGAAGATTAGTGACGAGAACAGTGGCGGATATTTCAGCTGGATCGATTTCGTGGAGCATGTCCGAGTAGCACAAGAACTCGTACTTCTCCTCCTCTTGCCTGAAAGGGGCGGTGTCTTCAGCGATCAAGGAGCAGCTGACTTTCTGCCCATTTGGTCCAAAGCTAGTCAAATTGTACTTGACCGCAGCGTCTGCGGCGTCTTCTTCTGTCTTGAATACGACGCATGCTTGTCCACCGTGGTTGGACTTTGGTGTGTACAACTCCTCGATGTTCTGCTTGTCCTCGGCTCCGAAGAGCGTCATGACATACTTCGGCTCGCAGTTACATGGGAGAAGCTGGATGTGGACGAATCTGCTCTCGATCTTGTCATCCCACTCTGTACGTTCGCGGCGCTGTGGTGCGAAGGTGCGTGGGTCAAAGTGCTCCTCAACTTCGAAGCCGAGACCAGCACGACTGAACTTGCCCGAAGATTGGACGGGATCGACAATTCCGCTACCACTCTTTCCAAGGCCCTGACCCTCAACGTGGCCCATCTTGGCCATCATCTTCTGGGCGAATGCCATCTTTGGTGGTTGGGGAGACATTGTTGTAGGTGTGAACGGAATATATGGGATTGCTGAGGAGGAGTGATCGTCTGTGGTAATCACGATTGAGGTTTCGTGGTGTATATTGTGAGTTGAGTCGAGTCACTTTCTGAGTGAGTGTAGAGAATCTGGGTTGAGGAGCAGAGATTGATGATCTTATAGTAGGTGGAGGGAGCTGAAAAGGGCTAGCGTGACTCGTAGGTGTATTGTGAGCATTCACTGTTGTTGGGACACAATGTGGGCGAATGAGAGCGGTAGCATTTGTGATTTTCGACTGACCAACTACACACGATGGTAAGAGGTTTGTTGATGTGTAGCCAGCCGTACTGCGGTAGGCGTGCGACCGTGAGGGCGTCTAGCTGTTGGATAATATCATCCCGCGATTGATGTGCTTTGGAACGGGAAGAATAGCCGTCTGTGTTGTCCTGGAACGAGGCTTCGGGGGTACGCTTATACACCGGCATGAGCTGGACCTTAATGGAGGATAGTCTTATATATACGGCTGGCCGTGGTTCGCCAAAAGCGTTGTTATAATTCGATGTAATGTTATAATAGTTTATGACTTGGCCATGGTTCCATCGGAGACACAAACCAAATGAGTTCTGGAACCGTGGAAAGTGACCCTATTGTGACTAAGTACTCTCACGAAATCGCTAATGTATAAGAAGAATTCGATGGATGTAACCAAGGTCACGAATGTTCAATGCTTGTGTCATCGTAACCCTTTTAAGACATGATCCAAATATGACGTCGCATGAGAAACTATTGTGGAAAGGGCTACGAAGCAGCGATCGACATATATATATCCTTCTTACCTTGCAGCATGCTCTGTCTCACATACAAACATGTAAGGTGCTTGCTATCTGAAAACAAACACCCTCCTCATTGATATACTTCCTGATTTTGCGGTTATTGTTATGATAGTTCGTTAGGGGACAAATTTTCTGGCAATCTAACATGACAATCCGCTACTGCTACTGTCAGCTCCTATAAAGATATATGTGTTTGATTGAAATCATGGTAACTATCTTTTGGCAAACAAGCGGGAAAGGATCTCATTGCTGCGGTTGTTGGACGCGGCGTCACTGTTTGCATTTCGGGCTTCTAGAAAACTTTCATATTTGACATCGAGTCGCGCGAGTCGACGGGGTCTGGCTAACAATGTTCGGTTAGTGAGATTTTATGCACTGTGTCACTTCGCATCGTTCAGACGACACGTGCGACATAGTTCGCGCAAAACATTGGCGGCTCGCTTGACAACTTAGGAACCGTGAGACAGTGGGAAGGTCTCAACCAAATTGTGTGAGAACAGAGATAATTCTCGCAGGACTATTTATTTTCTTCTCACGTTTGCTCCTTACCCAAACCATCCAAGACACAACAAAGATTCCAACAGCATGACTTCACTTCCAACCAAGCAACAGTATCTTGATGGCTTGCAGTCTGTTACAGATCGTCGAGACCAACCACATTGTCCCATCTGCTGGGGCGATTGGGACGATCCGGCCGATGAGATCGTAGAGGCTAGCACACAATGCTCCCTCCATCCACTGCACAAAGCATGCTTGATCTCAACATTTGTAAGGGAAGACGGCGAAGAGATCGTAAATCGTTGTCCTATATGCCGTCGAGAGTTATTTGAGAAGTCTATTCCTGCTACCCAATCCGATAACGGCGTGGCCAATTTCGATTTCACCGCCCCATTTCCCTGGTCCGATGACCCCGATGTTCGACTTGCTATGATCCGAGAGTTCTGCGATACGGAGGCCATCCCAGTCCTGGACGAGTGGTTTGAATCTGAAGTTGCTATCGATTACCTCGAGAGTCTTTTGGACCGTCCTGCTGACCAGAGACTCACAGATGAAGGTCGCACCTGCATTGGCCGGCTTTTCGTTTATCAGGCAGAATCATTGGAAGTCCTCGAGTTGCAGGAGAAAACCGTGGATCTTCTTGACCATCTCTTTGGAGATGCTGTGATTCAGTATATCATAGCTAGCGTCCGACTCTTCAGTACAGGCGCGCTCGGTAGTAGTCATCCGCTTTTCGTGCACCCTTCGTTGATGCATATTGCGTTCTACGTTGTCACAAAAGTCCTCATGGACTATGGAGTAGATCAAAATCTCTTTGGAAAGCAGATGGAAATGCACGAGTGGCTATTACTTGTTCGCTTTCGTCAGCTACTGTGGGAGGAGCAACTGCAACTTAGTACGACGGACATCGCGCCTTACAACGAGGAGCTGCGCATTTGCTTCACCATATCTATCGCGTCGCTTCTTGGGCTTCCGGATTCAGAACCCATGAAAATCTCGATTGAATCATTTTTGAAATATCATGATGGAAAGAAGGAATTGTTAAGGCGAGATGTCGTCCAGCTACCTGCGGGTCCGGATGATACGGTGTTCTTTGCCGCATACGATGAAGGGGCCACGGTGTTCCAAGTCGGACCGTATTCGGAGCTTAGAATTGTGGAGGGAACACTGGGTTCTATCCGAGAGTGTAATATCGATCGTGAAAATGGCTGCATCGAGTTCAGTCGCCATCATAACTGTTTGCTTCGGTTACAGCGAATATTGGTACAATTGCTTGCTTCAGCTACGGCGATGAAACAGAGGGCAGTAGGGTATTGCTGTAGAGCGATGCTCTAGTTTGCTCATCGGACACAGTTGATACTACCAACTGGAAAGGAGTCTGTCTGTTAACCCATGTAACATATTTTCCCTCTGTTCTGGTTTGTTTTACAGTGCTTAAACTCAGGAGGTCGGATATAAGTCGAGAGGTTCTGATACAATAATGTGATGCGTACTGGTATCAAGTTCCGAGGGGGATGCTATAGGGCTTTGTTCTGCGGTGACATAGAGAAGAAATGCTCGCATCTATGCAGTACAAACAACCCAAGAGTTGGGTGTTTTCCGTTTTGTTCATGCCACCTCATAAAAACTCGTCCCATCAATTCCATACGGTGTCAGAAATGCATCATTTCGTTCAAAATCCAGCACCAGCTTTGTGCCATCGCCCGTCTGAATCTTCACTACCTCTGTATTTTGATCCACCCCCAGTTGTTCTATCCAGCCAGGTAGTCTGTCTTCCAACACAATGACCCCGTCGGGAGTAATCGTCAACCTCGAATATCCATCACCTTGGATCTTGAACCCTTGCTCCTCGTTGACAGGAAGCCTTAGGTCCTCAATAAGTTCACCATACGGGTCACCGTCATCGTCTAAGCGTGTCTCTTCGCATACGCGTTCTTCCGGGTGGACGACCCGGACCGTGAGAAACTTGAACTCAGATGCGTGATAGTCGTCGAAAAGATCATCGATGGACAGCCGATAGGTGACACTGCTGTGGTCTTCGAGAAATATCATCTGATTGACGCCTATTGTTCCGTCGTCGATGCCGAATCCCAACTGTGCGTTACGAAAGCTGCACATCTCAACCCATTGGTCCATCGTCATTCTATTAGCAAATCGTCGAATAAAAGACGTCGCAAGCGTGCAGATGATGGCCATGTCACTCAAATTCTCGAGCTCAGGTGTATCATCGCAGTACTCGAATGCAAGCTTTTTCATGTCCTGAAATGCATTGAGAAAGCGAGCGTCATTCTCAACCTCGTCCATACTAGCTTGCATATCTTCGATAATGTCGGTCTTGGTTAGAATCTTATCGATGTAAAAATAAGCCAGAGCTTGCCAGTCTTTGATATCGCCTTCACTTCGGTCACCATCTGTCTCTATTTGTTCGTCATCTTCTTCGCTTCTTTTTCGTTTCAACATCAGTACCGCGTAGCCCCCGTTTTGACGGGCCGAGTGGCGAGGATTCCGGTAAACATGAAGATTCTGATACAGATTAAAGAAACTCCCTGTGCCTACACATATGAAAATGGCCAGAAGAAGGGGTCCTAGTTATGGGTGTGTAAGTATGCTTGTTGCTTCTAAACAGTTTGCTGGTGTTTTACATAATAACGAGATAGCGCAAAAGAGAAGTGGAGGAAACCCACTTATAGCTTATACAACGTAAGGTTTCCATGTAGATATACGAATATATGTATAGCTAAAACTACAACTACACAATCGTGTTGAGTGCTTATACTACCGCCCACTCTCTAGACAACATAACTTTTGTGTGGTAAATTCAACTCTTTCTACTGAATTTTGAAATTGTTCTGAAACGCATAATGCGACTTCCCCCTTCATTTTCTCACATCCAATCGTTGCGTGGACCACCGAACGGAAACCGTGAACACCTCAAAACTAGCTCATCACCCTGAACGCTGAAGATGGACACAGTATGTGTCTCCACCCCCTCCATTTCCCCGGGCTGGATCCACACATGCTTATTCTCGATCGTGACCACGATGTCCAAAATCCATCCCGAATATCTATCCTCTAGTTATATTGATACATCGGTGGGAATCCGAGGGTCAGTTATTTAGCAAGCTTTGAGAAACTTCCCCAAACCAGTCTCACAGTCTGTGAAACATGCAGCAAACGAATGTCCTCTTCGGGAGAGGGATCTAGTTTTCTGTTTCCGGGAGGATTTGGTTGTCTCCCCATACACGTAGTGAATGCTGTGAAGTCGAACGTTGTGAGTCTGTCATACACAGGCAACGAGTCGTTCCCTTCGGTACTAGCGCATATATCAGTCTTCGACTTCCCAGCCCGCCGTACTATTTTCCTTCTACTCACCTTTCATCGCTCAACTCCCCGCTCTCAACCCTTCTCCGCCGCTCAGCATCGAACCCCTCAATTGATCACAATGTCGCGCCTCCCCACCAAGGCTGTCTTCCTAGCCAACATAACCACCGTCCCTACACCAACAGACGACTCCATCTGCAGTATCTGTCTCGAGCCATGGACCGAAAACCCCTCCCACGAAGCCGTCCGCATCAGCACCGAATGCGCACATATCTACCACCGATACTGCATCCTGCCTTGGTTCGCCCAGAACAACACATGTCCACTCGATCGGGGCAAACTGTTTCGCTGCTCGTGTTGGTTCTGCGAGACACACGAAAAGATCGACGTGTATGCGCAGACACCTAGGATTGCTGCGATTGCGAAGAATATCTTGAAAGACGAGCAGAACCCAGACCGTTTTACAGATGCCTTGGACAAGGTAGCCGCAGAGGTGCAGCGTGTCCTAGAACTTGTATACACGGACGCGAGTTGGCTGACCGAAGCGGCGATTGCAGGAAGCCTTGCAACCGGATATTTACGACGACATGGGCAAGAACTGGACATCGGTGATTGGGCGGCGCTCTGTGTGCACCGTGAGAAGAAGCTCCGAGATGTCCAGCTCCTCCAAGAGCTCCTCCAAGAGCTCCTCGAGCTTCTCGATCGCGACGAGACCCCTATTGACGAAGGCAATTTTCTCCAGCATGAGAGTCAGGTTACATATACCCTTGATATCCCGACCCTGTTCGGACATGCGATCGACGAGTATTACGCGCTCAAAAAGAGTATATGTAACGGCGGTAAGGAGCATGCGCAGTTAGGGTATCTTCCACCCAAGCAGAACATAGAAATCAGCTATGATGGGGCGGAGTATATCCAGATTACTGTGACCCCAGCTCTCAAGCTTGAAATTATCACGGACAGTGTGTGCTGGTTCCGTAATATCAAGGTCGACGTCAAAGAAGAGAGTGTGTTGTTCGAGTGTCCGGGTCTCGGTACGTCCCAGTTGGAGTTCACTTTCTTGCGGCTCACAGAAATGCAACGCAAGAAGAAGGTGAGTGACGACCGGATTGCTAGGAAGAAAGCCAAGGTCGGCCAGGGTGGCATATCTTCTGGTGAAGAGCAGAGTGCCTACCAACTGGACCGCAGTAGCGGGCCTGCAACTAGCGAGGAAGGAAAAGGCCTGAACACTAGTTCTGAGAAACAAAGTAGTAAGGATGCTGGGAGCAGCAAGAACGGTAACGATGAAGATGTTAGCGAGAAGGAGCGACAAAAAACGGTCGAAGATCCTAGTCCGACACGCAAGGATAGCCGCGGCGTCAAGAGGAAACAAAATGCCGCGGATGAGGAGCTCAAGGACAAGAGAGCAAAAAGCGCATCAGCAGCTCGTAATCCTCGAAACCGTAAGAGGTAGGGGTAGTTGCTCTGACGTCGTTATAGATTTCGAGCGCGCGTAGTCGGCCTTCAGTAGCAAAGAAGAGTAGGGTCATTACTGTACTCAAAACTCCCAAAATGAACTCCCATCAAGTGCAGACTCCCAAGAAGACGCCGCCTACTTATTCAACCTCTTCGCTCTGTCCTCATCCCTCCACCACTCACATTGCTGCATGCGAATCCCCTTGTTCTCATCTTCCATCTTTGCTCCTCCTTTAGAGGGCGGACTGACCACCAACTCCCTTCCCACCTTTTCACTCCCAGGCTCATACTTCTCCCACGTTGCTGAACCCTTCTTCGCATATGTGTTCGGGTCCCCACTCACAATAAAGCTCGCCCAATAAGCACTGTACAGTTCCGCAATCTCAGGGTACTGTGTACCAGCTTGGCCATTGAAGTATGATGCGTCACTCGCATGGGGCACCCCCATGTACGTCGGTGCATGGTTGGGTGTGTTGAATCGCGCCTTGTAGACTGGAGCGCCAGCGGTCGAAAGGCGGGATGCGGTGTCTTGTACGGGGCAGATGTAAGAATAGTCGCCGTAGGAAGCGGATATGCGCTCGAATTGTGGAGATATGTAAGCCCCTGGTTTCGGTGTGTATGGGCTTTTCCCAGTTTCGGGGTCGGGGTAGAGTTGGTCGAGATCGGTCAAATCCTGAGCCGTAAGACCTGGCGATAAATTCTTCCAGAACGACAGATAATCTCTGTTGGTTTGGAGATCGTGTGGTGCGAAGGCTTTGCCCTCGTCGGTAGTGGAGGAAATTAGGGTGGGAATTTTGAAGAAGGTGCCGTCTTCGCCAGAAGTTGAGCCACGCTTCTCAAGGAGTGGACCCGGCGAGACTGGCTGCCATGGCCAAGTGATGTTGTGGTTATTCGCGTTGTATAATGATGAAGAGATGAACTGAATGTCGTCTGCTTCTGCGGATTGCAGACACTCAAGTGCAACTGTACTAGGAGTAGTGGGGCAATTGATGTAGTCCATGAAGTGCTCCACCTGTCGTTCATACAGAGCATAGTCCACACCCGGAAAAGCACGCGCCGTTGGCGAACCGGAAGCTAATATGGCTTGGTGGAATAATGGCTTGCCCGCGTCCTCGCCGTAGTCGTGAAAGAGATGAATGCCGACGGAGTGCCCTCCTGCACTTTGGCCACCAAGGGTAACTTTCTCAGGGTCGCCTCCAAAGTACTCGACATACTTGTTCACGAACTCTAGCATCATTCTCTGGTCCAGAATACCAAGATTCAACAGACCTTTCTCTTCCATGAACTTGCCTGGCAGGCTACCCAATGCTCCCAGTCGATATTGCGCTGTAATGACCATGAGAGGCTGCTCGCTTTTCTCCACGAAGAGAGCGCCATCGAAGCTGCGATGCGAGCCAACGACAAATGATCCGCCATGTAGGTACACCAGGACAGGCAGCTTCTGATCTATTGGAATCCCGGATGGGCGATATATGGCCAGTGTAAGGCATGCCTCAGATTGTCCGAGCGAGCCATACATATTCTGGAAACATGCAGATCCAAGCGAGGTCGCATTCTTCGTACCTTCGAAAGCATCTGGCCATGTTACCGGCCTGAACCGACCCTCGCCCACAGGCTGTGTAGAGAACTCTACACCCAACCATGCATCTACGGGATTGCTGAACTTCATAGTGCTCTTCATGTTGCCCACAATGTGCCTTCCGCGAAACGAGCCATATCCCGGTAGCGTGACGACAATGGGAGGACTGGGCTCCTGAGGTTTTTGTGGTGTGCGTCCATGAGACCGGCCCAACGCAAAAGCTCCGAAATACCAGAACAAGATCAAAGTAGTGCCAAAGAACGTCATGATGGATATTAACCTCCTCTTGAGCCATCGCGCAGAAAACGGCCTCCTTATAAAGCTCTCTCCATCCATGAGGCCATCCCCCTCACTCGCGGGCGATGCAGAGCGTGCATCGGCCATTTTGCGGTAATTTCCCACATGAACCGGTGATATGATGGGAATGTGGTAGTGGAACCGCCTTGCAGTAGACCCAAGAGCCTGGTGAGTTAACGATGAAACGACGCAAGGGTGATTGTACCGCGTGGTGCTGGTGATGTGTGGTGGTGGGTTAGAGTTTAGTTGGGTTGCGAGGATGACGTACGCCACATGAGGCGTGCCGAGCTACCTCGTCCTGGGTTAGCTGATTACCGAACGAAGAAGTAGCCATGCAGGGATACCTCCGTTTTTTGATCTTCGCCTTGCCTGTGGCGCAGTGTATGAATTCCGATAAACCATTGCGTATCCGGTGTAGCTGCACGTTCACCAGTTGAAGATGAGCCTAAGCTTTAGAGGGAAACACAGTCCGAGTAGCTTTCTTTTCGGCACTGCGGAGCCGAGCTCATAAGAGACGACCTGAGGTCATCGTATCGAATCAGTAGGCCGCGTATAACTGTCTGCCCTTCAACTGACTGGCACAAAAGACTTTTAGAGAAGGATTGTAGGGGATCGCCCCCACTATCTCCATTGTTGAACAGCAGTTAGAGCTAGATCGCTTACGCGTCACCCGGGAACAAGGCACAGCAACGCCATGTATCTTTATGACCGCACCCCGCAAGGACCCGAAGGAATGCGGGTGTAACTATTTTGATCAAGCCTCTGAAAAGCGTATCTATTCGCCCAACTGGTATATTGTACCTATCTGCTGGAACTCAAAGACCTTGGTCCGGGTTTCCCACACCGAGCTCCAATCGTCTCGCCGTCCATCATGCCGTGGACGTAGCATCCGCTTAGAAGGGCATATGAGAATACGAAACGGGAGAATCTTGTCCCAATGCTTAGTACTGATTCTGCGGAATTCTAGCTAAAAAGCTCGCGGCTTCGTACATCTTCCCAGAGCGTTTGTACCTTATCAACATTCACCTACTTTTTCTGCTCCGCCAATTCTTTCTCAACAGCATCTGCCATATCGGCCAAAGTATCAAATTTCCAAGTATACACCGGATCCTTACGATTCCCCATCACCGCACCCGGGCGATAAATCCAACTACTCTTAAGTCCCATGTCCTTGGCGGGATGATGGTCGTGAAATTGACTCTGCGCTGTCTGCAATACCTCATGCTTCTCGACACCAAACTCCTCCTTCACATGCTTAAGCATATACTCAAAGTTCTTCAAGTCCGGCTTGTAGCTCCCAATATCTTGCGCGGTGTACACAGCGTCAAACTTGAAGCCCTGTAAACCGTGCGCGTTGCCGGCTTTGAACGAGTCGTTGTCGACATTTGATAGAACCACGAGCTTGTATACTTTACTTAGGCGCTTCAGGGCTTCGACGGTGTCAGGGAAGCCGGGCCATGAGCCGACTGAGTTGCCGAATTTCTGACTCTCTTCTTTCGTGGGCGAGGCTAGGCCGAGTTCCTTACAGAGTTGGGGGTGGACGGTGGTCAGGACCTCGGAGTACTTCAAGGTCGGATTCTCTTTCTCCACAATCGGTTCAATCTGGTGCAGCACTTGCAGGATGTGCTTGCCGTCTAGATCGGGGTCATCGAATGTCTTGCCGGATTTGTGGAGGGAGGGCTCAAAGGCGGCGAGGGCACCGCGTTCCCAGTCGATGAGGGTGCCATAGACGTCGAAGGAGAGTAGTTTGAAGTCTGTGAGTTTGGACATGATAGATAATAGGGGGTAGAGTTGTTTCTGAAGAGAAGTGGACGTGCTAGTCGTAGTCGAGGTGATACGCTTTGTGTATATTTCCGTCTAAGTTCCTATCAAAGATTATATAGGTGACTCCGTGTACTGTTCTCGTTGGATTAGCAATCTAGGATGTTGCTCATCGTGCCCCACTCTGTGCCACGACTTGGCGGGGCAGCAGATCGAATTGTACATATACGCCCTACAGAACGCAGGTTGATCAACAATATCATCCTACCAACTATACTCCCGCGAGCTCGAAGGTGGAGTTGCCCAATGCGGCATGCGTCTCGTGCTGGTCGCGTAGAGATATATAGGAAGCGCGGAAAAGAAAAAAAAATGCTGTGAGGAAGCAATTTAGTGCCCTCCAAGGAAATATAACTTGTTCTTGATTATGGATAACGCTCTAAGTGCTAGGCGTAACTACATCCGTCCTCATCGTATACGGCAAATTCCCAATCTTCGATTCCAACACTTCCTTCGTCAACTTCCACAGATTGAGAGCCAAGGCACCTTCCTTGGCCTGATTTGACGGCTCCGTCACCTTGCGATCAGGCACAATGTACGAGTTTTGTATCTGATTTTTCACGATATCGGGAGATGTCGCAGCGAACAAGGCAGGACGACATCCTTGAGCGACCGGATCTTTCATGAAGGGGCGCACTGCTGCGACACCAATCTTGCCTAATGTGCCGTATGCTTCAACGGCCTGATCTTGCTGATCAGTTACTACACCGCCAGGGTGCGTTGCGTTGATCCAAGACAAGCCCTGGGTGCCTGTCACGGACCCAAATTGGCCGGCCTTGATGCGGATATAGAGTTCGCGGAGGAAGAGTATCTGTGCAAGCTTGGTCCGGTTGTAGAGTAATGTGGCACCGATGTCCTGATTCATCTCTGCGATAGACTCGAACTTCATGTCGGACTTCGCGCCGCGGTGCAGATCGGACGCCTGGTGCACAATGCGCGAGTCTTGCGTCCTTTGCAAAACGGGCAGAAGCGTGAGAGTGAGATGCGCCTGCGAGAAGACGTTCACCTGCATGTGACTGTCAAGGCCGTCCTCGGTCTCGTTATAGACGCCAACTCCCAAACCCGCATTGCATACTAGCGCATCAAGCCGTGTCAGCTCCTGCGCCAGCTGCTTTGCGACGTGGTCCGTCTGCTTGAACGACTCCAAATTGCACTGCCGCCACTCGACTTTGCTTGTGTCGCCCCATTCCTTCAGCGCGTCTTGTGCCTCGATCGCGTGATCTTCCTTGTTCGAGAGGAGGTAAATCTTCGCGGGATTGTGCTGGAGGATGTGCGCGACGATACCGTAGCCGATGCCTGCAGACCCGCCGGTGACAACGTACACCTACAATCAAGGTTAACATTATTCATGAGGGTGGACGAAGTAAGCTCACCTTCCCGCTGAGATCGGGGATGTCATTGTTCGGGTCGAATGTGCCAACGATGGATTTCATTGTGTCCATGATGGGGTAGCAGTGTTACCGTGTCAGTAGTTGAAAATTCCTTCTTTATAGCAAGAGATAATTCGTTATTCTTGTCCTCAGTCAGTTCGCTCTTAAAGGAAGGTATAAAGCTCAAGGGCGTCGCCCCAGTACACGTCTAAACTCGTGTCGTCATAATGAAATTATTAGAAGCTGCGCCTCCAGACGTTCGTATGAGCGGCTACATTGTGCCCATCTATACTTGCAATAGGTTGCGATGATGCGAGACGACTCCGTAGAGCGCCACGCCTGACGAGGGATGATAGGAGGGGAAGGAATGGTGAGGTCGATGGTGTTGCGAAGCTTTCCAAGCTCGGACGGAGCTATTCCCGCGGCGTCTTGTCCCGACACCTACATCAATATGATCGTATTTTTCGCAAGACCACACAACGTTAGCTAACCTCCCAATAGCCTTAACCTAATCGCCTAAAGCGAGTCTGATAGGTTCTCAAACACTCAGTTCCCCTACGATGTACACGGTGCCAAGACGAGTTCACCCAGACTACCACGCCTCTCTTGTACCATGCAGAAGGATCTCTATGAAACGTCACGATGGCCAAAATCGTTCTTCAGAAGCCGCCTAGGGAACACTGCTATCTACCGAAGTTCAGCTCTATGAGTTTGTACCAGCTGTTGCGCTATTCACGAGTGTTCTCGACTCATTGAATTGCCCGTGGGACGAAAGATTTGAAGGAGACCCTTCTAGTAGAAGTGAAAGCGTGAGATAGCCGCACTTTTTGAGCGTATCGCAACTTTGTCACGCAAAAATTGTGGCTCAATTCAATGGGATTATCTCTATTTGGTACTCACGCGGACTTGGCCTTGTAACGCCCGCCTACCGCGCCCTACCGTCGGCTGCCCTCGATGGTGTGGCTCACTAGGATCATGATCAATGATTCTTCCTTCCGTCGAACCTTATACCGACCTTTCATCTCCATTTGGACACACTCGAAGGACCCTTGTGCATGTTAGACATGGCATGACTGGGCTTTGTGAACCACACGGCATTGAACTAAGACTTTCCACC
Source organism: Parafenestella ontariensis (assembly GCA_021596325.1). Taxonomy (NCBI): domain Eukaryota; kingdom Fungi; phylum Ascomycota; class Dothideomycetes; order Pleosporales; family Cucurbitariaceae; genus Parafenestella; species Parafenestella ontariensis. Next base: position 850,372 of record JAKGDA010000001.1, on the reverse strand, counting down.
ACTTGGTATTACTCCATAGCCATATACGTTGCATCTAGCATTTGAAAGATGGTATCGAGTAAGGAGTATGAGGGAACTAGTGCTCTCACTTGTTCCATCTTTCGCGTCTTTTACATCCATCTTGCAGTCCTGTCAGATGGATGCGATGTTCTCTCGTCTACCTCCACACTGTAACTCATTCTCCACGATACGAGCTCTGGTGTTTTTTGCTCTCGTGCACAGATTCTCTGCTACTGCGCGATTAATCGCGGTTGCACTTACACTTCGGCTGCCACCTTCCTCCCTTCTCGTGGTCACGACCGTGCGCGCCACACGGTTCAAGTCCTTCATGATAAGAAGGCACACTCACCTGCTTTCATGGAATAACAACCATCCTGAGCTCACCTCGAAAACAGATCAGCAGAAAACAACACCATGAAGGTCGTCTCGGTCCTTCTCACTTGCCTCCTAGGGCAGGTGCTCGCCTGTCCGCCGCCCTTCAACAATCCAGACTTCCTTGGCAACGAAACCCACACCACGGCTGAACTTATGGAAGCCGCGCTCCAGAAACAGGGCCTCGGATGGACTGATGCAGTCGCGACGTACGGCAATCCGGTTAAACCATGGCCTCGAGACCACGATTCGTTCGTGCACACAGTCTGGTTTTGCTTCAAGGATAAAGCCGCATACAACGACTTGTCTAATCTGGTCAACCTAGCGGCTGCGCTTTGGAGGAACAAGTTGGGTCCACCTGGTAAGGCGAACGGCCACGCTCTGCATATCATGGAGGCATACTGGGCACGATACACTCCGCAGCCGTGGTGCTACCTTCAGGCTCCTGACCCCAACGCTGGGAAGTGGAACCCCGCTTTTCATTCTGGTATGTTGGTAATCCAAAAGGAATCGCAGAACTATGGCACTATTGCTCGTGCTTCTGAGGGCTATCGTCCGGGGGGCGAGCCGGATCGACATGGCATTTCGGTCGATCGAACGAAGGCGCGTACTTCTGATATGCCTCACCTGATCGCGCATGAGTTTGGTATGTATAATTTCTCATCGTTATACATGTCTGCGTGACTCACAGAGACCCTTCCAGGCCACGTGTTCGGGCTTTGGCACGAGCATCAACGCTCGGATCGCGACACGTACCTTCATTTCATGTGCAGTAACCTCGCCAGCTACGAAGAGACGAAGCAGGAAGTCGACAAGAAGGGTGAGCATACCATGGAAGAAGTCTGCAAGAGTAGCTACCTCAGTTATCGATACAACTTTGGTGCAGCCGAGTGGTCCAATGAGAACTACAAAGACCCCGAAGGTAATGTGTGAAAAACCTTCACGGGTCCCTTTGACCCCCATTCTATCATGTAAGTCATGACGGTTTAAAGCTAAGAACTGTATCTAATGTAATTGTAGGCTGTACGCAAGTGATGCTGGTATCGGTGCTGGCAAACGCGCCGATAACATATTCGAAGTTCCGTTGGTCAAGTGGTGGCATCCTTCCAGCAATCATCCAGTAGGTCGCATTGCCGGGAACTGCTACATTTATCGCCCAAATCGCGAGGTGTCCGACGGTGATGTAAACGGTATCAGGTACATTTATCCATGGGCGGGTCCTTGAGGCGACGAAGGCTTTCGTGGCTGCTACGTTCCATCCTGCGTTACTGATAGGGAAAGGCAATGTGCACAAACGGACGCGAAGGGACATAGTTACATAGTTAGATAGTTATGGTAGGCGTGGCGGCCAACAGGGCGACACCTCGGGAACGTACACTCGTTTAAGCAGCCGTCTAGATATCGTACCACTGTGCTACCTGCGCGCATCCATATCCTGACTAGACCAACTTTCAGAATGAGTAACGAGATCAACCCCTTTAGGTGATGTTTGGCGTTCTAGAGCTTAGGAGGCAGCAATATTAATCGCCTGCTCGAGCTGCGTCTCATAATGATCCCAAACGACCTCTTTAATACCTTTCTTCCTCAGCCCCTTCAACGCATTCTCCGCCGTTTCGCCAGGCCCCTCGCCATCCCAGTTCACACTATACACACCGCTTCCTACCTGCCCATCACTTCCAGTCCCATCTTTCATTTCATCCGTAAGCGGCACACCGATCGCTTGCCCCTCCTTAGGCTTGTACCGACTACTCGTTGCAAAAAACAGTTGTCGCTCCCCACATTCCCCGATGGGAAGAAAGAGCCAACGACTTAGGAGAAAGTAATTAATCTCCGTTACGATGCGGACGAAGAATTCCATCCAGCTCGTTCCACGCTTGTGCAACGAGGAATATACCATGCCTGGGAAGTCATGCACAAAGCTCACTGTTGGCGCCTGCTGTGCTAGGTTTTCCCAGGCAAGTGTGTGCATGCTCGTCAGATGGGGACGTATACTTTGGAGGGGAAGTTTGAGGGCTTGGAGGTCGGAAACATCGATCTCGCCTTCTTTGGTGCCGCCTGCGACGTCGACGACGCGCACCAGCGAAGTAGTTTTGGATGCAGCGGTGAGGAGCGGGAGGAGTTGCTGGACGATGCGGACACGTGTGTAGGTCGATGCTGCGAGGAAGTCATGGAGGCCCTCAGGTGTGACTATTGTTAAAGTAAATATATACCCGTGTAATGAGGTAGAGCATCGATGGTGATGGCTTACGCTTTCGATCAAAACTCGACTCTCCCGCACTCAGCACCGCAAGGTTCACTAGCTTCTCCTTGCCTTTCAACTCCTCGCACGCTCGATCCGTCGTTTTGATCGAGCTCAGGTCCACATTGATGAACTCATACTGTGCTTGCGGGTTCAGTTGGCGACATTCGGCGATGACGCGCTCCGCCGACGCTGAGTTTCGCGCAAGTAGTTATATGCGTGGTTCGACTGCATACTTCACAAAGGCCTTGAGGGTTGCTTCGCCAATCCCGCTTGTTGCACCTGCGAACACAGCCACGAGTTGTTTTGGTAAGGTTGTTGGGATTTGCGCATTTGATGCGAGCACATCAGGAAGAGAAATAATGGTGAACGAATATGTCAATGAGATCGTATTGTTTGTACAATGTTCCAGGAATACCCCGCGTTCTATATACTTTCATCCTTCAGCTTCCTTCAATTTTGTAGTAAGACGGGTAAACAAACCTCCGGACCGAGACGCGCGTGCTGGCTCAAACCGGACGAGGTGCTTGTTTGTACGTGTGCGAGGAGCGATGGAATGGTTCAACGGACGATTATTTGGACTCTAGACAAACAGTTCTGTTCTGTGAACTCTTGACATAAGATTAATTCGTGTACGCTGGCGGTGAAGTCGCGGCATGTTCTCCACTCATATTAGATATTAGCTTGATCAGGACTAGCATAGCTACGGTAGCTGTGGAGTGCCGAGGTCGTTGCTTGCGCTCTAAGGGACGACTCTATCTAGCAAGGTCAACCTCTCGTGGGGTCTTGTGTATGATGTGTTAAGAACGAGACTAGAAGGACAACTAAGTGATGAGTCTCTACCTAGGTAGACATGGTGGGACAACACCAGTGGTCGTGCAAAGCGTTGGCTCTTGGTGAAGCCAGACTTGAATATCAATCACCCAGGCATGAGCGAAATCGGATAACGGTCCGGGATTGCCAGAAGCTCCAAGAGTGTCGACTGCTGTCGGTGTGATGCTCAAGTCGTAAGGTTAACACACCTTCGGGAACACGTTCGTCGAAAACGAAATCTGAGATGCCTACTGCAGGAGCGGGATCCTCCTCCGCTTTCAAACACCTCGCGGGAAAAACTGCACACGCAGAAACCTCGTATCCTTCTCGCCAGGAATTGCCCTAACTTCTTGGTGCTCGTGTTGTGTGGTTCAAGCCACTCATGCCGGGTGGGGCGCTGCACCTGCCAAGCGGCTTGACGGCGGATCAGATAAAATTTGCGGCGGATCTGATAATTCGTGCTCAGGCACCACCAATCGTATCTTAGTATGCCGTGTGTGCAGCAATGGCCCATGATATGGAGCGTTATATTAGAATGTGGGCTTGGTTTCCGATGTCGGTGCGGAATTGCGCGGCTGGGTAGCCGGCAATAATAAAAAGCCATGGTGCTCGCATATCACATGTCGTAATCTTATCAGATCATCTCCCCTCTCACTCCGACAAGCCTCCTTTCTTCAATTTCTCACAGTCCCCTTATCAGATCGATTTCTCCAAGCATGAGGCTCCAAGGCATTACAGACACGCTTGGTAATTTGACCATGTCAAATCCGCACCGGGTTCTCGTCGTCGGCTGTGCATACGGTGGCATCTCCGCAGTTATGAACCTTCTCGAATGCTCCCAGGGCAAAGCACGCGAAAGCTACTACCCAGGCCCTGACTTCAAAGGCGTGCGAAGTAGGAGAGGTGTTGAAATCACAGTCATCGACGAGCGCGATGGATATTGTGCGTCACCCTAGTCCACCTCTAACCCTAGTCATGTACCTGGTTTAACCGAGGCGTTACTGCCACCATCCCCATCTGTCGTCATCGTACATCGCACAAGATTCAATACTAATTATTATCTTACAGTCCACTCCGTCGGCGCTCCGCTCGCACATGTTGCGCCCAAGTATACGAGTTATATGTGGAAGCGCTTCAGCCGTCTGAATGAGTTGCAAAAGTCTAATCTACATTTCAAGCATGGTAGTGTCAAGAACGTCAACCCAGAAGCCAAGGTAGCAGAATGGTGCGATCGCAATGGGAAGACGCAGCAACAAGCATATGATTACCTCATCATGGCCACGGGCTTGAAGAGACACTGGCCCGCTGTACCGAAGTCAGGTAGCTACGAGGAATATCAAAGAGACGGAAAGGCGTTCATTGAGAAGATTACTGGTGGTGACCCATCGAAGCATGAAGGGAGGAGAGTGGTGATTATTGGAGCCGGCGCTGTGGGGATTGAATTTGCTGGCGAGATCAAGAACTACTACCCGCAAATCGGTGTCACGCTCGTTCACTCACGCGCCGAAGTTCTATCGTCCGAGCCACTTCCGTCGGACGTCAAGGAACGTGCAAAGACTCTACTCGAAGAGGAAGGTGTTGACCTTATTCTCGGCAGCCGCGCTTCCATCACTGATCTACCAAATGGCCAGTTCACCGTCACACTCGCAAGCGGCAAAACCATCACCGCAGACTTTGTCATCGACTCAACGAAGAAAGGTTCACCGACCACCGATATCTTGCCAAAGGAGTGCCTGAACGACGATAAGGAGATCATGGTGCACCAGAACCTTATGTTCAAGGACACCATCGCAAACGCCTCGAGCCATTTCGGCGTAGGTGATGTGATCGCTTGGTCAGGTATCAAGCGAGCTGGCAGCGCAACAGTCATGGGTCAGGCCGCCGCACAAAACGTCTACTCTGCCATTCTCAACTCTGAACTCTCCCCATCAGCCGAGCCATACACTACCACCGAGCTGCCAGCTTGGGATGCAGTCATCGGGCTTGCAGTTGGCAAGCAGTGTCTCACATATTCTCCGAAGGAAGGCATGAAATATGGTGTGGAAGTCATGAAAGGGTATTTCGGAGATGATCTGGGCTGGGCAGCAAACTTGAGGTACATGGGTCTAACAGACGTCATCGAAAAAGTAGACAGCCCGATGGAGGAGCCTGAGGCTGTAAAGATGGCAGAGGTAGGTATCAAGCCTGTCAGGGCCGCTGCGTGAGTATGCACAAGTTACCTTGTTTTATCTTGATTTACTGGGAGTTTCGAATGGCGTTCTGGTGTATATAACTATCAAGATTCAAGAAGCCAATTCAAAAGGAATGTTCATTCCTTGCTTCCCCCGCAGTCCAACCACTTGGTACAGGCATCACGCCCAGCATTCCGTCACTCTGTCGCATTCCAAGATGGCCATAAAGGAAGCTGAAATCCTCTGATCGAGCGGCAGAGGTCGTCGTCGATACCTTACGCGACTGCGATGGCGTCCCGAAAGCTATTAAACACCATACTGCTTGTTCTCACTCCACTCCTTGCGCAAGCCCGTCTGACCGCCCGTACCGACCAGAGCAACCTTGCAAAATATACACAGACCATATTCCTCCCTTTCACGTCCAAATTCTCTTCAGACTCTACGCCCAGCGTCAGCGGTAGTATAAATGGCAAGGCCTTCACCTTCCCGGTAGATACCGGTAGTACGGGTGTAATGATTGGCGCACCGCTGCTACCCGACGTGGAACTCAACAGCGACAACGAAGAGGATTATGAGCGGGGATGGGAGTTCTTGGACAGCAGTGCGCTACTTCATGTCGGCCGTTTCGTACCTCTGAACATCACATTCTACGGCGCAAAAGCGGGCGAAGAAGCGGTATCGCAAGTGCCGGTACTGGTTGTCCAGTCAGTCATCAAATGCCCGGGATACAAACCTGCTACTGGCCAGGGCAGATGCCCGAAGCGGAACAGGGTCAAAACGGACCGCACTGCAGCGACAGTCACATATATGGGTGTCGGCTTTGGGCGCAACACGAAAGGGAGCGGAATCGACTTCGGAACACCAGATTACAACCCGTTCTTGAACATCAAGACGGTCAACGGACAAAGGACGCGATACCTACGGAACGGCTACTCGCTGTCGACTGAAGGTGTGTCTCTAGGCTTGACAGCGAGCAACACCCGCCACGCCGTATGGGTTGATCTGGACTACGGCGCGTCAAGCGACCCACGCGACTGGGCAGAGGCACCGATGTCTTTCACAGTCAACGACGCAGGCGACTTCCAAGGCTCCCTCCTCGTCGACACCGGCATCCCGCAGATGTACATTCAAGCCGCACCCGTCGGCAAACTGCCCACTGTCACCATCCGCAATCGCGCGTCATCCTCTTCATCCAAGTACACCAAACGAGTCAGAAACGGCACACACCTGGACTTTGCGTTTCCTGACTTTACGAAGCCGGTTGCAGGTTACGATTTCACAGTGGGAGATTTCGCATTCCCTAGTCAGCCAAAGTATGTGCAACCGGTCACTGGTCCGTCTGCAGGCCCGTTTGTGAATACGGGGCGTAACTTTTTAGTTGGGTTTACGATCTTGTTAGATGCTGTTGGTGGCAGGTTCGGGTTTATTTGTTTGAAGTGCGATGAGGATGGTGTAGATTAGTAGGTATAGGTATCGAGCTAGAAGTAGAAATGCATCTTCCATTCGCGCAGAACACAATCATATCGACAGAGGTAATGTCTGAGGAACCGGGGAAGTGGCTGGGTGGATGAACAGTGGGGAGTTGGTGGCTGGCATGGCTCGGGTCGAACGTGTTTCCGGTACACTACACCCGATCGGGACGCGTTGTTTGAACTACGTCATCTCAACTCGTCTTCCATCTCCCGTCTTTCCTTGACTTTCCTTGATCGACAGAAAAATCCCAATAAAATCGCGCAATGGTACCTAGGTACTGATCTTATATCTCCCCCCGGCCGCGAGAGTTTCGTCGTATTGTTGTGCCGCCCCGTTTCTCCCCTCCGCCCAGCCCGGGGATGTGTGCAGCGGACGACTCAAAGGACGGAAAGCAAGCGCGTTTGACTGAGAACATATGACCCTTAGATTCACCTTCCAGCTTCGCTGTCAAACATCGAACTAGACAGGAGAAGAGAGTTCTCGTGCTCTGGGAAGAAGCTCCGCGGGAAATGAGGCGGCGATACATGCGTCTCCAAGATAAGGATTAGAGAAGAAATAAGAGAGCTAGAAGCAGCCTGCCTACGTCCGCATGTCTCGTTCCTCCACGTGGACTGTCTCAAACTCTAGAAGAACCGCAACCGACAAGACCTATCCAGCCCAGATCGAAACGCCCCAGGCCTGTTTTGTGCTCGTGAGAAAACCCTGAAGACGAACAGCAGGCTGTTTTCAATGCTGTCAAGGGCGTAAGAGCATATGAAAGTTTGAGGCGTGCTGAGTTCACGACGACTATTGAGTAAAACTGGACCACTATGACATGCTATGAAAGGAAGATCCTAGCAGGCACGAGCATGGGCGTACTGGTTCGAGTGACGACTACGTCGAGAAATCAGCCATAGCGAAGCGTAGGAAAGAGTCTAAGCGGTAAAGCACAGCAGTTCAAGGCCTATGAGATGAGTATGTGGTCGCGATGCCTATCTGAGCCTTTATATGCAGGGACTAAGTATTGGGGAGACACTAGAACACTACGATGCCGCGTTCGCGTTCCCGTTGGGCGGCTCGCTTAGGAACGACGCCTAGAGATAAAAGCACTTCGACTATGGTATTCCGCTCGAACACGATTTGATTTCTTCGTGCTTCTCCCCGAAGAATATTGTCCCACTGATCCTTAGCTGCTTACACGCCATCATGCTTCCACTTCTACTCTTCTTCTTTGGATTGCAAATCATCGACGCCAGCCCCTTGGCCTCCCGAGCCCTAGTCGCAACTACCCTTTCGAAGCAAACATGCAAAACATACATCACTACCAAATCAACAAGCAATGTGCCAACATCAACCAAGGGATTCACGGTCACTTTGAACCCCCCGGTGCTGGTCACGAACACTCCAGTGACAACAACGACCCCTAAAACATCGACAAGTGAGTAGCTACGAGTCCGTCTCCACAAAGTAATGGGTTCCAGATGACTGATAACGCCTAGCAAGCACTACCACTACAATTACTGCTACTACTACCTTGTCCGTCGTCACAGACACATTCAAGACGACGTCTACGTCCACTCAGACAATTACCGTATCAAGTACGCTAGACCCACGCTTTCAGACCAGCGGATGAAGATTGCCTCTCATCCTGCCGACATTCTTCAACTGACACAATTCAGGCACTTTGACTGATACCTCGACTGCCACGGAGACAACGATAACTACTCTTCCTCAGTCTACTACAACTGTACCTGTTCCAGCAGGATTCCGGTACCCCACCCCTACGCCCGGAAACGTAAAGAGAGAAGCAGATGCCAATCCTATACCTGCTGAGAAGCACTTTGCGGCAAAGCAGGCTCTCACACTGGATAAGCGTGCTGCGGCCAACCGATGCGTCAAAGCACCAACCAAATACCCCTACAAGGTTGTTTGCGAGCGCTATGTCGCTGTGATCGTACCTATAACCTTCACGTAAGTAGGATTCATTGCTAACTCCGAGTCAATACAAATGGAATGACACTCAAGTGCTATTCCGAGTGAGACTCAGTACAAACACCATGACTCTGAAACATAGTGCTAACTTGTGACTTCTACATCTAGAAAAACGGCCTCAAAGACCAAGACTCTGACGGCACCAACACCAACAGCCACCTCGACCATCAGCACGACCACTACTACAACTAGTACGTTGCCCAACGCCAGCGTGACTGAAAGCTATTCGACAACTACTTCAACGACCACTACGGTATTCACTACCATGACCACCACCTCGACGTAAGACTCTTCCATCTCTTACCTACAAGACTCGCTTGCTAACAAAAATAGTACAACCTCCACAGTGCAACAGGAGCAACCAACAGCGACATACTATGCGGCATGCGGCCCTGCTAATCAAGTCAGCACGGACGGGAACGGAAATCCTCTTGGACTTGTATCGGAGAGCGCACCGCAGGAACTCTTGTTCAATACCGACAACGCCTACGAGTGCTGTGCTGCATGCATGGCCACCGCAAACTGCGCAGGTGCCAACTACATTGCGTCCTTTTCTGCGCAGGGAGCGTCTTGTGAGAACGCAGTCTACAATAGTTGTCCGGCGAACCAGGGCCAGGTTGCCGATCCATTTGAATCGGGTGGCTTTCCTAACCCGACGTTCTCGAATGGGCTTTGTGGATATTACTCGTATGTCGGATAGGGGTTTTGTCTGTATGTCGTATCGTTTCTTGATACTCGCTTCTTTGATGCGCGCTTGATGTCGTCAGTATGATGGAGGACTGTTTATGAAGGCACATTGCACTTTGTACTAAATCTAAATTGGAGCTGTATGGAAAACCAAATCTACACAAATGATATGTGATGTGCATATCTGCACAGTCTGCCCCCTTCCCTCCCTCTGCCACGCTACCGTTCATTGTTGCAAAAGCGCACCTGTGATTTGCTGAGTGCTCTGGCAAGCATCTCATTCACTCTCTTACCTCCACTTGGCCATGCAATCAACGGCTTTCTCGAAAAGTGCTTGAGCTCGATGAGATTACGGAGTCCATATCCACATGTCCTAGAGACCCCGGTCTTGCGTCTGAACTGAAGGACGAAAATGGTGATAGTCTATGACGCATAAGGCATCATCAGACTATAAGGTTCGCAATATCTAGCTGTGCGCTTCCTTTCCGGTCTATCACGAAGGTACTTCTGAAGGGATTCCGAGTGCCATTGTTCAGGTCTGCTCCGTCCGAGGTACTATCCATGTTAATGTATGCTGCTTCAAAGCTTAATTACCCAACTCACTGGGCTGTGGTCATTAGTGTGCGTGCAGCCTTCATGAAAGACTGTTGTAGAACTTTCGAACCGGAGCGGCGACCTTGAATAATAGCGAATATATCTCCACTTCCTTTTCATAAGGCTACGTCACAGTCCGCGACCAAACAAATGGTCTCGACAAGCCACATCCTTTTCTTTTTTCCCCTTTGCAGCGCAGAACCGTCTCATACATTCTGCTTTTACACAAGACTCACTATGTGCATGCTCCACATGGTGCTTCTCAAACTCCTTTTTCGTCAACAATGTCCCGCCACCGCACACAGTGCACTCGTATTGCAATATAGACTCCGCTGCCTTGGAAATATCATCTGGTTTTGGTGTCGCGCATGGGTCTTTCCAACGTACTTGTGTCGTATCCAGAACAAAGACGTCATCATGTACTGAGGTTGCCTGCCTAGGAGATTGGGGTGTGGGTAATGCTCCGTCTGGCGTAGCAGAGTTGTTGGGGTTGAACTGGAACGGTACGTGCGCCTGTGGTGATGTAGTGTTACTGGTAACCGTAAGGCTTGAAGTGGGTGACGATGTAGCATTGAACGTCGAGTCTTGTGGAAGTGTGCTTGCTGTTGTGACCTCCGTCGTTGCCTCCAGGGACATGCTTGGGAAGGGCTGAGGATCTAATAAGGCAATAACAAGTTCTTGATTAAACTTGTAATCCGGCAAGACGACACTTTTTCGCATGGAGATAATCCAGACGATCTCGTTCTTCTCCTTTGTATCCAGCATCTTCGACTTGGCTACCCGAGTCATGGTATCTAGGAAATTCTTGCTAACAACGGCGAAGTACGCTCGTTGAAATGCTGTACGAGTATCGTCAGGGACCATGCGTCGCATGTTGACCATAAAATCACCAGTTTGTCGGGTGCACGACATCACTTGCTCATAGCTCTGGGTTTCAGAGATCGGGAAGAACCCTTCGGCCCACGTATGAATGATGCCGTCGACTTGCCTAACGTATCGCCCGCGGATCTTGGAGACTAGAACTTGCATGACCTCGTAGCGGAATGGCTCTTCGAATGTTCGTGCTGCGGAGACATACGGCTGGACACCAACTTGATCTTCCAACTCTGGGTCCGCTCCATTTGCCAAAAGTAATTCCAAACGTGCGACAAGATCGACAGCTGGACATAGTTTGATGCATTTTTCCAACGGTGTGATTCCATTGCTATCCGCGAGATTGGGATCCACTCCTTTCTGTAGGAGTAATTCGATGTCGCGTAGTGTATAGACAGGATGCCGCTTCGCATCCGGGCATGACCCGAGAAGTTCGTGGAGGAGGCTGGAACCATTATTGTGTGGGCCCACAACAAAGCTGTCAACGAGAAGGCGGGCGACGCTTGGAGAAGAATGCCATAGTACCTGGTGCTCGAATGTTTTGCTCGATGGGGATCTGCACGGGTAGCCTGCTAACTGCGCTTGTAAATTCGCGCCTTTGCTAACAAATGACTGAATACAGTCAAGTTCTGTCTCCGATAGTTCCACAGTCCAGTATGGAACACCCTGCCATGGTCTTATGAACACCTCGAACGGGGATTGTGTGGAGTCTTTCGCAGGCGGTACATGAATGTTCGCGCCTGCATCTAGGAGCATCTTTAGAATCTGATTGCAATGTTCCTTGGCTTCCGGATTGATGTTTTTGGTTGCTCGTTTCTCCAAGCACACTTGTAGTGCGGTATGGGACTCAAAGCTCAGAGGCGACGCCCCTGCTTCATCAATGTTTGCACCTCGACGTAGAAGAATGCGAACAACGTCTGGCACATTCCAGAAAGCCGCTTGTACAAGCGGCTTCCACGTCGATCCAGGCACGCCGTTCACATTCGACCGTCCAGGGACAAGCAACGCTTGCACCGTATACAGTCTTCCGTTTTTGGTGGCATTATGCAGAGCAAGGTCTATGCCAAGGGGATGTTTAGTGCCAGTTGCACCGTGCGATATCAGGACCCATATCATCGGTCCGCAAGGCATGCCACATGCAATGTCGAGCAATGTCTGATCAGCATGCTCTAGGAGAATCATCTGACTTCGGGCTGGGTGACCGAAAAATCGACTATTTGGCGTGTCGAACGGCAAGCCTACGGGGTCATTCACATGATTTATGTTCAAAATGACGAGTTTCTCGAGCCCCTGAGTATCGCTGTCTAAGATGGCAGCGAGCATGTCCAGAACGATCACCGATGCCCTAGTTCGAGCTTGAGACCAAGGATCGAACGTTGGTTCGAGACTAGATAGATACTTGGTCAGCACGCAGATCGCAGATCCCTATATTATCAGATCGTAAACGTACTCTCTAGCTCGGCTGATCAGATCCATGAATGTCGGCTCGGCAACCGCATCGGCATTGTCAACGACTTGCCAACCTCCATTTTCCTTGCGTACATCAGAACAAATGGTTTCAATTGACATCGGTTCGGCTGTTCCGGTTGGCTCTCGATCGCGCTGAGCGCTTTCCTCACGACTAGACCCGCTCCTCTCCCTCGCTTCGTTGCGGTCTTTAGTTCTCCGACCCTTGTGTCTCATGAGGCCCCATTCTTTCAATTTCATGCGATAAGCTCTTGTGCTGTAGGTACGTGAGCTAATGACTACAACAGAGTTGAGCGACGCAAGGACTTACGAAGCTCTGAACTTGTACTTGCGTTCCATCAGCTCCTTGACTTCCTCAAGCGGCTTCTTCTGGTTGAACGACAACTCCTTAATCTCATCTTGCACTGCATCCCATTCTTTCGTCATATTGAAGACGTCTTCAAGTCCAGTTCACAGCCTCGATTACCCGGTTTCGATACGCGCCAGGCTAGCATCTGATGTAGCGCAGCTTAGAAAGCGGAAGTCCACTTAGTCTAGTGACGCTCAAGAAAACATCTAGAGAGGCTGGTAATGCTCATCAGCATAGATATCCGAAGAATGGAAGTAGAGTAATGAAACAATCATCATGGGATCTTGGGGTTCGTTATGTAGTTCGTAGCGCAGGGAGGCTGAGGTTGTGCAAAATTGAACCAGGGGGCCTCGGTCGATTACGAAAGTGCAAATTAAAGGCTAGCCTATTTTGGTCTAGCCTCTGCACTAGATCATTGAGAACCTTAACCCCACGAAAATCCCGAATGCTTTTAGGATGTAGTTGTCGCGAATTAACAGTCACATGATTAAACCTAGTTGGAGGTGGTCATCGTTGTAGCACGTTGATAGAAGTATACTTTCATGCAGTCCTTACTACGTGTTCCATACCGCGTGTCTCCTTCTACCACACCACCGTCAGTACCTTAAGGTAGTAGATACCTATGTATGGTACCTATGATACAATCGCTCGAACAACCCGATGACTCTGCTCATTTCGTACTCAGCTCCCTAAATCTCATCAAACCAATGCGCAAACTCCCCCTCAAACTCCTCCCCAAATTCCTCCTCAAATCGCTCATCATATGCCTCGTCATATCCCGCGTCATATCCGTCGTCGTCTCCCTCCGCAACATCCCCAGACTCTGCACCGTAGTCTCTCTCCGCACCTAGCAGCCCTCTCATCTCCCTGCTATCGCCAAAGTTTTCTTTCCAGTCCCAACCATCCAACGACAACCGATCAAACTCCGCCGCTCTAGTAGATGGCATCTTCGCGAGGAGACTCTTCCACACCTGATACCCCGGCCACTGTTGCGGGAGATTCTCCACTTCCGATAACTGCATCGGAGCCAGATCTCTACCATATGTATACACGCCAATCTGGTAAAGTTTGACACATGTGTACTCTCCGTTGTACTTCTCACTGGGCACGTACTCGCTGTAAAAGCCCTCGCCCATATTGCTGATTGGAAGTCCCGCAAGGCTAACTGATGGTTTTGGAAGGAGGTTCTCGGCGTCGAAGCTCTCGGCCTCGATAACGTCCAGGAGGTTGATGGGGGGTAATAGTCCCGGGGTTCTGATGAGTTGGGGAAGCGGAGGGAAAGCGACTCGAACCGAAGACAGTTTTGGTGCCATGGACTTCAAGGACGTGACGAGATTGTTGATGCCCTGCCAGTCGCTGATGCTCTGCCAAGCACGATCGGCTGGACATTGAGGTTGGACATGCACAGTCGCTGTGTTGATGAGACTGATTGCTTTGTCATAGCATACGCTATTTTTCAAGTCTCGCGGTGTTCGGCGGGTGTAGTCCCCCATGCACACTGTGGCGGACATAGCCCTGAAGCAGCTAGCTTGTAGATATTCATCATGAAATCGAGTGCAAACGAGGAGAATGCTGAGCAGTGGAGCATTACTGAGAGAAGTCGTCGTAACTAGTTTTCGCTTGCGAGTGATTCTGAGCGTTATATCAAATTCGATGATCTGGTAAAGGTGATCATAGATCTGATCACGGAGCTCGCGAGGAAGTGTGAGGATGTGAGGAGGAGTTGAGGATGACATAGTAATGGTGTTGAAGATACTGTTGGCTGATGTCTTCAAAGTCGTTGAAGATGCTGTTACTTGAATGACTTCAAAGTAGTTGAAGATAGCTGAGTGAATCTGCTTCGAAGCTTTGGGGGGCTGCACTATAGTTATATAGCAGTCAAAGTGTATCCGTGCGTTGTAAACCATGGTTCACAACCACGATTCGTTCGCACAATGACCAATCACCCTGTTATTTTTCAGTCCAGTAGGAGGTGCTCAATAGTCTAAAGTTGAGATTCTAATTTGTTCTTAGAAGACCGGGGAGTAACTCAGTGCGATGTGACCCTGTAAGTCCACCGTTGAGCCAATGTGATGCCTCGCATTTGATATCATGAGGACTGTATTTTGTTCGGCAAAGGCTATGTGGATCTCATAACTCTGATATTATTGTGGAAACCCAACCCAAAGACCATGTTTCCATACTCTAGTGCGATGTGACTCTACTATCATAGCCAGTTATGTGAACTCCAATTATGCGTCGTGCTCCAACTACTGGATTGCCGCCATATCGACGTACGATTTTTTTTTGTATAGATTGAAGAGTCATACTGGACCCTCATTCTCAATATGCGCCATAATGTTCAGTCACCCTCACCCGTGGTCATGTCCTCATCCACCCGTAGTCAAGTCCTAATCCACCCGTGGTTATGTTATCCACCCGTAGTCATATCCTCATCCACCCGCGGTCACGTCCTCATCCTCGCTACGAATGCCCCATGACCGAACAGCGTCACCGCAAACCTCTTTCCACTCCTTAATCTCGAGTCCCAGACAGACGGCCTTCCTTGCCTCTTCTTGTGGCATGGTATCCAACACCTCCTGTGGGCAGCTTCCAACATCCCAATGATCGACTATTTCCGCGACTTGCAGGCGCTGCTTGTCCATCTCGTCCTTCGTAAAGACCCAAGCCCCGACTTTGACGACCGTATGGTATGGCTTCTTTTGTTCCAACCCAGAACCGCCAGGACAGACACGATATGGGTCCGGGTATCCGTATCGATAGCCTTGTCCACATCGGCGGAGAGGAAGACCCCGGAGGCTATCACGTGGGGGCGAGAAGAAGAGCTCTCCTTCGATGAAAGCCTTAGATACTTCATTATTCTCTAATTCATGTTGGCTCACGAGCTCTGTACCCCCTGCCACCCATTCGTGTATGGCAACTCTAATCGTCGATAGATCCGATGCCTTGAGCATTAAACTGTTCGCAAACCCCTCTACGTCAGACCACGGCATGTTGTTGCCTCCTTCTCCATCAGTAACATATATTGTCAGACTGCGAACATGCGCAACACTGGGCTCAGTGTTGTTGGATCTCCACATATTGGTGTATGAGCCGTCCTCGATGAAACCACCAGAATCGAAGTCGACATACATAGAGAGCCTTTGGAAACAGTCGGCTTCGAGATACTCGTCGCGCAAGCGTGAGTGCGTAAGCAACACATTAAGAAATGGTGCATTTTCAATGTACACGTAGTCTGAATAGTATTCTCCATTTCTGAGATTTTGCCAGCCCACGAACAACGAAAGCTCGTGCGAGAGGTAGCTGTAGATGTTGTCGCGAATCTCTCGAGGAATAGTCAGTAGGTGCGGCGCCTGTAACGCCATCTGAATTGGAATTGACGTCGCAGGCGCGTGTCGAATGCGCGAGGTTGGATGATCGAAAGTGACTGATCGTCTTGTGAGCGCTTAGTGGGGGAAAGGAGCACGGCCACCGAGCTAACAAAAGAGGAAGCCACAACTCACGGCCTTCCGAGGTGAAGGCAGCAACCCTCGAGCATGGGCCAGATGCTGGAAGTACTTAAAAAGTTGAGCGACAGAATATCACATGCCAATAAAGCGGAATTGAAAGGGTTACTTTTTATTCCCATAAGTACTAAAACATTTAAGGTATCTCGTATGTCGCTCATGAACATTCAAACAAAAAGACGCAAATGCGCGTTCAAAAAAGAAAACCATCTAGCGACCACCGATCTGGCCCTTAGGAAGAGGCCGGACCCAGAGGAAGGCGCAGTTTAGGATAATGATGATTATGCCAATGACCCAGAAAGCACGGCCATAGTTGGTCTTGTTGTACCGGAAGATGATGGCGAAGACAATACCGCCGAGATTACCAGTAGCGCCGACGAGACCGGAGAGGATACCTTTGTCACCGTTAGTATGGATTACATACGTTTGTTAGATGAGATGACTTACCATTGGCGTGGGGGTGAATGTGAGGAACAAGCGCAAAGTTGGCGCCATTGCCAGCCTCGAGGAACATGGCCATGACGGCAATGAGACCAATCATCTCATCGAGCTTATGAGGGTCAATCTTGCCGATGATGACGAGGAGAATACCGGACACGATACCGACGAAGTTAATCCAGAACTTTTTCGCCCACAGGTTATGGTTGGTAGCCCTGTAGATGATGTCGCCAATGAATCCACCCAGTGGGCGACTGATGATGTTGAGGAGACCAAACATAGCTGCCCATCGCCCGGAGGGTGTCTGGCCCAGTGTAGGAAAGTTCTTGAGGTAGTAGGAGCCGAGGACGGAGTTGATGGCGAGTTCACCGCCAAAGGAGCATAAATATCCGCTGCAGAGCATGAGCGTTTGAAGTGAAAACATGACCTTCATGGCTTCCTTCGGCGTTGGTTTGACAACGACTTCGTGCTGGAACTCATCAATGATTTGGACTTCGCCGGAACCGGACTCGACGTCAGTTGGCGAGCTAGCTCGCTTTTTCTCGTCGTTCGATGAGAAGGACCCAGTCGTATTTGTTGGCTTATCCGTGAGACCGCCAGACGTGGGAACGACGGTATGAGCGTGATGAGCAGCAGGAATAGCAATAGCGCGCTCTGACCACTTTCCAGTGGGTGTGTCCTCCGTAAGTAGGAGCAAGCCAGTCGCAACAGCGGTGATAAGGATGAACGGAACAATGAATGAGACTCGCCAGGCGACATGCGAGCTCATGTGTTGGTCCTTTTTAAGAGAGTCGTAAATGGCAGGCATGACGAAGCTGGCAACCGGTCAGAAAAAGGTACAAATAGTAGAAAGGCAAAGAAGCACTTACTAAGTAATGCCGCCTCCGGAGTTACCCCAACCACCAACAAGGGCATTGGCGGTTCCAACAATGTTCCTGTCGAAGAATCCGGTTGTCCAGACCTGGCAGGGGACAAAGGTACCGCCGAGAATGCCGACGAAAAATCGAATAAAGTACAGGCCCATCGCGTTCTTTGCAGTGCCAGCCAAAGCAGTCGGAAGCGCTCCCATGAAAAGCAGAATCGCGAAAGTTTTACGCGGCCCAAATTGATCGCACATTGGCCCGGCGATAAAGCGAACTAGCAATGTCGCGGTCAGAGCAATAATGTTGGAATTGGCGATCTCATTCTGGGAGAGGTGCATGTCGGCCTTGATGCTCTTGCTTAGCTGCACGTGGGTTAGTCGCGACATGTAAAGAGTGGATTGAAGTTTCGGGTAGGCATACCAGAGGCGGAAACGCGTACCTGGACAATGTAAGTAATTGTGGGGTTAAACGAGCAGGTGGAGAAAACTTACCATGACCAGAAAGCGATGAAGAAGCCCAGGTACGAGAAGAAGAATACTCGTCCATACTTGTTGATGGGGTTCAAGGCGGGAATCGACTTCGCCTTCTTGTTGTAGGGGTTGAGCTCTGGTGCTGACCAGAGCTGGTTGAATGCGAAGCCCATCCTTGGAGATCCGTAAGACTTGCTGTAAATGTCTGTGGAGTGACAAGGGTGTCTCGCGGAGCCTCGTAGTGACAGAGGAGGAGTGAGTGTGAGCTAACAACCTGATACGAAACGAAGCCAAAGGTTATATAGAGTGCTTCACAAATCCCAAAAACAGTACTTCCGCGGTATAGCACAGTGACGTACGACGCGGCTACGACAAGGTTAGCCCGCAATTCGTTCCCCAGGCCAAGTAAGATCAGAGTTCTCCGAACTCGATTTGGAAACGTTGGCGTTTTCGTTATCTGTGCTGGCGTCCAGTGCATCCACATCCACGACGGCGGAGAAGGAGCTCTCCCGACCGCAACAGCGATGCGCCTCCGATCAGCGCCGTGGCGTTGGTCTGGTCTCCACAGGCGGTCGCAGCAAATCGTAGCGCATTATTGCCAGCTTGAAGTATGAAAGGAGCGGCAGAACCTTGATGCGGAGGATCGTGGTTCGTCGGAATCGAGTTTGACGTGGGATGGTGGGGCCGGGTAAGGCGCTTTCTTATCTCTTGGCGGTGTCTGGCGAGGCTAGGGCTTTGTAGTCGTCCCCAAGAGGGGTTTCTTATCAGGACCTTTAAAGATAATATGAATGCAGCTTTTCCGCGGTCGCGCTGACAATTTGACTGTGTCGCCCAAATCTCACTTTCTAGTATTTCTGTTCCTGGCTGCACCGGAAAATGCTAGTTTCGTGGCGTCGCGCAGAGGGTCCAAAACTCCAAATCAATACCGGTCTGAAATTAGACCGAAGAGACAGGATTGACTGGAGTTTGCTTTTGTGTTCTAGCTTGGAGACTTGGAGATCAGGTTGATCGTCTTGTGACGGCGCTGTGGACGGCGCCGTGGACGAACGCCACGTGTGTAAATCGAGTCGGGATCTGTACGATAAGCACAAGTATCACCAGTGTAGTACCATCAAGCTGACGACACTCTGCCGTTACACAGGCTTCTCAAGATCTTGGGGTTTGACTTCAGATCGCATTTCGAGTCGTCGATCAATTGCCCATCCCAAGGAAGATTGCTTGTGAGACTGTGCTTAGACCAATCAGGCAACGCGACAGTGCCTTATCTTGCATGACAGTGGCATCCTGGCACCTATTGCCCAGTGCCTCTCGGACATGGATCGATATAGAAGAGCCACTGATTTGAAAAACTATATCATCTTGCTTGTCTGGAGTCTAGCCAGACGTCATCGATACTCTTGAGGCGCTTCGCTTTCGAGCTTCAGTCGCGCCGTGGCCGTCTCAAGACTTGGGGGTGATTCCAATATGGACTTGAAATCTGGCAGATGGCCTGTTCCGCGGCAATAGTGAATTGTGGCTACAGGGGGTCTAGGTTCTTGCACGTGAGTGAGGGTTGAGCTGGCGCTGTCGCGACATCGGAGTGTAGTCGCCGGAGAAAGCACATGCGGCGTTGAATATGTGGGTTGCAGTGGGATCATGAAGTATATCTCCGCTGAAATCCTCGAAGCGTGAGTATTGTGGACCTCATTTCGAATTTTTCACACGATGCTGGGGCCAGTAAATATCAGCCTGAGAGAAAGAGAGTGGCCTGACCTGACCTCTTGATGAGAAGAGATTAACCGACGATGGGAGAAACAGCTTCTCGGTCCACCATACACTACGATGCTGCCGTGTGCAACGAAGGGGCATAGTGCTGATGTTGTTAGCGTCGCAAGGTGGAGCAATGTAGGAGAGGGCTGCCAACTGACTCACCGAGATCTCTTTCCGCAGCTCAGTGTTGTGCATTCTTTCAGTACTCGAAGTCTCTCAGTATTCCAACGATGTAGCACACTGGACCGCACTGGAGGAGCCAAAGCATGAGCTCGTAACTCGACTCAAGGATGTTAATCCTCGTACATACCATATCCACCGCAACGCAATCACAACTCTCCTCTCTTAAGGGACACCAAAATTCTGGCGAAAATTGGGCAGGTTCTCCTGGGGCGAATGTGCTCGAGAAATACTCAAGACGTTTCACATCCAGAGACCTGGCCTACCATGGCACACCCCGAAACCTAAGCCGTACTTGAAGCCCGCCGGGCGAGCAAGTTGCTCAAGACCATGCAAATAATCGAGAAGCCGAACAACGCCATCCGATCCCCGAGGCAGGTACGCCCAACCCGTTCCGACTGAACAGAGGTTTTATCGTCGCGATCGTAATCAGAAAGGGCCAGTCAGCATTGAAGGCAGCATCGCACCGCGTCCTAAACTGACGGCTATATCAAGCCGTTTTTTTATGCCAGACACCGTCATCCACACCATACTCTCATAAACACTCTTCTCACAAAGGACTTCGAGTCCACGTCCTCGAAAGCAACGCCCTCGTACCAAGAAACTCATCGTCTATTTCGCTAGCAGCGACCGGGAAAAGTGAGGTATATGCATCGGCACGACGAGAAAGCAAGGAAGCAAGCAGGGGAAGTCGCTTCCTCGCCATGACTGCAAGGACAGGAAGACAGGACTAAGGTACACATAGCGAGTGCAACTGCGTTCGTTCGTTCGTACGCTCAAGTGTCGACTATAGTGCCTAACGATGGGATCAGATCAGCTGCGTCTCAGCACATCCAAACTGCAACTAACTCGCACCGAAATTAGGACCTGTACTGGAAGAGAAGGTGGGTTTTGAACTTACAGAAGGACCTGAATTATACCTTGGAGAGTGAACTCATGAAGATGATTATCTCCTACATCCCTTGACTCTCAAAGTGGAGTTACACATACCTCTTTCGCCTTCCTTTTCGCATGCGTGTCTACATCCTACCTAATACTCCAGCAACCTTGCCTCGCTTCTCGTTCGCCATCATCGTGCAGCATTAATGACAGTAAGTAAAAAGAGTAACAGTAAACGCTTGCAAGTCTAGCAAAAGGTTGAACAATCTTTTCGAGCGCATCTCACCTTCAATGCCTCTATGCCATTATTTCCCCGCAACCTCAAGCTCCAAGCTTCACCAACACTAAAAGTGGAGAAACGCTCGGCCCGTGCGTTTGATATCGAGCATTTCCGCGGGCCGGGCACCTGGATGCTTTGTTCCGAAAACGGACAAGTGTCTTGGCTTCCGCGTACCAGCGTCTGTCGTCTACGCGTTAGACTTATTTCATCTCTCTACACCTGGGCAGTTGCTCACTTTAAAGCATGTCGATAGCAGCAGCATCCAGTGCTCATCATCTTTAGTATTTTTATCTACACGCACGAACACGTTAAAAACATGCTTCACTCGTTCTCCCCGTGTCCGCTCTCTGATAACCCCCATCTGTCCTAGACCACCATCTTTCGTTCGTTCGTTCACATAGCAATAACGATTACCCGCACACCCACACATTCACACATTCCTCCTCATCCACCACGCACGCACGCACAGTACGGTAATAACATAACAAAGACTTTCCCATCATGCAGGGCAAAGGATAGCAGATTCCACCGCGTGAGACGCGCCATTGGTAAAAAGCTTCGACAACAATGGCAGACATCGTATTCAAAAGCACGCAAGTCAAGGACAGACTGCAGGAGTAGCCGTAGTGGTAATGATAATAGACAAGTAATGGAAAGGAAAAAAGGTACATGGGCGGCAAGCCTGCAATCGCCATTGTTGCGTAGATGAGAAAGGTTCAAAGAGGACAGTCAAGCAAGGAGAGAGAGAGATAAGTAAGCGGGCGCAGACTTCAACGGGCGCAACGTGATCGTCGACGACGTTGACCGGGATGCCGTGCCTGTGACTCTTTTGAAGGAGAGAGAGGCTTTCGAAGGAAAGGTTCGCCTCGGCGATGGATTGGATGAGATGTGTCTAGAAGTCGGGAAACAGGTGTCCGTGACTATTTGGACATGTCAGAATGTGATCTACTGTGTAAGGAGGACTCTGCACGCACGGGTCATCTCCTGCCTGACCGTATGCTTCCGTCTCCTCTGGATACTTATCAAATTGGCTGGCGTCGCCAACGCCAGCCCTGACCGGCGGCACATAGGGTGCGTCGATGTCCTTCTTCTGTAGTCTATCCCACGTCACTTCTGCGAACCATGGGTGGTTCATGACGTCTTTGCTGCCTCCGTGGAGGTTGCCGAGCCGCTTCGTGAGATCCGGGGTGATGAGCTTCTGAAGCAGATCATGTGCGTCGGGGTGGATGTAAGGTGGGTATTTTACCCGTGACTTGAGGATGTTCTCGTAAATCTTCATGGGCGAGCCGCCGTCCCAGAAGGGTGTAAACCCGCAGAGCATTTCGAAGATGAGGATGCCAAGAGACCACCTGAAGTTGTTAATACGTCTTATCTACTATTGGACGAAGTAGTAGGCTTACCAGTCAACGGATTTGTTATAGCCCTTTGAAGCAACTACTTCGGGTGCTAGGTAATCTGGCGTTCCGCAGAGCGTCCATGTGATGTCGGGGACTTCTTTGGCAAAGCCAAAGTCGGTGATCTTTAGGTGGCCGTGTCGATCTAAGAGCAAATTCTCAGGCTTCAAATCGCGGTAGATGATGTTGTGCGAGTGCAGGTAGTCGAGCGCGAGGGTGACTTCCGCGGCGTAGAACTTCGCGACCGGATTGGGAAAGCGCTAGGTAGGTGACATCAGTATGGATCCCAGGCAGACTGTCAAACCTCACGTAGTTCACGTACCTGGGACTTTCGCAGCAAGCTAAACAGTTCGCCGCCTTCTACAAAGTCCATGACCATGTAGAGGTTCTTCGAGTCCTGGAAGGTGCCCCAGAGGGTAATCAAGAACGGGTGCTTGACCTGCTGCAGCATGCGGCGCTCATCGTTGGTGTGCTCGACCTGCTTCATCTTGACCACCTGGGCCTTTTTCAGCACCTTGACGGCGTAGAAGCGCTGATTGTGCTTGGACTGGACGAGGTGGACTCGGCCGAAGCTACCCGTACCCAGCGTCCGCTGGATGGTGAAGTCGGTCAGCGAGTACTTGCCCTTTGTGGTGCGGGCCTGGTTGAGGGGCTGCGTCTGGAACTGCAGGCCGCCATTCTTGGTGGGGGCATTGGTGTTGTGTGGGTGTATCAGGTTGGATATGCTGGGCACGTTGTGCGAGTGCGAGTGGGCGGGCTGCGTCGTCGACTGGGGGCTCGCATACTGCTGCTGGGCGGGGTTCATCGAGTCGGCGGGCTTGGAGGGCGCGGCTTGGGGCTGCGTGGTGGTCGGGGCGTTGAGGGCCGAGTCGTTCGTCTTCGTCTTGTGCAGGTGGAAGGAGCCCGACTTGCGCGACGACGTGGGCGTGATGGGCGAGCCCGTGTCCTTGATGGGCGAAGTCGGCGAGTCGAGGTCTTTGGAGCCCGTCGAGTCTTTCGTCCGCTTCTTCTTGAGGAATCCGAGGCTAGGCATAGGAGCGGCGGTCGAGGAATGCGGGCCTGCCCTGGCGGTGCCTTGAAGGAGCCGCGGCGGGGGAGCTCAGCTCAGCGGCAACAGCAGCAAGGAATGCGCGGGGAGCTCAATGGACGGCGAGGCGGGCGCACAGCAGCAATTGAGGCGGAGAGAGCCAATGCGCAGGGCATGGGATAGGGATGGGGGGCGTGTCGGCTGCGAGGGCTGCGGGCGCGGTGGTGAGCAGTGAGGGGGTGGTTGGCGCTCAGTCGATGGTTGAGGCTCGCGGGGGAGCTGCGACGGAGCGAGTGAGCGGCGCCAGGAAGGATCATCACGCAGCGAGCGGCCTGCTCAAAGAACGCCTGTTTCGTCTCAGGCCGCGGCACGGGCGTTTGCGGCAGCACACAGGGAGCGCGACCTTCATCTGTTTCTATATACAACACCAATGCAAACTATGTGCATTGCTGCACGCGTCTGCTCGTCGAGGCCATGTCGTGACCCAGCTGTGCAGTGCAGCGGGGAGCATCGCCTGCTGGTTGCGTCATGGCGCTTCCCAGCAACCACGAGCTATCCCAGCACCAAGCAGCTGAGAGACCTGAGCTACCCGTCCCGAGTCCGAGGAGCGCCCTCTGATACGTAGTCGCCGCCTGCCCGTACTCCAGCGTCTGGACCGTTCTCGCCCTCGGACGAACTATAATACAAAGGCCCGCCCTATACTACAAAGACCGCAGAAAAGGCTCGTAATCTCTGCGTCCTGCATATGAACATGAAAGGTTATAAACGTTTGTTCTCAAAGATTCTTTAGCACCGAACCACCCTCGTTTGTTTCTTCTGTCCCCTCACTCGCTTCATCGGCGCCACCAGATAGCACTATCGGCTGGTAGACCTCGAGGTCCAGCCCGCACACTTCCATGCGCCGCTGCCGAAACCTCTCATACAGCTTGCTCCATACTTCTTCTGCCTCCAGATTTTGCGGCCGCAGCTTGACTCGGTCTGGAAATGGGATGTCGTACTCTGGCCCAGGGATCTCAGGGTCTGATAGGCGCACAAACGTCGTTAGCTCCTCGAACTTGGTCGCGTTAAAGCCATCCAGCTCCTGGCGCAGATCTTGCGATTCGTAGACGACGTTGCCCATGGAGAGCGACCATTCTGAGATGAGCGAGTCTGGCGCGGCAAATGTGCTCCTGAATAGATTTAGGTCTGTCGTCGGCTTGGACGCTCGAAGCGCCTTCAGCTGCGAGAAGCTCTCCTGCGAAGGGTGAATCATGAGCAGCGATGTCGATAGATCGCTACGCTCTGGCGATGCTGGGAACGCGGCCATTGGCTCGGATTTCGAAAAAGCAAGCAGCGAGTCCAGAGCTGATGCATCAAGCAGCACGCCGGGCCCTTGGAGGTAAATGATCCGCTCGTAGTCTACGAGCGAGTACAAGCTGGCAAGTGAATAGGACGACGGTAGTGTGTCTGGTCGTGTTAGCGGCTAAACTACCCGTGTAGTATGAGTAGACTCACCGTCTGCGCCTTCCACAATAGGCGCCATGGGCATCAGCGTCACCCCATACCGTCTTGCAGCCGTCCTCAGCAGCCGTCTTGTTGTTGCCATCTCTGGGCTGTACTCGTCGTCCTCAGTTGGCGCCAGCCACAACCGTGGGAACATCAATATCCTCTTTGCTGGACTCTTCATCCTGTGAAAGTCTGCTAGCAGCATTACTGCGCTGCACAGCTCGACATGCTCCCGAACCACTTGCACGTAGCCTAGGCGACTCCAGTCCATAGTCTGACCTGCAATATACTGCGCATACGTCTCGTCTACCTCAGGTCGGCCACCCATCGGTCTTGCCCATTTTACGTCCAGTGTTGGTGGCTCGATCGGTTTGGGTGGTGGTAATGGCTTCGGTAACCGCGGTTTTATGGCGGCTTGTAGATTGTGTACATATCGCTGCTGGAGAACATAGCCAGACAGAAAGAGTGCAAGAGTGAAAAGAAAGACTAGTACTTGTCAGTGTCTGTGTACTGGCATATGCAGGTACTGAGAGCGTCTACGCACCTATCACCGCCGAAAGAATAACAGAGACCTGGCCCGAGGTAAGCAACAGCCTGCCCATAGTGATAGTGATAAAAATGCTTCGCGCAAACTGCAACTGGGTATCAAAACGCTATAGATGTCGAAGAAGATTCGTGATGCATGTAGAACGAGCTCGTGCAGGGAAGCGTATGCCGTGAAATGGTGTGACGTTGCCATGTGGGCCTGCCGCTCATAGGGCTGCGTGTTGACACTGTGGTTGATGAAGCAACTATCGATAAGGCGCATCCCGGGCACAAATTGTCACGAGCGTCGCCGCAAGCTTCACTAGCGACACCGCTACTTTCCCCTCATCGACACTCACCCTTGCACTGACATTTGATCCAAGCGGCTCGAGAGATGTAATAGCGCAAATACACAAGCATCAACGACGATGTCCAAGCCCCAGTTCGACCGCGCAGACGAACGCGCCCTTCTCGATGACCGTGGCTACAGCGGCACCCTTATCCGCGGCCAAAACCCCGCGCTTCTCTTCGAAAAAGGTGTGCGCGACCGCATCACAGAGTCATATTACTGGAAAGAGCAGTGTTTTGGCCTGAACGCAGCGACACTATGTGATCGCGCGGCAGATCTGAAGTTCATCGGTGGCACGACGGGCATCATGGGCAAGCCGACGCCCTTTCTGTGCCTGGCGTTCAAGCTGCTGCAGCTTGTGCCGGAGAAGGCCATCATCTTGGAGTACTTGAACTTCAGCGGGGATGAAGAGGAAGAGAAAGAAGAAGGGCAAAATGGCGATGCGGAAGTAAAGAAAGAGTCGAATGGCGACGCAGAAAGCGGGGAGGAAACCAGCGCGAAGAAAGAACTCGACCTGAACGCAAAAGGCAAACTGGGTGACTTCAAGTACCTACGCTGTCTTGCAGCCTTCTACATCCGACTCGCATGGGAGCCAGTCGAGATCTACAAGACGCTCGAACCCCTCCTCACCGACTACCGCAAGATCAAGCGACGACTCAAGGACGCATTCACCCTGACGCACGTGGACCAGTTCATCGACGATCTCCTCACGAAGGACCGAATATGCGCTACGAGTCTGTGGAAGCTGCCGTCGAGGGCTAATCTCGAGGACCTGGAGATGCTGGACCCGAGGGAGAGTCCGCTGGACGACGAGGTGGATGAGCTGGATGAGGATATGGATAAGCGAAGCGAGGGGAGCACGGGGAGTTATAGGAGTAGGAGCTATGATAGCAGGAGTCGGAGTAGGAGCAGAAGTTACGACAGCCGGAGTCGCAACAGGAGTCGAAGTTACGATAGTAGAGATCGCCAGGAGAGCAGGAGTCATGGACGTCGCAGCCCACAAAGTACAAGAAGTCGCAGTCGGAGTCGAAGTCGCAGTCGGCCGATTGACTTTGGTGATCACGAGCGGTAAAGCAATGGATAATACTCAACAGCGGTGTTCCCAACGTACTCGCTAGGGCGAAAGATACCTACGTCCACGACCGAGGTCAATTATTAGCCAACGCATGCTCCATCATCTGCTCTCAACTCGCAGCACTTCCTTACACCAATATTTGCTACGGAAAAATATAGGGAGTTTCCTAATTCGACGACTTCCTGCAGGAGGACGTCGAATCAGTACCGTGAAAAGCTATTGATTGGATCTGTGGCGCACACAGGCTTCTTCTTTCGCCCACCGCCCCTTGCTTCAAACTCAGACCTAGCGAAGATACTATTTTCTCACCGAACACTATCATAATTCATCGCGATGGGAGAAACGACTGCTACCTGCGTGCGCGCGGCGACTGCGAGAGCTTCCACTGGTAGCCCGTAAGAATTGGCAATAAACTTCCATGTTCCTCGTTGGACCGCCCGGGCTCCACTGCGATACTTATTGGTTACTCCAATTGCTCGGCCCTCGACTGCTTGACTCTTAAGTACTTGACTCTTAAGGGCTTGACTCTTACGTACTTGACTCTTGAGTACTTGACTCTTAAGTGCTGAACTCTAACTACTTAAGCCTCGCCTACTCGACCCTTAACTACTTAACCTTCAACTACTCGACCCTCACCTACTATCGACTTTCAATTATTATCGACTCTCCACTACTATTGAACATCGACTGCTATTGACCGTCGACCGTCGACCCCTCGACTCCGACTCACTCACTCGGCACAACGCAATGGACAACAACGGCCTGAATCGAGTTCCCGCTGCTCCTTGTCTCTTGAGCATTCCGCGCGAGCTTCGAAATCAGATCTACTCCCATGTCCACCACAACTTCAATCGCAAATGGAAGTGGCCGGACTCCGACGAATCTCGACGCCTTTCTAGCGTCCTTGTCTTCCAAGTAGAGAATGCCCCCCAACTGGATCTTTCTTCTAGCGCATAGTCGCCTGCACGCAGAATACCTGCAGGCGACTCTCGAGAAATTGTCTGTCACTGTACGTGTTGACCTCGCTGGCCCGGACCCGATTTTGGATTACCTGGAATCTCTGCTCGATTATGATTGGGCACGGAGCTCAAAGATATTTGACGTAGCATTGGCTGATGTTCGTCACCTCACCATCATTATCGACCGTGACAAGAACAATGAAGGGATACTCGTGCCTTCGTCTGACTTGTGGGAGGAGACTAGTCTCCCGATGCTCGTCGCCACCCTAGCCAGTAAGGCACCTCACCTGTCCAATTTGAGCGTAGTTCTACAATACCTATCGAACTTGTC
Source organism: Parafenestella ontariensis (assembly GCA_021596325.1). Taxonomy (NCBI): domain Eukaryota; kingdom Fungi; phylum Ascomycota; class Dothideomycetes; order Pleosporales; family Cucurbitariaceae; genus Parafenestella; species Parafenestella ontariensis. The sequence continues at coordinate 821,853 of JAKGDA010000001.1, read as the reverse complement.
CACCAATCATGACCACCATCCCGACGACATCCACAACGCTTTTCTATCTAGAAACCTCCTCCACCCACCAATCCACACACTTGCTGGCATTCCCCTTCTCCGACATGCTGAGGGTTATCGTGTCCTGGAACCCGTGATGCCACACCAGGGTTACCTTGTGAAAGAAGTGGGTTGCTATCTTTACACCCGCTCCCCCACGAACCAACCATTCTGGCTACCGGAGGACCTTCTCCTTGATTGGAGAACTGACCGGCGCTATCAGATGCGCGATATGCCAACCGTAAACGTCAATGGAGCGACTTTCTCTGATAGGATGAAGGGTTGGAAGGAGAGGCGCGGATACGAAGAGACCAAGGCGTGGTTTGAGCCTAGCGTATCAGAAAGATAATCTAGAGTAGTGAAGAATTCATTGACACTACACTTCGGGGCGGGGAAACAGAGCGTGAGCTCTCACCCTTGATATGAATTGCCAGTGATTCAGTCATCACGACGATTGGTAATTAGCCAAGCTAGTCACTCTTTCTACCATCTATGTACATCATAACCTTGACTAAGTTTAACCCCGAATCAAACTCATGTCTTGAACTACTCAATCGTTTGCTTTATGTGACATGTCGAAATCTTCACTCTACCAGTTCATTCGGTGGTGCTTGCCATAGCTAACAACACCCCCTCGCCCCATCGAGGAGTTTCGATAATTAGAAAGGCCAATTGTTCGCAAAAGTATGCCTACACTTCCACCCAATTCCGTCAGAGAAAGGCAACGCGGATGTTTTCTATATTTTGCACTCGCAACGCTTATGCAAAACTGGCGCCTTCCTTAGTCCCCGCCCGTTACCGGTAGGCGGCGCACTTAAGTGTCGCCTAGTTGCTCGGGGTTTTTGCATACAAGGAAAGACTGATTCAAGTCCAAACCATTTTTATACATAACACAATGGACATCGAAAAAATTCTCAACGGACCCCTACCAGGGAAGATTCTGCTTCCTAATAGCGACTTCTACGAGGCATCCAATTTGCGTTCATCCATTTACCCTTAACGAAAGAGCTACTCGTTAATTTGCAAAAGGCTGGAGGAAATGCAAAAGACATCGATCCGGAGGGTGTGTTTCAGAAGGCGGTGTCGGGGCGCTTTAAGCTTGGTATGGAAGGGTGAGGTGATGTTACTGTTGAGATGGTGTTACTCGGAGTAATATGTATCCTGCGCTAATTCCAAGTAGTGCGTCTCCGCACATGATTACATCACTACTTAATACTTTCACCACGTCGCACTACAACGCGTGTAGTGTGTCCCACAGTATTCATGGTTTGTCTGATCGAAGAGCTGGTTATAGAACGTTGCGCCTGTCGCAAACTACAAGCTTTTGACGAGCCTCGCAGTGCAACAGCCGCCCTGTTTCGGCATCGTCATGGTCGACTATGCACCAGGTCTAGTATTTCTCCTTGTGTTTTCCATCTCTCTCAATACGGATGCGGGTATTGCTCGCTCCAGCCACTGTTTGTCCTGCTCTAGCATCTGCTTATCCTTCTCCAACGACGACCTCTCACTCTCCTTCTTCAGTTTCTCTTTCTCTTGCTTCTTCATTTCCCTCCGCCAAAACATAGCCAAGGCTGCTGCACCTACCATAACGGCACCGAAAGCTGCCGCCACGCCGATCAAAGCAGTTCGCTCGGTCTTTAGAGACGATGGACAGGAGTCGCCCGCCGCCGGCTGAGTCGGACCATTCGTTGACGAACTAGAGGTGGTGCTTCCCGTCGTAGGAGAGCCGGAAGTGCCACTGGTACAAGGTCCGAAAGGGATGATGTCGCTGCCAGCTACTTGGGCGGCCAATGTCGTGTTGCCGTTATTGCAGCAGTTGCGTGCAGCCTCGTCTTGGCCACAACAGAAATTATTGTAGCCGCCACAGGGTGTGAGGACGGCATCAGTGGAACGGAAGATCTCTGTAACCAAACTCATGTTAGCGTAAGTGCTCAAACTTGCTCCCTTTTACCGTACCTGTGTTGCAGACGTTTGGACAGTTTGGGCTTTTCCAGGTCTCGTCGGTGCAGCCTCGCCGGACAATGGAGTTTAACCCGGACGAGAAGCATAAGCCATTGGATAGGCATACATCTGAGTCGCGACAGCAGTGGGAGACGTCCGCGTCGGGGTTACAGGGAGATAGGTTGGTCGCATTCTTGCCGTCGGGGAAGAAGCACGCTGGCTCTGATGCGGCAAAAGAAAACAACAGGGCGACCACGCCAGCTTGAAGCCTGCGAATATACATTGCAGTTGGCAGGTAAGGCCGAATATAGTGAAGGATTGAGAAAGAAGAACTGACAACATGTTTGGGGATTTTCTCCTTTTCTTCGATCAGGCTGAGCCTTCAGCCTCAGGCATAGTATTGCCGGGCGGCGGGCTGTGTCATCTGCGGTGCCCTTCCAAGACTTGATACAGGCCAATTCGGGTTAAAACAGGCGAAGGCTGAGGATGTGGCGGTTGTCACATCTTCCCTATGGTTTCCGTACCCCGCATCGTTAACGATCAGGCTGAGCGCGGCGGCTACCTAGGAGTGTTACATGCCCGCAGACGGACCCACAAGGCTCCCAAGTCTCCCTTCTCTATCTTCCCTGTTGATCTTCATCGTTCCTGAAGCGGCAACCATCCAACGTGTCGATGGCCGAAAGTCTTGGCCTCGCTCTCGGGATCACTTCGCTGGTCCTGCAGCTTTACAACAAGTGCAAGGACAGCTCGGCCGACTTTCATAATCTGCACCTGGACTTGAAGTCATTCCATCAGACACTGCTCTTGACCGAGCACTATCTGCCTCGCCTGGATGATAGCCGCGCTGCATGCGAGAAGCTTGTCGCAGAGATAGAAAAACTACTCTCGAGGCATGCCAGCCGAAACCCTTTGCGACGCGTGAAATTGACGTTTGAGGATATTCAGCCTCTGAGAACGCGTTTAATCCTCCAAATGTCCGCACTTCATACTTCTGTCCAGTGAGTGGGTTCCTTCCGAGTTGCGGATACGACAGTCAGTGCGCATCATCCTAACTCCTTTCCAATAGCATGCTTAAAGAACGTGACCTCATTCCGGACCGACCAAATGCAATCGTTCCCACCAGGTCGTGTCAATCGCGAAGTGTCGCTATAGAACGTCTTGACAATATTCGGAATGATGGCTACCAACACGCCGCACCAGACCTCTCAGTAGAGTTTGTCCAGGATATCGTCTCAGAGGATTCTTGGACTCCGATCCCAACGCCTGCCGTAACTTCAGCCACACGTTCTTTTTTCACACCCGATGAGTCCCTTGTCAGTAATGAACAAGCTCGGGACCAGCTATTCATGCAGCACTTAACAAGCAGTTCATCAATAAGCTCCGTGCAGACAGGACGCTCATCGACTTCGACACATTTCCAGTGGCAACGAGGTTCTAGCAGAACAAGCATCAGTAGAGATGCAGGAGGGGACGATGCTGCATTTTTGTGCAATCTTTGGGCCCTGGATAGCGGTCTAACTCTCGATAATGTACTCATAAACATCTCGAGGACCCAGGACGAGCTTCCAATTCACGTTGAACAGGTGAAGTTGCTGCTACAGCAAGGCGCCTCGCTTGAATACAGAGATCCAGAGTGTCTCCGCACGCCGCTTATCTGGGCTATCGTCGCTGGGAGAACGGATCTGGTCGAACTCTTTCTGGACAATCAAACGCTTATCGACACCCGCGATGGAATATGGGATTGGACGCCAGTGATATGGGCCGTCATGGAAGACAAACTAGCTGTTCTTGATCTCCTCATCAGGACAGGAGCTAAACTTGAAGCAGCTGATAGCAGAAAAAAACGTACGCCGCTGTTGTGGGCTGCAAGCATCGGGAACTATTATGCCGCGGGAATGCTTCTCACAAGCGACAAAGAGCTCATCAACGTCACGGACAAGGAAGGTATGACGCCGCTCGCGCTTGCATACTTCGAAGGCCACGTGAAGACTGCACGATCATTCCTTGTATGGGGAGACAATCCTAGTTTCAGATTCAAGTCTGGATCCTCACTCCTCGCTTGGGCTATTCTTGCAAAGGACGAGGACTTTGCGCGGCTACTGCTTGAGTACGGCGCTGATCCCCAGAGCACCAATATGAATGGCGTACCCGCTTTGATCCTCACCATACAACAGAATCTCCCGCACATCGCGGAGCTCTTGGCAATCAAAGGCGCCGATGTACAGAGCAGAGATGAGAAAAACGCTCCGGCACTGACGGTAGCCGTGAAGGGCCAACTCTTCGATATCGCAGCCATGTTGGTACGCAAAAGAGCGGCTCTTGAGGCAAGAGACGGTGAGGGGAATACCGCTCTGCTATGGGCTATCTGGCGCAATGATGAGCGAATGGTTGAGATGCTCATCAAAACCAACGCGGATGCTACTGCCATTGACGCCGAAGGGGTCTCGGTGCAGGAATGGGCCGTGTGGACAGGAAATGAGAAGATCGTCCGGCTTGTGTCATCGGCGGGATGAGGCTGAGGACCCAAAATCAACAACCCCGTTGAGGCATGGATTTTGTGAACACGAACCAGGCAGCTCTCTTGACTATGTGTCGACCGCCTCTGCTTCCGCCTCCAGGAGAATCTGACGAGCTGTCGCTGGCTTTGAGGTATATTTTGAGAGGGCTCTCTCGATATCCACGTTCGATTCGTTTATCTGCTCGTCAGAGTTGGCTGCAAGGGGCAAGGTTTAAGTCCAAGAAGTAACTTTGCGACAGCTCGGTTGAGCAACGGTAGAACGTCTATGGATTTGAAGACTGGAGGCAAAGGAAAAACAGATGCTGAATGGTTGATACTACCACGGCTCACTTGCGAAGAGAGGGTCTGAACGGCCCGGGAAAGTTCGACCCTAGACTGGAAGAACGACAAAGTGTTGTCCGGTGGCCACCGCTAAAGAACGCAGTATCGCTACATGTTGCAGGGGTTTCAACTCGTTGGAGCTATTTGGCGACCGTGACCCTGGGTCACAAGCTGCTGCGGACCTAAGCTTCACTCCCGAGCATGGAAGAGCGTCCAGATAACGTCCATCGATCAATTTCTAGTCCTCTGCGATCGCTTGGCTCACCTTGCTTGAAACGCCAGGCCTCGTCTTAGTTACCCTAGCCAGCCCTTCACTCGTTCGAGGTACCCCAAATCCGAGTCCGCGACTCTGGCTGACGTCTTTCCTGGATACAACTCGTTCCATAGAGTCACTGGGTCAAGAAAGTTTGGGTTGTGCTACTGGCACGATCAATGATAGTGGCGAGCTGAATAGTGCAGTATCGGGCCGTTTCAGTTCGCCGTCTTCCCCGCAATCAAAAATCCACTTCAGGCGAACGGTTTGACAAACTGCGTGATTGCCCCTTTGCGCTATGCCGTTTTGAACACTCCATCAGATGCCAGGGTTTGTTTGGGATTGGAAAGGCTAACGTCAAACAATAAGCATTGTGGATAACGGTATGTTGAATGTAGATTATTATGTTGCGGGGTGTCAAAGTGATGGCGTAAGATTTTGCGGTGGCTTGGTGCCTGGATTGCAGATGTATGGTAGGTGGCTTGCAGTTGTGGCTCCCCATAGAGACTTCCAGACTCTTGAGGTGCGGAGAAATGAAAAGACGGGGCGGATCGGGATTTGTAACACGATATTATCTTCAGCTCATCGAGGATTTGACGGTTGCTGATTTCGCATGCGCGGTTCTATGAGTTCCAGGGTTGCTTCACGATATTTTTGTCGTCCTTGATATTGTTCATGGTCTTTGCAAACATCGGTTTGATCATTCAATTAGAGCTTTGGCCAAGTGTATACATCTGGTTCCCCGGGATAATGGGCTTCCAGGACCAGTGCTGAGGTCGGCGCAAGTCAGTGTGAGGACTTTTAGCTCTGCTAATGTTGGCGTCCAATCAACATCTGTGGGAACATGACCGGGTCCATTTCAGGGCACAAACAACCATGGTGTTGTATTAACTGTGCTTAATCGTCTTCTATCATAACCTCATTATGGTAAGTTCAGTGCGGTGGAATATGTCCATGTGAGGAAGACTAGAAACCCATGTTGTCACATGGTAGACTGCCCTGACATCGAAGATAAAGTAGACAGGTTGATCAATGGTCGAGAAATGACATGTTTAACGCAGAGTAGCAGGATTTAGTACTTCTGACTTGCAGATCGAGAACCACGCAGCTGATACTTTAGTCACTCACATGCGATGTGCACCGTTCGTGCTGGAGCTTTTCTCCTTAACTGAACAAATAGCAATTTGGTCCCACCCTACATCCAGTTCAGCTGAATGCACCGACACGGCATCCACAAACTCCTAGCTCGGGGAACAAAGTTCTGAACAGCTGAAACAGTGATATTCTTGATCAGCTTGACAAAGGTGTCCGTGGAGGGCTGAAGATGTTGCGCAACTTTGTTGCCCGATCGAGATGCTATCAATATCCCCCAAAGGATGGCTGAGGCCGTAGGTTAAATATAAATATATCCTTGCATATCCTCCTAAAAGACAATCTGTAGTCCACATCAATCATCACAAAGAACATATGTTGTCTTTATCCAACCCAAATCAAACAGTTTTCGTCATGTAAATCAATCCAATATGGGTGTAAGACTCTCGTATACAGGCGCTTGAAGTCTGACTGACTACTACTTCAAGGTCCAACCAATCTCCGCCTGCATTGTGAACCGCAAGAGCACAGTTTTCTACGTCGACAAGTACGGCTGGGTCCGTTTCTTTAGCATCAAGAACGACGATGACCTCGAAGAAACAGCGGCAGATGGGCGCGTATTCTACGGTGATGATATCCTCACGATTGGGGGGGAAAAGATCAAGTCAACCACCAAGGACCTCGTGGCGCTCTCCTATCCGTTGGCAAACTCTGATATAATCCGGGTACGTAGCTATTTTCTTGGTTGTCAATGTCAATCTTTCAAGTGCTAACACTTCTTTTCTAGAGTCGATTGTTTTACTCGGACGACCAAGGAAACTTACAGGGGTTCGAGAAGGAGGGCTCTCAAGATTGGACTGCGAGCGGTATCAGCGAGCTCAATGCCAAAGTCATGAAGGATACTTCTATCACGGCCCTGGTGAGCCCCACCTCGGACGCGATCAAAGTATACTACTTCAAAGATGGAGTCACCGAGAGGCCTTATGTCGCCTGGTGGTCTCCGAGTGTCGGCAAATGGCTAACGGAGTCGACTTGATCATCTTGATCATCTTGAACGATGTTGGAAGAGGAGGACTGGGAACGTCAAATTGTAATAGCGAGCGAAACAGGACCTTCATTACCAAGTGGGACTTGTCCGTGTAGTTTAACGATGATGAATGCGGCGTTATTCGGAGAAATCAATCAATGATGTTTTTTTTATATTCTAATAATTCTTTGCTGAGGCGTCTGCGAGCATGTATCAATGATGTCTGTCACGACACCAAAGCCCAAACTGTTCAATGACTCAACAAAAGCTTACTTTGGAAGAGTATGGACAAGATAAGACAGCTTAACAATAGACTAGAAATCGACGACGACCAAGGTTTGGCTGACGATCGCCGCTAATAGAGCGCAGTATCGCTACGCACCAAGGATATTTACTCGTTGAGACGAAGGCCCCGGACTGTGTGCAGTCTGCGCCCATTTTGCGTAACTCTACATGGGTCAACAGGCACACGGTTGATCCAACAGTACCATCCCGGTACGACGACTGCCACAAGCTCGTACCCCATCAGCGTTTATGAAAGTTCCGGTGAACTCTTCTTGCACACCTGGCATCCAGATATTTTACACGCTGTTCATGGGACATACAACATTTAGGGACAAGAAAACGTCGTACGGATGCAGGTACTTATCTATATGAACGATGATACGTGAGCTCCGAACAGCGATTAACCAGCTATTACGAATTGAGGTTGTTAGACAATGATGATTCCACGTACTACCTGGTATCCCACAATGCCTCTATGTGCATGTGGTATTCCAGCCTCTTGCATGGAAATGACCCATAAGAGAGGCACAACTGTTACAGTCCCCACTATTGCGTATCCACATGACGAACACCAGCCCTAAGGATATTAGAAACGTCAATACCGGCGAAACGAAGACGCGGCTTTTGGACACCCTCTGACACTACCTTTTTCAACCTACAAGTACGGCTCAACTAACCTCTCGCCATCCTTTTGACAAAACCATTTCCCTGTAATCTACGCGTATCTCGCAATATATATCGCTATCCACTATTACTGCTTACCTTAATGCGCATGATTGTGGTGGAAGCTCAAATCCCCAAACAGCGTTGCGACAAAGATACAAATGATCTGGACTGTCGGATTGAATCTAGCAAGGCGATTATAATGCGCGCGGAAGACCTAATAGTGGCGAGAACTTCATCAACACTTTAGACTGTATTTCTATGGCCGTCGAAAACGTCATCGCGATATACTTCGTCAACGATCGTATCATCGCTCTTCGTGTCCGCTTCGCATACGACCTCGTCAACAACTGTGTCAATTCTTCCTGTCGTAGATACGCCAACTTGGTCTACAACTACGCGATCACTCCTCGTATCTGTCCTGAAGACATTAACTTCTGAGGCCTCCGCCCTAACGTCCCCGCCCTACCGTCCGCCCGAAAGCTCAATTGAGCCTGCGACGGAACACAACAAGTTAGGGTCTGGCCCAATTGTAGGCAATGTGGTTGGCGGCCTAATTGGGATGTGGCTATTGGGTGGGATCGTCTTTTTCTTCCTGAGAAGACGAAGAAGGAGAGTAGAGCGACATAGTCCACTAGCTGTGAAAGATAAATTGATGGAGAATAGTAACCTACCTTGTCATGATGCCATGGTTCTAGAGGGATGGAGAAATCTTCCCGAACTGGCTGGCGATCAAACGAGATGGAGTGATCTTCCCGAATTAGATGGGACTGAGATGACGAAGTGACGGTTGTTCTTCGTGTTAAAACTGGACTTGTTTTGGTATATGATTACCCCGTGCTACTGTACATGATGATGTTGCGCAGTGGTCACGTCCTGCACCTTCTTACCAGATAGTGTACCCTCCATCGACGATGATCTCACTTCCAGTCACATAGCTACTCGCATCACTCACCAACCACACAGCCGCGCCTCGGAACTCATCCGGCTTCGCAATCCTCGCCATCGGAATATCCTCGACCCACTGTTTGCTCAGCTTCTTCATCTCTTCTCCCTCGTTCGCCTCGGTCTGAATATAGCCCGGCGATAGCGCATTGACCCGGATACCATGCGGCGCCCACTCTGAGGCAAGCGACTTCATCAGGTGCGCGGATGCAGCCTTGGATGCGTTGTATGCCGACTGCTTTTGCGGCCTGTTGACGATGGATCCGGACATAGACGAGACAATGAGGATGCGGCCATCCACTTTGTTGTCAATCGACCACTTGCCAGCTGCTCGGGAAAAGAGGAAGGTACCAGTAAGATTGACGTCGATCATGTTCTTAAAGTCATTGTAGGGGTATTCTTCTGCTGGTGCGCCGCCGGTAATACCAGCGTTAGTGACGAGTATGTCGACCTTGCCGAAATCTTCGACAATCTTGTCCCAGGTTCTCTTGACGCCTTCCTCGGACGAGGTGTCGCATTCGTAGGCGTGGACTTTGGGCTTTGGAAGACCGGCTTTCTTCGCATCCTTGATGAGTGAATTTGCAGCTTCATCCGCGTTTTCTTGCTTCAAGTCGACGATCGCTCCATGAGCTCCCGAGAGAGTGAAAGCGGCAAGGATTTGATGGCCAAGGCCTTGAGAAGCACTAGGAGTGGTCAAAACGCAATGGCGAAAGGCTGCGAAGGCGATGTTGTCGCTTACCCAGTTACTACATTTGGTCAGCAAACAATACAGTCGTGGCCACTATGTTACTTACCGACGGCAACTTTGCCTTCTAGTGAGAACTCAGGTAGTGTCCTGCGTTGGCCATGAGTAAAACGGAGTGTGCATTTTGAAATGAGAGAGAGCGCCAAAGATGTACGAGAAAGAATAGCGCGGGAAACATACGGCGGCATCTCGGAGTTGTTCCTAAACGGCTCCAGATGTTATTTCAAGGTACCCACAGTGTATGAACGGCGTTTAAGTACTTTGACGACAATGAGGCTCAAGTTGCTCAGCGATAAGGTACGTGGGATATGGATACTGTTGTTTATCTTGTAATTACGTCATTCTGGCGTAGGTACCTGCTCATGTAGAATGCGCCCTCGGAGGACTCATGTAAGGAAGAATATGAGACAGCAGCAGCAGGGTATCGACGACGTTGTGTTACAACATTATGATGTGGTAGCCACGTGACGAACGATCTGGTGTTGACCATGCAATGCGTGAGGAAGACAAGCCGAGACAAGTTCATGGTGACAACGAGGAACCAAATGAGGATGGAAATGGATTGATGATTGTATCGAAACCTGTCAAACTCCCCTTCCGCGCTAAGAACTCCCTTCAGATTCAGTCCAATGACCGCGATGTACAGGTGGTGGTTCTTGGTCCTTTACATGACGACGCACCAGCAGGACTCGTCGCAGCCGCAGCAGTCGCACGACTCGCCGCAGGAGAGGACGGGCTGAGGCTTGATGATGGAAGAGACGGAAGAAGCGACGCTGCCAGGCATGTTGATGGTGTTGTAAGGACGTTGGAGATGTATCTGGGGACGTAATTAGCCTTCGCACGATGATGAGAGGTCAAGTACTTGCAGCTCTTACCGAAAGAGATAGGTGGATGATGGGCGAGTTTGATCTGGCCGACAGAGACTTCGAGACCGAGTGTAAGAATGGCGTGTAGGGGGAAAGCTGGTTTGTTGTGGAATGGTAGATGCTGTGACAAGGCCGGGCAGCGACCCTTTATACCTAACCCGATGGGAAATCACTTGACAGCCCCAAGCTTGATTGCCTGCGATACCAGAACCGTAATAGTCGTCTGTAAGCCCTCGTCATCCGCGCAGGTCGGTCGTATACTCATCGAGACAAGGTCTGGGGCATGCATGTCACAGCCAACACCTGGCCGCTGTGGCTCGCTCGATTGGTCGTGGAAGCTCCGCGCACCGCCTCATACCCATACTACCGTTTCGATAAAGCCTCGATCCCGATCTTAAATTGCACAGCTGAATGAATGAGCGCAGGAGCGGTGGCTCAGCTCGTACGGTGTGGTACTCCGCGAGAAATAACTGGCTCCACGTCGGTGGTTTTCGTAACTAACCGGCATCAGACGTGTCGGCCCCTGCATGCTGACAAGGGGGACTGCGTGGCTAAGCTCCACCCAAGCTTTGTGGCGCTAGAAAATGTCTCACAAAATCAAGGCATAAGCTTTGCCAAGCTCCAGTCAAGCGCTTGGCTGTGAAGGTCGTTACAGGGGCCAACCCAGATTAGCTCTCTAACTGGCGCATTGAGTTTGACTGTGCCACAGGAGTGGTCGATGAGTGATGAAGCATGATGTCGTTGTGCAGTGGCTGCGTAAGCTTTTTGCAGGGCTGGGCGCGTTGTCAGCGGATGTGCGGCATAGAATGAGGAGCGAAGATACCAGGAGGTCCTGTTCTGGTATCTATCGCCCGACCATATCGGAAATGACAAAGCCTGTTCTAACCCTAGTGTGGCGCTGGCTGGCAAATGCTATCATGGCTAGCTGAACGATTACGGGCCGGCGGAGTAGCTCCGGTTCTCTCGAACTGATATTTAAAAAGCTCTCGTTTTAAAGCGAGCAATACAGCTAGCTTCTGCAGTGTTCACTTTGGGCGCGACATCGCATAGGGCATATCGTGAGGTATGGGGGTATACAGAGTTGTTTGAAAATCAGGGTGGAGTGGGTTGATACAAGATATCAAGTTTTGCTCGGATAACACGGAAATAACCTCCATCATACTTGCTCCTCCCCAATTCCTATAACATAACGTCATAATGCAACGGCCTTCCAAGCTTGCCTACTCTTTCGTCCCATATTCCGTATCTCAAAGAAAAGGGTGATGTAAGGGCGTCCTCTCAGCTTATACCTATGTCCGCTCTCAGTTACTGCGGGGTGCTTCGCGCACGACCACCCACTAATCTCGATCTTCATGCTGTACTATTGCAAACTATCCGGTGTTCCCATTACCAGAGTGATCGCGGAAATCAGTTGATAACACATCTGGACATTTGAATGAAACGCCAAGTTGTTAACCCCGCCAATGAAGATCTTCTGGCTGAGTATGCGCACGTGGGGCTGCAGCCAAGGAAAAACGTTCTCATCAACCTCACGCTGACAATAGGCCCCAATGCTTCGCGATCTCATTTTGCTGCCAGCTCAAACGACCTTTCACAGTTTAAGTCATTTTCGAGCGCATTCATCCCAGGAGAATCTAATGAGCTATTGCCAGTCGTTGAGTGTACTTTGAAAGCGGAGATATTTGTCAATCATTGCAGTTGAAGTCAGCAACAGTAACAACCACACGATCATTAGCTAGGATGAATAGTTAGTGTGTAATACTCCGCACCATGCTGGGGCAGATAGAACACACACCTCAATGATGGAGTCGTCCGGTACGCTCGCTCTCAAGTCACCTTCATTGGGACCCCAACTCAACATGCGCAGAAATGCAGCGCCCTTCCAACCGCGAAATCCGCATCCTAGACCTCTTACCGGGGTACTGGACCTCTCCAATTATCTGCTCCCTCCGAATCGTTCACTTAGACGTCCACGCGTCGTACGAGGCTCTCTCGTACGTCTGGGGCTCCTCACCCCCAACCTCAGAAACCACTATAGTAGTATCCGGACGCCCTGTCGCCATCACTCCAAACCTCTACTCCGCACTCCGAAGGCTGAGGTATGGAGATAAAAAGAGAGCGCTTTGGATCGATCAGCTGTGTATTAACCAATGGGATATAAAGGAGAAGGCGAGTCAGGTGTCGCTGATGAGGGATATCTATAGGAATTGTGCACATTGCGTTATGTGGTTGGGGGAAATCCCCGACAAGCCTACTCAGGGTTTTGGTCAGGAGGACGCAGAAGCAGTCTTTTACTTCATCAGATGGGTAGCAGACAAAGACCTCACGCCGCCATCTGAACTACTCGGCAAAGTAGTTATCAATAACCCCCCCTCGGACCATCGCGAGCTTCCAACTCTCTTCCGCAATACCCCAAAAGGTGAGGCAACGCGGAAAGCCTTAGCCGCATTCGCAATGTATGGGAACCCCTGGTGGAGCCGCATCTGGACGATACAAGAGTCCATCTTGCCAAAATCAGCCGACTTAGTTTGGGGCAACCTTTCCATGTCGCGGCAAGATGTGATTACTACAGCACGGCGGCTGAAAAACGGACCGCGCGGTCAACTGGCTTCTTTCTCATTTGCATTCCAGGCGCGGCGTAGACGGCACGATGAACTCCTCCGCTGCTTACTATACCCTGTGCATGGATTCCTGCATTCTCAAATTGGCGAAGAGCCGCTAGATTGTTTCATGCGGTGGCGGCATCGGCAAGCTACAGATCCTAGGGATAAAGTTTATGCGCTGTTGGGCTTACTTCCTGCGGGGGTGCTGCCGAGTGCTCAGCCTTGCAGTTACTTCATTTCTGCCCCAGAGTTGTTTGCACAGGTTACGTTGGATCTTATTAGGCATGAAGGGGGACTCAGACCATTGGTAGCCTCCAGTGAGATGATACATGTGACGGCAGGGTTACCCAGCTGGGCTATTGACTTTGCGTGTTCGAATCGCGTGGGGAAGAGGCAGCTCAAGTGGTGGGGCCACTCGCATCGATATGGACAGTTCTCGGCTTGTGGGAAGAACGATCTAGCATTCACCGTCTTAGATGCAGGGAAGACGCTTTCCTTGACTGGAGTTTTCGTCGATGAAGTGCTCAAGGTCAACGGGGTATACACCGTTGCTGACGATGAGCCTCTCATCAGATCTAAATTCTTTGAGATTATATCGAGCGCCGAAGAACTGCTGGAACGTTACCTCGCAGAGCGACCAGAACCGTTATATCCTGCAGGAGGACGGTGGACCTCGGCACTGTGGCAGACTATGTTAGGCGATCTGGTCATGGACGAATTCCCTCTCGAACGCGTCAAAGATGAACATGAGAGCCTATTCAAGAAGGCTAGGGACCGGCTCGCGCGAGGTGAGCCCGAGATACCAGATGGCGTTCTTGAATCGCTTCAAGGTATGATTCCGAACCACGCCTTCTTCATCACTCAGTCGGGCTATATAGGGATTGGGCCGCCTCAAACTCTGCCAGGAGACCAGGTCTGGGTTTTCCACGGAGGGAAGGTGCCATTTGTTATGCGAAGAATGGAGAAGGAAGATCGAAGTGATGAGATCTGCTCGCTGACTTTGGTGGGCGATGCGTATGTTCATGGCATCATGGACGGCGAGGCAGTAAAGGCCGGTTATCGGGCACAAACTGCTTGGATTTACTAAAAGTAAACGAATCGCATATTATCAACACTGACCTATCATCGAGGAAAGCCACGACTAATTATTTGGCAACAACCCTTAATATGCTAACCTACAATATACACAGTGCGTCCTACTGAAGGCACTTCTTCGCCATCCATCGCAAACAGCATCCAGTACCCGAGGAGCGCGACACCAGCATCATCCGGAACCCAGGACCGGATGGTTTCACATTTATAATTCCGGGCCTGTGGGCAAGTTTGACTACGGCGACTGCGGCCCTCCTAAGATCACGGCAACCGCCAATTCGCTCCTTTTCGACGGTAATCAGCTGCAGATACCTGCTTATACACTTTTCCAGCGAGATCGAAACGATGCGGCTGATCCATTGTCAATGTTCTGGTATGACCCCGAAGTCGACGGAACTTGGTACAAAGATCTCCCACTAGATAAGGCTTTCTCCGATTCTCGAGGTGCATGGTTTTCAACTAGGTCTTCTTGGACTGACCCTAACGCACTGTTTTGTGCCATGAAAGCGGGACAGCTTACCGGACATCAGACACGTAAGTCGAGTTGTTTGAAACCCCTCAACCCCCGTGATTTACTAACGAGTTAGATGGTAACCTTGACGCCGGCGACTTCGTTCTAGAAGCCATCGGTGAAAAGTGGGCAGTCGAGCTTTGCCATGAAGATTACGACTCTCCTGGCTATTTCTCGAGCGAGAAGATGGACAGTCAGCGCTGGAAATATTATCGGTGTGGAAGTAAAGGCCAGAACACTCTATTGTATAACCAGTCAAATCAGCTTCTAACCGCGTCCCCTACTGTAAAATTTCAAATTGGCGAGAATGACACTGCTTCATACTGGATCGCGGATCTAACTTCGGCGTATGAAGGTGTATCGAGTGTGAGGCGTGGGTTAAGGCTGTTGAACGGGAGGACTGCCACGCTTATGCAAGACGAGATTGTTGGTGCTGCGGTTGGGAGTCAATGGAAGATGCACACGACAGCGAAAGCCATCCTGAGCGAGGACAAGAAGATAGCTGGTATGTTCGTCATCCGATCCACACACTCACCCGCATAAGAAAGACAATCTAACCAAGAATGGAGAACTTCATTTGAACAAGAAAAGGCTTACTGTCTTCCTTCAATCACCAACCACTGCATCCTTCAGCGTGGTACCATCGGTGAGCTTGAAACAAGCACCATTGCAGTTCGATGACAACACGGATTGACCGAACCAAAATACGAGCGTCCACATGATCGACGTACAGAAAGGCAACGGAACTATAGCGATCATTTTCCAGCCAATGTGGGAGCATGCTCAGAAAGCTATGTCGATTCCACCACTGGTACCACTCGATTACTGGAGCTTGTCGTCGCACCGAGCTTTAGTAGTTTGATCTATGCACAGAACGACCAACCAAAATAACTTGCTCCCGAGATCCTATTACGTCTCCTGGTAGTCTATATATAGTGGTTAGACACTCCTAAGCTGTAGAATCTTTTAATCCATAACTCTGCGACCCCGTGCTCCATCGCAGGTACAACATAGGTCGGCAAAAAAGAAACATACAACAGTGGGGCTTCGGTAGTGGTCACCCACCTACCTACTAGTCCACCGGTATCTTGCTTAAATAGGGCTGAGCGAACGGGAAGCCTTGCTCTCAAGATCCTGTGGTCGTATGTGAAGAATATGTCTCCTGGTAGTCTTTATATAGTGACTTGTTTGTTCCTGAGCCGGGGAAAATTTGTACATTCACCCCATATCGAGTAACAGAGCTAGAAGGTATGAATCAATACGTATAAAGCAAAGAGCTGATTCCGAACTTTCAATGAAAATAGAATGCATTATTCATAATCTTCATACTAGAAAGTCATATAGTTTTCTTAACGCCACTTCGCATTGTCGCGCACAAACTGCTTGGATAAAGCAAAGGCAAAGAGTGCTATGCCAATGCCAGAGCAAAAGGAATTACTATCGCAGAAAGACGGAAGCTCTTGTTTACGCTTGCTAACATTATCCAATTTAGTGAGCACTAGGTGTTCTTAGCGATGAACGAATCGCTGAATTCGCCGCACTAGACTTCTGCTTTCGATCTCTTAGGCGTATGTCCCACCGTACAGGGCTAAACAACCCTACGAGAGTCCGTGGGCCTCTGGCCAACAGCACGGAATCGTTGCTTTATCTGTGTAAGTTGACGCGGGTCATTCCTCAGGATGGCCCAGTATCGCGTTGCTGAGGTTGTTTTCTCTGCCTCCAGACATACGACGGTGTTTCTGTATCCTTGCGGGTTTGTTTCCATTTCAATTTCGCAGCAAATCTTGCGATACATCAGGTCTCGTACTTCGCTGGGGTCCGGCCACTTGTGATTGTTCCAGGCGCGATTCAGGCTTCTGGCGCGCTGGATGCGCACGTCACTTGCTTCGGCAATTCCGTCTTCAAATACTAGGCTGTCGTACTGTGAGACGATGATGCTATTACCGGGTTGTTTACAGGCACGACAGAACCAATCATGGCCACTGTAATCTTCGTCGAGACCCACGCACTCCTTGTGATACCAGCCAATTGTGCAGTTCACTGCATCACATAAGATCATGTTCCCACTCTCTGGCTTTTGACACACGCACCACAGTTCGTTCGCGCTTTGAGCTGCATCAACGAGTGTTTGAAGGCCGAGTAGCTGCTCAAGAGGTTGGAAATAGTTCTGTGCCCCCGTGTCGTCAGTTTTCCTACTCTTCAACGGAATGATAGCGCAAAATTGTATGTCGGGCATAGTGCAGTATCCATCAGTAGCGTTGAAGCATTTTTGCCAAACGGAGGCCTGGTCCTTGTCGTACCTGAAGTCGGTCCCGATCTTGTCTGGCATTCTCGCTCTTTCTTCACGTACGATCTTCTCAAAGTCCTGCGATCCCCAGTTTGAGCAATTGAATATGACCAGAGGCGAAAGCACGAAACCTCCGGTATTGACTCGAATCACCAAAAGATCAGCACAACAGAGTCTACGGTGGAGCAGCCATATGAAGCCATCCTTCTCAGGAATGAAGTAGGTCTCCAAAGAAAGCAGTCGCATCCCTTGCATAAGTTGCCTGTTGATTTCCGCTTCAGAAGTATCTGTTCCTGCGCGTTGCAACTTGAAGGTAGATCGTGCCGAACCAATCATAGATACGCCAGACGCATGAATTGATCGGAAATTCCTTGTGTTGATGGCCCGCTGATGCTCCAATAAATTGGTTTTCAAGCCACGTAGAATCCTCCCTTTGCTTCGACTCTTGAGGATTCGTATGCATGCTCCAGCAAACGGTTTGTATTGGTATTGACCCCATAGAGCAATGATGTCTACCATATAGAGAAGCTGGAGGGCCTTTGTCTGATTGGCACAGTCGCCGGACCAAAGCAGCCGAAACAGCTACTTGTGAGTCAGCCGTCTAGTTGCGCAGTGTCATGCTCCGAGAACTTACATAAATGTTCTTATTTTTCCTCGCTGATGGCTGGATATGACAAGCATAGACTTTCCATTCAGATCCTATACTCACGAAGTGGAAAACGAGCGGTTCCCATTCGATTCTGGCCCGCTTTGCTAAGTCTCGTTGCCACTCAAGAATCATCTTGACTTTGAGGGCATTCTGAGCTACTGGGTTACCTTCTGAGGCCCTCTTTGCTTCCCAGATTGCGAATGGGAAGGTGACCGATAATTGGCTCATGCGTTGCACATGGTTTCCTCTTTTGGGTTTTGGGAAAGCGAATAATGGCTTAATATAGCCCCCATTTTCGAGTTTGTGGAGGGTATCATTCCGGAACGGCTTGACCAGGTCGTGTTTCAGGAATTTGTCCATTTCGCTTTGGTCCATGTTGGGCGGAGCGTACCAAGCATGCTCGGACCAAGCAAGGAGACCGATAGTAAGATCGGGGGTCCTATGCTTTTCATCTTCAAACCCAAGGTATCTCAACTTGGCAATGGCAAAGTTAGGAATATTCGAATGCACTTTACTAGGCTCTGGTCAGCTAAACGACAGCGCTCTTCTCATATGGACCGTTCAAGAACTTACCACACATCGGCGTCTTCTGAATTCTGATCGTCCCCGTGCACACCGCGTATCTCATTCTCGAAAGCTCTTTGGCTTCGGATATTTAGCAGTGGTCGACTACGGAGCGGAAAGTGCTTGCCGCAAATGAAACTATGATAAGAGTCAAGGGACAATACTATGGCCAATGTCAGGGGCGAAACTGCTCACCAATGATGGTGTCGTTTCCTGCTATACACTTCTTCAGCCTCTCTATTGAAGCGATAGAATACAATCGGTTGCTGAACTTCTACCCATTTTTCCTCGAGGTCGTCGGGGCGCTGATAATCAAGACATGCTGCTGCCAGTTTTTTAGCCTCCCATTTCAGCTCCGACTCATATTGCATCACAGGTGTGGCTTGAACGGAGCGATTCCCTTCAGGCGTGCCGCCAAAATAGTCCCATTCTAATGACTGCACATCCAAGATTAGGTTGAACAAATCCTTTAGCCGTCGGGGACAATCAGCTAGGCCGTTTGGAGTTCCGTCTCTTCTGAAATGGATGCCATAATCATCCAATGAAGTACAAGCCATTGGAAAAGTTGTTGCAAAATATTGATAGTTGAAGGATGTGGAAGAGCTACGTCAACTTCGTTTCGAGGTAGGGTGATCTTATTATCTCATTGCACAGGGCGAGGAAGGCGCCAGGCTACTGACTACTCGATCATTGCAATTTCGGTTCAGTACGGTCAGTTAGGTTGAGCACATGTTACCTTCCTTTTATGGAGCAACTGTGCCCCTATGGTACATACAGTTTCAGCCCCGTGGCGCAGATGGCGGTTTTAGAGCCCTCAACCGAGTAAGTGTTTGGGGGCGCCATATGCTCCGTGCCCTAATCATCCAACAAGTGACAACAGAGTAATCAGTGCATGGTTCTTCTTGCGGCACCAAAGCACAAGTTCGCCAGAATCTCATGTTTCAACCTATCTTTCAGCCACAAACACTAGGCGCTACCAACTAGCGTCTTTACGTCGCGTCCTCATGGGCCATGAAACATGGGTTCTACACAGGAAGTATTGATTAAGAACTCAACGCTAAAAAGGTATGTAGTTTTACCAACGCCAGCTTCGTAACAGACTCGACTCGACAGAAAGATGACAGACAATCAATCTTTGTTTCATGTTCATATGACCTTGGAAGCTCCTGTCAGCTCCTAACCTCAACTGATCTCCAATTAATTTACAAGTCCTTAGCGACAGCTTCCAACGCCTCCTTAAAAATACCACACGCCTGGCTCAAGTCTTCTTCGCTTATCGTCAGCGGTGGGATAAAGCGCAGCACGTCAAAGACTGAGGTGCTAAGGAGAAGCATGTTCCGCTTGACGCATTCTTGGACAACCTTGGGCGCTAGCTGTGGCTGACTTTGTCCCGACGCAGTGTTGGATGAGTCGCGCTGGAGCGCCGGGTTGGCAAACTGTAGACCAACCATCAAGCCGCTTCCTCGAATGTCTTCGATCAGGTTCCCGGCTTTGGTACCTGATGCCTTCAGGTCCTGAAGGAAGGAGAAGAGCTGCTTGGAGCGCGCAGCAACGTTGTCGAGTACCTTTTCTTCGCGGAACGTTTGGATCGTCGCTGTTGCGGCGGCGCATGCAACCGCATTACCAGCATAGGTGCCACCCATCGAGCCAGGCTTCTGGAGATCCATGAGCTTCTTGCTGCTCGCAATGCCTGACAGCGGAAAGCCATTGGCAATGCCCTTGGCGAAGACCAGCACATCTGGGCGCACGCCAGACTCCTCGATAAACCACATATGTCCTGTGCGACCCATGCCCGACTGGACTTCATCGACGATGAGGAGGATGTTGTTTTCGTCGCAGACTTTCCTCAGGCCTTGCAGGAATGCTGGAGGTGCAGGAACGTAGCCTCCTTCACCTAGAACCGGCTCTAAGATGATGGCGGCGGTATCTGAGGGAGATGTCTGTTGTTGTAAGGTAAGCTTCAATTGTAGCAGTGCCTGCTTTACAAGCTCGTCGGTCGGTGTGTCTGCAGGAACGCCAAACTGGCTGTAGTATGGAAACGCCGTCGCGAATACACCACCCATCAATGGGCCGTGGCCCTCGCCATATATAGTCTTGGAGCGCGTCATCGAGGCTGTCGCGTTCGTGCGGCCGTGGTAGGAGCCCTGCATGACGATGATGTTGGGCTTGCCGGTCGCGGCGCGGGCCAGCTTGACGGATGCTTCAACTGCCTCGGCGCCCGAGTTCCAGAAGAAGACGCTATCGAGTGAGGGATCGGGAAGGATGGGTAGTAGCTCTTTGATGAGGGCGATCTGCGCCGAGCTGAAGCCAATGTTGACTTGGGCGTGGGTAATCTTGCTGCATTGTGCGGCGGCGGCGGCGCTGACCTTGGGGTGACAGTGGCCGAGGTTCACGACGCCGATACCAGCGGTCAGATCGAGCAGCTTGACGCCCTTGTCCGTGGTTATGAATGTGCCCTTGCCCTCGTCGAAGACATGCTTGGTGAGACGGCCAATGCCCTTTGCAATGTGCTGCTCGCCAAAAGCCGCCGTGTCCATGTCGGAGGACGCTGGTTGTGTGCTGGAAAAGGATCGTAGCCGCGTTCGACCAGGGCGCGAAAGGACGGGCACAAGGTTGCGCACAGCGGACGAGGAGCTTCTGGGTATCATGGTGGCGGGTCGTTTGCTATTATGATGGTGTTCGAGGCAGATGTTATTTAGATATTTGGGGTTTTGACAATGACACCGCCTGACGTAGGGTAGCTCTTATCTCCGAAACTAGACGCCGTACACGCGCTTGACGCCGCGAGGATGAGTGCCGCGAACTATTACGTTAACAACACAAACTCGTTGTCTTTCTCTATCCTCTAAAGCCTCTGAAATGATATGCTGAATGCTCGGTAACAAACATGTCATGACGACGGTAAAGGACAAAAGATGAGGTGGGTGGCTTATCCAATCATGTGTGAGTAGCAACCTACCGCTCCAGCCGGCATCAAAACACCTTCCAGACGAGTGTGCTAGCGTACAGGATTGCAGATAGCCTAGTCCTACGCGTGGCGCGGGTTTTATAGCTATTAATCGCTAGGCCTATCTTTGCGTTGTGGAAAGGTAACCCCCAAACCCGAACGCAGGACCACAAAGATAGCAGATGGCAAGAGATCTTGCTTCAGATCTGGACAACATCGTCAGTATATTTGTCACTCATCCGTCTCCTGGAAGATGGCTACTACTCCCCGATACTATATGCAGTGCATTAATGCAAATTGCAGATACTGGACTAAGTACCATATCCCCTCGGCAGAATATCGTATTTCAAGCCGAATAGCCACGATCAAGTAGACAGCGAACTTTCTTTCTTTCGTTTTACTTTGAGGAACTCAACATCACATGAACGCAGCGGAATTCTTCCGCAAGCGATATGCAACCATGACTCACGAGCTCCTCCAATGCCGAGGGCGCCTTCGCAACACCATAGCGGACTATGTTGATGTGGACTCCAATATCAACAAACATTGATCACCATCCCCGCTAAAACAACCACAGTCATGTCCCAATCCCCCCGTCTCACCACCACTCCCGCACCTCTTGAGCACCAAGCAACCTCCACTCCCCTCTCCCCCACCCTCTTCCTCCTAACCCTATCGCCTTCCAACAAAGCCGAAATCTTCGCCTCCGCCCTATCCACCCTCTCCCCCGCCCACCACTCATCCAGCCTAATCCTCCAGAACCTCACGGCATGGAACCCCTCCGCCGCAGCCCAATTCACCCAACGCTCCGCCTCCACCATCCTCGACACGCCCTTCCGCCTGATCTTCCCCCAGTCCGCACTCCCGTATTTCGATGAGACGGGCTTGTATGTGCGCCAGTACCTCGCAGTGTCGTACTGCTGGCGTTCGGAACCGTTATTGCCGGATGGTAGTCAACGGCATGACGTCTGGCCGATCGGGAAGAATTTCGTCGATGCGATTCTCGCGGAGAAAGACGATATGCATCCGCGCGTGGGCATTTGGATGGATCAGCTGTGTATCGATCAGACGTCATCTGTCGATAAACAAAAGTCTGTAGCGGCTATGGATATCATCTACAAGTCCTGCATACGGCTTGTCGTCTTGCTAGACGATGTGTTTCTCTCCGCCGCAGAAGCAGCGCTGCATGAGAAATACGATGTTACGAAGCGCACGTTTAATAAGACGTGGAGACCTGAAAGCGAGGAGGAAAGACGCGTATTTGCGAGTTTCTATACGAACGTTAATAGGGCGAGGTGGTGGGAACGAGCGTGGTGTTTCCATGAATTCAATGTTCATGAGCCGTGGAGTGAGCGGCGGAAGTGCGAGTTGCTGCATAATGCTACGTTTATTCTCAATGCGCCTGAGGGGAGGACGGTGAGTATTAAATGGGTCAATCTTGAGCTGATTATGATGAGCGGGATGTATGCACTGCCTGACAATATAGGCGATGTGTTAGGTGGCTTCAAAGGTCAGGGAATATTCACTGGCCGTGGTGGTGCTAGCAGTGGAGATGGTGAAAGGGAAGACGGGTGGAGGACCAGTCTGATGGCGAAGCATAATGGCGTGAGCCAGAAGGGGTGTATGTTCTTGACTGATCGGCTGAGTATCATGATTAATATGTGTGGGCTGGGGCTTGCGTATGTCGGACGGGAACTCAGGAGCAGGGAAGAGGTGCTATATCACAGCGTTTTACTCGCGCTTGCCGCGGGAGAAACGTACCCGCTGAGTATGATGGACGGGAAGTCAATCACGTTGAATGGACGACCGACGTGGCTGGCCCCAAGCACCGTAGCGACCGATACCTCGATCCCTAGGTTCAAACTCGGGGGCATCAAGGGTATTCGCCGCGTATCAGAACAGGAAATAGAGCTAGATATGCTCTTCCTCACTGGAGCCTGGGAAAAGGTCGAGCAAACAGATCTCACACCTACATTCGAGATCTTTCCTGAGACGATACCGACTACCCAACCAGCACGACACATCTCAGACCTGCAGCTCAAAGCCACAATGAACGACCACCCCGACACCTTACTCGACGTTCCCCGCCGCCGCTTCCTCGCAGGCTGTATCATGAACGGGCATTCCTTCACCGCCCGGCTCTGGACACAGCTGAAACGCGAAGTCGTAGTACCCAACTACAACGTCGGCGTGTTCAAAGACCTAGCACCCAACCCTTCTCTGCAAACCGCAGCGCAGATCTTCATGGCAAAACTCCTCCCCATCTCGGCCTTACTATGCATCCCGCCACCCTCTTCCTTCACGCTCGAAGACGCGGCCCTCTTCTTGACGTGGCTCACCGACCCGCGGTCAATGTACTACATCAGCGTCTATACATACCGCGTCCAGTGTACCCTCGACGGTCGCCGAGCTTTCGTCACTGCCATGGCTGTGAATGAGCACTTTGGTGACGGGCCGCCGGGGGAGCTACGCGCTGCTGTGCCGACTGATTTGCTGGATGCGACGTGTATACCGTTGAGGGTGTGGTTTTTGCGGCCTGGAAAGGGAGAGAAGGGAGAAGACAGGTGGAGACTTGTGGGGAAGGCGTTGTTGCTTGGTGAGCCAGACTTGATGAGTGAGGCGAAAGGGAGGGAGGGGAGAGAGGACGCTGTAGTGTCGTTGAAGAGGACGGTTGTTAGTGGGTGATAGTTGAGTGTATACTTCCACGGCGAATCTCTATCGTCGAAAATACCTTAGATGTTTATCTGAGCTGTCAGGTAAATATAACAAGAAAGAGGAATAGAATTCCCATATAATGCCGCTAACCTAACCTAAAAACACCTTGCTGGCAAAGCAAAGCAAGCAAGTACGCATACACAAGCGCCTACCCTCCTCCTCCATCATCACGCATGACTTTTCCTTTACAAAATCCAAGGTCAAACCAATCAGCAACGGCCCTTGATGTGCTTCCTGAAGCCGAAGCCTTTGTCCGGTTGCAACGCGCCAGTGGGGTCTTCGCCCAAAGGCAATTCACATCCACATCTAGTTTTGAATACTTCAAGACCTCGCCTCCTCAAGCTCAAGTTCAAGCTCCCTAATGCGCTCGTCCTTCTCGCGGTCCGATGGCCCTTGGGAGCCCAGCTTAGTCTTGAGCTGGCCAACTTCGCGCAAGAGGAGTGCAATCTGGTCAGATTGGTCAGACATGACTTTGTTCTGATGCTCGAGCTGAGACTTGATGTCTCCTAGTGCGTCGCGGAGGGCGGATGCGGGACCGCCAGAGCTTGGTGCTGATGAGGTGGTAGGAGCGGGAGTTGGCGCTGGAGTGGGTTCTGCAGGAAGCGGCGTGGACTTGGCTTGCGCAAGGGTAGCGGCCGGCGCAGGCGTCGGTTTGGCTGGATCTGGTTCCTTGCTGATAACTGGGCCTTTGGTTTTCTCTTCTTGTCGTGCAGCGGTGAAGGCATGACGCTCGATTGGCTTTGGTACCTCCTCAAAGCTCGACGCGCTCTCGTTGTCCGACTCATCGTCCTTGTCCGCAAACTTGGACGCTCCAGCCGCCAGCGAGTCCTTGTTATCCTTCATCGACGGTGGCGGTCCGCGGGACGCTACTGGGGCGGGCGCAGGCTCCGGGGCAGCCTTTGGCGGCTCGGTCTTGGTCGGGGAAGGTTGCGCAGGTGCTGCTTGCTGAGGCTTGTAGTCTGATGCGACCTCCTTAGGCGCCTCACCATCATATACGCTCTCCAATGAGATTTTCGGGGGCAAAGCGGTCTTACCGCCAAACCACTCGGAGGATGTGGTACCAGGCTTGAGACCTGTCGTTGGCGGATAGATGTCGCTCTGGAACATCTCAGATCGACGGGGCACGATGAATGAGATGGGCTCGATGTAGCTGTCATTGACCGTCTTGAAGCAACGGAGTACCTCGTTCTCGTGTAGGTTAATTCCACGCTTGGGAAGGAAGGCGATACCTCGCTGAGGGTCGGGCGATTTGTACTCGGACAAGTACTCGAACTTATCGTTCTCGTATTCGTAGTATCTGATATTGCCGTCACTGTAACAGTCAGTATGGCCAAATTCAGAGCTGCGAATGGACTCACCCTTTGCCCGCGAGGTACAGGCACTGTGTACCGTCGTCCCAAAAAGGCATGCAGACACCAGAAATGGAGTCGAGAATCTGGAAACCACCAATGGGCTCCTTCGGGTTGCGCGTGTCCCAGAGACCCAGCTGACGGTCGCTCATGCGGGAGAAACCGGTCGTCGCAATGCGGTCCGTCTCGCCCATCCACACAGCGCGGCTGTTCTTTGCGCCTGGGTGTCCGGCAACCTCCTGCGCAGGCTTCTCCTGTCGCACATCCCATACACGCAGCTTCTTGTCTCGGCTTGTGGTGACCAGTAGCGAACCGTCGGGGCTCCAGGACAGCGACTGCACGATGTCGTTGTGCTTAAGCGTGAGTTTCGCAGCGCCGGCTTCGACATCCCATAGCTTCACGGTGTAGTCCCCAGATGAGCTGGCAAGGACATTCTCGGCGGCGGTGTTGAAGAGGACATGGCCAACTTTCCTACGCTGCTGTTAGGAGTGAGTCGCAAGTCAGAGCGCACAATCGTACCTCATATGCCCACTCAGCTTCGCCACAGGAGCAACATCAGCCGGCTCCTCTGCATCCGTGTGCAGCATAAAGCCTTCCGGCACCTTCCAGATGAAGACCTGGACATTGTGAGTGTCTCTCCAGCTTAGTAGAAGAATCCAGTCGCACCTTGCCATCGTCGGAGGCGGACGAGATGAGCGAATCGTTGAACGGACTCCTGCGGATATTTAGCGCTGTTCCTGCTCTCCCTCATATGTGCGTGTGCGTACCAGTCGGTGTCGAGAACGGCAGCAGTGTGTCCGCGGAAGAGGGGCATCTGGTCGGGGGCTCGTCCACGCTCATTGATGGGGATAACAGCAAAGGCGCCTCCGCCGCTTGCCTCCCAATTCACTGATACGTATTCCGGATTGGCCTGTGAGGTATGAGCGCGAGTGTCTCGAGGTCGCGTGCGAGGCTGTGCTGACCTTGATCAGGTTCGTGTCCCAGGCATTCTTGGAGATGCGAAGATTGTCGTAGCATTGCTCCTTTGAGTCTGTTAATACCAACTCTGGCAGGGCAATTGTTCTGACCGCACCTTCTTCGTCCCCTTGCCAAAGACGTGGCCTAATTGCCATTGTCAGTCGTAAGCTTAGCTGAAGCTGCTGCTCAATGGGCACCTACGGTACTTGGAGGCTCTCACAAAGCGACCAGCCATTGTTGCCGTTTATAACCAAATTGACTTGAAGATAAGATAGTAATGACTGCCGCGAAGCCCCTGAAGCCGTAGGGGAGTAGACAGCGGAGAGTGTCGAGGGCTGTGCAATGGTTTCGAGGTCGTGTTTCAACATGCAACCCGACCATGGCCGCCGCAAGCGAGCGCCTTGGCAACCCACCCCTGCTAACGCGTCGCCAACGGTTCCTGGTCATCCCAACCTGGCACTCCCTCGCCACGACATCGCCTGATAGTATATACATCCAGAGAGCCCTCTCTAATGTAAAGCTTCGCAGCACTGAGAACTCCCACAACTACCACCAACACGATCAACCCCAAAACGCCCCAGCCTGCTTACCCAGTGATTGCTGTCCTCCAGTGTTGGCATGGCAGCCGTCCTGCACCTCTCCTTGACGTAGAAGAAACGAACCCGGGTAGACCACATACTGCGTTACGCCTTGCGGTCATGGACTGGGAGTGTTGTATGTAAAAGTAGTCGATGTTAGACGTGAGTAGCTAAACCTCGTCGTACACTCTTTGCAATCCTTTTGCCTCCCGCTTTGCATTATCTAAACTCGCAAAGAAATCAATGGCCCCCTTCACCTTCACCTCTGAACATTTGATTCCGATTCTTATCCTGCAAGCACACGCAACCGCTCAATTTCATCAAGGCCCTCTTCACCTCTAAACACCTGACCAGAAGTTTTATCATACAAGTACACATTCTCCTTCCCGCAAGGCCAGTAGTGCCCGCCCTCAAAAACGTTTAACCAATCTACCGGACCGTAAGGCTCTGCGCAGACAACATGTATTTCGTTGAGATTTTCAAAGTCGCCAACTTCGTGGGCTTCACCATGGTAAAACCACTCATCCTCAAAGTTGCGCTCAAACATGAGCCGTCGGAACAAGTGCACGATTGGCCTAAAACACTCCAAAGATGTGAGGCCAATGTCAATCATGTCGATTTCCCAGTTCAGCCAGATGTATCTGGACGTCGCAGCAATCGCACCGTTAGCAAATATTCGAATCTAGCGTACGTGTTGAATTACTTACTGCACTCCAAGTCCTTGCGGGTTGGCTACCTCTGTGAAGCCTTTCTGGTACAGCCCATGCTTTCGGGCTTCCCGGCAGGCGTGGAGCGCAGCGGGCGCCGGCGTGCACGAAACTAGGTAGTCTAGCGGGCGCTTCTTGCCCACGTTCTCGCTAGTGATTCTCCACTCAGGGCTCTTGACTCGAACATCGATGGTGCGGGGCTCGACAGTCATTTCCCATATCTGCATGCGAAGCTCGTACGGGAGGCGAGGAAACGGGTGGAAAGTCGTCATGCTGGCAAATTCCAGGCCAGTTCGTCTACGCGAGATCGATCTTTGTCAGCATACATACCATCGTAGACGAATCTCTATAGGTAAAAGGTCAGTCTCACCAGTTGATAGTCGTGTTATTATCTGACGAGAGGTTGTTCGCCGGGAGGCACGCTAGTGCGCGGCTAGCTATACGCGGCTAGCCATACCTAGTGGCGGCTGATCGGCCGGCTTCCCCGTATCGTGAATGGGAAAGGCCTACCCTTGAAAAGCGAAACGCCGCAGCTAAACGGTCACTGTGGGCGCTGCGGTACACCCTACAAACGCACCAATATACTGCTGTAATTAGACCAGTTGACGCGTGAGAGTCTCGTGCCCCGGTGCTGTTTTGATACCTGCGCCATCTCAATACGACTAATGTGGGGAAGTAGGTCGTGTATTCTATTTACAAAGTAACGTTACTACCGTATAAACTGACTCTGCGTAGAACGTTGCTTAAAGTTGAACAGAACTGTGAGCAACAACCTTTGGGCGATGATTGCAGTCCTCGGTCTCTATGGGTGCTGACGAGAGATACTTGAATACCATACACAGCAGTAGCCAACCCTTGCATCTATCGCACCAAAACACTTGCCTCAATCTTCTCCACTAACGCGCCTATGCGAAGCCCAGGAGCTTCTGTCGTCCCGTGATAATTTCATGGACACTCTCTTGGACCTGCTCAAACCGTATAAACCGGCAGCTTTCGCTCTCAAGGTGGTTGAATAACGATGCTAAGCTTACAAACTCGCGGCTACACTGGCGATTCGGACAATGGTACAGTTTCTCGCTATGAGCAGGCGAGTTTAGATGTTGGTTTAGAGCCCGAACGGTGTTGTACTGTCGGTGGCAAAGGTAACACTCCCACCGGGAGCCGTTCCACGCGGCGTCTGTCGCGTGATACTGGGCAGTGAAGTCCGGGCATGTGAGCAGCTTCTTTGTTATCAAGCCACTCGGATCGCGCTGCCCGATCGCCTGGTAAAGCTTCTCTCGATTAAGGCTCTTGGCTTGTGGGCAGGAGCCAGTTTCGAGGTGGTGCGAAAGACCGCTGGCTGTGGTGAAGGCTGCTTTGCAAAAGGGGCATACTACGTTCTTGCCGCGATGGACGCTAGAGTTGAGGTGCTACGAGTCATCAGTAAGATCCATTGAATGCAAGAGGACAAAGGTACGTAGTAAGCGCTAAAGCATGTGTGACGATCTTACCATTTTTAATTGATTTTCGCTTTCAAATCCTCTGTTGCAAGTTCTGCAGTAACGTCGCGCAAAATGGCCCATAACGTCCATGTGCTGATTAGCATCAAGATGACTTTGAAACTTTCGATCGCAAACATCGCATTCGAACTGTGGTGTCCAATGTCTCGTGTCGTTCATGTGCTGATTGACAGCGTTTTGGCTATGGAACTTTCGGTCGCAAGTCTCGCATTCATACTGGGGCATCCAGTGTCCGGTATCGTCCATGTGCGCGTTTACCGCCCATTGACTGAAGAATTCGTAGTCGCATGTCTGGCAATCATACCGCCGTGCCCAGTGGCTGCGTGCGTTCATGTGCTGGTCCGCGGCATGTTGGCTGCTGAAGTCGCGGTTACATGTCTCGCACTCATATTCACCGTACATGTTGAGAAAGGTGGTAGGCGTAGTAGGGCTGTAAGATTATCATAGACACAGCTCGAACGACAAGAGTAGGGTGGAGGGTGATCAGGGAAGAAACAAATTGAATTCTGTGGAGGATTGTCAACGCCGCATTGCAACAGCAATACGGTCCGTCACAAAGGGACGATAGGACTTCAGCTTTCGGGATTCAGGCAAGAGTGGATGGGGGTGGCACAACATGTGCGTTGGCCAGGTGCCGCCTTAGCGTTACGCCACGACCACAACAAGCAAGCGGGGTGCTCCTTCCCTCTTTCTTGAACGAAGATAAATGCCCAACATTCGTCTGCCGACAGAATCCTTTCTTACAACCTTCGCAGAACTTAGATTCGTGCGGTCGGCTTTCTTTGCGTTCGTAGTATGGCTGCTCCACCACCACGCCTGCCCACTTCTTAAGTCTATATGCGACCCGATCGACATATGACTGCTGGTGTAGCTTAGGCTGCCTAGCTGGTCGCAAGACATGTACCTCTGATTTCACACTTTGTTACAAGTGCAAAGCAGCAGATAACGCTGAGCAACAGTTTATCTAAGACGCAGTGTGCCGATCTTATACGTGCTATCAACTTTTGACGTTTAAGTGCACGCACAGCTCCCACGTAGGTGAACTCGCCGCAGTCAGACTAGAGTGACTTTGTCTTCGCCTTCAACATGAACACGAGTGCGGCACAGCTTGATGATACTGCAGCCTGTCATCCCGTCGCTATTACCACATTATTTATCCACGCAGGCGCTGGTCCCGGGTTTCCGCGTTCATGGCTATATAGATGGAAGATGCATCCTGCGCAACACAATCCTTCACACCTTCGTCCTCATCCATAGTCAACACCATGCCATACTTGTCTGAAATCAGTTACTCACGCGACGCGTGCATTACCGCCTTCCGCGACTACTATCGCTTCCTAAGCAGCATGTATCTAGACGAAGCATACATTATCGAGCCGCCTGAAGGAGGATGGTCTCATATCACTCAAGGCGTTCTTGGAGACCTCGGCACGACAGATGAAGTGATCGCTTTACTCAGTCATCTCCCCTATATTCGCAGCCCCAACGACGACAAGGATCGCGCCTACGGGGCCCCGAGATTCTACTTTGCCGACTGGCAGGATCATAGTGGCAACTTCATTGACGGCAGAACAGACGCCGAAACGATGAAAGTGATAACCGAAGGCGTCGATTACTCCGACATCCCTGCTCATGTTGTCGGTCTCGTTGTTGGAGGGCGAGATGATCCCGTTGTCCTGCTAGACACCCAACTTGGGGTCGTGTATTGGGATGGTTGCCCTACGGAGATTAGACGCGGTAAAGGACCTGAAGGAGTTCTGGATGACCCCCACTGGCGCGCCGGAGCGGTTTGCTGGGCCATCGCTGATTTCTTCGAGACACTGAAGCAGCAATTTCGGGAGCTCAAGTTCATCCCTGTCAATTCAAAAGAAGTCATTGATATTTATTCTATTCGGAAGCGGGAGTATGATGGGATGGAGCCTATGCTACAGCGCGTTTATCGTGAGCACGGGTGGCCCAGTTCGGACTATTGCAAAAGAGATTGTCTGAAGGCTGTGGAGGCAGCATTGAACGAAAAGTATCCCTCCTATCTTGGTCTAGAACACTTTCCCGAGGGCGTCACTGGGGTCGAAGGCTACAGTGTCTAGACAATGGTCCTTAAACTGTGGCAAAAAGTAAATCTATGACCACAGCACGTCTAATTCCGACCCGCGTAAGTTCAGTTTAAAACAAATCAAGCATGTCCGTCATAAACCTCCCATAATAAGGGTAAGAGGAATATATCAGGGTGTGATACAAGACGGGTAAACAACGCTGGCCTCCTCAGTCAGGCAGGATATGACCCCATCACCGCAGAAGTCATATGCCCTGTCCGTCCTTCGAACGAGCGTTTTGCCCGTCATGAGGATTCCCACGCGCATTACTTCGAGCACCACTTCTGCGGACCACTTTGTGGGGACCATTCCGATGCCTTGTATACCAATCACTGTTGGGGTCGTCTCGGCTCGGTTCGTCTTCGTGCTTCCTCAGATATACCAGACGGAGTTCGTCAACACCATCGCACCATTCTCAGTATTTGGCCTACCTTCGAGGTCTCACCCGTATGGGGCGACGTTAAGTGCTGTCCCAAAGGGGCGTAACTTGCGCCGCAACCTCTCATTTGTACACTTTCAGGTGGGGGTTTAGGTCAACATTGAAAGGTACGATCTTTCCGTTAGGTAGTTATGTGCGCTCTGTTAGTCTCACGATCTTTCCCCTGTATCTTCACTATTATAAGTATTCCCTTAGATAGAAAGAATCCAACTTCGTACGCTCCTGATATTATGTCACCACCCGAAATATCATGTTCGTGTACGAGCATACTTTAGTTGTCCCGCTCCCACTTTGTTCTACCTACCGACAGGAACCTGTGGCCCGCAGTGTTTGGGGAACTTTGGTCCTCGCTGATGCGAACTGTAGGTGTGAGGAATACAACGCTCTAATGATATGATGTGCAATTCAAATTTTGATAGGGGTATACGCCAAAAGAAGGGATGCGACTACGCCATTGAAATGCATTAGGTATTGACCACCTGCACCACAATGTCCAGGATTCGTCTACAGATGGGGCAGACGATTTGGAATATGAGAAAGTGTGATTTCTGTTTAAAATAATTATGAATTGTGGACATCAAGTATCAGGCTGGAAGGAAGGCTTGTGAGATTCACTGAGGTTCAAATTGGGACTAGTGGCTGGCCCAAGCTTCCATCCGATCTCAAGCCGAGGTTCATCACGCATCCTCGCTTTCACTATCAACACGCGATACAACATGTAAACGCTCCACAACGTCACGTCTCCTAACATCCTACTTACCTCCTCCGCCGCATCTACATAATGGCATCCTCAACACGGTTCGCCTATCCTTTCGCCGCCTCCCCCGACATAATTCGCTCCCACCAGAAAGACGCCTATTTCAGCGGCGTGCTTCTCGACCAACTCTCTACACTCCTCCGCAAATTCTATGGCGCACGCTTCTCGCATACTTATGCATCTGAGACGCGCGTTCTCGGCGAGCTGCTGTACCTCGGCCTCACAACACTCATAGGGAACCGGACGCTAGGCGAGGAGTATACGGATATCGTGCAGGTCGAAAATGAGACAGGACGGTTACCCGCGCTGGGGAGAAGGGCTGGGTATATCCTGGGGTGTATATTGGGACCCTATCTGTTGGGAAGAATACTACCGAAACTGAGGAGGAGGGTTAGGGCGAAGTTGGAGGCGAATTTGAAGGCGTATGGGAGGCAGATGGCAAGAGCACAGCACCACGCGAAAGAGAGTGGGAGCAACAAAGTCATATCAAGACCATTGGGTATGCGGGTGCAAAACTATATCCTTCAGAACCTCGACACTATTACCTCGCCATCCCCCGTATACGCGCTCTCACTAGCGACATTCTACTTCTCAGGGAGCTACTACCACCTCTCAAAACGGATATGGGGCCTCCGCTACATATTCACACGCCACGTGCCAGACAGCGATAACCGCGCAGGCTACGAAGTCCTCGGCGTACTACTCGTTCTCCAAATGGCCGTACAAGGCTATCTCCACCTGCACAACACTGTAACAAGCTCAATAGCAGCGGTAGGCGGAGGTCACCCCACAGGCACATCCGTGCTCGTAGGCGGCGGCGCAGAAGTCTCTCTAGACCCAAACGCATACAGCGCGAATAACGCCCTCTTATTTGACGCGGCAACAACACACCCTACAACCCCTCCCTCAGACCTACAGAAGTGGACCCACACACCGGCAGCGGATAAGCCGCGGTACGAGTTGGGTGATGAGGATATAATGGGGTGGATTGGCGGCGGGAACAGGAAATGTACACTATGCTTGGAGGAGATGAAGGACCCCAGTGTGACGACGTGTGGACATGTGTTTTGTTGGACATGTATTAGTGATTGGGCGAGAGAAAAGCCCGAGTGCCCGCTATGTAGGCAGAGTTGTCTGGTACAGCACGTATTACCGCTTCGAGGGTAGTAAGACAGACAAGCATAGTATCACAGAAGTTGAATCCTCATCGTCAATGAATTCATTGGCGCAATGGACAGTCTATATGGGCTGCTGTCTGTCTTCTTAGACTTTCTGATACCTGAGTTCTGATAGCTTCTGTGGATGTATTGTGGAGCTGTGTTGGAGCTGTGTTGTGGTTCGTGAAGTCGAGGAGGATCTTCAACCATGGTTCGTCGTGTTTGACAATACTGACTTACTGTGGTTATCTTGATGTACTAAAATATTACTGTAACAATAATGAATGTAGCATAGAGAACTACCACATCATCATCACTAAGTATGAATAGACATGATCAATAGATTATGTTCATGTGTTGTGGTACGCGTTCTGGACGCGTCGGTTCCCTTGTACCCCCGAGTCAGGAGCAACTAGGGCCAGCTTCAAGTTGCCTTTACGTTCTACAAGAAGCACAGGATTCCATGTTGTTTGCCGAAACGGCGAATACCTTAGGATTGGTGGGTTGATAATGGCAAGGACTTATTGATTTTGCTTCTATCAATCCCATCTCGTTGGGGGTTTGAAAAGATGACGGACGAATCATACCAGATCGGAGTCCATCTTCAGCTATTACGAATCGTTCGTCATATTTTCAACACGATGTGAGTTTCTCATGCATACTATAACGGGGTCTAGAATCAGCATCGGTATTTGACTGTGCGAATGATGCGCCGGTTGTGTTATGGGAAGGAATCGTTACCTATACTATGCACCGTAGTCTACAACTCCAATACCTCACATCACCAAGCCAGATGCAATCTACCGCTCTCCACTCCATGGAGTTTCTGAACGCACTGATATCTCGCCATCATTGTATCGCAATCTTCGTTCAGTCAGCAGTGGTTTGCTTTTTCCCTGGTACGGTTAGAGGACCCACTTCGAGTGGCTTGAGGGTTGAACCTCCCGTCATTTCCTCTGCTCTTACACTCTTCCACCTCCCAAAACGCGTCACGTCCTCTCAAATAGACGCCCATCTTTCGCGTTCTCCTTGTCTTCGGATTAAAATATATCTCCTCGCTCTTTTTGGTGTTAAACAGGTGGGCTAGGTCTTTCGCAAGGTCTCGCTTAATCGGACCGTAGCGTGTGACGTAGACGCGTCGGCACGCGTCTCCCTGCTTATAACCCCCATTCAAGCAATCTCGGCATTGGCAAAGATGGTGAAGAAACAAAGGCCAAATTTTTACGGCGTCCATCTACCCCGCCCCGGTGGTGTCTTTAGGGAATGGTCAGAAGTGGAATCGCGCATAAGGGGCAGGGGCAGGGCAGAGCAGAAGGGCTTTCAAACGTACGAAGAGGCTCTGTACTTCTCTCAAACCGGATACCAGGGCCAGAGGTCCGCTCACAATCGAGCCCCGATGCAAAATTTACCGCAAGCACCAGTACGCCCACCATCATACACGCCGACGACCGGCCCGAGCACCTCGATTTAGAGGGAACAGGGGGAGTATAACGCAACTTTGCCTCAACAGCGTCTCGGTGGCACGAATGATAGTTATGGTGAAAGCCTCGTGGATGTCGACCAGACACATGGATTCGCAAAGTACTACGCCGTCGCTAGAGGCAGAAGGCCTGGTTTATATGAGGCTTGGGATGGGGAGGACGACGCGAAAGAACAGGTCGATGGCTTCAGCGGTTGCAAATTCCAGGGTTTCGAGGATCGCGCGTCCGCTATCAAATTCATGTGCGCGGCCGGTATCCCGGAAAGCGAAATACGTGTCTTCCGCAAGGCCTTCAAGCCCCTACCAAACTTCACGCCTAAACCGACTTCATCCTCCAACAAAGAATTCGAACGCTTTGCATCATCACAGAATCTGAGGGGGCCCGCGATGCGCAAAGCAAAAATTGACGCCATCCGTGACGCGCTCATTCACCACTTTTTGCCTTGTGGCATTACGGTCGATCAAGAAGATGAAGAAGAAGGAATTGTCTTGACAGACGACCAATCACTCAAGATCTACCAGGGCATGTGTAACCTGGCGGGCAAACGTGTGTTTGACAACATTGATGACTGTCTTCTTGAGTTGAAACGTCGACCTTATGTCAATATAATGGACTTTGTCAATACCTTCCGTACAGGCAAACATGTTGATACATGGGACAACTGGTACGACTTCGTTGATTATACCAAAAATGGTAACGCAATCGACGTGTCATACGCAAAGCAGAATGAGTTCTTAGCTCCACTCCTGCAGAACATGAGGGGACCAGGTTGTTCTGTTGATCCGAGGAAGATCAGAGAAGATTTTGTTGCCAAAAGGGAGGAAAGAATGCGTGCGCGCCAGAGGATTATGCCACCAGTCAAGCGGGAGCCATTGGATGCAATTCCTGAAGTGAGCCTTTCGCCTCCAGCATCCGACTTCTCGCCGTCGCCATCCAGATCTCCAACGCCTGAGTTTGATTCCTTCCCAGAGCAGGATGACTCAATACCGGCGTTCGACACGTCTGCAACACGTTCTAGCTCTCAACCGGCGCCCTCAGAGCCTATGTCGCCTTCCTCGCCATCGCCATCCAGATCTTCAACACCAGAGTTTGATTATTTGTCAGAGCTGGATGACCCACAGCTAGAGTTCGACACAACTGCGATACCTTCGAGCTCTCAAACCCCGCCTTCAGATCCTCTGACACCAATCACGGATTATGGCACTTCAGAACATGACCAACCTCATATCAAGCTTGAATCATCAAGCCCAGATATGTCGCCTTCCCCCACTCCTCCACCCAAGGCCGCCCAAAATCCACTCGTGCGAGAAGTTCCATGTTCGTCCATGCCAGCAAGTGGTGTGCAGACACGCGCCTCCTTGAAAAGGGCATGCGCGACTCAGCCTGACCCTGAACTACCTGGGACACAAACCACGAAGCGTAGGAAGACGCGGGCTCAACCGGGCCGCCATGGATCCGATATAAGTAGCTTCTTTCGGGGCGCATGATTCGGAGTCTCTGGCCTTGCATGTCTGCTATAATTCAAGAATTTCTCAAGTTCACTAGAGGGATAAGCTCGTCTTATTCAACTCCCGTCTTACTACAATGTTTTCTCATTTTTTCTTCCCTAGTTTCTCTGGCTTGGACTCTGGAGCAAAACGCTTTTGCATGAGCTCATGTGCGACCCTGTCGGCAGTGCGCGGATCTTGTACTTAGCAAGTGATCAAATTCACCCTTTTCTTCTCACAATTAGGCGTCTACAGGACGACTGGAGCCAGGTTCACTCTGCTCCACAAACCCCGCGATCTTGTTCTGTTCCCAGACCAACATGACACGGCTTGGCAATAGCCCAGCCTAGTGGGTGATATGGAACACTTTTTGCAAACTGACAAAAGAAGCATAATAAACGAAGACGCGCACAAGGCAGCTGTGCGTAGACTCATGGTTGGCGACTTGAGTGAAGGGTATGCAACATCTCTCGAGGTACAGAAGTCTCGTTACCCAAGATTGGATTTCCGCCCACTTCAGAGCTTCTACAACGCCTACATTTCTCAGCAATTCGGTCTTCAGTGGAGTCTGGCTTTTCACAACATGCTCCTAACAGACAGCATGGCACGTTATGCTTCACTACTGTGGCAGCCATATCTCGAATAGCAATATGGGAAAGAGTGCACGATTTGCGATCGCGTCCTATGCACATAGCTACTTATTACTATCTGCTATGTATTGAACATCTTCCGACTTTGTGTGAAGGGTTGGTAGACAGGTCGCCAAGGCTGCGAGACCAAATCGAACCTGATCGCGCTGGCAGGGAAATCTCATGGATCGGCCTATCTGTCCGGCACCAGTGCGGGTACATGGAGTATAGAGATCTGGAAAGGTTAAGGTGAGGCTCATGGACAATTAAAAGTGAGCGTAGCGTTCACGAACCGATACGAGGACTTAAGTGAGAAGCAGATATTATAAACAAGTATGAGTGAGAAAGAGCACGCCTTCTCTGCATGTAATTGTTGCGCGTAGAGTCCAAACGGCAAGTCCTAAAGTCCAATACGAGACTCTGTCTCCTTACACCCAGCACCCTCGCATCCTGATGCGTGGATTTTCCAAAGCCGCCAGAAGGTAACAACAAATTGCACAAGTATGCTTCAATAAGATCATAGCATGTAGTGTAGAATGCAGATACCATGATAAGCGGCCCAGAAAGATATCTACTCCTGAAAGCGAACAAAGAGGGATGTAAAAAGAGAATGCGTAAAAGATGAGAGCGAGGGTGGAAGGTGTGTGCGAAGCTGGACTAAGATCTCGTTAACACGGCTATAGGCAAAGAGCCATGCAATCGCCGACTGAGCCCTCGCTAGGAACCTGGGTGAGATCAGTCCATGAGCATCTAAGAGCTGCTGAGATCGCAATGTAACATACCGAAAGAAGTCTTCTGGCCAGCCTTCGCCATGTCCCTCCGCTGACAATCAGTACATCTCCTCCACAGCTATCAAGCACCTGAAACATAGCTCCAATACATCCTTGCCATTCATCTATCGAACCAACATCAAGTCGAACAAGCGTACACCCAGCTCCGACTGGCCTCTTTCATCTCATCGCACCACCACGAACCGGTCTATATCTAACCAGTCACCTGCGCCTTATCCCAAATTCCACTGTAAGAACCGTTTGTCCATCGTCACGTCATCTTGAACTTCACCGCAGTGACCGCTGCACCATCTTCTACTCAGGTCTTGTGTTCTCCGTCATATTCGTGATTCATCGTCGTTGTGGGTTTCACCGCTTCGGTAGTCTTGGATCGAGCGAGGACGTTGGTCGTAGTGGTGAATGTTGTCGCCCAGTCAGATATCAAGTCCCCCATTAGATCATAAGCCGTGAGCCGTCGGAGTTCGTGCAATCGGGGTACCAGGTGTGATCATCGTGGAAGGTTGTGTCTGTCGCATGGTGCTGTGTGAGAGTGATGCCCGTTAAGTGAAGCGCCCCTGAAACGACCTAGTGTACCGTCAGAAGCTCATGCAGTTAGTGGCGAGTACTTACCTTCCATTTGTGTGGTGGTTATCAAGGACCATATGGACAGTGTGAGACCACATGTCGATGTTGGCTTGTTGTTGGTGATCAATTGATGTCGGTGTCTCTTTATTCGTGGTATACGTCGATGTCGATGTCAAGGTCAACGTCGTGATCATTCATGTCCTAATGCCTGGACTTGTCCACCTCTTGCTTGCCATCTTAGTCTGGGCCGAAGCGCAAACATAGCAACAAACTTACCCAATACCCACTTTCGCATATAACAAGCACATGTTTGCAGAGCACAGTTTTGAGCATAGAGAATTGAAAGGTAGACGTACCGGTTTCCACGCAGCATTCTGCCAGAGGGCCATAACACCGGGACCGCCACCCGTTTGAGTGGTGTTTCCAGAAGCACGTGTTGAACAAGCTTCCTCTCTGGTGTTCCCTGAGAAAGCCTGGTTATTTGAACAACGGCAAGTGCGGCCACCCTCGATACCGAAGTACTTGTATGGTGCGCCGCTCTGTGCATTACAGAATGCCAGACATCTTTGATGAGTCAGTCCAATCTGTGTCGAGGAAGGTCCTCCAAGGAGTGCGAGCCCGGTAGCGTCCTGGAGTGATTGGTAACAGCCTAGATAGACGTTTGGCGAGAAATCGGTTATCTTGAAATCCGATCCTGCAGGCTGCGATGGCAGAACAGACTGAGATGACAGCGTTAAAGATGACAGCGTTGGCTCCGACGGTTGACCAGGCTGCGGCGGGAGCGATTGAGAAGGCTGAGGTGGCAGCGATGGTTGTGACGGCTGACCAGGCTGTGGTGGCAGCGATGGTTGTGACGGCTGACCAGGCTGTGGTGGCAGCGACAGAGACGACTGTGATTGTGATGGCAGCCGTGGTACGGGAGTTTGAGATCCCTGGGGAAGTGACGATGTCAGGGAAGATTCTGCTTGAATTGGCCCTTCTAGAATTCCGTCCCTAGACTTCAAAGCAGTCAGCAGCTGCCAAAGGCAGTAAGTTAGACTGTCTCATATGCTCAAAACTGTGTTCTCTGCTTTGCAAACATGAAAGAAAGAACAAAAGAAAAGCTGCGTGTCAGTAGTCAACTCCATACTCGAAGTGCGATCACACCCGAGCAGGAAGTAAAAAGTACAGAGAAGATTCGTGCTCTCGGAATGCAACGAGCAAGCAGAGATACGGCAACAAGTGCTTAGAAATGGTGCATCGCTGCAACTTATACTCTACCAGACAGCTCTTCTCGCCAACAATATTGGCAGTCAAAAGGAATGGAATGCAATCTACAAGAATTTGAAATAATAGCCAGTTGTGCTGTTAGGAGGCGCTTTCTCCCTGCGGTCCAGCTTTGACTGATAACCTAAACGGGTCGCAACGAACAACTTGCACGAGAAATGGGAACTAGACTATGTGATCAATTCCGAGAGTATGGAAAACAGGGATCTGGGCATAAGAGAACCGGATTTCCAAGCAAGAAAGTCCTGGAGTGCTCCACAGATACGTGCAAAGAAAGATCAAAGTGCTCGCTATGTAATCGCAGACGATGACAGTTGTGCGTGATAAAAATGGCTTCAGAGTTGGCTAAGCACGGGATCAGAGATCGAAGTTGAGACTGTTCAGTCAAGCTTTTCGGGTCCCACGAGAGTTCGGCGGAATGCGCCATCTCCTAATGTGTAACACAAGCTTTGGTACACGCGGGGCGTGTACCCATGACCGCGAATATCTGTAAGCACAAGTGACACAACGATATCTACGCCACAGTTTGCCTTTCTTGGTCTAGACCGTTCGAAAATGTCTTTTGGTGCGCCAGGGTACATAAGCTCTAGCGCCGTCGAGATAGCCAGAAGTAACCACTAATTATAACCATCTTTGCATGTCTTCAATGTCTTTTAATAATAACTCTTCAATATAATTAAGGCACTAAATTTATCTAGGCATGTATATAAGTGTATCAAGTTTAACTATAAGATTATAGTTAAGGACTACATACATTAGAGGTAGAAAGAAAGAATAGCCTGTATACTCATATTGTGAGGTTAGTTCGGGTTAGAATAAACATAGTAGTAGTAGTACATTAGATTTAAATATTGCTTCCAGCTATCTTGACCACGCGAGAAATACCATAGGTATTGTTCCTGACATTGGCCGGCAAGGATGGATTAGCCCAACGAATTTTGGGAGTTTCTCTCATTTCTGAGAAGCTAATATTAAATTCTGTGGGATAAAGAAGCCTTTGAGATAAATTTTTTGTTAGTAGGTTACAGATGAAATGGTGTTGCGTGAGGCGGCCGAGCTATTACGTTGCACAGCGCAGTGCCGATTTTCCGCTACATGTATTGATGGAGCTTCATTACGCTGAATTAGGTAACCGATTTACCAATTTATTGTTTCCATCTCACTTCCAAAGTCTGCTATCCAGGTGGCGAGGGCTCTCCCGTGACCTACTCATTCCCCACCACCGCTCGACCGGTTGACGCTGTGCCGCCTTCTCGACCCAGAGAACTGTGGGTCACAGTAGCGAGATTACCGGGAGTCATCATTGTCGTCTCTAGTCCACACTAGGCCGTTTTATCTTGTAAGATCAAGATTACCCCGGGGGACTTCGGACATGCCAAGATTTGTTTGCGCTATCATCACTCTTGACGACAGTCGAGTCGTGGTTCGCCATTCGGTCCCTTCTCAATCGCTTGTAGCTTGTTATTCGTAATGTATTTTCGAAGCGATACGAATGAGATGTCTGCTGACTTCTTTCACCGACTCCTGCCATGCGGAGGTAAAGACAATACTGCTGACATTGTAAAAATGTACTTGCTTTGTTTACAGTCTAAATGAACTCACAATGCTCATATATGTACAAAAACGTCGTGACTTGAATCTTTGCACTCAACCAGTAAGAAAACATCATCGTAGGATTTTGCACCGCTGATGCCGAATTTCGAACGTAACATGAATAGTCGAGAAATCGGTTCCTTGAAAAGTGCCGGTTTCATAGAGATGGTCCACCCTAGGGGTTTTCACGGACTAGTTGGCGTCATTATGTAGCTTTGAGTTCGAACAAGGCATACTTCAGGGATAAATTTCGGTACTTAACATTCGTTCATCATTGTAGTTATGGGATATAAAAGCG
This sequence comes from Parafenestella ontariensis, assembly GCA_021596325.1. Taxonomy (NCBI): domain Eukaryota; kingdom Fungi; phylum Ascomycota; class Dothideomycetes; order Pleosporales; family Cucurbitariaceae; genus Parafenestella; species Parafenestella ontariensis. Next base: position 780,145 of record JAKGDA010000001.1, on the reverse strand, counting down.
CAGATAATTACTAGGTTCTATTATTCTGACGTGAATTCAATTTAAACTCATTGGTGAATCTGAGCTCCTTTCTACCCTTTAGCTCGTGGTTCTCGTTTTTCACATGATACTAAAATTGTGTAGATACGATCTTCTGAGCTGTGAACTCTCAAGTTGCCGTGCGGTGGATTTCTCTCTTCACTCGATACCTGGGAAAGCCGCAGTATAATAAGTATTGCCCCTTATCTTCCCCATTCTGACCCGAAGTCACAATCCAAACTCACGACAACACGCCTCATACACTGCACCGCAGATCGCATCGATTCGCTCCACACCACTCTTTAATCGCTCAAGCCGCATTCCGGATCGACAACATGTTTGTTCACTTCCGTCAACTTGCAACCAACCTCGGCACTCGTGCTTTGCTGAAGGTAGCTTCCCAACTCCATGGCGTCTTCGGCGTCCCTGACCATTACTCAACGATTGATACTCCACTGCTTCGCGAGGTAAACTCCGAGCCTGAGTCAGATTTAGGATCAACATATCCTCCGCAACTGCATTCTCCGGACTTGGTTGATGAGGAGCAAGAACTCCCGTGCCTCCGCAAAGAGCAAGATATCTGCTGGTGCCAAGAGCACGCGGAGCGCAATGAGTACTTCGAAGAGCACCAATTCAACGTCACTGAGCCATGTGATGTTCCTACTCAGCAGATCGAACAGCCGATGGTCTCCAAGGTAGATCACCACGTCTCTACCTGGGAACAACAAAATGGTGTACTGTACCATCGCGGTCCTGACTGTCGTGTCAAGTTCTGCACAGTTCCGCAGGACATTGGAGAAGCGCAACAAGCGGTAGCGGTATGGTGCAGCGCTTCTGATACCGAATCGCAGATGTACCAGCATACTACCCATGACACTGCTGAAGTCAATCAATCTCAACCAATAGGCATCCAAGGCGTGAATCCTGATGGCAACTCCGGTGGTTATGATATGCTGCCTAGCTCTTGCTCCAGCTCTTCATCATCTCCTCGTCGCCACGGCGCGGTACGATACCGTCGCAATCCACTCTTCTACCGCGACATGCCCCGTCAGGTCCATGAATGGGAACGACCACACGCGCAGTTGCTCAGCTCCGATGATGAATGGATCTTGGAGTATGTTTCTGAGAGTGGTTCCGACGACGATAGCCAAAACGCAGTCAGCGATTGGAACTATGTGTAGCGAGGCTTTCAAGGCTTTTTAATGCTTTTGGAAGCTTTTTCCTTGTAGTTAGTTTAGTTTTCGAGAAAGCCGTTGGTTTTCCATGCATTAACGTCTGGCCGTGGAGGATTGATCTCCGTGTGAGATTTCCTGACGACGTAGCTACCGAGTCGACCCAGACTGAATACTTGTCGACCAGGATAGGACAGCTCTGAACCGTGTCATTTAGTTATAGCGGGCTGAGACGATAGTCAGTGCATTCTTCGGAAGAGCGTTGTGAGATAGCCATAAATTGAAATCATCCACGCTACAATATGTCCATCCCTCTCAATCCACAGCTGCCTCACGTTTCAATTTCAACTTCTTCCGCTTCTCCGTAGCTGCCAACGCCTTTTCCCTCTCTTTCAAGAGCTTTCCCAAGCGGCTCCTCTTCTGCGGCGGCGCAAGCAGTCCTTTTCTATATCTCACTTTCTTGGCTCCCATCTCCCCCGGCAAGGGCAGCCTATCCCCATCATCCGGTGGCGTCACCATCACCTCAGGTAATCTCTTCAACTGCTCAACTTCCTCATGCAGAGGCAATTTCAACCCCAGTTGCTTGACGATGGGTAAGGGGGTGTTGCCGATAATCGAGTCGGCAAGAGCGGCGAAGCGGCGTCCACTTAGTAGGAAGAGTCGATGTTCGGGCGGTAGATGCGTGAGTTGAGGCGCAAGTGTCGTGTAGACGAGCGTGTGGAGGGAGAAGAGTGGTTTGTAGAGGATGACGGGCGACGGCGGATCGGGCTCGGTTATGGTCATGAGCGTGGGGTGAGCGGACGGCGCTTTGGATTTGGAGAGCTTCTTGAGTGCGCAACTAGTTCTAGCATATCTTGGTGGTCCAGATCAGTTTCAAATGATAGAGATAAAGAGCTTGAAGCAAACTTACAATGGCGCACTCCGTTTCGAGAAGATTTCCACAAGTGCAACGATGAGCCAGAATAACCTCAGCGCGGCGGAGAGGATATCTAGCAAGTGGAGGGTTACGTTCAACGCGAACATGTCGATAAATTGTTGAGTGAGGAAGGGGTATTGGATCAGGTACAGAAGTGGAGGTTGTACAGCTCACGCAGCGTTGCGACAAGGTTCCAAGCCAAAGGGTGAAAGAATCATGGAAATTTCGACGCTAGTAAAAATATGATGTTCGCTAAGTATAGTAAAGTGATAGTGAAAGACGATAGGATGAACTCAAACCTTTTGTAAACATAAGATGTATGTATTATTTTCCACTTCTGAATATCGCTTTTAGCTTCTCGCTACCTGTGGTAGGCATCCGCAGGCATTCGCTCTACATAACCGGATTTGCCGTCCTGCTCCAAATAGTCCTCGGGTCTTCTCGCCGCTTTATCTCGTTTCCGTGCCGTTTCCAGTCTGGTAGGTACTTGAAGATGTCCAGTCGCGTGTGAAGAGCAGATACTTTGGAAGGAGTCGCGACGTACGTTCACCGGCTGTGGCGCACGCAGAATGGTGACTGAACCAGTTTGTTCTGCAAGTAGGTCTTCCAACCGCAGCTCACCTTCTAATGGAGTCGGAGGCCTAAGCACTATTTCTGGGATCTCTACACTGTTGAACTTCTTGGACCGGTGCTTCGCTTTTGGGGGTGAGCTGCCCGAAGGGGTAGATCTTGAGCGATGCCTGCGCTTCGCAAAGAGACGTTTGAGGAACTTCATACTCGATTTTCGCGAAGATGCTTGGATCTTGAGGAAAGTTATCGAAGTATGGGAGATATTGTAGTTACAACTTCGTATAATTAACAGGTTGTGAGTGAACAATGTCGGTTCGGCAATGAAGTTGAACCGTGGTTGTCAGGATCCTAGTTGAATACACTTGCACATATCTCACTTTCCACATATACGATTCATTACCAGAGTGATCCTATATCGTTCTCGAGAATATTCATCATTAGTTCCGTGGTTCTATTTCAATGAGTTGACTGTGAATGTGAAGTTAGTGAATCATGGTAGACAGATTCTCATTGGAATGCGTATAAGTGGTCATTCAGACTTAGATTTTTCTTCCATGGTTCCCAGCCGGTACCACCCCCACACCACACCCGTAATTCATCGCAATTGAAAACAACCGCTCCATGGTACGTCTATAGTATAAGGCAAATTTGAGGCTACCCGCCATATTCAACAACATCGCCACACTAAGAGACAGCATGATCCCCGAGCTTACGCATGAACGTTGCTCTGGCTATGTGCATTTTTCAACCCGCTACAATTTGTACAACTCGTGCAGCTGTAATGGTCAGCTTTCCTACTCGAAAGACAGCACAGACGCCATCCTTAGACATCATTGGGGGCGACATACTTGATGCCTGGATTTGCAGGTATGGGTTAGTGTACCTCTTACATCTAGTTTACATTGAATACGTACAGTCTTTACAATTCGTGCAGCTATGGCAGCCGTCACAGCCCTCGCCTATACGAAGTGAGCGTTTGCTTCACATGCATACATTAGGTGACAGTGCTTACAGTTAGTGCAACTGTGGCAGTCGTTACCTGCGAGGAGAGAAGTAAAATTAGTATGTTGTTGGAGGAGATGGTACATGGATGCTACTTACAATTATTGCACGATGTACAGCTGTGGCAGGATGTGCAGTCTAATTCACGTAAGCGGATGGTACATTGGGTTCTTCAAATTAGCGACTAGAACGCTTGCAGTGATGGGTTCGCTATTGATTGCTCAGGCCATGTGACAAGACGTAAGCAAGACTGAGAAGCGCGCAAGAGAACAGACGAGACAATTGAAATATGGATCAATACCATTGCAGCTGTTACAGGAGTGACAATCAACGCAGTTCTTGCAGTTGTTGTTACTTCCACCTACTTGCTTAGAGCCGGGGAGTCCTGATGGGCCGCAACCCATGATTCGAAAAGCGGGAAAAGTTATTGGCAACGATGCCGAGAGTGTGAAAAGAAAAATATGGTGTAGAGTGATTGGCAGATTTCGAGAAGCGTGAAAGGGCGAGATGTTGTATGGTCTGACATATGGAGTTGATGAGGAAGACGTTAAGTACATGCATATGTACGACGTCATCTCGTATCTCGTGTTGCTGATAAGGTGCGAGGGGTCGCATCACCCCTGGCACTCGATAAGAAAATTAGAAGGAGATGTAAGAAGATCTGCAATGAACTGTGTAGTCTAAACCTACAAGGGACAATGGCTCATAGCGAGCGTACGACATACGTCCGATGATTCATGGGATTAATTTCTCGGCTTAGTTCCTGCAGGCGCAACCACTGGCCTTCCAGTATCTTACCTGCGCTACCTCGAAATCTAACTGGACCCTTCGATGGATCTCTAATAGCAATCCGTGAGCCTATGGAGGTACACCAGGCTACCTTTTAATCAGTGAGAATGATGAGCGATGACCTACCCAGACGTATACATGCAGTTTGCGAGAGCACTATGAGGCAGCCAAAATGGAGCGAGGAATCATTCAGTATTAAGCCACGGCGGGCAACTATATAAGAGAAGGAGCTCCAGAATCTATGCTAGCTCAGGCACTAGGCCCAACCAGGAAGGACGTGTGAATCGTCCAAAGTCACCCAAGTCGACCACCAGCACCACCACCACCGCCGCCGCCGCTCTCAAGCATGCTCATTGACCGCTCCAACACGGCCAATGAGCCCACTGCAACCAATGCAGTTTACACAGTTGATGCAGTTAACACAATTGACACAATTTGTGCAATTGATGCCTAAATAACATTAGTGAACGTTCCATCTTGCTTTTACATATTTACTGCTTACAAGTCATGCAGCCAGAACAGTTCCTACAGTCCATGCAGTTACCGCACGTCATGCATCCGAGCAATCCAGACGAATTGTAGCACCCGTATGACTCGTCGCGGCTTCTGGTGCCAAAATCATGACCGTCAACTTCTGATCTTCGAAGTTGCGGCGGCTGAACAACTGGTCCAGCGAGCAAGCTTTGAGGGAGCTGATGGCCTTGGGGAGCGGGAGGAAATTGAGGAGCTCGAGGGGGTTCGGGGAGCGGAGGAGATTGGTGATGCTGCGGAACTTGATAGACGTGCGGAGGTTGGTAAGGCTCTGAGCGTGGAGAACGCGACGCGCCTTGCTGCAGAGGAGGAAGAGAAGATGCCGTATCGAATGCTTGCGGCGGTTGTTGACCTTGCGGAGGCTCTGGAGCATACTGCGCAGCTAGTCGGAGGTAGTGCTGATGAATCAGTCTTCGAAGGTAGCCATGGTACGCGGGAACGTAAGGCGGCGCGCGGTCGCTTCCGAATTGGCGAGAGTTCTCCGACATGATGCAAGATAGCAAAATTTCGGTTGTCTGGCCAAGCTCGTTGCGTAGTAGACGGAGGTTGGGCACGATAGGCGGGGTGGAGAGTGTTTGGTATATTGTCTGAATGGCCAGTGCGCGCGTTTTGTGCGAGCTAAGAGCGGTCGGCACCTCCTTCACCTCCATTTAGTAGCTTCTAACATCCTCTAGAAAATGCGAGGCCATGTAAGTAGACCGGTTACAATGCATTGTGGTACTCGATGCTACAAATGCAGAGCAGAGCATCCTTTAGCGTCACCGCCCAATATGTTCCCTCGCCCGATCCCACGTACTTCTCTTGCCCTTTTCCTGCTGTGCAATACCTGACCTAGTCCTTGTAGCACCATCCCTCCTACTTCCCACCGTCGTAACCCTGGCCAAGAGACTAGGAGCCTCTCTCTCCTTCTCCATCTTGGCCTGCCACTCAGCCTCCTGCTTCGCTGCCTCCCTCTTCACCCTCGCAGTGTTCCAGCGCATGTAGTAGCAGCACACCGGGAAAAGCAGCGTGTCAACCGCACACCACGCAAAGAGAATGCCGAAGTTCAGGCCAATACGCGGATGGAGGTCGAAGAGCGTGGAGCGCGTGAGCTCGACGATGTTGTGCATCGGCCATGCATAGCCCCAGCGGTAGAATGCTGGGGCGAGCTCGAGCGCGTAGAACCCCGTTGCTACGTTCGAAATCACCCAAAAGATAAGCCACAACGCAGTCCATGGAGTACCGAGCAACATGGCCATGTTCTCACTCGCGAGCCCGAAAGCTGTCATACCGACCCAATTGCCCATCCAGTATACTACGAACGTGCCTCTTCCATAAGCGTTTGGGTTCTGGGCGGGCCAGATGTGCGATGCGGAATGGCGGTCCATGGGCATAAGAAACGCGAGACTGACGAAGGAGTAGATGAGGGAGAGGAAGAAGTAGCTGGCAACGGTGGCAATGTAGCGCCAAACGATCAGCTGTTTAAAATGCAGCGGTGGATGGCCTTTCGGGGAGAGGTACTTCATGTGTATGGGTAGGAAGAAAGTGAAGCTGAAGAAGCTGATGATGATCAGGTAGATAAGCCCAATGCTTACAGCGGGCGTGGCGATGGGTGGACCAAAGGGTCGGAGATCGTAGGTTGTGAACTCGATACCTGGCGAAATGGCTTGAGGCGAGCTATCCATGTTCATTTCCGTGACGGAAATGTTATTCTGGAGGAGGTGGGCGATCCATGCCCGCCCGAAGTTGGTGACAACGTACTTTTGGATGATAGTCATGCTGGGAATGATGTACGAGGACGATGCCGTCTGATCGCGTGCCGAATTGTAAATGATTTGGCAAGCCCCAAGGGGATCGTAGCTCGCGTTGCCATCCCTCACTGCTGCTTCAAGCAGAGCAGTTGCATTCGGGTTGATTACTACAGCAGCCCAGGCGTGGAAGTCGTAGACGCTCTCACGTACTCTGAGCGGATCGTTGTCGAAATCCTCTGGTGAGGCGAAGGTATATCCTGGAACAGCCCCGCCTTGATCAATGATCTTGTGGATAGACTGCGTAACGAAAGGCCCAACAAAAGGGCTAGTGTTAGAGTATGGTGATTGTGCATCAAAGTCAACGACCCAGATACCTAGCGAGTCAACGTTCTGGTTTTGACGGAAAAGAGCACCCCAAAAGAGGCAGAGGAAGGCCACGATCGCTACGGCAAGGATGATGTCTAGCTTGATGTAAGCACATAGTTTTTTTTCTCCAGAGGAATTGCCTTATACTCACTCGTGCGGAACCACAGCTTCAATACATGAAGTCTCACGCCAGCCTAACTCTAATTAGTATCTTAACTCATTACGCCTGGAGGAACACACCATCTCCCAATGCCAAAATCCAACCGGCGGTCGCGGCACCTCTTTGCGACTACTCTTTGTCCGTCCTCTCTGAAGCGTCGTTGGTCTCCTCGCTGGCACAATACCGCCATCGTCAACCTGCGTCTCTGCCTTTTCGATGTCGAGCTCATGTTGACTTTCAACTTGCTCCTCAGCCTCTGATTCAGTTTCGCTACTTTCGGAATTGTACGGCCATTGGTCGTGGCTGTAGTGAGGCGCAATCTGGCAGCCAAGGGTAGGAGCTGCCATCCTTTCAAGGCAAATGCGACTGAACGCTACTGAAGCTGTCTGGTGGTTGAATGTTGCTGACTGGCAAGTAGACAAAATTAGGAGACGCTCATTTCAAGTACGTTTTCAGCCGTTTGCGTTGAGGTGCTTTGTTCCTCGTGATCGGTGCTGACAAAGACGCTAGCAATGTATGATGCAGGGCAAGAGTGTTAGGGATTGGCTAGAAAGTAGGATAGCCACCGTGACTGGAGACTGATAAGCTTTCCATAACTGCAGACGAGATGTGATGCTTGACAATGCTTGAAGATGCTTTAATGATATGCGAGGTAGATTGAAACCTACGACGAGAACAGAAGGTGTAGGACGTGTGCACATAATGCGGCCTTAAGAAAGTTAACGGCGATTATTCATTATTTCTAGAACATCGTATTGCGGACTACCCACAGAAATGGTCAGGAATGAAAAGAGAATATGCGCAGTCGAGCCGGGAGCTGACATTTTGGCTGCTTGGACCCTCTTCTTGGCACGGTGTCTTCACGCGCGGCCCGTGTTTGCAAACATCCGCACTTCACCAGCTCTCACTATGACGCGTCACAACACTTTGTCGCCGCTGGTATTGCACCTACCAACTGTTCAGTTACTTTCCCCGTTAAAGCCACGCATGCTCCCAGACTGCAAATGTCCGTGAGGGGCCCTCGAGGCGGGCGTGGACGTGGCCGTGGCCGTGGGCGGGGGCGTGGCAGAGGAGGGAAGTCTATGATTGTAGGTCGTGTGGAAAGGGCTCGAAATAATAGATTTAGATTGCTGATATTGAGGATAGTGGGAGTGGGACAGCTATACGCCCGGCCCAGATGTTTATGACCAGCTCTGGCGTATTCGCAAAACGCCTGCCACCGTGACCCCAAAATTGCCCAGCGACTGCCCCGTACCAAATGCGCGAACACGCTTACTCGACCGCCGACAGACCGAGAGTGAGATTCGGCGCAACTTCTACATTGTAGAAATCACACACCTACCAAAAAAGGACACATCTCTTTCAAGTGCAGAGGATCAGACCGCAGACAGGCAAGAGATCGAGGAGGTGGATCTCAGTCGCATACTGGAATATGTATCGCCGCGTGAGCTGGAGCGTTTCGAGAACGAACAGTTCAGGATAGAAGCAGAGGCGGAAGCAGAGGTATTGCGACAAGAGGCCGAAGAACTCGCACGCAGACGGTTGGAGAAGAACGCGAGGATGCCTGGCGTAGGTAGAGGCAGTCGCATGCTGAGTGGGCTGGGCCTGGATCCGGACGCAGCGCAGAGAGGCAGACCGCGAGGGCGCGGGAGAGGAAGGGGCAGAGGGAGCTGGCGTGGAAGAGGCGCCATGGTCATGCACAGTCGGTTACGTGATGAAGATGGACAAGAGGATTTGGAACCCATCGAGGCGTTGCATCGTGAAGAGGAAGGCATGCAGCGCATCATTGCGGAGACAGAATCAGAAGAGGAGGATTCAGAAACGGATTCAAGGGCGCAGGCTTCACCTAACCTCATGCGCTCAGCATTCGTCGCCAACAGCGCCCTCCCTGTTTCGCCTGTTGCGCCTCATCGACGACTTTCTACCTTGGCAATGGTACAAAGTGGCCATTCTGAGGTACCCGACCTTGACGATGCTGATCTTGAGGTGGGCGACGAGGACGCAATGTCGATGTCCAGCGCTGATGTACAATTGCGGCACGAAAACCACTTCCGAGGACAAATAGTTGAGGAGTCAGGAGAGGAGATTCTAGAGGAAGATTCGCATCACCACAAGAGGCGACGGACAGAAAGCACGGCTTCTAACCAGCGTGCACCCACCACACGAATGGTATCAGCAAACGGCCCCAGACGAACCCGACCTCGAGCTTCCGATAAAGATGAAACATTAGACAGTTCCTCCGATGAGTCGATACCTGCCGACCCATCTGCTTCTCGTCGCCCCCGCAATCACAGTCTCGTCGAAGAGGAAGACGACGAGGCTGAGGAGTACGGTATTGAATCCATCCTCGACCACCACTACAGCGGAAAAGTGAAATACTATCTTGTCAAGTGGGAAGGCTACGAGGACAGCCACGACTGGCTACCAGAGGCGCAATTGGAAGGCGCGGCGGAGTTGGTTGCAGAGTATAATGAGCGGATTAGGAGAAGGGCTAGGAGCGGATGAGATGAAATGAGGCGATGAACTTGGATGCATCACGAAGTAAATAACGATACCCATATTTCTACTCTTATCTCATATTCTCTCCATACAATCTTTCCGTTCACCCCATTGGTCCAATATCAGCTCGAAGTATCTTGAGCCGTATCGACTGCCGCGTTGCCCTAGCTTGATCAACAGCCACCGGTGGATGTATATATTTGATATGGTACGCAGACAAGGCATGACGGGAACACCTGATGGGATATACACAGTCACGTGATCAGCATCCTCTTGCATGAATGAATAGCAACTCGTTAGACTGCTTTTGCGTCCGCCACCGGAGGTTGTACCAGGTACGATGGTTTGGACTCACGGTGCATATAGCCTCCCACTTTTGGAGCAATTAGCTCAAAACTAGCAGGATTCTCAACCCGCTTTTCTGACCCCACCCCCGCAAGTTACTCACTAGCTGGTCTGCCATTGGCCGAAGAAGAGCACCTTTGCTGTCAAAAGGCCGCTCGCTCGCATCTGGCAGGGATGCGCGCTCAACGCATCGCGAAATTCTTTTTGTCAGCCGGTCATGACGACCTCGGAAATAAAATCTTTACTCTCGGGCTTGAGAGTGCAAGAGTCATCGTTCCCCAGCTGACTCTTATTAAGAAGCAATGTCCATATTAAGAGTTAGCATTCGGTATTGAGTAATTCAGGGTACTTTTATTAGTACTGAGAAGCCAAACGATGGCTATCACCGCCGTGGGAGCGAGCAGCCACGACCCGGAAAAGGGCGTCACCTCCAACAACGAAACGCAGAACACTACAATGCCATGGCCCATGGCCCCCTCGAACGAGATCGAAGAACTAGCAGAAGGCCCGTTACCCCTTCATCCTCATGAGAAACTCCAAGCAGCCCAAGCCCCCGCACTCTCTCGCATCCTCTCGCGACGCTCCGCCGCATCCTTCGACCCAGGACCCGCTCCAGACGGCGGCGTAACCGCATGGCTACAAGTCCTCTCCACGCACCTAACAATCTTCACCACATTCGGCTTCTTTACCTCCTTCGGCGTGTACCAGACCTACTACGAGAACACGCTTGGCATCGCGCCCTCGACAATCTCCTGGATCGGCTCCATCCAAGTGTTCCTTCTCTTTGGAATCGGCACCTTCACGGGGCGCGCGACCGACGCCGGCCTCTTCCGCCCTGTGTACATTGCGGGTGCGGTGTTCCAGCTCGTGGGCGTGTTCACCATGGCGGAGTCCACGGAACTATGGCAGTTGTTCTTGTCCCAGGGCGTGTGTCTGGGGATTGCGAACGGGTTGCAGTTTTGCCCGAGTATGGCGCTGGTGTCTACGTACTTCGTAAAGAAGCGTGCTTTCGCGCTGGGAATCGTGGCACTGGGGTCCTGCACAGGGGGTGTCGTCTTTCCTATCATCGTCCAACAGTGCTTGCCGCGCCTGGGTTTCCCGTGGACGATTCGCATCATCGGGTTTATCATGCTGGTGCTGAACATTGTTACTATCGCATTGTACCGCACGCGTCTTCCGCCCCGCAAGACGGGCCCGCTCGTCGACTGGGAGTCATTCAAGGAGGCGCCGTACTCGCTTTACTGCGCGGCAATGTTCTTCTCTTTCTGGGGCTTGTACTTTGCGTTCTTCTACATCGGCTCGTATGGGCGCAACATCCTTGGAGTGACGTACCAGCAGTCGATCAACCTGCTTCTCGTACAGATTTGCATGGGCTTCGTATTCCGGCTTCTACCCACGTACTACGCGGACAAAATCGGCTGTCTCAACGTCCTCATCCCATTCGCTTTCATCTCAGGCATCATGATGTTCGGCTGGATCGGCATACATTCTATCGGCGCCTTATATGCATTTGCCGTTATCTACGGATCGGCCAGTTCAGTACTCCAAGCGCTGTGGCCAGCCTTTATTGGCTCGTGCAGCCGGACGCCGGATATGAAGAAAGCGGGTGTGAGGATGGGCATGGCGTTCACGATTGTGAGCTTCTCGAGCTTCACTGGGCCGCCGCTGGCGGGGGCGCTGATACAGCAGCATGGAGGGAGTTATACATATGCTAATATCTGGGCGGGAACATCGTTTTTTGTTGGCGGAACGCTGCTTGTAGCTACGAGGGTTGCACTGGTGGGGTGGGATTGGAAGGCGAGGATATAAACGTAGTTTTTGAAAGCTGCAAGCAATTATCGAGTACTTCTGAGGATACCTAGGCGTGAAGTGAGGACCGAACGCGCGTCGATAGTTTCTTGTTGTCATTGCGGTTGAGACTTGAAAGGTATCTCATTCTCATACCTCATCCAAACCCCTCCACAAATAACTCGACTCTCCTCTCCCTCCTTTTCAGCGCGACGTCAATGTTCATCTTTGCCACCGTAGTTCGCGCTTCTCTTACGACGCTTCGGTTTGAGCACACTGCAACCATGGTTCTCTCCGTACTCGTTCGTGGTACTACATCTAACAGGATGTGCAGTATGTCTGGACGCGTCCCGAAATGGTGAGCGATGAAGTCGAAGTTCCGAGCAATACTATTCAGCTTCCGGCGTTGGTGTTGTATGATTGCGCATTGACAGCCCTGCCTTTCGAGTCGGTAGGACCGGGAGGAGGGTGGTAGTGGTCGGTACGCGGCGTCTGGTTCGTTTGTGGCATGGGAATCGGAAAACGGGTCCTCATCGGGTTCGTCTTCGCTGTGACCGTCCACAAGCGTGCTCATTTCGCTACCTTCGTCGCTTTCAAAGCTGTACCTATTACTGTTGTAAACGTCCGATGCGAATGGGTCAACCTCTTCTAGGCCCGAAGTATCCATCGCTGCTTCTCGATCCCACTCATCGTATATTTCATCTGGATGCCGGATTTTCAGTGCTGGTCTGTTCGCTAGATCCTTCCCTCGCTGCTGCCGTAGGTGCAAAAACGGATCGTACTGCACCATTTCAGGTCCAACATCCGCTTCCGAGCAAGTCGTGTAAAACTCCGCCTCCACCTTGATATCCAATTCGCGCAGGACAGTGCCGTACCTCAGCAACAAGTTCCGAACTATTTCATCAAGCCGCGGTTCAACATGCCGAACAATCCAAACGAACCTGATGCTCTTTGTTCGCAGCTTTCCCATCCCAGTGAAGCATAACTGCTCCAGGTGATCCATAATCGCCAAGATGAACGAGACACCAGACGATGTTGCAATCAACACCAAGTTTTCATAACCCTCCCATGCCGGCGCACTGCCATATGGGCCATCGATGTAAGCGGTCAGGGAGGAAGGGGACTCGCTCGCATTTGGACATGGTTGAGTGAGCCACTCCTTATGATACTCTGCGAGCCGGCGCGTAAAGCCTGAATGTGCGCGGATGATGAGGAGCATTTCGCTTGTCTGCGCGGGGGTCGATGGCATGGGAAACGCGATACTGCTACGCCGTCCGCTGCCTCTCCTGGGTGGAAGCGGAGGCGGTGGCATGGCGGAACAGTTCGCTGGCGTAAAAGGGTGCATTTCAAGGGCACCGAGCGCCGGAATGTGCAAACGAATATGTTGCCCGGGTTTCCAAGTGAACGGTATGTTGCGGATACGAATGATAGTAGTCGAGTCTTCCGTTTGTGTTGGGAGTCCTAAAGTGGATGCTGATGGAGTTGTCATTTCTACTAGATAACCCGTCACCAGCATGCTACGTCCAGGGCCACGTCTGAACTTTGTAAATCTGCCTCTCATTGTCTTAACGGAAGCATTGTTGCGACAGAAGAAGATAACGACTAGTGACTTATCGAGCGCTACGAAGCTTGCAGCTAGGTATACCGGTGACCGCGCGTAACTCGGAATGTGCTGGAAGACGAGGACTAGAAAGGCGAGGGTCGAAACCCAGTGATTGATGTAAAAAGCGCGATAGCTCCATCTTCTCAATGGTAGTATGCTTGTCACCGCAATCCATACTAGTACGCTGAATGCGCCAAAGCCGTAAAGCACAACCGTCATGCTCTTATCATGTGACTGGAAGATATCTTGCGTGGGTATAGACGACTTCATGATCACCATATGTGTCGTGGCAGTGAAGAATATGACCCTCCCAACCCATCGGTGTACGCAGTTGATACGCTCGTAAGATACCCCAGCAAGAATGTTAAGCGGCCCGCGTTTGGTCGAAAGGAAGTATACAAACGATATTTGCGTGAGGGTCACCCAGGCTGCTCGGAAGGCGACATCGTCGAGAAAATGCTCGGAAAGAACTGGAGCATCGACCGCAATGACGAGACAGGTTATGAGGACGATGTAGGAAATATTGAGTACGAGGCGGCCGGCCGTCAAGGCAGGATTTAAAACTCGGAGGAAACGCGGCAATGGTAGAAATGAAAGTGCTTCGATCAATGATGCTCCGCGATTCAAAGATCCTAGGTTTAGAGCAGGAGGCGTTCCTAGGAAGCGACGTCTACGATAACTAGAGTAAGTCAGTTGTTGTGCTTTCTTCGGTAGGTCGTCTCTTACCGTCTTTGAATACACCACCTTGACACTCTTCCTACATTCCTTATAAGTGCGATAATGGTAATAATTGCCCATGTGGCCCAGAAGATCCCATGGTTTGCGCTGCCCCGATGCGTCAAATGATGCTGATACCGAAGCTCATCTACATCAGTGATCTGCTCAGCCATGGCGCCGTAGGTACCGCGAAGACTTATTATTGACTAAAAAGCACCGACGCGCATAGTCTCGAGCTGGATCGGCATGGGCGATTCTAATGAAATCCCGGTTGTAGCGGCCCCAACAGCAGACAAGGTGAACGATCGCTAATGGAAGAACCTATCAGGCTATCGACTTGCTGTAGGTGTACTCTCTAATGGGAGGTGTGTGTAACTAACTCGGAATTTCCGTAATAGGTGCGCTGCTTGGATGCAGTATCGCGGTCGTGTCTAAAGGTTCACGTACGCGCAAGAGAGGGTCGGAGGAACCGAACCTCGATACTTGAAGTGCGCGAGCGATCATTCTGCCTCAAAGTAAGTGTTAGACCTTTGAATAGCCACGCGTATCACCCAACGGCTGTTGAGACATGATGGTGTTGCATGAAACGGAGCGGGGTGGGCTAAGACGCAAGTGGGCAACGCGTCGATCTCCGCAGTCGAGGGCGCGTCGGCTATGGTGCCCAGGCCGATAATCATGAACACTGTTTGCGATCTAGATATGCGGTTAAAGAACTTAACAGTGTACCGGTGAGGAGAGAGAGGTTGATGTTCTGAGTGTGCTGAATCGTGGGTTCCGTCGAGGTCGAGTTGAACTTTCCTAACATGGTGGGTTTCAGACCATCAAGTGTAACCGAGCAACTCCTGGAAGGCACAACCCACCTATAAAGACGTCCACCCAATCGACTTTGTAGCTATAATAGAGTAGAAATAATACACAAGTGGGTCCTTCATAACGCAACCTGGGGTGCTTCGATACCTTCTGCCACTCCATGTAGGCAGGTTGGAAGGCATGAAGGCCTCCAGCCTACAGTCACACTTCAAGCTGTATTTTAGAGAGATTAGAGAGGCTACAGAAGGGTTCACTTTAAAGAATAGCCACCATAGGTACACAAATGC
Source organism: Parafenestella ontariensis (assembly GCA_021596325.1). Taxonomy (NCBI): domain Eukaryota; kingdom Fungi; phylum Ascomycota; class Dothideomycetes; order Pleosporales; family Cucurbitariaceae; genus Parafenestella; species Parafenestella ontariensis. The sequence goes on along the minus strand of JAKGDA010000001.1, from coordinate 764,842 downwards.
AATGAGGTGGTAGCATCCCGAAGGGTAGTTCACCCCCAATGCTTCCTGAGTTCAGAGTTGCTCTTTCACATTCACATCGAAGGCTCTTGCTTCTTTTAGTTTCCGTTCATTTCGCTTGGCAAGAGCTTTTCTCCCTCACCTTCAAGTTTTCTCATTTGCTCTCCGTTTCCAAGCCTTCAACCACCGTATATCACTCCTTGCAAGACTTCTCCGCATCTTCACGAACTCTTACAACAGTAGCAACAGCAACAACAACAATATTCTCCTCCACAATGTCCGACCAAGGCAGCATCTCTGAAGCCAAGCAACGCATTCAAAAAGCACTGCAAACCTTCCCCACCAACCGCGAAGTCCAAGTCAAGGACAAAATTTTTTACGAGCACATCCTCCTCCAAGTCCGTGCCGTCCTCGACAAGAAGCAGCCCCCCGAGGAAAGCCAAGAGCGCATGAACTTCCTCATCGACATAAATGCCCTCAAGAAGGTCATCGAAGTCAAGACCCGGTACGTCGCATTCCTCGACGAGCACATGGCCGCCTTCCAAAAGGGGCTCGAGACCGGCGCAAGGGCGACTGAAGGGCAGGCGATGCACTGGGATGCTGCATCCCTGATCAAGTATGTCGAGGAGGACGAGACGAAGTATCTGGAGAGGGTTAAGGGGTTTAAGACGATGTGGGAGGTGGCGATCGAGTACGTCAATCCGGCGTGGGTGAAGGCATTTGGGGAGCTGTATGTGGGTGGTGGGAAGACGGAAGATGAGGTGTTGGCGGAGGGGGTGAAGGGCCTAGATTTGGAGGCGGACAAGGGTGAGGAGGAGAAGGAGGTCGAGGCTGAGGGAGCGAAGGAGCAGGCCAAAGCCCCTGGTAGGCTCAAGGGCAAGGCTCGAAAGGAGGCGAAGAAGGCCGCTGGCGGGATGAAGTGAGCGGTGGTAGTTGTAGTACTGTTACATGAACACTTGAATGCAGACTTTTGCTTGTCTGTTGAACCTTTGAGAGTCTCTCAGGTGCTATATGAGTAATGATTAGGTGGGGTGTGCCTATCCATTTCACGTCAAAAGTCACCTCCAACATCGAAAGCCCAAAAGTCCGGAAACGACCATGCTCCAAGGTCGACCTGCATATCCTGCAAGGCATCAAATGGGCCGGTCAGATCCTTTGCGCCAATCCCAGTACCAACTCCCAATTCGATCCCAGTCGTTGCCGAGAAGGATGCATGGCCTGTAGCCGTTGGTGTAACCCCAATTCCACTTCCGACACCGACAGCGCCTGTACTTAAACTTGGTGTTCGACCATCGGACGGCGAGACACTTGCCATAGTATCACGGAGAAACATAGCAAAACTGTTTCTCGGGTCTTTCTGGAATGCCAACACCCGGCAGGTCATTGTAGTGAACCGATCCATCATGGCTCTGCACCTCGAGTGGATATCGTCACTCGCATTGGTCACGTACGCGATTGATGTCGCTGGAGAAGGTACAGACGGTAGCATTCCAACCGCCGCGGACAAAAGCCAAAACTCCATGTACCCTGTACCGAGGCGCATGACCTTGTGCTCGAAAATCTGTCGTGACCGTTCTAGGATCTCGACGGACGAAGTGCATAACGTCTTAGCAAGGAAAGGCTCCTGTGGTAAGACTGTAAGCATCAGTGGAGTATCAGGCGGTCTCCAACTCTTTCTGGATGGATGGTCCGCAAAATGGGTTTGCGGGTCTGCAAAATGGGATTCGTTGATATTCGGTGGAGGTGCTGATGGTTTTATAGGACCGTATTGGGTGCAGTTGTGATAGACAATTTGGGAGAGTGTCAAACCAACTCTCACTACATCATTTCGGACGTTGTTCAAAGCCAGGATACCTTTGCTAACCAGATCATCGTACGTTGCGATGGTGGAGCTTGCGACATCTACACAAGTAATGAAGGAATGCATGTAACGCTGATTTTTACCGGCAAGCTTCGCGTACGACTTGTGAAGCAGGAGTAGATACTGGCGGAGCTGGAGCTGGAGCAGCGCTATTGGCAACAACGCACGATCGTCTTCCCATGAAGGGATCGCGGCAATCATCGAGTGAATCTGCGCATCGTAGTGGAGTACATCAGAGTAATGGAGGTCGGTGGATGGATCGTTCAAGAGTCGAGTTAAATAGATACGCAGAGGAAGCGACTTTAAAGCGACACTAAGGTAGGAAGCTGATGTGAAGTGCTCCAAGGGCCGGCTTGCTGGTAATTCGTGTGAGTCGAACGAAAACGCGTCATCTGGAAGGTTCGCGGGCGCTGGAGTATCAAAGTACAAGCCAGTAAGCGAGGACTGGAGACCACTTTCAATAGAGGATTGTAGCTCGAGCTCCATGACGGTAACCCAGAGCCGTTTCTTCATCTCTTTTTCGAATTCAGATATCTTGCCATTGCCGAGCAGCGACGGGTTTCGATGCATGCCGGAAGCTAGGGAAAGGCGAACAATGTCACCGGAGGTGACCCAATCTTGCTTTAGTTTTACACAGTTCACTCTCTTCGCAAGAAGCGCCAGACACTGAAGCTGAAAGAACGACAAGGTCAGGCGTTTGCGGGGCTGTCTGCGGATCCAGTTTTCGCACATGTCGATGATATCGGCGGCCTCTTGTCGATCTGCAGTAGTGTCGCCTATGAAGACATCATCCTTTGGGTTAACGCACTTGGTAGTCGCGACGATCAGGAGGAGAATGACTGCAAAACCAACCTGACCACGGTCTCCAGGGAATTGCTCCCAGAAGCGAGAATACTCCGTCCAGAACGACGGTTCATGCAAGACCCTGTAGGTCGTCTCCCATGTCCGGAAGTACAGGGCGACTTGTACATCGACATCCTTTCTTTCGGGAAGAGCAGCGAGTACTTCTTCGTCTGTGGTAACCTGGATACTTGAGTCCTGTTGTTTTGAAGCTATCTTCCGTCGGTTACGGAACGTTTTGAAATCGGTTTGGACACGAGTGATGGAATGATCCACCGTGAAAGCTTCGCGTGTGAAAATTTGAAGTTCTCGATACTAGATACGGTGAGCTTATGAGCGCCAGGCTTCCAGGATTCTGTGTGGGAGAGGGAGATGTACCTGCGCAATCAAGCTCATTACGCTGGTAGAACCATGGAACTGCGTTTTGAAGCCCTTCCCTCTGAACATCATTTCTTCCTTGAAGTCCGGCTCCTCGGGTAGCCGATCCTCGTATTGCGATGGATTCTTCTTGTGATCATTGCCAGCCAACTTTTGCTCCAGCATCTCGATTCTTCTCTCCTGAACTCTGACTTTCCAGCGCACCTCATCATGTGATGCATGGGCATGAGCGAGGTCATGCGTCCTGTTGTCTAGCAATGTAAAAGAAGCACCTCCATCATTAACATGCACGCCGTTATTGACCTGCAACTCCTCCAGCAACCGGGGATCGTACGTGCATTGATCGGCTCTTCCGCTTTTCTGGCATCTTCCGCACACTGGGTACACGCGGTCGCACTTCATTTTCCGATTGCGGCATGCGTAGCACGAGAGTACCTTGCGCTTCTTGCTGCTGCGCCTTTCCGACGAGCCATCGAGTCCTTCAGGAGAGTTCTCTCGCGACTCGGGTTCGGTGCCTTCGGCACCCCTTGTCGACATGGCGAATCGGAGATGGAATATGACGCAGGTAGTGTGTTGTAGAAGACGCGACTCGGATAAAGCGGAGATGTGATGGAGATGACGAGAAACGGCGCAGCACAGCCGGAGGGGCCGAGGCTGCTTAGTCACATTCGCATCGCTTTGGCAAGCCACCACCTCTTGCCAGCGCCTTCGACAACAATGAATCGTGTCGCGCGTGTATAACACTTTCCTTCATCGAAGCCTCTTCGGCTACATCTGTATTGGACGTCGCTCCCGGTCTCTACGTTCTCCCGTGGCCATTATGCGACGTCGAACTTATCCGGCCGTTATGTCTTTCGTCGTCACTGTCCCGTGCTTCAGAGTCGCCATGTTAGGCACATCGACCACAGAGCCTGTTCAGTCTCCCACGCGGCGTCAGAGTGTTGGACCCAATATATTGCGACTGTGCTGGGAAGCTCGCTAGCTCTGAAACCTCACGCTCCCGGGGAACCTCCCCTGTGCGCCTTGGCCACTATCAATTATTGCTTGTCTGCACGACCACTCGCTCGACGTCTACTTCGTGTCACCAGAGTCTTCCTCCAAAGCCGAATTAGGAACGGATCAAGTTGACACCCTGCACTTCTCAATCGATCTCATACGACCCTTCTTAGTGGAGGATTCGCGCACCATGACCCCGAGGCTTTTGGCCTCATGGTATAGCCCCTGTGCGACACTATCCGCGTAGGCACTCGCGGAACAATATTAGGTGCGCAGGGGCTTTTTCCTGAACGAAAAGCGGGGAACCCACGTTTCTCCACAGACATTCCTTGCCGGTGATAACCTTAATATCGTTGGCGCACTGCGATTCGCCGCTCGATATTAATCACAACAACCTCTGAGTATTTTCCTGTTATTCGCTCGACTACAAGCTCACCCTAACGGCTCGTTCTCGAGAGTCTGCGACGACTCTGTCCCTACTATGCATAGTGCATTTGAATGCAGTCGCCGCCTTTCGGGCGATACACTTTGAGAGGAAGGACATCGATTAAGTGCAATGGAATATGCTTTTGAAATGCTTCAAGAATGGTATATTTTCTTCGTCCTTCAGCATCCAGAGAACAGTCGACACAGCCAATTGTCGGCTTCGGAGAAGGCATCTTGTATATCAGGCAATACTACCCGGTATATTCACGATGCCCAGGTTGCCCAGCTCCCGGCAGTAAGCTTCAATGCGATTCAGGTCCTTAGCCGAGATGTCACCGACGTGGACAAGCTATCATCAGACCATTGACAGGGAGAAATTTATTCCATGACTCTCGTCGAGTGACCACTTTCCCCTCGCAATATATTATGTCGAAATGAGCAGTTTCTCCCATCGAATGAACGATTGCCCTTAGCTTCGAGAAGCATGCTATGTTCCAGGCAGCCTACCACACCACTTGCACATGCCTGGTTATGAAACGGCGCTCAATTGGTCTGAGGACATACTGCGGTAGGGTGAGCAGGTAGAAAACTTTCGTGATTGGAGCAACGCCTCTATCAGATCGAAGTCGTCGATACCGGAGCGACACCATAGCCGGCTTGGGCTAGACTGACCAAGTGGTGGTCGCACAGATCTCAGATACATGGACCAGTGTGTCAGCCGCAGAGTCAATTCGCAGCTTTTCATATGGATCTTCTCCCCGCTCATATCTAGGCCTTCAAATACATATTGCGATCCTCAAACCATCATTTGGAGCAAATTCCGCCGCCTCCGGACCATGCAAAGCAAACAAAACCACCCCTTGGAGTTCTCGGCACGAGGTACTTAAGACTTGATCTCCCAGATCAGTCGAATCGACACGCACAAGAGCAGGACGCACTTCATCATGTATCGCACTCTTGTCTTTGCCGCTTCGCTCCTCTCCGTTGCTCGCAGCCAGCTTGTTGGCACGGAGCAGACTGAGACCCACCCTGGAATGACCTGGCAGACATGTACTGCTAAGGGAAGTTGCACGACCAAGAACGGAAAGGTTGTTATTGACGCCAATTGGCGCTGGCTTCACGTCAAGGGCGGGTATGTCATGATCAGATACATCGTACAGCAGGTCACTGAGATATGTATAGATACAGCAATTGTTACACTGGTAACGAGTGGAACACTACCGCCTGCAAGGACAACAAATCCTGTGCCTCCAACTGTGCCGTCGATGGCGCCGACTATTCTGGTACCTACGGCATCACCGTCAGCGGGAACTCTCTGCAGTTGAAGTTCGTCACGAAGGGCTCTTACTCAACAAACATTGGGTCCCGTACCTATCTTATGCAAGATGATACAACATACCAGATGTTCAAATTTGGTGGAAATCAAGAATTCACATTCGACGTTGACCTCTCGAACCTACCTTGTGGTCTTAACGGCGCACTGTACTTCGTTTCCATGGACGCGGACGGTGGCATGAAGAAGTACTCGGGCAACAAGGCTGGTGCCAAGTACGGTACTGGATACTGCGATGCTCAATGCCCTAGGGATTTGAAGTTCATCAACGGCGAGGTTCGTCATACGTTCAACACTAAGTACTGGAGCGATCGGGATTATGCTAACAGTCATGTGTAGGGCAATGTTGAAGGCTGGACTGCATCCTCTAATGACGCCAATGCCGGTGTTGGTGGCCACGGCTCCTGCTGTGCCGAGATGGATATTTGGGAGGCAAACTCCGTCAGCACGGCGGTGACACCTCATTCATGCTCCACCATTGAGCAGTCCCGCTGTGCTGGCGATGGTTGCGGCGGAACATACTCTGCTGACCGTTATGCCGGCGTCTGCGATCCCGATGGCTGCGATTTCAACAGTTACCGCATGGGCGTCAAGGACTTCTATGGAAAGGGCAAGACTGTTGATACATCCAAGAAGTTCACCGTGGTCACACAGTTTATTGGCACCGGAGACGACATGGAGATCAAGCGATACTACGTCCAAGGCGGAAAGGTCATTCCCAACAGTCAATCTACCATTCCTGGGGTTGAAGGAAACAGTATTACTACCAAATTCTGCGATGCTCAGAAGGCTGCTTTTAAAGACACGTATACTTTCAAGGATAAGGGAGGCATGGCCAACATGGCCAAGGCCCTCGCTAACGGAATGGTTCTCGTCATGAGCCTGTGGGATGACCACTACTCCAACATGTTATGGCTCGACTCGACGTACCCCACTGACAAGAACCCTGATTCCGACCTCGGTAGCGGCCGTGGCGAGTGCGAGACGACCTCCGGTGTTCCCGCTGATGTTGAGAGCAAATCTGCTAGCGCGTCAGTCATTTACTCCAACATCAAGTTCGGACCGCTGAACTCGACTTTTGGTTAGATCACCTATCTACAGTCGAGCGCCGTTAGCAAATAGCGAAGGGTGTACATGTGGAGAGGATTTTGAACATAGTCTAGTGTCAAGAACAGTCACTCGTTTAATAAAGAAGAGTTCAAGATCACGATATACGAAATATTTGTAGGCTTTGAATGTGCATGTACGACTCAAACTACAATATCGAGCTAACACTAAGGCTTTGTCTACCGTGCACCTCCCTATGCGATCGGCCCTATCATGACTGTATCCCTCTGAGCGTTACCTAATGCAAGCGGACAAGACTGCACGGGCGAGGTGGAGTGTGGGATGTTACTGACCTAAACAAGGATAAGAATGTATAGGGTATTCGAACTCGAACGTTTTGCAGCAAGGACGTCCCGCAGTGGGTGGAATTCGAAGATGTGTCGAGTCTGTCGAATGATGAATGGATTTGAGTCACTTCATGATTCAGTGGGACTGTTGGATGCCATTTTGTAGCTCAGCTAACGTACTTGAAGGCCTCAAATGGCATATTTAAGGTACATGGGCGGTGCAAGCAAGACACAACGCCTGAACACAACTGACTTGCGACGCCAGAGACGCATACGGTAGGCATTAAGGACTCTGCCGAACACCATACACCACTTCTTCTTTCCTACTTGCTGCGGTTTCATTGCCACTTCATACATGCTTCCAGGCGAGTAGCGCTTCAATCGACACTTGAGCCGAAGAGCAGCCCTGAACCGGACTACCCTCCTGCGATTTCGAACCCGCGTCATGGCTGGCCGACGTATGAATGACGCTTGGTGAAATAAAACAGCGACTGCAGGTGCGGGCGATAGTTGTGGTATCGAGCGTGTTGTAATCGTGACAACGGGTAAAGAGAGAGGGGCTGAGTTAGACAGGAGAAATGGCACAATGTGGACGGAGGATAGAATTTGGAGCAGTAGATCGTACGCCTGTTGTCGTTCCGCAATTGATTACCACCGCGAGGCGTACAGTACCTAAAACCATGCTGGATTGTTGTCGTTAATGGAAGCGCATGCATGTCCAGCTTGATAGGGTCACCCATGACCGCACCTGATTGAAGCTTTGCTTGCAAAACGACCTGCTTTAGATCTTGCAAACTTCATGCATTAATCGTTTCCCTGGCATAAGGACAGCAATCGGCGAAGTGTGTTTGCGTATGGTTTCGCTTACTCTGCACAGCAATCTTGTTTGTGCCCAGTAAATCTGCGGGAGCTATTCTTTTGTCACCATCGCAACTCTTTAAACCCTTCGCCTCCCAGCTTTACCAGTTGGCACGAAGAACATCCAATAGCATCTTCGAAACCAGTTCTTCCGCCATGGACGCTAACCAAATCATGGATGCCATCCGCGTGGTCGACAGCAAAATCGACCACCTCAAGAACGAGGTTATTCACCACTTCAACAACGTGGAGAGCCGCCTATCCAATATTGAGAAGGCCATCAGTCGTTTTGCTGGACCGAATACGCTTGCCGCTGTTCCTGAAGTTACTTCATTCCCGGCCCCGCCTTCGATCTCCCACTCCGTTCCGCTTCCTCTACCCGCAGTGTACGGTACACTTAGTGCGTCGCATGACAGTTTCCAACCTACGCTTCAAAGTGTGAGCGCGCCTGCGGGTCCAAACCCTGTCGGTAGCATTCAAAATGCCCCCTTCCTTCCTTTTGCGATTGAGATGATCGCGTGGACTTACAAGAAGAAGCATGTTTTTGATAAGCAGGAGTGGTAAGAAGGAGCGATGGTTTTATTGGAATCATCACTAATACCCTCATTTAGTAGTGTATGCGGTGCATCCACCTTCTCGATCGATTGCTTCCGTCAAGACCACTTCCGATGGTGCCGGGTGCATCAGCGTCCCATGCTCAAGCCGTATACCACGTGCGGCAAGAGCTACCATGGCTGTGTCGAGGTCAAGTGGGGTGAGAGTGACATGCAAACTTGTGGAGATGACAGGACTAATAGAAGGTAGAGCAATATGCCAACTGGGAGACGCTGGTACAGTCGTCGTACGCATCGGGGAAACTGGGTGACAAAGGCGTAGATGGATTAGACGAGATGCTGTTCCCACAAGCGTTGTATCCACATAGGTACAATGCGCAAGGACGGTATACGGGCTAGGCGTGAGGTGCATCAAGAAGTATGCGGTGTTGACGGCGCTAGATATCTGGGCTTCTGGGAGATACGTAAATACGGAGTAGTACAGAACATTCAGCTAGAGAAACTGAGGCAGACCAGGTTACGCTATGGTTAAACTTCCAGAAGCGTGATGTTGGGCGTGTACCTCTAGACCGATGGTTCGGTTGTAGGTGCGGGAGCGACTCCTGGCTTTGCGGGTAAACTATACGTCCAAAAATTAGACGACGAGTCCACTTGTATACCAAAAAGGTGGAAATGTGTACTCATGTGCTGATGCGACTTTGGAGCAGTCGATGGAGAGTGTGTCGAGGAGATGACGTCTGTTGTGGCTGTCGAGGGAAGGTGTGGTCCGAGCGCAGGTCCGAGACATCGCGCCCAGCTTGGGCCTGCCAGCCTTTCTCTCGCCGTCTCTCAGGCCTACCACGTCTAAAGACCCTCAAATACAACTGTGATATGCTTGATCATGTCAATACCCAGCAAAGATGCAACCAACACCAATCCGTCCTCAAATCGCAGCTTCTGCGCTCCTCTCCGTAATGCGTCGTCCCGGGACGCCATACAGCTTGGTCGAGCCAGGTCAGCATAGACACAAGATGGTGGAATTAGAAGTGCTGGTGGGTACCTCATGCTTATTTATATTATCGCCTGGGATAGATTGCATTGCGGTTCGATTTAGCCGCTTCCCGAAGGACACCTTGACAATGCACATATGCCCTCCGTAGGTCCATGCAACCCTTTATTGATATAGATACTCCCAGTCTCCTTCGATAACTTTAACTTTCTGACCCTCAGCTCGTCTAGCTCTACAGCTGTGACTTGGGATCAGCTCTTCCACCCCGAACATGGCACGACCGGACCCCATTCGCAACACTTACGAGGAGTTTCCAGATGAGCTGAAAGAGCTATTAGACAAGGGAACAAACGAAAAGGGGCTATTACCTTCTACAAGGGCTGCCCGGGATGCTCTCTTGCATGATCATGAATGGCACCTGAAGTTCTTAGCTGAGCAGGCCATGCCACCGAGGAGCCTGGTTCTCCCGCCTCCATACCCACCTTCAAGGGCATCGATGTCAGAAGCGAAAAAGGTCAAGATGCAAGATCTTCGCATCGATCTCCGACGTCTAGATGAGCTCACTATAGTTCGTACCATTACAGATCCCTATGTCTATTCCTCGACCGTAACCGTTGTTGAAGACGAGTTCGGGGACGCAGCGCGGCTCACGGTATGCAACCTCGAAGACTCAGTCATTGATCCCATTATTCTCAAGGGCTCCATCTTTGCAATTAAACAGCCATGCTGGACTAGGATACCGCAGGGCGGGTACCATATTCGAGTCGACCATCCGTCGGATCTTGTGCTCTTGGACCAGGGTAACGATGCGATACCAAAAGACTGGAGAAGACGCGAAAAGGTTGACGCGAGTAAGAATGCTGCGGCGTGGAAGAAAGAGGGTGACATGATGTTTTTGCAGAAGAGGTTTCGAAAAGCGCTCGAGCTGTCAGTCTGGACTCCTCGCTGAAAGATCTGTGTACTGACTATATCAAGATACAATCGAGCTCACACCAGTGTTACAACGCCTTCAGACACAGCTGCCCAGATAGACATATACCGTAAACTTTGTGGCGTCAATCTCGTCCTTCTACGGTTTGACGCTGCCGCGAAAGATCTATCACAAGCTATTTCTCTCCACGCTAGTAATAATAATTCCTCGACATCTACAGAGCTCACGGATCCCTCCATCGTCGAAGCATGGTTACATAACCGAACGGCGCAAGATCCATCGAATTTTGTTTCCAATCTTTCCCGACCGCTCAGGGACCTTGCCGCTCGCATCAAATTTGACCTGGGGATCTACCAAACCACCCCGGACTATGATCTGAAGTTAATGTCTTCGTACGTCGGACCTTTAACTTTACATGTAGATGCCGCGAGCTACATCAGCGACACCGAAATCAAGCAGACTCCACGCCATGGTCGGGGTATCTTTGCTGTGAAAGCATTTAGAGACGGAGAGTTAATCATAGTGGAGAAGGCTTTTGCACTTCCAGGGTACTTCATCAAGGATCGCAGTAGTGAGTGCTCGCTATACAGCCTCGGAGACGCCACAGCAACGGATCGGGCCGGTGCGCTGCTGTTCAAGGAGTTGGTACAGAAGCTTAGACACAATCCGAGTCTCCGCAAGGGCTTCTTCGATATGGATGATGGCGGGTACTGGAGGGAGCATGGCTGGAATGTCAAAGAGGGAGATGAGATCCCTGTCGATGTGTAAATACGTCCACTGGCGCCGCTGACCCAGTTTTAGTGCAGCAAATCAAGCTGACAGACAACAGGTTCCGCATCGAGCACATCCGCCGTCGCAACTGCTTCTCATCTCCCATTCGCTCGCTGGACCTCCTCACCGCGCCTGCCGCCGTTCGCAACGGCTTTTGGGTTCACATGTCCTACATCAACCATTCATGCATTCCCAACAGCGTGAGAACATTCCTCGGCGACGTCCTTCTCCTACGCGCGACCCGCGACATTGCGAAAGGCGAAGAGATCACCGCACAGTATGTGGCACCCGAGCTAGTCTTGGAGGAGCGGCAACAGAAATTCACGGCTACGTGGGGATTTGCGTGCGATTGTACTTTGTGCACGGTCGATGCGACAGTAGGAAATAAAATGGAAGGAGAAAGGATGGTCATATTTGAGGAGTTGAAGTCCGTTGCACAAAAACTTGGAAATACACCCACGGTGACGGCACTCAAAAAGTTCGCAAAACGCCTTCGCGACCTCGAAGCACTCTACAACCACGACACGTATGCGGAGCTGCCGCGCCTCTGCCTCGTGCATCCAACCCTCTTCCTGACTGAAGCTTGGCGAGCTTTGAAGAATGTGGACAAAACGATTGAGTCGGCAACCAAGTTGTTGAAGTACTTCGGTATCCTCACACTGATTGAACGAGACACGTTTGAGGTGAAGAAGAAGTATGGGCTAGTCAATGTGGAAACTGTACGCGCATTGAAGTATATGGCAGAGGGGTATGAGAGTAAGGCAAAGGAGGCGCTGGCGGACGAGATCAGAAAGGTGGCAAGGGTGTGGTTCACAATCATAACCGGGGCGGATGTTGGGTTCGAAGAGTTTTTGAGGGCGTAGGGCCAAGGTCAAGTGTAGGAATACATCAATTCTTCCCTCAAAGAGTACAGAATCCGTAGCCAAAGCAAAAGCCTGAAACACATCGTCATGTCTTCCGATCACTCCCACTACTACTATCGCTCTTACATGTACCGGTGAGGGTAGTATTGCGGAGGAAACAGAGCCTGTTTCAACTCGTCGTGGGTGAGGTCCTTCTTTCCAAGGTTGCCGGCCTTGAAAGCTTGGTCAACAATCATCTCCCAGTCCTCGCGCCACTCTGTTACTGGTTAGCTATGCTCTCTCTTGAGTGTTCCGGACACGCGACTTACCCCAGAAAGTCGGTATACAATCACCCCTGCCCACCGGAGTGCATGCAGGCTCGTCTGCAGGAATGATGCGCATGTGGCGCCGACAGTAGTGGAAATGTCCCTCCTGGAAGCACTTGATGGTGAAGGTTGGGCGCTTGCACTTCTTGACCTGGTTACCCTTCCTCTCAAGGACAAAATGGCTGATAGTCATTAGCATTGAAATTATGAATTGGGAACATTCATTCTACCAATTTCCTTGTTTTCCTAGCTTAAGCCAGTGTTTCTTCGCGACCGCGAGGTTCTCAATGACCATGGGCAAGAAATCGGCGTTGTCCTTGCTGCCAAGTGGCTTCTTCGGCTGCAGAGGCTGACCATGGATTGGTGCGAGACGGGCGGAGGTAGCGCGTGGCGTCGTCAGAGAGTTAGGGTCGGTGAAGGGAGGAGGACGAAGAGAGGAAGATGCGCTGTACTCGGAGGACTGTGACGGCCCAGGCGGTGGGGGAATCATACCACTGTACCCTTCCAACTGTGCGTAGCTTGAGGGTGGAGGGTCCGATGATGGGTCGCCGATATAGCCATACCCGCCCAAGGTTTCAACCTTTGTTATTCCTCCAGGGGTTTGAACGGAGGCGCTTGTCGCTTGGGTGAGGAGCGCCTGCTGTGTGAACTCAGCCCGCTGGACGCGTTCGACTAGACAGGCTATGTAGTTGTCGTTGGCGATGGCGCGGCCGTTGAGGTTATTGGCTTGGGCGCTGAGGTTGCTAGCCTGGAGGCGGAGTCTGTTTGACTCTGTAATCGCGGAACCAAATTCATCTCGGATGCGCTGTATTTCGTCACCGAGAGCTTCGAGTTGGCCCTGTAACTGCGGACGTTGACGTTGCTGATTTTCCATTGTGGATTCCAAGGGTCGAGCGAGTTGATGGTGCGGAGGTAGAAAGTGAGAAGGTATTTTGTTCAAGAGAAAGCTGGGGGGATTTATATAGAAGTCGGGGTGTGCGAAGTTGATTTCACTGGAAGCTTCACTTTCGAAAGACAAACGTGAAGTGACGCGCGAATCTGCTGTCACTGGATCTGTCGCTACCGCCTCAACACCACACATAAAACCAACCGTGGGAAGGCCTCTGCTCAAGTTAAGTAAGTAACCATCAACAGCAGGCTAATATTGGGCACGAGGCCACAGACAATTGCATTGAAGCTAAAAGGTAAACAAACCGCAAACCGTGCAGTAACTCTCCATCGACAAAGAAACTAGCACCTAAACATGGACTAATCGCTCCGGATTCCTAACTGATCGCATGAATGTTCCCTAGATATGACTTAACATAGCGTGTGAATTCCATTCCTAGAAGAAAACTTGACATCTTCCTCACTGCGTCAGCACACCATTATTGGTCACCAAGGTGGAAGATAAACAACTGACTTCACTCGGCTTCCTCGCTCCGCAACTGCTGGACTAATAAGAACCGCTGAACCATCACCAACCTCCCCTTGGTCATCTCCAGACGCGGTCCAATTCGTGTTCTCGGATGCCATGTGGCGTACCGCTCGAGTTCGTCGACAGCTTGCTCAATGAGCATGACCTTTGTGTTTAGCCACTCCTGTTGCTGCTTATTCAGCGGCTTCTTCTCCTGGTGACCAAGGGGGTCGAGAAAGATCACGATATCCAGAAGATGTGATTCTGCGCGGCGGAGGACGATTCGGTGACGTCGGGAGCGCACACCCTGCTGGCAGGGAACGAGGAAGAAGAGGAAGGTATTCATATCGAGAGTATCTTAGATGTGGACGTTTTATCGGTATTGAAGAGAGTTTGACGGTCGAAGGAACTTGAGAGGAGGAGCTGTGAGGGGGATCCTGTGTGCCGGAAGGAAGAACTTTCAAGTGAGCTCTCGAAGGTGAAGGGACGCAACACACTGCAGTCCCAATCAAGGATAGCCTTTCCACAGCATTCGACCGGCACAACGTCGCCGTCACCACACCCGGTCCCGAAGCTCAGCCGTTACGCGAGCACGTGCAGCCCAGCACGAGCCAGTGCTGTCCGTCTATATAAGCCTCGCTTCCCCCGTCCAAAACACCTTTTCTTCTTCATGAGGTTGATCTAGCATTCTCCCACTTGCTAGGTGCCTTCCATTAAGACGTTGATCAACGAGTTTCGGCCGCATGCGGAGTACATCCTCATTGTACATCTCGGGCGGCTAAAGGCTCTACATTCCTCTTCCGTAGCTTTCATTTCAACTTTGTACCTTTCATCTGTTTGATCCCAACGTTTACTCGTGACGTACGTGTCTTGCCACTGTTGTGATGATTATTGGTATTGTGTTGTTGAACTTGGGCTACAAAGAGAGCCCAATGCCAGCCATCATACGAGCCGCCACGTTGCGCCGATAGCTCGAAGTCACGTCCGTTGACATTTGAGCAGCGACACAAGCTCAGCGATGATGATCTCGAGCTCGCAGCCGTAGATCAATCCGGACTCAACCTAACATAAACAACTCACTGTTGCAGCTCTAGTCCCCGGGCTCTTCTAGCCAATCTTGTCATTCACATCGGAACCGTGCATGTGCGTTTCCGTTCACGTCAATATCGCGGACTGCACCAATGGAAAAGCTTCGCGACCAAAAATCATGTTCTGCATGGCACACACAAGTGGCTATTGGCACTTGGGAATGTGGCGTGCCCGCTTGTCGTGAATTTTCCATTTTTGGCAACTGTCACTTCTGCGCCTTTGCACCCCGCACCTTCAAAACAACAACAAACCGTCTCCAAGTGCAATATTGTTGTTCAAAATACCCTGTCTGATTTTAGGCAGCCGACGCGCCCTTAGGATCATCTTTTCCATCACGTGAGTTGTTGATCTGGCGACGCTGGCCCGTGCCGGGCGTCTATAAAACCCCGCCTTGCCTCCCCACAACCTCTTCTCTTTTTTTCTTTGGCGACCGTACGGGCACAGACTCAGCATTATGCTGTCGTCTGTGTGAGCGCTCTGGGCGGCGGTCCATGTCACATCAATACCCACTGGCGTGCAAGCTGCAGCATATCATCGGTTGCGTCGTTTCTTGCCGCGGGGACATTCCATTTCCATAGCTTGAATACATTGAGTTTCTCCATTCTATGTTTCTTCAACCTGATTGTGATGTATTTTTTGTTCAGTTGTAGATTTGACAAGGCTTTGGGGATGTGCTGCTGTTCACCTTCGCAGGGCCGCTCACCTTCACTGCTGGACAGATTCTGCTGTCGTTGCCATTTCGTCTCCAGAATACCACCTCAAAGACATCACCAACATCCACAACTATCGAAACGCAATCGCAATCGCAATGCCATTCTCTTTCACGAAAACCCTCCGTACCACCAATGTCCAAGTCGGCGTGAAGATTGATGCAAGGCGTGGGCTGGAGCCGCAAAGCCACATGAACATAGGTGTTATTGTTGGAAAGAGAGTAATGACCCTGTCAGTAGCATCACTGCTGTGATATAACCTAAGCATCTTATATTCATGAAGCCAAATCCTGACCGTTGTGTAGCTCCCTCTCGATCGAAAAGCCTCTCGGTCGACACCTCCACTTCGAACACCACCTCTTCCGCAGCAAGTTCTCATGAGGGCTTCTGGGCGTACATCTGGGAGAATGGAAGAGCAGGGTGGCTGAACTTTCTGCGTGTTGTTCTGCGTTGCGGCGCACTGGGTCGAAGTGGTTCGGGAGGGGCTTACGTGAGTAAAATGCTTCGTACAATATTACATCTTAGTCTCCAAGTACCAATTTCATGACTCCATCCCCGTCGTGATGCCTCACCCTAGAAGTTGTCAGCTCATTCGGCCGGTTGCTCTGGAGATTCTACAGCGCCGCAAAGACCTCCAGGATCACGATTCACCGGTGCTACTAGAGCAATGTGACCTCTGTGTGGGCGATCAGCGCAGATTTCTTTCACTGCCTTTGCCCACGTGCCTCTTTAA
Organism: Parafenestella ontariensis; assembly: GCA_021596325.1. Taxonomy (NCBI): domain Eukaryota; kingdom Fungi; phylum Ascomycota; class Dothideomycetes; order Pleosporales; family Cucurbitariaceae; genus Parafenestella; species Parafenestella ontariensis. The sequence continues at coordinate 748,419 of JAKGDA010000001.1, read as the reverse complement.
TGCTGGATCGCACAGTTCAACCACTCCCCATCCCATAGAGCGCGACCCAACTCTCAACCACACAGTCAACTCCCTTACAGGCACTCCACTGCGTGCTTGTCGCACGTCACAGCTCGCTTCTATTAACATTTGGCAGTCTTTCTACTAAACACTCTTTCACAATGCCCGCCGGGGACAGTCCGCGTCCTACCTCCAGTTCCGAACACGGCTTCGATCCCAATGACCCAACCATCTGGGCGGCCGAAAGCGCTGTGCGACGTACGAAGGAGGTTCAGAAAGAACGTGGGCTCCACGATGATGGGGGTAGCAGCAATGAAGAACCTGTCCCGACGGCCGCTTACCTTTCCGACGCAATCGATTACAACGCTGCTTTCGCGCATGTTCAAGCCGCCCTTTCTGGCAAGCAGGTAGAGGAAGATGAGCAGGAGGGCGAAGAACAGGACGACAGTAGCGATGATGAGGCATACAACGCCCTCGTAGCTGAGTACGATACAAACACGGATGATAAAGTTGTTACGCCGGCGACGGAGGCTCCTGTAGACACCTCCGTGAAATCAACGAAGTCCAAAATGAAGGGGAAGGGAGCTTCAAAAGCGAAGGCAAAGTCGCCTTTGGAAGGGAAGGGTCCACATGCGCTGAAGGAACCTAAAATCAAGTACACGATCAATAAGAAAGGCAAGAAAGCGCTGTCAAAGGCATGGAGAAACTATGAGAAGCGAAGGCTTGAGTTACAACACAATGGTGCACCAACCGCAGATGAAGCTACCCTCAAAGCAAAGTCGAAAAGGACCATGGGAGAGGTCACTGAAGGCGCGGATGAGGAGCCGCCTAAATCAGAAGGATATGCTTACCAGCTCGACGAGGCAATAGCGGAGGATGACCCTTACTTTTCTAAGGGTTGCGAACGTCGGATGGTGTTTGCCTCCGATCCTGTGCCACAGAAACTACAGTACACAGTGACTCACCGGCAGGATGCTGACCCCGAGGACCTGAAGTTCGCAAACGCTCTAACCAAGTTCTTCAACTGGTGTCGATCGCGACCAACTTCCGACATGAAGACCCAGAAGCCCGACCTCTGGGATGAGCTTGCGTACTTGGACTCTTAGAAAGCGCGTCATTTCGTACTGAAGATGGGCCCACCAAATGGCCCGCATGGAGAGCCAGATTGGTTGGCGACACGGCTCGACTCAGTCTACAAGCAGTTTCTACGTAAGCGGCTGCAGAAGTCGCATATCACGATCGAGACGGAAATCCCCTTCATCAAACTAGCAAGCACGGAGTACTTCAAGAAGTATATGGAGCATATTATAGAGCTCACTAGCGCAAAGAAGCTTGGGAATCGGCTCACAATCAAGCTTGCAGATGAGACGACCAAGAAGCTTTTGCGCGCGGACCCAGCGGTCTTCTATGCCCAGGAAATCGACATTCAGGCTCAATGGAACAACATCATTACAAGTCCGGAGGTCAACAGGTTAGTTCTTACACTGATATGCTCACCGACGGTATACGATGATGCAGGTCGCGTCCGAACCGCTACCGATAAAGAGCTGGCGGACGCAAAGGACATCTTTTGGAGGCAGAAGAATGACCAGATGGAGTGGAACAAATTCAATGTCAACCTCGCGCTTGAGGAATTCAAGATATTTGTCAAAACAGTGCAGCGGTTCGAGGATATGAAGGATCCCGCTGTTGCTGCTGAACTCCAGGCCAAGGTTATAGCAGCGGCCGCTACGATTACGGCAGACTCTGAGTCGAAGAACGTTCCAGCACCCACTTCACGTCTGCATCAGGCTGCGGCTCGAAACCACACACCAGCGGGTCAAGAAGTGCCACTCACCCTCCTATCGATAGCTCACTCACCTACTCGGGTGGTGGGCATGAAGGAAACGACCACATCTCCTCTCTATCCCTCGCAAGAACCATTCTCGCTCAACCAAAATGTACGGATGGCGCAGGTGAATGCGCAACAGCGACCACAGGCAGAACTGGATGCTCATCAGCTGCAGCGAGCTGTGCCTAGCCCCTCGCACCCTGCTCAACAGTGGCAACAGCACCAAGCTCAAATGTTTCAGACTGTCAGCCCTCACGCTTATAGCGGGTATTACAACCCACAGCAGGGTGGCTATCCTTCTCCAGCGAATAACAACATGCCTGCGGTTGGTCAAGCCCCGAAGCTGCAGAACATCCAGCTTGTTGCAACACAGCCGTTACAGCAACAGCAGCAACCGGTCCCTACGCGACAACTCGCCAACAGTGAACACAACCAGCAGTCGCGAGGGGATAGGCTTGTAGGCAATGCTACACCGTCCCTACCAGTGTCGCAGATCCCAGCAGGCTACTTCTACTCGGCTCATCCGCGCTACATCTCTCCTTACCCAGGTCCACAAACCCAACAAATGGCGACTCCCTCAACTATGCCTTCAACAGTGTCCGATCATTATGCACCTTGGCCTCGTCCAGTCCCTGCATTGGTCCCGACATCGGCTGTTTCTCTCACTTGGGGCAAGCGAAAACGCACTAATAATGAGCCGGAAGGACGGGTGAGCTCGCCGAAGCGTGGTAAGAGGTAAAAGGACTAGATCATGTGGGTACTCTGACAAAGATATACCAAAATCAAACGGTTGAGTAGAAGGGTGATGGGTGCGACACAGCATGGGAATTGACGGTCTTGGACGCTGTGTACTCTCACGGATTATACGGAGGGACAGACAGGAACACCTACAACAATATTTTGGGGCCTACTTTTATTCTATGCGCAGTGTGGGTCTCCATACCGGGAGTTCGTTGCCAGATCTTTCAGCTAGACCACAGTAGTACTTGACTTGATATGAGAATTGGAGGACTTTAATTTGTCACAAAAGATTCACGCTTACGATGCGTAGCTGCTAGCCATGCTCTTGTTTCTAGTGGTATCTTTTAGCCGTACTAGGAGCTGTAAATGTAACACTTTGGAAAGGTCTTCATAAATAGTGGACATTGCTTCTCATGCTGTACCATAACTCATGCGAAGTGAAAATGAGGACACAAGTAATGTTTGATAGAGGAGAAGGGGAGGGGTGTATGTTCGATCTTTGTGTCCAACAACTTTAGTCACAATTACACAAATGAATAGCACTCCCACTAATAACAGTTCAAGGAATTCGCTCCGTGGCGATTAGTATTTCTTGTGCAGCGGGCTAGTCAGGGGCATGCGGGCATTGCCCCTCACCACTAAGACTTAGCCTCAAGCCTCCCCTTCTTAAAGTATCGATTGACGTGAGGAGTCTTAACATGTGCGTTCGGGGTTACGCCAGAAGATAGTCTCAACTTTGCCTACATCAGCAACCAAGACATCATTGATGTAATCAATACATCTATTGCCAAATTCAGCTGGGAGGGTAAGGTCGGTGCGAAGGGGGTGATGGGTTACCAAAGTGGTATGGGCGAGGTCAGTGGAGATGAGGTCACCTGGGGCATCTACCACACCTAAGTAGTGCGTGAAGATTTTGGAAGAAGGGAAGTAGCGCTTGGGCCTGTTGAATTGTACATATGTTGGTGGCTTTGTGTCGTCGTCCACTCCTTGTAGCCGAACATCGTCGGAACTGATCAGCCACGATGTTTTCCTAACTTTCCCTTTTCCCAATCAATTACGCTTTACTCTGCCGTGGAGCAAGATCATACAATGTAGAAGAATTTTGTTAGTACAACACACTGAGATGGAAACCTTTCGTAAAACGTTTAAGAACCACGTACCAGAGTAGGTGCTTCTCAGATACGAATCTAGTTGTGAGCTTGCCACCTGATGCGACCGTTTAGGGAAGACCTGGGGCTGTCGACATTGAAATGCTGTCGCACTAGCGGAATAGGGACAAGCGCGACCCATGCGCAACGAGCGACGACTTTCTTGCTCTCATTAGGTTGCAACACACTAGACTGTTATATTCCAGTTAAGCCGGACCAAATCAATATCATAACCATCTCATCGATTAAGATGTCTTGTGCTAGTGTACTGGGTGTCAAATTGCGCTCCAATCTCGAGTGACCCGTGACAGAGCTGCTAGCGAACACACTTTCCGACAAGCCAGATCCCTGCAAGTGAGGTCATGACACTGCGGTATTGGGAATTGCAGGTCTTACATTGAGACTTCCCCTACAACATGACCTAATCCAGTCGACGAGCTCGCATCCGTCGCGTCTAGTATAGTAACAAGATCCAGATAGGCCGAGTTCTTTCCGATTGCGCGACCTGCACGCGATAGTCTGAACGGCTACGGCAACAGACGACCTCACTACGTAGTGCGTTAAGAACCCCAACGACAGTTCTCTACGGCGACTCGAAGAATCCCAGCCATACTGGATGTCACCCTTCGCAGCACACGGCACCGCGCCTTCACACCCGCTATACGCATCCCCAAGCGCCATGAGTCCTCCCACCGCGGTCGCAATGCGAACAAACCATCATGAGGGGTATATATTGGTCACTCGCACTATCCTCGAGTATGATAACTCTGGCTTGAGCTCCATTCGCTCTCTAAGATCACGCCACATGAGCCCAATCATCGGAGAAAGACTTGTGTTTCTCATACCCGCAGTTATTGAGTAGTGGTATTTAGGGTGCGAGAAGCTATGAGATGTACAAAGTTAGTCGAAAATCGCCGTCCCATTACGCCAACGCATAAAATTTTGTTACCCAAAGCCTCAAGTGCGCCCATCTCGGGGCATATATTGTCCATCACGCGACTCTACCTGTCGTTATTGTAAAGCAGAATAGTTGGACATCTGACTGTTGAATATCATTTGCCGCCATCGTAGATTGCTTCGGCACCGTTGCAACTTAGAGACATCCGCAACTCCTGTACGCCTCTTTCTGGCAGTTGCTAACCTAAGCACAACAAGCACATTAGTCACTTGAACTGGAATGTCGCAGTACAAAGCTGTACGCTTTATGGGATAGGTATGTTTACTTATACGATATGTTCTCAGGGTGTTTTCGCTGACGGGTTGGTAGCATAGATAACTGGCTTAGTCCGACATCCATCACGAATTCGAGATCGCGCACTTAGCCTTAAGTGCGCCTTCAACGTCTGACCCTCACCAACGGTACACATACCACCGGTATAATACCCGCAAAGTATCTCTGTGCCATATTCCACCTTGCTTTTATTCGATACTGTGGAGGTGGTGGTGTTGCTGGATGTCGGCCTGCTTATTGCAGGACCCATCATGCTTGACTGAAGTTTGACGGCTGAATGGGTGGTCCGTAGACCGCAGCCCCAGCCAATCAAGCACCCAGCCCATGCGCAACCACTCTACGTCCGTCGACAGTGCGTATGCAAAACGCTATGACTTGAGACGGGTTTGGAAACAGCGCTCAAGAGACGGGAATGGAGACAATGAGTTCACTTGGTGCCGCATGGTAGTATCGCGATATCCTGAATTTTTGAGTCGACTTCGTCAGTATTGTCCGATCATAGCCATGGTTGTAATTGTGCGCCATCAATAATAGTAGTATGAAAGCGGTGGAGATGAGCCTTGAGATATGATGACTCAGGTTCGTGGAAGTACCGGGATACCACATGTAAGAACTAGGACGAGCAACGCCGGTCTCTAGGACAAGCAATTCACTTACTAGTTGCCAGAACCGTTACCCCGGCATCTGTAACCAGAATCGGGAAGGGTTCGTCCTCGTGATCTTTAGCCTACTTCTTTGGTCAGTCCTAGAGTGATTAGTGCATTCGGGTTTCGCACCACACTCCTGCATCCGATCGTGAACTGCAGCCTCCACCGGTCGAAGAGAGTGATACGGCCAGCACAATACTACTCTGGTCCTAATCTTTTAAAACCCACACTCCAAAAGAGAGTTTCAAGACGTGCTAAACTGCACACATGCCTCGATCAACACGCGCTGTCCCCTCAAACTCCCAGCAGTACAACCAGATGCTCCCAGACTGGAACCAAGCGGCGCGCCTTCCTCAATCTGTCACCATGTCCTCCACACCGTCGACATGGGCCACACTCTCCCAGATAGGCTCAAGTGCCATCCGTCTTGAGGCCGCACGCACCTATATTCGACAGACATCGAGGTACCGCGTGTTCCTCACGCTTCCCATCACGCTTGTCGCCATCGGCGCCGAAGTCTGGGCGATCGCAACGTATCTCAACGGCGGGAATCCAATCGCAGAAGGCATATATGCAGTGGATGAGAAGCAGGGATGGATCAATTTAGTGGCTTTTGTGGTGGGATTGTTGGGGTTCCTTGCTGTGGCTGTACTGCTCACAAGGGCCGTTATGGGCATTTGGGCAAAATGGGACCGTGTGGTCTATGAGAATATCCTCCAGAAGTAAGCTTCGTTCCTGCAAAGCAGACAACACCTGGGATAAGGCTGGAGGTTGCCGGAGTAGTATCACCTCTCAGAGCAGTAGTTCATATATCACTGAGGAGATCCTCAGTGTAGTCTGCTTGTAAATGCAATGATATTGACTTCTCTCTTCGCCTCGAACAGCCGCCGCGTAAAGCTTTCTCCCGTGCACCCCACACCACTCACTCCTCGTCACTCTCCTCTAACACGCTCTCCCAGTTACCCTCCCAATCCTCTGCAACCTCTTCCTCTCCCACGAGAGACTCCTCACCAACCTCCACAGCCACCACCTCCTCCTCACTCTCGTATGTCGCCGCCTGCCATGCAGCCGCGCCCTGCGCGATTCCATCGGGCAGCTTCTTCCAGAAGTCGGTGGGCGCCAGGCCGCGCAAGAAACGTTTCAGCCGAGGCCAGATGGCCTCGCGGCCCTCGAGGCGTGCGAGGGAAATACGCTAGCACTTGTCAGTTCACTGTTGTGGACGACAACTCGAGAAAGATTGAGTATACCCGGTCTTTCTCCACCTTCTTCCTCTCCTTCTCAGCCGCTTTCTTCTCCGCCGCTTCTTTTGCGAGGAGGCTCTCCAAAAGGGTTTGCGACCGCTGTCGCAGGGGGTTCCGGATCTTGATGTGTCGCCAATGCATGGCGAAGATGGTTGCTCTTTAAGAGCGAGGCGGTTGCTGCTGTTGCTGCTGCTGCTGCTGCTGCGAACCGGGATGAAAGTGTAGGGCAACACTACTTCGGTAATTATGGTAGTTTGCCAAAGAGGAGAAGTACAGGTACAATAGAAAGTCCACTTGTGCAAGCGGCTTTTCACGCTAGACTCGTTAAGCCACACCTTCACCTCAAATTAAAAAAAGCCCAGTGATGGTGAATAGGTATTGGTCCACAAATGGAGTGTATACCCTTCCGTTGACTAAGGAGGCGGAAAGAGCAAGAAAATCTTCAGGAAGAGAGTTTGGTCTGTGACGTGGTTATCTGAGGCTGGCAGCAACTTTGCCGTTGTGCATATCATGTAGAGAGGTGTCTTCCCCGGCGTTCAGAGATATATCAACACACGGCCCAACAGAGAACTATCTTTCTCTCCAAGTCCTTTCACATCCGAGCTTATGCTACGCTATTGGGCACTCGATTCTACGCTTTCACCTTCCAGAAAGATCTAGGAGGAGAACGAAAGTGCACACGGGTCCGTTCCTAAGCGAGCTTCTGACACTTTCCTAGTATATAAGACCACTTTGCCAACCGATTTCACTCTTCACGACTCGCCCGCCTCACCTCAACCTCGACCTTCTTCAACCCGCGTACGCGATCCAAGACCAGACCTTTCTTTACCACACGCTCCCCTTTCCATCAACAGCATGTCTTCTCCTTGGGTTCCCAAGACCAAGCGCACTGAAGCGGCTGCGCCGCCTTCTCCAACTTCCTCTCCGGAGACCGTGGTAGCGGAGCCACCAAAATACTCCCGCTATCCAAATGCTGCATTCGGAGACCGCCTCGCCAACGCCCGCAACCTCCACCACACGGAGGCGCCACCACCACCACCTCCTCGCTCGCTTGGCTCCAGCGCCGACAAGGGCGTCAAGCTTGGTCGATCGACAACGCCGGCCGTCTTGTCAGCGGCCTCGGCGGTCGTCCACGGTCTTCCGCCCCAGAGGGGCCTCAGGTTCGGTGGAGAGAAGGGTTCCTACATGAGCCCATATGATTACAACATCCCGGGTCGTGCCATGGGTGCCCTGAGGGTTCCAACCACTCAGCCGCAGCCTGGGACTCTTTCTGGTCTCGGCGCGCAGCCTGTCGGAGAGAAGTCTAGCTCAGAGGCCATGCGCTCCGGCGCTATGTCCCCTGTCAACACCACTGAGTCTGTCGTCACCATGCCAGAGAGCGTGGTTGTTCAGCCGCCTGCAGACGCAAGTATCCCCATTCCCATATAATATACCAGACTATGTTACTAATCCTCTTTTAGGCCAAGGAACGTCTTGTCCTCCTCGGTCCCCTCCGTATGGTCCGCCAGAAGTGCATCGGCGTGCCAGACCTCGACCTCCTCGCCAACTTCATCGACACCAAGATGACAGACAAGCTGCACACCATTGTCGAACGCGATCCCATCATCCCGGGCGTCGTCTACATGGTGTCCATCCCCATGACAGACGAGCACTGGGAGATGTACAACCAGGTGCTCTCTCGCTGTGACCGTGCGATGGAAGTCCACCAGATGCTCGCCGGTGGCAAGGACGAATTCGACCATTGGTCTGGGTCTACCGACCCTCGTCTGACCCTGCAGCAGCGGGGTGCGCACACGTTCCTTGCTTCCGGTGCGTCAACTGGACGGGGTTTGGAGGAGAGTATGGTGGAGTTGGTGGACGCCTATCGAGGCATGTGGATGACCTCCGGGTCAGGTTACGTAAAGGATATGGAGGGTTGATGTGGTGCTGAGGAGTCTTTCGAGGGATTTTGAGGGTAGTAGCTAGATGGGGCAGTGTCTTGCCGACCTCCTGGGCCCTCTATGAGGTCTGCCTTTGCGTGCAATTTCCGCATTTTAGATCTCCCGGCTCCGCTGTAGGAGTCCAGTAGTGCAGCAATATATCTGCTTGTTTCCGAATATCATCTGCTCCATTGTGATCATCGTTCGTACTAAATGCGTCCATCAATGGTGAAGTGACCAATACTTAAGCACTGCAACATCTGGAGTACTAGAAGTAATGATATTGCAGACATTTATCCAGTAATCCTTCCCTATACCATCATGCAACAGGCATAGGTGAGGTGGTGTAGTGGTAAACACTCCAGTGCTGCCGCGTGGTTTCACTGGCGCCCCAGGTTCGATTCCTTGTCTCTCCATCCCTAGCTCTTAATACAGCGGTTGTCCGCAGTATTGAGAGCCAGGCCCTTTTTTGCTTCATGTTACTTCACCTGCGTGGACACGGGATTCTCGATCCTATGTATCGATTCCGGAGACTTGGTACCGAGCATCCATGCGCCTGTAATATCTCTAATTTGACCTAATCGTCCTACTGCAGCTCACTCAAATGTCAACGACACAGGAACCCCTCTGAGGTTTTCAGCATGTGGCAACCACGGATCTGAATTTTTGGCTCAACATGCACGGTGTACTCAGGGCCATGGAGTGCGATATGGCTAGTAGACGAGTGATTCATTGTCTCACCTTCCTCGTCTGGGCACCACTGAGGAACATGCGCAGAAAAAAGGTCATAAGTCATAGACTCGAATATACCTTCCTTCTCTTCGTGCGAGGCCTCAGACTGTTACCGAAACCGACAACTGAATATAGCTTGTCCATTGGCCCTGTTCTCATCTCGCCGTCACCGTGACTTCGCACATTTGCAGGCTGCCATTGCGTGCTTCCGGAGTTGGACGTCCGAGACGCCTAGCGCGCTTTCCTGTTGTCAACATAAATACTCCCCACCCCGCCCTCTCACCTCCTCTTTCTTTATCCTCACGTTGCCCTCACCCACCACTTCCGGGCCTTTGGGGCCGCTGTATTATGAGCTAGGGATTATGCTTGTGATGATGGCGGCGGTGTCGTGCTTGTATAACAAGTAACAGTAAGCTTCACCTACTCCGTTCTCTTCTGGAATTCTCGCTAACCTCAATGAGCCGCCGCCATCATCCCCATACAAGTCTGTGCGGGGCTAGGTGTGTGACGAATACACCACCTAGCCCCCAAGCACCGAACATTGGAAGAGCCATGGGGCATCTGATTGATGCATGCCTCATGGCTCATACCTCGTCAATCTTGCACATCCAGATCCTGAGCGCAAGAAGCAGGCCTACGCGTCTTTTCTTAATGATCTGGCGCACTGCCATAAGCTCGGAATACTACTGTATAACCTTCGCCCCGGTAACTCCAATGCAACCACTCGCAAGAAAGGCAAGTCTCGTCTCTGTGTCTTTTACTTTGGACAGCGACTGACCTCAATCAGCTCAAGCGGTGAGCATGCTTAGACAGCCGCTCAGCAGACCCTCGGATCTTTGATATCAAACGATGACTGCCGCGGAAAGCCGCGAAGAGGTACGCGAATCCCCCTTCTCACTCGTCACTGTTCTTCAATTGCTAACAACACCAACAGCTGCATCATGAGAGCGTATTAACATCCCTCACATACGACCAAGTTCGTGGCACTGGCTTCTTTTGGCGTACCATTCATCGATTCAATGCTCAGAGCCTTCTTCCCTCAATAAATCGAATCAGCTGCGGCGACCCCCGTCTCACTTGCGGTGTTTCCGGCCTCGTAGATAACAGTCTTATGCCCTGCTCTCTTAATGGATACATCCTTCGTCTCTTTCATGGCGGTTCAAGCTCAGTATTCTCGGAAGATGCGCTATATCCACGCCGCACTGGTGAACTTGCTGTAAGTCACTCCCTTCTCCCTCTCCCGACTTTGACTAACTCCTCACTAGCTCTTTCTGGATCCGGTGGCTTCGGTGGTTCTTGGCGGTGAGACTAGTTATTTGGTGCGGGTTCTTGGATTCGGAGGTGAAGGTGAATTACCTGGCGGTGTGCGAGAATAAATGCAAGCTTTATTTAACTCTCACGTTCAATTTTGTCCGTAACCACAACAACATACCACTTTCTATCACTCAAGCCCAAAGCAATCTACACAACTTTACGTTCGGTTTCTACCTCTTCATAACGTCCCGCAACAACCTTCAACACCTTCTACAATGCCTCTCCACGTCCGCAACGCACCGCGAAGCCGCACAGGCTACCTCATCATCATCCTCAACATCTTGGCCGCAATGGTCTGTCGTCTCCTCCTCGCCATCATCACAATGGACGTACCCTGGGGTGAGCCCGATTGGACAGAAGACGCTGCGGCGTATGTGGTGACAAAGTCAAGCCGGCGAGGACTCGTATTCGCCATCAGATTTTGCACCGCATATTTGATCGTCTTCTCTGTGACTGTCCTCGCCGGCTTCGACTGGCTGGACGTTGATGCTGTCTTGGACGTTTGGGGGCCCGAGGATCTCCGCGGTGAGTTGGAGAGAGGCGGTGGGTGGTTCTGGTAGGGGGTGAGGGCTTCCTGGGTGTGCTATCGGGAGAAGGATGTGGAGTTGAATGGGGGGTTTGGTGGCTTTGGGGGAGTTGCGAGTTGCGTGGGAATTTGGGATAGGGGTGCGTGGATGTATTCGGTGTCTTTTCTGGGGTTCTTTTTTTCTGCGTTGTGGCCTTTTTGCGTTGCCTGTGAGATTCATGGAGGCAGTGCTTCACCCGCCCAATATCAACTTTTGAATAAATTCACGACCCAACATTGTGTGCAGCTGTTCTATATGTGACGCATCTGACCTTGGTGATCACTAGGGTTTCGAGTTTCGAATCTTATCCGAAAACCCCTCGTCTCCCGTTCGTCGCAATTACTCGACCATCCCAATCAACCCCACCACCACGCATCGCTAAACACCCACACGTGGGCAGATACGAATACTTGGCAATACAGACAATCGGGGAAAGAGGGTCAGTTGCTTCAATGTACTGGATCAGAACATCTGCGGTTCACGGACTGGGGATCCAACAGGACCAGATCATCGGTCGTCTTACCCCTCAGTCCCTTCGCGCCGGGGCCCACGCCAAGTGACAACGAGATGTATGAGATATACTGCGAGAATGGAATGGGGAATACTGAAGGTCAAGTTGTCTTACGACATCGGGCGCGGCCCTGGGATTGGCATTGAGCAATAATGCGCAGGTGGAGCTCTTGGCCTTACTCGGAACATCAACCTCCTGTTGCGATTCATATAACCACACAGGGGCCGAATATACTTTCGGGTGCGGGAAAGGTTGACTGAGCATACTCAGTGGCAGTAGGACGCAGAGGAATCGGCCGCCGGCAACTCCGCACTCAGGTCTCTCGCGCGGCCTGCCGCATTTGTGAGTCCTCGGGCGCTCTCCTCTTTTTCCACAAACAAAGTGCATCCACTGGCAAAAGCGCAATGAGCGCGAGCTGTCGGCGGCAGAGGCGAAGGAGAATCGGTCGAAGGCGACCTCGTCACGGGTAACTTGGTATCAGGAGCATGCACGTACGTACCCCTTCTCTTCTGCAGTTCATAGGCGGATCTCATCATCGCGCGCATGACTGGCCACCTACTCATGCTCAGCTTGAATCTGAGGGCCAGAGGCGCGGACTGATTCCAGGTTCTCCTTCGTGCATCCGCTGACAGTTTGATCTCGGTAACGGCCGCACTGATTGACCCTTCTTGCTCACCACCAACTAACCGTCACCCCCTCTGAACAGGTGTAATGATTCCGTGCGCAAGGGTCGCTCCGACCTACAGGCCTGCAATTATTACTGTAGTGATGCACCGACCTTCTTGTCACTCGATCGACGCACGCGGCGGCCACCTCGGAAGGCTCAATCACGACAATCACAATTACGGGCGTTCCGCCGCCGATAGAGGAAGGTGTCGAAGGTTCAGATCGAAAGGTATGTCTGCTACACCTTCTTCACTCTACCCGCCGAGTCCGCAGCAGTGCGGAAGAAGCTGACATGAACAGACTCGACGCTCCAAATGTCTCCAGTAACGGACGCGAAAACACCGAGTCTCCTACTTTACGATCCATCCGCGAGTGGCTCGCTCGGAAAGAATTGAGTGAGACAATCCCCCGTCACTGGCGTAGCAAGAAAGATAAACACTTGGCCCGAGTCCGGGCGCGAGTCCTCGCTCAATTACGGACTCGGACACTCAGCAGCGCCGTCCCGAACACTATCCTCGAGCCTCTAAGCACCACAACAGGCGAATCCTCGAGTCCAGATCGCACGCTCCGAGCTCTACACCCCCCAAACCACCGCAGAGAGCTTAGACAGATTGGGTACAAGACAACCTCTGCAGAGTTATCCAGAGACTTAGGCTCCTAAGCGTCGTGTTCGCTCAACTTGCGGTGCTGTGGCACCTTGACCATCGGGCAGGCGAAGCTCTCGTTTCGCCACCTCTAGAAGTATGGACCTCGTATGCTCACTGACACAGGACAGGAGTACAACAGAACGGCTTGGGCTAACAGCCATCCGTCTCCATATCGGTGGCTTATGTCCTATTGCCAGCACCTGCGAAGCGAAGGGTGTACTTGACGTCTGGCTGCTTATCCATCCTCGTCGCGAATGCCCTTCCGCACTTCGACGACAGGAGGCTGTCTTACTGTCACCCTGTCTGAACATGATCAATGTCCGATCAAAAGGCAAGCCAAACGTAGTCCATCAGCACATCGAGAACCTCGGACAGAGCTTGGATCAGTTGGTCTCACAGATACCATCACTGGCGGCTCGGAACAACACCTTCGACACTTGAGAGTTGAGAGACCGCAGGGCTAAGGGCCGAGCTCAGATGAATACCAATGCCAGGTTCCATTGCGCAGGATGCACATTGCAGCTTAAGATTCGAGCGGCCGCCCTTGTTCGCCATGTCCAGCCTCCTCAACAGAACGAATGACACAACCGATGCGGCATACTCCACCTGAAAGCCTCTCCGGATGACATCGATCGAGGGCGGATATTACTCATGACCATTGATTGGCTGTACGGGGACAAGGCCGCGCCCCTAGGCAGCTCTCAGACGCCCTCAATATAAGGTAGTGCTCATAGCAGGGATGACCTGCTCGGCGTTGGCACCGGAAGATTGGCCTTCTCCAGGACTGGGCGACAGAGCATAGCGGACCGTGGAGCCAGATGTGACATGGGAATATGAACACCAGATAAGAGGGTTGTAACAACAGAACCGGTATTATCGTCCGCTTACAGTGTCCACAGCAAGACCGACTGCTTAACAGCAACATGATGGCCTAACGTGCGCAAGCCGCCGATTCTCCTGTCAAGATCCCATATGAGCTCACGGCCATTTGCGACAGAAATGGTGCTGGCACAGTCAGATCCGAAGTCCTCGACATCCTTCCCAGACGAGATACGAGATAGTTCCCTTCAGAGTAACGACGACGCCGAGGCCAGGATGTCCTCGTTTCTGGTTTTCCAGGTGTAGGATTGAAACGGCTTCGTTGCACGCCATTCTTCAGACCTGAGAAAATCGAATACAAGTTGACCTGACAGACAGCCTAGTAGACGGACACGGCGGCTGCATGTACGATGGTAGACATTGCCAATTGCCATCACCACCAGGACTCGTGTCGATTCGGCCGCCGCAGCCAGAAGCATCGAACTGCACTGAAATACCTCTTAGGTAGGCTGCTTTCGGGTTTGGCTCTCCGCAGCATTACTGATAAGTCAGAGTATAGTTGCGATCTGCGATATAGCCCCTCTCGCTCCTACCTCCTCGAATCGAACGACGAAAGCCAAGAACGTCGTGTTGCTTCTCCTTCGCACCAATTATCTGAACCAATGCAGGATGTGGGAGACAATAGAGACATTGTGTGAGATAGCCTAAACCGAACACAACAATTGGGAAGCCGCAGGAACCGACAGACAAGATGACGGATTGTGCAACTTCCGGACAAGTATGCATGCCAAAAGACGACGAAAGCGGACAGACCGGGCTGTGCATTCAAGACGCCGTTTCGAATGGGGAAGGCTTTGTGGACTTGGTTCATACACGTTCACACCGGCAGGAAGCATCACTGTTTACCGAGAAGGCGGTTGATGTGGGCACGGAATGTTGTCCCTGCTCCCTTGCTGGGCGTCCTTGGCATGTGCCACTCCAGAGGCGTACACCAAGCGAGACCACACCGATGAATTGCAATGACAGCGAGCCATATCCTGTGTACCCATAGTTCGATTCTGCCAACACAGAAGGATCGTGGAGATGCTTCGCAAGCGGCCTTGTCGAGACAGTGACACCCGAGACCCACGCGAGGCGACAGCGAAGGATATGCGTCTTCGGGCCGACCATGAGATAATCATGCAAGCGACACACCAAATTCAATACCGTGGACTTGACGTGCGCAAGGAAATTCAGCACAAAGACGTCAGGCGAAGTGATGGCATAGGGCAAATCGATGCCGGAAAATCCTTGCCTTGCGCATGACAACGAGGGCTTCAATCAAGGAGCCCCATATGATCAGAAGCAAGGAGCGCAGGATTCTTGCCATACGATCTTCCCACGGAATCGAACGTCGATGCTTAGGGATCGACCGTCGAGTTGAACAAGACGTCGTGCAGAGTCTTCAGCAAGGA
This sequence comes from Parafenestella ontariensis, assembly GCA_021596325.1. Classification (NCBI taxonomy): domain Eukaryota; kingdom Fungi; phylum Ascomycota; class Dothideomycetes; order Pleosporales; family Cucurbitariaceae; genus Parafenestella; species Parafenestella ontariensis. The sequence continues at coordinate 732,952 of JAKGDA010000001.1, read as the reverse complement.
CCGCATTGCTGTGTGTACCCCACGTGACATGAATCGAGAATCCAGGGCTCAACCATCCTTCTTGAACCGAAATGACTGGACTTGAAACTTGAGCAACACTAGATGACTCTACAAGCATGAATTACTTCGGCGTTGTCATGTCTGACTCGAAAGCGCCGTGAGCGTCAGCAACGGCACGCTCACAAAATGCGAATCGACAAGATGGCGAGACACCGTTAGATCTTCCGTGACGACTCATATCCCGAGAGTATATCGAGTGGTTTCCTCGGGGACACAAAAATCCACCACTTCTGGATAGCCGAACTCTTCGAGTTGAGACTGGACTGCCCTTGTTTGTTCGGCATTGTCTCTTGGACCACCACAAGTCGACCAGGTCCTTGTATTAAAGTTGAATGACATGCCGATGTCAATCAATAGGCAACCAAGAAAAGCACGTTCGGTTTGAGTTACACACTTCAGACAAACCATGGAATCCATGTCGATGGTGGTCCTTTCTCACTGTTGAAACCAGCCTCGGCGGGAGTGGGGGTACGGCAATCCGCGTCTCATGCACCATACCCGAGAGTGCACCTCATCGATATGCCAGTTCCCATCACAATCCCGAAGATTTGACATGAACACAGAGCGCGCTTCATTCGATGCGTCAGATGGACAGCATCCGAGACGATTCCAACTGTTGCAGAGTTTGGAGCTGACTTTTTCAGACGGGCAAGACCACAAACCAGATGGATCGCACTTTACGTAGACTTATGGAATCTTTTGGGGCAACCGAAGCTCGATCAGTTCACTGTCAGAAAGCGTAGCTGCGACGATCGACGGCAGCGAAAGCTATATCACTGCCGAAATCTACAGCTTCGTCGAGATTCGACAGGCGAAAACTGAGCCCATCAATCGATCACGGTCTTAGATGGATGCGCAGTCTACGTCCACGGAATGCTGGCGGAAAACGGAGACATCTCCAAACAATCGGCTGATAGGACAACGAGATCGAAAATCATGCCACAAGCAGGGCGCGAGGGGCGACAACGAGGAAGACCGACACGAAAGAGATGGATGGAATGGCGGCTCCAGCACCGGGAAACTGTCGTCATATGCAATTCTTCCTAGGGGCAGCCGAGAACTTCTGAAAGAGGGAGCGCCTATAACCAACATGGCTACATATCCTAAGTACTATGTTCCGAAAAGTGCGAAGTCCGAGCCTGGGGTTAGCGAACAAGATGATCAGATAAGGAGATGAACAAAGAGCGACGGGGTGCAGGGGTTGTTATGAAACAGATGATAAGGAAGAAAGAGATTGAAACGAGGAAAAGCAAGAACAGCGACAAGAAGGACTGGAACTTGGCAAGAGAGAAGTCGATGTGAATACTCGGACTGCCATCGGCGTTGGCCTAGGAAAGAGAGGGGAAGAGCAACAAGAGCAAGGTCGCGCGGTTAGTACGAACCTGCCTCCGATGAGGCTATCGACGGAACGTCGACATCTACGTTCGCTACAAAGTCAGCACAGTATCCCGAATAGAGAACGAGAAACACTTACCGGGCCACATCGGCTGTCAGAGACCGACCACAAAGACTCATGGCAAACAGCGAGCTACTTGTTCCCAGACGCATGCATGCCATTGAAGAAGCAGAAGTTGTCGAATTTTGATGATTAGCGATGTCATCCGAAGCGGTACAAGAACCGCATGCGGGGTTAGTTGTTTATCAAAGGGCTGGATCTTGATCAGATGCCAGATGATATCGAGCTCGGACACGATGCCCTTGAGAGCTTGTGCCTGCCAATTCAGGTTGGGTGCTATAATGTTGCAACAAGTCGTCAGTTACACCGGACGTCGGCGCCTCATGTGAGGACGACCAATGTTAAGTGTTGGTTGGTTGGAAGCCGGATCAAGTCCAGGGCAAGATGCAAATCGAGATACCGGGGGTCAGGTGTCGCAGGTCTGGAAAGTCGCTGCCATATCGGAGTCGTGTCCTCGATTCGCTGCACCACCATGCTGCGCGCCAAACATCATTCGAGGTGAACCGTACACTCTCCACCACAATATCCACCATCACGATCCTCAGCATTGGTTTTACCCAACAGCTGACGTTTCATGGGAACTGGACAGTGCCTGAATCTACACGGGATGCACCAGACATGGACCTCTCCTTTCGCCGGTGTAGTTTGCCCGTCCTTCACCTCCAGGAGAGATCACATGGTGTTCACCTTTTCCTACAGGTTATCCAGTCACCCATATTGTGACCTTTCTGGTATCAGTAAGACACAATGCTAAGGAAGGTAAATAATGGAATTGTGGATGGAGGGTGCGTGGTTCATGGAAGTATGATGTCGATGTCTAAGTCGCGGGTCGACGTGAAATTTGACGAAAAGAGATGGAATCGAATCGAAAATCGGACTGACTGAAGATGGCGAAAGAGATGGAATATCGAAAGGACTGATAACGAATGTTTGAGAGTCGACAATGAGACGGATCATACTTCCCTTCCGATGCCTCGCGTTCATCAAGATGCTGGGTCAATGCTCGACGTCCCGAGGCAGGGTGACATGCAAGTCCGGAGACGTCGCACAGGCGTTGGAGAAGAGACGATGAGCATGGAGCTGGCAGTCGCTCTGAGCAAGCTAGAACGAGAAGCCCAGATAATCTTGAAGGTTAGAAACACTGAGGGTGATGTGTGCTATCATGCGAAGCGCAATGTTGGCGATTGCATACCGATCTCCGCACGCCTAAAAATTGCAAGACGAAGACAGTCGACAAAGATCGCGATGATTGTGTCCTGCTCGTCGCATTACGGTGGTGTACCCAAGAGGAGGATGGAGTATCCGGGCTGTGCAGCGTGTGCTGCGACATGCTGGGTGCAAAGTACGCGACATTTATCGACGATGGCTGAACCTCCGAACGCATACGGTCACGTCCAAAGACGGTATGGCCCATCAGCAGCCTTTCCGCCCAGGTTCTGACACATTCCCACGCCTTCTTTGTAGTATCCAAGCGATCGCCGACCTCGAATGTCCTTGAGACCATGATCAAGATGACTGTTGGTGTTCGAAACATGTCTCAGCTTGACGATGGCTTGATGTCGTGTTGAGGCGCCGTAGTCGCGTTCGACATGAATATCGACGAAGCGTTTACGAGCTTGTGCAGCAGTGAGCGATGGAATCGAAGAGCCGCGGTGCTCATGTAGGGAGTGTACGTATGCGGGGTGTCGGTCGGTTCGGTCATATCGTCTTCATCGGGATCTGGAGGCGGAGATGCTGCAAGAGTTCAAAGTCAGCACACATTCGACGACAGTCTGTACGCTTCTGTTTGGGAGTCTAGACATACCTAGCTGCCTGCATGTTGCCCTTGTAGGCATGTTGGCCAAGCTGGTGCTGTCGACCCCGCTGTTGGAGAGCTGGAGGGGTTCTGCTTGAAGGATCAGCATACGCTCGCCCAGAGTCTAATGGCTTTATGGGGGCATGAAACACTTACCTCGAGGTTCTCTTTGGCTCTCAAGTTCTTCCTGGAGCGATTTCCGGGTGCGCGGGGGTGTTGGCAGAGGCAGGTGTGGCCCAGAGCCTGCGTCGGAAGCCGCGACCACGACGGCTCGCACGATGAGGCTCAGGAAAGCTGGCTTTGTTCATTATATGCCCCCTAAGAAGCTTCCTACCCTCGCATAACGTCGTGCCAGAGTCAGGAGGGGGTGTGGAGTGAGGTCGAGCTGCCGCAGCTTCCGTTGTTCAAGGGGCTGCCACCGTGCCGCAAAGCGCTCGACGACAGCAAGATCAGCGAGGCGTAGATGATCGCAGCCTTCTCTACAAGATGAGGCTACTCGCGAACCTTCAGGGCGTTGTGCGTTGTGGCGGTGGTGTCTGTCAGGAAGACAGCGACAACCTGGTGAGAGGGGCTCATGGTGTTGCGAACTTCAGCCAGCCCCTCGCCAAGCGATACCCCGTCACCCCTACTACACGCACGGCAATGGGCACTGCAAACTTGAGAGTAGGCTCATTCGAAAGAGCGACTCCGATTCTATCCCATCATGGAGTATCCAGAATCAGAAGTGGCGGCGTTGGGCTGCGAAACCGCCTGGAGGCCGGCACCTGCAGCTCACCCGTACCCCGCGGCAGCTTGAGCGCCGGCTTGCGGAGGTGATGCGGACGGCTTCCTGCATGTCCTGAGCGTCACAGCATCGGCAGCACGCTCCTCTCATACCCAGAGAACGTATGCCGAGCCCGTAGCAAGCTCCAGAGCCTGTTCAAAGCCCCCTCGCTCGGCGCGGATGCCCCTCTCAACGCGATCGGCAAATTCACAAGCAGCGCGACCCTCTAGAACCCGCGCGGCAGCATCACAGCGTCCTCGTGACAATGGAGGACGCGAAACCCATCGCCCGAGATGGCAGAAGGAAGGAGAGATGGAGGCAGGCATGCCCGGCAGTGGGGCTGCCACGGAGATCAGGGCTTCAAGCACGGCATTAGAGCACACAAGAGACGTGTCAGAGCTTTCCGGGACTCAGAGACAGCTCACAGAACATGCGTGGCCCGAGACTACATCTTTACAATGATCCGGGGGGCATTAGAAGCTGAGCACCTCCTGCGCGGAGTTCCGAGCGCGAGGACAGCGCGAAACGTACCGCACGCGATGAGCACAGCGGAGGTGGTTGCACCGCTCGATATGAGGACTTCGTATAGGGAAGGACTCAAAGCTGGAGCTTGTGGTGAAATTGAAAGTTCGTTAAGGTAAGAATCTGGATGCAACAACGGTACCGCACAGTGCCATCAAAAAAGCGAACATATCCTGCAAGCTGCGAAATATTCATAAACGTTGCAACTCTGAAAGGACACCCAGACTAGCGATAGCTCACCAGGGCCTTCTAGAGGTCAAGGCGTTCAGAAGATACTCATCAAGTAAAGACAACACACTATTCCTCGCTGAAACAGGCGCGAATGAGACGATCGATCTGCGAAGGATGTCATCGTGGCTGTCCGAGATATGCACAAGTAGAGTTTGAATAGATAAATGCAACATATTCTTTTCCTTCAATTCATGCTCCTGAGAACTGCTCATACACAATAACGGATGTATTCATTATTTCAATCTCCCCAAACCTTCTCTGCGATTTCGTCCCTTCAAACCTGTTGCACATGTCATCTCTTCCGATCTCCCGTGGCGATAATAAATATCGAGAATGTAGTCCTTCTTGCGCCTCATCACGGGCATCGGCATATCTCTGCCCCGGCAATAGTTAATGTGCGCACCAGTAGCCGCACATGGATATCAATCCTTCAATTAAGCAAAAGAGCCGGAACAACAAGCATTATGGGCTATACGCTAATGCTTCCCGGAATTCGTACATGCACCCTTGCCCCAATTAATATATTCTCCTTGGTCCATGAAACATCCGCCTTAACGCGTGACATACTAAGATGCTTTCCATCAATAGCAGTATCCACTCAACCAGGAAAAGTGCATCGACTCTATTCCGGGTTTGCTAACGTAGTTTGTACTATAACCTAGGTGAGGTCTGCTACATGTTTCGAAACTTGTCCTACATGCCACAATAATCATCACAACTTCCGAACATGAGGTACCTTGGTTTGGCGGTTTTTGGACTGCTGGCTTCTGCCGCAAGCGCCACACTCCAGATCGTATCAGGGGGGACATGGACTGCTGTAAGGGTGATGTCAAGTGTCGGCATAGGTTCAACTGACTGAAATCTCAGACCAACACTGGCAAGCACATACAGGCTCATGGTGGCGGCATGCTTAAGGTTGGTGATAAGTGGTATTGGTATGCTTTGGTTCCGTCTTTCGACTCTCCACGTATCGCTCACTCATCATTAGGGTCGGCGAAGACAAAACAAATGGCACAGCCTTCATCAACGTAAACTGCTACTCCTCCACCAACCTCGTAGAATGGACCTTCGAAGGTGCTCTTCTGTCGCGCACGGGTTCCGGCGACACGGGCCCCAGCCGTGTAATCGAGCGCCCCAAGATCATCTATAACAAGAAGACGAATAAGTATGTGATGTGGATGCACATTGATAGTTCAAACTACGGCGAAGCAAAGATCGGCGTTGCGACAGGCGACACAGTATGTGGGAAATATACGTATCTGAGGAGCGAAAGGCCGCTGGGGTTCGAGAGCAGGGATTCTGGTGTCTATGTGGACGATGACGGCAAGGGTTATTTGCTGACTGAGGATGTATGTTCTAGTCCTACGTCCCACTCCTGCCAGTCTTGTCTCAGGAAGCTAAAATCTATAGCGTCGCAACGGTCTCCGCATCAACTCTCTTTCCGACGACTACCTGACCGTACAAAAGAACGTATACACATGGAAAGAAAAATACGAAGCCCCCGCAATCGCCAAGAAGAACGGCGTCTACTTCATGTTCGCCTCCCAACTGTCGGGCTGGGACCCAAACGACAACTACTATAGCACCGCCAAATCGCTTTCCGGTCCATGGTCCGGCTGGAAGAAATTCGCCGACTCCGGCGCAAAGACATACTCTTCGCAAACTACATTCATCTTACCTGTGGGTGATCAGTTCATGTACATGGGTGATCGCTGGCAGAGTAGCAACCTAATGCGGAGCACCTATGTCTGGCTGCCGCTGAAGATTGATGGCACGACTGCTAGTATGAAGAACAGCATAAACTGGGTTCTTAACGCAAGCAGCGGAAGTATGACCTCCGGTCCGTCCGAGAATTCGTATGAAGGCGAGTCAGCCACTCTCTCCAACGGTGCAAAATCTCAGTCCTGCTCGGGATGCTCTGGCGGCAAATCCGCAGGCTATGTTGGTGGTTCTTCCTCAGGAGCTGTGCTGTTCGACAAGGTACAGAGCTCTGCAACTACACGGACTACATTGAGGATCAAGCATATGAACGGAGACAAGGATCAAAGGTATGCTGATGTGAGTGTGAACGGGAAGACACAGCGGGTAGCCTTCTTACCGAATGGGGGCGACGATCCAGCGAGTTCAGTTGTGCATGTCGACCTGAAGCAGGGCACGAATGAGGTCAAGATCGTTACATCGGGCGCTTGGGGACCGGATATTGACCGGCTTATGGTACCCCAGTCATGAATGTAGACGTCTAGGTGATTGATGAACAGGGTGAGCAAACATGGAAATTACAGGAATGTCACGCAGCCTCTGCATTGAGTGCGCCCGGAATCTACAAACAAACAGTATTCGTATATATGTATCTGATGTCTAAGTCACATCAGGAGTCACCTTCATTGAAAGTGAATGCCAATTCTTTACCCGGGTCGTAGAGGCTGTGCTAACCGAATCGAGTAAGGTGACTAATGCATGAAGTTCATCTTGCCCGCATCTTCTGCCCTCGTTCCTCAATCACGACCACGATGACTTTGCCAAAGTGGCTTTACTCGGTTCTAAGGGAAAGAGAAGTCATGGCTACCGATGTAAAATAGCAGCCCCCACTCCGCGCAACGTGCTAACCGCTTATGCAGCCTCATAATAACGACGCATACCCTTGCTTCATGGACCTGCCAGGCGAAATCCGCAACCAGATTTACGGCTACCTCATGTATTCGGAGCTCAAATCAGTCACTATCGTCAATTGCAGCAAGCACGAGCATTTCGGCGGATCCGTGCTATGTCTCCCGCTTTTCCGCATCTGTCGCCAAATCCGAGCTGAAACCCTCTCCCTCCTTTGCGCAACCAAAATCGTCAAGATTATGGGTATCGACACCGCGAATACCTTCTTCCGACTCAACAGTGCAACGATTGGCAGTATGAAGAGCATGGTACTTGTTCAAGCTGCGAGTGAGCTCAAGCCTGCAAGCAAGGACAGCATCGATCGATTCTTTGGCTTCATGGCGCAAGCGAAAGCGCTTAAAGCATTTCGCTTGGAAGGCGTGGGGAAAATGATCTCTCTGGAGGTGGGAGGGGAGCATTGGAAGTTTATGAAGCGGGTGGAGGACCTTGGACGAGGTGGTGAGGTAGAGATCCAGATGAGATTCGGAAGGAGTCGGCAGTAGAGTAGGGGAGTGCCTGTCCCTTGAAGAGTTAAGCTGCGTGCCCTCAACGAGCGGTACCATGTATATTGGTTCTTATTCGGCAATATGTCACCACTAGACATCCCCCAAACAATGCCATGCCATATCCTCAACCAGCCGTGTAGTCATCAAGCTCTTACAACACAGACGGCAACGGTTGCCGAATCATCACCGTACTCGTATCTGTTCCCTGCATCCCATACTTTGTTAGATCCCATACTTCCTCAAGCTCTGGCTGAAATCCCATCCGTTCATACAATGGTCTGCCCGTTGCTGAAGCTTCTAGGAAAGCGGGAAGTTGCGCGCTGTCGGCTTTCCTAATACCCCAGGCCAACAACATAGCTCCTGCACCTCTGCGATGGTGCTCAGGATCGGTCACCAGAACATGCAGGACTGAAGGAGGGTTAGCGATGCGAATTGACGATGTGGTGAAGAGCTTAGGTACAGTAGAATGGTTTTGTGCCCATGTACTCCCGGCGCACCCGATTCAAGAACCACATGAAGTCTATCAACCCATGTCTTCCTTCCTCATCAGAACCCGGAACGGGGAGCATGCTCTGTATTTGTTCTTCTGTCCTCTCTTTCTCGTTGATGCGCCACTTGGCGCCGGCGATCATCTTCCCGCCCAGGTCTGTATCTATGACTTTGAGGTAGTGCACGTCCGGTTCATCGCGCCAAGATTTGATATGTTTGTCAGTTGTCTTTTGGACATAGTCGGCGGGGACAGGGTCAGGTGTGAGAAAGCGCGATATACCGCTGTTACTACCGAAGGCGGTCATCTGGATGCGGGTAAAGTCCGCAAAGTCCGACTCTTCGCAGGGATGAACTTCGAGAGGCATTTTGTTTGTTGTTTGTAGGGATATTGAGATAGTCGCTTGTGTACTGTTCCGTTGAATGCGCTGCCTTGCTGACTTTATAATCGCAAGTTCAAAATTTGCAAGGTTGGAGGTACACGCTAATGCCTTCTTTCTGGCGCGAGCGGGTCGCTTACTGCTCACATCTCATGCGCCCTTTGCCGAATGAGTCAACCTCCGCCCTTCTGTTCCGCCTCCAACGACTCCCTCGATTATTATTGTACCTAATGAGCTGTTAAGGCAGTATCCTGAGCAGCAGCCTCTTCCTGTAGGCGTGACTTGAAGCGCAGATTCGTCAGCATGACCACCCTGCGTCGAGGCACATCAGCATGATAGAGAGAGTCGATGCCGAGCGTGTCGATTGTTAGCTCCGAGTGCATTCCAGACTCCCCATCATCGCGGCAATACGCAGAAGCAAACAATCGACAGTGTGCCTTCAGTTGGACTCCAGTTTGCGCGTAGTGAGCTCTTGTGTAACCCGTCATTTGCGGAGTTCCGCGACCAGATCGCTTGTACAAGCCCATGGAGCCTTCGACTATCGCTGCGCAGCGTGAATGTTCCCACGAATGGAAATTGCATCTAACACTTGATACCGTGGGTGTGGGGTATCTCTCAGCCTGAAGATTGAAACACGGTGCTATTCGGGGATTGGAAAACATTGTACTGAAGGCGAAGTAGGCTAACAGCGGGCATGGTAGGGCGAGCTGTCTGATACGGTGTTTGTCATGGCCGAGTCCTCGCCTGTCGTCCACAGTCTCCCTTCCAGCGTCTTTGGTACGTCAAGAGCAGATTGACTGGAATGTATAGTCTTGTGAGCTCTGTTGATTTCGCTTCTCTGTTTCTGGGACTTACTACATTAAGCGCTGTGCACACAGTTTCGGTAGAGCAGCAATCGAACCCTGTTGGATCGCCTAGGTTGGATTGCCGGCATTGTGCCGACTTCCATATTAGATCGTATAGCGCTTTTGAAACCTACTTCTTCTGAAGACCCAAGCGATTACGACTTCGGAGTTCGCACCCAAACTCAAGAAAACGCTCATGCTCATTGAGTCGAAGCCTAATGAGCAATGCCAACCCTATTCGCTGAAACACACTTATCTTCCCTATTGAGGAACCTTGCTGCGAAACCATCGATAACTGCGCAATTTTCCGGTTCGCTTCGCGACGCGACGAGTTTCGTAACCGTGGTGTTTGAATTCGCCGGCGAAACGCTAAGTGCGCCACAGCCGCGTCATGACTCCATCCATATTATCATTAATGGTATGGGATCGCTATTCGGTATATTTGGGCTTTGAGGTTTGCTACAGTGAACAAGCGCTGTGATTCGTGTAATTTGGAAAAGTTGGCTCATGTCGTGCTTGGGTGGTGTCTCATATTTTTTCCAAGTCGGCAAATGTCTACAGCTCGAACTTCTTGAGTACGGGATAACGCTCTACAAAGTATCTTCATGCTCGAAGAGTTTCTTAGATGTTAATATCGGATAAGAGGTAAATTCAAGGTCTACGATGAGTAGCCACATCTATTAGTAGACCAAACTCTGGATTAGTACAATCCCGCAGAACAGGTCCAAACAATTGGAGTTAACTGATTGGCTATGATAGAAAGATAGTGAGAGAGGACTTGTCAAAGCGAAGCATTTGACGGAACATTATTAAGACAGAAAAGCAATGACTTGAGATAAGACCTGCGGGTCCGAGGACAGGCACTTTGTCATGGCGGCAGCCACGATAGACTCAAAACCAACCCACATCAAGTTATTGGAATTGAGGGGCTCCTAGTGTGACCGTACTTAGCAGGAAGACCTAAAGTTCCATGGGTAGATTCATTAGCGGATGTATGACTTTTATGTCGAGTCGAAATTTTGTGGTGGGGGGAGATTATGTACGAAGTAGTGGTAGCGAGGCGGAGCATTAGTGTGCTACTACACTCGAGGCACCGAATTCCCAATTCCTAGGAGGATACCCACTAAGTTTTAGAGCCTCTTTGGTTCGACAGTTCAGCTTTGCAAACTAGTGAGAAACTAGGAAAATTTAGTTCGGCCACAGTTCTCCTAGACGAGCGCACGCTGTCAAGAGGGATGACGAAGAGACTTTCGTTGTACATTTTGGGTCAGCTATCTATTCGTCCTACATTACGCGGACTTCAATCGCTTTTCCGGAATAATCGAGGGTCTCGACGCGCACGTCTAGGCCGGTCAAATTAATACGTATACCTAAATTGTGGGTTCTTCATATCGGTAAGGTCGTCTTCATAAGCGTGGTCGAAGCCTTCCAAGGTGCCCGTCTTGTCACGTTTGGCATTCTCCCATATACAAACATAGCGATAGACGACGGCCAGAACTGCTGCCGCAATGGACGTACCGAGGACCGCGATAAAACCTGGAGCGTAAACAGGGGCGTCTTCTGGCTTGAATAGCAGTGGGCCGAGAACATTGCCTGCGTTGCTATTAGCAATATGACCATGAATTGAGGTTGAGCATGTAATGACCCACCGAGACAATATCCGACGAAAATGCCCGAGGAAGTCACCGACCGCTTGGTGTACCCGGCTGTGTTGGCAATTTGCAGCCCCATAAGAACCGCGTAGGCGCCACCGAAGGAAGCTAGAATATAACATGCGAAAAGCAGCCCGCCTTTATCACCTCGGGGCAGCTTCCAGAGCAGGAGAGACGCAGTGATGGTACCGCATTGGCAGATGACTATAAGCCAAGTTCGAATACCACGGAACTTGTATGCCATGTATGGGACACTGAGTTCGATGGTGCCAATAACAACTCCTGCCGGCATCGTCAACAGGAGAGAATTGAGGCGGTTAAAGCCAAATCCTGAGATGATAATTGGAATGAAGCTTGAGACAGGCCCGTTCGCAATCACTGAAGCAAGGTGCGATGTCAGTCTGTGTCAATGCGCCTGGACTTGGAAACTTACTCATGAGGAATGCAATGCTGAAGATCAACCAGAATTTGATATCGGTCAGGGACTCCCAGAGTTGTTCGATCTTGAAATGCTTGTTACGCACCCCCGAATTATTTTCCTTCATGCGGGCAACCGCGATAAACCGCTCACGGTCGTTGAAACCCTTGGCGCGGATAGGGTCCGGTGGCAAAAAGAACAAGATAATGATCGCCCAGAGGACAGTAATGGCCCCCGCAACAATATACATGTATTGCCAGCTGTTCAGTGCTCCACCAGTAATGTGCCCAAGGCCGTAGTTGATCAGTGGAGAGACAGCGGAGACATATCCAGTTGCACAGTACCATGCGCCCATTCGAAGAGCCTGCTCTCGTTTCTTGTACCACCCGCCTACGATGAGCATGAACATGGGCGATACTCCAGATTCTAGGAAGCCGAGGAAGAACCGCTGAGCGTAGAAGCCCTTCCAAGTTGTGCACGCCGCCGAACACATCAGGCAAACGCCCCAAACGGAAACAATCCCAGCTGCGACGCGCTCAATTGGCCAGCGTTGCGCCATCAGAATCGCTGGATAGCTGCCGACAATGAATCCGAGGTAGAATATAGACGCAGAGAAGGAGTATCGGTTTCCAGTGGTGAGGTGTAGGTCTGTTCGCAATCCGAAGAGGGCCTGCGAAAATCAGTTTGCCTGATTACATTGATTGGCTTTTCGGAGCGACTTACAGCCTGCGACAGCATTGCTTTATCGTAATATTGGAGTCCATACGTAATAATTAGCAAGGAGAGGAGCTTCCTGTCCAGCCTACGAACGAGCTTTTTCTCTTCTTCTGGCGTCCAGTGCTCATCGCCGCCATACTGCGCTAAGACTCTAACAGCTTCATCTTGGTGAACGGTGTCGATTGTTGTTGTGTGCTTTAACTCTTCTAGAGACTTGGGTGTGTTTTCATGCCTGTCCACTACCTGCTTTTCGTCGGCCATGTCTGCGATTGCTTGGAGAGATGTAACCTGAGTTGGATCCTGTAGGAGCGAGGAGAGGATACGTATCTAAAGACTGCCAGAAAATACCAGGGAAAGATACGAGCAGGATATAAAGAGATCGCGGTTTCCGTGTGATCCGAAGCGTGGGCGGAGCTTGGTCCTCGAGCTGCACAACGGTTTGCACCTAGTATGGCGTCCGCTCGGCTAGAACGTGTAAACTTCATGATGCCAAGAAGATGGCGTTCGAAAAGTGCGGGGAAGAACGACCCCAGAGTCATGTTTGTGGGGAAGAGATGGCCAGAAAGAGCGACTGCTCGTGATGGCGCACTGAGTTGCCGTCAGCGACTCGCCTGCGAATTCACAGGATTGGACGAGATGCTCGCACGCGGCACCAGGGCAGAGGTAGAAGCTGAAGTTTCGCTACTTTTCGGTAATTCGCCTAAGATGATGCCCGATTCCACGGAATTGGTAATGTCCGCTGTACCGAACATCATGGGGGAACAGTATGGTGGAGGTCCATTTTGCCTACGTCATTATTGGGACAGTCTCAAAGCCGACGAGGATATCCGTGAACGCAGTCAGGCTTCTTCGCATGGTCCTGACACACATGTGGCTGGTACAAGCACATGCGCCCGAGTTTTACGGCATGCAGCATTAAGTGATAGTGTCGTGGAGTCCTCTGAGATGGTGTTCCTGGCGCTTGGACGGAAAGGGAAAGCATTACACGTGACCTTGGATATGGTAGTAGCACTTGAGGCGCGACTACAACATACCTGCCTTCGCGGTCACTCATCCCGGCTTCGATCTAATAGCTACTGAATCTATCAGCTACGCCCGCAGACATCTAGAACTTGCAGCCTTCCACATCTTGCTAAAGAGTCTTTGCGCCAAGAAATGGCAACTCTCGGCTTTTATCGGTACGCACGAAATCTGGACCTCTGAGTGTCACTTCTGCGAACGTAAACAGATCTTATGGCTCACCCGGTCGAACAAGCGCTTTGGTGTGACGCGTTAGGCATTAAGGTACGAGACGTCTCGGACACATCTAACATGTAGCCGGCCGGGCTCGTGGAATGAGCTGTCTTTTCATTCCGCCCATTTTCTCTTTCTATGTGTTGCAAGTAATTTCTCCCTCTAAACCCTAATTACTGTTGTCTTTTGCTGTCACTCTTCCCGATTGCTTAATTACCTACCATCAATTCCTTCTTCATAGTCACATTACTACCGCCATTGCAGGTTCTGCTTGTCATCTGTCATGTGCATCTTCACAAACGTTGCCTTTCACGCAGCTATATCCAACATGCATCGCCTCCCTTCTTAAAAGGGCAAGTAATACCAGTCTTTAGCCAACGCGTCATCTCGCACTGTCAGGCAGAATGCTCCTACCATCCCCTCCAGACCCTAAGAACCCAAAAAGCCCTCCCCGACGACTGAGGCCACACAAGCGCAAAGTCTCACTTACTACCGACTATCCCGACCCCTGGACCCCAGAACCCAAGCCAGCACCCTACGAGATTCCACCTACGATGGAACGAGACGGCATGACACACTCTCGCCTCTCCCCCCACATGCACGCCGCTTATAGACGCGAGGCAGAAGAAGCGAGAGCTCGACAAGCTGCGGAGAACCGAGGACGGGGGACGGGGAATGAGATACCAGATACGCAGCCTGCGGAGGCTCACATGCACGCCGCTCCCAGACGTGGGGCGGAAGAAGCAAATGCTCGGCAGGCTGCGGAGAGCTGGGGATGGGGGACGGAGAACGTGGTACCAGCTATAGTACCACCTATGTTTCTTGCCGGGGTTGCTGAAACGCAGTACGTCGCAGAGAGTTTACCGATGGAAGAATATCACCGAACTTTTGATACATATGGGTCGCTGAACCGCAACGGAGGCCCATCGGGTGCTGTTCTTGAGGAAGCGTCCGTTGTTAGGCCTAGTGCGTCTTCCACGAACGCTCCGACCAGTGCTGCGACCATTGTAGGACAGAATGACACCAGCAGCCGGGATGAGCAACGCGGCCATTACCGTGTCGAAGAACGAGAAGAAGGAGAGCAGAATGGTCAGTGGCAGTACGTCGAGGAGGTAGACTAGAATACGGCGATAGTTAGACAGTCTATGGCAGTGTAGATGAAGAGATACCAAATCTTTTGCATGCTGAGAGTCTTTCAAGAGACCATGAGGAATTAATTGGGCTAGACTATTGGTAACGGTCGCGAAGCCTCGCTATTCAATTACCGTATGCAGTATCAGAGATCGCCATCTCCCTGACTTTGGCCAACATAATACGAATAGCCCACCTCCCCGCGCCAAAATGCAGTTCTCTACCGCCGAATTCTCGGTGTCGCACTCAAAGGAATATCTGGCCGGCCTGTAGCCCTCATTCTGTCCCTTATCAATCTCTCCGTGTCCTCCAAGCTCCGCCCTCGTGTACCGGGAACCGTCCTAGAAATCCTCCTAAGGTTCTTATCTTCCCTATCTTCCAGTTGTCTATGCGAGTTTCCAAAGCTATATGTCGGCGTTGGCGGCGCGAGCGGCGAAGAAATTGAAGGGCTTCGAAGATCGTACGTGCTCTGTCCTGCGGTGCTAGGAGCTCTTAGGGGCCAGTCGGATTGGGCACTAGGACTAAGTGGTTGGCGCGATCGGGAATGAACGAGTTGAAGGGGAATCAAGCGATCGCGCTTGTTGGAGCTTTCAAGATCCAATTTCCGTCGGCAGCGGCGGCGGTAGCAGGCAAAGCCAAAGAAAACGAGAAGAATGGAGAGGATGAGGACGAAGGCTATCAGGAGGTACTTCCAGTTTCGCTGAAATCTGCGACAAGTTAGCAATATGCTTGAGCAAGGGTGTTTTCGAAAGTGTTGGCCAGAGCAGATGAAGCAGTCATAAGATTTAGAGGAAAGAACGGAAGCTACATACAATGTACCTTGATCCTTGGACTCATCCTGATGGTCATTGATGGAAGTAGGCGTCGCGCTTCCACTCGGACCCGCCGCTCTAGATGGGCTCAAAGTGGCTGTAGGTCTCGGAATTGAGATTGGTGTCGAATACGGTGTTGCGCAAAGGGTGTTGTAGTAGTGATAGATGACTATGTCATCTTTGTCGTCGCAGAAACTATGACATATCTCGCCATTGGCATGAAGGCTTCGGAGATAGTCGGACTGGCAAAGGCAGTCAACGTAAGTTGCTTGGTTTGATAGGGGGGCAGCGGGCGGCACACAATTCAACTCTGCAGTTTCGAGGGGCTTGCAACTCCGCGCACAAGAGGGTAGTTGGTCATAGTCAAAGACGGATGGCAGTCCCTGTGCTAGTATAGTTGTGAGTGGCGCAATAGACAACAGGAGCAGGGTTATCTGCATGGTTGTGGCAAAGTCTCCTTGGAAGCGACTGGATAGAGTTGAAGGTAAAGGTAGCCCAGGGTAATTGTTAGCTGAACGGGAGAGAGAATAACAGGGTGAGTCTGCAGCGGCTGCCTAGTGTCATGTGGGCGTTGGAAGATCAAACGGGTCTGAGCGCTCAACCCTCTTTAGTATCACTCCTCTCAATCACTGGGGAAGCGTTGCTATGATCCTTCAGTCTTTATCGATACTTCAGTGAAACCTTAGTTTCAAATCCGGTTGGTTAGACTCGAATGCCCTTTCACAGCGGAGTAAAGCACAAGCACTCAGGCGGAATTAAGACACCTCAAGTAGTCTTCGGATCCAAGGAAGAAGAGGTAAGTATTCAGCGGCAAATTGATATTGTCCTGGATGAGCGCTACCTATCATCAGGAGAGTCTTCACCTTAACCATCATGATGGGACCGCCCCAGCACACCATTGAGATGTGCCGCGGCGGCACCATCACGGCGATTAAGGTGAAGACGCCCCGGATGGCAAGTAGCGCTCATCCAGGGCAACCCAATGCAACCGTCCAAGTATCTCGAGAGCGCAGGCCCCAACCTCGCCAGGCTCAGTCGTCAGCGCCGTAAAGCTTGCCTGACGTCCTCGCAATGCACCGAGATACAACACCACCACCCAGTTCCAGCTTATCAATCCAACGCTTGTCCAACGCCATATCCAGGGTGTCCAACCATCCACCCTTGTCCTTCTCCTGCCTGATTCCCAGAGCGTGCACGAATACGAAGCTGTTCACACCGTAGGTTGTTGAAGGTCAGAGGCACCTTTGCGTGGCCCTGCATTGTTCTACCGTCGTTCGGTGGTGCAGCGTCTAGTCACCGCTGCTGTACTTCACTGCCTTGGAAGCAGATTACAATCTTCGCTGAATGGCAGGTCAGTACAGCGTTAAAGGTGTGTAACGTATCAACTTACTCTAACTTATACAGGATGAGAATCCCATATGTGGTCGCTAGATTTCGCCGTGTGAAGCCCCTTCGACGCGTCGAGTTGTTTGGGAATGAAGCGTAAGATTCTTGACTCTTTGGCCCAATAAACTTATAGAGCTGCCTTCAAGTCAGGAAAACATATTACCATAAACACTAGTGATGTGAAAGAACTTACAAGGCCCTGATTTCATCTCGTGGGTTTAGCGGTGTCGCGGGCACTGACATCAAAGGTGCATTTGGCAGCCATGTAGCGAACGTAAAGAGGACCAAAAGATTGGTTCTTAAGTCGTTTGTAAAGAGCGCCATGACCTTGCGTATGCGCCGGTTGCATGCTCGTGCTTGTTGAAGATGATAGTGGCACTTCGATGGCCACAACCATTAGGCCCATTCATCTACTCGGAGTCAGTGGCTGCGCGGAATCCGTGAGACTACAAAGTCAAGGATGAAACTCACTGAGCAGTAAATTCAGTTGAAGGCACTGCAAGTCCGAGCGGGATTGCTGTGGTAGGACATGGTCGGTGGTGGAGGCACTCGCGGCCGAGTATATCGTAGCTCGAGGTACACCCGAAGGCCGCATTCCGAAAACTCGCCAGTCACATCAAGCTTGTTGAAGATGATAGTGGCGCTGACATGGTGCGGCTACCTTGCTCCATAAATCTATGAGAGTCAGTCATGGCACGTTCGACACGAATAAGGTCAGGGGGTGGGGCTTACTTAGTCAAAGCTTGTAAAGCCACTATCTCCTTCGGAAGGCCAGCGCCGTTTTGTTTTGGTAAGATGTGGTCGGTATCAGGCGAAGTGCGCCCTGAGCAAGCGACACTCACACTTGCCCCAGCAACCGTTGCTTTCGTGAATGGGGTGAGCCTCCTGTGGAGAGGCAATCTGTACGGATACAGACCAGAACCGGAGAGACCTTGCGGTATCGTGAGGCAGGCGGCCCATGACGAGGGCGTGGCTGCCATTCGAAGCTATAGCCTCGAAGGATGTCGCTGCGGTGGTGATGACCGCCACATGGAGCGTAGAGGTGACCTTGGAGGCCTTTTGCAAGGTGCCTCCGAGATCAAGAAATTATGAGGAAGAATAGGCGTTTGGAATGTGAAAATTATTCTGTGATGGTGTTGTGGAGAAGGTTGTGGGTGAGGTGAGAGGCAGCTTGTTGTGAGCGATTTTTACTAAGTCCAAAAACGGAAGGGACGTGCTGCAGTGCTACCGATGAGGCAAGTGCAAGTCGCAGTCAATGAGACTATAGAGACGAACCACAGTGCGATGCAACTCATAGTCTAACAGATTGACATATCCTGCTTTACTGCATATTATCCCTATTTGCCACTGGATATGTGCATAACTTCCAGTTGTCTGTGGACTATTTCCTCTCCCAGTTCCCATCCAATATATTGCGCAAAGAGACCTCGTCAACAACACAGCACAGTGCTGCAACCTCCCATCACCGCCAGGGTTGCGATCGAGACCACCCTGAGCCTGAACGGATTCTACAACATGGGTTCCTCTACCAAGCATCAAAACCACCAGAAGATGTCGAGCCAATAGAGCACAATCCACGCAGCTTAGAGGCCAGCCACTGGATACAATCTGGAGAGAAAACACCGGCTGACTGCCGACATTTCAATACAACCTCGTCAACCGCTTGGCTCGCTATTCAACACCCTACTCAGTCTGCCCCTTTGTACAAGTTTCGAGAGCATAGAGTAAGAATGCGGAGTACCACAATCGATATTTTCACTGGTCTGACAGGAGGAGGGCTGTTGTTGGCGGTGGATATGATATCCTGCATGCGCGGTTGGAGGGGGTGGCATGACAGAGGAAGGGCTTAGACACTGAAGAGGGATACGTGATGGAAACTGGGAACACAAACAGCTTTGGCCAACTCTGTGGCGGTAGAAATTGTACTTGAGAAGCAGAGTAAGGACAGGATAAGAGAGCAGTCGGGAAGGCATGCATAACGTCCTGGGGTGCTGACGGGCTGAAAAGGGTATCACATTATGTTATACAAGTCTCGTAGACAATTCCACCTTCGTCGTACATACACTACCTCATCACACATCCAAATGCTCTCCTTCCCCTCGCTTGACAAGAGTACTCGGATGCGTAGGCGGCCCATCCTTCCCCAAACTCTGCAAATCCTTCAAGATCATCCGCAAATGATTCTGCCGGTTCTGATTGCTGCCCCACGTCACAGCCTGCGAGTAGTACAAGATATCCCACGCCTCGTCGCTAAGATTCTGCAGGAACGTCGGCAGCGTTCGTGATTTCTGATATGCGCGCCATAGAATGCGGCGTATGTCGTCGTTGGCGCCAATGTACGCGAGCTCAATGGCTTGATTGAATGATTTGAGAGCAGGCGAGATGTTGAAGGGAGGGAGGAGCGTAACACGGAGGCGCTCAATGGCGGCGATGTGTTCTGGTGTTTGGCGCGCGGCGTGCATGCGCTGTTTGAGTGTAGCAGTGCGGGAGTCTTCTAGCTCGTAGGGGTCGGGCGCGGTTTCGTGGGCAATGGTGGTTAGATCTGCATTTTGTTGCTCAGACTCGGCGATGAGCTTTTGGATGTACATGAGCTTCTCCATGAGTTTGGGGTCTTCCATGATCTGGTCGACTTTGGCTTGGAGCTCGGCGGGGATGTTGTCTTCTTCTGTCTCAGTTTCTGGGGCCTGTGTGGCTTTGGACTGGGCCAGCTTCTTCAGCTCATCAGCTAGTTCCTGGGGGTCCATTTCGCGGTCGAAGTCGCCTTCGTCCTTTGCTTCTGGGTCTTCGCTAAGTACAGCATCCAACTCAGCTTCGAGACCGATGTCGCCGCCAATGGATTTGAGAACGTCGCGCATCTGGTGTAACAGCTTGTCTACATCCTGCAGGTCCTCTGGAGTGTTGATTTCAAGATCAGCGTCGTCGCTTTCCATCTCGGTGATCGCTTCTTCGGCATTCTTTTCGAACGTTTCCCACTCTTTCTCAAACTCGGCGTCTACTGACTCATCGGCCATAGCCTTCATCTTCTTCTGGAATGCTTTATTGCCATCTAGTTTGGCCATTGCCTTCTCTAGCGCGACTTGGAAGTCAGAACTGTCGATGTCGTCCATTTCCGGCATCTTGGCCTGCACTTCTTGTAGCTCTTCCTTCGCGTCTCCAATGTCAGGGTCATCAATTAGATCTTGTAGGGCTTGATGTGTCGCCATCCTCAAGCTCGCATTGAACTGCTTGATCTCAGGTTCCGCGTCCTTCGCTGCCTGTTCATCCAACGCCTTCAGCTCCTCTTTTGTCCTAATTCCTTGTTGGATCGCTTTCAATTCCTGTGTCAAGTCCGCAAAGTTGGGGTTTGATATCAAGCTGTCGATAAGCCGCCGATTCAATTTCGCATCGTCGTATTCGGGATTCTGCAGCGACTCTTCAATCATCATGAACATCTCTTTGTCCCTTTTCCTATCTTCTGGAGTTGCTATGCGCTCAATAAGGCGTTGAGGGGTGCCCTTGTCCAAATCCTGCTCGTACCAGTTTATGACGGGTAAGTCGTCGGACTCGAGTTCTTTGTCGGATAACGGGCGCATGTTTCGGTCCATGGCATCCATGTCTTCTATGTCGGATTCAATCTTCGAAGCGGCATGTTTGACCTCATCCATCGAAGGAGGTTTTCGGCGGGTTGTGGCATTGGACTCGGAGTTTGTTTGCGCCTTCTCAGCTCTTTCCGACTTTGTGCGTTTTTCGCGGATGAATTGCGCAGCTACAGGACGCGCAAAGGGACATCGTGGCGGTAGCGGTCGCGCGAGAGCCCTCAAAAGCGCTCTGGATGGTGCGTAGGCTCGTGAGGTGGCCATTGTGGTGATGGAAGCAGAGGCAGTTGATGTCATCTGAACTTTTGGGGTTGGTGCAAACAATGCAAACTGCATGCTTGGCACCTCCGAGAGCACCGCAGCTTGCTGCTCTGCGCTCCTGAGTTCGAATGCTTAACACGCAGGTACTGCATCGTACCTCATGCCTCGCTTGTCTTTTAATCTGTGTACGGAATTGCAGATGACATTACTTCTTAGTGTGACGCTCTCATAGTGTGCGCCGCCATGCATGGGCCGCATGAGGAAGGCGCCCAGTGACCCGTCGCGCGAACGCATCTATATGGCGTCTTCATGGGCACAGTTGACTGGCTATATTAATCATTTACACTCATCATTTTATACTATGTCACTCAATGCATTTCATTTTTTTGGTCAAACATATTCATTTTCTGCGTACGATCAGCTTCCGAGAGCCCCCTGTGATGCACGACGCATTCGAAGTCTTCAATCAACTCCATCAAGCCGTCCATTTCGTAATCCACTCTACACCCTACATTTCCGAGCCTACAAGCACTCCCATGGCCGTAGCCACAATCAATACAAGCGCTGGCGCGCGCATAGTCCTCGCATCTCCTACGACCATCCTCATCCCCGCACCCCCTTCAATGACATCACTCGTCACTTTCCTTCTGCCAACCGGATTTTTCACACCATTGAAGACGTCCACCACGTCAATCGCCGGCCCAACATTGAAGAAGTCCACGAGAACGAACGACGGCTGCCTCGCCACCTGGCTCTCACATTGAACCATATGTGTACCTACCCCGCCAGGGCCATCCCAAGAGTTTGTGTTGGCAATCTTGCGAGTATCTGGTACCTTTATACCGAAGGCTTGCTGCCAGTAGAGGAGGTGGTTCATCAGGAATAGTTTGCCTGCTTTGCGTTCTTCGTCGATAGAGGTTGTGTTGGAAGGTCGATCTGGTGTACAGGCAAAGTCGCTGGGGTTCGTGGTGTCGTAGTTGTTTTCCCAGATGAAGTCAAACTCATTCAGCAGATACGGCGCGTTTTCCTTGTCCGGCACCAGCGCGTTGACGAAGCTCACGAGTCGCTCACCTCTGTCGATCATTGCCCCCAACGTCGGCCAAGTCAGATTGATTTCGCTGGAGGGTGGTGGCGCTTTGTCAAGGATAGGAGGAACGTAGCCGTAATGCGCAAGGTCTGCTTTCGAGTACTCTGCCTTCAGTTCTTGAGCGCCGACGAAGTCCATATTGACCAACACCAGGGTGACGACATCGTGAGGATGTGCGTCCAGCCATGCACGTATCTCCCACAGCCATTTGTGTACCGGTCCAATATCGAATAAAACGCAAGAAGAGTGGCAGAGGTGCAGCTCCCGCGCCTTCGTTTCGGGGTTCGAAGCGACATGGACTTGGGCTGTGAGCAGCCTGACGCCGGCGTCAAGCTGCACTGTCGTGTTGAAGAACTGGTTGCCAAAGGAAGAAAAGCCGGTCGATGCATCGCGGAGAAAAGGAGAGTCGTGTGCGCCGAGGTGGGTAATCCGGTCGTATGATGCTGAGCATAGCTTAGGAGAGTTATTGCATGCTCGTTGCGCTGCCAAAGTCGAACTGGCAGCCAGCACGACAAGAAAGAAAAGAAAGAACATTGCGATTCTCGAAGCTAGCGTGACTTTGTAGGTTCGAGAGATGTCGATGCAATGAGACACGTGAGGCGAAGTTTAAGGAGTTTGAAAGACCGAGCAATTGACATGGAGATTTCGACACAGGAGACATTGTGTGACGCAACGCAACAAAGAGAATAGGAACATTGCTATTGTCCAATTAACATTGCACGCAGAACACGCGTTTATTGATGAACAATAGCGTTGTGTCATGCGGTGAAGGGAAGCTCCTCATTTCCGTGAATGGCAGACATGGTGGTGTGTACATGCGACAGGCTCTTTGTTCCAGCATCCTTCATATTTCATCGTTCTCCGGGTTTTGTATCCAAAGTTCATCTACAGTGTCGTTGATCCGACTTGTCGAGCGCACATAGTTAAGCAGCCCTCATAAGATCCCCATCTGCTGCATATGCTCGACTGTCACAGCTCATACACATACTATCATCTACTGCGCTCCTACTCTGTAAGTCCGTACATTTGACCCCGTCACGTTGAGCTTCTGTCGTGCGACTGATCATGCCGGGCAGTCACGATGCGGGCCGACCGTCACGCTCGCCACGACGCGCATCATATAACCGTGAGGAAGACAATGAGGATCCGTCGTATATCCCCGTGTTCGAGTCGCCATCTTCTCACATCCTCCGATCAGCCTCCTTCATCGGTATGCCCAGCCCCGAACGCAATCGATACTCCAATAAGGAGTCAGCGAAGGTGAACGCAGGGCTCCAGTTTGGTGGTGGCGCAAGAGAGGAGGACACACTTGAAGAGGGTCCCAACATGCTGGCCACGAACACTCAGGCTGTTGACATTGACTTCAGTCAGCTCATCGCACCGATTGTCGCTCCAGAACCCAAGCTTAGCACCGCAGAGCTGGTCCGGCGCCTCCTTCATCCGCCTCCCCACGCTTTCGTCCACGGTGTGCTGTCGATACAATGGGTCCGGGGTACGGCAGGTGTAGAACAGTTTAAGTTCCGCGAGAGCGACGAGCGATACGTACTTTCGCTGGACTCGGAGCTGAGGACGCGTGGTAGGGAGTTCGGGGTTCCCGCTGTATACATGGAGTGGCTCTGTGGAGATAGCGAAGAGGTAAGTTCGACGGAGCAGGGTATGTATCTGACACGGGAGTTCTTTGAGGGAATCCAGCGGGAGATGTTGGATGGTCAAGGTTGCCCAGAGTAGGAGTGGTCGGGTTTAGCCACAGCGAACAGGTAGGTCTGGTGTCTCGCCTACTGTTATAACCTCCACATGTTCGTCGCTCCTTTTCGTCGGGCATTCTCCTTTACGTAGTCATGGATGATGTGAGCTCTGTTTTCATGTAAGCTTCTCTATATGCACCATCATTTCTGAAGGCTCTGTCTGTCTGCATTCAAAAGTTGGGACATCTCATCATCACCTCGGTGCCTCATCATAGCTTCAAATTTAACCTTTTCAATTGCTCATAGACACTACGTTACTTCCCTGTGCATTTCCTCTAGTACTCGCCGTCAAAATGATGTGGGTCTAGGATTCGACTTCTGTTCCTTCCTGCCTATCCCCGTCACCTGGCTTGTACCCAATGTATTAGGCACAATCACAAACAATCACGCTCTCTCATTCAGCCTCTATTATTGCCTCGTGCTCCCAGTCACTTCTGATTGTACCCACTCAAATGCCCTCTCACTGCACAGATTGCGCCGAATGACGCAATTTCGAAGAGAGAAAGATCGCACGTGCCGTTTGCTTCTCCACCCCTTTACATATAAAAGTACCCTCCCGCCGCGTTCCTTTCTTGATTCTCCACCGACTGCTTGCCCTCAACTCTCAACTCGACCAGCAAAGCTTCCGAGTCAACCAGCAAGCGTATATACAGCAAGCAACAAATACCGACCTATACACAACAAGGCCGAAAAGATGGACTCCCCCGATCCAGGATCGAGCAACCTTTTCCCTCCATCGCCACCTACCCGGACCCGCTCTGCACCAGCCACCTTCCAGGGCTCAGAACCAGGTCAGAATACCACAACTTCCCCACAAACGAACAACCCACTGACTGACGCTACCCAGCTTCCTCTGCAGCACCGCCCGTTCCCTCTCCTCCCCCACCGTCGGTCCGAACCATCACCAACCAGGGTACGCCCGACCCAAGCCTCGGCCTACCCGACGACGACATCACCAACCCACTAGCTTTCCGCACCATGGAAGAGCTCACGCAGAAGCTGCTGAGCCCTCCCGCAAAGTCCTGGTCGCCAACGCACCCGAACGGCACCGTGTACTACGATCGCGTCTGCATCCGGCTTGAGTGGGTGAAGAAGGTCGTCACCGAGAAGCACTTCATCTTCGATCCCGCGAAGAGCAGGAGTGTGCTTAGGAACGACAGCAAGATCCGGACGCACGGTCTTGCGTATGGGCTGCCTCGACGCTATTGGGAGTGGCTTTGTGGCATCGCGGTGAGCAATGCTCCCTTCATGGCTACGAGAGACATGTTGTGGATTGCGAGGGGGGAGTTCGTGAGGATGGCTTATCCTTGAGCTGAGGCTGTGTGTTCCTCTTGGATCATCTTTCGGAAATCAGACCAGCGGGGCAGAGATAGCTGACGGACAGCGGGCTTTACCAAGGACTCGGTGATTAGTAGTCATGAATCAAATGTATCCACCTCGGTGAATTATATCATTGTTCTATTTGCTCGCCAAAATCACTGTCGCCATACAGGAGCTCACGATTTCAGCCCAGACAGTTACATTCAGGCCGTCAACAAAGAACTTCAAAAATCATTATATTAGGAAACTCGGCTATATGCCTTTAAAGGCTTTGTACTCATATACTCGAACAAACCAACGAATTAGACAAGTACAAGCCCAAAAGCACACCATAAACGCCCCGTATCAAAAAACAGTATACAATAAGGCCGTTAATACTCATAGGAACTGACGCCTTGATATCTTCGTGCTTCCAATCACCATTACCAGCCCTTTGGCGCGCACATCCAGGGCCTAATATCGCACCAGGACTTGTGCTCCCTCGGTGGGCCCTTGTCGAAGTTGAGCTTCGGGAGAACGCGCGAGCTATTGAAAGAACCCCGGTGGTAAGCAGGTACTCCAGTGGCAGCGGCGGTAGGGCAAGCTGGTGTAGAGGGAGAATCCTTTGTGCAGGTATTATAGCATCTAGTCATGTAGTTAGCGTTCTGAGTAGAGAAGAGGAAGACGCTGTAGAGACTTACTCGCCATGAGGCACCATATCACCGCCACAGGACACAACGAGATCCACACAGATCCACAAGGGTGAGCAGGTAGATGTTGCGTTATAAACGATGGGCGACGAAGTGGTATTGTAGAATGGTGGGGGAGTGATTAAAGAATCGGGCGCAGTTGCTGTTTGTGTTACGTTTGCTGTAGAGGTGGCTATGGCCGGGCATGGCGGAGCGGTAAAAGTTGGCATGTCAGTGACGCCAGTAGCGCACTCGATCCATGTACTAGAGATAGGTTAGCCTCGATATAGAGAAAAAAATGGTTTATAGCTCGCCAGAGCTATCAGTAAATGGTAGAAGCGGTGTTGTAGTAATGATGACGGAAGGTTGCGCAGAGCCAACCACGGAACAGTTGCAGCATGTGACCCTGCTGCCTGGCAGCACTTCGAACAGGAGAAGAGGATCGATATATGGAAGCCTATGTTTATTGTGTATGGCGTTGTGTAGTGTTGGGGAGAGGAGAGCGAGTCTTACCCGCCATAGGCCACGCCGCACTCATTAGTTGCGACAAAGGATTTCGTCATACCGCAGTCCCTCCTCGCCGGTCCAGCAACCGTGAGGCCAGCTAGTGGCAGGAGAAGGAGAATTTCGACCTTCATCTTGATGGAAGATGTTCAGAAGGAGGTGAGGTGATATGAAGAGTAAAGTTGATGATAGTTGATATTTTAAGCGCGGTAGGTCTGTTGGAAGGTGGGAATCATGTGAGTTGAACGCTTGTGGGTATGATGGGAATTAGCTATACGGCTGAAGGCTGATGATTAAATAGACTTTCGAGAAGCCTGATATGATGAGTATGAGGTAAAGTTTTCGACCTCAGCTCGCCACCCGCGGATCAATGATTGACGGTGGGTCAATGGTTATCAGGCGGAACTTTCCCCGGCCATTAGCGAACTATTTGTAAGTCTAAGACTCACTATCGCCCAAAACTCGTACGTTCTGCTGATCATTGGAAGGTGCAGGTAAGATTGCCATGGTTGTGCTATCGCGTACTACCCTGGCAGTGATGGCATTGGTGCTGCTGGGGGCATTGTCGATTTGTGCGTGTGTCAGGATTGTACTGTATGCTGCCATTGGACATGTTAGACACGGAAACGGGTGCGTGGTAGACGAACATCCTCGTGTCAGCCATATAGAGCGCACGGTTGAATGGCCTTTTGGGCTGGCTTAGGTGGGACCTCGTCTCTGTTGCGATAGAAGTCAGTCCGTTGATTGGGGGCGGAAGGGCGCACCGGTTCGGTGAAAGAGTGGTTACGTCGCTTGCTACACATTCCTTGACTTTAGCCTCGCATCGTAGACTGAGACAACAACACCAGGCGTGGGAAATGAGAAAAAGAGTTGCAATGGCAGGCTGAATTCGGAATATAGACGGTACGGAATGCAACGTTCCATAAGACCTACAGCAAGAGGAGCTGGTGCCAGTTAAGATTATGTGGTCTCAGACGTACATATGTTGTGGTAGGTGAAGTAGGCCGCCAAAGGACCCAGAACCGTTCGAGAAGCATGGTGAAGCGAGATCTGGAAGCGGTTGAGAGGTTCGATGGCGGCTGATATACTGATCTTCATCAAGAGTCTGCCTTCAGTGTAGGCTGAGTTGTGGAGCGGGGTAGTATATGGTATGAGGTAAGACATTTCCGTCAAGCTGCAAATATCACGGTAGCACTGGGCGACAGATCATGCCTGCAGAAACGCTCCGCTGTTGTACTCCTGTTAATCTCCCACGTCCTCAACCTGTCCTTCAACTTCCCAATCATTCCATGTATGCAGACAGACTGACTATCCTTATCTCTTTCGGTCAAATCCTTGCCAGGTTGAGGAATATCGATCATTTCACTTGTAATCAGTCCGCGGTCTCTCGTACCAGCTTTCGTGATTGTAATCTTTCTTCGGTCCGACAACTTGGTACGTGATGCCGAATGTCTGCAAGGTCGCACCCCGAAATCTAAACTCGCAAGTATTCTTGTATGTATCTGGATCGCACCAATGATGACCATTCGCCATCCACCCATGATATGAATCGTCTGGTGGTAAAAGCTCCCACGTGTTGAACAGCGCGCCGACAGACTCACCATCCTCTTCTGCGAACCACGCAGTAATCTTATCGGTCGTCTCGTTGTATCGGTAGATATAGCGGCGTGTCGCAGGGAAAGAATAGCCAGTCTCCATCTTAAAGATTCCTTCTTCGATGTAGAGATACTCGGCCGAGTAGGTAGGGGAGCTGGGCGTGCGCGGATGGAAGTGTGCGGTGCCGGCAAAGGTGCCACCGGGTGAGGTGGCGTTGCGAGAGTTGATCTTGCGGTTCATCGTCCAGATACCTTGCATGCCTCTGAATACTGCGGCTGCAACAAATTTGGCTTCTTCGTTAGACGCCTTGATTAGATTGGTAACTTCCTTGACAACCATCGCAGCTTCCGCGTCATTGTCTCCGGATGAATACCGCGAGGCGAATGCAGGCCCAGACTGACCGCCAAATGCAGCGTCATTGCGCATGACGCCCGTGCTCCTTGCAAATTCCTCCACAAGGCCAATGTAGTCCATCATCCAGAACTGTGGCACCTGTAGTGATCTCTCCTTTATTGCCTGTCGCATGCGCTCCGCGGCTTCGGGCTGGTAGACTTGGCGTTCGGAAAGCCCCAAGCCTGCTTCGTGGTCGGACCATGTCTTTGCTATGAATCTTGCTTGCATCTCCATCACAGACCAGTATGGGCCCTCGTAGAAACCGACAAAGCCGAGAGTTGGCAGTCCAGGAGCGAGAACAGAGCCGCGCGTGAGGAGGAATGGGACACGAGGACAGGAAGGATCGTAGTGGAGATGTTCCTTGACATCGGCATCGAGGAAATCGACGTCTGTTTTGAACCCAGTCGCTTCGATGATGCCTGTCACGTTGGTAATCTCACTGCTGTTCTGTTCGACTTTAGTTAATGCTATGAGACTTTCAAAGCTAGGTCTTACTTCAGCTTTGCTACCTGACGCATTGGACCAAGGTTCAAAGTGCTTGAGGGTGATGTTGAACGACTCGCCATTATCTGGTTGCTTGACCCCGTCAACCCAGCCTTGCACGGGAGTGATTATGCCGCTCCTGACAAACTCAGAGTACGTATCTGTGATGCCAGTATATCCAGGGAGCTGTGTTTGATCCGGCTTGTATACGAGTTCTGATCGTCCGATCTCTCGTTGGTCCCCACCGAGTATCGACCGTATGAACTCGTGCCCTTTCTTTGCATTCTCAGGCGGAACTGTTGTAATGGCCGCCGATATCGTGCCTTGTCCTCGCCGCGAAAGATTGTACAAAACAAGATCGAGAGGGAGAAACTTTGGGGCGAGGTCGAAGTCCTGCACTTCGGCATTGCGCGGATTTTGAGGAATGTACCGCGGGAGAGAATAAAAAGGTCGATTAACGATATGGAAGACTGTACTGTCAGCGTGGATTGATTTCGTGCCGCCCGGTGAAGATTTGGCGCTTGAAATTTGGAACGCAGCTTGTGCTGCTGCTTCAGCGCCGCTGATTCCGCCACCGATAACGACGATCTTGCCGGGTTTGTTCGTGAGAAAATTCAGCTCACGGAAGTGTGACGAATGCTGGATGTTTGTTGAATCTTTGCTGGGTGAGGGATCGAAAGAACCACCTGATTTGCCAAAGAAGCCACTTGCGACGATCAGATAGTCATACTTCGTAGTGCTTTCTTGAAGCGTTACGCTGTCCACACCAGTAACCTCCCACGTCCTCGAGTCTTCAAGTAGCTTTGCGTGAGTGATACGCCTGTTGAATATGATGTTGGACTTGACCCCAAGCTTCTGCGCATACGTTTCCAGGTACCGTCCCACTTGCCAAGCCTTAGGGAACATCGGTGGAGTAGCAGGCGAAGAAGCCCCGGGATTGGGATCAGAAAGGTCCACCGATGACCAAGAAAGATCCGAAAAAGCGACCGTGAATCTACTCAAATTCGTTCTCATATCCGGACTACATTTGTCCCCAAACTCGCCAGGCTGGGCCCGCCACATGCCGCCCACACGGTTGGCAGCTTCGAAGAGAGTGACAGAATAGCCACCTTTTCGCAGAAACGTCTTTGCAGCGACTAGGCCTGCGGGGCCGGCGCCCACTATGCAGACACTCTTCATGTTGGACATGGCGTGTGTTGCCGGGCTGGTAGCCATTAGTCATCTCGTTCTCAGTGTGGCGGAAATTAGCTCGGCCTCCTCCAACGTACCGCGTAGTCAATGTAGAGAAGGTTGCGGGTACCTAGTAGCCAGCGTAGCAATCGAAAGTGTTCGAGATCGCAGAGTTATATCGAAGATAATGGATGTTTGCACGGATGGAGAGATTGAAATCGCACTAGTTAGAGCCCTCGGAAAGCCAACCAATGAGAACGATGCAGTGTACATGACGCGATGATAGGAACAAGAATTAATTATGGGTGAAATCATTCATTGAGGACTCCAGAATTGATAAGAGAGCCTTTCATGGTCTGGAACTGAGTCTTTCCAAACTGAAATGCGATGTCAGTCAGAAATCTTTACCACACACGGGATGCTTCGAAGAAAGAACATACAGAGATAAGATAGCGGATATGGCCCTGCGAGTATAATTAGACATATTCCAGCGCAGCGTTGAGGAGAAAGGCCACTTACAAGATCAGTGACGTGGCGGTGCTGCTCAAATTCGGACCTTGCGAACTGTCTCATGTCCTTTCTTGCTGCCTCGTCCGGGATGTTCGACGTGCTTCGGACAATATCCCGCCACAGTGCTAATGCGCGTTGCCGTTGGATGAACTGTGGACAGTGAGCACCATATGCGCCTCGTGTGTCGCAACGTGGGCGAGGCTCACATGGTCAAGTCCAAGAGGGCTCTTTCCTCGTGCTCGCAGGCGGGACGGCGGCTTGGACGCTACAGTGGCATATCGTCGCAGCATTCCCTCAACGCGCCCCAGAATGAGAGCTTCTTGGAGGACCGAGATGCAAACAAAGATCAGAATGCGATATGAGACAGTGATTGATGGAATGGATGAGGCTCTTTCGCGGATGCTAGCTGACGTAAAGGGTGGCCAATGCAGAGCTAGGCTGTGAAGGCTCTAGACGTGATGCAGGTACCCCACCAACGCGTCTCCCATACTTTCGTCGACGCGTTTCCCCTCAACATCCACCGACACTCGATCGACAACGACGACACCCCGCACAACAATTGGGTACGACTCAGATCCAATGGCTCTTTCGAGTCATAGGAAGCGAGTCAACCGCTACAAGCAAAAGCTCAGGCAGGAAGTAAACCGAACAGGCTCGCGCTTCCCGAAGACCCAAGATCCTCGTGGTCCGCCTTCCAAGAAAGCCACGCACTCCTACCTCGACATCAATGAGATGCCTCATGTAGTTTGGCGTGCTATCGAAGTCCAGAAGCTGCTCGAGCAAGATGCCACGGGCTTGCACGCGTACGAGGCCCCACAGTTGGTCTGCCCGTTGAAGTTTGAGGTTATTCGGTCTGCTGCCGAACTTAAGAAAAAGGAGCTGGACGCCTGTCTCAGTCTCGTTGAGCGAACTTCCGGCAATGACTACAAAACATCAAGTGTCGGCTGGAACCCACGTAAGAAGAAGACAGAGATGATGGACAAGGAGATGATATACTTGCTCGTGCGACAAGGCGATGTCGGCGAAGCAGCTGGGGAAATGACTCAAGACGGTTCGGAAAAAGGCTGTCCGGATATGGAGGGCGCGCACGCATCCCTGGAACCGCATCTCAATCCGCTTGAACAAGTTGTTTACGGCTACGCTTCAGACAGCGAGGAGGAAGATGTCGTCGATCCAAAGCAGACTGTCCAACACGAGGATATCGTTGGAATGGAGGATGCACGCGACGGCCTTTTCCATGACCCGGGCCCATCCAGGTCTGCGCCCGTCAAGGAGCTTGAATGGCCCGACCCGAGAAATAATGGCAGCATCCTCGGCTTCACCTCCTTCATGTTCACATACGATGATCCGCCCCACGAGGATCGCCAAGTCGTCTACATCTACGAAATACATCTGAACCACCGCCTTCGGGGCCGCGGGTTGGGCTCGGCTCTGATCAAATTTATTGAGAATGCGGCGGAACACTGCGGTGTCTCCAAGACAATGTTGACGGTGTTCACGGCCAATACTGGCGCCATGGCGCTGTATGAGAAGCTGGGCTATGGCAAAGATGATTGTTCACCAAAGGATAGGGCTATGAGAAACAAGATTATCAAACCAGACTATATGATCATGAGCAAGGAACTTGCTTAGGTGGCAGGATTGGAGTTCGATTCGTTTGTACGGCGTTTACGGCTAATAAGATACCCACGGTAGGCTGGAGTTTTTATCATCCAATTCATGGAACGTCTCAATCTCGCGACCTCTTCTGCTATGCTTCAAATGATTCCTGTGTCTCTGATCTCATTTGCAAACGTGTCAGACCTATCCACCTCATCTAGCTTTCCTTGCTTCGTTGCATGGTACCTCTTGCAACTGCCACAATCATTACCATGTATCGATCAGTCTGCACTGTTCTGCAGCTGTTCCTTCCGCGAATGAGGCTCGCTCCTGCCAGTCTATGGACGCCTCCCAGATTGGCTAGCCCCAATGAGCTATTCGGGCCGTCCAACAGCCTCTCACCTGTAACCGAGTGAAGCTGAGCCTAATAAGACGGCACGGGTAATAAGCAAATTTTCGAGGTTTGTCATAGCTGTGACTGCCGTAGCAGATATCTTTCTTACCTTGCGGGATACCGGCCCGTGAACAGAGCGCCTCAACTATGGAATCATCCTCATCATCTCGCTGATGTAGCTGATCCACCAGCAGCCTGTTCTTCGTAGCATCATTTCGAATGTAGAAATTACCTGTATAATGTTACACCTTTTTGGTAGCGTGTACAGCAGTCCTCCGATCGGCAGTGTCAGTGTCCAGATGGTCAACACCTCCCCTCGCAGCATCTCGCAACAACATCCTTCTTCCAGTTAGACTTCCACACTCACGCCGATAAGTTCCCCTATCTACGAATGCATGATTACACATTGCCCATCTTCAGGTATCAAGTACTATACGCTACGGCCGAAAAGGACAACGACACTTGCCAGTACCCGACGAACAAGCCTCAGACAGAGGCGGTGCTTTCCCCTGGCCTGTCCGCCGCTCTCTCCTTTTCCTGAACAGAGTGTTTGGCCTGATTACTTTACTCTCAGAGAAGGTTCGGCTTCAAGCCAAATACCGGCGACGCATCCCTGACCTGAGATGGTCTGCCGTGCTCCCAACGGCTTCAATGAAGGGTAATGCACATCTAATTTCCCTTATTATTGCATGCACTGCAAGGGCAAAACCCCTGCATTTGCTTTCGTCACTAGCAAGCTGTCACGTACGCCTGTCAGCCTCAACGGGCGGAAATTAGCTCGGTTCAGCCACCTACAATGACCGGAAGCAGTGCCCCTGCGAGGGGGGTTCCGAACGTCAAAAGCTTCCTGTAAGAGGCCACATCACGTAATCAGAGCGAAAGTAGGATGCCGAAGATTAGATTCTCTCAATCAGCGAACGGCATACCGGCGGTCAAGTTTCGAGCGGAACGTGGCAACTAGGCCCAAAATCCCGCCTTCTTCAGTCCCTCAATAGTGCCCCTAAATCCAACAACCTCATTCTTATCGATTCCCAACTCTTCAGGACTGATATGCTCCTCAGTTTCCACCCACGGATCGCATGCCTCGCCAAACTTGAACTGTAGTGCCAGTTCATTGCCTACAAGGCCAGTAAGCTTTGTCGCAGCTTCCATTGAGATCTCCGTAAAAACGCCCTTTTTGCCAGTGATCTCAGACCACGCGTCAATCATCTCCTGGAATGTCCACTTCTCCAGCGCGACATTGGCGATTTTGCCGTACGCTTTGTCGCCGGTGGCCAGGACCTGGCGCACCCAGATCCCTGGGTTTATCGTCATGTCGCCGGATAACAGGATTTTGGCATCGGGTTTCGTGGGTAGTGTCTGGATGTATTGGCCGGTGCCAGGCTACGACAAGATTAGCATCTCACAAGTTATAACGGCCACAAAGATTACGTACGTATTCGACGGGTTTGCAGAGTGGAAAGAAGGCCATGTTCTGCGGGTAATATCCAAAGTACAGGTACGTTGTGATGGCCGCCAGTTCAGGCAGTTCCGACTTGATTCGTGCATCGATGTTCGCCTTGTAATCCATATGTGGCGCGAGCAGCTTGCCGGCTAACATGCGCTTCGCACTCGGCGTTGTCGACCAGAGGTAGTGCTCAACTGTGCGTGTGGCTGCAGCAGCTCGAGCGATCTTCATGCCTTGTTCTTCTTCGAGCTCACCGGATTCGTCTTGGGTTTTACCTTGGAAGAGGTGCTCCCACCATTGGGTAACGGCAAAGACGGCGTGGACTCCCTGGGGGCGGTTAGTGATTTGACTCTCATCCTCTCAGAGGTTGTATGCTCACCTTGAAAGCCTTGACAAGCGATGCTTCATCGTCGAAGTTGGCTTGAACAACCTCGATGCCCTCCGCTGCAAGTTTCTTTGCTGCGTCGCTTTCAGGATGTCGCGTTAGTGCCCTCACCTTCCAGCCAGGCGTCTTCTTCATAACGTTCACGACTCCGCCACCCTGGCTTCCTGTTGCGCCAGTCACGGCCACGATCTTGTGATCCATCTCTGGCCAATCTTCCAATGTGCCTGGCAAGCCACTCTTTTCGCCATGCATTAAAGCAAACCATGGCTCAAAGACAGCCTCGGTCCGCTTTGCGAAGGCTCCACTCTTGTAACCTGGATGACCCCACTCAATGAGCTTGTCGTGTGCGGCTTCAAGCGTCTGGCCAGTCTTTGTGTTCGACTCGTCGTCAAGGAAGACATCGTAGCCGGAGATAAGGTTCGACTTCAGTGTCATCTGTTCGGGCTTGAAAGCTTTGGCAAAGCCAGGCATGGCAGGCGTCTCGATACCGCCGGGCATAATGCAGTTAACAGTGATGTTTTCCTTAATCTTCAAGACAGGACCCATTGTCTTGACCCATTGGTGTACTGCAGCTTTCGCCGCGCAGTACTCTGGGAATGTATAGCACGGGTAGATCCCAATCATACTGCCCGTTACGATGATTTTGCCTCCCTTGCCATGAGAGTTGTGGCGCATGAAGTGTGTCGCCAATGTGGTGCCGAATATGAGGCCCTTCAAGTCGATATCAGTGCAGGTGGTGTTGGGTTCAGAAGGCAGGTCGTCGATGGCTGCATCACGGCGCGCGAAGTTGAACACTGAGCCTCGATCTACGCAACCCGCGTTGGCAACGAAGACATCGAGACGGCCCCATTTCTCCCAAACGGCCTTGAAGAGGTTGGCTTGGGCCTGATAGGATGTCACGTCGCATTGAACAAAAATGACTGACTTTCCAGTCTTATCAATGGAAGAGACGACATCTTGCCCTTCTTTCTCGCGTCGACCGCAGATGGCAACGTCGTAACCGCGTGTGTGGAGGTGGTCCGCGAGCCAGGAACCGATACCGCTCTGTTGGAATGGATCAATAAGGAGCCAGCATCTGCAGTGCTGGGGGGGACGAACCGTGCCACCGGTAACAATAGCGACTTTTCGCTCACTCTGCATAATGGATCCCATTTGGAAAATCTGGATAACTGGGTAGCCCCTGGTCGCGACGTGGAGGCACTGCTGCTGTTGAAGAGGGTGAATTGGTCAAAGTCCAAAAGTGATCCGCACAGAGCTCTGGAGGAGCAGATGGTCCAGTCCCATTACATACGCGTCTGCAATGCAGTCTGGTCCATGTCTCGATACTGGCCCTGGCGGCTTCACCCCTAAGTCAATGTTCTTCCAATCACTATACAGGTCATGGCTAAATAGCGTAGGGATTGACGAAGGCTGGCCTCGAACGCAAATCTTGTGCCTGTCAAGTCCATCTACGAGCCGTTCAACGGAGACGTTGAAACGAGCTGCAGCAGGCGGTGTAGCTTGGTGCTCGTGCTGTGGTTCGTCGTTGCGGTCTCACACGGGTGATTCCGACATCATCCGCGTTACTCCAACGTACACGCAACTCAGAGCTACTCCTACCAGACCGAATAGACGTCACATATGAGCGGAAGAATAAAGAGCTCTGGCGCCAGCGAGCGCCGTCACAAAAGCAAGGCGGTGTTGAGCGTGGTGTGAGCTCAGGGCGATCTTCAGGCCTTGGTGGTTGCCGAACTCATCACCGTGCGTCGTCCTAGACACTTTGGTTGTGATATAGGCATGGGTTGTGGGTTGCGGCGTTTTCCTGCGCAGGATGCAGAAAAAAAGCAATATGGGTTTTAGGCGAATGGGCTTTTGGCATATCCTTACGAAAAGTAGATGAGTCCCTAGAAAGTTACAATCTGATGCGGGGTAACTGACAAGAGAGTTAGCTCTTGATGTAAATGCCCGAGTCAGCATTTGATACTATTAAACTCCAGAAGGAACTTGCTGTGAGCTATAAGTGAGCATTACAAGTAGGGCTTTCCCTTTCTCGAAGCGGGAGGCCACCTTATGCCCGCCAAGGCGCTAAATACAAGGCTCCTGCCAACTGCCGTGCCGTGTCTGCACAACCCAATCGAACTCATCCTCAGACTCACAACAGCCTCACAGGTTTCCGAAACGGTCAGCCTGCACGCGAGGACTAACGGTACTAGGCCCCATTGGCCGCCTATGGTACCGTCCCGTCTATCCCCAACTCGCATCCACACTGTCGGGCTCATGGCCCCCGGGATGTACCTTACGGCTGACAGAAAACCCTTTCGGAGACTTGTTGCCGGCCACTAGTTACCATGTTTGCTGATTTCGTAGCGTGGATTCTTGGTCGCGTCGGGCGGTTCATGTCCAGATCGGCCATGATTGATACCTCCGTCAACCTTGTACCAGCGATACTCTACTATCTACGCTTTGCCTAGGGTTCGTTTCGTAGGTCATTGCGATCAACGACGAGATGCCTAATGCTCGCCTCCTTCTTTAACTACCATCACAGATAAAGGCTCTCACACTTCCTACATCCTCGATCACATTGGCACTGAGCTAGTACTTTTGCCCACCATGACGATGACAATTCCTATCGAGAATAGCATGCAGATAAGCATTCTGGTGACATCTGCTATCTCAATCTTCCTAGCCACTGCCTCTGTCGTCTTGCGATTCGTCGCCAAAATCATTGGTTCCAGACTCGATTACAGCGACTATTGCATTTTGGCAGGCATGGTACGTCAACAGTCTCAAGGAGATGCCCGTCAGAATCATTCTAACCTTGTGTTCAGCTCTTCAACACTGGACTTCACACTTGCTGTATGTTGCTGGTCACACATGGCGGCTTCGGGTTCCATACTCTGGACATTTACGCGCGATTCGGTGCCCCTACCGCGCTTTTCTTCTTCAAAGTACGGCACCAAGATTACGCAACTGTGTGAAGTTTCATTGACCGAGTCTTGTCATTCTAGGGAATCCTGTCTTTCGCGCAATTATGGAACGCCACCGTCTGTTTCAGCAAACTGTCAGTTCTTCTGATGTACACGGCACTCATACCGACTCCTTCCATGTTGAAGTGGGCTAGAGCTATCGGTCTGCTCATCGTGCTGTGGAATATCGCCAACATGTTCGTCCTATTTCTTATCTGTCGACCCCTTGCCAAAAATTGGAATTTCATGATACCCGGTACCTGTGGCAGCCAGCCGCAATTGTACTTTGCCATGGGCCTCATCAACCTCATCACCGACGCTGTTATCATTCTACTTCCGATGCCCTATCTTTATCAGTTGCGACTAGCTACGCGCAAGAAGTTGATCTGTATGGCTTTGCTCAGCATTGGTATTGGGTAAGTGCGCGTTGCTGTCTTGTTTGTTTAGATGTAAAGTCGCTAATCCTGATGAACTAGAACATGGGTCATCACCATCTACCGACAAACGTTGTTGCCCACCCTGGACTTTGCGGACATGACGTACAGCGGTGCGCTCGCTACCTTGCTTTCAGCCCTCGAGCCCTCCGTCGCAATCGCTCTCGCATGCATTCCTCTCATGCGCCCCTTGTTTGGAGGAAGAAACACCGCGAAGAAGACCGGGACTGGTTACGAGTACGGCAGCAGTAAACAGAGTGGTAGTGGACTGTACTCAAAGGGCAGGAGCGCCAGCCGTGGTCCAGGAACGTTTACAGAGCTGGTGGACGACAATGACGACTCGTCGGAAGTTCAGCTGCAGCCTATGAAGCCGGTACAAACTGTTGCTGTCTCGGCCGTCGAACAAGACAGACGACAGTCTGTGCCCCAATCAACTCAGGCCATCACGGTGGAGAGGAAGTGGGAGATACGACGGAACTAGCCAGGCACGTGGAGATTACGGATACAGTAGCGCATTTTGCCTGTAAGAGTATACCAGGGTGAGGTATAGTAGGTCAAGTATCTCGCATAGGCACGCCTGTCACTAGCTGTCTTGCAGAAGCGATATGGGCGGAGGCCATCCTCGGACTCTAGAACCACGGTTCACCATTCGACTGCCCAGGCATGTCTCCAAGACCATCGACCTCACTGAGACAATGGTGTAAGGGTAAGGGTGCCTAAGGGAGAGCAAATAGAGGTCGCCAGTAGAAGAGGCAGTACATAAATGGATAATGGACTGGTTGCTGCCTGGGGAATAGGAGATGCCACGCAATGTAAATATGAAGAACAAGAGGGTTTTGTTCACTGGCCGGCCAGCCTCCTAAGACTTCTCATATCTCAAAGCTCCAACGGTTGCCTTCTCCTTCGCTCGACTTCAGCCTGTGACTCACCCTCCTTACACAATACGGCTTTTCCTCTATGTCTACAATCCATGGAGCACAAAGAATCCCATCCAGGAGCACCTTCTACCGCTTCAAACGCCCAATGTAGGAGTCCTGCTTCGTCGCGTCCTAGAAGGTCATGCTGCCTCATGTCCGGGGTTTTTTCAAGCCAAACACTTAGTTCAATGTTGGTGGCCGGCTTTGTGTTATGTGTACCATTTTGCTGTTCTCTTGCCAAGTCTAAGTGATAGGTAGTTAGGTTAACTCTGAAATGGCTGAAGGAGAAGGTGGAAAAGGACAAGCTATCTTTTGGTCACTGAGGAGGTGGAGCTGGTGAACGAGATGGAGAGCGTGGGAGCCTACGTCTGAGAACGCCTTGAGTAAGGTATGAGAAAATTCAAAGCCACGTTCACGAGTTCCTGTTTGATGGACTCCAGGGAGTTATTATTGAAGATTTGACTACCTAACTACTTGCATATCATGACCCGCATCGACTAGACGTAATGAGTCTATGGAGATATCTCCAAAAGCCGAACCAAAAACTTTTCTACTACAGCGAGATATCCTGCTCCAAATACGCACGGAGCCATCCTCTCGCGCACCCCGAATCCAAACTGATCTCTTCTCCAAACCGCCTTCTCTCGATCTCACTCGTGCTGCCAGAGATCACTCCCAGAGATCATCATCCTCGTCCTTCCTCCGCCTCCTTTTCCCCTCCGGCTTCTTGAACATCTCCTGCATCTTCTTGTCGTGACGCATTCGCTCCGCTTCCGGACCCCGCTTGTACATGTCGGGCTTCTTGCGGTCCTTGCCTGGACCCAGCCTGCCTTCAGCCTCCATGTGCTTGCGGAGAAAGTCTCGGTGCTGCCTCTTGCCGGGCTGGAAAGTGCTCGCGGCCGTGTTGAGCAGGAACGCTGCGTTATCCGGTGCAGTCTCTTCTTCCTTGTCCTCCTCGTCCGCAGCCTCGGTGTCGTCAGGGCGGAGCGGGGCCTGCGGCACCTGATAGTACCCAGTGCTTGGCTGGGGCGGATACTCACGCTCATAGGACGGCTGGTAAGGAGACACTGATGGCGCTGCGTCATAGCGGTCGTAGTGGCTACCAAACTGCAGGGGAGGCGCGAAGTGACCTTGGGGCGGGCCTGAGGCATAAGAGCCGCCAGTGGGCAGGTATCGACCGACGTATGGAGGCATCGGCCGTGGCTGTAGAGGAGGGGCAGCGACGTTCATAGGGTAGGGCGTATAGCCCGAGGGAATCGCGTGACCTGGAGGTGGGTCACCCGCAGGCAGATACGCACCATGCGCTGGGCGAACTGGTGGATGTGGAGGGTAAGCTCCTGGCTGACCCGTCGGAGGGCGATTGCTGTATCGCGGATCCCGATTGTTGTTGTTGTTGTTCTGCAGCGACTGAGGATGGCGGGGGCGGCGAGGATCCATTTTGGGCGAAGAGTGGATGATGGTATCTGATCGGGTTGGGCTGGGTGAATCGGTCGAGAAAGTTGAGGCAGCGGTTGAACTGTCAAGTAAAGCGAGAAGAGGAAAGGGGGCGGTCGAATACTTTATATGCGCAGGGGGGGCGGGGTCCCACCATAAACGCGTTTGATGGAGCAACAATCCTTGCACGTCACCTTGACTCCGTTAGCGTCACTTCGCAAAAAAAGAAGAGCATAACCCCCCCTTCACCTTAACTTACAGAGTCTCTGATCGAAATCGAACCAACGGCCCCTGCGCAGCTTTCGGTGACGGCAATGTGGGCAAAAAAAGATGGCCGGTGGCAGCGGCGTAGCAGTGTCGACTATAATCCAATATTGTGACGTACCTTGACGTGATAATAGTTCTTCGAGTTGTAATCGTTGAACGATTACGCCATCTAACGCTGATGGTTGCTTGATGGTGAGAACTCTAGATAATCAGTATATATGTGACCAAAACTTGTTGTGTGGTGGTAGCGAGATTGGAAGCCGCCTTGGGAGTGTGAAGGTCACTGACACACAGAGCCATCAAAGTCACTGAAAGTCCGATGCCGCTTCACGTAGGAGTAGCCTGATACCTCAGAAAAGAGGACTTTGTACATCCTCATATACTGCAGTTGCTTGCCGAGAAACAAACCCACACCTCACGCGCAGTATGCACGCGCAGCATGCACGCGACAGTGCGTCAGTGGATGCACTGAAGCTGTGCATTTGTCTTGATTCAAATGTGACATAGTATTACAACCAGTAAATTTACCGCACAACAAAAGCGAACTCAGCTGGTCATGTCGGCGGCAACGTACTCCTTCTGCTAATGAAGCACCACCAAGGTGTCGTACATGCCGCACATAATCTATCAGCAGTCATTCTATCTCTATGGCTTTCAATTGCTGTAGTAACCATGTGGTAGAAATGGCTGCAACTTCAATCCACTAAATGCTCGTTCGGTTCACTTCCGAGACGCGACAAGCTGCTGCATCTAAGGTCGCAGTATCGTAGAGGGCTGTTACCATGAAATTTGCCACTTCTTGATGCTTCACGAGCTGCATGCAACAAAGAGGTACCAGGACAGCAGGCGAAAGATCTCTTCTTCAACGACTCAGACAAGCTGAAGTCAGTCAACGAAAAGAAAAAGAATGGGTGACGACCACCCGAAGGTAAAAATTCTCTCGTCAGCTCGAGAAGGTGTCACAAGTTGCGTGTTTACAACTCTGCTCTGGGCTCGGAACGATCTCCTCACTGCCCTGCGTGTGACTTGAATTGGTTGACTGCCGAAGCAGTCATCCGCTGATGCCGTTGACCCTCGGCGTCACAGGCTCCAGAAATTCGCTCATCACACCGATAAGCAGCGGCGTTGCAGCGCAATCAAAAATTGTTCCGACGCAAGCGCGTACGCTCCGCCTCAAGATGCCGATGTGTGCAATGGCAGATCTTGAGGAAGACCTGGGATTCGTGAGCTCCAAAGTCTCTCGAAGATGCCCCACCTAACGGAAAGGGCCCGATTTCAAGGTGGAAAAGAAGAGAAAGAGAAGTGGGAAGGTGAAGAGGCTTTATATACGGTGTGGTCGAGCGGCGGGAGCGCAAGATCACACGCGCCGTCTAGTCCGTTTCAGGAAGATCAAAACAAAGCCGACGACGAGAAGATTCTGATGCGAACGGAGGTGAAGGAGGAGTCGGCAAATTTTTGATCCTGTGGCGGCCGCCCGCTCCGCTCCATGCATATAAACTCTCCCTCCCTCGTCCTCCTCCTTCCACACTGCTGCGGCTGCTGCCGCCTGGGGTCAGCGAAGGCTCACGAGCTTTGTTGACCAGCGTAGATCGTCGCATTGCACTGCGCGATTGGTCTTGCTTCGATGTCCTATTTGGGTGTCGGCCTTGGAACAATTTTTGCTTTCTACCTACCTCTTTGAGGTACATCTTTTCGTTGACTGATTCAGCTTGTCTGCATCGTTGAAGAAGAGATCACCAACAACATCGTGACCATTACCACAGTCTAGGTTAAGACCTCTGAATGTTGTCCTACTCTTGCGCCTGTTTGCCAATACCTCTGTCAGTGTCGATATCAATTGACCTCCCGCCACCTCATCAAGTCAGGTCAGTCAACCTCGAACCCTCCATATTGACCTTTCCCAACTACCCACCGTTATTTCTACTCAGTATTGCGACGACAGATTGATGAAACAGCGGGATGAGCTTTGCGGAGAACTCTGGGTAAGCTGTAGAACTTCCACCTCTCCGCTCGAAGCTCCCAGGTCACTAACGGTAATATCGCAGTCACGACAAGCCGATTCCACTCACCCCACACCCCTCTCCTCCTCATCTTGGATGTTCAGGCCCAGTCTACATCCCTATTCTCGCCCGTTCTCCTCCTTTCGAAACCTTCACCACCTCCGCCTGTATACTCCGAACCCGTCCCTGGGGACTATGGCCAGCGCGATATAGCAAAGATGGCACCAGAGTGGATGACAGAGTGAGATACCTTTTGGACGTACGTAGCACGGGAGAACACACGTGGCGATGTGTGTCAGTTGTACTGCAACATCGGCCACTCGTTGCATAGCAAGAGGCCGTGAACCGTCGCCCTCCCTCCTTCCCTCCCACCCCCACGTCGCCCCACCCGAACAGCCGTCGAGACCCAAGAACGACCTCACGGAGACAGTGCCATAGAATCGCCACACCTTTTGGCAGCAGCGTACCTTAACTGGTTCACCGACAAGTTCAAGTCCCAACGAGTCAACACGGGCCGGAGCTCCACAACGACAAACAAGACCAAGCACCAGATGACTGCCTTCTTCGATGTCGACATTTCTACCAACAGTCTAGTCTAGTCCAGTCACATCGGCCGCAGTCTAAAGGCAAAACAGAGCGACGAGGCAATACCCTCAGCAGGAAGAGCGTGAAGTGTGTCCTCGGCGGGTCGGGAGCGGGCATGCTTGCGGCTGGATACAGTACCGGACAGTGGCCTGGTTGGTTATCGTCAGTCATGAATACACAGGCGTTGGGTGGGTGTTTATCCAGGACTTGGATGGGTCGAGGGCGACTACAAATTCGGGATCGGTAGCTTCATCTCTAACAGTGCGATATGATTACTGCTCAAGGTTTCATTACGAAGCCCCTGCAAAGCAAGCCAGCCCATGTCTTCATGGAAACCATGGCCGACCAGAGCAACGACCAGACTTCAACGACCACAGTTACACATACGGTCACCTCCAGGCCTCGATCCGGCCCTTGCTCTCTCTAAAGTTCTTCGGCCGTCCTCGACTCTCGACACTCACCCTCGCGCAAACAAGCGCGAAGAACTGGAAGCTCAACAACTGATCACTAAGCTTACTACGCAACGACTATCAGGACTAGTCTTTATTGACCCGGCAAGCCTCCAGTCGGTAACTCGCCGCAAGCTTTGAGTAAACCGTCACTCCTCTAAGAGCAAAGAAAGAACCGAGTTTTGACACTGCGTACAGACAGCCTCCGCGCAGCCCTCAGTCCACTCCTCGCTCCCCGCTCCTACCCATCCAGTTGCTCGGCCACTCGCCAGATTCTCCGCTTCTCGATCTTCCAAAGTCACTCGCCGTGATAAAGGGCGCCGCCGAGCGCCCGCAACCTCCCTCCAATCGGTACATCCATGAGAGCACGAAGGACTCTGTTGAACAATACGCTCGAACTACCCATACGTCGTTAATGCCTTTTAGATAACGGAGACTGTCATCATGAGACCTGTCACGAGACAGAGGATTGAGTCACGGCCGTGACCAAAGTATCGCCGCGCTTCTTTGCTTTTAGGGCTGGGCCGGTGTTTGCGGTAGAAGGTGCTGCAGTTGCCTCGACGGAGATTGGTTATACTGGGTGGGATGCTAGGATAAGGCCGGAGACCTCGAGTATCGGACTGGCAATAAAGGACTGAATGCCTGGATAGATATGGGGCCCCCCTTTCTTGATCGAGTAATGCGAGAAACTCAAAGTCACCGTCTCAACTGTCGATCTGCCGTTATTAACCTACCGTCGACCTCCTCACCGCGCTCTTAGCCCATTGATCGATCACATAGGCTTCCGTGCAGGTATCCAGGCGAGGGCTTCATTAATACGATTACATTCTCAGTCTATATGCACTCGTAATGGTATCTTAAACGCCAACAAATGCATCATCTCTACCTCTTCCACGGTGTTATCTTCCCAAGCAAGCCCAGCCTTCTAAATCTCTTCTTCTTCCCACTGCTTTCTTCCTCCTCCTCGCCAACAACACGTAAGAACACTTCGTCTAGCGTAGTAGGCGAGACGGAGTAGTACTCCAGACCGAGTTCCTCACGGTTTGTCTCCAGAAGTTGGATAAGGCCGGGGATGCCGCCGAGATCTGACTCTGTAGAAGCATTACTGCGAACTGGATGTACTTCTTCAATCGCAGTCGTGCTTTCTTCGTGTTTCAAGTCAAATCCAGTCGAAGGACTCGCAGCTTTGAGTACCTTGAATCGAAGCTGGCCATGGCCACCTCCTCTTGAACCCCACTTGTCCAATTGTACACCAGGTATGCGACGGCGCACCCACCCTTTCACAGCTTCCATCTCTTCTTCTGTTGTTTCCGGGGCGGACTTGAGCACCAATTGTACCACCCAAGCGTCGCCGTACTGTTCTCCGAGGTCACTAACGGTACCAAGTGCCAGCATCTTGCGTTTCATGATGCCGACTCTGGTGGCGAGTTTGTCTGCTTCTTCCATGGAATGCGTGGTAATGAGGAGCGCTCGACCAGGTGCCGCGAC
This sequence comes from Parafenestella ontariensis, assembly GCA_021596325.1. NCBI lineage: Eukaryota > Fungi > Ascomycota > Dothideomycetes > Pleosporales > Cucurbitariaceae > Parafenestella > Parafenestella ontariensis. Next base: position 688,257 of record JAKGDA010000001.1, on the reverse strand, counting down.
GCCGAGCAGTGTGCGCCACATGACTCGTTTTGCAGCGGCGTCCATGCCCGAAGATGGCTCGTCAAGGAGGAGGACGGACGGGTTCCCCATCAATGCGATGCCCAGGGAGAGCTTACGCTTGTTGCCGCCAGATAGCTTGGAGGCAAGACGGTCGTGGAAACGGGCGAGACTGGTGGCCTGGAGGATGGCGTCGACAGAAGACTTTGGGTCAGAGACGCCGCGGGCGCGAGCGTAGAAATACAAGTGCTCGGTGACGGTCATTGTATCCATGGCATCAAACTGCGGACACACACCGAGATGGCCTCGTGCCGCGGCTCGCTTTGAGATGATGGAGATGTCTTCGATAAGAACGTCACCACCGCCGTTGATGTGCGTGGTAGGATGGATATCGCCGCGAATGAGCGAGATGGTTGAGGATTTTCCCGCACCGTTGGGGCCGAGCAAAGCGAAGACCTGTCCTTGTGGGATACCGAATGTAATATCGTTAACAGCATGGTTGGCACCAAAGGTCTTATGTAGATGGAGCGCTCGTAGACTGTCCTTACTTTGTTCGGCGCGAGTGATCTCTGCAGCGACGGCAGATGGTACCAAATCGACACTCTCCTCTGAGTGCTGCTGGCGGCCCTTCTCGCGGTTGAGGAAGGGAGGACGGTATCCAGAGTCCCACCAGACTAGGGCTATAAATAGAAGAATAGATTGGACGGTGAGGTATAGTATAGGGCCGCCATACACGGACAGCGCTCCAGGGTAACTCGGGATGCTATTGCCGTCACACAGCACGCTGAAAGAATTTAGAGACAACAGTTGTGTTCTTAGCAAACTCCCTGAAGGTGAGACGAGCGAGACTGTCCAGTGGAATATCTCGATGTAGGAGTCGATGGCGTAGGCGGGAGCGTATGTCAAGATGCACATGTAGCCGATGAAGTAGATCAAGTATAGCGACACCATGCCTCCGGCAGCAAAGGCGAAAGCTGCGAGCTGCGACGTGACCACGATTGAGATAAGATACGAGAAGAGCGTGGCGCATAAGCCGTAGAGAAAGAAGACTACAAAGAGGTAGCCAGGTGCGTACCACGCGCTGGAAGCCTGTGGTTACGTTAGTATGAGTTTGCAAGTAAGAGGTTTAGCTTAACATACGCCCACAAAAATTGCCGTAGTGACAGCGGAGATGACAAGTACGAACACAAAGTCGAAGGTGGTATAAGCCAGCCATAAAGGTACCGCCCGGATACCATTGCTATAATGCAAGGCTCGGACGTTCCTGAGTCGCTCCTGCGTAGGGTACAACGCGAACAATGCTGGATAAACAGACATGGCCAAGCCAAAGTATAAGATGAGCTGTAGCGTCTTGCCCATGTTGGGTGCGAACGGAACGGCGAATTGCTGGTACTGCGTCGAGATGGGGATATTAGTGAGTATGTTGTCCAAAGTGTTGAGCGTGACGAGCCCACCGACCACGCCACCGTTTCCGAGGTATGCCATGACCGCAGGTTCGTTCTCGCGGAGGAAGAAGCCGCCAGGCGTGATATTGTGGAATCGAGTTTGTACGAAGTCATTAAACTGGTTTAGCGTGTCAACGACATAGAAGCTGTCGTTGCTGATGCCAGTGCGTTCGACGATCGTAACGATGGCAGGGCCGACTAGACTCGTGGGACCGATGGGAATGAGCGGGATGTCGTCAACGCTTGAAAGAGAGAACACTGTGGGGTCGTTGGAGTTGGCGCCCGGGTCACATCCGACAGCTGTATAGTTCTTCAAAAAGAGTGTGACTAAGCCTGCCGCGACGATGGGAAGTAGTAGTGCAAAGACGTAGGGCCAGAAGTTCCGTCGTAAAATTGTCCATCTCTTTTGGATGAGAATGAGGGTTTGTTTAACCATTGAAGTGCCGCGGCCCTTGCCCATCTCAAGTCTCTTCTCCATCTCGGAAGTTTGCATTGTAGATACGTTCACATCTTTATTAGAAGATGTCAATGCCAAAACACCTTGTTGCTCGTCTTTGTCAGCATCCATGAGGTGGTACTCCTTGACTTCTTCAGCATTTGCGAGGAAGACGTCCTCCAATGTCGGTCCTACGATATCATAATTCTTTACTCCGTGATCCCTCAGCACATCGACAAACTTAGTAGCCGGAAGTGCATCCGGAAATTGATACTGCACCATACCCTCAGAAGGTGCTGGCTTCTTGACCGCGTCCAGGGGTGGTTTGACAGGTGCATCTTTAGGATAGGTGACATGGTAACCGGCGCCGACTTCGTGCTTCAACTGGACAGAGGTTCCTTTGGTCTTGAGCACACCACGAGAGAGAATTGCGACATAGTCTGCGAGCACGTCTGCTTCGTCGAGAAAGTGAGTGGTGAGAAGGAACGTGCGATCCCCGCGCTCAGCGAGCAGGATCTCCCAAATCTTTCTTCGTGACAGCGGATCCAAGCCAGAAGACACCTCGTCCACACAGCAGACCTTTGAACCACCAGTAAACATCATCGCCAACTGGAGCTTCCTCTTCTGACCCCCAGACAGAGTGCTTGAATGCGCTTTGATCTTGTGTCCTAGATCGCAGGCGCGGATCAGATTCTCGATCGTATCTTTGCTATCGTACGTCCCTGTAGATTTGAGCTGATTGAAGATGCGGACGTGCTCGTAAACGTTAAGCTCGTCCCACATTACGTTCTTCTGCGGACAAAGACCCAGGCCTCCGGTACCGTCAATCTCAATAGCACCGCTGGTAATCGAGTTCAAACCAGCAATCGCATCCAGTGTGGTCGACTTCCCACTACCGTTGGCTCCGAGCAGGACCATGATCTGACCTTTGCGAGCTTTCATGCTGAAGTCGTCCACGGCAATAACGGTCTCGGGGGCCTTAATGCCGATCTTGGCCAAGACATTCCTGCGGAACCAGCTGGGCGTCCAATGCTTGGAGAAGTTCGTCAGGATGATGTTGTGATCCGCAGAAGAGGTTGTAGTCTTTCTTTCCGCAGACACAGTGCCGTAGAGCCATCGTTCGACAAGAGCGCCCAAGACCGGGTACACCAGGGTCTGGATGATCAGGAAGATCCAGAAGACTATTCCGGTAGTGGTCCAGGCGTGATCCTCGTAGACAGGTGCTGCTTTGGCCATGTTGGTCCCGATGAGGTTCCTCTCAAATCGAGCAACGTAGACGATGAAGAAGACATAGTTGATCGACGGAAAGATAAGACTGAGCACATACACGGCACCCGTGCCAAACGGCCCGGCAACTTGGGCGATGATTGCTAGCAGGATGGGGATGATGACCATGGTTATACCCGACAGCTGGGCTTTCCGAAAGAACGCAGCACCGAAAATGGAGAAGCTCGTTAATGACAGACCGGCCAGGATGTGGAAGATGACCAGGATAGCGGCATTGGTAGTTTTGAAAGCCAGCGCCCAGACTATGAGGCCCATGATAACCCATCCCGGGAAGTAAATCACGTCAAATGCAAGATGGTTCGATAGAAGGCGAGCGAATTGTGTATGCCAGGCCTTCTTTGCAGGAGACATTGCTTCCACAAGCTGAGATATCCCCCGTTCTCGTTCCTCTGCCATTTGTCCAGTAAGTTGGTATGTTACGCCGCAAACACCAATGTATAGCGCCACGCCCATGATGTTGATCAGTGCGCCCATGTAAAGCGTTCTGATCCTTTCATCCCGCTCCTTTTGTGTCCGCTCAGTGTACGGGTACTCGTCGATCTCGGAGATCGTCCGGGTGCCATTGAGGGAGGCGATGGTTTGATCGATAGCCCGCTGGAAGGGCAGGATGTAGATTTGAACATCATTGTCGCTCTGGTCCACGTATATTTGTTCTCCCAACGCGCCGTCCGACCTGAGTGTATAGTTCCATCCAAATCCATCTCCTTCGTTTGGACTCGAGTGGAAGGTTGCTGCACCAAAACATGTGCTTGCGCCCCTCAACGAACTTTCGCAGGTTGTGAGCAAGTCCACTTCTTGCTGTATTGTAATTGCTTCCAACCCTGCATCCTGCACTTGGTTCGACAGCTTCCCAATGACCTGGTCAATCTCGCCACCCGTATATCCATTGTTTACGAAAACGACTTTGTCGCGACCGCCCTTCGCAGCGTTGAGCGCGCTAGGGAAGGAGCGAATGGGGTAGGTGTTGCCGATGCCGAATTCCGAGGGAGGGACGAAGAAGTTCTTTGCGTAGGTGATAAAGAACATCTGCAAAGCCGGTTAGTTGCTTCCTCAGGTTGGGGATTTGGTGAGGGATGTACAAATATTATGGGCGCCCAGAATGCCCTCACGCTCGTGAAGAACCAGTGGCGTACAAAGACGACGAGCAGCGTCTTCTTCGTGAGGATCCATGTCTGGCTCGCGATTGCGCCTGCCATTGCCGCGCGCGCTTGAGGTAGGGAGGTACGGCCGAAGAGTCGAGGTTGTAGTTCCTTTGTGATTCAGTCCTCACTTACTAGACACAATCACCGGTTAGAAGCAACAAGCATCTCGTCCGATTCACTGGAAAACGCGAAGGGGGTATTAAGAAAGCAAAGAAGCGGACGTTGAGTATGAGAAGAAGAATGACATTGAGTAGTAGCGAAGGCAAACACCTCGCCAATATGGAACACCGCTACCCCCTCGTATGGCACGCCGAGCGCGCGATGTCTTGTCGGGCGGTCGGACGTCTTCGACTCTTGACATCCCTGTACATTTCTTCGCGCGGATGGTCCGCTTTGGGGACGGTTCGTTGCATGCGGATCGATGTTCTCCCGCCGTGGGGCGGCGATGACGAATGGCAGGACAGGACTCGGACGGAGATGTCGGGCGGCTTGGCCCGAAGCTGGCTTCTGCCTCAGTCGCTGGAATCAATCTGGGCAACGAGCTGAGTCACAACAACGCTATTTTGGATTCTTGTTTCAACTACACCTCTATTTCAATCTGTGATATTTTAATAGATACTGCTAAAGCCTTCGAAGGTCGTCTGATACTCGCGCATTCGCAACTACTCGATCGAGCCTCGGCAGCAGAATCCCCCGCCCAGGAACGCCCAGCCGCTGAGTTCTCAAGTCATCAAATTCGCGATGCCAAATGGAACGACAAGCCCTCGCTTAAAGACGGCGGGATGGCTGCGCCTCGTAGACCGTTTTCAACCGCGTCATCGATTGTTGGTTCATGAAGGGAACGATAGCCAATGAGATGGGATGAGACAGCGACTTGGACTTCATCCTAACATGTTGAGAGATCATCTTGTAATAGAGATGTTTGCCTGCACCAAAGGAGCAGAGAGGTCTAAAGTTCGCCTGGGCTCTCAGCATATCGTGGAAGCCGTGTTGCAATAAAGAATGGTACTGATGACTACAAAATCCGCAGGCACCAGCTGTCACACATGCAGATGTAACTGTTTGACAGCACGCGGATCGCACCCAGTACCATGGAGCGAGAGGTTCGTACATGGCGAAATGGACACTGACAAGAAGCTCCCTTGATCATGATCAAACTTCGAGAATAGAAGCACCTCAAGTCCGCCGACTCAGTCGCCCTCACCCCTTCTGCAGGCGTTGCTCTACTATGTGCAGTAACATCCATTCAGACTCGCTCCCGTATGAAGTCGCCCATTCTGACTATTTCGCAATCCTACGTGGTACAAAAGACTGACAACTCAAGAACCATACCCAAATATCCTCCACTTAATACCCCTACACGTCCTTACAAAACCAACTCTGGTTCATAAATTTCCAACACTTCTTCTCCCTTCGAGTCAACTTTCCCTTATTCTCTTCGTCCTCATCATTCGCCACTACATCGCCTCCTACCACGATCCATCGCGGCTTATCGCCGACTTCCTCGAAGCGTCGCTGGGCTGGCAGAACGCATTTCTTCATAGCGCAATCGGTCTACAGGCACGATTAGCATGATTGCAGGGGATAAGTCAGGAGAAGGGGAGGATCATACGTATGCGTCCTGCGCATCCTTACACGACTGTTCTGGGCTCCGGGGCGTAGCGGTGCAGAGGCAGATGTTGAGGTTGTTACGCAGGATCGCGCAGTCCGTGTGGCAGGAGTCGCGGGCTAGAGCGCACTCGTTTGCCACAGGGATCGCAGTCGCTGTGCTGGCGAGAGCGATGGTTAGGATACCGGTGAGGTTGTGCATGGATCTGATGTATCAATCGTTGATGATGTTCGTGTCGGATACGAGCTTGGGAATTGCGGTGAACTTGTCGAAGAAATGATCAGGGGAGGTCGAGTCTATGAGATTTAGATTGCTGGATTTGGAAAATATATATTGACGTGGACTTCACGGATAGAAAGTTTCAAGGTTTGCAAACACTACTCTCAAGTCACGTCCTAGATGTGAACCCGTCAATATCACGAATAGGCATTCAAAGAGTAGTCTTGATCAATTTCTACCAACCAGGAATGTCTTCACGACCCGAAAAACATCAAGACTGGTTTGTGTATCATCAAGTCAATTTTGTCAGACTTCACAAAATAAGACTCAATGTTTCTACTTTGAACAAAGCGCTCTCAATTCATGGCACTGTCTTCACTGTCAAATCCTAGTAAGTTGCGATGTCCATAGGCATGTTGTAGTTAATTCTACTATAAAGATCCCCAATTATGACCAACTACCAGAGCAAGAGCCAGACCTCGTCTTCCAGTCCTATTCTCAACACAGCTGCAGGTCGCCAGCGCCCTGCCGTCTCCAGATCGTTCATCTCGCTTTCAATTATCCTGACATCTTTACTCGAACCCAACCAGCCCCCTTACTTTCGTGGGAAGTCGCCTACGGATGTTTCGATTCACAGCACAAGTCCTAATCACCCCATCAGCACCTCTTCTTCGATATAACCGCCGCATATAGTAACTTACATAGGCCGCCTGCTTGCGTTGATGTTCGTACCCGCCCGCGCACCACGTCAAACAGCCGCAGTAATCGAGATCTTCGGCTTCCTCTTTGCAGGGGTAGTAGCACGGGGTGCGGTACTTGCAGGGGTAGCGAGCTTCGAGTTCAGCATTGGGAGTTGTAGGAGCAACCGGGGCGGAAGCTACGAGCCCGAGGAAGGCGGCGGGGAGGATGGCAGTGAGCTGCATGGTGGGAGTTTGGATGTGGTATCGGGTCGTGTTGGCTGGCTCGGCAGGTTCTTCAATCGGTGAGTGAGTTGTAGTATAGACTCGTGTTGTCGGTATCGGGGGATCTGTGAGATGTTCTGGAGATACAGTCATAGTGTAAGTGCAGGTTTATATATATTTGCAGTGGGAAACTGTCACACGTTCGCCTCCATGCTTGAATGATTGAGGCAAACGGCAGACTAGTCGGTCACGTCCGAGGCTTCACGTCTAGCGGAGTCTCGGTGTGGTGGCATGGAACGGCGTTTGTACAGTCCCACAGCTTGCTCCAGAATGCCTAGATAAGATCCGATCGGCCGGGTATCGGGTCCGCATTAGCATGCTCATGTTGTTCGGTGTGCTCCGCTATTGTAGAAGCAGCGTGTATAACTATGAGTACTTTAACGAAAAGTTCACATCTTGATACTTGACATGTCAAAGATCCAAGAATACGATATCGAAGCCGCACCAGAACATAGTAGCCTCTCTACCTAAGTATCGAGCCTAATTCCATTTTGACTTCCGATTTTCTAGGTAACCTCCTCTTCTTCACTTCCCACTCCCACAGCCTCCACTGCTCACATCTTCACCATCCCAACTGCCCTCCCCAAACATCCTCTACGTCGTCTTCACCTCGCCCGCTCCTCACCACCCACAGAGTACATCAAATTTCCCAACACTTAGTAATCCGCGTGATCTTCGGCACCTGCAGGCCGCCCAGGCAACCTATAAAGCCTCTCCGTCCCCTCCTACCTTCCCTTTTTCTTTTCTTTACCCCTCACGGAGTTTAACTTCGGTGTCGGGACTGCCGATGAACGCTCTCAAGTGTCTTTTCCAAGGTCCCACCATCCCGGTGCGAGTACTCTCACGCTCGGTCGGCTAATTTTTGCTTTCTACCACTTCATCTTGAAGACTTTTCGAGATTGATCTTTTTCATTGAGTGGCTTCACCATGTGTGGAGGCTTGAGGAAGAAGAACCAGGTCTTAGTGTGGGTTTAGGGTATGTTGCTGTTGGGCATTTGACGCGCGCATTCACCACCCAAACAACACAGCTCTTTCCGTCCAACTTGTATTCTACCTCATTGCACTATGGCCCTTTCCCCCAAAAGTAACGCACCCGATTGACTCTGGCGATATGGAGCGACCACACTGCATTGTTTGTGCTGTTCGCGGAAGCCGACTTGAGGGTTGTGAGAGTGAAGCCAAAGTCCTCGCTGTGTCGCGGTATAAGGGCGTGTCTGAGCGAGGGCTTGGTATTGCTGCAGGAGGGTTCGATAGATACCACAACAAGTTACATAATACTCAACTAGGGATAAAATCTGATCACTGACAAGCATCGTTCTGTCTCGTCTTATGTAGGTATTCCTCAAACCCCGAGCGCTACCTCTCTCTCTCTACACTCCTTTCCCGCGGTGTAATCGCTATCGGCAACTCTACAATCCCCGTATACTCGCCGTCCAACTCCAACGGCCCACTCAGCCCCTCCCTCTGCCCCGGCACCGGCTCTCTGATAATCCGATCGATCGAACTACTACTATCCTCCTCCTCCCTCTCCACCACCACCGACAGCACATGCCCGCGCTTCTTCTTCAGCACGCCGTATCCAATATCCGTCACCGTCATAATCTCTTCCATGTCGCGCGGAGATAGTGGGGAAACAGGGCTCTCCCGCCCGTATCTGCTTATTCGCCGTCCTCGCCCAACGCTGGACTCCTGGTCGGGTGCGGCGGTTGATGTGGCCATGGTGGAGCGCCATACTTCATCTGGGATCATGGCAGCTGCTCGTTGAGCAGCTTTAAGCTCGCGTTTAAGGCGCCGGATGTACCACCCCAAACCGAAGAAGATGGATAGGGCGAAGATGGAAACGCTGATGGAGATACCGGCTTTCGCTGCAGCTGAGAGTTGGTGAGATGGCGGGAGGAGGGCGAGGGGCATGTCCGTTGGCAGCGGTGATGAAGATGGTGAGGACAGTGACGGACTGGCTGTTGGCGATCCACTGCCCCAAGATGGGGAAGCAGAAGGTATGACGTTGGGTGATGATGGTGCGGGTGTAGTTTGTGTGTTCGTCATCTCTTCTGGACTGCTTGGTAGTAACTGACTCGTTGATGTAGGAGTGGTCGCACTTGAACTCGGCCCCCTGTTTGTCGTACTCGAACCCGCTCCTCTCGAGGATCCGCCACTTGAGTCTCCTTCGTCACCACTCCCCCCGGTTTCGCTGTCTCCCCCTAGAGCTTTACACCCTGATTGTACTTTGCGAATGGCCTCGCTTTCGTCATCTTTGTCGCATCCTTGCTCAATACATGCTGTCGACTCACTGATGATGTTGCCGGAGGCACAATGGCAGGCGAAGTCCGCTTCGTTGGCGCAACCATCTGACAGTATGCCGTTTAGGAAGCATGTTAAGGCACAATTGGGTAGTTGGAGAGCTTCAATTGAAAATTGGCGAGCTGATAATGAATGCGGGATCGAGAAGGCCGGATGTATGTATGCTGTGAGCACGAGCAGTTGCAGGATGTTGGAATATGTCTTCGAAGACGAGAGATGAACCGGTATCCGCATGATAACCGGCCAGATGTTGAGAGACTACCTAGGAAGTATCTCGGGTGTGTGACGAAGGGTGGTAGGATGCGAAGACCAGAACTTTGGCGTTGAACATGGATGCTGGAGGAAGGAGCGACTGACAGCTGGTTGGATCTTTGGTGCACTGCAGAAATACCAACCTCTGTCTGGATACCTGGTTCTCAGCACAAGTCTACCTGCGACGAGCCTCGCGAGATGTTGGCGCCGAACAGATTGATTAATGTCAGAAGAAAATGGTGGGCAACGCAGCTGGGGTGCGACGAGTTCCACCCTCCGCGCAACAGCGCATCAGCCCAGTTCCCCGATTTCTGGAAATACTGCGCAAGCTTTCGATATGTGCCGGTATGAAGTTACAGATTTGAATTATGCCAGTCTCGGCAAAAGGCATTCGCCGTTTTGGAATTCTGAAACACCAACGCATGGAGCTGCTGATTGGGTGTTTTGGAAATAGAGACCCAATCGATGCGTATGAAGAAGAAAGCCACCAAAAACAAGATCTTCGCATGAATGTGGTCTCCGGGAACTTCGCCACGGCGCCTATTGAAAGTAGGCCCTAAGAGTCCAGATCGTGGCTTGTGATTGAACGAGTATATGGGATAGCAAAAAGTAGCCGAGGGGTTGGCAGGAAAATCATAATCATGTTTGTAAGTATATTGATAAACCGTATACTCTGCAGGGTCACAGGACTACCTCTATGATATGAGTAGTGTAGGAGGTGTAATGCAATGACAGAGGCATGTCACCATGTACTGAAAGAAATAACAGTGAGTACCAAAGGGTAAAGTGAACAGAATTCCTGGATGAAAGTCCAAATACTCCGGTTGACCAAATCGTGTATGCTTTTCGTTCCATCGCTGAGTCGTAACCAAAAAAGAGGAATCGCTTATATGCCGGATATGGGTGCAGCCGAAAATGCAAATGCGTGTGTACGTAGATAATGAAAGACCGTAACTCTCGTGTATGCGTTGAATATCCTGTATTCGATAATCGCAATGAAATGTGTCGCTCATGTGCTGCACAGATTCCGACTTGGTTCCTGCGACTCATTGGCGCTGGCTGCTTGACGCTTCAGCCCGTATGTTGATCCGCGGTATGTTCGAAGAATGGCCCCTCTTCTTTATCAAGCGTTCTTCCGGGTGTGATGGTCCCTTCTGGCTCTTCCTCATATGCCTCTAGATACCTGCTATCAATGACTTCCTGCACTGGGAACTCGTTGATCAAGCTGGCTTTTTCCCAGTCTTCTCCGCTTCCATGGCTGTCAAAGCTGACGTTCTCCTCGAACTCCGCATCCCATTCCTCGATGTCAGCTTCAAGCTCTTCCACGTCCTCTCCATCCTCCCATAAATCCTGCTCGACCCCACTCAGAAACTCCCAAGTACTCGCCAGTATCTCATCCAATGGTAGAAAGTAGTTCAACGACTCATTGTCCTGCCCTGTCCAGTCACCCCATGCCTCCAGTATTTCGAGACGAGGAAAGTTCGCAAGCAGGTATTGCGCCCACGTCCGAACGAGGTCTTCTTCGAGTGTCGGATCTACAATTGAGCTAGACTGTGACGTAGATGATATGGTATAGGTATCGTTCGCGATGGAAAGTATGGACTGAGGACGGGCGAGGGCGAGGTGGGTCAAGCGTGGGAACAATGGTTGGACGGACAAAATTTGAGTGTTAGGGTAGTCCCCGTGAGTATGACCGTTGATGGTGATTGCTGGTGGATCGAGGACCCTGTTGTCTCCTGGTGATGGGATGCTTGCCATTGATTCAGTGTCAATACGTGGTGCCATGTCGAGTGTTGTCAGGGTTGGTAGCTGCAATGCACTCTTCAGACGCAGCACCTCCAGCCGGGGACAGTGTCTTCCCAGGCTCTGAAGGGCAGATGGCTCAAGAGCAATGACTGTGATGGGATGAAGCTTTAAGCTGAGATCCTCGAGATGTGATGCATTCCTACAGAACTCTTCAAACTGCACGCCGGAGATTGTTGAGCCGTCGATGGTGGCGGGTTCCGAAGCAAGCAAATTAAGCTCCTGTAGCTTGGGGCACCCGGTGGCAAGCTTGATCAGTGTCGCACCGGAAAGTGACGGGCATGATAATAAAGACGGAAAGTCTACTGTAAGTTGGCCAATGTTGACTCTCAGCGACCGGAGCTGTGGACATTGCGATATTTCATGAAGAAGGTCGTCCAGGATGCTGATGTCCGAATCCAGAAATGGCTGGTTTGGTATTCTTGCGACATCGAGCTGCAAGACTTCGACACGCCGTAGATGCACTGGTAGGGCAAGCGCAATCTCAGGATAGCACATGACATGGAGACGCTTGATGGAGGCAAATGGAGATGACAGTGCGTTGGGACCTGAAAGCAGTGGTAGTAGTTGCAGTCCAGGGTCGAGGTCGATTTCCAGCGCCTCAAGACCGGAGCGTTGGCACAGGCGACTGAAGAACAAGTCCTTGCCCAAGAAATTGGTGTTCATTATGCGAATGTCTTTGATGTTCGGTGCGGAGTCAAATACGTCGGTCAAAGCTTGGGTGTGAACAGGGTCCTCGGGGTCGATCGCATCTAAGCCAAAGTGTATACTCCGGAGATTCTTGCAAGGAGAGAACAGGGTAGGAAGAAGGGCCTCAGCAATGAACTTCGAGTCACCGGTCTGCGGACCTGAGAATTCCAGATGCTCAAGCCCTCCGTGTAACATTGCCTGGAAGCTCTTGCCATGCGCCTTCCAATCAACCTCCAATTCAAGATTCTTCAGATTCGGCCATGTTAGTCCTTCCAGGTATGTCAGATCCTCCTCATTATCTGACGATGGTCCTAGGATAAAGAGTCGCTCCACTTTGTTTGCGTACCATTGCCGTCGGTCGAGCTCCATGCTTTTCAAAGCCGGCAGGTGCGGGTAGCGTTTCCAAAGTATGGACGTTGCTTCGTCGGCCCACATCTTGTTCACTAGTATGGAAGGTACCAACGTGGGTCGAAATTCCATAAACTCGACGGGCTGGTCCGGTCCTTGTTGTCGGCGGTCCTTATACTTCATATCTGACAGGTGGTGCAGAATCGTGGAAATGACGCAGCGGTTCGCCACGGCCTCGGTAGCTGCCATATTGGCAGCGACTTCAGAGTAAAACGAAAAGCTGAATAAAGGAGCGACTGAAACGAAACAAAAAAGGCAAAGAAAGTGAGTGTTAGGAAGAGAAAGGAACCCACCTACTGCGCCGAACAGAAAACGCAGTCATCCTATCGCGGTTGTGGCCGCCCTACTGCCGGGTACAGCGAAATCCCGGCCCGCCCAGGTTAACTCGCCAGGGGCCGTCGAAGCCTGCCAACCTGTCATTGATGCTTTGCTCACAATGCGGTGATATACGCGAAGATTCCCATGTCGATAACATGGAGTATTTGAGATGAATTGGATGGTGTTCCTGTGCGACAATGTCAGGGTTCACCTCCTGAGGCCATGCGCTAGTCGGGCGCCCTAGCCCTAGCCGTCTCAGCGCTGCGGACGACGGTCGGACCTGCATTACCAGCGTAGCTTCCGCCAGGCTGGTTTCGTCGGATGTACGAGCGTATCTCCATTTCACGATGCTGAGGACGATGAGTTGCGCACGAAATGCGGCACGAAGCCACTCAGATGCGACGCGGAGATAGGTCGCCGCCGTTTGATACATTCCTGCCCTGTGGCCGATGTTACTGATCATCACAGTAGCGCTTACCTTCCCCTCGCAAGCAGATATAGAAAGCGCAGTCTTGCAGGAGTTCTACCTCGAATTTTGGACCAACACAACAACCAGTTGACACAAATAGCCACGATGCATCTAATCCTCACGGGCGCGACTGGCCTTGTCGGAGCGAGCGTGCTCCACAATATGCTCGCACAAGAGAGCATCAGCCGGATATCCATTCTCAGTCGACGGCCAGTAAAGATGGCCGAGGGTCACGATAAGGCCAAGGTCCTAATTCACAAGGACTACAAGAACTACGAGCAAGCGCTGCTCGATGAGCTCAAGGATGCCCAAGGATGCGTTTGGGCGCAGGGTGTCTCGCAGAACGATGTGAACAAGGAGTGCGCAGCCCCTTCTACACCTGTGGCATGAGATGAAGCTGACCTAGATATAGGGAATACGTCGAGATCACACACGACTACCCCCTCGCAGCCGCAAAAGCCTTCTCCACACTCCACCCTGACTCGCCGTTCACCTTCGTATACGTCTCAGGCGAAGGCGCTACACAAACACCAGGCATGTTCACGCCCATATTCGGTCGCGTCAAGGGCCAAACCGAAACGGCGCTCTTTGAATTTGGCAAGCAGACACCCAACTTCAAGGTCTACAACGTGCGGCCGGGCGGAGTTGATTGGACAAACCACCCAGAGATCCATCCGTTTATGCCGCACCAGGCTATGTATAAGAAAATGTTGATTCCGTCGCTGAACGTGGTGTACACGAGCCTGATGACGCCCACACAGCCGATGGGCAGGATCATGACAGAACTGGCTATGTCGAAAGGCGAGCCGCTGAAAGGACGCGGTATCGAGATGGAGGGGCGGTTGGTGCGGAACGCCGCTATCAGGCGGATGGCTGGACTTTGATATGAGTGCCAGAGGGCTGCCTTCTCTCCTTGGTGTTTGCTGAGATATCCCATATTAATCTAGGGCTTTGATCCAACGAAGATATCCAATTTTGTAGCTTCAACCACTCAATCTTTCCATTCGACCCAATTCCACCCCTCCCCTGTTTCTACCGAATGTGCTCATACACGCATACACTTTCATAGTCAGAACTTTGGACGTCTTATTTGCTTCCCTTAAACTGTCTCTGCAGGAGTCATGCTCAAGACAACCATTGACCATAGGAGTGCTGGTGACAGGTCCTGATGACCGGAAGGTTCAGTCACACGACAAGACTCACGGACTATATGCAGAGCTGTCGGAGCCTTTTAGTTCACGAAATGGCATCGATCTTCCACAGGATTTGATTCCGCGCAGGATGTCTCGGTGTGTAACCATGCACGTGGGAACGCTATCGGTGCGCGGGCCATGACGGCATACTGGACCCTGGTTCACTAGTGGGCTTCGCGTCCAGGTTCAGAGAACGCGTCCTCGCCATGCTTCTGTCCGAACCTCTTCGTTGCGCAGCTTCTTTTCCGCATTCAAATAAGCCACTTGCATCTCTGGCCATTACGTCTGCTGCACGAGTGCCTAATATCCCACCCCTGACTCCTCCATGTATAGCGACGCGATCCCGCCATCGTCACCTCCGCACGCGACCACGGCCAATGTCCCCGGCTCACCCTTCTTCGAGCCGCAAGACAGCGCCTTTTCACTCAAATCGAGCTCTCCCCCGCCCCTCTTTTCGAGCGATGACTCCTGTGAATCGGTGGACGTGACCAATTATGAGTCGCCCCGCATACATAAAAACAAACGCAAAGGCGCCTGGTGGGACAATGGCGAATCTACCCACAACACACCAGCGCCCAAGAAATATAAAATCTCACGCAACTACGATTCTGGTGTATATATGATGAGCGACGCTTCTGACAGCTCCGAAGATATACTTCCACAACACAAATCGCCCTTCCCAATGGAACTCGCACACGAAGAACCGCCACAGATGAGCGGAGCAGAAACCGCTTTCTACGCTCAACTTCGCACCGGGCTAGAGCACAACCGGGAAGTCTATGAATGGATAGAGCTTGGCCTCGAAGACAAGGACATCCAACAGATCGGCGACCTCGCGTCGGTGATCAAGAATCCACCGGACCCGGGGCATGACCTCCCCGCCGAAGGCCAGTATCGGTCCATGGTCCCCGAGCTATACGTCGACCTGAGCCTGAACAGACTTTACCGTTTGACGCCCTCGCTGTTCAACGTGCAATTCCTCACCACACTGATACTAAAGCGAAACGCCATCGAGGAGCTCCCACGGCAGATTGGACAACTTCAAAACCTGAAAGTTTTGAATGTGGCCTTGAACAAGCTGAAGTGGCTACCCTTCGAGATCCTTCACCTCCTCCAGCCCTACGGGTTATTGGATCGTCTCATCACCATTGGGAACCCATTGCTCGAGCCGATGTCTTCCGCTCGCTTCAAGGCCAATCACACCAGATCACAGCCACCAGCGATGTTCTTCACAGATTCTTTCCAACCAGCACTGGATCTGTTACAGTACGAAGCCACCGAACAGCTGCCAGACTTGTACGATTCTCTGGGTACTTGCCCCGATCGTGAGCAGGCTGTTTGGCGAATACGGTACCTTGAGTCCTGGGCGAATTCCTTTGGTGGCGACGAGCGCGACGAGGCGGATGATGATCTCGAAGACGATGGGTATTATAACCATCACCCCAGGCTCCATATAGAAAATGTCTTGTCATTCGCGCCAAGATTCATTGCGAGGACACTCATTTCCTTCTCCGACCAAGGCGGCAATGCCATTCAAGGATCAACGGCGCTACCAGCTTCTTCTGATGACGAATACCCAGTCATCGTCGAAACCAACAACGGTGCCTACGGCGTTCCTTCTTCACCCTTCTTCTCACCACCTTCAACATCACGAGTCGCTTCACTAGTGACCAGCTCGCTCCACAACGTCTTCAAAAAGCGTCACAGCGACGACTTGACGATCAAAGACCTGCGAAACATGCTCTCTGATCCAATTCCCAACGACGCAAACGCCATCTTCACGAAGGCATTGGACAACGATGTCGGCGGCTATGGCGAGTTCCGCCAATGTCACGTATGCAACAAAGAGTACGTCGTTGCGAGGGCGGAGTGGATCGAGTTCTGGAGTGCGGACTATGGAATTTTCTACCCGCTGAAGGTTCAGGTATGCTCGTGGGGCTGCGTACCGGAGGAGATGAGGAAGAGGCCGGAGAAGGACCTAGCGTGGTAGGAGACAAAGGCGTTAGAGGCACAGGTCACTGGGAGGTTGAGTTATCGGAGTATACCCGGCGTCACTATTGTATAGTCTGTGGACACTACGTAATATACTGAAGGCCTCAAGACCACCTCAAGAGTGAGGGACTTTTGCATGCATAATTGTGCTGTGTAGCTTTGGAGCGAGCTCTGTCGCAATTAGGTTCAACGTGATTCGCAGTTGTTAGCCTTATCGTTTAGAGAACAACGTAGTAAATAATACTGATCTACAATCGAAGATGGGGCTATGAGGCTGAGAAGAGTACAAAAGTGGGGTATGCACGTTCCAAACATGGGTTTCACGGGTATTGCCATATACGGTTAGTCTCAAACTAGCTCAATGGAGATTAAACAGCGTTGCTCGGTGAATTACGATAACGACACGCCTTCTTACTGGATACCCTCCATGCACACAACACTCTATCTGTACCCCAGATCCTGCGATAGTAAGGCGTACACGCGACTCTGACACGATGCGCGATGCGTCGGACACTCCGACCTAGGCTCTCGATGGATCCGTTGAGGCACGGCGCTGCCGAAGGCTCTGCTCTCGACTTCAGCCATGTCTGAATAGAAAGCGCTGGTGAACGAACCGTCGACTTCATAAACGCCATAGAACACGATGTCGACATCTCTTATGCACGCCATCCTATTGCCGCGATCCTCTAGAGGTATGTCTACCGAGCTTATCTTACATGGTAGGGAGTCTTATCTACCGCCTATCTCAGCATGTCATCTAGATCCTTGGTCATGGACGACGCCAAACCACCGTTTTCCACCTTTGAGTGCTCGCGGCTGATTCTTTGGTGCCCTATTCGCGCTATCTAGACCTCATTCTGTAAAATCTTCCCCGTTCCCAAGGCTTGGCGTGGAGGGATCGGTGGGGACAAGCATTGCTTGGGTTACGCGACTACGTACATGGCGCAAGGACAGGGGAGCTTGATCCTACCGCATGGTAGCTTCCTATCTCGACTGCTCAGAGCTACTGGGATTGTAAGACCAGTTCAAAAGCCCGGATCTGCGCCCTGCAGAACATCCTTGAAGTAGCTTCGAGCTCTCCCTTGGAATTTACGTTTCGATTTTTTTGGGGTTTGACCTCGATTCAACTACATCAACCATGCATGAGAGGAAGTCTGAAGAGGCTGTAGCCCATGCTGGGGAGAAACATGTTGATTATGGCGTTGGCGACGTACATGCGGCAAGCCGCAGGAAGAGCTCTGCCGTCGACCCAGAGATCTTGAGAGGAGAGATCTTCGACGAGCGATATGAGACCACGAAAAGAGGTCTCAAATCTCGGTATGTCCATGTCAGTTCTCTACTCGCAGACCAATTGCTCATATTTTCCATGTAGACATGCCCAGATGATCGCCCTCGGAGGGACCATTGGAACTGGTCTGTTTGTTGGTACAGGCCAAACGCTCCATCGTGGCGGCCCCGCGTTCATCCTCATCGCGTTCTGCGCAATGTCCTTCCTTATCTTTTGCACCGTATCCGCCATCATCGAAGTCGCCGCATACCTTCCCACACCTGGATCATCTATGAATCTGTTCGGCTACCGCTATGTCTCTCGCTCCATGGGCTTCGGCCTTGGCTGGCTATACTTCTACTCGCTAGGTATACTGGTACCGTACGAAATCACAGCCGCCGGGTTAGTTATCGAATACTGGTCACCCCCGGTTAACATCGCGGTCTGGATTACCATCATGATCATCGTCATTGTAGGCTTGAACTGTTTTCCAGTCAGATTCTACGGCGAGACAGAATTCTGGTTCGCTGGCACAAAGGTCATCATGATTGTCGGTCTACTCCTGGTGTCGTTCATCATCTTCTGGGGTGGGTCACCGCACCACGATCGTCTTGGTTTCAGATACTGGAAACATCCTGGCGCGGCCAATACATACCTCGAAGAAGGCAACACGGGTCGGTTCGTAGCTTTGCTCGCGACGCTAGTGCTCAGTGCGTTCCCTTTCACATTTGCGCCCGAACTGCTCGTTGCTACTGGCGGCGAGATGCAAAGCCCGCGCCGAAACCTGCCTACCGCTGCACGCCGCTACATTTACCGCCTTCTGATCTTCTACATCTTTAGCGTACTGGCCATCGGCGTGATCTGCCCATCAAACGACCCTAAGATTACCAGCGGAGGCCACGGCGCCGGTGCCTCGCCTTTCGTTGCCGGGATCAAGAACGCGGGAATCCCTGTCCTTGATTCAATCATCAACGCCGGTATCATTATCAGCGCCTGGTCGTCTGGCAACTCCTTCCTCTTCCTCTCGTCTCGCTCACTCTATGCTCTCGCGCTCTCCGGCAACGCACCCTCAATCTTCAAAACATGCACCCAGTCTGGTATTCCGTACTACGCTGTCGCTTGCTCATCGCTCTTCTGCGCTCTAGCTTACCTCAACGTCGGCTCCAGCAGCGCCGTGGTGTTCAGTTGGTTCGTCAACCTTACCAACACCTCTGGCTTCATCTCCTGGATCTGCTGCGGCATCATCTACCTGCGCTTCCGCAAAGCTTGTGAAGCACAGAACATCACCGACCTGCCTTACCGCTCCCCCGTTGGCAAATGGGGCGCATGGTGCGTTATTGTCAGCTTCACATTCCTTTGCCTAATCAACGGCTTCGATGTGTTCTGGTCGGAGAACTGGAACATTAGCAGCTTCTTCACTGCGTATATCGGCATTCCTATGTTCTTTGTCTTCTATGCCCCGCATAGAATCTGGGCCAGGCATGACACGTGGGCGTATGATCCGAGGGAGGTGGATATGCATACGGGTATGGAGCAGGTACTTGCGGAAGAGGTGCCGCAGAGGACGATTAAGGGGCCGTGGTGGAAGAAGATTACGCTGATCTGGCAGTAAATAAGGGTTGGACGAGGAAGTGTACAATACTAGACGCGTGGATTAGGTATGGATAGCTGTGAACTGTCGGAAAGACAGTGATATTGGTCGAATAACTTCGACAAATTGCACATTTACCCGCTGTGTGGTTCTCAGTTCAACAGTCTCGTTTTGCCTTCTATATTCAAGACACCTTTCATTATTTTTCCCCTACGAACGAACACTCCACCGCTCAGTCAGATTTCGATGAGGATCTCATACCTCATAATCGGCACGATTTTTCAACGTCCCCCTTTTCTCCGTTTCTCCTAAGCCTTCTAGTTCATTAATGTCTACCTTGAAAGTCGAAAAAGATGATTTCTCATTATGGTAGCCCCTATATCTGAAGTATAGCGAAGACCGCGTGAGTTTGGAAAGCACATATATCGAACGGACAATCGCCAAGGGAACAGGGAACCAGTATAAAACGCAACGTTAAAATCTTACATATGGGACGCATTGTCTTTATCGAAATATGGAAAATAAGCATCGACGGATGCTATCTCCCATTATCTATCCCTCGATCTAACTTAGCCACAAACTATGTTTGCCATCACACAGCCATCGTACAAGCGCGCAATCTGGGGGTTTATATAAGCCCCCATGCCAACCATGGGCGGTCACTATCCATTCTTTTTAATAGTTGAGTCGTCATGTAACTCGTTTGTTGTTGACCAATCAGATCAATTCGTCTTCGCGAGTGAAAGATGTCGGATTCTGGCCGTGAGATCGCCACGGATGACGAATGGCTGCCCTCCATCCACTATAACTTCCTGCATTTGAATTCTCTACAACAAACTCCCAACAACAGCTCCTCAACTCCACTCGACATCGCTCAACCGTAAGTCTTTCCCACCTACGGTCTCTCCCCACAGCCCCCGGCTTACACTTGCAGCTTTCCATCCCCAACCTCTTGATCCACAATGCCGAAAGCAGTAGACTACAGAACTCGGGTCGTTTCGAGCTTCCCCAACTACAACTCCGAGGCGCCTTTTGATCTCGCCATTTTCGTCCACCGACTGCATTCACCGCAGAGCATCGAGAAGCAGGAGTACTTGCAGGTTAAGACGCTTATCTTCCACCTGTTGTACGACCACATGGCAGCAAGCGGCATCATGACTATTCTCGATCGTGAGTTATAAATCTCTATAAGTAACTACTACCCTTTCTATTCAGCATCTAACAATAACGCCCAGTCAAATCCCCAGCGGATATCAAGGAACCTCCAAAATCCAAGCGTCTTCCCGGCGATCTAGGCATCGCAGCCGGCATGTGCCGCCAAGTTCTCGAGGCACACCACAAGAACCCCAACGCCGTTCCTGTTCGGAAGTGGTGGCAGATCATTGTGTTTCTGCTGCGTCGCTGTGTGAATGTCGAGACGATCGAGGTCCCGGCTGAGTGGTGGGATGTGCGCTGGTATCCGCCTCGCTTTCCGATGATTGATCCGCTGAGTCAGCGCCAGTTGGGTAATGCTAGGTGGCGCTGGGGGGAGGATCCGGAGGGGACGGTGGAGGTGCTGGAGGAGAGGAGCTTGCAGTTTGAGTAGGGGTTGGAGAGCTTGAGATATGGTGGCTTGAGAGCTTCGACGCACTTTGGCACTTCGACTCAATTTCGATTATGCGGTCAGAGAGGCTTTATACTGAGGACCGTTAGGTATCATTATGCAGGCCTGCATTGAGTGCGCTAGAGTCTGCTCGAGGTTTCGATACTTACACTCAAAGCTCTTCAACAAGGTACATTGTAATCTCAAAACTAGCATGAATCCTAAGGTACATACACGAACAATGTCATACAAAAGAAATACAAAAGACCTCCCGGGGAGACCATTTGTTTTTACTCTTACAACCCGCCTAACCCTTTGACTGCATTCGACCCACCCACAATGTCTAATATCATCCACAAAGTAGTTGCTAAACTAAGCAACCGCGGGGCAACCGCTATCGAGAGCGAGCAACATCGCCTTCAAAATCAACTCCAGCAACTCGAATCTACCATCCGGCTATGGGTACTTCAGAACCCATCCTCCAATCTTTGTGACCGCATCCCCGGGACCTGGACATCCGGAAAGTGCGCTCATACAAACCAAATCATTGTTCTTCCCGGCGACAATCCACTCGGCTACCTGACGTGTGTCGAGTGCCCACAAAACCTCTGCCCGACCTGCACAACATCCACTCTCATCGAGGCGTGGACCAAGTCCGGTTCTGACCTACGCAAAGACTTCTGGGACGGTGAAATGTCAGCTCGCTTACTCACTGATCTCCCTATTGCGCACGTCTGCAGCACATGCGGACTGTCGTGGCGCGCTGTCATCACCAAAGTAACCAAAGCGTATGAGAACGCTGAGATGGTGGAATGGGGCTCGGTCGAAGAGTGTGTATGCGGTGCGCGGCCGAGTAAGCGGAATAAGTGGCATGCATATTTGATCAATGGTGGGAAACCTAGTCATGAACGTCCTCAGATTAGGAAGTTGGAAGATCTGGAGCTGAGTACTGTGCCGAAGGATTGATGGCTCGACCATTGTGTTGGTGGGGAGAGGGGACAGGTCGTGCATTGCATTGTTAAGAATGTGCATATTCTTTGCATAGCATTGTTTAGGTTTGTTATTTTTTCTGTTGTATTTATTTTGGATTGCTTAATTTCCCTGAGTAGATCAATTAGCATACCAAATCACCAAAATGCCTGCTTTCATCTATAACATACTCTTTCAGCTTGGTCTGAAGACACCTAAGACTAAATATGTCACTGTCAAGAAGCCTCCGAGGAGCTCTTCTTCATGAAAGGCCAGTGTTTGGATTGTGGGGGTCCTGGTGTGTAATGAAGAAATATGATGGAACGTGGTTAAGCTTGCGACACGAGGCATCGCAACTTGTTCCTACGCAACCAACTAACGTCAGTCCTTACGTTGCGATATACACACTGTAACGAGCCGAATCACATGTACTTTGGATTCGGAAGACTCGAAGACTTCAAGCGCATGAAACATCTCATTTTTTCGTAGCAAAAATATTATCCCCACCTGAGAACACTTCTTGCACAAGTAATTTCACTTTCGTGATCGCCTTTGTGCTTTGGTAGACGCTGTAGATGTAACTTTGCAAGGCATCAAAACTGTTACATGGCCTCGTAAAAAGGGGCGTCAGGGGTCTAAAAGGTACCAATAACAGCATTGATAAATCCGGCAAATGGGGTCTGATTTTCTGAAGATACATGATAGGCTGCGGTACTGATGTTGAGGTTGGGTCGGTCATTTTTCAGTAGGTCTCGGCTGCGTTTTTGGATTCCCCGCGAGTCAGAAGAGTTTTTCCGTATCCTTTTCGATGGAAAACGAATGACGGTTGCATTGACTATTCATTTTGGATTAGAAGAGGCCGGGCGTATGAATCGGATGAGATTTGCCCTGGGTGATTGTCATGATGAGCCGAGGTCGCGATGACCTAATCCGAACGCGTGACGTAAACAGGTTTACACCACCCTTTCGATCAGGCAAGCACTAACATTCACTCACCAACTTCGATACAACCAGACATCAGCATTTGAAAATCGCCAAATCTATGTCTCTGACTATCGTTAAGTGCTGCGCTCACACTTCCTCGGGTGTCCCGTATTTCGGCATACAGCATAAACATCGTTCAATAATGTCCGCTTTGCTTAATAACATATCAGATTCTGGACATCGGTTTGGCTCAAACAGAATGCGACTTTGGCACAGAGAACAAGTATTTTGCTAGTCATCTTCGTCCTCTCTCCTCCGCTGGCGGTTTAGTTCATCTATCACCTTCTTGCCGCAGGCCAGCACCTCCAATGTTCGACTCTTGTTGTCATGATCTCTCGTCTCTGGAACCAGGAAATATGTGGTCACTGCGCCGGCGACCATGAATGCACTCATCACCTGCAAAACGTGGCCAAAGTTCTTGCGCTCCCAGTCAAATTGCTCGTCGACTTTGTCGGACTTGAATGCGTAGGCGAGAAAGATTTGAACAATCCACGAGCCAAGTTTACCGCTAGCAGCTGCAATGCCATGGCATGTGCAGCGATAGCGCGTGGGGAAGATTTCGGCAGGTATCTATGAGACGATCAGTGGGGTGCGACCGGCAAACCATATTACGCACAAAATGGACTTACGATAAATGTCGTCACATTTGGTCCTAGATTGAAGGCGATATGACTGAGCACATACAATACAATCAGACCCGAGCGACTGGTGTCTAGCAACTTTGTCCACGCGCTTCCTGTTACGATGAACAGCACAAATAGGAACAGGAATCCCCAGAACTGGATTACCCTGGGCGATACATGCTTGACGATCTTTATCATCAGCAAACCACCGGTAACCGTACCAATGGACACCATCACAAGCGTGTGCAAGCTGTTATCACGCAGAGTCCTGAGGACGGATGGTTGATTGTTCGAGTTTGGATTCTCCCAGATATGGCTCACGATTTGCGGCGAAGAAAGTCCCAGGCCATAAACTAGAAAAATGTCAGTGGGTGTGTTATGGGCCGCTGAAGATGGAGTCATTTACAAGCAAAGTCCAGGAACAGCCACGACAGCGATGTTCCGAGGAGATACTGCCAGTTTCCTTCTGCGATGAAGAAATTATTTGCATCTGCCCATGAGGCAAGAGGTGGCACGAAGCTGGGATCGCCTGGTGGTAGTTGAGGCGCTGGATTTGTGGACGGATGAAGCTGTACATCGCTTGGCCGTGCCTCGGATTCACTATCGCTATCGATTGCCTCGTCCGGTGCAATTTCGGAGTAGCTTGATGAACGTCTGGAGGCGGCCACTTGGATATCTGGTGTTGCGGCAACATGAAGCATCTCGACATGACCATGCTCAGGGTTCAGCTCTGGTGCACCGAAGTAGTTCGCCGTATCCTCGAGCGTCGATTGCGTATTTTGGAGGATGTCGAGGGAATAACGGGGGCTCTCCGGGACAGTAAAACGAAAAGCAAGAGCAATAACGGCTGGGATTACGCCAATGCCGACCACTAATCTCCAGAGCCGATCAATGGCGCGGAAACACTCGACGTCATCTGGAAGGCAATATTGGGCGTTCTTTTCGATCCACGGCTTGTACGCCTCTACTGCTGCAAGTGACAGAACATTGGCAAGCAGCTGACCCACCGGCTGGGCGAAGAACACCCAGCTTAGCATGCGTGCACGATATCTTCGAGGTGAGAACTCGGCCGTAATGACCTAGTGTCGCAGTCAGCTCTGGTCCTACAGAACGTCATTCTTACTAGAATATACCTACTGCACTAAGTGGATAATCAGCGCCGATACCGATACCTAAGGGGGTCAGATATCACGTCGAGGTTGCTGAACTCCGACATACCCATGATAGTCCGCCACGTGATCAGCCAGCCTCCAATGGCCATACTGTTTTTCTCGCCATTTGAGCTCATTAGCAAGAGCATTGTGCCGACAATTATAATCACGAGTTCTAGTCCATACATCTTTCGTCGCCCTAGAACATCCGCAGCAAATCCAAAGCCGACCTGGCCAATCATAGTACCTGCAAGAGTCGAACACATCATAGCGGTCTTAACGGAAGATGGGATTGTTGGCACACCATCCGGCTTATGATCCGGCCAGTATACATAGCCGAGCATGGGCGTGACAACATTCAATGCGAAGAGCCCAAATGAATCAGTCAAAAATCCAATGCCGGCTACAACGACCACCCAGATCTGGAAAGGTGCTTGATCGATCGTTTGCAGCGTCCATCGCCGCCGTCTTGCTTCCTGGATATGTTTTTAGCTGGATTATGTGTATTAAGGGGTGATACTGGAAACAGTACGTACCGGAATGCCACTTCCTCCAGCTGTAAGGTCTTCGACGCCAATGTGGTGGCCTTTGATTGGCCGCGTAACCCAATTGCGGAGCCCCATTGCTTCCGGTATGGGCGTACTTGTTACAATATCGTGACTGGTTCACAGATAGATTCACTGAGAAGGCTACTTGTCGCGCAGTCGTTTGGTTGCGAGTAGTTGCGCAAGCACTTGGAACCTCATCTTTCATATTGCGGTGTGCAACGCTTCAGCCTCCACAACGAACCACCCTACCGAACCCGGGTCTCGTCAGAGGGCCATGCACCGCCCTAGGCAATATTGGCAACGCCGGTGAAGGAGTGGGTTGCATAGGGGTTGGCGCCTTACTCCGGCTCTCCATCCTCGTGCCCACCTCGACAATGGCGCGAAGGCAGACTCGGTGGCGTCCGCTGCTGCAAGGAAGGCGCATCGAAGCCTCATTAAAGTGCCTCAACGTCATCCGCGGTGTTTACGTGGTTATCTGGTGGACGGAATGCTAGCCAAAGGCGACAAGCACACACGTAGCTACACTGTTCTTAGCCAATCTAGAACGTTGAAGCTTGCAGGAAGGCTCGTGGACGGAAAATCCACCCTGTGCTGTTAATATCCGTAGGCTGTGTTGGTAGCTGACGGTTGCCGTTCGCTTCCCCACGTTGTTTGGTTCTGTGATCTCATTGATCGTTGAAACACGACTCATGTGTTTTAGCGAGGCACAGAAAGACCGCCACACGCATCAATACGCACACTTCCATGCTTCGATAAGCTTGCGGTTGTTCATTGTGCAGCCGACACCGATGGGCTTCAGCGCAAGCGCATGCCTGGCCTGCAAGCAGAACGCCAGGCAATATACTGATTCACGCTGTATGCAGCATCCGTCTTCTTTAGCATGACCCTGCAATGACCCACAATTAAAACGTGGGAGGAGGCTTAGGCGATACCTAACTACAACATCTGTTCTCCCTGCTTGGAGCCGGTGCTCCTATTCCGGTGCTCTTCGTTGTTTGTAAACACTTCTAGGAGTGCATGAGAGGTTGTAATCCGATCACAGCCGCGCTTGAGCGCGGCGCAAGCGAGGTGATATGTCATTCGGATTCAGTCCGACAGATGTCATAAAGTTGCTGGAGATTTCGACGCGCGTGTACCTCGCTTTCAAGGGCAAGTTACTAGCGACCTTCTGCCTGCAAAGCTCATAGCATGCTAACTCGGGCTCAGATGCCAACGAGAACTCTGAAGCGCAAGTCGAAGGACTCGTGCGCGAATTTACCACCTTCCACCGATGTCTCACAGAGCTGGGTGAGCTCATGAAGGAATATGGGAAGCCGCTGCCATTTCCGTGCCAAGATTTTGAAACAACGCTGGAGAAGTGCGAGAAATCATTGGAACCCTATGCAGAGAACTTGGTCGATAAGAAGATGGGACTCAAGAAAATTCTGTACACAATCAAGTACATGGGGAAAGAGAAAGAGATCGAAGGTTTGAGGAAGCAGATCACTGGCCACTACCAGGCGCTACACATGTGTATAGCTTTCCTGCAACTGTAAGTATGTTTTGTTCATTCATTCGGGAGCTATGTACTGACTCCATCCTAGACGCCTTCACCTCGAAGCAACCAGGCAGACTCAACGACTTCTTGATGCGACACCTTTTCGATCAATGAGTCTTGGAGGCCAATCCTACACGACCAACGCACTCGGGAGTTCATCCCAGAGCATTCCATTAGCATTGCCTGCTCCAGAAGAACATCCACTATATAGTGAGTGGAGGATTTTCGACCGCTGGTTGCAGAGCGAAGACGAGCGTGTTGCGCAGGAGGCAGGTCTCACTCTACCGTTGTCACTGGGTGACACCCCGGCTTCTGCGCCACATGGCGATGTTGAGACTGCAGCTATACTGTACCACCTGCGAAGACAAGTCGACGATGCAATCATGATCGAAGAGAATCGCGCAAAGCGGACCACTGCAGATAAGCGGTTGCATCTTGCACCCAGCGATGCTATGAAACAAAAGGTTCGAGGTATGCCGCCTGCTCCGCAACGGACATATACACTCGATACAGATCATACAGCAAACTTCTCAGGCTTCTATCAACACCATACGAGTAGTTTTTCGGCCGCCATTCGACCAGATCCAAGCACCCCGTCGCCCTCTGTATCGCCTTCAGCAAGTCCACGTATTGGATCACCATACTTTGACTCCATCGATTGGGCACAATCTCCTACCGACACTACGATGCCGTATGACACAGGCAACAGGTCTTCCGTTTCAACGACGTGCAGTACCTTCAGTAACTCCCCCGACTCTCGAGGCTCGGTATCCGGTCTCGGTCCGAGCACAGCAGGTACTACACCTGAGGGCGCCATCTCACAACCTTTACATCATAGGCTGTCTGTTACCTCCCTTGCAACTATTGCACTAGGTCAAGGCGCATTGGAATGGAATAGCCTCTGCCGTAAGGTGCAAGTCGAACGCCAATCCACAGAACACGTACGTGGTCGGGAGTGTGTTGTCGTCGAGACCAAAGAATGCGATGTGCATTGGCGATACCGAGAAGATACTGGTATCTCGTTGCGTGCTTTGTATCGCTCAAGTAAAGAAAACAAACCCAGACCTTGGACAATGCAGCACTTCTCTGCTACCGGTCCCTCGATACCGCTCACAACAACGTATTCTGACGGTGTGATATCAGTGGACTTCCCGCGGGGATCGTTTGGAAAATTGGACAAGCATTGGACAGATATCAAATACACCTTCACGGGATACGACTCAGCTGAAAAGTTCCAAACCCTGCTCTATACCAATAACGGCGCCGACCCCGCAGAGTTAAAGTATGATCGATCTATTCTGAGTATATCCTCAGACAAGAACCCCACCGAATGCCGAGGAAGGAACCTCCGTTTATGGAAACGAAGCGAAACCTGTTTGGATCACAATGGCCCCGTGACATTCACCGTCCTAGTACTGCTATTTTACACAAGTGCATTAGGAGACAAGGGCCACTGGGTCGAAGAGCCACACTATGCATTCGAATGGTTATCCGACTCAACATACAAGAGAGACAGTGAAAAGCTCACCTTAGTTTTCTCCAAAGATGCCGCGAAATGGATACCAGATAGATTCTTCCAGCGCCGAAAGTCGTCAAAGGGTTCAATCAACGACGCTTCTGCGCCCCGGAGTCCAATACTTTCGCGGAAACGCAATGACTCCATGGAGATTCCTGAGATACCACGCTCAGGCACAGGAGTGTCCGTCGCATTCTCGACTGATTCGATTCAGTCGTCGCGATATATTCCTGGGGGGGCTAATGGTAGTGGGAACGCAAGAGCAGGGAATCTGAACCGGTTTGGGTACTCGGAGTTGGAGATCAAGTTTCAGAATAAGAAGGACAGGAGAGCGTTTCTAGACGTGTGGAAGGAGTATGTCAAATTGCTAGGGGCGAACAAAGGAAGTTCGTGAGGTCAAGCTAGTAAATACTGATCACGGATCTGGGATATAGAGACCAGAGTAGACCATACGAAACAGTAGGGATGCAAAGGCGTTGTATGACAAGTATCATACCCCAAAATCCTAAATTATTTGTAGTACCCTGCATTCTACAACCAATACCCGGCGGGATAACTATTTGAATTTGGAAGGCGGCCAGTTCACATTCTTAGGATCAATCTCAACTTTCGGACTATTGATCTCATAAGGTGCGCCGGTGCTAGATTGCGCGACTGGCTGTTGAGTCGTAGAATCCACGCCTTGAGGATATCTACCGGCCGTTCCTCCTTCTATTACAGAATCAGCTTTCTGTGCAACAGTAATGATCGATGACATGGGGTCATATTACCACCGAATTGTGGTCCTCGGGAAGACGACTGATAGTTCGAAGCGACGTCGCCGCTATTGCCGCCTGATGGGTAGCTGGTGTCATATGCACCGACGGAATCGATGCCATGAGCTCTGAACACTGTTTTCGCTAAGCTGGATGCTGTCAAGGACAGTCAGTTTATGTGCAAGTCTTTTCATCAATCTATCTCACTAAGATTGCCTGTCGCGCGAAGACCTTCCTTGGTTCCTGGGGTTTGCTTCTCTGCCCTATCCACTCCGCGATTTGCTGCGGCTTTGAGCTTTCCCCAGAAGCCATTGTTGGTGGACATATTGGTCAGGGTTTGGAAATTATGGAGCTGACGAAGGAGGCGACGGGTTTATAATGAGATATTCGGTGGCTGCGACTCAAAATCACACGACTCTCGGCCAACATGGGAACGACAGATAGCAACGCGCGTCTACCATAGGTACTTATAAACCAGCCATATATTTCAACCTCACACCATTTATCAGTCAACTCCACTCGTGTACACTTTGTGGAGGCGCAGATATGCAAGACTGTCACAGCCTGCTCACCGCTGTCCTGATCCAGAGCCAATCGCATAGCTTGACCACTCATGTTCCTTCACCCCCATAGCCTTATGCATGGATTTATTGCAGCCTGAATCACGTCAAAATGGAAAATATCGCATCTTCCGACGAGGCATTCAGTACAGTAGTTGTTACCATGGACGCACGTTTATCGTCACGAAGAAAAGTTACATTGGACTTGGCCCAATGTCTTGCAAGACAGGCGATTTGGTAATGCTCATGCCTGGGGGAAGGGTCCCCTACGTCCTACGCCCTGTGCCTGGGGAGGATGAGATGGCAAGGACGGCAAGTAGTAATGCACCAACAGGCTTTATGAAAACTCGTCGCTCGCCTTTCAAGGGGAATGCATACGGCCATAGCGTTATGGACGGAGAGGTGTTCGATGAGGATAATCTAGAGTCAATTATCCCTGTATGAGCGACATCAGTGCCACTGGACTTGAGCATTTTGGAAGCCGACGGCTCACTAGCAAAATGATATCAACGCCTTGATGAGACCACGTAGTCAACAAGCCGTGGTATTATGAGCTCTGATGAACAAGGTTCCCGCATTGAAATGCACCAGAGCGGTCCTTTGCGCCTATGTCCACTGCCGAAAAATCAATAGTCTTCCTCATCTTCCTCTTCCATCTCCTCATAGCCTAATCCTCCCCCACCCGTATACAAACCACCATGCTCCTTATCCATATGTTGATAGATGTTATAAGCATCAAATCCCTTCCCACAGCTCCAACACCAATGCGTCCCGCACCCTCTCACCGTACAAGTAATATGGTCGCACCCAGCTGTCTTCTGCGTCGGTGTCTTGCACCCCGGACACTGTTTCACAGGGCACTCGAGTTCTTTGCGCAGCCGTTGAGCCTGATGCAATCGTTGCTGTGCTTCATATCGTTCGTGAGCGTCAAGCCGGGCCGCGAGTGCGAGCGCTTGCTGTGCTTCTTCTTCGGCAACACGAGCACGTTCGAGGGCAGAGAGATTGCAGTCTTCGCACTTCCATTTTTCAATAGCCTCGGGGGTGCCGCGCGCGCACTCGCGCTCCATGTACCGTCGTGCTTTGCCGCAGTCGTAGCACCATGCGTGGATCCATTGCCCTCGCTCTTCAACTGCTACCCGAAGGTCGCCAACAGCGTGAATACCCATCCCGTATGCGGCGAGCGTACGTGCTGCTGGTGGGCGGCGACAGAATGGGCAAAATAGAGCTGCTGTGTTGATCATGCATCCAGCGCTATTGAGTCCGTACCAGCCATTCAGACAGCCTTCGCAGATTTGCTGATGACAGCCGCGGCGACGGCATGCGGGAAGAAGGCGTGTCTTGGGAAAAGTGCTAAAGCAGAGACTGCAAAGAGATCTTTCGGATGTGCGGCGTTGGATCCATGAAAACAGTTTTTCCTGGAGGGCGTTTTGGTTACGGATCCGCTTGCCACCAAGTGCCAAGGTAGGTTCAGGGTTGAGAGTTGGAAGAACTTCAACATTGGCGACGAAGGATTCGGCGCCTACGGTAGAAATCGTGTTGAAAAGACTGCGCTTGAAAGGTTCCTTGAGTACGCCATTATCGTTGCGGAGTAGCCACATCTGTCCGTTTTCTTTGCAGATCTGTGTGGCGTTTGTGTCAATAGTAACGATGGTTTTGCGACCATGGAGGCATGCAGTACAAGTAAAGGGCTTCGGAGCCTGTGCTCTCCATTCGTTAGGCCATATAACCTTACTGAGACACTTCGTACATTCTACTGTGGGCGCCGGATCATCGCCTCGCTTGTTCTCCCGCAGGCTGGGCTGAAGTCGGCAATAATGACACTTTGGGCGCACATTGAGGTCGCTTGAATTGTAGCACACGTACTGCGCTCGGCAAGTGCGCACGCTGCACTCAACCCAGGTCGCAATCGAAGTCTCGTTATCGCTTTTGGTAACGTGGGCTTCGATGCCTCGTTTCTTGTGCTCCGCGTCCGTCCAGTCGTCAATTACGCAGAGACCACACCTGCCACCCGACTTTTCTGCCATGATCGTTATCGAGCGCGGAAACTCACATCCGCGGCAGATTAGCACTGGTCCAACGGGCATCTGCGTCTTCTCTGGCGTCCATCCAATGTCAGCCGTCAGGGTAGTAAGAAGGTTGGCCCCGGTGTGTTGATAGGTGATTAAGCTAGAGAACAGTTTGCGGTCCGACTCAAGCAACAGCCCATCAACATGTTCTGCTACCTCCGGATTTCTACTCTTCATTTGCTTCCTATACTCCGCATCTGCATCGAGAAGTAGACCCAGACAGCTTGAATTCCACGTCTCTGGAACCTCGAGATTGTTCCACTTGTCGCGCCAGAACATCATGGCAGCACACGCGGGTGCTAAGAGCGGCTTCAATCCAATACGAATCGTCAATGCTGCCAATACTGTCGCTGGACGTGCGGCAAGCATCGTTCCTGGAAGCACGACATGCAGTAGTATCTTCCACAACTTCCGTCCGTGCTCCTTGGACGCGAGGGCAAGGGGGATTTTAGGGATCTCTGCGTCTGTTGTCGCCGCTATGTGGGCCGGTAGGTCGGCCATAGAATCCACGCATGTGAGCTGTGTAAGAACTTTTCCAAGGCGGCGAAGAATGCGTCCATCACATGACCGCCCAATCTCAAGAAGTTCATCGCGGCGGAAGGCTGTGACTGGACGGCTGTTCTCATCTTCTTCGTCTTTTTTCTCTCCCTTCTTCTTCGCCTCTCTGAACTCAATAGTTGGGTCGAGATACACGCAGGGAAAGCGTTGCTCTTCAGGAACGGTGTCTAGCATCTCCAAGATTTCGGCCGCATAGTCGTATGACGCTTCAAGCCAATTCTTCATCAGTGTCTTCTCCTCCGCATTGGCAATCCTGTCGACGTGGAGTCCAAAGGCAGTGATTAACTCGTCGCGCGCAGAGTTCTCGCGGTCATTGCACACAGCACGCCAGAGAGTGCCGAACACCGAGTTCAGCGACATGGAGGTAACATCCGTCTCAATAATTGTCTTCAACTGCTTGATGACTACCTTCTTGTATTCTTCATCCCTCGTATACCGGTGCGCAAAGTCACTGACTGGTGTCTTTCTCTTCGGCAGATACTTCTTCAATATCTCGGAATCAACAGTCACTTCTGTGAGATTAGCTTGCAACTCTTTCTTGGCCTTTGCTTCCTCTTGAGCATTCAAAATACGCTGCCAATTCTGGGAAGGTGGGTTTTGTGCCCAAAAGTAAGAGTTCGCGACTGGATCTTTCTCATTTTGGATCTTCTTGATGTTGTCACCGCGCTTATAGCGGATAAACTTGGCCGGCATGGTAGTGTTTTCAGAGCCGGTTTTTTCAGTACCCATCCACGCCAATAGCACATCCACAGTGACTTGCGCAATACTGTGCGGCTTCGCATCAGACAAAGATAGACACGCGCCTCGTGTGATGGTGCTGATATATGTGTAGTATCCAGAATTCATTGGGCGGCAGCCGAGGCCTTCATCAAGAAAGCAAAAAACATGAGCTTTTCGTGGGCCTTGATGAAGCTGCTTGGATGCGGATACCCAGTCGCCAAAATAAGGCCCAAACCCGTCGTAGGAATTGGTGATGCTCAAAGCGGCTTGCTCAGCATGGTAGTTGCTGCCCCGATCCTTATCGGCTACCATCCAGCAATGAGGCGGCGCATCGGTATACAGCAAGATGATGGTCGTCGCATCCTCTCGCATTAGTGTATAGGCTCGCGCAAGGCCTGTCTTGGTCGCTTCAGGGTAATCGCCTCCGCCGATGGGCTCGAGGCTCGCAGCCTTGGCCATGAGTACATCAGCACTAACAGCTCCTATGTCATCCGGACGGTCGTGATCGTACCAGCCGCTCCACTCAAGCATGCCATCCTTGACGCGGTTGGCTTCGCTGTAGTCACGATAGGCGAGAAGCCCAATGCGAGCGAAGCTGTTGGTGAGGTTGGAAATGGCGATAACTTTAGGAATAGACGTTTTGAGCGATTCAAGATAGCTGGACATTGAGTAGGTGGCATCGACTAAGATGAGGAGGTCATAGACCTCGGAGGCAGTGTCCGATTCCATGATTGATTGTTGTGAAGATACATCTCATCCAAGCTGAGGTGGGTATATATCATTAGCCTCGTATTTACAAAGAGTCATAGCGCCCTTTCGACCTCTACTCTTTCAGCCCTCGCTACACGAGCAGGTGGCACTTGCGAAGGTTCAGAGTCACGACGCGATAGGCACCAATGGACGATCGGCTCAGACCTGACTGCCTAAAAAGTCAGCGCCTGTTCAGTCCGATTGTGGACATAAAGCGAACGGGCCAAAATCGAGAATAGGAACATGGCTAGGAGCATGACAGGCAGAATGACAAGGTCAATGTTTAGGTGCTTGATGCACATAAGATGAGTCCCAGAGGGCGGAGATGAGCTAAATCAGACGGTCACTGCCACGCACTAAATGCGCCACACCCCACCCCGCCTCGCCACGACCACCACTCTACCTTTCCAGATCCATTAATCATATCGGTCCAGCCCCGTCGCCTCCCAGACCTTCTTCTTCTGCTGCCACGATAGGTTTAGTCCCATCATTCTCCAACACGTCATCAAGTACTTCTTAGCTACTCTTGTGTACTCCTTCCCATCGATGCTCACATCGTCCAAGAATTCATCCACCCGATCCTTCCAATCGGGGTTGCGCCCAATGAAAAGCTCCCCAGCGCAGGTGTTGCAGACGCTCTCCGATACTGTCCGGGAAAGAATGCGTCGAGACTCTACGTCAGTTCCCGGCTTGGGCATGTAACGTGGTAACTTCTTGTCTAGTTTGTCGACTGCGGTGGAGAAGGCGGCGAGTATTACGGGCTTTGAAGGCTCCAATTGCGCGAAAATGAATTCGGGGTGATCGAGCGCGGCATATCCAGGAGCGCAGAAAGGCGTGCCTTCATGCACCACCGCGGTCATGGAGAGGCTCAGGCATATCTTATCGACTTGCTCTCGATCCAGATCCCAAGTTTGGAAGATATTGTATGGAGGCTTCTCGGTAGCTGCTGCAGCGAACTCAGCGCCATGCTGTTGTTGGACTCTATCTATGGCGTTACGACAGTGGTCGCTGCACAGGTGGTGGACGTGGTACGAATTTGGGATGATATCTCGTACAGCGTCATATTCGTTGAACCATATCGAGCAGGGCAGATTTAGTAGGCTATCGTGCAGGGCATTGAGCGCTTGCTTTGGCGACTGCTTCCACTTCGCCATCTTTCGAAGCTCAGGAAGGGGCCAATCGTCTTTGCGCATGCCGTGGAGGAGCGTTCGAACCACATCCGTCGTGTTGCGATCTTCATGGCATGGTTTGCCATTGCACCACCATCCGTACTGCGTCCACTTCTCGTGCACCCTTTTCAACACTTTATCAGCTCCAGTTGTCTCGCACCTCTTGATAGTGTTGGTCATCAAATCGTTGAATTCTGCGAGTCCCAAAGCTTCGCCGGATGACGGATCGATCATCGACCCGTATTCGAAGCTTCGCATCTTCCTCTCAAGCCAGTCTCCCGTACAGTAGCCGCAGTTTGTCTCGCCTTCTCCAGGACCCACCCTTCTCTGAGGGGCATATACATTGTATTGCTTCTCCCCTTTAACAATCTTCACCGTTCCGGTCACCCTACCGCCTCGGATGAGTTTCTTCTCACTTGTCGCTTCGAGGAATTTGTCCAGGCTGTTCAAATTCATCTCGTGTCTTCCATCAACAACGCCCCACTTCATCCACAAATCCGCGGCGCAAGTTCCCCACTCAGTCGGTTGCTGTTGCGGCTGCTGTTTCTCTGGCTTGGCACACAGCCTGTCATACCGCTCAATCAAAGCTTTCTGTGCGTGAATCGGGCCCTCCGGTAGCCGATCCTTTTCAAAGTACATCTTCCCATCTTTTCCATAATTCATGATATCAAAACGATCCGTGCGTCTGTTGCACGTGTTCATCAACGGCGTGTCTAGAGACATGATGGACCTCCGGCAAGCATCCAAGCATACCCACTCCGAGTATGCCCAAGGATCCATCTTCGCCTTTCTCACCTCGTCCGCGTCTCCATTGTCCCAGA
This sequence comes from Parafenestella ontariensis, assembly GCA_021596325.1. NCBI lineage: Eukaryota > Fungi > Ascomycota > Dothideomycetes > Pleosporales > Cucurbitariaceae > Parafenestella > Parafenestella ontariensis. The sequence goes on along the minus strand of JAKGDA010000001.1, from coordinate 652,567 downwards.
CTGGCGACAGTATCTGTTCTTGACAGTACAGACTGGCGGCGTACTTCTCCCATCCTCGCTTGCACTCGTCGGATGCGCCTGCTTCGAGCGTAGGGTAAAGTTTGGGTAGCTTCAAGTCGAAGTTTCGTGACTGGGAATCGCGCCAGGCGCGATCCTTCGGCGGTAGGCGGGTCAAGTGGATGAAAAGGAATGCGCCGCCGATGACTACGGCAAGGAAGATTACGAAGAAGGTCAAAAGGCACCACGGTAGTTTCTTGAGTGACTTTCCGACCGCATCGAAACTCTGGACGGAGATTCTAGGTTTTGATATACAGAAATGTCGTCGCCTTCCTTGAGTGGTCGCAATTTGTGCTTCGATATTGTCTTCTCCATTGATGGGGTCTGCGTTGGGGTCGTCGCGATATGGCGGCAATTCATCCTGGACATTCTCAGCATCTGGGTCGTCGCGGTAGGGACCAGAAACGTCATCTTGCATGCCAACTTCATCCTCGCTCTGGTTCTGAGCCCGATCTTGCGATTCGACCAAATTGTGGCTCTCTTCCTCTTCTAGCTGGAGCGCAAGCGCAAAGTCCGCATCTTCCTGTTCTTGCGTCGCATATGCATCCTCTCGTTCCGCGATCGTGTGCAGGGAAAGCGCATCTAAGGCCGCACCTGCTGAATACTCGCCGCCAGGCATGACTGTAACTCGATAGTCGCTCGGATTTCTATTCACGGGAGTCTTGCGTAGAACTGTGGCGTGCTTCTATAGGCAGTTATCTATCTGAGGATCTCGTAGTCTCCAAAGGAAATGTTGTTCAGCACTGGCGATACTAGAAGTCGGACCCCATCGACCTTCAGCGGAACTGGGGACGAGTTAATGTGAGGGTGCAAAGGACGAAGGCTCACGACACGAGACACAGCCTTGTCGGCTTCATGACCAGGTGCATGGGTGCCTGTTCTTGGATTGATCATCCGGGGCACCGGTGAGGATTGGAATCCTTGCTATACGAGCGGGCGCTTATCCAACCATGGCCTGAGGATGTTTGGGGCCGGAATACCGCCGTCAAGATCTCGCAGGGGCCGCTAGATCAACGAGAGTAGTTGGCAAACCACTCACGTAAGATCGTATAAGAAAGACTGGATTATCTGGATCGATGCGCCATGTACTCTTTCAATTATCCGGACATCGACTGAATCTTGAATTCGCCATTTCCTATCTCATGGACAGTCTACATCCCTTATTTTCAGACTAGCAGTATATCACTCCCCCTCTCTGCGCGTGCTGGTACTCACTCCATATTAACCACATGTACCGTTAGCCTGTATCTTCCCAAAATCCTCCACGTCCTTGACACTCCCGTCCTCGCTATAATCGACCCTCACCTGCTGATTACTCGCAACCGACGGGTCGCCATACAGATAGTTGAACGGCTCGAACCGCATCGCTGAGTGTGCGGCGGTGAACATGGTGTTAGGCAAGTCCCCGGTGTGTGGCATATGGTGCATGCCCAGGTTGAACCACACGACAACATCTTCCTGCTCAACAGACTCCCCGTCGAGGAATCTGGAGAAGTCCACAATCGGATCCTGAGGCGCAAATTGGTTATACGAGTCTGCAGCACGCGGCTCCGTATCTTTCTGCTTAGTGATGTGGAAGTCATGAGTTGCTGATGCTGCAGCTTTGCCGACGTTGGTAGATTTTCCATTCGTGAAGTGTATGGTGCCGGCGCTTCGCTTCATTCTGTACCCTGGGTACTCTCCAAAGCGATTTGGGGTGTCTTGGTTTACAACGGCGTATATGATATTATCGTTCTCGGCCCAGTTGACGCTGGATTCGTTGGACAAGAAACTTCGGGAGACTTTGAACGTCTCATGCGCTATTCCCTGGGACCACGGGTACTCGGTACTCTCCGGCACAAACTCAACTTTCTGCACGCTATTCTTCGTTCCCATTACATCGAGATCAGCTTTGAACGTCAAGACGTGATCGTGCAAGGAGCCGGACAGGTAATCATGGATATGGAACCCATAATCCGAATTACCATCCCAGTACGCCGCGGATATGTAACCCGAGGCTCGTACGGAGACCTCAATAGCGCCATCGTAGAAAAAGTGATACTCAATCATGAAGTCATAATTTCCGACCGTTGAGATCGTTCGCACGGTGAACACTATGTTCTTCGCAACACTCGTGTAACTCAACGGAACAGAGTGTCTGCGGATCGGAAAGCCAGCGTCGTATTCGAAAATGCAGATGGCGCCTGACACCGTATTGGTAGTATTGCCTTCTGAGAATGTGGCGTTGAGGTATGTAGCGTAGGAAGGACAGTCGTAACCTTTGATGAGTGGGACCAGAGTCGCACCCAATCCATCTACTGTGTCGAAGAAGGTTGCTTGAGATGCGAAGGGCTCGGAACCAGCATAGAGGGTAACAGCTTCTTGGAGAGATAGCTCGTATAGGAGTCGTTTGCCTTTGTACTGGATGTCGAACAGTGATAGTCCGATGTCTCGCGACGTGGCAAGGTAGAAGGAGAAGTCCATCCAAGAGACGTAGTCCTCCTGCGCATCGATTCTGTACCTTTGGACTCCTTGTGATACTGATACAGGCGGTGGTAGGTCGTCGAGTGGCAAGGGATCGCCCTGCTTGTCGGTAGATGTCCAGTTACCGTCAACGTTTGGCTCCGGCTTCTCGAAACCTTGGGAAAATACTGCGTCGCTGAATTCTTCTGTGCTTTCATAGTACTTCCCACGAGAGTACCAGCCGGTTGCTTTCCAGTCCTCCCAGTCGCGGCCAGTTAGATCGAATCGGACAGCGACTCCAAGTGGAAGAAGAGTAGGGCTGCCAACCTCCGAGGTAGGAATTGCGAAAAACGCGGCCCAAGAGATGATTCGGCCATCTTCTTCCCAAAAGGGAACGCCTATACGTATCCCAATACCTCCTTCGGCAAAGCTCTGTATAGTATAAGCGTGTGTCATGCAGTTGGTGCAGAATGGTGAGATATTTACAGAATTCCACAGCTCCTTGGTTATGTTCTCAATTTCTAAACCAAACGTAGTTTGGAACTGAACAGCATCCGTGGGAGAATAGACAGGATGTACATCAGTGATTCCAGGTTGCTCATTATGAAATGGGTAGGTGAGCGGCTCAATCTTCGTTGAGTTTGTTACAGGCAGAGGTCCAACCAAGAACTCCTGCCAATACAGATCTGCAGCTCCGAATGCGACAGTCGCTCTTGCATATCTGGGAGGTTCTTTCGCATCGCTGTCGAGATATGGCAGAACGTCGGTTTTATTTGGGTTAAGTAGTGTAATTTGATATCTGCAGATGATTCAGTACAATATTGACTTGCGCAAGCGTCATCAGACATACGCGTAACTGTCATGACTATAGATGTAGGTGTTAGCTGTATTTGTCAGTTCGGGCTCAATATTTAGCTCACCTGCTTCCATTGTTGAATGTGATGTTTAGCTTTTGTTGTAGAATGGCCTCTACACTTGCAGATTCTTCTGCAGACAACGTCTTCCACAGATTCTTATGTGGTGCGCTCACTGTTGGTTGACCGTCAGAACCTTGCGTATAGTCGGTCTTGGCGAACGGAAATATGGCAGCAAAGCCTAGTAAGATTGAAAAATTCCGCATCATGAAGTCAAAGACTATAGGACATTTAATTTGATGCGATGACCTGGGACGAAACCGCAAAGGGAGACAGTCGAATAGATGTGCAAGCCTATATAATAGGAGATGTGCAGGTGCGTATAACAATTAAGCTTGAATTAGAAAATACGCCCGGGGCGTTTGTGGCGTCTTACAGCACATCATGGCTGGTAATCCCCAGCTGCGTCTCCGGCAAGAGTACCTCCGCACCCAATATAATGTACAGCTCACACGATGGCCATATTCTCAGACTAAGCCGTATGAGGTAAGGGCTGCCCTGCAGTTATCTTGTTGTTCTCGTGTTTAACGAGCTGAGGCGCAACCTGACACCTGACAACATCATTAATATTCTTCGCGCTCTCCTACCATACCTACGTAAATGGACGAAAAGAAGAGCTAGGATAAACTTAAAGTTCCACCTACGTAGGTCATCTCTGTTTACCCAGAAGATCAGATCATAGTTCTGAAAAGGCACGGCTGATAATACCGACTTACCCTTCACCGCCTCCTCCAAGAACGTTCAACAGGACATAGACTTTGCACATTGGTCAAGCTGTACTGTGTACTTGCGTTGTCGAAGCAGGTCTCAGCCCCTAGATTGGATACCGCAAAGGGCAATTTTTGACGATACCATTCTGCCCATCGTGAGGGCAGGAAGGAGAGGCACTCGCGTCAGGAACCAATTATCTAAATTTTAGCACCATGCAGAGCTAGCGGAGAGCGCAATGCCCAGTTCTCGTAACATTTTTGAAAAGCTTGATTTTACCTTGCAAGCCTGCGTGACACCACAGTGGTGGCGCATGCATATGCAGGACGAGTACATATGTCAATCTATCTTCAGGTTGACAGGTGAGAACCCCATGAAGCAGTCACAGCTGACCCCATTACGATGCTAAATTAGGATGTACCAAGATATCTGAAGTCGGCCTCCGAAATCCTGTCTTCGGGTCCTTTAGCGAGGAAGGGCACTTTGCGATTGGCTACCCTGGGTCCAAGTATGAGGATTCAGCCATTGACACCCGCGAATCGCTACCGGTGGTTATTGCCACCTCCTATGGGTCCGCGTGTTTCACACTCAAAACGTGCCTCCAAAAGACGCCTCCAACCTCCCAGCCGTCTCCGGACTCGATTGCTTCAAGATCCTGAAGGCCTCTGAATTATAATCCGTTGTCAGAGCCTTGTACTTTTTCCCATCTTCTATTAAGAACGTACGAAGAGCTGTAGGATCGCTGTATGCTGGGTTGCGCAGACCGGCCTTGAAAGCAATGTCGTGCGCCTTTCGGGCGGCGAGGTTTCGTTTCCCGACAGCCACGAGGTGCTCGAGAGCGCTGATCGAAGCGGCGTCGGGAGAAGTGGTAGCGCGATTCTGGTCTAAGGTATCTTCCAGTTCGGCAATAATCAGTTTGAACATCTGGTAGGTGTTGTAGATGTCGAGAAGGCTTTGGATCACTTCGCGCATTACACTGGCGCATTGTTCTTCGTGGTATGTGCGTACCGGCATTGTCACTGGATGACAAAGGTGATTTCGGTGTTGCGGCTAAGCCTTTGTGTGGTTGAGTGACTTAGTGGTTGCGACTGGGCTTTCGAATGGTTGGGTTGCTTGGTGGTGGGAACAGGGAAAATATGGTTGGAGGAGAGAATGAAGATCTAGTAGTTGATCACGAGTGAAATAAGACAGCAAGTTGCGCAAAATCGACGTGCGTGGGCGCACAGAAGAGAAAAGAACCAGAAAGTTGAGTTCACGGCCAAACGGCTGTGTAGAACATACCATCTCTTTCATTTCGGACTACTGACTTCTGTGTAACTACTGACTTCTGTGTAGTTTGTTAAATCCCTTTAATAACAATCAAAGCCATGGAGTTAGGAGCAAACACGTACTGTAGCAAGTCAACACCCATAAGACCACAACAGTAAAACTTGTAAACTCTAATAACCCGACGTACCAATGTGTCTCTCTGATAATGCGTAGCCCAAAAGGAAGGCTTCAAGTGAAACGATACAATAATCCGCGAGGATGGCAGTGAAAGTGAAAATGACGACATGCATTACTCGCCCACTTCGCACCCAACCTCCACAAGCACACATCGCCTTTACCACACGCCACACTACGCCTTCCTTCCTAACTCATGCCCGGCCCCAACAAGCGAGTGCAAGCCCCCAAGTTGTCCGATACCCCAATGTCTGATGACAAAGACACTGCACGTGTTAAGGCCCGCGTTGACGCTGGTGCATCCGCTTCTGAGATAGCGGAAGAAGCCTATCGAATCTGCCGTATTAACGGTTACCTACGTGGGGATATTCAACGTGCTAAAGAGACGCTTCGCGCATGTGGCCAAGCGAAGAAGAAGCAGGCGGTTATGGAGGACGCGCTAGATGAACTGCGAGACGAGACGCGGAAGACACGGGGGCTGTTGGAGCGAGCATGGGGATTGCTTGAGCAGCGCAATGTAAAGATACCGGCGGATTTGGAGATGGCATACAATGCGCTTCGGACAGAAGACCCACACGAATGGCGAGCTCGGAAGAGGATGAATTACGGGGTTAGGCGACAACAGCGGAGCAAGAAGGGTGCGAAGGCCAAACAGTCGAAGGCTGGAAGCAAGACGAAAAAAAAGAAGGAGGGCGAGCAGGTGACTACCTTCTTGCTCCACACGCATGAGGGTAGGACGCAAAATATGCGGGATCCGATTACCGACGATGACACCGATGAGGATATGGATTCTGCCACTGCTGAACCCGACCACGCCTCTGGCCACGATGATACAACTCGCTCGCCTCCCCCAGCTAAACCTTCGGCAGCTGCACCCGCTACTACTGCTCCGCAACAAGGCGGGCTAACTGCAAATAACGTCGTTGCTGGTACGAAGCGAAAGACACAGTAAGGAAAACACTCTCCAACATTCGATTCATGCTGACCATTACAGGCCCAACACGCGTTCATTCGTTGCATCCAAGAAGCCCAAGCTCACCGAGGGGCTGGAGGACGGTGAGATCGATGAGTCAACGTAAGTCTTTCTATCTTTTACATCTAAGAACATGGTCTGATGTATGTAGCGACGCCGACCTTGAGGAAGGCGAGATCCGAGAGTAGGCCGATGTAGCTGAAGATGCAAAGGGCAGGAGGCATTCAGGGCCATATGAATCACATTAGAGGAAGTAATACAGCCTTGAAGTCCTCTACGCTACCTCATAACCTTTGCATTCGTGCCCTTAATTACTGATTTGCAGCATTCATTGAAATTTTAGTCCAGCGGATGTCATCTTGAAATAGCTATTTATGGAATTCAAGAACAAGAGAGGAGGAATGACAGTGCAGTTCGAATAGACATGATTCCATAATGCATCAGACCTCCATTGCGCCCCAAGCTATGATTCCGCGGAGCACCATGACGATTTTGCGATACTGTGGGTCTTCAATCGAATTGTGTTTGTTCAAGCCGCTATGGTCAGTGTCCAGGGAATGGTTCTCTACGTTGAGGCCGGTATATGTCGCGGTCATTTTTGGAACGAGCTTTGCTACAGTTAGGAGGTTCATCTAGGTCGGAGGCCTACTTACTAGTACTTTCCATGGCGGTAATCCATATACTCCCCCAACTATAACCGTTACTTTGGTCTCAAAAAAATTGGCTATCATGACGTGAGACGTGTGCTCGACGAACGCAGTATGCTGGCGCTCTAGCGATGCTGAATTCTCACGCAGCTGTTCGTGTAATTGCGGATTCGAATGAAGCATCCATAGTCTGTGTACTAGGTATTCCGCATGCCATGCATATTTCAATCCGAAATGTGGCGTGCCTAGAAACACGACACCGGAAACTAGAGGTAGAAGCTTAGCATGTGTCGAGTTAGGACATGAAGCGCGGTTGACTGCCTCTTTGACGACAAGACCTCCATAACTGTGCGCTACAAATATGATCTGACGCGTCCTTTCTACAGCACTTAAATGAAGCAAAAGCTCATCTGCTATATCACCAATGCTCTTCTGTGGTGCGTTGTTGTAGACAGTGGAATCATAGTTGAAGTACCAAGCTCGTGCAGTGGGCAAATCATAGAGAAGGAGGTCTTCAATCCAAGGAATATGGTGGGATTTTATACCATCTTCCCAAGATGGTTTACTCCACGTTGTGTGTGGATTGGAACCCAGGCCATGTACAAATATGATACTTTGATAAGCGTCAAACATGGCCGTGTTGAGTGGATGAGAGTACTTACTTGAACTTCGGACGAGAGTCTTGTGCCAGCGAGAGTCCGTAAGGAAAGTCTGGAAGCACTGCTGATCTTGGAGGTATGTATTTATTGCCGAAAGATGCAACAAGCAATTCCGTAGATCACGTGTACAAAGTCGTAAAGATAATGGGAACGCATATTCGGCGGAAGGGGTGTCTCATAGCCTGAAGTCCTGCTAAGCCAATATAAATCTTAATCGACCACTACAGTGGCATATGCGAGATTTATATTATATAAATGAAGCAGCTGGAAGGCTATTAGCAAGCTGATAGTAGCTGCGAACACATCGACATCATATTTGCTGAGATACGTGTGTGTGCTGCCGGATGCAAGAAGTTTGAGCAATCAGTGACTCCTATTACCATATGTCGATACCGTTATCCAATAATCTTTCGATGTCTACGATCTTAGGTGACGATCTAGAGTCATCATAACAAATAACCTATTTTCGAAGCCACATAGTAATCACAAATAATATCGCCTTTGGAGTGTACCAAAATCCCAGCAGCCTATCAGGCCCTCGTGGAGGCAAAGCCGCTCGAAAAATTCTCATTATGGGCAGCTGGTAGGTAACGATTTTTAGGGTCGTACTTGCCCAGGGCTTCATTGATTTTGTCAAAGGAAGGTGCACTTAAGATCGATTGGAATGGATATGCAATCAGATAGTGAGAGGCTAACAAGAGATGTGCTAGACTGTTGTGCTTGTACCAACGCCGCTTCCGGGTTTGCAGCACGATCCCAAACGCTGTTGTGAAGGAGCTAGCACGTTGGTAAGGGGTATGGGCTTACGTCATGCCGAGCTATCGCCTGATATAATCTAGGCGAGGTACCGATCCGTGGACGTCTCAAAACAACAACACTCGCTCCGCTCTAGTTGCATATGCACGGGGCTATCTTGTTATTGTTGAAGGTTTTCACTTGACCTGAAATATTCGCCCAGGTGACAGCATCACACCTAATAATACGGCGGAAATAGAGCGCGTCATGGACAAACAGCATGCGACCAGCTTCTTCGACCTTCCCCGCGAACTGCGTGATCTTGTCTACCACTTCCTGTGGTATGACTATCCAGACATAGCCGCACCGTACCATAACAAACAAAGCAGAGTGCGGTATCGTAAGACAAGCGAGCCAACTGCGAAAACATATATTCGCAGAAACGCGAGAGGCCTTCCAGCTTGGCTGTTCATCAACAAAGCATTTCACACAGAGGCAGTTGCTACTTTCAACGGGCGAGCGGAATGGACATTGCTTTCCTTCTGGAGAAGTCGTCCAGGCGCAGGATCAGCAACCCTCTTTGGCCCATCAAAGGCCCAAGTGGTAACTCTCAAGCTCGGGGATCTTGCTCCCATCACGCGCTTCATTCAGCAGTCGTCGATTGCTCAATGTTGCCGGCATCTTATCCTAGATCACCGCCGTATCGCAGACGATATGCTGGCTTCTGACAAGGCCCAGGATCTCCATATCTGGCTCGAGCTCGCTGATGAGGCGGACAGCGACACGTTTCAAGACATCGCGGACATAGATGTCGAGTTCTTGGAGCCCTTCCAGCGTGTGCCGTTAAGAGATGTAGTGATGTACGTTTACGATGAAGACAACATTCCAGATATGGATGAAACGAGACGACAGAACCTGTACACGGGCTTCAAACGCATGGGGCGAGCAGTTCTTGGAAGTCAGAATGAGGGCTGGTATTCTGAGAAACATTGGAACGATCCGGAAGTTAAACTTATCATGCATCGCTGGTACCAGTTCCAGAGGGACGATAACAGATGATGTGTTGTGCGAGGGCCAATTTAAGTTGGTGGATCGATCTTATATGTTAGGAACTGTATCAATTACAAACATACCATCAACATCAATCAATGCATACCTTCCGACCCATCTTTGAACCTCCCAAGTTCATGGAATCCACCTACAACCAATTATTCAGCAGTTTCCACGGCCTATACCGCTGCTTCGGCATCGTGTGATACCTCAGCCGCCGCGGCCCAATCTGCACATCTCTCCCCATATACTTCAGCTGATCAGACAGCGTACCCAATTGCGGCATCCACGGATAAACATGAGACATCCTTCTTAGATACTTGGCCAGCTTCTGCACCTCGCGGGCTAACATGAACGACTCCGGTCCGTCGCGATCGAAACCCCATTGGTAATGATGGTGTATGCCATCAAAGGCGTCTAGGATACCGTCGACTTCATCCGGCATGAAGAAGCCGAGTTCAAAAAAGGCTTCGTCTAGGCTGGGCTGGGGTTGTTAGTTGTTAGATGTTTGAAGGAAGGTGGAGTGGAGTGGCCATGGACGTACTATGTTGCTCAAGGCACCACAGAACTCGCAACATGGTCGCTGGTTGAATGCCCACCGAGGCGCTCGCATGTCATACGACAAGGGATTGTGATAGGGGTGAGCGTGTGGAACGCCAAAGGGGGCACCTAGGCCCGGAGCGTACGCGTAGGGGCAAGCCAAAAGCTGCAAGTCCATTGTGGGTTGCAGTCTGGAGAATGTCCGTCTCGGTTTAGGGTAGTGAGGAGCTTCAGGCTGGCGGAGAGCAGGTTGCTGATCGAGATAAGGCAGGCGAGCAACTAGTAAGCACCAACGTAGTTATACCTCCTGGCTTATCCTTGTGCTTGTCGTACGGCTGATTAGAATACTACTGCTTACACGACGAGGCAATCTCTGCTGATACGAGACCACACCAGATGTAACCCGCAAACACAATGGCGGTGAGAAAGAGGTGGTCAGCAGTCAAGGCATTCTACTGAATCCTGCAATCCGGTCCGGATCGAGCAGACCTTCCGCGAGCGAGCGATGGTTACTGGGAAGCGCAGGTGGGGCTGGGTTCGTAAGTTGAGCAAACAAATTGAAAAAGCCCCTTGGCTTCGTGCTACATAGTGAGGTGACTTGCCATTCGGGTAACGTCGGGTCGATCGTGGCCACGCTGCGAGGTGATACAGGGCGAAGGAGGAGGAGGTGTTTGATGGTTGGGCTGTGTGTGAGGCGGTGGTCAGGTTGATGAGGAGATAATGCATCAGGTGCGTGTAATATGGTGGGACAGGCCGGGGTCAAATGAGAAGGGTCTTGTAAGTCTAGGTGGCTGAAGGCGTCTCCGCATGTTCTGGTCTGCTGCTATGAACACCTTGGCAATCTTCAGGCCAAATCAGTAGAGCGGCTCGCTGTTACGACGCGCTCACAATCATTGCTGTCCTCGGTGAGGAAACTTCGACCAGGTAGCGGGGTTCCTGAGGCCTAGATGCTTCCATATATCTTCATCGAACATGTGATAACTGCTCATAGTATTCAGGGGAGGTACCAGTCCAGTGCAAAGCTAGAGATAGATAAACTTGATGTTTGACGCTCGTAGTCGAGTGAAGAGCAGATGCACGTGCACGATGCGCGCTCGGACAATTTGTGAGGCTGGAAGCGCGTTGCGCCAAGAAATCAATTAACGCGTCAACGCGTCGGTCGCGCCTGCTCTTCAAGTTCCGCCTGCCGCCGACTCCTTCCCTCCTTCGCACCTTCCACACCGCACACCTTCCCACCCCATTCTACCTTCCCGCGACTTGCTCCGATGGCATCTACCGTTCTTGGAAAAAGAACTCGCGGCTCTGCCAACGCAGATGCTTCTGGTAAGTGCAATAGGCGCTCGAGTCGTCGTTTCTCGGGCAACGCGTCCCTAACGCGGTTTGCAGATTCAACGTCCAATGTCTCAACACGCGCGAAACGAAGGACACAGTTCGTGATTCTCGATGAAGCGGAGAAGGAGAACCCGTTTATTACACCAAGGGAGCAAAATGCGCGCAATGGCGATGCAATGGACGTGGATGAGGCAGCGGAGGAGAAGCCGTCGACGAAACGCGCAAGGAAGGCAGCGACAACCCCCTCAAAACATGGCGCACCTGGAGCACGCATCCCACTATCGACTACCAAAGAGAACTCTCCCAAGAAGGTGCTTGCCGAACTACCAGAAAAGTTCGCACCGACACCTTCGACACCGAGGCACCGCGACGCGCTTGCTGGCAAAGTTGCCGTCACGCCAAGGCACAGACTCATACTCGCTGGACGGCCATTGACGCCTCGCACGCCACACACACCAGGCACTCCTCGACACACTGCTCCTACTGTCTACAATGAAGCACGCCAGGCCTTTGCGAGGGGTTCTGCGCCTACGGCACTCTTCGGCCGAGAAGAGGAGAGGACAGAACTTGAGAGCTTCATATCAACGCGTACCAAGAACAAGAAATCTGGCTGCATCTATGTTTCCGGACCGCCAGGAACCGGCAAGAGCGCATTCGTCAATGAGGTCTGCAGGACAGTCTCAGCTGAGGGATCGGTCAAGACGGGGTACATTAATTGCATGAGCGTCAAGAATGCCGTGGATCTGTACAGGACGCTGTTGGAAGAGTTTGTGGACATTACCGAGATTGCCGAGGGCGACGAGATGGATGCGCTGAAGCAGCTCTTCATGCAACGCAAGACGCCGTATGTTGTTACGCTGGACGAAGTGGACCACCTCCTGGAGCTAGACATCGACCTGCTCTACAGCATCTTCGAGTGGTCACTACAAAAGTCCTCAGGCCTAGTCCTGGTCGGCATTGCGAACGCGCTCGACTTCACAGACCGGTTCCTTCCCCGCCTCAAAGCTCGCGGTCTGAAGCCTCACCTGCTCCCATTCCTGCCATACACGGCACCGCAGATCTCCTCTGTCATCACGTCGAAGCTCAAGAGCCTGGCACCCGCTGGATCAGACCATCTTCCCTTCATCCACCCAACCGCCATCATGTTCCTCTCGAAGAAAGTCGCCGCCCAGTCTGGCGACCTCCGCAAAGCATTCGACATCTGCCGCCGAGCCATTGATCTCATCGAAGCCGATACACGCGATCAACACGCTAAGAAAGCAGCTGAGATCACTCCCTCTCCCACACCATCTCCATCCAAGACTCCACTAGTCGAAAACATCAACCTCTCCTCACCCGTCGTTCGCTCACCTTCCAAAGCTCAATCGCAAAACTCGGTCCTCGCAGCCTCGCTAGCTCAACTCACCGTCGAGACCGCCCCACGCGCAACAATCGCTCACATGGCGAAAATCACCGCCGCAGTATTCAGCAACGGCACCGTCCAGCGCCTCCAGAACCTCAACCTTCAGCAAAAAGCAGTCCTGTGCTCCCTCTCCGCCATGGAGAAGAAGATGAAGCAGCGCAGCAGCAGCACAGACAACAGTAGCGTCCTCGCAACACCTTCAAAATCCCACTCCACCGCCACAGCACCGACCATCAAGCAGCTCTTCGAAGCCTACACCGCACTCTGCAGACGCGAAAACATTCTCCATCCGCTCACGAGCACGGAGTTCCGCGACATCGTGGGAAGTCTCGAGACGCTTTCGCTGCTTTCGGCTGTGGAGGGGAAGGCGGGATCGCTGGTTGTTGCGGCTGGGACGCCGAGTAGGAGGGGCAGGGGGAAGGCGTTTCCGGGTGTGGTTGTGGAGGATAGGAGGGTTGCGAGTGCGGTGGGGGCTCAGGAACTTGGTGCTGCGCTTGTGGGGCCTGGGAGTGGGATTCTGAGGGGGATTTTGGAGGGGGAGGACTAAGGGGATGGAGAGGATTGTGAGGATAGGCATTTGAGGGTACATTGGTGTTTTTCGGGTTTTTATGGTTTTGCATAGCATAGCATGGGATGGGACTTCAGGAGTACTTGCATAACGAGCGTAGCATGACATGGGCATAGCAGCTTCAGTTTCTGCACTGTACAACACATAATTCAATACGTTTTCAACGAACAAATGCTCTTCAATGGGTGACTTTCAATTAATTGTATACACGGGCTTGGGCGATATTCTCTGCACGCATAGCTTACGCTACGTTCAAAGTACCGTCATGTGTCATATCTCAGAATCTCATGCTACTATAGCAAATCGTAATGTGGTATCACTCATTCACTCCTCTCTCTTCTCCCCCGCCCTCCTTCTCTCCCTCTCCATCCTTCCCCTCGCCATCCTCCTTCTCCACCCTCAACGTACTCGTCGGCACCTCACTCTCCGCACCCGCCTTGCGAAACACAGCCTGCATCCAACACCTGTACATTTTCAGTCTGCGCTGGCGATTAACCAACATGCGCCTATCGACACCGATATGTGCGACCTGGAAGACAGGCCGGGGGGTATGTGGATTTTCGACGTCGTCGTTTGATTTCTGCTGCGGCAGTTCCGGTTCGTGGAGGTCCAGACTTTCGAGTTTATCTGCGATCGCAGCATCGTCGGTAGTGCTGTGCGTCTCGACACCGTCTACAGCAGCGACATTCCCCACTTCAACATCCCTCTTCTTGCCCCCCCAAATCTCCTCCAACTCCTCCTGCTCAAAGAAATAAACCCTCGTCCCATCACCCCTGACGTAGAAATTCTCCTCCATGTACCGCCCCTTTTTAAACCGCACCTGCGCTAAATCCCCCCGCCCGTAGTCGCGAAACAGCACCTGTCCGCCTGGTTTGAGCACGCGCCACACGTTCCGCACCGCTTGGTCCCATTGTTTTGGGCTGAGGGCGCTGAAGATGAAGATCATGAGCACGACGTCGACGCTATTTTCGCTCAGGCCGGGGGGTAAACCACTGTTTTCGGCCTCGGGGGGCGATGCGACGTCCCAGACGTCTGCTTGGATGAGATCCGGGTTGTAGAGTTCGTGGTTGCGGATTAGGTCGACTGCTTTTTTGGAGAAGTCGCATGCGTGGATCTTTAGTCTTTTATTCTGACTGCGTTGCAGGATGGGGAAGGCGCTGTTCCCTGCTCCTGCGCCGACTTCTAGTAGCACTGCTTCTGGCGCGTCTGCTTTTCCTAGTTCTTCCAGTATGGGGAATTCTTGGGCAAGCCATTTGCGGTTCTTGAAGAAGTTTGTTTTGTTGTTCTTGTAGAATTGATTCCACCATTTCTCGGGCTGGTCGTTGTAGCGCTTGCGGTCGAAGTCGGATACTGGCTCGGCTCGCTGCTTTGAGTATTGTTCCTCGGAGAACTGCTGGTATGTGTCGTCGACGGTGACGTGGTCCCAGGCGTTGAACTCGAAGATGTTGTCGCCCTCTTCTAGGTAGCGGGATCCAAATGCGAAAGGGTCGCTTCGCTTTTGGTTGTTTGTCGGGTCGTGGGAGCGCGACGCTGGTTTGCGGACGGGCGCAAAGGACGCGGGGACGCCGTATGCATCGTTTTCGGCGGGTTCGGTAGAGGGCGCTGAGGGTGGAAGTGGTTGCGACGAGACTTCTGGGGGCGGTGATGTGGGCGTTGAAGTGTGAGGTATTGGGTCTACGGTGACTGCGAAGCGCATGTGCTCCATTGCTTTGGAGAGTTGCTGTTTGGGCTGTGGTTTCTTCGACACGCTGTTGTCGGTTTGGAATCTCGATTCCTCACTCTTATCTAAACTGTTCGCCATTGCTTCTTCAGGACTTGTAGCCATCGTTCAAACTGGGTATCTCGAAAACTGTGGAGAATATGTAAAGGAAGACATGTGGAGGGGAAATTTCTCTATCGATAAGTGAGCGGCTAGCATGAAAACGGCATGGCCAGCCGCGGTCCCTGACATGATTTCATCGAGCCGCAAAGCTTAGCGCGAAACATAGTCGTCGCCTCTCCCAGGCACATGAGCTCATCATCAGTTTCTATTCTCCAAACTTCGCCATGAAACCAAGGTGACATTTGCCAATCACCAAACCACCCACTCCTCTCGTCTCACAATGGCAACGCCAACCACCCTCCGTCCACTCCTGCGCTCCTCCTCACGCGCCCTCAACCTCCACCTCCCACTCCAACCCAGTATCCAGCGGCGAGCCTTCCTCCCCAACCCCTTCGCCTCTCCCGCCCAATCCCCCCCACAAATCTTCACAGCCTGCCGAACCCTCCCCTACCCCTCAGCGCCCGTGTACTCGATAATCGCCGACGTCCCCAGCTACCACACCTTCCTCCCCTACTGCCAACGCAGCGACATAACAAAATGGTCCGCGCCAGACAGCACATACCACCGACGCTGGCCCAGCGAAGGAGTCCTGACATCTGGGTTCGGAAACATCACCGAGTCCTTTGCGTCGAGGGTGTACTGTGTTCCTGGACGGTTCGTGGAGAGTGTGGGCGGAGCGACGGAGACGAGTCTGAAGGAAGAGGAGATTGCGCACCATTTGCGTGAGGATGTTGGGGCGGGGGCGGGGGGAAGGAGGGAGGGAGGGAGTAATGGGTTGTTGACGCATTTGAGGAGTAAGTGGACGATTGAGGAGATGGGCAAGGATAAGACGCAGGTTTCGCTTGCGGTCGAGTATGCGTTTGCGAACCCCATGTATGCGGCACTGAGTGGAGGAGTTGCGCCTAAGGTGGCTGAGTTTATGATCAAGGCGTTTGAGAAGAGGGTTGAGGAGCTTTTGGAGAAGAGCCCAGACATGGCAAAGGCTAGTTTGGCGGAGCTTGATGGGAGTAAGTTGAAGAGATGACACTCGAGTCAACCAAGATGTATTATATTCTCAGCAGAACACACATATGGGGACACAAAGTTTTGATGCATAGTTGCAACGGCGTTACGATAGAATCGAATCGCTACGGCGGCAATATATCTGTATATACATGCCCAATACGACAAACTCAAGCTCAAATAGTAAAATCCAACCCCAACCCCAACACCTCCAAGCATCCCAAGCAACCCCAAGTCCATCACACAACCTACATAGTCTGCCCCTCAAAGTACGGCCTAAAGCGCGGCTCGCCCTGCAACCCACAATCCAACACACATTCGTAGCAACTCATAAGCAGCTGCGGAAACTTGGTAGTCCAATACCTCAAATACCCACTCGGCAGCGGCCCCACTTTGGCTTTAACTGCCTCGTCCATATCCTCGTAGTGATTCTTCTTGTTGCGTAATGCGCGGAGAAGATCGAGCATGCGGTCGCCCGTGTACTTGCGCTGCTTGCCGAGCGAATTAATAAACGAGTGGTCAAGTTTGGCGAGGAAGTTGCGCTTGTGGTCGAGCACTTCATAGCTATAGTCTTCGAGACGGGTGAGGTAGTCGGAGGGAGGATCGCGCGGCTCGCGTTCCCAGTGGTCACTGCAATCACAGAGGAAGGTGAGCCGTTTCTCGTCGCTCCAGAAGAATGGGTGGTTCATGACCTGCACAGCCGTAGGTCGATCCTCCGGTCTTGTTTTGAGCATCCATTGGATCAGGTGATATGGCTCTTCCGAGTCATCGCCCAAGCGGAGTTGCTTCAGGTTGGCCTTTTCCTTTTTGATATTGTATTCGCGAATCTGCATCCAGCCTTCGTCGTCGTCGAAGGGATGGCAGCCGTTGGTCAGGACGTAGAAGAAGACGCAACCGAGAGAAAAGATATCGACAGCTCGTTTGACGCCTTGGGCGACGGGGTCGGTTGAGCTAGACGAGTCGCGGGAGATGCCTGTTGAGCTGCCGTTGGCGAGTTCCTTGGGCTGTGAGATGAGCTCAGGTGCTTTCCAGCCAACGGTGCCCGCATTGCCCGTGGTGCCAATGAGCGTGCTGACATTGTCGGGCAGAGTCTTACAAAGCCCAAAGTCGGATATGACAAGACGAGTCCCAGTCTTATTTTTCTGGGGATGTGCGATGAGGATGTTTTGCGGCTTGATGTCGCGATGTATGATTCGGAGGCTGTGCAGATGATTAAGTCCGTTGGCTAACTGATATAAAGCGTGTCGGGCATTAGCGTTGATATCGTTGACTAGGCGCTGTTGAGCCGGGGTGAGCTCCTCCCCAGGCCTGCCATCTTTGTACAAGTCGAACAAACTGGCTTGGCAGAGTTCGACCGCGATGTACAGGAAGTTTTCGTCCTTTTCATCGTCAAAGTAGCGGATGACATTGGGGTGTAGGTCGCTTTCTTGTAGCAGCTTGACCTCCTGCTCTGCTAACCCGAAGTACTGGGGCAACATTCGCTTGACCGCAACCTCGCGTTCCTAAAAAAGAATTAGGGTGAGAATGCAGAGAGATAATCCAGACTACTTACATTCCACTTTCCTTCAAAAACGAAGGTGCCACCACTGCCATTTCCCAGAAGTTTATCCTGGTCAATGGTCAACTTGCCAATGCGTTTGATATTGGAAATGTCTTGCATGTCGTCGCCATTCATGGTGATTTCATCAGGGTGCAGACGAGGTCCTACTTCGAGCTGTCTGGCAGCGTCCACGATACGACCCACTTCGTCATCATCTTTGGACTGGTTCCTATTCAGCTTTCGGCCGCCACGCTTTCCCCTGTGCGTCTTCTTTTTCTTTGGAGTAGCGGGTGCAGCAGTAGGATCCTGGGTACCTTCTTCGTTGCCGTTGGTGGCTGACTTGACCTCTCCGTTCGTGGCTGTTGCCAGAGGATCTGCCTCATCCTCGGCTGGTGACCCCTGGTCAGCAGTTGTCGTCCTCGACAGAGGTGAAAGGTCGTCCTCGTCATCTTCAGGGATGTCGAATGTGACCTTTCTGTCCTTCATCTCGTGATGACCGGGTGCATCAGATTTGGACTCCGCTGCAGTCTCTACAAGCGGGTTCTCTGGAGCGGGAACCTCCACATCTGACGAAGGAACCTCTTTGCCTTTGATAAGACCGGCCTCCGTCTGAGGAGCAGCGGGGACTGGAGGAAGACCCTCTCTCGTCTTCGCGGGCTGTATGTACTTCGACCAGTAGCTTCTGAACAAATCGACGTTTGGCTGCCTGTACGAAGCAACACAGCTAGCTATGATGACAAAGGTCAAGAAAGAAGCGACCCAGTAGCGTGGAAAGGACCGTGATTCGACGAATGTCTGCGGCGGGGGGTCGATAGTGGCGTGCTGCTGCTGTTGCATTGGTGACGACTTAGGGGGCATAGAGACGACTTGGTCGTCTCCGACAGGATAGTGAGTAGGGGCAGCGATCGCTCGCAAACTTGATTGCGGGTGTTCCACTCGATAGTCCAGTTTGTGAACACCAACCAGACTGTTATGGTCTGGCAAGGAATGCACAGCCTCCCAGTCGAGATAGTCGTTGTGTGCATAGCACGACGCGTCCGGGGCGCCGTCTGTCACCGCCGGGTAGTTGACTTCGGACAAAGCATACCAAGCTCCAGAGTCTGTAGTGTTGAGGAGGACCCGATTGGCCATTTCTTCGGAGAATGCGGGCCCGGCTGGCTGCGGTAGCAGCACGAGAGGAGGCTCTGCAGATTCGTCGTGGGTAGGGCGGGCGACATCGAACACTCGTGCTACGGGATAAGGCAGGGGTTGTTTGAAGAGCGGCCGCTGATGCCATCTGGGTCGCTTGTGATCGTACGCTATGACTTCACCATTGTATCTGCTGTAGACGTACTGCTTATCCATGGTCTCGACATACTGTGCCTGCAGATCCTTGTCTCGACTGTTCGGGTTCCATTCAGCGTATTTGATTGTGCATAGATGCTCGTTTGTCTTCTTGTTGTGGATGGTGATGGTGTACTCGGTCTGCCCCATGTCGATAACGCCACGGCAATCACGCTCCCGAGATTTAAAGAAATTCTTGGACTCAGGAGCGCAACTGTCGTCGTTGGCGAAGGTACCGCCCGGACTGAAGCTCGCCTTGACGATGCCCGAGGCGGCGTCTATGAGAAGCATAAAAGTCTTCTTCTCTACGTTCCATACGACGGGAAGGTCTGGGTCGTCGCTGGAGTAGGGGGCAATGTCTGTCAATTGCTTGACAGTCAAGCCCAGGCTCTGGAGCACCGGGTAGGGCCCCGGAGTGAGCACGTAGAGGGCGCCGTCCTCTCTAGGCTCGACGATCCAGACAAAGGGCTGGTCTTGCAGGCTGGCCTTGCCCTCGGAGACGTTGTAGATGGTCTCCAACATGGGCTTGCCGGCCAGCTCCCAGATCTCTTCGCCATTGTATCGATCTCGTGCGTGTATGTGGCCGTCGACGGTCGCCAAGAGAACAAAGTCCTCAACTTCCCAATCCTGCAAGGAGCGCGCACTCGGGATGAGGGCTCTCGAGGCTGCGGTACTGCGGGGATGGGCTCCGACAGCCTTGATGGCTGGAGCAGAAGGGACTTTGGTTGCTACGGCGCGCTCATGCTGGGCTAGAAGTGAGGAGTAGGGTCGGCGTCTCTCGGCGTCTCCGACTCCTCCACCGCCCTCTTGGCTGGGCCTGTGGTGGTGGTGGTGGTTTGGTGGGATGATGTGTGCATGCTCGACGCGGGCCTCTGCGGGGGGGGACCGATTGTTGCGGGCAGGCGGTTCCAGTGGCTGCTGCTGCTGAGCGGCCACGAAGAGCGAGGGGAGGAGCAGCAATGCGAGGATGGTGAGCGCCGGGCCAGCACCAGGCGGCCGGCGCGGACGCGGCATTGCAGCTGTGTCGTCGTGCTAAGTCGAAGCCTGAGGCAGGCGGGGAGGGCGAGGGAGATGAAGCATGAGCAAGAGGCGATAGAGGTGCAGAGAGAAGGGAGGAAGCCAGCGGCAGTGTGCTTTGGACCGCGATATTAACGGGCGGGGGTCAGCGCTGAACGTGCGCCGTCTGGAACTGGGGTGCGGACGCATCAGCCGTCCCCGTCGCCTAGGCTCGATTGCGACACGCTCGCCTGTTTCCCTTATTTTAGCACCCACCTTGGCGCTGTCGTAGGGCTAGCGGCTGGCGCAGGTACGGGAAGGATTGATAGCGATGGATAACTAGTGAGTGTAGGAAGAAGTGTGATGTGATGTCGTTGTTTTCGCTGGGAGCAATTTGAAGGGGGCCCAAAGTCACCGTCTTCGGCTCCCTGGCGACTCTCGTGTGACCGCTGCCGCCGCACTTTTCCTTCCCTTTGACTTTGCCGCTGCTGAGGAAGGGAGCACTAGCACTAGCTTGGGCAATCAGGCACGGTTATCTCTTCTAAGCACTTGCTGCAGCTGTTGGCTCTTTGGTGTGAATCGTATCATAACGTGTAATAGAGAGTCATGATCGCAACCTCCGACGACTATAACTCGCTGCAGTGCTGGGGTTTACCAATGAAACTATAGGCTATGTTGTCACTACAAATGAAGAAAATCCTTCAGCCACCCGCAGCCGTAGCAGTAGCCGACTACCCCATATGCTTCTCCCCACTTATACGTATATCTGAAGTCCGTCGTCCGTCTAGACCTCCTCGCCATCTCCCGCCTCCCACCACCCGCCCCTCTGGTCGCCCTTTCCAGTCGTGCAAGTGGCGGTAAGACCCTCTATAGTAACGAAGCACGAGCAAACATCTTACCGTTTCGAGCACACCAACGACTCTGTACTATCTACGATGACCTAGAAGGCGATCTTTTGCTGAGAAAGGTGCGGCACGGCAACGTGAAACAGGATGATGTGAGCGCCTTCCCACCAACCGGCAGAATTGGATACCCTTGAAACCTGGTGCTGGAACGCGCCATTACGATCGATCGCCAGAGACTTGAAAAAGTCGAAAATGATCTGAGGAAATCAGGATATCCAACCTGTTGTTAAGTCACGCCACTGTACAAACATGGAACTCCGTAGAGCCATGCCACACAAGAGCATCGTTCACGCATTCCAGCCCAACAACCCTCCCACTGAAGCTCACCAAGAAACTCCAAGAGCGTAGTATGTACTTCAACTCCGATGCATGCACCCGCGGTCCGCAGTGAGACGAAAAATTAGTGTTACCTGTACACAAAACTGTGTGTGCAGCCGTGTCCGATGCATAAGCGAAACCACTGCAGCGTGCCTACCCACACACACACACACCTGTCTTGGACTGCATTGATGTCATTTCGTAATATACACTCTATCTAGTGCCGAAATCGTTGCAGCACATGCTTGAGTGGGGTCACATGATACATGTCTCCACAAACCACCCCCCTTCGAGTGGCCTTGTTCGCATCAAGTCAACTCACATGCGATCTCTCCTTCTGGGAGCAGACCGAATAATATTGTCTACTCGTAGCAGTAACTGTAAACAAGTTAGTGTTATTCCCAAATGAGCTCGCAGATCTAGGATCACTCACCTCTGCCGCCTCAGACGCAGACGAGACAACCGCGCGCTTCAACTTGTAGCTCTCAATCACGCCCAGCTCCCTCATGTCTGTAATGCCGCCACCGGGCGACAAGAGATCTAGTCCCGAGCTGGTTAAGCCTGAGTAGACGGCTTTTCGGAGTCGCGTGACTAGGTCGCTTGAGTCGAAGCCCGCATTATCGGCCAGGATGGTGGGTAATTGCTGGAGCGCCTTGGAGAATGACTCCACTGCAATCGCCTTCTTGCCCGCCACATTCTGTGCGGCCTCTGCGACGGCCTTCGCCATGTTCATCTCGGCGCAGCCACCACCCAAGGTTGTCCTGGGCTCCTTGACTGTTTGTGACAGGACGGCGAGAGCATCGTGTAGCGACCGCTCAGCCTCGTCGAGGAGTTGCTCGGTCGCGCCACGGAGCACGATTGTGCATGCTCGGCCTGCCTTGACACCGGAGAACCTGATCAGCGTGTCCTCTCCAATGATGACTTCCTCGATCAGATCGCACTGGCCAAGCTTGACATTCTCTGGGTGGTCGAATGTTGATGTGATCTCTCCTCCTGTGACAAGGGCCAATCGCTCAACTCCGTCGAAGTCCGCATGCTCGATCGAGCAGATACCAGCATCTGCGAAGAGCTGTTCCGGCCAGTTGTAGATCAATTGTCGGTTGACAAAGCAGTTGATACCGTGCGCCTTGATGCGCTCAACCTTGGCCTTCATCTTCTCTCGCTCCGCCTTCTCGAGATCAGCGAGCTTGCCAGTCGAGTCGACCTTTACTCTTGCGCCGAAGATCTTGATCTTGTCTGTGTCCATTGCCGTGTTCGCAACCAGAATCTTGGCGTTCTCTATCCGCTTAGGCTGGTTCACGCCGAACTTTTTGTCGAGAATGAAGCCCTCGTCCAAATATGAGTCCTTGAGCTTTCCTCCCGCCTTCTTGATAATCTGAATGTGTGTAAGGTCGGTCGAGCCTCCTAGCTTGAGCACAGCGTCTACTGCGAGCTTCGCAAACTGTTGTCGGTCTTGGGAAAGGACCTTTGAGCTCAATGTTGTCCGGGCGATAGCCTCGAGGTCTTTCCGGAAGGCCTGCTCATCTTTGCTGTGGTCCACCGCAATCTTCTCCAAAGCCTTCAGCGCCGCAACGCTCGCTATCCTGTAGCCCTCGATGATAGTCTGGGGGTGTATCTTCTGGTCTACAAGCTTCTCTGCCTCACGAAGCAGTTCTGCGGCCAGGACGGTGACTGATGTAGTTCCGTCGCCCACTTCGTCGTCTTGCACTTTCGAGATGTTGACCAGTACCTTCGCGGCGGCGTTGTCGAGGGCGATAGCTTTCAGGATGGTAGCGCCGTCGTTTGTGACCATGATCTCACCAGTAGAGCTGTGAATTCATATGAGTAGGGCTCCGTATCCATAGTGGGGCAGTACATACGCAGACTGTAATATCTTGTCCATACCCTTGGGTCCCAGTGTGCTCTTGACTAGATCGCCGACGGCAATAGCGCCCACGAAGGCGGAGAGACGCGCATTCTCGCCCTTCTCTTCCGTTACATCCTCCGCAAAGATCTGTGTGGGGTTGTTGTACGACTGGACGCGGGTTAGTCGATTTTCCCGGTTGAGAGTAATTCACATTGCATACCATCTTGTAAACAAGCTGAAAACAAACAACGAGGGGTATCTCAGAAGGTGTGGGGTGGGCAGCTGTGGTGCCTGGCGACGCGAACTTTTTCGAACCTTGCCCGCGTCCGAAGCTGTGTTTGCGGTGTTTGCGCGGAGCTCCCCCGGCCAATAGAATCACCGACGCCCGTAACCTTTTGATGCCTACAACTTTTGACGACCATCGTCACTCAAATCACTTGACAAAGTACTCACGGTTGTCTCCCTGTTCTGTTACTGTGTGCCCATCCGACTGTCCAGACTAAAACCTCTGAATTCCTCCCCGCCGCAATATGTCGAAGCGACCCGCCTTGCAGCCTCTCGAAGATGTCCTCGACGCGCCCTCTCCAGCCTCAAAACGAGCGCGAGTAGAAGATGAAGAGATGGAAGGCGCGCAAACAAATGGGGCGACTAGGAATGGTCGTCTCATGTCTCCGCGACTGCAAGATCAAGAGAAGATAGACATTCTAGGCGCAGACGCGGAGGAGCATGGGGAGCTTGAAGAAGCTGGCGCATTAGACGACGAGGACGACAACGAGCCTGCAATCGGTGCGCCGAAGCGACAGACCGCGCCAGAAGCCGGATATACAGATCTCTATCTCGACACAATAGATCGCAAGGTCCTCGACTTCGACTTCGAGAAGCTCTGCTCCGTCACGCTCTCCAACATCAACGTCTACGCCTGTCTGGTCTGCGGGAAATACTATCAGGGACGAGGGCCAAAGTCGCAGGCATACTTCCACGCGCTGGAAGAGGGGCATCACGTATACGTCAACATGGAGACGAAGAAGGTCTATGTGCTGCCTGAGGGATACGAGGTCAAATCCAAGTCACTGGACGACATCAAGTTCGTAGTGGATCCACGAATGAGCAAGTCAGAGGTTGCGCGGCTGGACAAGGAGCCGAAAGTGTCCTGGGATCTTTCGAATCGGGAGTACATACCGGGTTTTGTGGGCATGAACAACATCAAGGCGAACGACTACTTCAACGTCGTAATACAAGCCCTGTCACATGTCGTACCATTGCGGAATTACTTCATGCTGGAAGATCTATCAAGTCGGCCGCAGCTCGCCCAACGCTTTAGCACACTAGTCCGCAAGATCTGGAATCCGCGCGCCTTCAAGACACACGTCTCGCCGCACGAACTGCTGCAAGAAATCGCCCTACGGTCCTCGAAACGCTTCACCCTAAGCAATCAATCCGACCCCGTAGACTTCCTCTCCTGGTTCCTCAACAACCTACACCTCGCCGTGGGCGGCTCCAAAACCAAGCCCAACTCCTCCATCATCCAAAAAGTCTTCCAAGGCACGCTGAAAATCGAATCGCAAGAAATCACCGCCCGCGCCGACGCCGGCGACCGCCTGCGCTTCGAAGACGCAGCCGTAAAAACCGAAACCACAAAATTCCTCGTCCTAACCCTCGACCTCCCCGCCGCACCCCTCTTCCAAGACGCGCTGGAAAAGAACATCATCCCGCAAGTCCCCCTCGTCAACATCCTGACAAAGTACAACGGCGTGACTCCCCAGGAGAAGAGCAAACACCGCGTTCGCTACCGCCTCGTCCACCCGCTACCCCCCTACCTCCTCTTCAACATCAAACGCTTCTCAAAAAACAAATTCGTCTCCGAACGCAACCCCACTATCGTAACGTTCCCCGTGCACTCGCTTGACATGGCACCTTACGTCGAGCCCAATCCAAAGGAATACCCGCCCGGCGAGCCGATCTGGTACGATCTCGTCGCGAACATTACGCACGAGGCGGTCAAGAAGAAGGACGATAGTGTCGAGGGCGAGCAGGAGAGTAAGGTGTGGAGAGTGCAGGTTAAGGACCGGAGTAGGGAGGAGTGGTATGGGATTCAAGATTTGTACGTTGAGAAAGAGAGGGGCGAGACGCTGTTTACTAAGGAGGCGTATGTTATGGTTTGGGAGCGACGGAGAGGGCAGCAGGCGAAAGGAAAGAGTGGATAGGTGGGGTAGGGTGTTTGAATAGTTTTGTAGTTTTTTGTAAGATCGGGAGATTGAGATTGAGATTTACGGGAGTCGTCGAGTATACGAACTCCAATAATGCAAAAGGACGCATCACACAGCAGTATGTGTCCATGTCGACCTCTTTACTCTGAAACTCCTTACGCTCTCACATGCATACGCATCATACACATCTTCATTTAAACAAGCAGTCCCATCTCCACCTCCCCCCCTTCCTCCACCCTCCTCGCCGTCTTCTTACACCCACTCCGGCACCTCCACCCCCGGCTTCACACTCCCAAACCTCACCACCTTAGAATAATACTCCAACAACGCATCCACCTCCGTTCTAACCTTCCCAAACTCGCCCCTTAACTTCCCCTTCCCATCCCCTCTCCCGTCAGCACTCCCTAACCACACCTCCTCGCCCCCCCTCCCCAGCCTCTTCCGAACCTCACGATTAAACTCAACCGCATGCCTAATATCCTTTCTCTCCGCACTCTTCGCTTTAATCGCAATATACCCCTGTAGATTAAGCAAAACGGCGAGATCGAGCGAGGTGCTGAGACTCGTAGGCGAAGCCGTCGCAGATGTGGAAGTAGTGGAGGTAGTAGAGGTAGTGGAGGGAAAATAAGGTAGATCCGACCCACATTCGCTTTTCAAGTGCAGGAATATCGCCGTGGTGAGGACGGCGTCCATGTATGTGAGGGGTAGTTTGTGCGTCTCGGCGAAGAGGGTGAGGCTTGCTTCTAGGGCGAGGGAGAGGGGGGTCCAGATTTGTAGGGGGAGAGTGGCGGCGTCACTGCTGCTGGGTGTTGTTATCGTTGTTGTTGCTGCTGTTGTTGGGATGGGTGGTTGAAGCGTTTTGAGCGTCCAGAGATGCGCGTTTGCCCACTGTTGTTCGGCGAAGAGGGTACTTGCGTCTTTTGGGATTTTGCTGAAAAGTTCGGGTTGGGAGAGGAGATAGTCGCGGATCGTGCGGTGGGCGTATGTCACTTTCAAGTTCGCTGGGTTGTTGCTGGATTGCTCTGGGGGTGAGGTGTCGAAGATGGTGAAGAGGTTTTTGCACCTTTGTGTGAGTAGAGTCCGCATGTCTTCGATGCGCTTTGTGATTTCGGGGGCTTTGAGAGGGCGCACGTCTGCTGCGAGGGTGGCGGGTGTTTCTGCTGTGAGCGCGAATGAAAGAGGGAGTAAGCTGGGATAGCTGTGCCGTTCGAGCAAGACATGGACTTTCCATAGCTGCTCGAGATCTGTGATTTCGGCTTTGTCCAGGATATGGGGAAGGAGGTCGTCCAGCTGGTACGGCAGGGCGTCTGCGCGGTCTTTCAGGATGAGGAAGTCGTCTCCGTCTTGGAGTTCTAGGAGGAGAAATGTGGTAGCTAGGGTAGCCCAGAGAAACACGCCGGATGCTTTCTCAGCCAACGTGCTAACAATTTTGACTTCTTCTGTGCCGTCCATTTTGCCGCGCAGTTTCTCGAGCTTGAACTCGTGGTTGAACGCGCTCGTAATATACGTCTGGATGTCGTTCTTCGTCCAATCATCTAACACCAGGCGCGGTCTTCGCTCGAAAGCGGATAGGAAGACTGGCGATAAGCGACTTGAGACGCAGAATTTGATATTGTCTTTCTTCGCGGCGCTGACGATCATGTCGATGAGGTCATTGGAATACTCATCCATCTCGTCCAGCCCATCAATCATAAACAGAAACTTCTTCGATGCATCTGAAATCATGAGCTCAAACGCGCGTCGTAGCTCAGCAAAAGTAAACTCATGCAGCCCGCCGCCGTAGGAAGTAAACTGATTCCAGCGATCGGCGAAGAGCCACTGTATAACGCTATCGTCCTGCTCGAGGGGCCCAAAGATCATATCCTGCAGAGATTCATAGAGGATTGAGCACAGCAGACCAACTGGTGATTTCTGCAACTCAGTTCCGCAGCCCCAGAAGAAGAATCCGGACGTAATCCCTGGTGTATTACCAGACCACGCTTCGAGGCTAGAAAAGATGCGCGGATTGCGAAAAAGGTGTTTCATCAGTGTAGTTTTGCCGGAGCCGGGTTTGCCTGTGGAAACACTCGTCCATCAGAGAAATCATCGACAGTAGGTTGAAAGAGAGGGAGACTTACCAGTAACCCAATACAGCCCCTCCCCCCTCTGGCTGCCAAACCACTCCAACAACCCCCCAACCTGCCGTCCACTCTCCCCAAACACAAACTCAAACGCCCCATCCATTGGCTTCTGTACACTGTTCACCCTCTCATCCAGCTCCTCAAACCACAACAACTTAAACACCGTTTCACAAAAATGCGCCTCTTGCTCCATCTTCACCAACTTATCAACCTGTTTCACAAACTCGTTAACATTCTTCTTCTTTTCTGCCTTCCAATCATTTGCATGAATAGCATCCAGCGCACTATTCTGCCACTTCTCCCAATGATGCAACCTTCCAGAGTCTTCAGACGTGAAAACAGCAAGTCCACTCTCGGCAGACTGATCAAGATACTGTCTCAACGCAAGCAAAAGCGCGGTTTCTACCTCCCGTCTCAGCGCTCGGAACTTCTTCTTCGCGCCCGTCACGTCGCCTTTTTTCCACACGCCGTTCATCAGCGCTTCGCGCGCGGTGCCCCATTTCGGATCCCCGAAACTTCCCTTTGCTTGCGCGGCGATGAGCGCATCGATGAGTGGAGTGGTGAGCTCCTTGGTTAGGTCGCTGAGTTTTAGGAGCTGTTGGGCTGCTTCGCTGAGCTTTTTGGCGGCTTTGTTGGCGCGGGTTGAGATGTGGAGTTTTTTGAGTTCGGATTGGTCGATGAGATCTGTTAGACGGTATAGGTTGTGTATTATATCCTGGAGGAATGCTGCGTTTTCTACTAGTGTTGTTGATAGGGAGGTTGGCTGGTAGATGGGATGGTCCTTGCGTAGGGTGTTGATGCTAAAGTCGATAATTTGGACTAATGCCGATGCGAGGCCAACTGCGGGTATTGGTCGGACCATGTTGGGAATCTTTAATGTTGCAGGTTGGAGAAACTTGTTTGGGGACTTGGCTTTTTGGTGTTGAAGTTGAAGTTCGAATGTTTGCTGCGCCGCATCAGGCACACGTACGCCCCGTGAGTCGGAGTCCGTCCCGTATTCGGCGCGCCTTAAAATCCCGGGATGTTATGTCTTGGCGCATCGCGATGGTTTTGGAGATAATGGTTGGTAGCAGTGTTGAAAATAGGCGTCTACTAGTCGGAGTGTATCAGAGGGTAGCTGGGGGTGAAGAACGGTATAGTCTGTAGTAAAGAATACAGGGAAGGAACCACTAGGCACAACATGACGCTAGGAGAGCACGGATTCGCTCATATCAACTCAGCGCAGCCTCGCCATCGCATGATCAAGTTACTAAACCCATATCTCTACAATGTGAAATAAACTAGATTCGTCTAAAACAACAGACCTGAACAGACATATACCAGCCCAAGACGTCTTCAAAGAGCCTCCACGATGCCTACTAAATTCACGTATATTATCCACGAGGTACCATTTTCCCGGCACGATTACGCTCCAGTGAACATTGAAACAAACGAACACGGAAAGCAATACAATACTGTCCTCAAAGAAATCCAACAGATGGGCCGGGTATCTCGAGAAGAGAGAGTGTGTCCAATAACAATGATCCCCCCACAGGAGAAAGCGAAGACAAGATGCCAAAGCAATCAGACAAACCAAAAGTACATGAACGAAAAAGAAAAAGGAAATCCAAAAGAAGTTGTTAGCTCTTCACACTCTCTTCCCTATTAGCACCATTAGCACCAGCACGCTCAGCGGTACCCTCCCTCAATCCCTCCTCCGGCTTCCCTTGTCCGCTTTCCTGCCTCTCCTTCTCCACCTCCTCATCATCACTCCTCTGAGGATGTTGATCGCCCCTCCACCCCTCATGATTATTACTTGGCCGATACTCCTTCATATGCACCTTGGCAGCATCGACTCTGGCCCCTGCCTCCCTCTGCACCTGGTGTCTCAAATGGCGCTCAGGCATCTCCCCTTCCTCTTCCAGCCTATCTAGTTGCTCCACGTCACTGCTGCTCATGCTGCTGCTGCGGCTGATTTGCGTGTACACGACATGGTCGCCTTCTTTCTTCTTGCGCTCGCGCTGCTCGTTCTTCATGGCTTGCATCTTGTCCGCATCGGCCTGGCAGTCCAGCGTGCGGATGTGCAAGCCGGGGAAATTCGACTCGAAGAACTGTTTGAGCTGCGGCAGGAGTTTGGCGTTGGGACGGTAGGTGCCGGAGTCGTTGTCGATGACGAGTTCATAGTAGCTTGGGTCCTTATTTTTGGGGTCTTCTTCGGGTGGCCCGCCATCAATGTCGTCTGGGGGGTGGGACTTGTTGTTTCCACCCTCGTCGGGCGGGGGCCGCGAGTGGTGCTTGAGGCGGCGGATGAAGAACTCGCCCGAGAAGGCGACGTAGGCGGCTACGTCGCTGTGCATAGTGTGCTTTGACAACATGTCGATGCCGAATTCTTTGCCCGTTTCGGTGAAGCGGAAGAGGGCATCGAGCGTGAGGACGTAGGTGAAGATGCGGCCGCCTTTGTCGAAGTGTACGAGTTCGAGGAACTTTTGTGCAAATTCTTTGCAGGGCTCTTGGAATACTTTGAACTCGGTTGAGTGGTCGAAGTTGTAGACGCGCGCGTGCTGGTGGTGGAGGGCTTTCGACAGGATGAATCCTCGCACGCCCTTGGCGGTGAACATGCTCTTGACGAAGGGCTTGAACTCGACGTATCGATGGTACATGGCTTCTGGGACCGGGCCTCGCAGCTGCATCTGATTCGACTGGAAGTTGTATTTCTCAGGCTTCTGCTTACCACTCCTTCGCGACTCACGGCCGTCGTTGTTGGGCTCCTTCTGCCCGAGCAGCCGCCCTAGAAGCGGCGAGTAGTGTCGTATCCAGAACTGAGGCCCAATGGTGTATACGCGACCGCCATTTTCATCTTGGGTTTTGCCCAGCACCTCTACGCTGACATTCAAGGTCCCATTCATGTGCTCTGCTTTCCCGAAGCAGACGGCAATTGCGCGCAGCAGCCACGCCCTCTTGCTCACCATGCGCTTTCTGATGGGGTAGGTGTGGTCCTTGATCCCTGACCAGCTCTCGCCGATCTGGCCGACTTCGACGTGAACGTTCCCGAGTCGGTCGTCGTGGTCAGCGGGGTCTTCGTCGTAGATGCGGCATTTGAGCCTGAAGCCAGATGACGGGACATTGGCGACTATCCACTCGCAGTTCCACACGGGGTTGGTGTTCTGGCGCACGGTGGGTGTGCGTATCTGCAGTGGAGGGTCCTCCTTGTGCCGTGTTGGGAGGTGGGTGTTCAGCTCAGCCATGATGAAGGGGTCGGCGGAGAGGGTGTTGATGTCGGCGAGCGGGAGGTTGTTTGCGCGGTGGAAGGTGAACTTGACCGTGTAGCCCGGCGGCGCACGCGGTATGGGTGTCTCGTCGAATCCTCCCTCGGGGCCCTTCTTCTTGCTCGCGTTGGTCCCCGTCTTCTGTGGCTTGGGCGGTTGGACGTCTGCGCCGTCAATGCCCCCATCCTTCTCCCCTGTGCCCGTCGCATGCCCGTTCGGCGTGTCGTCTGGTCTCGAGTCGCCCTTCTCAGCCATGGTCGCGGGGGGCGCCGGCGGATATCGTCGGAAAAGAATGTCGTGGTGCTGTGAAGATAGCGGAAGTAAGCCGGCGCAAAGGGGGTCAAGGGTGGTATATAGCACCACTAAAAATGAGACGGATACGCCAGGAATCGCAGAATCATGAGGAACAGCACCGCCTGTGGCTGTGAGGTGGAGAGAGCGTGTGCGGCTGGGGAATAACGGCGAACGCGCAAGAGAAGATGGCGGGCGCAGCTAAACGGCTGCGGATCGTCGAGGGCCCAAGGCTAAGAGGAAAACAAGCTTCGCTAAGCATCCACTAACGCCATTTGGTGTTGCACCGACCGCGAACATCTGCCGGCGACGCCTCCCATTCGCCCTCAGCTGTTTAGCCTGACTGCTTTGTCATTGGCAACCTCCTCGATAGGAACCATTATCCATGGGAAGTCCTGAAGAGGCCGGATGTTGAGTGCCGTCTGACGTCATGTGAACAGTCTTGAACTCATGGCATGCATGACCGAGCCCAGCTTCAAGGCCCTCGGCAACATGTGCCCCGCAATAATACGAACAGTGAACTCTCAGCAAACATCTTCTGACGTGCGCATCATCGTATGTATTAAATCTATAGGAAACTTTTTCGAGAGCGAAGAGTCGTCGCTACAGGACGGAACGTCCACCACCTCAGCCTGCTGAAGGCCATCCTCTTTATCAATGGCAACCTCATCGCGAGGCCACCAGTCTATTGCCACCAAAAAGGAAAAACGCCGTGCTTAATTACCCCAAAATGCTTATGCTAGCGCTGACATCAAACAATGCTGACAATGAAAATACTGTCGTCTATTACAACGAACCAGCGAGCGTCCAAGCGCCTCCTAGGGGTATCTCTTGAAGTCGAATTACAGTGCTGACTGACGTACGTCAGAGCGTCCGTCTCACTGTTTCACTCTACGCCGCATGCATCTGGATTTGCTTGCCCTTCATCGATTTCCACTCGACAAAGGCCGCGCCCACGATGGACATTGCCGCCGTCGCAACCGCAACGTAGAAGACTTCCGTAAGAGCCAAGTTGTAAGCGGAGAGCACGCCGGGCAGAAACTGGCTGGGGATGGCGTTCTTGAGCTCCGTTGCACCGGTCCTCAAGACAATACCGGCATCGAGATCAGGGACGACAGCCGCAAGGTGCTTAATCAACTGGTTCGTGAAGACGTTCTGGCCGACACTGATGAAGAGAGCTCCACCGAGCGTTTGCGCGAACATGACAATAGCGGTTCCAATTGGGACGTCAGCAGCCGGGAGCGCCGTCTGGACTGCCATAAGAGTTTGCTGCATTCCCAGGCCTGCACCTACACCGAAGATGACTTGGTAGCCGATCCACTTGGGAGAGTTTGTGTCCGTTTCGAAAGTGGAGAGGAGACCCGCGCCGATGGCCATGAAGACACTAGAGGCCAGCATGAAGGGCGTGTAGTAACCGATCGCGGTGACAACGCCACCGGCAATGATGGAGATGACGACCAGACCGAGAATGGCTGGCAGATTCATGATACCGGATTTGGTTGCTGATGCGCCCTTGATGGCCTGGAACCAGATGGCTATGACATGTCAGTCAGGATACCAAAGACATCCAAGGTGCACTATCAACTTACGAAGGTAGTAGGTAAGGACGAAAAACGCCGCGCCGAGCATGGCACCAAACCACGCAGCACCCCAGACATTGCGATCCAGGAAGATGCGAGGAGGGACCGTAGCATTCTCCTTCTTCCACCATTGAATCAGGATGAAGCCAACGCCCAGAAGCACACTGATGACAAGAAGTGCAATGACTCTTCCGCTGCCCCATGCATATTTGCTGCCTCCCCATTGAAGAGCAAGAAGCAGGCAGATGATACATGGCAGGAATAGACAAGTGCCAGGAATATCAAACTTTTGGAGCTGCTGCTTCCACGTATCCTGCGTCTTCTGAGCGCGGCGGTTGATCTTGAAGAAGAAAAGGATGAATGCGGCTGTCACTGCTCCAAAGGGAAGATTGATGTAAAAACACCATCGCCACGTCACGTGGTCAGTAAAAGCTCCACCCATGCTAAGCATTCGTTAGTCATCACGCTCAGTCTTAGTTTCCGCGCTCCACTCACAGAGGACCCGCAACAGACGCGACGCCGTACGTGCCACCGATCAATCCCATGTATGCTGGTCGTTGTCGGAGCGGTACCGTGTTCGCAATGATCAAGGTGGCTCCGTTGAAAATACCTGCAGCGCCCAAGCCAGCGACTGCACGACCGATGATGAGTGCGGTAGAGTTAGGCGCGACACCGCAAATCAGGGAGCCGACCTCGAAGATGAAGAGCGCAGTCAGAAACACCCATTTGATGCTGTAGAATGTGTAGAATTTTCCATAGATGAGCTGCGTCGAGCAGGTGGTGAGGAGGTAGGCCGAGCCATACCAACCTACGTCATTCAAAGCTTTGAACTGATCTGTGATACGCGGAATGGCTGTTGCGATGATGGTGTTGTCCTACATGCGACTGTTAGCTGCTGTCGGCAATAACGGCGGGGATAAACTTACCAAAGCCATGCAGAAGACGGAAAGGCACAAAGCCACAGAGATAGCGACGAGCTTTCCTTTCGCGGGATACTCGAAATCATCGTCCTCTTCTGAAGCGCTGGCAGTCGAGTTACGAACAGAAGCCCTCTCCTCGGCCGTGGCCTTCTCGTCGGCGACCACAGGCTCCGCGCCTTGCACAGCTTGTGTCGTCGATAATGGCACAGCACCCTCAACCACGCCCTTTTCATGAAATACCGACGGCTCGTGGCTTGGTGTAGCAGTTTTCTCCGACTCGGCCATGCTGGCTGGTCGTAGTTCTCTGTTTGTTTCGCTCATCTGGTGGGTGTGTCGTAGATTTATATATGGTGATGTAAGGAGTGGCGCTAGGAGGCGTGGTGGTCCTATGTCTCCGAAATGTTTGCGATATGTTCGCGTGAAGGAATGGCGATGCCTGAGAGGCGGAAGGCGCAAGCTATATGTAATAAAGGAAAGGAGAGTGTGGAGGCGTAGGTGAGAAGGGCGGAGTTTACTAGGAGCTGAAGAGGGTCGCAAACACAAGCAATGACACCAAGATCCATCGCGTTCTTTCGTCCATGCTTGCTGCTCGGTAGAATTAGGGACGGGCGCTAGCGCTTATTGCCAAAAGTGTGCGAGTCGGTGACCCGGGCGCCCGTCCCATTCACTGATAGATTGCGCCTATCCCCATTCGTACTCAGTCGGCTGGACATTTCGTCCGTAGACATTAGGCGAGGCCGTCGTTGAGCTGGAAACGAATCACCAAAGTCGCTGCCTGAAGCCACATCGCGCATTTCTCGCATGGTATGCGGAGCCCGATGGACCCGCACACTCACACCTGTTGACAGGAGCGTCGCATCGCAGGGGCTCGCCTTCTTGGTTCGGCAAGAAATGCTAAAACTCGACTGTAGCGACAATCTAGTCGAGTCAACGCGAGCCCGCAAGTTTCGATGAGAGATTTGGACATCCAAGCGCCACTCTGAGTACGGTGTACGGTGACGGTGAATCACCACTTGCGGTACGCCCCTAAGTCCTTGGCTGTACAATGGAAAGACGCTCGCTCTTCTCTCTTCTCTGCCCCACCATGTTTGCTGTAGAACGGACGATCACCAGATTCTGATATCTGATAGTTTCTTATTACATGCATAAAGTCCGTTAGTTGAGGCTGCCGATATTCGTCCGTGACCTGCAATCGCGCAAAAAAGGGACCGTAGCTTAGCTTGGATGCCTGAAACGCATGGTCGAAGACTGATCGGAAAAATGCTGGCCTCGATGCCAAGGATCTGCGGTCTAGCCCTTTATCGTATTCGCTCTTGAAGGGGATATCGGAGTGGCGGGAAGCTTGGCCCCCGCGACCCCGACCTTCGTTTCACACGCCAGTGGTTGCGACGCATGGGGAAGCGTCAGTCAAATGAGAACTGCGCTACATTCTGTCTTTCATGCTATCGGCTAGGCTACCGACAGCTCATGATAGCTGATGATGATTTGCGACGCACCCTAGTCTGACTGACCTCACCACTGTGTTTGTTGCTCTAAAGCGGCAACTGCGCTCGAAGTGTTGTTCAAAGCGGCAGCTGCTCTCGAAGACGGCCATTGTTTGCCTTGACTATCGCATAACGCGCAAGGTTGTTTCCAAGAGCATGATGCAAGACGCGCGTCTATTACAGCTCTTGGAAGCTGATTGTAGAAATTACCTCAGAATAGGCAGTAGCATGTCAGATTCTTCGCGACCACATTCCCGTTTGACATTCTGCCCAGCCCGCCATGTCAGCCTCTGTAACGCTATGCACAGTTGACATACATAAGCAACGCACACGTGGACACTATGCGAGTTATAGACAATTATAGCACCCTGAGTACCATGTTGCACGAAATTACGGTGCTGGAAGAGCACATCCTGACTCCGACTTAGGCCGTGTGTCGGGTGAAGAAGGAAAGTCGGCAAAGACGCTGCCTTGGGGATCAGGCAAGCTATGGGATTCTCTAGTTCGACAATATCGGCCCGCTTAACATCGTGGCGACGTTAACTTTTGTACTCGAAGCATGCGTCCTTGCAAACTCAGGGGACTAATTCTCTACGTTGGACGCACTCGTATGGAGTATTCATTCAATGGACACTTCTCTGTACCCACTCCCAGATCCTTCCCACATACGCCTCATCAAGCGGCTTCACATCCCGTAGTGCCGGGACACCTTTTCGGGTTTTCTCCATGGAGAATTGCGGTCGCTGCTTCGTATCCTCGGATTCATTACCGTAAGAGTCTTCCCAAAGACCCAGCAGCTTCATGGCAGAGTGATCATCATTGTTGGACTCCTCCAGTCTCCCAACCCATTCCTGAGGGGTAACAATATCAAACGTCTCCTTCTTCTGTAGCCAATGCAGCATTTCATGCCACACGGGCTGTCGATGCGGATTCAGAACATGATAAACCGGCATCTCCTCCCCACTCCACTCATCCACCCTTGTAGCTTCAAGAAACGCTTGAGCAGCAACATCAACAGGAAGCCAGTCAAGGGGTTCGTCACCTAAATCAGGTAGGCATTTGATCAACCTTGCAGTGCTCAGCATCATAGGCCATGCCTCTTTTGTGTTCCACACCCCTGACACCGAGTCACCCACAAGTTGTCCGACACGGACAACAGCGATCCGCCCGCGTAGACTCGTCCACTCATGTGCATTTAGGCAGACATGTTCTGCAACCCATTTCGAGCGAGAGTAGCCCAACGGTGACGCAGAAGACGGGTCGGACAAAACTTTCTCGGGTTGATATCCCGCTTCGTTGGGCGAGCCATTCATGATTGCTGCGGTGGATGAGCAATATGTGAAGCGAGGAGGGGGTGAACGAGGATTACTCAAGGCTAGATTGAGGAGATTTCGGACTCCTGCGATGTTATCTTTGACGAAGCTGCGGAGCTTGAGGCGGAAGTTGACAGTCCATGCGACGTGTATGATTGAGGTCGCTTCTTTGGCCAGGTGGTTGTACAGTTCGTCGCTGAGCCCTAGTCGTTGATCGCTCAGCTGTGCTGGTATCACCTTGACTTTCTCATTCGTCGATTTTCGCAACGGAAGGCTTGTTAGACCTCTCTGCTCAAGGGCTTTGTTGACACGTTCCTTCGCCGCATGCTCATCCGCCCCTCTGACGAAGCAGTAGATGGTGTCAACACTCGCTGTCTTTTGCAGCAGATCTAGGATATGCGCTCCTAATGCACCAGTGGCTCCTGTAAGTACAACGACATCTCCTGCTCCCTGCTTGTCGTGTGAGCCGTTGGCCAGGTCTTTTGAAGCTAACTCCTCGAAGGAACCAAACTCCTTAACGAGATCCAACATCGACTGCTCCTCATTCTCCCCACCCGTATCTGACACTCCATGTCGCTTACGGAGGACATAGTCGGTCAATCGCCGTATGGTACCACAGTCTTCGACTACGCTCAGGGGCAGCTGGGCTTCGCAATTCCGAATTAGACTCCTCAGGTGAGTCCTTAGTTGCATACATGCGATTGAATCGACACCATATGAAAAGAGATCCATATCTTCAGTCAGTCCAGCCGATTGCGAAGTAATGGACTGTACAAGGCGGGTGAGGTGTTGAGGTAGGTCATCATCGTTTATGTCAGGCGAAGGATCCGAATCTTTCGAACCGTACGCGCGCTCAATTTCCTCTTCGAATCGAGACTCGGCAGCTCTCCGGATGATAGTTCCCTTGCTACTCTTTTCAAGCGGTTGACTCTGATGCGGTAACGGCACCAACATGTCCAAAGGTATTCGAGCATGATCCTGGCTTTCACGATTCAACTCCTCTACTATGGGTCTGATCGCACCGAGGAGCTCTTGATCAGTGACAGCACTGGACTGTTCGGACCGTAGAAGAAGTGCGCCTGGAATTGGACGGTTGTTACCAAATATTAGCGCATCATCGAGATGCGGTGACGTCGCTATGGAATCTTCAAGAGGAGCCGGGTCGAACTTCTTGCCAGTGATAAGGGTCAGTTGAGAATCAGCACGCGAGTGGTACAGCCATGCATTCTCGATGGTATGATGTCGCGCGAACAGGTCGGCTGTCGCAAAAGACCCATCGGAACGGTTTTGTTTTGCCTGTTGAGTGTCAGTGAGGATTGTGTAACGTGCGTGGAGTATGGGGTACCATATGCGGCCATCCAGGGTTGATGACAAGTTCTGCTAGACCATCCTCCCGCTGCTCGAACCTCAACAGCTTGGGTGGATTGTAGTTACGCAGATACTGCCAGTCTTTATCCGCAGCAAATTCACGATATGATGACAGGAGAAAGCCACATTCTGCGCTCCCAAATCTCGAGATGAGATTTACTCCCTTCTTCACCAATCGGTCACCAACCTCAGCCGGCAGCGCTGCTCCCCCAACCCCGACAATATCCATCTGCTGAAGTAACTCAATTCCTTTTTCATCAGCCTCCATCATCTGCAGCACGTAGGGTACAGAGGAAAAGTATTTGACTTGCGGCAAACCTTCCGTTCCTGCATACGACTTGGCTACATTGAGGCATTTGCATATATTTCGAGCTGTGATAGGTACGTCCTTCCCAGGGAAGAGCCATACGAGGGCATTGCTAGTCCAACATCTAAACAAATCCGCAACCCCTCCATGGTATAGAGGCGTCGTTGTGAATGAGGCTACGCCCGGTATCTTTGGAAGATGCGGAAGTACACCGATTGCCCCTTGATGAGACTGTGGTATCGGTTTCGGTAGTCCTGATGATGTCCCCGAGGTGTGGTGCAAGTATGCAACGGCTGCTTCGTCTATTTGAGGAGATTCAAAGCCTTGTTCGACCGACTCCTGTGTCACCTGGAAAACATCTTCTCCTTCGCGCAGAGGTAACAGTTGTGTCTTGAACCCCGATAATCCTTGCTCTTTCGCCGCCCGCTGTGTCTGTTGTGCTCGTTCTGTGTGAGCAACGTCATAGAGAAGTATTGACACTTCGCAAGATGTGCAAAGGTGTACGATCGCGGCTGCTTGACATTGCGGCGCAACCAAGAGGACGGGATGTCCTAGTCTCATCAAACCCAGCCACGTGAACAAGAATTCTGGGGAGCTGTGGCATAGTAAAGCTATCGTCTCCAGCTGTTTGGGCGTGCCCAAAGCGTCTGATAATCGTTTTGCAAAGACATTCGTTCCTTGTTCAACGTCTCCGAATGTGAGCACCTCGTAACCCCATTCTTTTTGGTCTGGATGCGGAACTGGAAATCCAACGGCAGGAAGAAGCGGATGATGCTGTGCTTGCTGCTCTACAAACTGGCTGATGTTGCGGTATGGCTTAGGGCCGCTGAGTAGGTCGGCAGCTTGGCCAAGAGTGCAGACGAAGTAGTTGCTCTGCATTGTCAGTTCCAATGAAAGGAAAAGGTTGATGTAGCTATGTTATCAAGTAGCAGGAAAGACTCATATCGCTCTTCATCCATTAGTATGACCGCAGGATATCTGCGGGCACCGAGGTAGGAGTGGCTGCAGGACGCAGTTTAAGTCGTGACATCATACAGGCTTGTAAAGACAGCGGGACCCTGCAGTGGACCCGAAGACATCACTTCAAGAGAGAGGTACCGCTGCGCACAGTTTTGACTAGGCATCCTAAGAGCGCGATAGTGTGATGGGAGTATAAATATGATACCCATATGTTTAGAGAAGGTGCAGCTCACCTAAGGTGGCAGGTGCGGATCTGCACGGACCATGGGTTCATCGTTCGTTGAAGGGCTCGTCTATCTCATCTAGCTTTCTCTAAGTGCTTGACATACTTTCCCGACGCTAGATTATACGAGGGGGTACTATAGTCCGTGTTTGTGGCACTGCTCCATGAAGTCTACTCCCTCCCGGTCCACCTCACTCCGTGTACAGAGTGTTCGCACGCCAAGTTGTATCCCAGCGCAATCTCACTCCCAGTAGGAGTCTTCAATTATCTAAAATCAAGATTCTAATTTGTTCTTAAAAGACCGGGGAGTAATTCAGTGCGATATGACCCATGTATGTTTGGTTGTGTCTGAGATTGCATCCGCTCTCTATGAGCGCATCAGACAATGTGAACAACGTCAAGGGGAGTACTGAAGTATGATTCGCATCATCTTCTTGCTTGTCATGCGTTGGACAAACTGGCCCAAGAGATACGCGCAGTCAGCCTCTCTACCACGTAATGTGCTGACGAAGCCATTGAAGGAGCCGTTGAACCGGTCTGACGGTACACCACTCGTAGACGTGCGAAACGCGGGGTCGAGAACGCGTAGGCGTCTTGCCACACCCAAGAATGGTTGTATACAATCCTTCCAATTGAGGCGACGAAATTTCTGGAAATGGTCGGCCGGCACCACTTGCCGTGGAACAGATGCTATGTTAGGACACAGAATTACTCTTAGTATAGTCGGGTGCTACGTAAGCGAGGAACACGGTGCAATCGGCCGCGATAGCTTGCGCGGCAATGGCAAGACCAAAATCTTCACTCGCGCGACGGACTGCGTCTTTTTATTGAATTTGTCAAGCCAGAGATGGTGTCTAGGTTAGCAATATACGGGTCAGTGCGTTGCCGAGGCTGGATTCGGCAGGCGGCTCTGGAACGACCGGAAGTGGTTGACGCTTCGTTGCTCGGGCGATAAGCAGCGCTTTGTTTGCTATGGCTCCAGGTGCCTCGCCGGCCGCCAGCCTCCATTGTCTTGTGAGCGCCATCTGAAACTGCACGACAAGAGTTTTTCCGCAGCAGAAGTGTATGGGGTTATGCAAGGCTGCGAGACTGTTTTGCCAGCCTATGATGCACGAGTGGAGTTCGGCCCGTTGGATGCTTGTTCGGTGGTAGGACGCTTACGGGCCCCGGACATGTCAGTCGACGGGGTTTCCTTGGAAAACCAAGCGGTGCACGGCCACAGCTAAGCGGCTTTCGACGCATCTAACCTTTTTGCTTTTGCCTCAATCCAGGCAATAGTTTTCCCGCCGTCGCAAGTGATGATGGGTGTGGGCGCTCTGGACGCGACTTGGCTGGGGCGCCGACTGGAATGCACCAAGCCAACCACATGGGCCAGCGCATCGCAACTGCTCGCGACTGGGCCAAAAGTCCGGCAGGCGGCACTGCCAGAAACCAGATCGCGAGTCGTTGCTGCGCAGTTGTGGGGTTCCATGCCGGTGTACATCCGACGCGTGGCGGGTTTGGAGACATCTTCTGCTGAAACAATCTGGCGCAGCAGACGACGACTGCGCGCCCGAAGCAAGGCATGAGGAGGCTCGCCGGCGGCAGAAGCCAAGTGAAGGTGAAGAAGATAAATTGCTCATTTCCTGCAAAGCGAGATTGTGTGAAGCCGCCCATGTGAGACTTTCCAACGTGTCTGAGCGTATCTTGAAATCAATTTAGCCTAGCTCCGTTCAGGAAAGCGCAGAGTTGGCGTTGTTTCCCTAGCGGCGTGCTTCCCAGCCTATATCTTTGCCCTCCCCCAGCAACCACCCGCCTCTCTCGCTCGTACTCCCCCAGCATAAAATCTCGCTGTAAGTTCCGCATCCCGCCACAACTACATGGGCGCCTGAGCATATAGTCTGCCCATTGCTTCCCCAATTGCGCGCCAAAGCTCTCCCTCGCCTCAAGCTCTCCGCCTCAACCACCGCCCGCCGATCTCCCGCTAACAAACATTTGCTCAACTAGGCATTGATACTCTCTGCGCCATCCACAATGCTCTACTCCACTCTCATCGTCGCCGCCTCGGCCTTCGCCGGCTTTGCGTCCGCGCAGAACAGCACTGCGAACACGCCAATTCCCTGCTGCACGGTTCCCGTCAACAACGTGCCCGAGTCTCAGCGCTCAGAATGGTGCACGGCCAACGAGAACACGTGCGTTGACCTCTGCGGTGGCCAGGGCGACATTGCGAGCAACGGCAACGAGTGCGAATCTGTAAGCCACGTACCATCCCCCAAAGCAGCTTCATGCTGACAGCTGTACAGTCCGACCTGAGCTTCACCTGCAAGTGCTCGAACGGCACCGATATCACATCGAACCTGCAAAACTACCAACAGTCTGTTCCTGGTCTGATGTGCCGTTACTGGTTCGATGCGTGCATCAACGCAACTGGAACCGATGCCTCTGCCCAGTTCCAGTGCATCCAGGCTCGCGACACCAAGTGCGGTAACGAGACGATTGACGACAGCAGCGATTCGTCCTCTTCTGCCTCTGCCTCAGCCTCCAGCACCGCATCCAAGACCAGTGCTGGTTCTTCTTCCTCGGCTACCTCGTCCTCCGGCGCCGCCACGAGCAGCACCGGTGCTGCCGCAAATCTTGCTCTCTTCGGCACACCGGCTCTTGCTGGTGGCCTCCTGGCCATCTTCGGCCTCGCCTTGTAAGGCAAAACCTATCTCAGCGGACAGCGACTTTTGGACGGTAATGAGGACGGACTTGCGTCTCGGATATCATCATGGTGACATGGTATAACATGCAGATGGCTTAGTGTCTCCAGCGTTTCGGGCATTGGAATTTGCACGTCATGTTCACTTCTGCGCAATATGGGTCCTGAGTGGAATGAGGGGGAGAGACTTAATGCGATGTTATGAAGGATACACGACTTGCAATACCCAATACTATCACCAATTTCTTGATTGTCGTCCCCTTATGCTTATACCTTGGTGATGCCGCATCACATGCAACCGACCGGCTGCCGTGCTCACCACGTCAACGTCGCTTGTCTCCATGCGCCGTGTTATGTTGAGCAGCCGACATGATCCGAAGATATCTGACACATCTCGCCGACTATGCAGGTGCAGCAAACAAACAACAAGACTTTGAGACGGAGCTGTCACCCGCAGCGGCACCCACGGCTGTGGTCCGTAGTTTCGTCACAGCATTCCTTCGATTGGTCAATGAATGCTGCGGCGTTGATCAGCCGACCCAGGATTCGAGCGAGGTAGGGTGCATTATCGATAAGCTTGCTTGCAGCTGACCCTGGCCGAATGAGCGCATCTTTTCAAAAAGCTGTTGAACAGCCTGCATTCAACAATCTGCGCGTAGTCCTCCGCATCTTCATCCTACGATTCTCTCACTTTGCAATCGTGGAGTGGCTGTCATTGCGATCCTCCGACTTGTCAATTGAAGCTTTCGGCATCGCCGCATCACAAGAAGCCGAGGCCCAAGGGACTTTCTGCTGAGAGACAACCAGTACGTTGCAACTGCAGTCTTGAGCCGCGGTGTGCCTAGAGCGTGGAATCCTAACAGCGCAGATAGACATTACGAGCACTGAGAGATATATAAACTGGCTTTCTTCAAATCTTTGAAGTCGCTACCCCTCGCGTTCCACTCGCCCACCAGCTACGTCAGAGCTTGTCACCGCCGAATACCACTTGAACGAACATCGTCGCTGAGCGCCCATCCTTGTACAGCAAGCGTGCGAGAGAAGACTTGGAGAACAATGGCGACTTTAAGTGCGCAGCGAAAGCACAAAGTGACGGTGGTAGGCTCCGGTAACTGGTATGTAGCTTGTAGGACCCCAGTTCAGAGGGAGAAGGCGCATTTCTTGCCGTTGGAGGAACGTTACTTGTCTTGCAAGACACGAATGGGCAAGTGAATAGCGATTGAGCACAGGCTAATTGACACAGGGGCACCACCATGTCCAAGCTTGTCGCCGAAAATGTCAAGCAGTTTCCCGCCCTGTTCGAGGAGACGGTACAGATGTGGGTGTACGAGGAGGAAGTTACGATCCCCAAAGACTCTCGACACTATAGCGGTTCGGACAAGCCCGAGAAGCTCTCGGAGCTCATCAACAAAGTGCACGAGAATGTCAAGTACTTGCCCAACATCACGCTGCCTCCGAACGTGGTCGCCAATCCAGACCTGCCTAGCTCGTGTAAAGACTCTACAATACTCATCTTCGTGCTTCCTCATCAGTTCATCGGTAGGTCCTGCCAACAACTGGTCGGCAAGATCCTCCCGTATGCTCGTGCTGTCTGCTGCACCAAAGGAGTGGACGTTGGCGAGAAGGGCATTCGACTCATGTCGGAGACCATTGGAATGACCCTCAACATCTACTGCGGTGCTTTGTCTGGAGCAAACATTGCTTCTGAGATTGCCCAAGAGAAATATTCTGAGACGACTGTGGCGTACGACCCGCCACCAATGGATTCCCGAAACCCAACGCCAAGTGGCTCACCCAATGCTTCTCAAGTCGACCTCATCAATCCCAGCAAGCCGAACCCTGGTCCACGATCCGCTCATCTCACTCCTCTCCCCTCGGAATACCCCGCGCTTTCGCATGAGAATGTCCGCAAGCTGTTCCACCGCCCATACTTCCACGTGCACATGGTCAGCGATGTCGCTGGTGTCTCACTAGGAGGGGCATTGAAGAACATTATCGCGCTCGCAGCAGGCTTTGTGGATGGCCTAGGCTGGGGAGACAACGCCAAAGCAGCCGTCATGCGCGTCGGTATTCTTGAGATGGTCAGGTTTGGCAAGGCATTCTTCGGCGAGAGTGCCCGCACAAGCACCTTCACCGAAGAGAGCTGTGGTGTCGCTGACGTTGTCACATCGTGCATGGGCGGTCGCAACTTTCGTTGTGCAAAGATGGCCGTCCAGCGCGGAAAGACCATCTACGAGATTGAACAGACGGAGCTGAATGGTCAGAAGCTACAGGGCACAAGCACTGCGTACGAGGTCAACGAATTCCTGAAGTCGCAAGGCATGGAAAACGACTTCCCTCTGTTCACCGCTGTGTATAACATCTTGGAAGGCAATAACAAGCCTGAGGATATTCCTGATCTCATCGAAAAGAAGGCATAGATACAAAAGATCGTCGGTGTGCAAACTTGAGCGGGCATGCGGTGAAAGAGGGAATACCAATAATGTAGACTTTAGCAACTCTAGAAAGGCGAATACCCATGAGCAAAGTAACATGTGTATCTAAACCGATCAAATACCTAATTGCACTGGGAATTGTTCTTCATGCCGATATTCTTCGGGAGCACCGTGCACAGTATGTGTCTTGGCATTCAACGTCTCACGCGTCTAATCACCGGGCCTACCAAGAAGTTTTTCCTGTGAGATAGATGTATGCACCTGCTAAATCCGGCAATAAGCAATCATCGCCAGATTTCTTTGTCAGACGTCCCACCCTTTCACCCCACATTAACCCGTCGTTCAGCATAAGATGCACAGACATCTCTCTATCAGCCCTGTACATGAATGTAGATGGATATATGTAACTGCTTGATGGTACTTACCACATTGCAGAATTTTTCAGGCACTTTGACGCGTCTATGCGAGTCCAACACGGTCCAAAATGGTTGAGTAGTTGGTACACCCTTCGTGTTCACATTTTGACTCATTGTGAGCATGATATGCAGGGACATTTCCCCACCAGGCTGCGGGACTCCTTGGTTGATTGGTAATGTAAGCTCCTTCTGCGTTGGAATTTGATGATGAGCGAATGACA
This sequence comes from Parafenestella ontariensis, assembly GCA_021596325.1. NCBI lineage: Eukaryota > Fungi > Ascomycota > Dothideomycetes > Pleosporales > Cucurbitariaceae > Parafenestella > Parafenestella ontariensis. The sequence goes on along the minus strand of JAKGDA010000001.1, from coordinate 607,575 downwards.
CGCTAAATCTCTATCAACTAGTGGGTACGGTTAAGCTAGCGCTTCTAGCTGCCGGCTGGGCAGAGAACATCCCTAGTTCATCAATTTCCGATATGACGAAATGGTAGTGTCTAACTCCGATGTCTCCAGCATGCGTTTGTCAACAACGAATTTTCTCTCTATCCCCGAACAGAGACCGTCGTTGATAAGATAACCCACTGACCTTATATCCTTGCGGCCATTCTGTCTCTTTTCGGTTCTCTACGCGATCTTTACACCTCAGTTGTGCATCCTTCTGCTTCGAGGGCCCCTACACGTACCTGACCATATCACGTCAATTCCGTCCTAAACCTCAAATGTGGGGAAACGCCATTCAATCACCCCAAGAACGAGATAACAGACGAAACCCATGGCACGAGGACGAGTATCTTCGAAATGGCCGAGAACGAACAGAAGAGATACCTGAAAGTGACCGTGACAGCGATGACAGCCCCGATGATCCTTACCGTGGGGGGACATGGGGTGAACGAGATGCCGGAGGCATAGACACGCGGTTGGCGGCGGAGGATCTAGCTGTCTTACGAGAAGAATTGGCCTCCCTTTCGAGGACACGATCACAAGGCGCCCAATCAGAACGGTCACACGGCCTACCAAGGACTCTCAGTAGGATAAGCACCCGTCAGAGCCAACGCGCACACCGTCGAGCTTCAATCGCCACGCACCACCCAGAAGAAGGTGTAGAGGACACATCGTATGAAGAACCCGGGGACATTGGCGCTGCAGCTACGGAGAAAGACGACTTTGAACTCGACCAATTCATGCGCGACGGCCATTTCGAGAAGCGCAAAGACGGAAAATCTGCGAAGAAGGTCGGGGTTGTGTTCAAAAACCTTACAGTCAAAGGTGTAGGCTCTACAGCCACTTTGGTTAAAACGCTCCCTGAAGCGGTTATCGGCACGTTTGGGCCGGATTTGTATCGCATTGTTACGAACTTCGTTCCTTCGCTGAGACTTGGTCGGCACAAGCAGACGAGGGTGCTAATTAATGATTTTAGTGGGGTTGTTAAGGATGGGGAGATGATGTTGGTCTTGGGGAGGCCGGGGAGTGGGTGTTCGACATTCCTTAAAGCGATCAGTAATAACCGGGAGAGCTATGCTGCGGTTGAAGGAGAGGTTTCTTACGGAGGTATTCCGGCCGACAAACAGAAGAAGCAGTTCCGTGGAGAGGTCAACTATAATCCCGAGGATGACTCGCATATGGCCGAACTTACTGTCTGGCAAACTCTCAAGTTCGCACTTACGAACAAAACCAGGAAACAGGACAAGCACGAAATACCGGTCATCTTGGAAGCGCTGCTGAAGATTTTCGGTATTCAGCACACCAAACATACTCCTGTTGGCGATGAATTTCTTCGCGGAGTAAGCGGAGGAGAGAGGAAGCGTGTCTCTATCGCAGAAACCTTGGCCACCAAAAGCACCGTAGTCTGTTGGGACAATAGCACTCGCGGTCTCGACGCCTCTACCGCCCTCGACTACGCATCCTCACTGCGAATCATGACGGATATGTCGAACCGAACCACTCTCGTTACGCTCTATCAAGCAGGCGAGCAGATCTACGAAGTCATGGATAAAGTCCTCGTCATCGACCAAGGTCGCTGTATCTACCAAGGCCCTGCTTCAGAAGCGAAACAGTACTTTATTGATCTAGGCTTCCAATGCCCCGAACGCCAGACCACCGCCGACTTCCTCACTGCCGTCACCGATCCGTCTGAGCGCCAGTTCCGCGCTGGCTACGAGGATCGTGCGCCAAAGACACCTATGGAGCTTGAAGAAGCCTTTAGGAAGTCTGAAGCGTACCGGCGTGTATTGAACGAGATTGAGCAGTACGAGGAGGATTTGAAAAGAAGTGGTTACCATGATGCCAAGGAATTCGAGGGCGCGGTCCGCGAGAGTAAAAGTAAGACTGTACGGAAGAAGAGTCCGTACACGGTTTCATTTATCCGACAAGTTCTGGCCTGCACGCAGCGGGAGTTCTGGTTGACATGGGGAGACAAGACGACGCTTTATACCAAGTTTTTCATCATCCTCGCCAACGGATTCATTGTGGGTAGTCTCTTCTACGGGCAGCCGCTCGATAGTTCAGGTGCTTTCACAAGAGGTGGTTCCGCGTTTTTCTCAATCCTTTTCCTAGGATGGCTTCAACTGAGTGAGTTGATGAAGGCTGTATCTGGACGAGACGTCGTAAAGAGGCATGAGGATTACGCCTTTTATCAACCAAGCGCTGTTACGATTGCACGCGCTGTACAAGATGTCCCGCTACTCCTGGCACAGGTCATTCCATTTGGTAAGTGGACCCATACGTAAGCTTGGATATCTTCAGGGTACTTCATGGGCACTTATTGTGATCACTGCACATCTTGAAGCTATCCAGGCTCATCCGTTTGAGTAACAACCACTAACACAGATTCTAGCCATCATCATGTACTTCATGACCGGTCTCGACGTCGACGTCAGCAAATTTTTCATCTACTTTCTCTTCATATTCGTCAACACTTTTTGCATCACCTCGCTCTACCGCATGTTCGCCGCGCTCTCTCCCACTATCGATGACGCCGTACGGTTTGCCGGTCTTGCACTCAACCTCCTCGTTATCTTTACCGGCTACGTGATCCCCAAAACACAACTTCTTTCGGAATACATCTGGTTTGGATGGCTCTACTGGTACGTAGTAACGACGTACGAACGTATCGAACACGCGAACTAATCAATGCCTCCACATTTAGGGTAAACCCAATAAGCTACTCGTTCGAGGCCGTCTTAACAAGTGAGTTCTCCGATAGGACTATGCCATGCGCCCCCGAGCAGCTTGTCCCACAGGGACCGGGCGTAGATCCTGCCTATCAAGGCTGCAGCCTGACTGGTGCGCCGTCGAACTCTAAGGCTGTGCCTGGTGCAGAGTACCTCCAGACCGTGTTCAACTACTCCAGGTCAAACCTTTGGCGTAACTTCGGTGTTGTGATTGCCTTCACGGTACTATATTTGTTGGTCACAGTCATCGCTGCGGAAACCTTCTCCTTTGCCAAATCTGGCGGAGGCGCTTTAGTGTTCAAGAAGTCGAAACGGGCAAAAGACGCCGTGAAAGAGATATCTACGGACGAAGAGAAGGTCGTTGCTGGAGAGTCGAGCGGAAACTCCTCGGAGACCGCTGGTCAGCAAGAAGAGGAGGCACTGGAGTCAATTTCGAGCAGCGAGAGTGTCTTCACATGGAAGGACGTTGAGTACACCGTACCATATCAAGGAGGTGAGCGCAAGCTCCTTAACAAGGTCAACGGGTACGCAAAGCCTGGAGTCATGGTCGCACTTGTAGGCGCTTCTGGTGCCGGAAAGACGACATTGCTCAACACGCTATCGCAGCGACAACGTACCGGCGTTGTAACTGGCGAGATGTTCGTTGATGGCAAAGATCTCGGCAAGGCTTTTCAGCGCGGCACTGGGTTTTGCGAGCAGATGGATCTCCACGACGGCACTGCAACCATTCGCGAAGCTCTGGAGTTCTCCGCCATTCTCAGACAAGACAAATCTACGCCAAGGCAGGAGAAGCTCGACTACGTCAACAAGATCATCGATTTGCTGGAGCTTCAGGATATTCAGGACGCGCTGGTGTCGAGCTTAGGCGTTGAGCAGAAGAAGCGTTTGACCATTGGTGTGGAGCTCGCTGCCAAACCGTCCCTGCTGTTGTTCCTCGACGAACCGACCAGTGGTCTTGACAGCAACTCCGCATACTCTATTGTTCGATTCCTGAAAAAGCTGGCCTCGGCTGGACAAGCCATTGTCTGCACAATCCATCAGCCAAGCAGTGTTCTTATCCAGCAATTCGACATGATCCTTGCCTTGAATCCTGGCGGCAATACATGTAAGTGAACTATAGTCTCATGGAAAACTTCTCAGATCCTTTCTAGACCGTGGCAAGGTCCGCGAAGGTCTCCAGGCCTAACTTAACCGCTTACTCTCCCTTTAATTTCTGCGTTGCTAACTTCTTATCAGTCTACTTCGGACCCGTTGGTGAAAACGGCAACGACGTAATCAAATACTTTGGTGACCGCGGCGTACAATGCCCATCGAGCAAAAATGTCGCCGAATTCATCCTCGAGACCGCTACGAAGCCGGTAAAACGCAAGGACGGAAGCAAAATCAACTGGAACGAAGAATGGCAGAAGTCATCCAACAACCAGGAGCTCCTCAAGGAGATTGAGCGCGTCAAATCCGATCGCAGCAGAAAGGTCGCCGATAACAAGCAGGAGGGCGCTGAAGAAGAGTCGGAGTTTGCTGCCTCAATATGGCTTCAAACCACCATGCTCACCAAGCGTACGTTCACCCAATACTGGCGCGACCCGTCTTACCTCTACGGCAAACTCTTCGTCGCAGTCGTCATTGGCATCTTCAACGGCTTCACGTTCTACCAACTTGGCAACACCATTGGCGACCTGCAGAATCGCATGTTCACAGCCTTCCTAATCGTCTTGATCCCGCCCACCATCGTCAACGCAGTTGTACCAAAATTCTACCAAAACATGTCCCTTTGGCAAGCTCGCGAACACCCTTCCAGGATTTATGGGTGGTTTGCGTTCACAACGTACGTATCATGACTCTCTTCCAATAAGCATAAAGTATACTTTACTGACACTCAGCCCACACAGTGCCCAGGTCGTCGCCGAAATCCCCATGGCGATCGTAAGCTCCGTCCTATACTTCCTCCTCTGGTACTACCCCACCGGCCTCCCCACAGACAGCGCAACAGCCGGCTACGTCTTCCTGATGACCATGCTGTTCTACCTGTTCATTTCCAGCTGGGGCCAATGGATCTGTGCATTCGCACCATCATTTACGGTCATCTCCAACGTCCTGCCGTTCTTCTTTGTCATGTTCGGTCTTTTCAATGGCGTGGTACGCCCATATGATATGATGCCGACCTTCTGGCGGTATTGGATGTACGTATTATCTCCATGACCTCCAACACAACTCCCACGCTGCGTGGAGAATGAAGACGAACATCCCACTGACGGACGGTGTTCTAGGTACTATGTCAACCCCTGCACATACTGGATCTCCGGTGTCCTCGCCGCAACCCTACATGCCATCCCCGTCCAGTGTGCCCTCGCTGAAACCGCTCGTTTCAACACTCCTTCCGGCCAAACTTGCGCTTCCTACGCCGGGGACTTCCTCGCTCAAGCCCCCGGGTACTTACTCAACCCCAACGCCACCACCGACTGCCAGTACTGCCCTTATTCCGTTGGCGACGACTATTTGCAGACCTTGAATGTCAAGGCTGGCCAGAAGTGGCGCGACTTTGGTGTGTTTCTGGCGTTTTGTGTGAGTAATTGGGCGCTGGTGTATTTCTTTGTATGGAGCGTGAGGATTAAGGGGTGGAAGTTTGGATTCGGTCAACTGTTTGGGGCGATTGGGAAGGTGAAGGGTGGGAAAAAGAAGGCGTAGGAGGAAGGAAGGGAGGGAGGGAGGTGAGGATATTATCCATAGGCAAATTGTAGATAAAATGTGAATGAAAGGGCGCTGAAGTTGTATTTGCTTCATTAACAGGTGTAATTGGAGAGGAGAAAAATCCTTTGTCGTCGCCAGGTTTATGCCAGAAGATCAGATAGGTCACTGTCAAAGAAGGGCGAGGCGACGACATATGAGTGTTCAAGATGTATGCGGCCTTTGAATAAAGTTGTCTATGATGCGGGAGTATACTAAGAGGTATTTTTGATATCCCAAAACTCCGCCCAATGCAATGCAATATTTCGCTCAATGTTCCAAAAAGCACATCTCTAAGCCCAATTAACTTCAAACCTTTTTAAAACTGCACCTGAAATCTCGGGTTCGTCCGTATCCTCTCACCATAATATCTAAAGAATACCGGCACAGGGATGAATATCAGCGAGATGAACCCAAGTAGCGTGTTCCCCCACCCCAGTCCGAGTTTGTCGTATAGGCTCAATCCACTTAGTGGTAGCAAGGCACCGAAAACGGATCTGAGAACGGTGTTCGCAGCGATGGCGCTGGCAGCGTGGATCGTAAACGCGTCAACGAGATATGTCTGAATGGTCATCATAGCCGTCAGATTCCCTAGGCCAATAAACGAGGTTGCGATAATGGGCACAATCCAGTGGACACCATAGTACGTCGTCCACGCATAAATAAACACGCCGATAGGCAGGCTGATGGCTCCCGGCAGCGTAAGAATAAGTGGGAGACGGTGTTCAGGCTTTGCGTTTCCTTTCGCTTGGTGCTTTTTGATGATCTTGTCTGACACGACGCCGAGGACTGCCATGCCTGCGATCATGCCGACGCCGACGCCGATGTACGAGAGTCCGACCGCGCCGGAGGAGAAGTGGTATGTTCCCTCGAAGACAAAAGTGATGGTGGTGAAGAAAAGGTAGAGGATACCGTAGTTAATCGCGATGTAGAGCGACATGAGGCTGACGATGGGGGAGAGGAAAAGCATCTTCATTGGGCGGGAGATGGCGCGGATGAAGATCTCCCTGGGCGGGATATCTTTCGCTAGCACAGAGCGGAGATTCTGGTTCCCTGTTTCCTTGCGCAGATGCGCGGCCTTTCTGGCTAGGAGTGTAGGATGGAAGGTTTCGCGGCCGACTATGAGCAGGATGACACCGAATGCGCCGCCGAATATCGCCATGATCCAGAACACCCACTCCCAGGGCATGGCGTCGACGAGAAAGCCGCCGCACACAGGTCCGATGACAGGCCCGAGCAGCGGGCCCATCGCCCATATAGCCATTGCACCAGCTCGTTGCTGCGGCGGGAACATGTCGGCGATTGTGCCTCCTCCGAGCGTCAAGGGCGCTGAGCCTGCACATCCAGCAAGGAACCGAAACGCTACCAGCATGCCCATTGATTTTGAAAGCGCGCAACCGATGTTGAAGACGACGAAGAGCACATTGGAGATGTTGTACAGTGGCATACGGCCGTAGAGTTCAGACATAGGCGCTATAATCAGCGGGCCAACGGCAAATCCTAGGATGTACACAGATACGACAAAGGCGGCCATCATGTTGGAGGTTTCATGAAAGGCTTTTAGGACCTGTGGCACACCAGGGGCGAAGAAGGATGATGCGAGAGGAGTGATGAGAGTCACGGCGCCCAGAGCTGCGATTATGCCCCATTTCTTTTTCGCAGTCCAGTTCTGGGGATTTGCTGGGTCATCAGGGCCGTCCCAGTCTACGAGGTTGGGATCGCGTGTTTCGACTGCTGCTTCTTCGGTGGGTAGTTCGCCGGAGAGTGTCCGTTCGTCGGTATGTGTGGAGTGCGCGTGGCTTTCAACGCCCTTTTCTACGTCTTTTGAGAAGGAGTCTTCTGGGACTCTGTCTGCATCGTGGCCTTGCACGTATGCTTCGCTGACTTTTTCGTTCTGGAGGTCTTGCGTATCCCGCGCTGGGTTGGATAATGAGGCGGGTGTTGCCATTGTGGAGGCGGGATGTGGAGTATGCTGCGGAATTCATTGTTAGTCTGGATGAGAGCCTTCGTGCTGCTGGCGTTCCGAAATTGAAAGCTTGCAAGAGCAAGCCTGAATATAAAATGATAGAATTTTGGTATAGTTGTGACCGTCGCACCAAAGAAAAACACCCCTTACCGAAAGACGGGCAAAAGTGAGACAGTTGCACGGGAGCAGCCGTAAGCCCTAAAGGTTCTGACAGTCGTTCGTAGATCCGTTTCGTCAAACCGTAGTGGTGTACAAATATCAGCTGTCTGGATGCGCAAAGAGCCTTTAAACCAAGCCAAAGGACGAAAGTCAGTGGTTAAAGGAGAAACAGCGCAAACAGTCGCGCCGCACAATGCGGAGGCAGAACCACGACCCTCCGATCCCAAAAACGAAGCCCATGCTTTTTAAGACGCCCGGGACGGTCACGCACCCCCGTATACAGCGTAACCCTCCCTATCTCCATACCCTGACTAGAGCTTAAACGTTTTAACTCCGCACGACTCAGATTCGCTGAATCGGACGACCGAGCGTTTCCAAGTCGGGACCCGCAGCATAATGGGTATAATGTAAGGACGATCGCCAATCAGAGCGCGCTGTTAGTGGCTAAGAGCAGCCGGGCGTGCTTTTCTGGCGTCGTGGAAAGCTTGTTGTTGGCGCAAGCGAGCTGGACGGTATGCAGGCGTGCAGCCACCATCCGCGGGTTGATCCATCGATGGACGGAGCATCGGAGGGTCGCTATATCTCTGGTTCACCGGTTGTACTAATTACTCCGATGACTGCCCCGATGAACTGTTCGATAGAAGATTGAAGAGATGGAGATAAAGACTCCATGTCCGCGATGCAAGTCACCCAAGGACCAGCGACTCAGGTTCTTGTGTAGGCGAAGGCGCCTGGGAAATACTCAAACTGGAGATACACTCCCAACGACCAGGAGGAGCTTTATATGCCACCGTGTATGTCCTGCATGTTGGTAATCAATTCCTGCAACACGTTTTCATGCCGCGAACCCCACCATCCAGGTTAGCATGTTGTGTAAATTTCGACTGAGATTGTCTCCTGTACCATGAAGAACTGCAGCCCGACAGACGAAATGACGCACCACCGGACGATTGAGCGATCCGCGGACGAACTGTACGGCTGTTGCCTATGAGCAGCAAACCGTTTTCGGAAGTTGCATATTGCGATGGTTCTCAGTAGGCGACGTAGGAGTCGCGGTTCGAATTACAACGAGACTAGTGCACCGTGAGCTCTCAGTTTGGACACGGTGTGATGAGTAAGGACGACTCCACTTCCCCGCAACAGTAGGCTGTCCCACTGTTTCCTAGACTCAAGTCTTGTACGCAGCGTCGGGCATATTTCCTTAGTCATCTTTTTGGGTTGCTCAAATGACTTAGCTAGAGCTTGTCGACATGTGTCCAGGAGAGATCGTAAATCTACTTCAAAGAGAAGGCTTACGCTCTGCGCGATTTTTACAGTTCTGACCAGATAGTCAATGTCGAAATACAGATTGCAAAATTCAAGCGCAGATGCCAGCGTTGTGGTTATAAGCCTTTGGTGAGTGTCATATATCTGCAGTCACGCCTCGGAAAACGCCCTGCTCGAGATGACAGTGTACCACAGCAACATAAGCCAAAGGTTGTCTGATCGCACCTCGAGGCCACGCTCTAAGATGAATTCACACTCATTTTGATAACCTGGAGGCTATCTCGTGACAGTAAGCAAGCATGTTTGGTATGCACTTCTATATTCTACTCAAATACGCGTCAAACTTCTCAGCATGGCGGTCTGGTTCGATGACGGCGCTGATGCGCAGACAGTAAATGTCTACGCCGGGGAAGCGTTTTGCAAAGCTGTGTGCTAGGCGCTCCATGCTGACTTTGCTGGTGGCTTCTGTGATGGGGAAGTGTGGGAAGGAGATGGAGCCTTCGGCGTAGGTTACGCCGTAGGTGGTCAGACTAGAGGCGAGGATGAATTTCGCGATGCCGAGTTTGCAGGCGGACTCGATGATGTTGTAGGAGCTGAAGGTGTTGATGCGGAAGGTTTCGTTGTCGGGGAGGCGCATGGGTTTGGGGATGCCTTGGATCTTGTTACTATACAAGTGTGATTTTCGATAACGTGACCGCCTGCTACACCAGAGCCGCCTGTGAAGACGATTTTCTTGCCAGTCTTGTAGTGTACTAAGAGACATTTTAGGCGGATGAAGAATATGAGAAATAGGGACAAGCCTATCCTGTAGTAAAGTGAAGCTCTGAATCGAAAAGTGGAGATATTATAGAGAATACAGAGTAGTACTTCACTCGAAGCTGTGCTCCTTGCTTGGGTGACAAAGCTTCCCCGCCATTATTAACTGACGGAGCTACATAGTTCTAAGCTCACTAGTTGCTATTGTCCAACATGGTATATTCACATCAAATATGACAAATGTGGACATACATCAAGCTGAGAGACTTGCGAGAATTGTGAGGCTGTCATACCGGTATTGGTAATTCATTATGTCTATCATTCGGCCTTGTGGCGCTAGATGATGTCGTATCGTTTGCCCGACTGTGCCTGTCCCGCCATAGAGATCTCCAGCTTACGCTGTTTGCGTACCGTATCCCCTGATCCTGTCCGCGAAGGCCCAGCTCTGGTTCTCCAGCTTCACGTCCTCGTCTAGGTCAACACCCTCGCTCGTGATGACAGCAATCGAATACCTGTCCATACTCCTGGCATCCCTGTAGAAGAGAACCTTCATGCACTCCTTGACCTTTTCCACTGCCTGCTCTCTAGTGACGTTCTGTACCGAGGCCTCGTCTGGCAAGATGGTCCTCAAGATGGGCTGGGCAAGATGTGCTCCGAATCCGGTGGCTAGCGACGGCGAAGAGAAGGTGGTACCGAGGAGATCCGCGCTCGCGAGGAATGGCTTCGACTCGCCATCCAGACCGGCTATCAGCAGGTGATTCCACAGCGGGTCGAACTTTGATCGGCGGTTGTACATGACTTTGGCGAGGTATGTGTGCAGGTTCTTCGCATTGAGCGGCGTCTCGGTAGAAGAGTAGTTTTCGCGGATGTCGAGGGAGTTGAGGAGGCGGTCAAGGTACTGCATGTCGGACACGTCGCCGCCGAAGCCTACCACTACCTCATCGTTGAATTTCCGTAGGCGCTTGACGTCCGTGAATCGGGCAAGTGAGCCATATGAAGCTGCAAATATCTGTTAGCAAAGTGCCTTTGCTAGCTCAGATCGTATAGGTTGTCGTACCCAGGTTGTCCGCCGCAATGACTACGCCATCCTTGAACTTCGCCGCGAGCACTGAGGTACCCGTCACGATTGGGCTCTGCGTATGCTGGTTTGGGCCAGCTGTCTGGAAGTGTGAGGGATCGTAGGCGCCGTAGACATCGTCTCTCGGCTGTGATATATTAGTATTGCTGTTGTTTGAGGCGGGCGAGACGGGCGGGGCGACATACACGGCCCCAAGCTTGTGGGAGATGGTTCATTTTGATCCAGGTAGCTGAAACGTGATGTGGAGAAGAAGAGTAGGTTGGATTACACGGGTGTGCTAAGATTGGAGGCTGCGTTTGGAGGTAAAGGTATGGTTTGGGTGCTGTAAGGCAGTCGGCGTTGCGCACTCCACGCCAAGACAGAGCGTGGAGCGTGGCCCAAGCTCCAACACCTCAAATCGCATCGCGACGATCATCTTCACACAGTGGCTAAGCAAGATGCTAGGAATCGACTACGCAAGCAGTGACGAGGAAGAAGTGATACCGGCAACGAAGCCAGAGGTGAGGCTCACAAACGTACCAGAAGGGCTCCGATAGCTACTAATATCGAGTTGACCGACGTTCCTACAGCAGTCGCACCTCCCCCAGAACCGCTCTCCGAACCTGCTCCGCTCGAGCAACCGCCAACTTCCGGTCCGATCAATGGCCCATCCCAAGGTCCAACGGTGACGCCACCGCCCGCAGAGGAAGGCTCGGCCGACGATACTATCCCAGGATCACCCTATACATCGAATCGAGCTCTAGTCCAAAACCTCACACTGCCAACTGTACCCAACTTCGATATACCACCGTCACCACCCGGATCACCACCTCAAAGAGCAACAAAAAAGTTTGCGCAGTTTCTGGAATTGAAGAAGAAGGGTCAGCACTTCAATCAGCGGTTGGAGGGTTCCTCGGTGCTGCGGGATCCTGGTCACTTGCAAAGGCTACTGGACTTTGCGGGCGTTAGCGAGGAAGACTCGTATACGTCAACATTGTCCGAAGATGTCGCAGTACCTGCAGTGTTTCCGGAGTGGGCGTATGTGGAGGAGCTAAGGGCTTCGCAGAAGCGAATCGCGAGGGCAAAGGAGCAACAAAGATCTAAAGCGCCGAGGGAAGCAATCGATTTTGTCCCCTCAACCAAGTCCGGCACATCCAGCGGGACAGGCACGCCTTCTGGAAAGGGTTCGCGGTCGGAAAAAGAGCAACCCAGCCTGTCGTCCCAGAATTCCAGCAAACGGAAGGAGTTGGAGCACAGAAGTAGGGAGCACTCAAACTCGGGAGGCGGACGGATGGATGGATCAAGGTCGCCAAAGAGAAGGCGGTCAAGATCAGCAGATCGGAGGAGGTGATACCAAGCATGAGCTCGACTCTATTGAAAGGAAGACTTGAAGCAACTATGTCGGTGAACCTGAATTTACGGGCGCTTTTGATAGTTGCCTGAACTGCTATCCGCTGAATCTGAATTATGAAACACGTGTTTGTACGTGCTAGGTACACAGTTAAATGCATTGGCGCACTCGATTTTTGATCAAATCAATGCGATGATTACGCTGCTCCCAATTGTGATGGATCTCAACTGCTTGCTTGATGCCATGCCAAGACATTGGCCAGGCTTAGCTCCAGGCATACGAGCTCCGCGTAACTCCAGAGCTTCGTACCATCATCAACAAATAAAACCACCACGTCACCTCACAGCCCTCGAGTACCAGTTGCGAACTGATTTGTAGCTCTACCCGGTCTTTCTCACTCCCAAGAACCCCACCATAGCCGCAATGTTCACGCTTGCACCTCCGCAGGGTGGCCCAGGCTACTCGTTCAAACAGACCCCCACAGCTGTGCCGTCAGGCGAGAGACAACATGGCTTCTACCCGTATGTAGATTCTGGAGTGTTCCTAATCACTAGAGCTAACACTGCATAGCTACACCGACAACGGCGGCTCAACACTGGGCATCTCCGGCGCCGACTTCGCCATCCTCGCGGGCGACACACGTTCCACATCCGGCTACAACATCAACACACGATACGCACCGAAGCTCTTCAAGATCGGCGGAGAGGGACCAGACAACAAGGGCGCCAAGATAGTACTCTCAGTAGTCGGCTTCGCAGCAGACGGCGAGGCGCTAAAGGAGCGTCTCGACACCATCGTCAAGATGTACAAGTACCAGCACGGCAAGCCCATGACCGTCTCCGCATGCGCGCAACGACTCAGCCACATCCTCTACAACAAGCGATTCTTCCCCTACTACGTGCACGCTATCCTTGGTGGTCTGGACGAGGAGGGCAAGGGCGCGCTGTACTCATATGACCCGGTCGGCAGCTACGAGAGGGAACAGTGTAGGGCGGCTGGTGCGGCAGCATCACTCATCATGCCGTTCTTGGACAACCAGGTCAACTTCAAGAACATGTACGAGCCGGGCAGTGGAACGGGACACGAGTTGAAGTCGAAACAGGCACAGCCGCTACCGCAAGACCATGTCGAGGACCTAGTGCGGGATGCGTTCACGAGTGCGGTCGAGAGACATATCGAGGTGGGTGATGGGCTGCAGATGATGATTATCACGAGTGAGGGCATACAGGAGTCGTTCACGGAGCTCAAGAAGGATTAAGGGAGATGTGGTTGGAAGAGTAATGGAGACGTGTACATGAGCATACGGCTTCAGGAATCTAGGGTAGCCTGTACGAATAGCATGGCATGGTGCTATTGAGTGGCTGATATTAGAATCAGTCTACTCACACAAACAAGCTAAGATCAAAGTATACTGCTCTCAATTGCTTCAGTCTAGTTGCAGTCATGTTCTCTTCAGGGTATTGATGCTCCTGCTAGTGCTAATCCCTCTCGTCATGTATTGTTCTACCATTCCTCTTTTCCAACCAAATTTCTCGTAGGCACTGCACTCTTGGGGACGTCGGTGATGGGTAATGCAAGATGATGATGGCGAGGACCTTTTCTTCCTTGAACAAGTAATGTCGCGCCACCTAGCAGCTGTTTATACAACGCAGTATAAGAGATTAGTAAAACGACTATAGTATAGGTGTTATACCTAGCACATCAGAATAGTATAGGTTCTGCAAGAACGATTCTCGAGAGACCTTGAGCATCGTCATCAGTAGTCTTGATGGATGACAGAAGGTAAATGGAACGCGGATCCACATTGGAAGAGTATTGTCATTACGCTCCGTACGGTGTGAACATCACGATGTGAAGGACACAATGGTGTTGTGCGAGGAAACGATATGTCCTGGAAATTGCGGCTGGAAATGTAAATCGGACTATCCTGGGAGGGTCACCTGATTATAAGTCCTGATCAAGATACCACGCTTGAGTATACATATGTGTTGGATGTATATGAGAAAGGTTACTAAAGTCATCTCAATCAGTGGCTTACTAGCTCTAAAAGCGCAAGAGCAGATTACTTGTGCCTCGGCTATTCGGTTGTGACTTGTTGAACTACACCTCTCTAACGTCCGCATATGTTCACAACTGGGAACGACGTCTGTATCAAAACATCCAAAAGAGATTTTAACCTTTAGGATTGTCCATCAGATTCCTGCATTCTAAGACGCCATGGCGAAGCCTAAGATCACGCTCTATGTCGACATCGTGTCGCCATTCGCTTACATTGCCTTCTATATGCTAAAGGTAACCTCACCCTTGTACTTGCATACGCATGGAATACAAAGTGCCATACTAAATACAATGCGTGTAGAACTCCCCGGTCTTCAAGCAGTGCGAAATCACCTACGTTCCTATCTTTCTAGGCGGGTTGATGCACGCGTGCGGCAACAAGACACCCATTTCCATCATAAGTACGTCTCTCTTCCTCACTTCCACGCGCTGTAAGCTGTTAGTCTGTACACTAACATCGGTAAAGACAAGGATAAATGGATTAACACCGAGCGCGTCCGCTGGGCCACATACTTCAACATTCCTATCACAGAGCATGCGCCTCCTGGCTTCCCCATCAACACGCTGCCTATCCAGCGCGTGTTAGCATCGTTATCGCTCTCACATCCCCAGTCCATAGAAAGTGCTGTTTCGCTCTTCTATGAGAACTTCTGGGTCCACTGGAATGAGCCTGTTAAGCCGGAGAATCTCCAAGCGATTGTCAGGACTATTGTTGGGAGTGAGGAGGAGGCGAAGAAGGTGATTGAAAGCACGAAGAGCGAGGAGGTGAAGAAAAAGTTGGCTGGGAATACGGATCAGGCATTTAAGGATGGAGCGTTTGGTTTGCCGTGGTTTGTTGGTAAGTGTGCGATGCAGTTTCTTATGTGGAGAGTGTCATGTGAAGCAAACACTGATATTCTGCTGCAGCGACCAACGCAAAGGGTGAGACTGAGGGTTTCTGGGGCGTGGATCACATGGGCCAGCTTTGTGATCACCTGGGTCTTGAGAGACCTGGTGGTAAAGGATGGCGAGCTCTGCTATAAGGTCTGCCATGACGAGCCGGAACGTGCGCAGTATTCCTATATACGATAATATCTTGTGGTAACACTCATACATATGGCTTTTTAGGGAAACATACAGCCGCTACTGACTTCCGTGAGTTAGTCGCGACCTTGAGTTTCGGAATTGTTCGTGGAACCCGCAAACTGACCTTTCACTCCTCTCTGGCTCTACTCGATAGAACCTTCACACACACCGCCCCTCATCCAGTATGGCCGTCGTAAAGCAACCAAGGGCCGTAGTTTAGTTGCTCGGGTTACTTGGACACCACAATATGTTAGGAAAACCGTCTCTGTCTCAAGCCCTACGTCACCAGCACCTGTCATGGTGTTGCTATATGTACTCCGCAATTTCCGCTCCGTATTCTCGAGCGTTGCATGATGGCGTTATCCTATCTGGTCTGCGCCACTTTTCACGTTGTCCTGCACTCCTCTCCCGCGTTGCAATTTCTAGCAGGCAACAACACGACTGTCTGTAGTGAAAGCAGTCATTCGCCCTCGCGTATCTGACGCCATGCCCTATATTTTCTGTTTACGCCACCCATCCTGTTACAAATACCATCTTCGAACGTTCGTCACCCACAACCGGGTTCTCTACTCACACAGCTAAACACAGCTTCTCTACTCAACCACTGACACCCGGATTTCCTTGCTCAGCTTCTCATCAACTATTATCGACATCTCCACGTTCACGATGGATTCATATCGCCGAAACGAACTGCCGGAGACAGTCAAGCGCTACAAGAGCTACACTGATCAATTCCAAGACTGGCTCATCAAGACCGCTTTGGCGCGAAACGTCGAGTGGGCTGCCCACATTGCAGAGCAGGCCAAGAAACCAAAGGGCAAAAAGACCTACAAAATCTCGACGGCGCAACAAGAACTGTTGGTTGACGGTATTGCCGAAACGAAGGCCCCGCTTGGGGACACCTCTGGGCTTCTCGACCTTGGCGATGCCATCCGTACAAGGAAAGAAATTACGCAATACTACAGAGTCAATCAGAGCTCAGACCAAGGCCACGAGTATTTCAATGGGGCCTTGGACAGCTTCATGGCAGTATTGAAGGCCTTAGTACCAGTATTGTACAGGTCTCAGGATCTTGAGGATGAGTCTTCCAACTTTATCGTCGTCCAGTTTCCCCAGGATGAGTCCAACAAAAACAACGACGCTGGAAATATTGATGAGGCTGAAGAGCCAATAGGGCCCCAGGAACATCGCCAGAGTTGGAAGAACGCTGGATCTCCAAAGAAGAAGTCGAACGATAACTCTCTGACGATCGAGGAGCAGGAGCTGCAGCAGGAATTCATGGTCCTCTGCTTCCTGTTCGCATTCAATCGCATACGGGATGTTGTGTGCGACGTCTGGCATCTGTACCATGACGGCATCGTCAGCGCGATCACAGCAGCACTGGTGACCGATCTTGCACAAAGCCACATTCAGCAAAACGTTGCTGCTCTTGTGGAGGAGTTGGATATTCCTGTAGGACAACTCTCGGAGATTATTTGGGACCTATATGAGAAGATGCTCGGTAGCCCCGAAGATGGACAATCGCAATCATCCGTCCCGCAACTCTCGGGAAGCGCATTGTGTGATCTCCTTTGCGTCCATGCCCTCAGCGATATCGAAGCTTATTTCGCCGCCAAGTCACCAAATACGGATGATTCCCAAGAAGCTCTCGACCCGCAACATCCGGCCTTGCTGTTCTTGGGGTTCTATGATACCATTCGACAGAAGAAGCTCAAGTTGCCGCTTTGGGACAAGTTCACCGAAGAGATGTTACTACGCCCGAACTCTTCCAGGGACTGGATGCCATTCGGGTATCAGATAGTTCTTGACATCCAGGAAACTCTCCAAGATGACTACCGCGACCTCATCAATGATGTTGCCGAGCACGCCATGGATATCTCCAAGCTCATCCGATTACATGTTGACTACGAAGATCACATGTGGGCTATCGGGAAGAAGCCTGACTATATGACTAAGGAGCCTGTCAAGTTCAGCACTGTATTCTTGGAGCCCTTGAACTCATTGCTAAATTGGCTTCAAACCCTGCTGCAATCGGATGACATAGGCGACGCGGAGTCCAAGCTGACGACCGATGTTTTCGTCACCGTCCACTCTACCTTGGCGGGCTTGACGATGTGGCAGTTCAACAAACTCTATCATAGCATAGCTATCGCGAAAGTGCAGTGGTTTGTCACATGCCTGTCCCATCTCTACAATGCTGCGCGACAAGTTGGGGGTCTGGATTTCGCTTGGCCCGATCTCGACTTCATCATAAGGCTGCACGGGTCAGAACGCATCTTCCTCGGTGATCCCCCGAAAGATCCGAACGACTTCTTAGAACGCTACTACCTTGCCACCTGTGTTTCGAGCCGAATGATGGCCTCCGACTTTCGGCATTCTGGTAGGTTCGCGCCTAGGGCCCACCAGGAGATCCGAAACAAGCGTGGCCTGATGGCACACTTTCCGCTCGAGGAGAAGGTCAAGACATACTATGGACCGAATCCCAATAATGACCGCTGGTTGAAGCGACACGCTATATTCAACCATCTTCATCAGCTTAAGGAAGCCGCTGAAAATCGAAGCGCGAATAAGTCTCAAGAAGCAGACCAGAAGCTCAAAGAGCTGCAAGATACGTTCGCTTCCATGGCCAAAACGATCTCTCCGCCAAAATCCAAGAATCGGCGCAAGAAGCAGGCTCGAGTACCTGTCCCCGACTTCTCTCAGATCGACGACACGTATCCTGGCCTTTTCACCCGTATGCGAATAGAGCTCCAGTGTCACGAAGTGCACAGCAACTTCGACTACCTCTCCTTCTACCGACGCGTGTATGATCTCGTCCTCAAGATCCGTAGCGAAGTACTCTTCGACGAAAGTCTGGCGATTGCTAGACAGGCAGACATCGACAAGAACCCGGATCCCGGCAACCACAACCTGATTGCGGAGCTGTTTCGAGGCCTCAAGATCAAGCCCAAGGATGAGAAGGTCGAGACTACTGGAGACGAGGTGTCCAAGGAGGTGGTACCAGTGGACCAGTTGAAGCGAATCGCCAAGATGATGGAAGGCTTGATTCGGGAGAAGGGTAGCGTAGAGCTAGAGCGTGCGAAGATGCGCTTGAGTCGTAATTGGGAAGGTCTTAAAGCTTCTTATGCTTCTGAAGAAGCCGAGCAGCAAAACTCAGCACCTGAGACTCAAGACCTCCCTCATGATGACACAGAGCATCCCGATAACGAGGAGCCTGAGGTCCACATCGACAACTTGCGCCCCGACATCGACAGGGTGGAGAACGACAGTGAGGGGTCCGACACTGAAGTCACCAACTGCGAGAATGTCGAGGAGACCGATGCAGGAAAGAAAGACCGCCTACTCCCCCATCTCGAAAACGGCCCCGAATTTGATGTTCAACTAGACTTTGACAGCAATGTTGTCCAGCCCAAGCTTCATCAAGCCTACGTCTCCGACGAAGATGAAGATGAAGCTGCCAGCTGGACTCTGGATTTGCAGAGTCATTTGGACGCCATCAAGCATAAAGAGGACAGCGAATGCGCGCAGAGCTCAACGTACAGTGGTAGGCCAAAGGCCATCTTCCACCGCCGCACATTCAACAGCACACTCCCCCGCAAGCGATCGGTGACCGTCAAGCGCACCACCACCACCGCCCGCCTTGCCTTCTCTCGCCCGCGTAAGGGCAACCATCACCGCCTGACAGGCACTGCGAGGAAGCACTCGGTCTTCATGCCATGCTACGCCTTGTGCTCGCTGGCTCGCGCGCTTCTCGGCAGGGAGACCAAGTTCCAGCGCCGCATGAAGACGGCCACAGAGATCTTGCGGGCTTGGGGCTCCCGTCGCGACTCGTTCGAGCTCAAATGGGCATGGTCGATGTCTGGTGGGAGCGATGAGCAGGACGAGGCTGAGGATGGTGGCTGGGAGCCGGATGTGGATTGAGTCTTGGGTCTTATAGCTAGAGTTTGGTACTTGTAATATATACCTGTCTTTCTCCAAGGTGTCGTGAGAAGCAGTGATTTGTGCCTTCAAAGTACTAGCCTGTTTGACTTCAGCTGTCTATTAATAACTATTAGAAGTCTTATACGTGACTGAAGCATGCTACACTATAGCAACAGGTAACCTGAAATCAACTCAGAGGGTCCTGAATAGGCTGGCAATGCTTTCAATTTCACCCTCACGCTGCTATACTAATTCTAGCCAGAGTCGTCTTCGCTTATGCGTATTAAGAAGAAGGATGAAAGGAGATCAGTAATACTCCCGAGGTTATTGAACATTTCCACCGTGAAGAGAAATATTCGTACCATGCAAGTGTGCAAGTGTGCAAGCCTCATCCACCCACCCACCACAACCACAATACCTCAAAGTCTTCCAGCCTAGCTGATTGGCCTCCCCAACCCTTCCACTACATATTAGCAAGGATCACCACCGCACATGATGATGACGCCCGCAAGCGTCAAACCTTCGACAAGCAGCGGACTTGCCGGTGCTTGATTAAAGCGTCGTTCTGCTCCGCTGGGGATAGCCAGAATCAGTTGTAAGAATGACGATCTGGGATCGACTCGCGTGGAGAGGGGATGGTAGAACCCGTGGCGTGCTCGTGCTTACGAAGTACTGATGGGTTGGTTGCCTAGTAGCTCCCACAGTACACCTACGCTTGTAGCCTTGAATTTCCCGTCGTAAAGGATTCGAGTTCAAACCCACACGTTCGAGCGCTTCCACCACAGCTCATCGTCCATCCATCGCAGATGTTCCTTCACTCGCGCCATGCCGCATCTTGCATCCGTTGCGAAAACTAATCAGGTTAGACCTATGCTAGTTCCTAGTCTCGAATCCTAAGCGCCCACCCCTCCCCTCTACCCCTGTCCATCCCCCAGCAACACCCTTCTTCGCGCCCGTGATTGGTCAAGCTAACAACGGGAAGGTTACAGAGCGTTGGGATGCCGTCCGCCTCTGCTTTGCTTTGTACTCGTACGCACCCACACACACACACACCGCGCGGGCCGTCCAGTGAAGTCAAGTCAAGTGACCAACTTAGTGTAGGGCGGGGAGGCGGGTATACTTATTGCATGGAAGGAATGGTGGACGGGAGGAAGCGAATCAGGATTGAGAGGAGAAAGCCTCTTTCCGTGGCGATTTATGATTTTCCATTTTCCGTTTTCGATTTTCGAGTTACTGTACTACTCAAGGGGAGGGATGTTTTGGACGCCGAGGTGCAAGTGTTGGACAGGGATGACAAGGACTGAGATGAGGGGATTGGGTGGACAGGCGCGGGTAGATAGTGAGGCACATTATCGATTGCTTGATGCGGTAATGGGGGCGGTCACATGTTGATTGGCGCCTGCATCAATGATCGGGGAGGTTGGGGATTCTTCGGGGAGATTTTCGAGGTTGTGCTGGAGGGTAATGAGCTGTGAGCAGTTCTGTTTTTTGCCGAAGAATATAGTAGTAGTGTCTAGTGTTGCTGCGAACAGCAAAGCGAAAGCGAGATAGTACAGATTTGTTTGTAAAGATATTGATATTTCTGCTTCTCATCTCATCTCGGAAGGCGGGTCGTATGGACCACTCGCTGCTTCATCTAGCAAGGGCTCTTTTACCGCCCAGCCCAATACATGCACATGCACGATCTACTCGCCAGCACGCACCCACACCGACACACGCACACGTGCACGTCTCTTGCATACGCCTTCATCTCAAAAATCCAAGAAAACACAGAGGAGGTAATCTCCCTTGCCACCCAATGGTGGTAATCAACACCACAAGCGCCGGCACACCGCCGAATAGGTATCCGCGTTAGAAATGGTAAAAACCCCAACGCCAAAAATTTTCCACACCAGAAAAGTGGTATTCTTGAAAGAACAGCCAGGGTCGTGAAGAACAACGTAAACGTAAGTCGTTCCTTTAATGATGGGTAGTAAACATAGGAAAAGTTGGTAGTAGGATGCAACACCTAGTATAGATGTGCGACGAAGGCAATGATAATAAGGTGGTTGAAAGGAATGCTGCGATCGGATCGCCGGGACCCGAGAATTAGTTGATCGGCCGGGTGATGGTGCAAATCGAAATGTGTGCTTCGAACAATAGACAGCTGGGTAAATGGCGAGGGTAGTAGAAGGTATGACTAGGGCGCTAGTAGGAGTCTACGAAGGGTTGGTGAGGTGGTACGTGGCGGTTGCGCAACCGCCCATGCTCGAGGCATCGTTCCAGGATAGGTGAGTCGCGTAACAGTGGAGATCTCTATTCCATCTTTCTCCTCTTACCGCGGGGTGCAGGGTCGATTTGCGGGAACTGTGGCGCTTTTGCATCGACTGGTGTGTGACTATATGTCACTGTTCGAGTAACAACTTCGCGCACGCTTACGCGCCTTGATCGAGCAGGCTTCTTCTCCAAATCCCAAGTCTTCGGCGAAACCGCGGAAAATGGTGAGTGGATGGCTTTCGCGCTGGCCGGTGACCGTACTCCGGCTGGCGAATAGGGTGATTGGGGAATGTAGAGGCGGGGTGTCCGCGCTGATTGTGGCCGAGTGAATGGCGATGGTGGTGGGATGGTAACCATTTGAAGTTTAGTTGGAGGAGCGGACATTGGTGGCTCCTCTCTGGACGGGTCACACCGACTGCAGCTGCTTGATCTTGACGTTGCCGGCGAGTCCTTGTCTTTCGGAGCAGATGTCGACGTGAAAGAAGCACTGGATGCTGATGATGTTACTGAGACCGGGCGGCTGCCTTCGAAGATGAACCTAGAGCTGGTACCCGTGGACATTGGGCTGGTAAGAACGGGCGACATGCTCTTCAGGAATTCCAGGTAGGCGGTCGGTGGAGTAATGGGCGTCTTGAGATCATCCTCCCGCTTGATGTTGGCGAAAATGGGGGTTGTTGCCGAATGAATCATGGGCGACCTGAGTTCCGACGGATAAGTAGCAGACAAAGGTGTCTTGAGCGAGGACAACACCGGCTTGGAATCGGTAGTGGCCATGTTGGTGAAGTGTACCGTGCTCTGAACGAGTGACTCGGATTCCTTATCGTGGTACTGCTAGCGAGGGCGGGCTGCGCTGTGCCTACTTCCACAGTAAAGTGGAAAGGTGAAGAGAGCGAGGCAGGCAAGCAGGTACCTTTGGCGCCGGGGAAGTGTCTGTGTTTATTGTAGATACTGGCGCTAGCTGGACGCGGATGCGCTGTTGTTGTTGGCCTCTGTCTGGGTCGTGGACGCTTCTGCTAAAAATACCTGGGTATGCGGGCGCGTAGCAACTTTGAGGCGAGGCAGGTGTCAGAGCGGGGGGCCTTCTAAGCGCCAGGCCTGGGGGACTCAGGCCGTGCGCTGGCGAACCACCTTGGACGCGTCGAGGCTGTTATTGGCTGAGGCGCAATGAAACAAAGTGTGTGATGGCCCCTGCAGGTCTGGAGAAAGGCGACCGACCGTTTGAGAAGCCTGATTCGTCGGGGGTCCTTTGGAAGTGTGATGTCGGTGTTGAGAGTGCGGGAGGCTGCGAGTGCAGACACGAGCCAAGCAGACACCGGAGGCTCGTCACCGCTCGTAATCTGAGCTAGGCAAACGTGGCAACCTAGTCTGGCTGTATATCTGGAGCGAAGGAAGAGAATCTGAGACGAGCTGAAGATCAAACACAAGGCTCAGTAAGAGAAAAAGTGAACTGCTGCAGGAGCCACTGTTGCTGGAAATAGAATAGCAAAGATGTGTGCAAAGTAGTGCATCGCATCTCGTGGGAGCATTAGACCATTTTATGTCGTGCTTGCAGCCGCTGTGTATTGTCTATGCTGCTCTGAACATGTCGCGCGCTTCCACTCGATACCGTGACGCCGCCTGGCCACCCGTTCGACGATACAGAGACCTTTTTCTGGTTCGTTGTTGAGCGCGCGCCTCATAACACCAACACTTCGACCCTGTTAATACACACGCCGTACGGGACGTGACTGCTCAGATGATCCTTACAGGCCAAAGTACCTTGAGAGTGGCGTCCATGAAACACCAATTACAAGCGCTTACACATGAACCCCCCCATTTCACTACGAGTGCCTATTGCCTTGGCCAG
Organism: Parafenestella ontariensis; assembly: GCA_021596325.1. Classification (NCBI taxonomy): domain Eukaryota; kingdom Fungi; phylum Ascomycota; class Dothideomycetes; order Pleosporales; family Cucurbitariaceae; genus Parafenestella; species Parafenestella ontariensis. The sequence continues at coordinate 584,364 of JAKGDA010000001.1, read as the reverse complement.
ATGAGGCGCCGTAAGTCTTCGTGGCCGTTCCTAGCACAACCTGCCCGTTTGAGGGCCGTTGTACTGCTGACCCCAGACGGACCAATTGTCGTCTTTTGTTGTATGCAAGCTGAAGCCACGCGCGAAAACTTTAAGCGTACAGTGGTATGGTAATAGGCCCGATGGCTCAACCGTCTACAGAACGAAGGAGCGGCTAAGTTTGGCTGAGCCGCGACTATTACATCTAGGGATGTGAATCGACAATAAGGTGGTCCTTAGCCAACAAGAGCATGCAAATGGCCGTCCTGATCCACCTCATCATCCCGATAAGGGCGAACTGCTTCGCCAACTGCAATAGTGGGGTTCTGTCCAAAGGGCGAAGATACATCATCCAAGGGCAGATAGCACGTATGCTCTCCAAAAAAGACTCGGCCATCAAATCGCCGTGTTTTGGAAAGTGTGACAAACGGCTCCTGGTTTTTCTCAGCGGTTTGTTGATCAATGCAGACCATCTGGCACCGTCGACACGCTCCTAGCATCTCAAAATACTGTTGGCCGATTTGAAGGTAGCGCCAGTCGTCTTCGGCATATGGGTCTTCGAGCCCAGGCGGGTAGGCCGGGTTCTCCGCTACCACGATGTTGGCTCTGAATACCTCCGCTTGCGCTGCCTTACCGCCCTCCGCTTTGATCAACTCATTAAGGCGGTTGAGGCTTGACCGCGAGATAGTGAGAATTGGGCTCTCATTTGATAGCAATATTGGCTTCGAGACGCACGCGCCGGGTGTGATGGGGACCGCATCTGGGAAAGCGCCGGGTATCTGCATAGCGCCAGCCCTCTTATATTTCTGGAGTTGCGCCTTCGAATGTCTTGTAGAGCCACTTCCGTTGCTAACGGCAGGAAAGCGTGCAAGATTACAGGCTACTCCCAGAGCCTGGGTGAAGAACGATGATATCTCGCTTGACCTGTATGTCTTGGCACTGATAGAGTCTCCGCATACTCTGGCATTTGCGCTCTTGTACACCGCTTCGTCCGTGAACAGACGTGGATCCGCCGAGAGAGGCACAGTGATCCCGTGGGTATTAGTCGAATCTTGCAATGCGCCCACTAAGTTTATGTGTAATAGACCCTTATCGAGATCAATGCTGGGACGAATGAGAGCCATCTTCGGGTAGCGCTTTTGGCTCAATGCTGCTCCGGTGCCCTGATGGACAAGACACCATTCACGATCCCATGCGAGGCCTTCTGGACGCACTTCCCATGCAGTCCCGGGCGGCACGCTGAACCCCGCACAGCTTTTTATAGGGTACACAGACAGGCTCTCCACGTGCAAGCGACTTTGTAATGGAGGTTCGAGGTCAACAGACGTAATTGGCGAGGTAACCACCGGTAGGCTTTCCTGGACGAAGAATTCGCGCACGAAAGCGACGAATGAGTTCACATCTTTCAGTGTACTCATAGCTCCGAAGCTTACGCGTATCATGCCAGTCGGCTTCGCACGAATGACATCATTATCATTGCCGCACCGTTGGCCGGCAGAGAAGTTCTCTCGCATCTCCCATGGTGCCAACCTTAGCGACGATGCAACGCCGCCAGGGTTGCAGAGCCCGCCAGTCCGAAGCTGGAAGTCCTTGATTGCAGCCAGCTTCTCCACCTCTGCATTGCTGACCCAGCCACCGTACTGATTTCGAAGGTTGAAAGCAACAATTGGTCCTTGTGTTACTGCATCGCCGTACGTAGAGGTGGGGTCTTTGTAGATCTGGCACAAGCTCTTGCCATTGCCATGTCGTAGCGCGGATAGCCCTTCATACAGTTTTTTAGCGAGAAATGCGGTGTGCCTCGAAATTTGGTCCAGTGAAGTGTATAGTTCCCGGTGAACGGCCATGGCACTATCAAGCGCCATGATGCTGTGTATCGGTAGGGTACCATCCTCTAACCTCTCATGAAGCGAGTCTGCCTTCTTTGCGTGCCATTGCTCCTTGAGGCACACCACCATTTCAACAGTGCCACCACCGAAGTAGCGGCGTCTATCGAATACCGATGCTGAGCCTTGCCTGACAATTAAAGCGCCAAGATCGGGAAAGCCGAACATCTTGTATAGGCTCAATACAGTGAAATCGGGTGCATTCTCTGCATCCCCGAGGTCAAGTGGCGAGGTCGAGACAAGGGCTGCGGCGTCCAACAAAGTGTACACTGCCTGCTTATTCGTGCGTATACGGCGTGGCCAATCCAAAGGTAGGCGACGGCCGTTCATGTTCGATTGCGCTGGGTATGCAAATAGCCCTGCGCGACGGACTCCGTCGTCATGACGCCCAATCCATTCACTGGCCTCTGCGTCTGATGCGAAGCATTGATGCTCCGCCGCTGCCTCGCGCACTCCTATCAGACTTGTATGTGCGTCTCGGTGGTACCCATACCAGAATCCATTCTCTTGATCCCGGAATGCATCCATGACCAGCTTTATACCCGCAGTGGCGTTGGCCACGAACACCAAATCAAATTCTTCCGGGTCCGCATTGAAGAGTTGCAATAGTTGCAGACGGATATCTTCAATTCGCCGTGTCGTCAATTGGGAGGCGTTGGAGGCAGAATGGGGGTTGCCATATAGATTGGATATCATATCGGCGGAGAAGCGCTCGATCAGCGATTTGGAGTACAGTGTAGTTCCAGCATGGTCAAGGTAGGTTGTACCTAGCTAGAGTCAGTACATATCCGAAAGAATCCCTGGTGTTACCTTACCTTGCAGCATGGGATATTCCCTAGCGCGAAGTTCCTCGATCGCATTGTCGTAGGTGATGTAGGCTGCTTCTTCCATTATGGCGGATAGAAGCTCGTTCGACTACGGTCATCCGTAGTCATTGGGAGAAGAAGATGAGGTTGGAAAGCTCGGGAGGCGACCCATTTGTTCATGAGCGTGGTTGTCTACGAGAGTGGGGGAAGGCGAACGGTGACCTCCGATCGTGCCAAGCACGGTCACTAGCGGCAGTGGCCGCTAGTGATATAAGGGAACGATGCAGAATGAACACAAACTTTCAAATAATTGCTTTTAACAACAAGTTGCGCGTGAAAATTCCAACACGGTGTTGATGCTGGAGTTCGCCTGTATTGCATTGGCAGACGTGGGGGTGGGGTTGACGCACTGACGTTCATTCCATCCTGCAGTGGTTCAATCTAAGTGCATGAACGAACACTCACAGACGCAAAATCCAGCTTCTTCAATTCGAAGACCTGGTTTCGGGAGAGTTGTATCGAGCAAGACCTTGTATTCAAAGGCTCTATTTACTCTGCTGTAGAATGCTTGTTAGAAGAGGCTTCCTCTCGACCGTGAAAGATCATACATGCATTCGCTATTAAGACACAAAACCCGGCACAGTGCTCCAAAGCTAATTGAGGCAGCTCCTATATATATTCATCGAGTGCATGTCCTCAATTCTGCGAAGAGCCTAACATCCCGAGTGCATATGGGTATTCCCGGATCAATCTCGTGGCCCTCGTGTTTTTGGTAACATAGACTGTCACAACAGTGTCCTCGATCGAAGCGAACCGAGAAGAGCGTTCTTTCGAGGGATTGGTGTCTGACATGGCCGTAGGTCTCGGCAATCTTCTATGTCGCTTGCTCAACCGCTAGTCTGATATTCAGACAGAGCCCGAATATGTGCCCGGGAGTATACGATGCTTGTATAGCGGCCTTACGAGTCCACATGTCGATGTGAGCAACCCTCGTCCTTTTGATTGGGTCTCGCTCCTCCAGGAAGATGATGTCACGACTAAAGAGGTTGGATTTTGCATTAGATTTTTAGTAGGTAGTATAAATTGTACTTTAAGACTCACATATCGAAGCTGTACTTGTAGAAGAAGCGCCTGAGTTCATCCTCATCAGCATCGGCAGCTAGATTGGAGATGATGAGTCGGCCCGGGAGTCTCTCCTTGTTCTCCAACTCGCGGTAGCGCAACTCTTCCTTTAAGGTGTGCTGGATGATGCTCTCTAGCTCTTCTGTTGCTCGCTTTACAATGGCGCTTTTCTGTTGCTGGGCCACGTGCCCATCCAAGCCAGAACTGAACATATACGTAGTCCATCCCTTGACCACGTCCCATTTGCAACCTGTGCTTTCCAGCTCAAGCGCTACAGCATATGGAATGCTTTTCTTATCAAGATCAATAGCGTTGTCATCGTGAACCTCTTTTTGGGCTTCCAATGCGTTCAGGTCTCCCGCACCGAGGGGCCATGACAGTTGAATATCGTTGCGGACCAAGTCGTGCGATGTCCGATCGCATGATGGTGAAAGCATGGTCGTCAACCTGCTACGAAGCGCTTCGAGGTCGTCATCATCTTCGGCGAGGTGTCGACGCAAAGATTGTGTCTTCCGATCGAGGTCCGCAAGCATCTTTTTCGGGCCGTCATCTATGCTTGTTTGGCCTAATGACGATGCTCGGCTTTCAAGCTCAGCAAGCATTCGCTTTGGGTCATCGGTCTCGTCGGCTTCATCGTTGGCAAGCTTGCTAGACAACAGTTCCGCAAGCATTTTTTTGGGATCATCCTCACATTCTGATACATAGTCTCCTCGCAATGCGGCCTGTGAATAGCCGATGCCTTTGTTTGCATTAGACGTAGACAATACACTGTTGGACTGGTGTATGCCATCATACCTGTAGTTTCAGTCGTGTCCATGGTGGCTCGCGGCATGCTGATATCAACGTCTTCAAGGTCTTTGTGTAGCTGCTCAGACTCGGCTCGATTGTCACCAGAGTCACTGCCCCTAGAAATCCTAGATCCTGAGGTGATGGAAGGGCGAGAGGCTTGTTCCGCAGATGACACTGTCAGCTTCCTTGTCTTGCTATCTTGTAACTCTGGGCCACGTCGCTGGCTCGCTTGAGCCAAGGTATCCGCGATGCTGGCTAGTTGACGACCGAGAAGGCCTTTTATCGCACTCGGGTCAGTTCGCAGTCGCCGGTCCATCCGGGTACGCTTCCTTCTGTCTCTGCGGGCGGAGCTGGTAGACGGCATCTTCAATTATTGCACCTAACGCGTGTAATTGTACGTACCGCAGTCGGAATTGCTTCAGCAGCACTTGCGCTTCAGGTCGGAAGCTGCAACTGTCTGTGAGGACCTCCAGCGTGTGCTAGAACAATTAGATACGATGATGTGAGGACTGTCAGTCATTGAATAGGTGTACCTGAATGCAGCTACTGAGAAGAAGGATCCATCTGCGTTGGGCGAAGAAGCGGTGAAGTTAAGATGGATGTTGCCCAGGTGGGTGCAAGCAGTGTGGGTTGTTGTTGTTCCTCTGACGTCGTCCAGGACAGGAAGGCGCGGGCGTGACGATATAGCAAACGCCCTTTTCTAATGACATACCTCAATGACCTCAGGTCACTTTAAACAAAAGAGCAAATCGGGAAAACAAGGACATCCCATAGAAATTGAAAAGCGAAAATAGAAGCACATTCGGAAAAGCTTTGTCTACAAGCAGCTTCATGCAATGGGTGTACTGCGAGCATATTGCTCTTGCGCCCATTTCATCGTCTACCCACCCCAATCCTCATGAGTGCGTGAAGTCATATTATACAAGCCACAAATCCAACTCTTGAACCATATATTCGAAAAACGACAATGATTGTGAAGAAGAATTAACAACCTACTTAAACCTAACACACAAGGGGCCCAGTGCCCATTATCCAACAATGCAACCCATCTACTTAGGATTGCCTACATACACTCATTGCTTCTTCTTTCCCGCCCCCTTCTTCTCCTCGGCCTTCCGCGCAAAGTCCGCAATCTCCTTCTCCTCCGCGCGCTTCGCATACCACTGCCCAGCCTGCAACACCAACACACCTACAAGCACCAGGGCCAAGATGGTATTACTCGCCGCGAACACCCTCAACGTGTCCTCGCGGGAAATGTAATCCTCGCTATCGCCGTCCAGCACCGCCCCCTCTATCGCCGCCTTGCTGGGGTCTCCATAGATGCCCGCAGTCACGACCCTAAAGCCCTTGACGATGTTGGTGAGGTACACGGTAATGCCGGCCATGTAGAGGACGAGCGAGGCGCCGTCGAAGAGCATGTTTGCTTGGTTCGGCTTGAAGAGCTTGATGAGGAAGCCGAGGAGGCCGGTGCCGATGGCGAGGTTGAGGACGCGCGAAATGAGGGGCGGTGAGGCGTAGAGGAATTTTATGTGGTCTTCAAGGATGTTGAAGTAGGCTGTGCGGTCTTCGGGGAGTGTCCAGAGGACATTGTAATCGTAGGGGAGCTGGGCGAAGAGGACGCCTAGGAAGAAACATGTTGCTGTGTAGTATTGTTAGGTTTGATCGCGTGCGCAGCGTATTTGCGAGATATTAAATGCGCAAGGCTTTGGGCTGGAGAGAAGAGTACGTACGGCCCACCACCATAAACTGCGCAAAATTATTTCCGGTTGACATCTTTGCGAAGTCGCGATGAGGCGCAGATACGTAGATGTGTGCGTGAGGTAATAAGAGGGAAGGGATGAGAGGTCGTGTCGTAGGAATTGGAGCCGTGAGCGCGCAAAGCTAAGGCTGCCTTATCGTCGTGGTTACTAACAGCGAAGACGCGAGTATTGTAATTAGTTGGCGGTAGCCTCTTTGAGAAGGTAGGAGCGTGGACGAGGCTTGGAAGTCTGGAGCGAGGTCTCACGAACGAGGTAAATTGAATGTCATTGGATCCGTCCTAATTCTAGGTCGTGAATTGACGTTGTTGTGAGACTTTCAAGCTCCCACTCTACGACACAGGTACCGATCTACCCCGCGAGACAATCCGGCGATGATGCCGGCCTGCAGATTCGTTTCTAGTTTACGGCCTTGGCATATGAGAGCATTCAATTCGTACGCAGTTTATTCACCCAAGGAAAGTGTTAAAGTAAACAGTAATTTTTGCTCGTCTCATATGCTAGTAGTCAAACACATCCCTGATCGCATACAACCCCAGGCGTACGCTTAAAATCGCTCGGACCTACAACGCCCTAAAACGCCGTTACCCAGAAACTCCAGCTCCAACTGCCTTCATGACTGTTGCGTTGCTCAGAAATCGTCGTCATCCATGTCTTGGTCCTCATTTCCGGCTTCGATGAAAACAAGTCTTGTGCCTTCTCCGGTTGTTTGCCAGACCTGATGGAGCTTGTTAGCATATTGCAGCCTTTACGGAGCCTAGAAAGGGAACTTACATCAAGCATAGCATACTCGTCAATAGCTTGCTCGAACTGATCGGCAGTGAAGCCCTTTGCCAATACCCTCTCCCTGACCCTACGCAGGTCCAGTTCGCCTCTCGTGCCATCACCAACGGCAGCAGCTCCACTAGCCTCCATCGTTTTGATGAGGTGATAGATCTTACTGCTGGGAGTATGATCATCCCTACGGTTCTCGTCGGCATACAAGCTGGCCTTGCTGACATCAACGAGACGCAAAGCTTCGTCGACGTCTTCAGAGATGACCTCCTCAGCGAAACGTAGACGCGCCAGAGCTTGTGCGAGACGTAGCACACCGAGTAGTGTACGGGGTGATGTATGCGTGAAAGCCTTCTTAGAGCCCTCATCGCGCTTCTGCTGTTGACGCATGCGTACGTAAGAGCCGACCATGTACTCCGAGACCTCCTTTGGTACGGTTGGTCGGTATGATCGTGCGCGGGCAACCCATTGTCGCACTTCTGCGGGACTGAAAACTATGCCTCCGGGAGCTTCGGGGTGAGCATTGTGCATATGCACATAGGTGACATGGCGTGCTAGTTCCTCATCCGAGTCTCGCGCAGGGGTATCAAGGATAAGGAAAAGGACGTCAAAACGAGACAAAAGCGCGGCGGGAAGGTTGATATTCTCAACAGGGGAGATACGAGGGTTGTAGCGGCCGTAGAGAGGATTGGCGGCAGCAAGAATTGATGTGCGGGCGTTCAAGGTAGTAGTGATGCCGGCTTTGCTGATCGAGATGGTTTGCTGTTCCATAACTTCGTGGATCGCCGTTCGGTCACTATCGTCCATCTTGTCGAACTCATCGATACAGCACATGCCGTTATCAGCCAGGACAAGAGCACCACCTTCAAGAACCATTTCGTCGGTGACCGGATCACGCATAACGGCTGCAGTGAGACCAACACCACTACTTCCACGACCAGTCGTGTAGACACCTCGAGGCGCGACCTTGGTGATGTACTTCAGGAGCTGGGACTTGGCCACACCAGGATCACCCATCAAGCAGACGTTGATGTCACCGCGGATGCGCATGCCATCACCAACTTCCTTTGTAACACCGCCAATGAGCTGCAGAAGAAGCGCCTTCTTCACATCGACGTGGCCGAAGATCTCGGGTGCAATGGAGCGCGACAGATACTCGTACAGCTGGCCGGTCCTCTCAAGCTCGTTCATCCTCCTCAGAGTGGGCTGAGCGAGAACGATGTCGTCGTAGGCCTTCTTGTGCTGCATGACATATTGTGCCTCGAGGTAAGTGTCTGTGAGTAGACCGGCGCGAATTGCCTTGAAGCCAGTATATGGCGTCGGTAGGAAGATACCTGCAACGTCAACGACGTCTCCAGGATTGATTTGGCGAACCAAAGCACCATGGCAGTGGATGGTCAGTTGCCTGGGGATGTGACCAACGGGCACTTGATCGGCCATCTCCTGGATTTTGACTTCCTGGAAGGGAAGGAACTTCGAGGCGCGAGTGGACAGGAACAGCTGTCCCTTGGTCTTGTTGTTCTTGCATTCGTCTGATGGGCATTCAACGAGCGGGGTGAACTGCTTGGTGGTTACAGGCTGGAAAACTTCGCTTCCGCATCGATCGCAAGAGTAGGCATTGACCTGCACGGCAGGCTTGACATCGGACACTCTTGTTGCGATACCTCGGACCGTGATGAGGTGGCCAAGATGTTCTCCTCGGACGTTACGGACAGCTAGGGCTTTCATGTTCCGTTGACTGCTGGCGCCTGAGGGTATCCTGGGGATGAAATTGAGGGTGTACCGACGAGTGAGGGCTGGCGGAAAGATGGACTCTGGCGCAGCCTGCGCGCTGTCTTCGACTCCCTGGAGCTCCTGAATTCTCTCGTTACGCTTTGAGCGCTGGGTCATGATCACGTCCAAGACATCGTCCTTGAAGCTGCACCGAGTTAGTCTCCAATCTGGCCAATTGAGCGGTGGAAGCCGTACTTTAGTTCCCTTGTGGGTTGCGGTAAGCATTTGTCCACGGCTCGCGAGAAGATGTCGATGTAGTGGAGCGCATTGCGCTCGATGGACTCAATCAGCCTGTAGTCGTGCTCGTCGTCGGAGGTGGCTCGCTCATACTGTTTCCCCATCAGCGTTGTGCCGTCTCCAACACCCTTTGCTACTCACTGCTTCTACGTCATTTAGGTCTATTTGAATCTCATCTCGTTCGCGGTTTGCCACTTCTTGCAACTGGTTCATGTACTTCAGCTTCGACTTGTTGCGCGTCTGGGTTCCGTTCGGCGCGGGATCGTCTGAGTCGTCGACCATGTCATATTCCTCGTCCTCGCCATCGCCATTGAGAGTTAGCCCTTGCAGCTGGTCGGCAGCCTCGGTGGAGGAGGATTTGTAGTTTTTGAGAAAGTCGACGAAGGCAGCTGTATGCGCCGTTAGCCATGCCCCTCGCTCTGCTGCGCCAGTGTATACAAACCTTCCTGCTCCTCGTAGTTCACCGGCGCGCCGATAGTAAGGAGCGCCATGGCTTCTCAGACTACAATTAGAAGTGAAGACGTCGTGCGCGGGAGATGTTCGTCTAGGAGTAATGCAGCGGGGAGGGATTCGCGATAGCAATTTTGGGGCTGGTTCGCGTTGCAGCCAGCTACGCGTCGCGCGTTTCTAGCCTAGGGGCGGCTCCAAGGCTGGCCGCTCTGCTGCTCTAACCCGCTTTCGAGCCCTGGCACGCCGGCGCCGACGACCTCGGCTCAGGTGGAGAGCTTGAGCGTTCACCAAGATGCTGCCGCTTTGTCTTCACCCCATATTCTCTCCGACGACGCATCATGCCACCGAAGAAGCCTGCTGCCAATGTCGTCCAGGCTGAGGTTGCCTTGCAGCAATCACTGAAGAACTGCCTTGTCAATCTCCCCTCGTCACTAGTCTCGGTGCTCGTGAATGCCAATACTGTAGGTTATAGCTATGCCGCTACGCGACACAATGCTCACAATATGCACATAGGTTGCGCAAAATGTCGTCGTCGAGCTCTCATACCGCCAGCCCCCTCCGCCGGGCGCATCAGAGACAAGGAACGCTATTCCCCCGAAGTCAATCTTCGTGGGATGGACGGGCATGCAGAGCAAGCGCAGGATTGCGCCCGTAGTCGGACGAGATGGATTAAGGGGCAGCCAAACCTCTAGCCAGCAGGAACTACCAGCTGTAGAGGTGGATGCAACTTTCGCAAGATTGATTGGACTGCAAGAAGGGCACAAAGTGGGCATATCGCTGCATTTGGATCCTCCTCAGGCGCATACCATCAACATCGAGCCCTTGACCCCCGTGGACTGGGAAATGATTGAGCTCCATGCGCAATTCCTAGAACTGAATTTTCTGTCCCAGATACGTGCACTGCCGAATCCTCAAGCTCAGGCTCCACATCCGCTTACCCTTCACCTCTCTCCGACCACTACCGCGAACATTACTGTGACATCGATCGCTCCTGCTCCGCCAACCGCTTCGCCATTCGTCAAGATATCTCCCGACGCTGAAGTCATTGTTGCGCCCAAGACACGCCAAAAGGAACGGAGCTCGACACGGGAGAGCAGGAGTGTTGGAGGTGCATCCAGAAAGAGTGGGAAGAGCACCGCAAGCACAGTCAGGCGCCGCAGCGGCCGCGACGATAATGCTAGCAAGGGCACCATCTTCCTTCGAGGTGTCGATCGCAGTGTGGCCCAAGAGTGGTTCGACGATGAAGAGAGCGCAGACGCTGAGGGCCTCAAGGTGTGGGTGGACAAAGATGTACTACTCACGAAAGCCCTCAGAGGAGCCAATTGGGTCTCTGTAGCCATCATCAAGCCTGCAGGGCTGCAAGAGCCGGTAGATATGTCAAAAGAGCAAGAGCAGGAAAAGCCTGCGACTCGCGTGGTCGCAAAGATCGCAGCTTGGGAAGACGCGCCTGATAGTCGGCATATTGCTCTTTCAACGGATCTTTGCAAAGTCTTGGGCTTTGAGGGCTTTGTTGGTGGTCTCGTTCGCATCGAGGGTGCGCCAAATCAGACCGCGAAACCTTCAGCCATCAAGCCACAAGGATCCAAAGAGTCCAAGGAAGCAATCGTCAAGTCCATTAAGATTATGCCATTTTCAACGGGCTTATCACAGAGTAACGCGGCTCTGAGGTTTGGCGGTGAGTCTAAGCAAGAGCAGGAAGATGCTATTCAGAAGATCAAAACTATATATGGAAAGAAGAACGGGCTCTTGGACGGACCAGTCACGGATGGTATGGTGCTACCCCCTCCAAAGGACTCTACGAAAGGCTGGGAAGGTGGTCTTGTAAGATTCGATCCACCTCAACCTTCGAGTGGTATTTCTTGGGTGCTTTTCCCAGAAAGGAAGCCCACAGTCGAGCTTGGACAGGAAATTTCCACGCCATCCAGCTGGGCCAGAGGATGGCAGCAAGGTGAACCACTCCCGGCAACTCCATCAAGCTTAGTCGGCATTGACCCTCTTATCGAACAACTGCGATCACACCTCACACACAACTCATCTGTTCTGCTCACTGGGGGCCTCGGAGCTGGAAAGTCAAACTGCGCGCAGCTCCTCGCTCACCAGCTGCGAACAGAGTACCTGTTCAACACGATATACTTCCCATGTCGCAAGTTAGTGACGGACGAGACAAGAGTGGCGACCATAAAAGAGACGCTCAACAGACTGTTCGCATCTGCTTCTTGGGGCGCGAGAGGGGGCGGCAATGCGGTGGTCATTCTAGACGACCTAGACAAGTTATGTCCTGTGGAGACCGAGCTACAAGTTGGCAACGAGAACGGGCGCAGTCGACACGTTAGCGAATGTCTCATTAACATTGTCAGACAGTACTGCTCGATGGATTCTGGTGTCGTCTTGCTGGCTACAGCGCAGGGCAAAGAGGCTCTCAATAATGTGATCGTTGGTGGGCATATCGTGCGTGAGATTGTTAGCCTGAAGGCACCGAACAAAGATGGCAGAAGAAAGGTGCTTGAGATGTTGGCCCGCAAGGACGCAAAACCAGAGTCGGTTCAGCAATCCAATGGCCATGCGTTTCCCGCTTCGCCTTCGAACAGCCGGCCAAGTACGTCCCATCGCAGTCAGCCCAGCGTGGAAAGCATACAACAGTCAGAAGAGTACGGTTTCGTCGTAGACTCGACTATCGACTTCCTCGATCTCGCTGGCCAGACCGACGGTTACATGCCCGGCGATCTCGTCCTCCTCACGTCCCGAGCCCGTAACGAAGCACTCATCCGCTCAGTCAGTGACTCCTCAAACACTGTCTCCTTGACTAGAGACGACTACACCCAAGCACTATCAGGCTTCACCCCAGCCTCCCTTCGAAACGTAACACTGCAATCCTCTACCACAAAATGGGACTCGATAGGCGGCCTTCACACCACACGCCAAACTCTCCTTGAAACCCTACAGTATCCCACGACATACGCCCCCATCTTCGCCCAATGCCCTCTTCGACTGCGTTCCGGTCTACTCCTTTACGGCTACCCAGGTTGTGGCAAAACACTCCTCGCCTCCGCCGTAGCAGGAGAATGCGGCCTCAACTTCATCTCCGTCAAAGGCCCCGAGATTCTAAATAAGTACATCGGTGCTTCTGAAAAGAGCGTCCGCGACCTCTTCGAGCGCGCGGAAGCTGCCCGACCATGCGTCCTGTTCTTCGACGAATTCGATTCCATTGCTCCGAAGCGTGGGCATGATTCCACGGGTGTGACGGACCGTGTGGTTAATCAGCTGCTCACGCAGATGGATGGTGCAGAGGGACTAAGCGGTGTGTATGTGCTCGCTGCTACCTCACGGCCTGATCTCATTGATCCTGCCCTTTTGCGACCGGGACGGTTGGACAAAAGTCTACTCTGCGATATGCCAGACGTGGAGGAACGTATCGACATCCTCAAAGCCGTGACACGCAAACTACATCTCGCCCCCAGCCTCCTTTCCTCTGACACCTCCGGCGAGAATCTCAGAGAAATAGCCCAAAGAACAAACGGCTACTCCGGCGCTGATCTCCAAGCCGTAGTGTACAACGCACAACTCGAAGCCATCCACGACGTACTCGGGGACACGGAACTCGGCGATCCAACCAAGAGCGGCGACAGCAAGAAGAACAACGGCACAAGCACAGCAGGAAAGCCAGGTAGCAGCAAAGAAAAAAGCATACCAGAGTTCACGCACTTCCGCTACGGCGACCCTGTCTCCGACCCATCCTCATCTCCCTCCCCGACAGCAACTCAAACCTCCTCCCAACTCACCGAGCGCGCACTCATCGCCCAGAAAATCGCTGCCCTCCAATCTCTCCGCCGGAAACAGAAACTCCTCCACCGCCCGAATTCAAGCCACAATGACGACGAGAAAGATGGTGGGAAAGGCAATGACGATGAGAGTGAGAGGAAGGACCCGCAGATTCAGTGGAAGCATATTGAACACGCGCTCACGACGGGGCGGAGCAGTATTTCTGCGCAGGAGAGAATGAGGCTCGAGAGGATTTATCGCGAGTTTGTAGAGGGACGGGATGGCGATTTGCCGAATGGGCAGGGGGGGACGGAGATTGGAGGACGGAGCAGTTTGATGTAGATGTTTAGTTAGCTGGTGGATGGAGTTGGAGATGGAGATGGGTAGATAGGTGTAAGGTGTGCGGGGGTTATTTAAGATGTATAGGCAACTGTATAAAATGGAAATGAGTGCACATAACTTATCGTTTGTCTTCTAATGCACAAAGGGAGGGTGATTTGGGCCGTCGCCGAGTCGCGCGAGCTTTCAGGTATAAAGTGGATATAGCTGCCTGTCTTGCTTCACAACGTTTTCAGGCGTCCATCTTACTTACATTGCCCGGTGGCGCTTTCGTCTCGTTCCCGAGCCAGCCGCAGCGTCACTCAGGTTCTCAGTGCAGTTAATAGATTACGCAGGTTAGCTTGAAAGTATGACATTTCGCCAGATATTCCTTAATGCTGTGTCCGAACCCCGGAGTACTGTACACAGTAATATGTGAGAAGATATAAACCAAGGCCCTTTCCTTCCGCATAATGTCTCGCTCACCGCTTCGGACAATAATCATCCACTTCTCTGCGTCTTCCTTCCTCGCATATCCACCTCCTCTCATCTGCCCTCCCCGCCTTCATCCTCAGTCTATTTTCCCACAACATCCTTCGCCTTATCCGCAACTGCCTGAACCTTGCTCTCCACCACGGCCGCCGCACCACTCGCCTCAGTCTTCGCCTTGCCCGCAAGCGTCGCCTCCCTGCCGCCGAAATTCCAGTAGTTCAAGTACCTGTAGCCCTGGACGAGCTGGGACGTGAAGTTGATGGCGTGGCAGCCGAACAGGAGGTAGTTTTTGGGTGTGACGGCGAAGGCGTAGCGCATGAAGGTGCCGGAGTAGAGGGTTAGCGCGCCGGTCATGCGGCCGGAGATGCTGTGCGGAAATGGTCAGTATACAGCTGTCTATCGAGAAATGGAGGAGATATGAATGCGTTGAGAAAGAAGAGGAAGGCGAGGAGTAAAGGGAATCGTACATCTCGGGATCTTTGCTCATGTCCGCAATCGCCGCAATCGGGATACCAAAGTTACTCGCTGGACCCCAGAAATCTGTACACCGAATTCTCGTTAGCCACTGTCTATACCCTCTCCACGCTCCCTCTTTCAACTCCTCCGCTTTGCTTCATTTCTCCTCCTCCCAATCGTCTTCGCAATCATCCGGGTAAAAACGTACGGGTCGAGCAGAAGTAATCGGTGTACTTGTTTGAGCGTATCTTCGCATTGAGGGCTTTGATCGCGGCGGCCATATTGACGGAATATACCTCGGGAGCGAGGTAAGACGGGCGATTGGGCAAAGGGTACGGTGAGGAAAGTTGCTGATTGTGAGTGTTGGGGAGGATTGCGGAAGTCGGCGCCAAGGAAAATGTCGGGGCCGATGGTTGCGCTGCGCTTTTTTGGAGGCAGGAGCTGTCATGTCCGCTTTACGGAAGAACGTCACGTGCGCGTGCGTTACAGGCTGAATGGAAATACGAGATGTATTAGTGGACGGTGGGTCGTATGTATGGGTTTAGAAGATTCACAGGTGGATTCAGAGTACTGTGTATTGAAGAGCGTTGTAAATCGCTTCGATTGCGGCTATCAAGCCACTGGTATAGCTATCCAATTGCACTTCCACACGTGCGCGCTTTTGACTCTGATATCTCTCATCCTGCCCGTACCCGTTTACAGACTTCAAGTACAGCGTAGGCTTTCAACCTTAAATCATCGAAAGCCTTTTGGTGATAATTCCAGTGGCTTTCAGTGTGACCCCTGCATAGTCCATCTGAGCTGAAGATTTGTCTCGTCTACTCCGGTTCGCCAATCGTTGCCAATGCCCCAGAAATGTCGTAATAATGAGTAATGCACCTTCTGCTTTGTCTACCTGCCACCAAAGCCAGGAGGACCGCCACGGCCAGGGTTGAAGCCTGGTGGTCCACCAAAGCCTGGAGGCCCTCCTGCAAAGCCCGGAGGTCCGCCGGGGGGGAACCCAGCTGCGACAAGTTAGCAAGATGTTTCTTAAGCACTGCACAAGTGATACGTACGTGGTCCGCCGCTTGGTGGGAGGCCACGGCCGCCTGGGAAGCCTGGTGGGCCTCCGAAACCTGGCCCGCCTGGGAAACCTCCTCCAAACCCAGGACCTGGTCCTCCTACGCCGGGTGCAGGTCCAGTCAAGCCAACTGGTAGTCCACGGCCAGCTGGTCGTGCAACACCGGGTCCAGCAGCTAGCGTCGCAGCAGTCGTAGCTCCTCCAGAAGTTGCTCCAAGTCGCGCCGCGGGATCTGCTGGGGGCGGCCCGTCTACTGATACTGAGATGACATGCGCGCCGCGGATGATGGTGAGTCCGATGGCGCGTCTTTCTTCTGTCTCGGTGACTGTCTGCGCTGCGCCTGGTGCCGCTTTACCCCTTCGTCGAGTGCGTCGGAACTCTTCTGTATCGGCGAGAACGAGGTTCATGTGCTGTGAGGTGCTATTTAGCACAGTACAATAAGTGAGTGTTCGCGACACTGACCTTGTCGAAGGCGAGCATCTGCCCGACCATCTGTCTACCATCTAGAAGCGTGACTTTCATGCGGTAGTTGATCTGGTTTCGGTGAGTATGGAGCGGTTTTGAGCGGATTCTGGAGCGCTTACTAGATTTTGCTACATCATCAGAAGTCAGTTAGTTTCTATGCGCGTCTTCTCTCAGGTCAAGGACTCGAGCTGCTAGGCAGAATTACTTACCATCTTTCCCTGCCTATTTGCGGCGCCAGACATGGTGAATGTTGCGCGTCCGAGGACGACTTGAAGCTCAAAGAATGGGTATAGGCACGTGTTAGAGTATAACCCCTCGTTGTCGACTGTGGTGGGGTGTATAGAGCTGTTTGATGTTCCTGGTTGATCAAGAAGCTTTCAGTAGAGCGCCAAGACTTGACGTGGTCAATGCGCACACACTTAGCGAGCCAGTGTCCAAAATCCTCATGCGATCCTCAATTCCAGCGACATCGACAGCCACCGACGACCACTAACACCGCAGTCATCACAATGGTACGCACCAAAATTCGATAACCAGCAGCGATGCCAGTACTAACACGCAATCCAGTCCGACTCCAAGGCCTCCAACCCCATGCGGGAGCTTCGCATCCAGAAGCTCGTCCTCAACATCTCCGTCGGCGAGTCTGGTGATCGTCTCACCCGTGCCGCGAAGGTGCTCGAGCAGCTGTCCGGTCAGACTCCCGTCTACTCCAAGGCCCGCTACACCGTCCGTACCTTCGGTATCAGGAGGAACGAGAAGATCGCTGTCCACGTTACCGTCCGTGGCCCCAAGGCCGAGGAGATCCTCGAGCGTGGCCTCAAGGTCAAGGAGTACGAGCTCCGCAAGCGCAACTTCTCAGAGTCTGGCAACTTCGGCTTCGGTATCAGCGAACACATCGACTTGGGCATCAAGTACGACCCTAGCATCGGGTATGTAGCAGTCTAGGCAGTGAGAGAGAGGCACACGCTGACTAGAACAGTATCTACGGCATGGACTTCTACGTCTGCATGACCCGCCCCGGCGAGCGCGTTGCCAAGCGCAGGCGGTGCCAGAGCAAGATCGGCGCCTCCCACCGCGTCAACCAGAACGAGACCATCAAGTGGTACAAGAACCGATTCGAGGGTATTGTCCGATAAGCGTGTCGATGGATGGGTGAAGAGGGAACGAAGTGAAGATTCTGCACGATAACCAGCATTTTCGGGCTCGGAGGGTTCGGTCCTACGGAGTCCTGGGTGTACTTAACAAAAGAGCAAGCATTGAACTTGCGGCCTATCAATGGAGCTGACCGAGTCTCTAACGAGCCGGTCTTCGATCACATATACAATGGAGGCTTCACTTGGGTGAATGTTCCGTACAACCATTGTGTGATCATCTCTTGCCCGTTGTTGTTCGCTTGTGACGTGTCTGTTTTTACTCGAGTAGAGCTGACTGACAGGCTTCGACATCCCATCTTGACGACTTGACACTACAGTCCGTATGCCCTCGGTGAAGTCTCAGTCTGACGTTGCCTCGGGCATTGACGGTTCTTGGTAAGATTTCAAAAAGTTTCACTACCGTGACATGTTCCTTTCCTGCCGACTTGTTCACAAGTATCTCGGTTGTGTCTCATGACAATATATTGACCCGCACCTCTTGTGCCATAGCATCCACCGTTGATCTTACGCCGTGTCAAAAGTCCACATGTCCAATCACGCTAGAAAGGACTTCAAAGACAGGAGAGTACGATGCACGAGCTGTCCGACAGGCGTCATGGGCAGTTGAGTCATTACGATGCTGAGATTCTGGGACTGATCGATTGAAGCTTCCCGCAGCATGAAGTCTTAGACATTCTCATGAGAGTAACTCAGGAGCCATTATGACGGACACCTAGCAAGCAATCATGTCTATCAATGCCTACGTAGTAGAACTCGAAGGAAATTGAACCGCGGTTTCAGAAGCAATGGTTGAACATGAATCTATTCATTCAAGCCATTGCACTGCAATTAAACACTTTGATTCCGCCAGCTCCAACAATATTTGCTCCGTGATGCCGTCATCACTGTCGAATCTAATCCGATCAAACAGAGCGATGAACTAACCGTGTGCAACACTATCGAAATGAATCTGAACGTGCGTACAGCACTGTAACCCACACCACACCTCTACCCATTCCAAGACCTAACCCATGTACATACGCACGACCAACTCAACACGTCATGCTTGTACCACCTAGAACTAAGACCTTTGGAATCTGAGACCTGTGCCACGCTACGCCGTCTCCTCCCATATCCATTTACTCGCTCCCTTACTTACTTTCCCATCCAGCCACCAGGCCAACTTCCCAGGACCAGGACCAGCGCCAGGGATCCACGCGTTCACGCGCTAATGTGCCCGAGGCTTTCCGAGCCGGGCGGTTACATGCAACTACAGTTTTGCGTTGAGGGCGGCGGCGTTGGGCGGCTGCAACCAGGCCTGTTCTGCGGCCGAGGAGGCTCATGGCAACAGGACAAGGGTAAGGGTGTGTTGGAGACAATAGCGTTTAGGAAAATTGGGGTATCGTTGTATGAGTTATGGGCGAGACGCTGAGGGGGAACTAGGCGTGGTTGTGTTGCACGTTCCGTGATGATGGCGAAGCAGACTGTGTTCTGTGTGGGTGGCAAAGCGAAATCGTGGGTGAAGTTCGCGAGTTGACACTGAGGAAGGCAATGGCAAGACGTTTTTGTAGGTGAAAATCTTTTATGACTTCATACTCTAAGATCCAAGATCCCATACTTCTCAACGACTTCTGTGCATCCCCCTTTCATCAGCAAAGAGAGAGGCGTTCGTTACTCGACGACAAGGTATCTCAAGGAAAACCGGTTCCAACACCACCCCAGAGAGGACAGGGAAATTATCAGCGATAGACTAAGTCCGACGGACAGATAGACAGACAAGACAAAAAGAAAAAGTTGCAGCCAAAGCCGACACACTCATATATCCAAAAAAAAATGTACAACTGCACCCAAGATCGCCAGCCATGCCCAAATTGACCCTGATCCTAGGTTCAAGTAGAAGAGAAAACGATACGATGCGCGCTATGCAGCTTGAGCAATATCACAAATACACGTTAACTAGCTTCTCAATTCCGACCCGTGACCGCTGGCCCAAAATCGAAGCCAGCTGGTTGTTGTTGCGGTGGGTATGAGGGTGATGCTAGTGGTGTGTATGCGCCGGGGATCGGCACACTTGCGTACTGTTGCTCGCCTGGTGCGGCTCCTACGTGATCGTTCCGTCTCTCTTGGAATCCTGAGGATAGTGGAGGTAGTGGTGGGGATACGGTGTTCGTTCGTGACGGGGCGCTCTCGAAGCCATCTTGCTCAATCTTTGGTGTTGCGCCAGTGACCTTGATGGGTGGCGCTTGGAGAGTGAACGGTTGAGGTTGAGCAATCTCGCGAGCGTACGCATACTGGACCTTGTCGCTCTCGCCAGCCTCGGCAGCGGAGTGAGGGTCGACGTACATCGGATGACCTGGAGGTGGTCGCCAGCCGCCGGAGCGAGGAGACATGGGGCCAAATCCGGGAGTGTTGGGTGCGGATTGCGATCGAAGCTGGGCGAGGTAGAGATCCGAGCGAGCCCTGTCACGCTGAGCCATGGACTTCCTGAGCTTCCTCTTGGACCAGAATCGGTAAAAGACGATTCCGTAGATGGTGATGCAGAGAACTTCGACGACGACCTCGATGATGCAGCAGACAAGTGCCCAGTTCTGTAGTATCGTTAGTATCGTTCTTCTCGTTCCTGCGGAAATTGCTTACCTGAAGGCGGCAGACGAGAGCGTAGGAGACGTCATCCTCGAAAAGATGTCTTCGCTTGTTGTCCACGCAAGACCAACCCCACATATCTTTGTTGTTGTTCTGCGCTTTGCTCTGATTGAAAATAGCTGCTCCTACTGCCCACATGATGATGCTGAGGATGAAGAAACCAACGGCGAAGACGGTATAATAGGCAGCCACTTTCTCTGCTCTATGATGGCCGCCTCTGCAATAAGCGATCATAACAACGATCGACATGAACAAGGAGATGCAGGCGATGACAAGTACCAGGATTTGGGGCCAGACTTTGGTGTTTTCAGCCCATGCTGGGAGTCCGTTCCTTTTCGGGAGAGTTTTCGTTGCGTTGAAGATGGCGAATGCTGTTGCGACCATGGAAAGTACGATAAGACTACAGGCAAAGTTGATGCCTCGTAGGAAGATCTTGGCTATCCGTACTCTTACTTTGATTTTCTGCTGGCTGTTAGCAGCTGAAGTACAATGAAAATCTTCACGAAATACATACCAAGTCCTTGACTTGCTCCTTCTCTGTGCTCGCCTCCCGCTTTTCGAGATGTTGCTCTTCCCTAAAGGTTGGGCTCAGGATGGACATTGCGCCCCCTGGTGTCCGGGGAGGCGCACCGGGCGATTTCAGTGCACTCTTGAGGGCTCCACCTGGGGTCCTCGGTGTTGGGGGAGGGAGGTATTTCCTGTCGGTTTCCTCCATCTCGACTGATTGCATGTAGCCGAAGCCTACGTCTGAAACTTGAGCTTGCGGTTTGTAGTGATTTGTGGGGTACTCGAATGGTGATCGTGGGGCGTCCACGGGCGAGTATACTGAGGTGGCTTCTGCGAAGCGTGCTGTGCGTGGGGTCTTGATGTCGAGTGAGTCGTTTGAACTCCGTCTTTCAATCGTGATTCTGGTCAGCTTCTTGTCGTTGGCGGCCATCCTAAGACTATCCAAGGTTCACACAAGGATACTCGAAGCTCTCATGAAGTGGGGACAGCGAAGAGGAGAGGAGATAGAAATGTCTATGGAATGACAACGACGATAATCCAGCGCAGCTTAGACCAGTCGTAGAGGAGTGCGGTTAAAAGAGGTGGAAAGATAAAAGACGCACAACGTATTACAATAAGAGACCTGCTGAAGAGAAGAGAAAGAAGCAGAGGCAATGGGCGAAGCGCTGGGCTTTTGACTCGGGGCGCTTCGAGGGCGGCGAGGTCACGGATTGGATGGAGGGGAGCACGGTTCGTAGCAGGTGGAGAGAGATCGGATGGAAGGCGGGCGGGTACTCACAACGTCTAAATGTATGGCGCCAGAGGAAGCCTGCTTGCACCACTGCAGGTGCCCGTCTGATAGGCTGACGGGGAAGACGAGTTGGAGGCAATGGCGCTCAGAATGAGGAGGGGGGAGTGGTGCCCAGAAATAGACGCCCGGATGAACTCAATAAACGATTTACAAACGATGCGCATCGAGACCGGAACACTGCAGCGCAAAGTGCTTGATTATGAGGAATCTGACAAGGTGCTTATGCTTCCCGTCAGCGTAGCTGTAGAAAGGCTCCCCACGGCCGTGGTATCGTCAGTGGTCAAGGTCGTACGTGTACTCTCTTGCGCCTCCAAGTGCTGAGGGCCCTCTGGGGTATAGGAAAGCAGAAGACGGGATCCATTTTCACACCTCGTGCCCTCGGCAGCGGAGCTGTGCCCAGCGAGAGGGCGCTGGAGAGCCAGGGCATAGGATCGTCGACACCCAATTGCTGGGAGCTGTTTCGCGCCTGCAAAACGGGACATGGGCGTTGTGGGTGATGAGTGGTTGGGGCTGCAGGGACATCGCATAAAACTAAAGTAGAGCTAGCCCAGTCAAGCTCCCGGCAAGCGCCTGCCCAAACCTTAACCACCAATCGACGCGGGAAGGTGCCCTCGAGCCTTGAGGAAGGCGCCGCCCCGCTCCATAGCGGCCCACTATTGCTGATAGACTCAGCGCGACTTCGAGTCCTAGACAGACGACTTGGAATGCTCCTCGAGTTCTGTTGTCTCAGAATCGTTTCCTTGCGCGTCGCCTCCGAAATGACATAAAGCATCCGGATGCCCGCGGTTCATCAGCAGCAGGTATGGATTAATTTGTCAGGCCTTGTCTGTCAGCTTCGTTAATGCGGTACGTGGTGATGGCTTGGAGCTGCATCGCATGTCAGGGCAGAGTGCGCCTATCAAAGGCAGACACCGATCAGCACTATAGTATGCAGAACCAGGCACAACGACTGCTAATTAGCCACGCACGTAAGTCTGGAACCCATCTGATCGGGACAATTATCCTGCATATCTTCGGCTCTCTAGCCGTATCGGGGCAAATATGTTTCGTTTTGTAGCGATCGTCTGGAGCCTATTTTTGGGGCCATTCTTGCATCGTGGGGTAGGACAATGTGAGTGGGTACCATGTGCCATGCTTCCAACGGCGACATGGGGCTCTCTGCGCTGGCACCCTTCCTCAGACCTTCTGTGAACGTCCACGTAGATTCTGGTCGGTGTGATCCTGCGTGAATATTTGCAAGGAGTCATGAGGCGGCGAAGAAAATGCATCCCCGGACGCCCTCTTCAACCCCAACGCACGAGGGCCGTCCCTTCCGCGGGATGGATGCTGCCGATGGTGTTGAGAGTAAGCGGAACGAAGAGTACAGCCCACCTTGGCCTCTCCAGAGTGAGACACGAAGAGACGTACCGTGATGAGTTCTCGAGAGTACAAGATGGGGGCTAGCAGCTGCAGTGACTGCAATGCACAGAGCCCAACATAGTCGCGACGTTCGCTTGTTCGTGCATTCACTATTCAGATACAGATACGTTCGCCACATCGATATCTTCAGCGCAGTCTGTACAACACTACTTCATCATCGAACTAATTTTATCACATTGTGCTTTCCTTGCTCGTTCCAACAACCGCAAAATACCTACACCTGGACCAGCCGTTCACTCCGCACCTTGCGTGCGGATCTGCCGGGACGGCCATGCAGCCTGTTTCGAAACATTTTAACCCTCTTTTAGCCTCGCTTCCCCCGCGTTGGGCTCTTTTTGCTTCCCGATATCTCCTACCTTGTCTTTTTTATATTGTTCTGCAGGAGACCGTCGCGTTGTTGCCATGTTCATCTTCGTTAGGGCTGAGCGGAACGTTTCTCCCAGCCTCAGCAATCTGCCTTGTCCAGGAACGGCGATATTAATAGCCATAGATGATGTATGTTGCATGGGTACTTATATTGAAGACGGAGTGACGATGACGGAGAAGGAGAGTAACACGCCATGAGAGATTCAAAGTGAAGAGATAAGCAATTACTGAATAAGAATAGACAGATCGTAAGAGCTAACATAGGAAATCAATGCCAAACTTGGCCGAAAATAGGGACTGAAAGAAATGAAAATACGCTCTGAAAATAGAGACTGAAAGAGAAGGAAAGAACCTACAGTCGTGTGTCCCTCCAAACAGCCGACTAGCAGGGACTGGAGAAGAGGGTAGCCTGGAAAGCAACCTGCAGTGCCCCATGAGCACCTGTAAAGCCTACCGAAGCATCCAAAAGCTTACCACCGGCCTCAATACTCACCAAGCACATCATAATAAGGCCGATAGAACCTCGTATCCCTCCTCCCATCGTCAGCCCCCTGTCTCCCAGCAAACAGCGGCCCAGGCACCAGATCACTGTCATCCGCTCTCTGAAACTGCGTCGAAGGCCCTGGCTCTCTCACCTGCACAGCTTCAAAGCTATCAGAAAGCCCCTGGCACGCAAAACTCGTATCAGAGTCCTTCCTCTTCTTACCTTTAGTAGCCGTCGACAGCGTATCAAACATCTCGCGCCAGTGCGTGGGATGTGTGCCGTGTGGGGCTTTTTGCTTACCTTTTTGCTGCTGTGGTAGGTTCAGTGGGAGAGGTCTTTTCACCTGCTTCTTGTTCTTTGCTTGAGAAGCTTTATTAAAAGAAATGCCGTTGCGGGTTGAGGGTGAAGACATGGCAGCTGCGTGGCCGCCAACACCGCCGCACTCAGTCGCTACATTAGCTGTGCGGCCGTCATTGAAGGCAGTCAGAGGTCGTGTATGGGAGATATTGGCTTTCAGTGCTGCGTGTGCTTTGGTGGTTTGCTTGTCAGCTAATGCCTTCCACCAGGGGGCAGAGTGAGTATCTTTTGATACGTGTTGGTCGCGTTCAGGACGCTGAGTTTCTCCACGCCTCTGTGTTGGATGTTGCATACTAGCAGCAGCGATACCGACACTGAATGCACTCTCCAGGTCCATCGGATGACGGGATTTGGGCGCAGGCTGCAATCTCGGTACTGGAGGAAGGGGCTTGTTTACATCGACAAGTTGATGAATGCTCTCGTCGATAGATAGGGGTACCTCGCATGACGAACGTGAGAACTCTCCTTCGCTCAGGCCAGAGTCTTGTCGTTGGAACGGACTCTTAGGCAATGGTTTTGTTCTTTCAAACGTTGTATGACTATGACTTGGCAAAGGCCGCAGTGCTGAACGTGCTGAATGTGCTTCGGTAGGGTGTTGCGGAGCCGTTTGAGGCCTTTCGTCTGCCTGTGCCGTTGGAATGTACTGTCTAGCTCCAGTGTGATTTTGCTTCTCTTTGCGGAACTGCTTGTAACCTCTCCAGAGCTTTTGCCCTTCGCCCTTTGGCCCTACTTGATAGATGTCTTTGGCTGTACGATATAGATCTGTGAGACTTGTAAATGCTTGACCTTCGTCTGCCCTGTTCTCACCTGAAGTAGCCGCGGGCGGATTAGAGCTTTTGTTAAGGCCATGTTTCCACCAAGATTGCTTGGACTTGGGTTCAGGCTTCTTGATTGTAGATGGGTAATAGGGGAATACGGTAATATCGGAGCTCTTCCTGCGTTCCCCTGAATGCGAAAAGTCAATGGGACCAATAGCAGAGATAGGACTATCGCGACGAAAGGCGCGATCAGAGAACGTAGGAGAGACTGGAGGAGGTGAAGTCTGTAATCGGGGTAGTGTTGGAAAATGTGAGCGAGCCTTTGGTGAGATCTCGTCTGAAGATGATGCCATCAAGGGGGTATGACTGACATGCTGGAACTGTTGCGGCATATATTGAGCAATCTTGCCCGGGCCAGCTTGTTGCCGAGTATGGTGATGTCCGCTGTTATCAGATACCCATCTGCTGTCTCTAGTGTTGCGTCTCATGCGGTCTTCATTCTTTGTGAACGGGTTAACAACTGCTCGTGAATTAGCCATGGCCGTGAAGTTTAACTACGTTGACTTGATGTTAGTAGTTCTGTATAGTTGCCTAAAGTTGTTTCGAACCTTGCTTTCTCAAAATGATTCGTGGGGTTTGGTTGGAAGTGATGTATGAAAGATAGAGTGCTGCTTCTAGAGTATGGAAATTATGAAATTCCCGACTTGGGAAATGTTGGGGAGGATGTTGTTATACGTTAATTTCCAGCCAGACATTGTGTGAGATGGGAACAAAGGACAAAAACCAGAACACTTCTTGGAAGGCGAAGTTGCCATCTTCGAGAACAAAAAACAAGTAATCTACTACCTCCTGGATCATTCAAACGAGATCGAACAATGTCACAAAGGTAAACGAAAGGCGTTGACAAGGCGCAGTCAACAACGTTCATAAAGAACAAGACGAGCGTGGGCAAAGGTGTGACTGAAAGACAGCGCTATTCATTCATTGTGAAGAGATCGTTGTAAGTTCTCCCGTGCAGCTTGAACCAACTTGGAACCTTGCGGGAGGTGTTCGAGGGCCTTGAGCAAGATTGATGAGAGATAGGAGTAGGTGGCATGCTTAATCTCGCCTTCGCGGTACTTACGACTAATGACCTTGTTCATTAGCCTTACCAGCTCAACCACATCGGGAGGGTGAGGGTCAATAGCAAGAACTGATGCAGCAATCGGCCGTCGGAGGATATCGGTAGTATCGACAGACTTCGAGGCAGTAGCTGAATCTTCTCCAGATCCGTACAACATATATGTGCTCTCTATGCCGAACTTGAGGACGTTGATCGATTCATGTTCAGCCTCTTGTTTTGCGGCGGTGACTCCTGGCAACAGATCAGACCGTCCAGCAGCCTCGATTGCATCGACCAGGACCAGAATTCCAAGGTGATATCGAGAGTTAACTTTATAACAGGTCAGTCGGCTTGCTTGGTCAAGGAAGTGGAGCCTCTTCTCGCAGTCGTTGAGAAGAGGGCGGATCGATGTCTGAAAGAAGTCAATCGCGTCAAGAAGTGCTTTCCAGGCGAAGAGAAGACTCTCCTCATCCTCGCCTTCTCTAAGTGCTTGCTTCAATGACGCGATATTTTTCCATATATATAACGTGCTTGTAGTTGCTGCGGAGTTGATTCGACAAACAAGTTCATCAGAGACCTCGATGCCGGTTGTGCGCAAGTGCTCTGTTGCAGGGTGAAATGACCCTACGAGGAATGACCTGGCGAGACGCCACGCGGGCTCCGAGCATCCGCCCTTCAACCCAGAGGTCAGAGACGTTCTACTACTCGATGTTAAAGAGCTCAGTGTATCACACATCACCGCCGCCCAATAAGCTCTGCTTTCAAGGTCCAGATATGCTTGTGTGGGAATGGTACTTTGGGCAGAGCTCTCTGATACGCCTGTCCAAGTTGGTACCTTTACCCCATTCGATTGACGACTTTCTAGCCGCTCTCGTAATTGTTGAACTTGTAATAAAGCAGTTTGGAGACAAACCGATCTGCTGATGCCGTCAAGCTCCTCGTGCTCAGGGATCCCCACGGGAGTGGGGGTTTGGTTGAATAAGTACAAAGTCAGGACAGACCGGTAACATGGGCGGTTGATCACCTTGAGCATGTCTCTCCTAGCAGCGCGCCAGCTATCCTTAATGAAATTTTGAGCCTGTCTCGTTGCGACAGGGTCTCTTTGCGTTACTTGCGGAAGCCATTGGGATGCGAAGGATCGGATTGCGCACCGTAATGACTGGTTGATGGAGTCATTTCTTTGCTGCCTTCGTTCCGCTGCCTCGGAGGCATAATCATGATTTTGGAGGTCTAATTCCTGGTCTGTATACGAATCAAGCGCTGTGAAAAGCTGTACGGCGGGAATGTACATATCACTAGTCGGGTTGTTTCTGATATTGTTAGATATTCCCGCCCGCTTCGAGTCAACATGCGTCGAACGTACACAAGGGGACAGCCATATCTGCCAACTGAGAGACCGAAAATAGTCTCGAAACCTTGACGGAAAATCTGATCGGACCATTGCGTCAGCAGAATGTCTGCCGATCCCACTTCCAAGTCGAGCGGTTCAGTAGGTCGTAGTTCTGGGACAGAGATGTGTGGCTGGCCCAGTTTGCTTCCACCAACGAGCACTGTTTGGTTAGGCAATTGATAGGGAATAAAGGGATCTATCCGAGTCTTGGGTGATTGAGAACTCGAGTTTGGTCGTGTATTTGAAGTATTGTTCTTCACACTTTTGACCCACTGGATTATGTGAGTTGTGTCATTGACAGTTTGTGCGAAACATTACGA
This sequence comes from Parafenestella ontariensis, assembly GCA_021596325.1. Lineage (NCBI taxonomy): Eukaryota > Fungi > Ascomycota > Dothideomycetes > Pleosporales > Cucurbitariaceae > Parafenestella > Parafenestella ontariensis. The sequence continues at coordinate 556,936 of JAKGDA010000001.1, read as the reverse complement.
ACGCTTACCTCAAAAGTACATGGTCGCTTTCTTATAGAACACCTCGAACAAGACCCGCGCCATCTCACTTGGCCAGGTTGGTGACCAATCTTAGAGGCGTCGCAAGCAACACGTGAATGACGACAAGCGTCGCAACTAGAGAATTGTGTCCGTCTTTGAGTCGATCTGTTGGACATCGCCGGACTCTTATCCGTCCCATATGGTATCAAGGTATCCAACAAAATGTTTCATTGAAGACGAGAAGAGAATTTCGTAAGAAACTGTCGGAGCCGTCCATAACCGAATCCGGCGATAGTTTTCCCACGCTAAACCATCGAGTCCTTAGTGCAAGAAGGCCTGGATTGGTAAGCAGCCCGTAGAAGACATTACAGCACTCTGAGGATTCAGTTTATGGGTTACAAACTACATTTCCTTTTGCTCATCCAATACCTAGGTGTTCTTCTATACATTTCGTTATGTCGACTACAAGAACGTCTCCACCAACGCTCTCACCTCGTTTTCACCCAACTCCTTCACACCCAGCAACTCGTTATCTAGATGACTCGAGTAGTCACACCCATAGTCTGGGTGAAGGCAACCACAGATAGAAAATCCAAGCATTGCAGCATCAATATCGCCTTCGGTACCTTTGACCAATTGCTCCAAACTTTCCCGTCTGAGTGTCTCCGTATCCTTATCGACGGTGTTCCATTCCTTTCCGTCTTTCTCCCTTGCGTACTGAATCAGTCTATTCTGCGTGACCACCGCAGATTGAATGTAGACGACACGGTTCGCAGTCTCCGCCTGGTGCTCAATGACGCCCAGAACCGCCTTCCCAATATCGGCCAGATTCGTTGCGCTAAACGCCACATTGCCGCCATTGTATAGAGTCGCGGTATGGTGGGCTAGGTCCACGATAATACCCATCTCGAGGCCCCAGTCTAGAAATAGCCCGTTGGCGATCGAAGTATATGTGAAGCCTGGGTTGGTGTCGGATTTCCCCAGCAGGTAGGCCTGCGTTGCGACTTTCGGCACACAAACGGGTAGTTGTACGCATAGAGGGTTTCGAGAGTCCATTCCAAATTCAGCTGGGATGAATCGTTTCACGCCTGCGGCGACAGAAGCGTCAATAAGAGGATTCTGACTGCCTATTGCTAGCGTGGCAACGCAGGAGACGACGACTTCGACACCCAGTAATGCAGGTGTCAGCGATGCAACGGAGCTGAAGTCGACTTCCTTGATGGTGAGATTCGGGTGTTTCTTCAGCTTGGACGAGTTTCCGCCGGTGCGAGAGAGCACTGTCACGTAGAAGTCTGCATCGAGGAGAGCTTCAAGTATAGGCATGCCAAGGTTGCCTGTGGCACCGGCAAGCGCTATCTGAGTTGAAGGCATCTTAAGCTTGATATTCGGTCAAATTCAGATCTTTTCGATAGAAGGAAGTTTTCAAGCGTATCTATAAGGCCGTTGGTCAGCTTATCTTGAGACTGGGCTTCACGAAGACAACATTACCTCGTTAAGCCTGAGTCTGAGAACGAGTTTGCCAGAAAGGTGAAGGAAGAGAAGCCAGGCGGCATTTCTAGTGCCCTTTATACTGTTCAAGAAACAACAGGTCAAAGAGTTAGAGTACATAATTTGTGAATATGCTTTCCTGCTTTCGGTTAAGCGTGGAACGGCTCCGAGAGTCGGTTCCGTCGACTAGCGTACAACGGCTCCGATGGTTAAATCGGGTTCGCGTGCTTGTTATTAATCCACTGGAACCGGTGGACGGAGCCTTGCGGAGCATATAGTTTTGAGCATAATGTGTAGGGAACTGTATTTACAAAGCCAACAATCACCAAAGAGGATAAATGGCGCCACTTCGGAAGTTGAAGAAGTGGATTACGCCATGGGAAAGTATTGATCATCGACTGCATGTCATTTCATTTTGTGTACAGATATTGTTCGCTCTTAATCATCATCAGTCATTGCAATTTCCCTTTGCTCTCTCTTCCTCAAGCCTTCTCGCCGAGTATTGTTAATGACAGCTTACAAGTTGACGGCGGTCCTGAAGTTCTGGCCGGCGTAGATGGCGTTGTCGCCTGTACAAGAGTCAGCAAGAGATTTGAGAATTTGATGGGATGAACTTACCGAGCTCTTCCTCGATGCGGAGGATCTGGTTAAGCTTGGCGAGGCGCTCAGATCGAGCTGGCGCACCAGTCTTGATCTGTCCAGCTCGCAGACCAACGACAATATCGGCAATGGTTACATCCTCGGTCTCACCAGAACGATGAGAGACCATGACACCCCAGCCGGCACCGAATGCGTCCTTGGCAGCCTGGATGGCCTCAGTGATGGTGCCGATCTGGTTGACCTTGAGGAGCAGGGCGTTGCAAGACTTCAGCTCGATAGCCTTCTTGATGAACTCGGGGTTGGTAACAGTCAAGTCGTCACCAACGATTTGGAAATCAGAGGTCTTGAAGAAGTACGACCAAGCCTCCCAGTCATCCTCGGCGAACGGATCCTCGATGCTGACGATGGGGTACTTCTGAGCCAGAGATTTGTACAGCTCAGCGAGCTGCTCATAGGTGAGCCACTTGCTCTTGTCGCTGTCGGGGTTCTTGAAGTCAAGGTCGTACTTCTTCTCCTCGGTCTTGTAGAACTCGCTGGATGCGACGTCCATAGCGATCTTGATCTTGCCAGTGTAGCCAGCCTCCTCGATAGCCTTGGTGATGAGGTCAAGGGCCTCCTCTGGGGTTTGAATATCTGGGGCGACACCACCCTCGTCACCAACATTTCCAGCGGACTGTCCATAGGTCTTCTTGGCAAGGCTCTTGAGCTTCTGATAGACTTCGGAACCCTGACGCATGGCCTCGGAGAAAGTCGGAGCCTCACTGGCAACCGTTAGTCGGACCTCGGAACAAGGAGCGTAAAGGACCACTTACGAGGGAACGATCATGAACTCCTGGAAAGCAAGACGGCCACCGGCGTGCGAGCCACCGTTGAGAACGTTCTGGACTGGACGGTTCGTCAGAACTAGGCAGAATCGGACACGAATGTGAAGTACTTACAGGGTACGGGGAGAACGTAGGGCTTCTTGGTGCCAGCCAAGTCAGAGATGTGTGCGTAGAGAGGCACACCCTTCTCGGCGGCCGCGGCCTTTGCAATAGCCATGGAGACACCGAGGATGGCGTTGGCACCCAAGTTCGTCTTATTCTTTGTACCATCGAGCTTGTTCAGGAAGGCATCTACGGCAGATTGGTCCTTGACATCAAGCTTCTCCTTGATGAGAGCTGGCGCGATGGTGTCGTTCACGTTGGCGACGGCCTTGGTGACACCCTTACCACCCCACTTGGACTTGTCTCCATCGCGGAGTTCGCAGGCTTCGTGGGAGCCAGTGGAGGCGCCGGAGGGAACGATGGCGCGGTGCAGGCCGGTCTCGGTGACGATGTCGACCTCAACGGTCGGGTTGCCCTTTGAACTGTGAGCTTCGAGCTGATGATGAATAGCGCAGTGATAGACATACACGAGAGTCGTAGACAGAGCGGGCGTGGATCTTGGAGATAGTCATGGTGTTATTGTTGCTGTAGAGCAGGCTCGATTAGCTAGAGGTTCACTGAGAGAGTTCAATTGCGGAATTGGGGGGCCGTGAGTGGGGAAGGAAGCATATATAGGCGTGGGTCTGTCCTATGATGCAACTAAGGTGAAAACAGATGCGAGGCCGCAAAAAGCAGAAACACTCAATGATTGCGCCCAAGCATTGACTGGTAGAACACGGCAGGCCCTTAACGGCGTCGGATGCGCGGGATGGGAAAGTCGGCCGCGGATGGAGACACTGAAGAAGATTCTGACTTACTGGATGGATGCGGAAGTGAAGTGTTGTTTTTATTTTGGGTGGGGTGAAGCTTTAATAGTTGAGGAGGGGCAATCGTCCCTTTTCCTCAGCAGGTCCTCAGCCCCGCCATGCCGTCACTCATTGGCCGCGGCCGTGTCTCTCGTAAAAGCTCGCATTAAGAGTATCACAAAAGCATCTCCGTGGGAGTCTGGGCGTGAACTCACCCATTTCAGGTGTTGAGTCGCAGCCAAAAAGAGGCAATCGAGCATCTGCTTCTGGAACTTTAGTTCTCCGTTCTCGGGAGATCGACGTCGCGAATTCTTTTTGTCTTCTTTCTTCGTCTAGCTACGAAAACTGATCTCTCGAAGAAGAAATGATGGATCCAGGCTCGTATTACACGTATCCAAGCTTTCTCCAGCTAGTCTGCGAAGTCTGATTGAGCAGGCTAAAGCAGACTGAGGCTACCTGGATGGGTTTGAAGAGCATAGGGCTGACTGGAAGCAAGGCCGAGGGCCTTCGGCGTAGAAGAAACCGAATTTCATTGCAGACGGGAATCACATAGTGACATAAAGCTGTGACATGTGCAGCCAGGTGTGCAAAATGCCTTCATAGTGAGGATCGACCGAAATAACCCAGGACAGTTAAACGACGCAAATATGCCAAGACCACCTGGAAGCTTGGACGCCGCGTCGCTCGCAGCTGCCTCCGCGTCCAGCTTCCGCTACGTTCGACAACTACTGCCAAAACAACTCCTTTGCCTTGGGTGACCTGTGGATATTTCGAGCGTATCCATAAGTTGCGTAATCTGCTCCCACCTTTGGGCTATCTAAATATCCCAACTTCCAATCGACTGAATACCATCACATACACATACACGACTTAGCCTCGTCACGATGTAGGAGCTCTTTCTGATCGAGTTACGCTTTCTTCTCTGACTGCTACTTAGGGAGGTCTTACTGGGAATCACGGGCAAGGACTTCACCCTCATCGCCGCTTCGAAAGCCGCCATGCGAGGCGCCACCATCCTGAAAGCTTCCGACGACAAGACCCGGGTACTGAATACACATACCTTGATGGCTTTCTCTGGCGAAGCTGGTGATACTGGTATGGCAGACTACGGCACTTTGCCTGTCTCTGGGGATGGAAGTAGCTGACAGTATCCTCAGTGCAATTCGCCGAATATATCCAAGCAAACGTTCAGCTGTACTCGATGCGAAACAATATGGAACTGTCGCCTGCCGCCACCGCCAACTTCGTTCGAGGAGAACTAGCACGAGCGCTGCGTTCACGGAAACCGTATACGGTAAATTTGCTACTAGGAGGTTATGACACCATTGCAGACAAGCCAACACTGTACTGGATCGATTACCTTGCGAGTCAGGCAGCGCTTCCTTATGCGGCACATGGATACGCTCAGTATGTCACCCTGTTTGCACTTCTACAGCAGCCCCCGCGACCTCCACTATTGCTGTACTATGATTGGGCTACGCTAACCGTACAACCTCTAGGTACTACTGCCTCTCACTGCTAGACAAGCACCACCACCCCGACATAGACTACGAGCAGGGCATGAAGATCTTGCGGATGTGCACCGAGGAGCTCAAGCGACGTCTGCCGATCGACTTCAAGGGTGTTCTTGTCAAGGTCATAACGAAGGATGGTGTCAGCGACGTCGAGTATGAGGACGACGTGAAGGTAGCGGTCCCATAAGAGGACGAAGGATCGGTGGAACACATCGGAGTTTGGTAGCTCGAACGACAAGTGTATCATATCGTCTACGAGCAGGCATAATGAATGCCCTCACAGCGGGGATCAAAACCTACAGTCATGGAGGCACGATAGATACGCCATGATATAATGACAACCATCAGCAAACAAGAGCTGTCAATGTCCGAATAAAGTCCATGCTTTGACAACCTCACGGGACAGTGAAACTCGTGTTGGATTAGATTTGACGTCGACAAAGTTACTACATCACTGTAACATAGCTCCTAACTCCTTGTAAAGAAGTCCCTAGCAAAAGCTACCTCTTGCATCCTCCATGCAGAACATGAGGCAGAGTGCTGTCGCGGAAATCATGAGCACGTCCATCTGAGCCGCGAGCCCTGCTTAAGTAAGCGCGTCCGTGCGTCCGACGCCCACGAATAAAACCTTGCGATCCCTCACCCTCCTCTTTTCTTCTTTGATCAAAAAAACACGGCCTTTGCCACGACCTTTTGCTTCACTATTGCTTTTGGTTGCCAGCCACTACGGTGGCGTAAGGCCGGAGAGTAAACCCTCCTGTAGGAAGCTGTCGTCTCGTTGGGTCGTCTTAATTGATGGCGATGGGGCGCCGGTGTCGATTTATTGGGAGAACATATCAAGCATTATCACGAGCATCTCTGCATCTAGGAGAAAGTCGTGCGACATTGAATGCACCGGGGACAGCGTGCAGTGCGTCAATCAGGATATTTTCTGGACGTGAAGCTGATGAGAATAAAGTTTGATGCGATGTATCTCTACAAATGGATGAGATCGCCGCCGCCCGCAGAAGAAACTTTTACCATTGCTTCCCACACTCATCCGCAGTGCGTGCCTCATCGGACTTACCGCGACTGTACCGCTCCTTAGTTCTTGTAACCATTCGGGTAACCATTCGCCATGACTTCCTGCAGGCCGTTAGGCAAGCCATTCGCCTGACCATGTGCCTTGCCATTGACGTGGCCATTGCTCATGCCATTCATGACCTTCTTCGATTCATGCATAGCCTCCTCAACAGGCTTGTCGTTGATCGTGTAACCAGTATCACTAGAGTCGACAAAAGCGTCAATGCCCGCACCCTCTCGTGGATACTCCTTCATAAGCTCCTTGTGTCGTCGCAAAGCAGCGTTCATCTCCTCGGCTGAAACATCGTTCAGGAAGACACATGTTCCGATGGGGTTCGGGACGGCAGCACGCAGCAGACCGTCTCGGGTCTTCAAGATAGCCTTGGTGGCCTTGTCAAGCATGTCCTCATCGAATAGCTCGTGGTCCATAGACAGACCAGCCCTGGAGAACAGATTCAATAGTCGGCGATGCTCCTCGTCACTGAGAAGCTTGCGCTGGTTGGCCAAAGTCGCGGAGTAGGCCATGTCGATGGAGATGGCATGACCGTGACGCAGAGGAATGGTCGGCGAGAGCTATAATGCTATTAGAAAGGTAAGATTTACTGTTCAAAACAATCTTACCTCGTGAAGAGGGCTCCAGGTGTGGCCGTAAGCAATGACACGATCCAGACCGATCTCATGAAGGTTAGGCGTCTCGAGCTTGAGCATCTCGTGGATACCAGCGCGGTTTATTTCATCCGCTGCCTTCAGGACCTCCTCGTCATTGCCCTCACGACCGAAGCGTGACGTGATCAGCTTCTCGCAGTATTTGTCCAGCAAATCAAATGTTGGCTTATGAGCACAGGTCGAGATCTTGATCAACTCTGCAAAGCCATTTCGGACCTGACCTTCAGGTAGGGTCTTCAAGAACGAGAAGTCCAAGAAGGTGTGCATTGGAGCGTGGTACGCTCCGAGTCGGTTCTTGTAGTTGCCGTAGTTGACGGCAACCTTAATGCTGACACTAGCATCGATAAGACCAATCACTGTAGTAGGGATGCGGATGAAATTGGTATTTCTTCGATAGGCCGCACAAGCAAATCTGAGATCACGAGTTAATTCTGTCCTCGAAGGGAAACCAGGCCAGAGTGCCTTAGAGTTAACTTTTACCCAGCAACGTCAGTCACTAAACCTCCACCCTGCAAGATGTTAGTATTATACAGCAAATCGATTGCAACGTCGACATACCACTACAAGAACGGGCTCCTTTCGGATGATGCCGAAATCAGTCATGGAATCCACAATGCTGAGGAGGGTCTCCATCGACTTGGCCTTCTCGCCAATCATGGTCTTGTGGATTGTCAATGGCAGGCCATGATGATCAAAGTACTTCTGCATCTCGTCTCCGTAGATGTTGTAGATGTTCAAGTCCATGACAGCAAGGCAACGGCCCCAGCGCTCATAGCAGCTGGCGAGCTGGGGGTTGGCAGTGTTGAAGATCCCATCAAGGAACGTGAAGTCGTACTCGATCTTCTCGTAACCTTCGACGTGGAAGCCATTCTTGGTCTCTTGGACGGTAGCGTTGAGGTCTGACATGGTGAAAAAGTTCGAAGAGTAAACTGAGATACGTTGAGTGTCTACAGACCAAGGTACGGGGTTCTATGTACTATATAAAGAGCCCTCAGACTGATGTCGTTTTTGACTAACAGCGTACTCCTCGCTACACGGTTCTATTCAATTGGCTCCTAGACGCCGCCAACACTCCAGAGGAAACGTCAACCATACGCATTACTTTCGTTTATGACACTCCGGCGAGGATCCCCTGTTGTGGGCTCTTGGTACAACTTTGCTTATGGGAAACTAGACTTGTACTGGACAACCATGATGAAATGACTTTTAACTAAAGATCTTCCAACGGGAAAAGCCGGTGCCGGCACATGGAAGATGCAATTCTTCATGCAAACATGGGCTTCTTCATGTCTGGGCGAAGCATACCAGTCGTAATGGCAGTTGGTCTGGGACAGAATAGGCGTAGCACAAACAACTAACCTGTTTAGTGCCAACAACGGAGTGCCTCCCGGTGTGGAGATGAATCTCGATTGCCATTATTGCGGGGCAGGCATCAGAATCACCTCATCACCACCTCAAAAGTCCCATTGTGGAAGACAGACACCCTTTAGCGAAGGTTTATCCTGATTACAGCTTCGGCAAGCGTTCCCGGCGAGTCGTGGATGTGTATCCTCATGTAGGGCTGATTCGTAGCTTAGCTTACATGCGGCACTTTACGACCCCTCTACGACCCCTCATCCTCCAGGGACAGGTTCAAAGAAAAGTGACATTCTACGAGATCTCAACTTTTTTAGTTCCCGCCTCGGGTAGATAGAGTTGTACGATCGTGGATCGTTGAGGGATATTGCCTCAGACGGGTAAGCGCATGCAATCATGCACCTTTTTAGCTAGCAAAGTCGACAGGGCTCTAGAATCGTTGACGACAGGTACATACGACTCAACGTCAACACTCAGCGAAAGCAGACATGCACCAATGAATCGCCCCACATGAGCCTCGCGTGTACACATGCTACCGCGACAAGTTTGCCGAACCTGGTCACAAAGACATTGACGCACGCCACGATCTTTGGGCATGGGAACGGCCTGTTTCAACTGCATAGACATCCCACGTGTATTGATGAATTTGTGCGAGAAACGACACATAGCGGTAGCAATTGCTAATAGAATTCATAAAGACTGACGCCTACATTGACCCTACTGAGCAACCCCCCGCGGTTCTGAACCAAACATTGTCGCTTGATCTAGTACGGCTCGTTATATGTTCCTGGACCATCTTCGTCATCATTATTAGTAACCCCGCACTAAGAAACACGCGTTGAGGGGCATTCTGGATAGCTCGGACGCGTCGAGCTTACGGCTGTCACCACAATTTCAGTAATCTATTGAACAGCGATAACAATGGGTAGCTTCGATCAGAGCAAAGCATACGCAGCTCAGGAGGAAGAGGGTGCTTTTTTTGACGACGGAAGAGAGATTGAGCTTCTTCACTTTGTTTACTCTCACCCGAACATCGAGAAGATACGAGGCTCACCTGAGAATGTTCTCGCTGCAATTGACGAGTATGGGCGGACGAAGAAGTATCTGATGAATGTAGGAGAGGACAAGGGTCGAATTGTTACAGATTTGATCGCAGAGGTCAAGCCAAAGACAATGGTATGAAGCCTCTCAGGAGGTTGCTCACGTCTAATCACTCCGTCAGGTCGAACTCGGCGGCTACGTAGGCTACTCCTGCATCCTCTTCGGCGACGCAGTACGCAAAGCAGGCGGCGAGCGATACTTCAGCTTAGAACGTGATCCCGCATTCGCCGCCGTGATCATGTCCCTAGTCGAACTCGCAGGCCTTTCAGACCTCGTCAAAGTAGTAGTAGGCTCAAGCGACGAGAGCATCGCACGACTAGCTTCATCAGGCCAGCTTAAACATATCGACCTAATGTTCCTGGATCACTACAAGCCCGCTTACACGACTGATCTGAAGCTTTGTGAAGAGCTCGGCCTAGTAACTAAGGGCTCCGTGCTGGCGGCGGATAATGTTATCAAGCCTGGCAATCCGCCGTATCTCAAGTACGTGAGGTCCAGCGTCGAGGAGAAAGTGAAGGAAGCGGGCGAGGGCGGCGAGACCAACCTCAATGGCATCGCTGAGACGAACGTCAAGATGTACGAGAAGAGGTACGGGAAAGCCAAGTTCAGCGAGAGCAAGGGCAACCCGAAATTGAAGTATGAGAGCAAGCTGGTGAACAGTTACGAGCCAACAGGCGTACCTGTAAGTTTACTCATCGATAGCTTCCCATGGTGCTTGTGGGAACAAATTCTAACAAGATCACAGGACGGTGTCGAAATTACAAGATGCGTTGGATAGGTACCCTACTGTAAAGATCGCACAATCGAGCGCAATGCTTCAGATACTTGACGGAGTCAGCGTTAATTAGCCTCACAGCATCTACGTACGTGTCTAGCTTTCAAGATAGAAAAGCGTGCACATGTGGTGAATTTCACCCAATGGCTATATCCAATTGCAATAGTAGATATGACTTGACCTTTCCCTTAAACCGAAACCTTCTCAAGCGGTGTTGATAGTTGCACGTTGGACGTCATTCGCCATCGTGAAGCTGTACCCCTCAAGCAACCACGAATGGGAGACATCTTGCACCCCTACCACTCAGGTACAGGGCACCACTCAACACCCTGCGCCGATCATAGAACAAACGATTTCCAATATCTCAACATCTCAAAAAAAAAATACTCGAGCAGGAAATCCCGCTTCTCGCCTACCAAAAAGATCCTGCACGACGCTTGTGCAAGTCTCAAAGTAACAATGACGTATAGACTAAAAAACCTACTCGCGCTCCGCAGTCGACGTCAAACATGCAGGTCTTGAACCTTTTGCTAGCACACATCATCGCGCGTGATGATGGAACCGCACACCGTCTTAGCCGCTTAACTAGCTTCGTTGCTTGTGGCTAGCCAGATGCCATCATTCGAGACCTTTGTTCCTCTCGACGAAGTGCGCTTGAGGCAGGCTAGATCCGGATCAACAACGACGTCGCGCGGGGAAGAGACGATGTTGTCAAAGTCACGTTCCGCTTCTTCGACGACGACGGCCGCCAATATGGGGGACAGGGACAGAAGGAACAACGGGCGTGTACCGTTCTACTATCGGCACGTGTGGAAGAATGTCTTACTGTTGTTTCTGAGCGTGGTGTGCACGCCCATTTCGCTCGCAATCGTCTTCATTGGCCTTGCGGTGTCGAAACTTCACGGCCAGCGCACCGCGACGTTTTCAAAAGAGGACAAGAATCATGGAGCGGCAATCATGCAGCGGAGAACAATTCTCGTCACTGGAGTGTCTATGACCAAGGGTCTGGCGATTGCGCGCAATCTGTCGCAACATACGCCCCATCGCATCATCGGCGCAGACATCTCTGCGTTATCTCCAGGGCGCTTCTCCTCTGCGCTCGCCAGATACTACCGCCTAGATGCGCCCAGCGGCGACGATGCAGAGCCATACATCGACTCGATCCTCTCCGTGCTGCGAACCGAGGGCGTCGACCTCTGGATATCCTGCTCGAGCGTCGTCGCCGCCGTAGAAGACGGACAAGTCGTGCGGCTAGCAGAAAAGCAAGCGCAAGCCCAGGGGCGAACGTTCTCCGCCGTCCAATTCCGCGACGACGTGGTGGAAAAGTTCCACGAAAAGGACAAATTCATCGAATACATCGATTCCCTTGACCTCACGACCCCGGAGTCCTACCGCTGTACGTCCCCTCACGAAGCACTCGACGTCCTGATGCGCGAACTCCACAGCCGGTCCCCGCGCTCTCGTCGTCGCGGAAAGGCGGGAAACAGGAGTCCCAGTCCGGAGAAAAAGTTCATTATGAAACCCATTGGCGTGGACGACAAGGCGCGCGGTAATATGATGACGCTCCTCCCGTTCTCGACGGTAGACGCGACGACGAGTTACGTTCGCAGTCTCAACATTAGTAGCGCCAACCCTTTCCAGCTCCAACAGTTCATCAAGGGGAAAGAATACTGCACGCACGCCCTCGTTATCCGCGGAAAAGTCAAAGCATTCACTAGTTGTCCGAGCTCAGAGCTGCTGATGCACTACGAACCGCTACCAGCATATTCAAGTCTCAGTCAAGAGATGTTGAGGTTCACAGAGCGTGTGTGCGAAGATGGGGGGGAGTCGTTTAGCGGACATTTGAGTTTTGACTTTTTCGTTGAAAACCAAGAGGACGGAGTCGAGGGGGCGCAAGTGAAGTTGTACCCCATTGAAAGTAATCCACGAGCTCATACCGCGGTTGTACTCTTCGAGCAGACACCGGAGATGGCAGATGCGTATCTGTCTATTTTCAACAGCTCTGCCGTGGAGGACATTAGGCAGAAAGCTACACCCGTCTTTCCAAGAGCGCCGACGTATAGTTATTACTGGATTGGACATGATCTCGTTTCGTTTGGTATTCTGCCTGTTCTGGATCTGCTATTCGGTCGCGGATCGTGGCGGGGCGTTGTAAACGGACTGTCAGTGCTATGGACACATCTGATGTACTGGAAAGACGGAACTTTCACGCTTGAAGATCCCTGGCCGTTCTTCGCGCTGTATCATGTTTACTGGCCAGCACGCTTTTTGGAGGCGCTGACGAAGGGGAAGCCGTGGAGTCGGTAAGTCATTTTGTGCTATTATGCTTGTTGTTGTTGTACTTGAGACGAATGGTTGCTAACGATTTTGTGCAGAATCAATGTTAGTACGACGAAAATGTTCGAAGGTTAAGCGAAGTTTGGTGGAAGAGTGACCTCCTGCATATGTGTAATGTAAGATAATATCAAATGTAGGATAGAACGCCTCTAGTAGAAGCGCAGAACAGTGTAGATCCATGTACTGCACCTTCACACATTATATACATCCATCCTTGGACCCATGTAATGGTTGCATTAATGTACTATTGTAGTAATATCGTTACTATCAACATCTAGTAGTGAAAGAATATTAAACATCCGTTGGAGGCAGATCACCTGGCAAATGTATACTTCCATTGATCTCTTCGTGATAGAGTGTGTATTATATCTTAAACTCGACCATAAGTCGAGTCAACTCTGTATTTTTACCACATGATACCCTTCCAATCAAAATCGCCATCAATATTCCTCCACCTCCGCTCCCCAATCGCGCCCTCCCAGCCCATCATAACCGCCAACAACCGACACGCAATACTCGACACGGTACAGACCATAGTATCGGCCTTGCTCAGCACCGCCAAATCGATCAGATACGCACGCCCCACCAACTCTCTCAACTTCATCGCCTGCTCGGGCACGCCCTTAGTGTTGCTGAGTTTGTTCATATCATCGGCATTTCCCACGGGTTGACCGAGAGAGAAGAAAACGTCGCGGTAGAAGCCGCCTTCCCAGCCGGTGATTTCATCGATCCAGTTATTCTTCTTGTTTTGCGATTGTGCGGCTTCGAGAGCGGCTTTTGTAGCGAGGATGATGCGGTCTTGCGCTCTGATAGTGTTCGGTCCTAGTTCATGGGATTCGTAGACGAGCGGGTCATCCGATGCGAGGATCATTTTGGATGACGTGTGGCGGGCGAGGAGTGCCTTTGCTTCTTCAGGGGTACGTTTATGCTTGGAGCCTCCTTCCACAATGTCGATGTAGAGATCGCGCGCCGTATCGATGTAGCGGTCCAGTGGAATGTAGTCTTTTTGGTACTGGTACTCCATGGGGTGTTTGTCGCCGTGGCGGACGTGCATGCCAATGCTCAAACCGCCCTCCTCTTTAACAGTACCATAGAGTTCGAGGGCGCGGCTAACAACATACTCTTCGTCGTCCGTACGTAGCTTGAAGAGTGCTTCGTAGCCCGTGCGTAGAAGGGCGAAAATCTTATGCTGACGCTGGACACGCATCTTTCTGGCATCCTCCCATTCATCGGTGAAAGCGTGGCCAAAGGCTGACTTCACGGTGGCACTAGAGATTACAATGTGACGGGCATTGTGAGGGCAAGGAACCATGTGCGTTTTTGGTGGCGGTAGACATCCTGCCGACGGAGGTGGTTGGAAGTAGGATTTATACTTGCCGTACGGCCTATCGGTAGTTAGTATTAAATTCAAGATTGCATAGGTGTGGTCACCATAGCGGTAACATACCATCGAGTGTCATCGATGAAGAACGTTCGGTTCTCAGCTTGAGCCAGGCCATACGACATCCACATTCGCATCAACGTGTTACCGAAGCCTGCGTCTTCCGTCTCCATAACGTACGTCAAGGTCCTGTCACAGACCTTCAGTCCAGTCGTGGATATCCCGTCCACAATACTCTCGTCCTCCACGAATCCTTTCGGTCTTCCAGCCGCTTTGCTCGGCGGTAACAATGCCTGCTCTTCCGCCTCCTGCACGTCGATGTAGTACTGATCTTGTTGATAGTAGTTCAGCATGCGTTTAGTGAAGCTTCCGGCTTGTGCATCCTGGCGCAGCTCTTTTGACACTTCCATCGACTGGTGGCAGATTTCACGGTAGTTCTCTGGGAGTAATGGGAAATCATAAGTTGAAGGTATTGACACCGTCCACCTCATCTTTCCCTTCGCGTCTTGGACTGCAACAGCAGAAGGTTCTTGGGGCAATCCGCTGCCTCCTACCATCTCCCACTCCTCTCCATCCTCTTCATAGCTGACCGCTTGCTGCGAACTTGTGTATAGTTGGCGTAGGATAAGCCATAACAGGAAGGCTACTCCACAGCAGCTGAACAGTATGCGCTTGACTAGCCTCGAGTGACTCGGCTGTGGTTGCTTTTTGCCATGGCGCGGAACTAGAGACGGAAGGCTCGGTGACGGCGGAGGAGATCGAGACAGGAGACCGCGACGGGACGCAACCGTAGGAGAGAGGAAAGCACCGGACGAAGCGGATTGAGGCGGGGGACTCAGTTGCGAGTAGGGAGCCGTGGATTGTATCGACAGATTCGGGTTCCGTCTAGCATGCATCTTCGAGAGCTTCTGAGTTGCTTGATTGAGCATATCGAAAGATACGGGTTAGAAAGGCGGTTCTCGTGGTTGGATATCGGCCAAGTCGGAGCAGCTGCAGCGTACTACTACGATGACGAGTTGTTGCAGGACCTAGGAGAAACGTCACCTGTCCCTGCAGAGCGACGAACAAATGAGAGGACGAGGCACAGCCGTCAAAAGGAAAGTAAATAAGATAATAAGAGAACACAACGAGAACGAGATTGTAGATGGGAGAAACGAAGATTCGAGAGCCTCTCTACGAAGCCATGGAAAAGGAAGGAGCGGCGGTAAGCGGTGTCAAGAAAGGGCTCTGCCGCGTAATGAGTTTCACGACCGCAAACAAATGAAGATGATCTCCATCAAGGGATTCTACGAATCGAAGGGGTAATGGCCAGCCAAGCAGAGACGAATACAGGTCACTTTGGGGAGGAATCGTAAATTGCGGAATCCAAACGGCGATGCGCTTGCTTCTTCGAGGAAGGTAAAGAGGGCAGACCAGCGGAGTGGCGCTCCATTTTGAGGGTGGGCAGGATGCAGCAGAGGGAGATGGATGTTTCAGAATGCCAATCTAGTGTAACGTCTCGAGAGTAGACCACAGGGCGGCCGAGCGCCCGACGCTTGCTGCTAAATTCGAGCCCGGAGTCCGGCGCTAACGGCATATGACACTAAACATCCTTCCACACGCGTGGCGGCTTCGACGATAGGCTGCGTGTTGCGCCCCGCCTCATATAGAGCGATGGAGTCAGATCAAGATACAGGCAAAGAATAATGTACCGAAGCATCCACGCCCGTCTTTTCATCTCGAGTGACATGTCGTGAAACTAGTTTGAGTAAGGCACGAATGCATACTAATACTAATATAGAAGCTACAAAGCTGGGCCTACTACCGAGCACACTAATAAACAAGACCTTGCAGCACGCACCACAAAACGGGGTATCAGATCGAAAGTCCCTCGGCAAAAAAAAGAAAAGCGCCAGTCCCAGTCCCAGCGACGATATAAGTACAGTCCCGAGTGGTAGATAATAAGCAAGTTCGCCCCGCGTCCATGTCCTGCACGCGGTTCCCCATTCCATTCCGTAACGCCTGCGCTTTTTCAACTGCGCGAGAATGAAGTACTGCCCCGCGCCATGCTGACGTCTCAACTTCATTACGTAGTACTTCGTTTCGTTTTAATCCTACTGTAAGGCTGCGAGGTGCTCGTGTCTCTTTCGTGCAACGTAAGGACCATGTCTCCCATGCCCTTACTTTTCCACGCTATTGTCCCTCGGTAACGGGCATCAAGCTGCTTCTTCTCGCTGTTTTTTCCACTCTGCCTGTAATCATTTCATCCAACATTCGTGTCATTTCTTCGATGTTCTTTCCGGTATTTGTGGCGGGCGGTGGTAGGAAGGGTTTAGGGCTGGTAGGGGAAGTCGGACCTTTGGCGATGACACTTCCGCTGCTGCCCTCGCTGCCACTGCGCTGGTACGACGAAGTCCGCCGGCTGCCAGGCGATCCGTCGCTTCCCATTTCGTGTGCGTTGTCGTTCTTCTTACGAGCCGACGTGAGGGCTGCGATCATTCGCTCCTTGTCTTCAAGCTGCGCTCGCAGGTTCGTGATCTCCGTATCTTTTTCGGCAATTGTTGCAATCAGGCCGCCATCTTCGCTGCTTCCCCCGAGTTTGTGTGACAGAGTCATTGAGACCCGAGAGTGACTTGATCTCCGGGCGTGTAATAGCCGCTTCTCCAGTGTAGTGATGTATCGGTTCTTGTCTGCGAGATCTGCCTGCAGTGCCTGTATCTGCACAGTCTGGCTTGCAATGCCATCCCCGTTCTCCCCCACCGAATCGTCTTCTTCTGAGCCATCTATCGGGAGCGAAGGCTGCGCCTGGTTATGACCTGGAACTTCGAGGGTAGCATGACTCGCGGATGAGCGTACAGAACTCGGTCGCATGTCCACTTGGTTGCTCATGACCGAGCCGCGCTGGAAGCTCATCGACGAGAATGACCGACCATTGTTAACACCAAGAGACTTCGAGCTCAAAATCAGCCTGTTGAGATGCTCGATTCGCTCTTTCAACGCTGTGCGTGCCAATTGCATCTCAAGCATTTGCTCTTCGTGCCGTTGTTTGTCTTCCAGCTCGCGTGCCTTTTCTTGCTCTAGATCCCGTTTGAGATCATCCTCATCCTCCTCCTTGGTCTCCTTAGCCTTGCCGTCCTCGAGTTGCTTTTTGAGTTCCTGAATCTCTAGCCGGTAGCGGTCGAGCAGTGCCCGACTTCCCGCGTCTCCACCAGCCCCCATGGACTCGTCTGCTTTCTTAGCATGGCTGACGATATTGTTCTTTGCTCGAGATGCAAACTTCAAAGTGTTTAATGTTTCGCCTGTATGACTGATCGCCGCGGCAATGCTACCACTGGCTCCGATCTGAATTGTGCAGAGAATGCTAACCAAAGAGTTTCCAGATAGTGCAGGCTGTAGAAGTCGTGTGAGCTTGCTGTCTCTGTATGGCAAGTGCTTGTCTCCCTTCCCTTTCTCCTTTTCTGGCTTGTCCTTGTCACTGGCCAATCGGCCAATGACCGTGCCTAAAGTGAGTAAACTTTTGTTGATGTGAGATCCTTCGGTCCGCCTCTCTTTGTTGTCCGCGGCTTTCTCGGAGCCCGCCAAATCGATCAGGCTCAGGGTCGATACACGGACACCGCCAGGAATGATAGCTGATCGCTTGTTGTTGCTGTTGGATGCGGCAGGACCAGGTGCGCGTTCTCTACTTTCTACAACGATTTGCACGACAGCATGACTTCGCGAACTACGTGCGTTGAACTGTGTACCAGCAACTCGTCGGGCATTGTCACCGCGTGCAATGACCCTAAGCAGCTGCGTCGGACTTTGCACAATCTCTTCTTTTAGTGGCGTCGCATAAACTCCACGTTTGCTGTCCTCACGTAGCTTGATCTCTTCTTGTGGTCCAGGTTGACCGTTCATGCCTACGACAGGTCCAGCCAGCAGGTCGTGTATTCTTTCGTTGTAAATCTCAAGGTAGCTGACTCTCAAGAGAAACTCTCGATGGGGCGTCTCTCGAATGTAGGAGAAGATATCGGTAATGGCCAATGGGATTACTCCAGGATTTGTTGCAGTTCCTTGCATGGAAAATGTCTTGCCTGTTCCAGTCATGCCATATGCGAATACGGTGCCGTGGTAACCCTCCATGACCCGTCGGACCAGTCGCTTGGCTGCAGAATCGTATACGCGCGCATTGTTATCTTGGGTATCGAAGACATTGTCTAGATCACGTCCAATTAGCCCTCACTCCTTCACCCTGCGTCATGTTGTGGAACTTTACCATAGGTATACTCTCCGCCCTCACGACCCTTATAGGCTATCAATGCGCGCTTGTTGTTGACTTCCCACTCCTGCTCTTGCTTGCTGTCTTTGGCTCCGACATCTGGCCGTACTCGCACGCTGACAATGACGTTGCCTTTGCCGTCCTTATTTCCCTTGCTGTCTGAACGGCCTCTCGAGTCGTCGTCTCCAACATCTTCGAAAGTGGTGGCGCTCGTCGCATATGATCCTTGGGGAGAAGAGTTGCGACTCTGTGGGGGTGACGGCAGGCTCAGATGGCCATTGTCCACTGTCACCGAATCCGCACTGCCATTGAGCAGGCTAGGAGGAGATAATGGTGACCTTGACAGGAGACCTCGCGCCCCTCCGATGTTGGACGTTCTCGGTTTCTTTAGACTGCTATTCCGGGACGGTACTGAGCCTTTCGGGACAGAAGATAGTCTCCGGTCCGTCGTCTCGCCATTAGGCGTCAGACTGGCCGACAGTGGACTGCCTGGGTTGGATCTTCCTATGTGTTTGGGCGGCTGTGGGAATGCGCCGATGCTGACAGTCTTCCGTAGCGATTTGCCCGCTGGCAGCGCACCTGCAGGGCCATCGTCGGCGGGCAGCGATGGCACAGAGGGAGAGTTGGTATGCCTCGCGCTCGGTCTGTAGGGCAACGCTGAAGAGGAGACAGTTCGGTTTGCCGTGGATGGACTAGGAAGCAGCGAGCTTCGTGACGTGGGGCCTACGTTGGAGCCCCGAGTTTTCGCTACCGGTAACGAAGGTAACGGTCCAGTAGGTGGCGCGATCGAGGGTCTTGACGGGCGAGGAAGCGTGGTGCCCGACATGTTGTTGGCCCAGTCGCGTGAGTGTGGTTGCTAAGGAAGCTTTTGACGCGACTCGAGTTGCGCTGTGGACCCGATCGCCTTTCCGTTTTGCTGGACGCTATGGCGTCGTATACATCTCCGTCACTGCCCAGCCAGTTTTTCAAATCGAACTCAAATAATGGTCGCGGGGGACGCGATCCGGACGCTATCAGCGACGTCTGGCACAAACGGCGTGCGCTGCGTCAGTTTCAGACAGGGCAGGTCCTGGACGCGGCAGCAAGCGCGTGGGACAGCGGGTGGCTACAGTGGATACACGGGTACCGCTGTTCGACGTCTGAGGATGACTTGGCGAGCACGACGTGTCAAACCTGAGGGGCGAGCGAGTGACGCGCACAGCTGGTAGCAGCGAGACTGGTGATGGAGTTTTCAGGGTCCTCGGGCTTCCAGGATGGATGTTCGCGGGGGTGAAAAGGAGCGAGCGTATCCAAGCCCAACAAGCGTGTGACAGGGAGAAGGACTCGGTGCAGTGCAGGGACCCACCAGCTCAACCCGAAGAAGGCGAAGATCACTGCGACGGGCAGGAACGAGCGGGACAATTAGGTTTGCGCAAGAGCGTGTGGAGAGGCTGCACGCAAAAGCAAACGTCTAGGTGCAAACCACTGTCGCGAGGCCTCAAAAAGGGGTGTACCATTCCGCAGACGACCTCAACTTTTTGATGGATGAGCTCACACCCTGGGCGTGTCTGGCGTCCAAGCTCAAGACGGCTAAGCTGGCGCACGTTAGTACCCGTGCGTTCTTTCCGCAACAACCCACATCGGTCCACGGGCCCCAGCACAGTCCCGCATAGTCTGTCGGCTATTACGGAGCCTCGCATGAAGCACCTTCGATTGCACTTGAGGATCCATCCCGATCGTCGTTTGTATTATAGCCTGTGGGAACGCAATCTATCTGAACCGAAAGAACATTCTCTTATGCTAATCCCTGGAGATACTGGCTTGCGTCAACGGGCAGTTGCAGCTTCTCGAGGCGATCCCTGTTCCAAATAATCCCAGCCAGCCCGCGCTCGACGCTCCACGGTAGTCCTAGTGCGCTATGTCAAATTCTTTTCGGGTCTCGGCCCCTGTCCGCTGGAGCACAGCTTATCACGCTCCGTAACTCTCATATAATTTCCGAGTCACAAAGCCATTGTTGACCGAATGTGTTGGTTACATTTGCAGAACCTCCAATCACTGCGCCTCGTTGCAACCATACATCACGCCAGGCTCGTGCCCAGGTGAGATGTGCACGTTAGTGTGCGTAGAGGACGCCACATCGCATGTGCAGCCTCGTCCTGTCGTCCTCTCGGCACGGTACTGTACATTTTTGCTTTGACAATGGGCTCGCGCTCGCTCACTCAATCACCGTCGTCGGCTGGCGCCTCAAGTGTTGCGTGCTCGAATTGCGCAAACAAGCCCCGTCGTCACTCGCCGTTGAGTGCCATTCGCGAGCTTTTCTGTGTTACCTCTGCCGACATATCGAGTCTTCGTGCCTTGTGAAACACCCCGACGTGACAGCTCGAGGCCTCTGCATCGGGTTCCCCACACCACTCAAAGTCAAGAAGCGAGCGAGCGAATCCCGCCAGCTTGGGAGGAGGTAACGCAGGAGGATGTCACCGACGCTAGTGTCAACGTGTCGCACTGCCGAAACGAGCAATCTCCATCAAAGTGTACCCCATCCAAATATGCTCTTGCCAAGTTGGGTAACCGCAAGGTACTGCAGTCCCCACAGGCCGAGATCAATAGCCAGCTCCAACGCGCCACAGAGTGCCACGCGTGAAATCTGGATGCCCATAGTCCGCCAGCTCAAGTCACCTATACTAGGCAATGGCCTCACCATTCTATCAAGGCCTGCGTTCCCTGCTTGTCTAGCAAGGTAATGTGAGGCTACCAGCCGCAGAACAACTACTCTGATAGGGACTAACGCGAGTCCAACAATCTGTGCCTTCACCACCGCACTGATCATTTGGGCAGGCTCGGAAGAAAGCTGGGTAACGCGGTGATATGATCGATTCACCAGCGAGGAAGCTGGGTTCCGTGATGCCATGGCTTGACGATTCGGTAAAGCAGCAAGAGCATCCGCAACTTCTGTGTGAGTGGACAGTATCCTAGGCGGAAGACGTACTTCCATCTCAACGATACCCTCACGGTTAGTAATTCGTATCCTTGGGTCGTTGTCTTCTTGATCGGCTACCGATGCGGTTGGACTTGGCGGGGTCACTGGCGGGGTGGTGGACCGACCCGTGTCATGTAGAGCATCGGTCGGGATTGTGAGCACCTCTGCGCTAGATGAGTCGGATATCAACTGATCCGGAGTTTGAGCGCCTGCAAGCCGCAAAGGAGTAACGTTTGTGACCTGCAGGCCGCCAACAGCCAAGTTTCGTCCTTGGGTTGATGCTGATGTCTGCGCAGGCTCGTTGGACTGTTTCCGTTGCGTGCTTCGTAAGGCAAGCGGCTGGCCCCAGCCAAGTACCATAAGCAGCTTGTTGATTAAATTTTGAATCAAAGGTGGTGATTGTCGTCGAAGACCGAGGATCGTCGTAGCGCGATCCTTGGTACCGGCGTCCCGGCTCTGCATGTCTGCATTGTCAGGACGGATAATGGAGGATTCTACGGCTTCATAGATCGTAGAGTACACCCAACGCTCAAGGAAGTGCTCCGCGCACACGAGGAGTACAGGAGATGTCAACGTTGCCTTCAGACAGTCGACAAGAGAAGCAGAAGCATTGTACTGCGACGAAAATGGCAGTAGTGGCGACGCGGTTGAGAATGGTATGAGGGATCTCCAGGATGGTAATAGTTGTTTAGCCGGGATGAGTCCGAGGCGTTGGAGACATGCATGATACGAAAAAGGATAGAACAAGACTTCAATGGCAAAGCGAACACTGCTACGGTCAGTAACTACACAATACCGTTAGTGATTTGACTGACCCAGTCTTCAGAGTGTTCTTTGACCGTCTTAAAAAGTAGCGTGTCTTGGAACTTGCCCGCGTCACATTAAGAATGCGATCAATCGGCTGGTACACAAAGAGACTGTACACGATTGCTTGTATGCTCATAATGGAGAACAACCGGGAAGTGAAGCCAGCATAGATGATTGAGGCGCCAGACACAGCATGCTCAGAAGCAACGATCTGAACGAAAGGAAGTTTATCCGGGTATGGAAAGGTCTAGGTTCGATAAGTCGAGGCCTTAACGAAGATTCAAAGAAGAAGACATACGAGTATCCTGTCTCTGATCGTCCCTACCCACCACGTACAGAGGTTCTCTGTGAGGGTCGAAGTCAAAGCGACGGCATTTCCCACAGTGTCCTCGGCGTCCAGCAGCTCCAAGCGCTCTTCGTAGGTGCCCGGTAGCCCTTGAGAGGGCGACCGCCGCCTCTCAACTACTCCGACTGAAGCAAGCACGTCATTCTGAGAGTCTCTCAGCCTCTTTCCATAGTCGCGCGAGCGCGGATTGATAGGATTGCCTCGTTCATCGTATAGCTGGACGTAGTTGTTCGCGGTGGCTTCCTGATATGGTCGAGGAAGCTCAGATTGGGATGACTCGAGTTGGATGTAGTCATTGGACTGCGTAGCGGACTGTGTTGGCTCGAACGCCGACCGTCCCTGGTGTCTTTGTCAGTGATGCTTTGTAGTATCGAAGATGAGACATACGAAAGCAATCTTGTCTAAGTAGGCTTGACGGCCCATAGCGATCGTAGTTATCAAAAGTATTCATGCGCAACAAAGACTATATATGAGCGCGAAACGCTCATTGTGGATTTGCGCCTAAGAAAGGCTATGGTTTGGTGGAGTTCGAGCTCGAAGCTCGAGGACGCG
Source organism: Parafenestella ontariensis (assembly GCA_021596325.1). Taxonomy (NCBI): domain Eukaryota; kingdom Fungi; phylum Ascomycota; class Dothideomycetes; order Pleosporales; family Cucurbitariaceae; genus Parafenestella; species Parafenestella ontariensis. The sequence continues at coordinate 534,047 of JAKGDA010000001.1, read as the reverse complement.
GCTACCCCAGACGTCAGCGCGTGGTTGCGGCAGGCAGTGTTATCGATAAGAAAATTTCCCAAGATTTCACGACTTCCTCGGTAGACCCACACAGTGCCTGTAGAGAACACGATAAGTACGATTCAATGGCGCAAAAGGCGACTGTGAGGACTACCTACGAGGTCGGTCGCACTTTGCAGCCCATCTATTCCGGCGGAAGTTTAGCTCTGAGTGCTGATGGGCGCATTCTGGCCGCAAGCTTGGGTGAGGATGTGCTACTGACCAACCTCACAAACGGGAAAGAGCTAGGGAGGGTAGAAGGCGACGGCGAGGCTATTACAGCATTGGCGCGTATGTTTGTCATTCCTGTTTATGCAAAATCTACTAATCTAATCCAGTGACGCCCTCCGCATCGCATCTGATTATATGTTCACGGTCGCTTTCCATGCGCATATATGCGCTCAGCCCCTCGGACGCCGAAGACGATACGATTGAATTCGAACTCCTCCGGACACTGCGACCGCATACCTCTCCCGTTGTCACATTAGCAACAGACCGTACAGGAACCCTCGTCGGGACAGGTGGTGCAGATGGCGTGGTCAAGGTCTGGGATATTCGTGCCGGCTACACTACACACACGTTCCACGGCCATGGTGGGGTTGTGTCGGCACTGCATTTCTTCGAAGTAGAGGTATCGGATAACGAAATCGCATCGGAAAACAACAAGAAGAGGAAGCGGACAAAGTCAAGGCAGGATGAAGCAGAGTCTGAACTTGCCCTGGGCGAAAATCACATACAATACCGGTTGGCATCTGGTGCTGAGGATGGCAAAATTCGGGTATGGGATCTGCACAAGAGGAAAAGCACTGCCGTCTTAGATTCGCACGTTTCCGTCGTGCGATCGTTGCAGTATTCGCCGCAGGAGAAGGTCCTGGTTTCTGGCAGTAGGGACAAGACATTGATCCTATGGGATTCGCACAGGTGGAAGGCACAACGCACAATTGCTGCACTAGAGGGCATCGAGAGTACGGGCTTTGTTGCAAATGGTCAGGTTCTATACTCTGGCGGCGAGAACGGGCGGATACGACTGTGGTCTGCAGCAACCGGCCAAGAACTTACACAAGAACAAGAGCCGGGCATTGAGACAGATGAGATTGTCAACATCCTCTACCACGACTCACTACCATACCTCGTCTCAGTACATGCTGATCAGGTACTCAACTTCCATTCCCTCAAATCAGTAGAGCCACCTTTCGTCGAGGAGGTTATCGAGCCTCTACCTATATTCCGACGCGTCTCGGGCACGCACGACGAAGTCATCGATATCGCGTACGTTGGTCGGGATAAGTCGCTTCTAGCACTAAACACCAACTCGGAAGACATCCGAATAGTAACACTGAGTGAATCATCAGACTCCGCTGATGATGCCACTCAAGGCAGATACTTCGGCGCAGATGTAGGCTTGCTGAAAGGCCACGAGGACATTGTCATCTGTCTGGACGTGGACTGGTCAGGACACTGGCTAGCAACAGGTGCCAAAGACAACACAGCACGACTTTGGCGACTCGATCCCGAAAACGACTCTTACACCTGCGCAGCTGTTCTGACCGGTCACGCCGAGTCTCTAGGAGCAATAGCCCTACCACACACTGTACCTCAAGAGTCTTCAGCGGCATACACAGACCCGCTGTCGCACCCACCATCATACATTGTGACAGGGTCTCAAGACAGAACCGTGAAGCGGTGGGACGTCACCAAGGAAATGAAACAGAAACTACGTGCAAAGTATACTCGCAAAGCTCACGACAAGGACATCAATGCCATCGACATCGACCCTTCGGGCAGCCTGTTCGCCTCAGCGTCACAAGATCGCACAGTCAAGATCTACTCCGCCACAGAAGGAGAAGCCATCGGCGTCCTTCGCGGTCACCGACGTGGTGTCTGGACCGTCAAGTTCGCACCCAAAGACTCACAAGTCCCCAACTCAGGCAACAAAGGTCTAATCGCCACCGGAAGCGGAGACAAAACAGTCAAAATTTGGAGCTTAGCAGACTACAGCTGCCTTCTTACTCTCGAAGGCCACTCTAACAGCGTCCTAAAACTCGCATGGCTTCCCTACCGCCCAGTCGACACCCGAGACAAGCGCGGCCCGCAAGTCGCATCCGCCGCCGGCGACGGGCTCGTCAAGATCTGGGACTCCCTCTCCGGTGAAGCCATGTCCACGCTCGACAACCACACCGACCGTGTCTGGGCCCTCGTCGCTCACCCTTCATCCGGCGCTCTCGTCTCCGGCGGCGCCGACAGCGTCATCACGTTTTGGGCAGACACGACAAGTTCGACGCTCGAAGCTGCCACCACGGCAGAAACAGAGCGCGTTGAGCTCGACCAGAAACTCCAGAACTTTGCTTATGCCGGGAACTACCGCGAAGCTATCGTGCTAGCACTCCAGATGGACCAGCCAGGCCGTCTCTTCACTCTCTTCAAAAGCGTCGTCGAGACAGAGAGTCCAGATCAGAACAGCCTGTCCGGTCTCGCTGCCGTCGACGACGTCCTAGCTAACCTCGCAGACGAGCAGCTATACAAGCTCCTCCTCCGCCTACGCGACTGGAACACAAACGTCCGCACTGCGCCCATCGCGCAGAAGATTCTCTGGACCGTTGTAAAATCCTACCCCGCGTTTAGACTAGCGAGTCTGCGGCCCGGAGGCAAAGTAGGGGCAAAGGGCAGCTTGAAGGATGTGCTAGATGCGATTAGCGCGTACTCGGAGAGGCATTATAAGAGAGTGGAGGAACTGGTTGATGAGAGCTATTTGCTGGATTTTACGCTTAGGGAGATGGATGAGGTGGGTGGGGATGTAGAGGTTGTTACGAATGGGGCGTCGCTTTTAGGGTTTGAGAGGGATGTGGTGATGGTGGATTAAGTAAAGTTTGCTGAGTAGTTGAATATACCTCTTTGAAAGGATTGTTTGGGATTCAACAAGTGGTCATGGCAATGGCATCTAACAAGGAAACGAAGATTTTGAAACAGACTCGAATGGTTTCCCAGCTTAAGTCGAAGTGAGAATAGTGACCTGTCATAATCGTCGTTGGCGGTTATCTATACAGATGAAGACGCATGACTGCACCATGTGTTCTGCCCCCCAGTATAGTCCCGCTTCCCAGAAATAAAGGCCCACGAACCATGTATATGCTCCAAACGCCATGCTGTAAACAATAGTGTACATAAAGGTGAGACTGTAAAGCCGGTGTCTGCACCAGAGTATCAATGACATTATTAGGCGATGTTGCCAGCGAGACCCAAGAACAAAGCCTGAGCAGCGAGTTGCAGCGTCCAAATACCAACCTTCTTTATGCGCCGTTTCCGCACAGTTCGGTCGTCGAGAACATCGCGGGCGAAGGCATCGTACATCTAAAGCCCAGTTAGTACGTATCCCTACTTTGAACGAAAGATTATGAAGACTTACCTCACGAGACACCTCCTCCATCAGCCCGCTATCATACAACGTCCAGCTGCCATCAAAGTCGCCAACTGGCTTCACCACCCTACAGTTCACAGGTATAAATGTGCGCCTCGAATTTATATACGCTACAATCGGCCTTACAAGCGCGTTATTCACGTACGAAATGTCCCGTGTGAAGATGGGCACTGCGGCTCGGACGTCGTTGAGGTGGACGCGCATATCCATGATCATAAATCGTTTGTCTTCCGCGCTATCATTTTCATGGTTGTGCTTTTCGTCGTGGTGATGTTCATCGAAGCCGTGGGCTGCGTGATCTGAAAAATGGTGTTTGCGGCCGTTGTGGGAAACGGTGGCTTCGACGCGATCGTACATGTCAGACATGACCTTTGCAAGGCTTTCATCGTCATCGTTGGGGAGCATGACATCTGCTACGATGTCGACGTTGCCTTCGTGTATCCATGAGAACGGACCGTCATAGCCACGGTTTAGATGATCGATGTTGAGGCCATCGATTCGTATGCGACTGTGTTTCTTCCATGAACTACCATCCTCACTGTCCCGGCCACTGGTCAGTTGCGCTCCAGTGTAGTTGTGCGTTTGTCGGGGGTGGATGGTGAAAAGGGAGTTGTCGAATGAGCCAGACATCATGTTTGCTGACAGGAAGTCGTAGAAGAGCCACTGTTTCCGCAGCTGAGGAAGGTCGCAGGAGAAGATGCTGGCAGAGAATGGCCTAAAGCCATTGGGCTGATAGATGGTGACGAGCAAGTCTTCCATCTTGAACGAGTCGAGCTCAAAGTCACCCGGGTTGTGTTCATGCTTGTAAGATCTCGGGTCTACGCCTTCGATCGTCTGTACTGAAGTTCGATCCACAACCCCTCGAATGCCCTTGATCTCCACATCTTTCAGCAGACCTTTGCCGTTGAACCATTTCGAAAATGATAATGTGACGTTCACCGTATCGATAGAAATGTCGAATTGGGTGTAGTTCGTGTCTTCTACTGCTTCCGCAGCCATTGGAACCCCATCCTTGACGTCTTTTTCCTGCTGCGCTTTGGCGGCAGCTGCTACAGCCATCTCAGTTTGCGAGCCCTTGCTGACCTTGCCACGACCCTGACCGGGTCTCCTTGACACGAAGACTTTCCGGAACGAAATGACACCATCGCCCCATTTTGGCACAACGGCGGTCTCGAACACCACCTTGATCCCAGAGGACTTTGTCAGGTAGTTGCCAATCCATTTGCCGAGAGTCTCTTGCGAGAAAGCCGTGTTGATCAAGAAGATGGTCAACATGAAGAAGGTTGTCGTTCCTAGCACGATCCATAGCACGTGTGCAGCCAGTATCCAGGAGAACAAGGCGTATATCTCGTCCGCGTTGAAGGGTCGAGCGCTCCGAATTGTGAGCCATTTGAAATGAATCTTTATCCGTGACCAGAACCCTGACGCTGCCTCTAATAGTTCTGCTTTGCTCGGACGGTATAGGTGTGGGAGGGAGTGAGGAAGGCGGTCGAGGATGGGGTGGCTAGAAGCTGGCGAGGTATCTGGCTTCGGTTTCGGCGTAGGCTCTGAGGGCTTGGGAGGTAATTCAGGTTGGGGAGAGAGTGAGGCTTGCGGTGCCTGTGGTGTGGGTCGTTTGTTCTTGGACGAACTGTCCGTCACTGAGCTCTTATTGCGCTGGTTGCCACTTCCTTTTCGACTTGACGGCCGGTATGGCTTGTTGGATGCGTGCCTGCTCCATGCTGAGAGCACAGCGACAGTGACGCTCTGCTGAATATGGCTTTGTCGAGGCACCGAGACTCGTCCGAGATATGACGAGGGCGTACTCGAAGGCCAAGTCGTCGGCGAATAGCTGCACCTCTGCGAGGCTGAAGCAATCCGCCGTCTTTGGGTCTCGTTGCTCCATGTTGACTGCGACCAAGCTCCCAGTTCGGACCGGCGAAGCGCAGGCCCGTATCTCAGCGGCTGGTCGACGACGGAGCGCCACAGAGATGCGCCGACGGTCCCTACATTCTTGTTCATTATAACCGCGGCAGCAACATTGTCGACGTTTGCAAGGCTCTGGATATGCAAACGTGCCGAGGCGGGAGGGGGAGAAGGCGTGTGGTGCGAAGGAAGCTGGTGTTTAGTTGAAATACAGCATTCACGTCATGGAAAAGGACCTAACAGAGACATGAGAGTTGGATGGTGCTAGTACGCTTCGGGTGCTGCACCAGCCAGCCATCTCGGCTCGCAATTTTCGGGCCTTATCGATAGTCGAGAGCCCCGCAGAAATTCATCCACTACCACCTGCGCATAACGTCCGCCAATTTCCTCCAACAAATCTTTGCCCCTGTCCGTGAATGAACGTCCGCCATTCAGCTATAAGCACTCCACCGATTTCGACCAAGAAAAGGGACTAGACACAGAGACAAGATGCCAGCGCCCACAGCGCTCATGCGCCAGCCCGAAGCGCTCGCAGAGAACGTCGAAATGGCCGTCGATGTCCCACTGCCCGCCGAAGACGACGTTGAGCTGATCGATATGAGCTTCGAACTCACTGCCGCACAAGAGAACGCCCCAGAAGCACCCGCAGCAGATACTCCTACCACAGACGAAACTGGCCGCCCACGGTTCGCGCCCGCTAAGTCAATACCTCTCGCTTTCAAAAGGGAGCAGCGGAAGGTGCCCATACCTCCTCACAGACTCACGCCTTTGAAGTCTGCATGGCCGAGTGAGTACTCCAATACATACCCTCAGAGCATTATAGCAATGCATAGCTTTCCAGGAACCATAGTGCTAACGATTGTGCAGAGATATACGTACGCTGAAACCTCTTGCTTTGGGAAATGTGTATAGACTGACTGTGAATACGTAGCCTCCCCTCGTCGAACATCTTAAACTGCAGGTCCGAATGAACGTCAAATCCCGCTCCGTCGAACTCCGCACAAGCTCCTCAACGACTGATACTGGCGCTCTCCAAAAAGGCGAAGATTTCGTCAAAGCCTTCACCTTGGCTAGTCTCCCTGCCGTATCTGATGAGCCAGTAACTAACAGACAATGTTAGGGCTTCGACGTCGACGACGCCATCGCCCTCCTCAGACTCGACGACCTCTACATCGAGACCTTCGAAATCAAGGACGTAAAGACGCTCAACGGCGAGCATCTCGGACGAGCAATCGGTCGAATCGCGGGCAAAGATGGAAAAACAAAATATGCAATCGAAAACGCTAGCAAGACGCGGGTGGTGCTAGCCGACCAGAAGATCCATATCCTGGGCGGATTCAAGAACATTCACATTGCGAGGGAGTCGATTGTCAGCTTGATTCTTGGTCAGAATCCAAGCAAGGTGTATGGCAATCTGAGGACGGTGGCGGGGAGGATGAAGGAGAGGTTCTAGATGTGCGACGGCTTTTGTGTGCATTTCCATGGCGTTAAAGGAGAATGGGACTGGGCGAAAAATACCATCCGACATGACTGCATGATTTGAAGACGATGGACTCTGCGATAGTATGGGCAATTAAAGAAGCAATGTCAAGATACTGCACCTTTACACTTTCGACGCTACCATTGATAACCTCTTATGTATAGCCAGTTCATCGTTTCTGCAGGTCAAATAACGGGTATAAACAATTCCCAGGCGACACCGTATAAAACGAAAAAGTACTACGTAAAACATGACCAAGAACCGAGAGCTAGACATAACCGAAAGAACACAACTACTACATCAACTCTTCTCACACGTTCCTAAACCGCAAACTACTCACAAACTTCCCCATAACATTCCCTTCCCGCTCATCCCCACCATCCACCCTCCCAACAAGCACAGCCCGCACCTCCCTTCCTCCTTCTCCCCAAACCCTCAAACAAGGTATCCACTGTACACCCCTCAGACTCATCTTAGCAGTCCATTCGAATCCCGGTCCCGCGTACAGCGTTGCGCTAGTCCAGTCCTTCACACTGTCTTCGCCTAGTCTCCTGAGCGCATCGATATCCCTTTGCTCGCGTATCTCGAGCGTGTAGAAGCGTGAGCGCGAGGTGGTGGGCGCCGTGAGTGTGAGGTTGGTGTAGGTGAGGTCTCGGTTGAAGTAGATGGACGGTGAAGTCAGGCCGGTCGCGCTCCATTCGATGTCTACACCGCGAGGGAGGGAGTGTACTTGTACTACGAAGCATGGCGGTATTGGGGTTGTGTTCGGGTTTGTGGGGCTGGATATCGAGTTTTCATCGGGAATGGGTGAGCGGTATGTGTTGTCGTTGAATGTAGAAGTGTGGTTGCGGTTTAGGCGGTCCCAGGGGTCCATATCTGCTTCTTCATCTCCGTCTTCGTCTATATCTGATGAGGAAGCAGATGGAGTGTGAATCGCTTTCCATGTGTCCTGTGCGATACGTACTTGTTCGTCTGGATTTTCAGATGCCGGTATAAAACCAACACCTGCAGTCCACCATCGTACTCCTTTTGCCCGTCCGATACGCCAAAGGTGTTGCAACGATAGAGCTGCCTGTCCTCTGAATCCCTTCTCTTGATAGACCTCCATGGACGCTGGAATCAAAGGAATTTGGCCAGCCACATACACGACCTCGCCAGCACTATGCTCCTGGTCCTCACTCTTTTCGTCACTGGTAGGTAACCTCGCGGAGATAGCCTGGCTATACGGTCCAATATTTGCGGGGGCCCAATAGCTTCTCCCCTGCACATGCAGCCCCTGCCTCTGCACAGCTCTCACGGCCTTGCCCTTTCGATCCTTCTCCTCCTTATCCACTGTCACACTCAGCATGACATCGACGCCTTCGGGCATTGTGTCTCCAACGGCTACTGTCACTCTTGCTGGTGGGTTGACATCGCTAAAATATTGGCCGTATATTGGGTTAAGGACAGGAAAGTCGGCCATGTTGCGGAGAAGGAGTGTGCAGTGATTGATACCGCCTTTAGTGACGTGCCATTGCGTTAAGACGTGGTTGAGACGGAGGAAGATCTTAGTGAGTTGTCGTGAGGGCGAACCAGGTGAGACGGATGGGCGGGTATCGCTGGTTAGGTTGGAGTATGTAAAGACGGTAGGCGTGTCACTAGATGCGTTCCGAGGGAGACCCTCCGAGATTGGTGTGTCTGTCGATGTCGATGGTCCATAGAACGGTGCGTTGACAAGCGTAGCGTCGTCGGAGATGAAGGACTGGTTGTCGTTACCGCTCTCTGTAGCTCCGAGAACTTTTTCGAACTCATCATCGAAGAGCTCTGGAATTCTCAAAGTTTCTGACGGCCTTTCAGTATCCTCATCCTTCTCTTCGAGAGTACTCGCTTGAATCTTCAGCACAGCCTGCCCACCCTCCATCACCCCAGGTGACCCAAGTTCGATTCTTATTCTCTTCTTCCACAGCGGCGTCGGCCCATCAAGCGCTAGCGTCTCAAACTCACCCCCTTCGCCCAGGATGGTACCATTGCCCGCCTCACCAAATCGGCTTATCGCCTTGCTCAACCTTCCAATGGTCCTTTGACTTGCAACATCAAAGCCAAGAAAACTCTCGTCAAGGCCACCAGACGCCGTCTTGATGATGATAGCTTCTTGTCCTACCGCTGTCATATCATGCAACAGCGAGGTCTGCATATAAGGAGGTAGTAGCGGATATTGCCATAAGTACGACAACGGTGTGAGACCCAGTCTGAGGGCAACAGATTCCACCCGCGTCCGCTGATAGGTGCTCAATATGGCTCCTGTAGAAACTGCATTTGCCTCTGGGTGTGCTTCCATCACACTCCTCAGTAATGGGACCAGATTCTCCGTCTCATCCTGCTCTTGACCTGCCTGTGGCGTCCCATAATCTCTACTCGAGTCGACTGCCTTGCCTGTAATCTCTTGCCGGTAGAGCGGAATGCCTAGGGCCTGCTCATAAAGTGGGATTACTGAGTGTCCTACGGTCTGATACATGTAACTATTGATGTCATCATCGTCATTGGTCGAGCGAGTGGGGTGTAGATTGGCTAGTGCAATAATGGTGTGGCCGTTTGCCTGACAATGCAGAATCGAGAAGAGAGAGTCCTTGCCACCAGATATCAACGCGATCACATTCAGGGATGATGCCATAATGAAGCATAAAGGGAAAAGCGAGTGACAGGTGAAGAAAAGAGTGGGGGAGGTGAAGCGAGCGCGGTGCAACCTGTGCGATAGATTTGAAGGTAGATTGGACCCCGCTGAAGGTTCACTGCACGCTAACGTCGTCGCGGTTTCCAAACCCGGAAAAAAGAAGTTCAGCGATAGTCAAGACCACTGCAGCCACTCAAGTCAATCTATTGTTCCAAAAGCAATACGGATCACACAGCCAGCACAGCGATCACTGCAAAAGGGAACCAATTATAAGGGTGTAGTAACATTTTTTGTGTGATAGTCGGATAGTGCCAGCACCTCTAACCTACAATGACTCAAGGAAAATGTTTGCAGGGGGAAGGTAGAGGTCAGACAATATTACAGTGTGATGAAGAAAGAAGCGAATATTCCCAGAATGACTGGCATGCGGTGATATCGCATGGCCGATTACAACGAGGGTAAGAACGCAAAAAGAAAACGCGGCGACGATGGCCGGTAAGGTAAGGCCATGCCGTCGTGAGTAAAACCAAGAGAACACCAGATCTAATCCGTCCGCCCACAGTGAAGTCGCCATACCCCCCGTCCAGAACCAAAAACCTTGATGTGCTATGCCTAACGCGAAACCCAAATGTGATGAGAGAGAAGCCAATTTTGGGATATGTGAGGCCAAATTGGGGTGTCAAAGAATACAGTTGAAGAAGAGAAGAAAGGGACTTTTGCCACAGCCTGATAATGGTGATGCTCCGACCGCCAATATAATCTTGTGCCGCCTGTCTAGCCGAGCCGCTGTTGCGTAACGACGTGATGGTAGACCAGTAGCCGACTGGCATGATGCAAACTCCTTCTACCGAGTGGTGATGTCATGAAGGGTCATTAGGAGATTGAAAGGAGAACTGAGAATGCAAGGCGAAGTCTACTCGTTCCGCTTCCTCTTCTTGTTGATAGGCGACGTCTCAAAGTCAGAGAAGTCGGAGCTTGAGCTTGAACTTGAGATGCTGGCGGCGGCATCATAGAGAATGCTACCCATCAGCGCAGGGTTCTGGTTGTCGAAGGCGCCAGACTGCTCTCGTGTAATGTCGGCATGATGAAGGTCGGAGGTATTCATTACATCCAGATGAACGGCGCCTGTGCCGTGCGTGCGCTGGTGCTGCGAGAGGTTGTCGCTCCTAGAGAACTTCTTACCGCAATCAGTGCACTCAAAAGGCTTGTCGTGAGTGTGAAGAGAGCGATAATGGCGCTTGAGGTGCTCCTGGCGGCGGAAACGGCGCGAGCAAAGGGTGCAAACGAAAGTCTTTGAGGGATCCTCGGTGAGCGACTGCTTGCGGCCGCGGCGGCTGGTTGGCGCGACAGGCGTAGAAGCGTGTTCGTCAGAGCTGGAGCCGACAGCGTTGTCCGCTTGACCTGATTCTTGTTGGCTTGATGCTCCAGACGCGGTGTTTTCATCACCTGATGTCTGTGTCTTACCCTGGTAATCCGACTCGGCATCGCTGTACTCAGAGCGGGCCTTCTTGCTTGATCGCCTCTTGGGTGCAGGCGCGACAGACATGTTGTCTGAGAAGTCGCTGGCAGCAGGGGTAAGGGGCAGGCCGTGGACAAGTTCCTCTTCAAAGTCGGTGAAGCTCTCGTCGCTTACAAATTCCTCCTCAGGGGTGAAGGCACCAAGATCGGTGCGCTGGCGCTTGCTACCAAGGAACTGCGTGTTCTCGGCGGTGGGGAAGTGGACCAGACCGGTAAAGTCGTCTTCGCAGTCGAGCTCAAAGAGGGGCTCGAAGGTAGGGAGGCCGGTGAAGTGAAGGGACTGAGCAGGCTGGACGTGCTCGATCTTGGCGCACTCACCCTTGAGAACAACCTTGTGCTCCTCGTCGCCAGGGCAAAGTGTAAGCGAAGTAGGCTCAGCAGATGCAGAGACGGTAAGATCGCGCGGGTTGCAGAAGTTGTTCTCGGCCTCGGCGGAAAACGCGCGCGGCAGTGGTGAGGGTGATGGGGAAAGCGAGGGGCACGAAGTTGCAGACAGAAGGTACGACCCCTGGCTAACCGAAGGCGGCTGAATGTACACTATGGCAGTCAGCAACACTGTCCACAACCTTCACCTGATGACGCGTAATGCAGCTTGATCACAGCAAACATGATTGCACGTCGATCTGAATTGTTTTGCTTACCTGGAGTCATTGGTGGGGTCGTTGAGCGCCACTCGAGACCGGCCGAAAGAATCTCGGAGAAGACCTCGCCTTCACACCCCTGCTTAACGCCCTCAATGCCCTCACCGGGGAACAAGTCGTTCAAGGGTGTAGGCAGAATATCGTAGCTCGAGGGAGGGCTGCTGATGCTGCTGCCCGATGACGAAAGAGGAGGTGTAGCGGGCGCGAACGAGTAATCAGTATCAATTGGGTGAAGGTAGGGCGAATCCTGGGGCTGAATAAGGATAGTTGGCTTCTGGTACATTGGCTGAGGTGATGCGACGGGTGTCAACATCTGGTTTGCGTAGGCTGTCTGAGGGTACGAAAGTTGGGAGTTTGCTGATGACGGCCTCTGGTAATACATGTTCTGCGGCTGGAAGGTCGACTGCCCGGACGGGTGGGGTGTGAAGTGACCGTGTTGGCGGGTGCTCTCTCCTTGGGGTTCTGGGTTGTAGTAGAAGAATGGCGATTGCATGGCCTGGGCCGGGTGCATGTGATATGAGCCTTCCATTGCAGATAATGTGGATTCTACTTGGACAGTCAGATGATAGTCGACGGAGTGTCCTTCTATGTAACTTACTAGTCGTAGTCTACAAGATGATGGTTGGTGTCAAATAGGGTGTTGATAGAATTAACAGTGATGAACGCGGAGCAATGCTGATAGTAATGAGATGGTCGAAGGAGTGACTGGACAACAGCTCGTAATAACGAAGCTGTCTACTAATAGGTATGTTTACTGGGCCGCGGACGATGTCATAGGGTCGTGCGTTTGACGAGTGATGATCCAAAGGAAGGAACGGCTATTGCACAAAGTCGACAAGAAGACTGGTACAAATTAACCAAAAGGGCGATAGGAAGAAAAGACAAGCGATGAGGTTGATAAACCTTGAAGCAAGAAAAGCACTACAACGAGCGGGAAGGGACGAGCCTGGATAAGTAGACTAGATCAGCGAGAGACGAACAGAAAAAGAAAGTGATGACCAGGCACAGACGGACGGGCGCGCGGTATTGGTGTGGGAGCTGTCGGGGCGCAGCGCAGGTGCACTCCACATGGAGCCAACCAGCGCCGTGGCATCCATGCAGCGCCGGCCCCTGCCATGCATGCACTTCTCTCACGACTCGTAAAGCGGCAAGAGCGAGACGACTTTATGCGCTAGCTATGCAACAACAGCCCGCCCAATGCACGACGTAGGCGAGATGAAGACGCGCACAGCGGCATTGGTGGCATTGGCTAGTCGTCGCCAGTGCACGGTCAGACCGACGGCCTGCCTGCCTATCGATATACTACCACCTTCATCCGCACTCCCCGAGTGGGCGGCGACCAAACCAGAGGGCGACAGTAGCTGAGCGAGCCAGGCGGCCGCGCCTCGGGACGACCGCCGTGCTGGCCAGCGAGTGTGAGGCCAGTGTGCAGTGTGTCGTGATTGTGATGATGCTGCCCACCGTGAAGCCTGTGTTTCGTTCGACAACACCAAGGCAACAGCCCGTTTGCCGCATCGTCGCCATCACCTCTGCTTTCAGCCTGATACGCTGCGCCGCCGGGGCATCCTTCAGCCTATCCGTCCAATCGATAATGATAGCTGTCCGTGGGACAAGACCCTGTTCCTGACTTGGGCCGCCCGACAGCTGCTGACGTCCTGGTGGATGTTTTGAAACATCGTCCACCCACCACACAGCAAGCGTCCTTTCTGCTGTCTGTGATCATGACGCCGCCGCGCGCTTTGCAGTCTTAGTCGTACCAGACAGAGCCGAATCGCGATCGCTCCCCGTGGTGCCACGGTCGACTACTACGAAGGAACCACCGCGAGGGCTGCGTCCGACGGTGATCGCAGGCTTCTGGACGCGCTGTGGCCGGGCGTCAACGCTCGCTGGCTGCACACCAGCAACAGTCCTCGAAGCGCGAGAATGGATTGGTGGCACGCCATGGCATGACTGCGTCGCTTTCCCACGACGTCTGCCTCGACTCAAGCGGCCGCAGCAACGCCAGAGTCGTGAAGCGCGTTGCTTGTTGTCTCCTGCAGCAAAAGCAGAAAAGCTATACATTATTAGGTCTTGCCACTCGCGTCGTGCAGCGCTGGGGGAGACTCGACATGTCGGGCTGACGCAGGAACACACGCCATGATGCAGCCGATGAGGCCCGTTGGGTGTGATTTGCCCGGTCAGCTGGAGCAAGTTGGGCCCGACGTCTCTAAGTGGGGAGAGATGGACGGCTATCCATCATGGTGCGACACGCTCGTGAACAGTGAGCTGCAAGTCGCCATCAATACGGTCTCTCTTGGAGGGCTCAAGAGTCCCGCAGCTCGTGAAAATGCACGCCTAGATAGCTGTTCGCGCGACTTCATACTATCGATCAGCGTGTTTCACGCCTGCAGTCAGGTTGATGACCGTGCATGCTGCCACAGATGTCTGCAGTATATAGGGCGTCAAGGCTGTTTTACAAATTTGTGGTGGTGTATGGTAACATGTCTCTACGTATCGATAGTGGACACCACACCTTCTGTGTACTGGGGGTTCATGTGGGCGGCTCTATGTATACCTCGCGGCAGTAAGAGTTGTGCAACCTCGTATAACCAATTTCTGCTATTTCGGGGGCTTTGCACAAATTCAATTCACTGCATTAGTATTGGCTTAGCGTCTTGCTGCTTTACTCGGCCGAATTAATCGCACCCGCATGCCTGGCGAGCTCGCCTCGTTCGCGTGACAGGCGTGGTTGACTCGAACAGGCCCAATCGCTTCCACCTGGCTGTCACCCCCCACCGTGACTGTTTCTATCTAGGAGCTGATTGACCCGCAAGAGAGCGTCTACTGCAGGTACAATGCAGGAACAAACGTCCAAAAAAGACCACAACAACACGGCGGCTTATCGTGACCCCGAAAAAGAATCCCGTGGGATTCCACGCGCGTATCTCACCTACAATCAGTCCTATCTTCCCTCGTTTCATGTGATAACGTAGGATCTTCTGGAAACCTCAATTTAGCGGGGCTTTCTTGCTACCCAACAGGGTCCTGAGGAAGACGGCACGATTCAGGAAGAAGGTCCGTCGCGCGGTGCTCTGGGGCTCTTCCGTGGACCGTGGGGCATCCCTAGCAGGTGTGCGCGGCGTCACTCTGCCACTGAGTCGGCACCGGGGAACCACGCATGGCTTCCCATAGCTTCTTTTGCTCCACCCGATCGACTCTATCATTGGCCGAGACTCGTGGACCGCCCTGATCTACGTCAATTTTCGAGGAACTTTTCCATGTCGGCGGGGTCGTGGCTTCTGTCCCGCTCGCCCAGAGTTTGACCATTGAAGTTTCTTGACTCGTGGATGAACGTGGAATGGAAGGCTGTCAAGTGAGGCGACTTGCCCATCGACCTTCATTCGTTCGCTATGCTTTTCTTGTTCCTGCGTTGATTGCGCTATCCTGCGGTTGGATGTTGCCGTTGCTCGTGCTCTCGTCTTCGCAGCCGTGATCTGTTCCCACGTCGTGTCGTGACAGATTGTTGGACGTCCTTTGAACATCTGATCCTCATGGCTGGGTCCTCGAGCACATTACCGACACAATTAGTATATCTAGCGTACCAGCATGAGAAACACCGATACCATGTCACTGAGCGTCATGGTTTGGAATTTTGAAACGATGTCATAATCCTCTCCAATGCTGCACAGGATCACTACGAAATCTCGTCCTAACGAGGCAGCTGGTAGGCTTGCTGAACCCGCCATGCCGGGGCTTCAAGCACGGTTGTTGAAATTCTTCAAACGAAATTCAAGCTTCATGCTCGGGCAGGGGCAGGGTGCGTTGCAATCTCCCGGGAGCTGCAACGCACCCGCACGACTGGTCCCTGGCGTCGTGATTCTCGAAGTCTTCCCCACATTGATGCTAGGTGCTCGGTGCTAAACGCATGTTGATGTTCATGCGGTGTGACTATCGAGCAAGGAAAACCCTTTCCTCGAAAACACAGCTCAGACTCCCCCGAGGTCAGTGTTTGAATCGAACGACCTCGGCGAGATACGGGTCACATCTAATCGAGACCGCTAATTAGTGGAACTGGACGGAAGGCCCGTTCTGGAGCCGTGGTGGCGATTGTCGAGGTGCTAATTCCTCCAGCTGGCCTGAGTTGAGGCGTCCGACGGACGCACCACCACTTAGCATGAACTGACACAGGTTCAAGACAGCTAGTGGGGTCAGTCGTGGGCTTGGACATGAGATAAGCCCACGGCGAGATAACTGCGGACACAGTTACCATTATACCCACGGAGAGTTACATATGTGCTCCATAAGGGTTTCTTTGCACTCGCAAAACTATCGGCGCCACGCGCCTTGGCCTGTAGCCGGATCTTTTCCTACACATGTTGTTGGCTTGCCGTTCCATTCCACGAGACTTCCACATGAGCCCGGTAACAACTATACCGACGGTCGTGTCAGAAGGGTCCACGGAAACTACTCGCGTGTGGACGCCGTCCGTAGACGGCTAGCAACAGTATTCTCAACGTAAGTTGCCGATCTGAAAGCCGATCTTGGGCAACAAGGTGAAGGTTTGACGATCGCAATTATACAACGTATGTTGCCCTTGAGCAATTCGATAGCTTCTATCAACTATTGGGAGGGTATGCGTGAGAAAGAAGATCCATTGATGCCTTGTGTTGACGTTACTCGTTTACGTAAATGGTTGAGTTCGGAGAAGAGGTTGTTGAGCAAGCATGCAGACTATCGGGAAACCCTAGAAGCCAGTTGTTCTTCGGCGGTATGCACTGTCCACAACAATCTCGGATGACTCTACAGACACAAATAGCGAGTCGTGTCAGGCAGGGGAGTGCCGACACAAGACGTAGCGGAATCGAACCGGTCGACGCGACTGTATACGCGAACGTAACATCGACATCCAACTCTTACGCGAGACATAGTGACCCTCTACCTGTTAGAGTAGCAACAATTTTGACGCAGTCTCAGCAACCCTGTCTTGTTGCATGATATGTTTGCCGCATGTGTGGCTAGAGTGAAAAACCCAACAGCAAAGAGGGCATTCCTCCGCTATCTCGAATCGCAGCGCCCCCATCGAACAACTAACTGACACAAAAGAGTGACATCGAAGAAAAGGCAAGCGAGGAAGATGCGACAAATATCAAGAGACCTTGAGTTCCTGGCACTGTTGTCGTTTCATAGCTGCAGCCACGGCTGCCGCGACTGCTATCCAACGATCGAGAACGCTAATTGCGTGAGACAGGCCTCAGAAGGTGGTGGTGAATTGAGATCAGTTGCAGCAGTTGCTGCATCATTCTCTTCCTATCAGTAAAGGTAT
The DNA here is from genome assembly GCA_021596325.1 of Parafenestella ontariensis. Taxonomy (NCBI): domain Eukaryota; kingdom Fungi; phylum Ascomycota; class Dothideomycetes; order Pleosporales; family Cucurbitariaceae; genus Parafenestella; species Parafenestella ontariensis. The sequence goes on along the minus strand of JAKGDA010000001.1, from coordinate 517,097 downwards.
CATCAACGGCCATGAAAGAAGAGTCGTCCCTCTCACGCGCGATCAATTTTCTAAAGGGCTTGCGCACCCCGAAGATTAACCGCACTAGCGCGCGGAGCAACGACGGCCCGCTGAACATACAAAAACTTCACGGCCCTGCGTACCACTTCTGTTCTTCGTGCGGCGAAGGTTGATAGTCCGTTTCCCCGGTTGCTTGGAAACTTATACTGTGGTTTTCATAAGTGTCATCGACCTCCCAGAGAGAACATTATTGCTATCGATCGTATACACTTTGTGGCAGCGTCTTACTAGTGGCGCTTTCGCTGGAAAAGGGTCGAACATACTATATTCGTGAGATATGGGCTTTGAGCGAGCGGTCAAGTCAGCGCAAACTCGGTTTGCTTGCGCGCTTGACACAGGCTCTGATTTCGAGCACGACAGCGGAGGGATCCATGATGTGAAGTGGTCCAGACGGACTTGTCCATGTCATATATCTCATTGGCTCTTTACGAGTAATTTTAGAACACTGAGTTCTAATCTGAGTCTCGCTGCAATGCCTGATGCTCCTCAATCGTCTGCCCCAATCTTTTCGAGCTTGCCTATCTCCCGCTTCTCGCCGCTCTCTCCAATGAAGCGAATCCTGTCTATCCTCGTCTTCTCGTTGTCGCCTTCACCATCTGCCACGAAGAGTACCAGTGAATACACGTTCTGGAATTTCACAAAACGCAGCTCGAGCTTGGCCGTTGCCGTCTGCTCGTCCCAGTCTGACGGCTTGAGTTCGATAGTCTGAGTAGCCGGAATGTCCTCAGCCTCCTCGAAACCCAGGTTGTGTTGACGGTTAGTCCAGATATGGATTGTCTTCGGTCGAACTGGTGCCTCGTCATCGTCATCGTCGCCTGAGACGCAGGACGTGATTTGAACAGTGTGAACCTTCAATGTCGATGTGAAGGGTACGTAGAGCATGAGCTGATTATCCACGTCGCTTTCAACCCAGTCCTTGTTCGCTTCTGAGCCTGTTGCTGTTGCTTTGCCCTTTTTTAACGTAGTAGGCTGTGACGATTCGAAGAGCGTCCGTACTCCACCGAAGTCGCTGTCCGAATTGAGCAGATCTAGACCTCTGGGGTCTACCTGATCCGTAACGTCTGTGTATCCTCGGGGTAGGCCAGCTCCACGCCATCCACCACCGCCACTTGAGCCTGCTTCCCCAAAGCCTCCGGAGCCGCCATCGTTTTCTGCCTCTGCCGCGAGAGCCTTGATTGCTTCGGAGAGCTGCTGGGGATTTGAGCCGCCGTATGTGCGTATTTGCTGGTTGTTCTTGAAGATGATGAACGTCGGAGTGCTAGAGGACCTTTGTTAGACATGACATTACTCTCCTGGTCAGGTCGTGGGGCCGTACTTGGTGACCTTGTAGCTCTGCGCAATCTGCGTCTGTTGCACAGTGCTAACTTTGGCAAAAGTGACTCTGTTCGCCCTCGCGAGTTGGCCAGCTAGTTGGTCATAGACCGGGGCAATCGCTTTGCTCGACGTGTTTGCTTCGTTGTAGACTGCAACAACAAACATCAGCAACTAAGTTCGCGTCCTTTGGAGGGCGCGTCTTCTTACAATTGACCACAACAACACGCGAGGAGGATAGCAAGGAGCTGAGCTGAGCTGGCGACGAGATCTCCACAGTCCCTGACATGGTTGCGGGCAGAGATGGAGTTTGTTGTGGTTGAGCAGCAAGTCGAACACGGAACACAGGACACAGAATCCCCGAAAGATTCTGGTGGGGGCGGGGTCTCGAGCTGCCGTCACCGCCGATCGAGGTGCTGTCAGACAGGCATCAAACAACACGCGGCGCAACGAAGCTTCCAGAACATCAACACTTCTCTAAACCACGACACGACTTAGGCCCACGAGACAGAAACTGGGGGACTGCTTAGAAACTCGACCTACTCGTACAGCACTTCGGAGAGGCGATATTGTATCGAGTCCAGTATCTTCGACCTCGACTTTGAACTACGGGCGTGCGCCTCTAGCAACACAGCCAACATTCTCCCAGCAACCGCATCCTACATTGTCAGTCTTGGGTGACTGCTTTACCAACCCTTCACGCACATCCCGGGATTGGTAAGCGCCCCTTCTGGCGTTCACAGTCCCCGACCTTGTCGTGTGAAAGTGGTCCCTAATCGGCATTTCATGGCAGGCCCCAACAATCTCCTGCTGAGTTTCCCCGAAGCAAGACTTCTCCACATCGCCAGCCTCATTCTACTTGTTGAACGTAGCGACGCAACTCGAAGGGCACACCGGTGGGACTGTTGGTATTCACGCGCCATTCTAATCGCGAACGCTCCAGCTGCCTTCCTCCTCGCCCACGGCCTCTACAGACTCTTCCGTGCCACATAATGTCACACGTTGTGGTATTCAACTCGTACGCGAGGACCGTCAAGATCCCTACCACGCCTGTGAAGTACTTGACCGAGGTGCGCGACGAGGCTTGCCAGAAGTTCGGCGTTAGCAAAGATCAATACACGTTGAAGTAAGTCGAGTCTCACGAATAGCTGAGCAAATGGCTAACGAGGCTACAGGTACAACAACAAGCCCATCTCCCTCTCCCAGCAAATACGGCTTGCGAACCTACCCCAAGGCGCCCGACTAGAGCTTGTCCAAGCCTCGCGGTCACCCACTGTCATATCAGTTGCTCTTCAACTTCCCGCTTCTGAAAAGAATATCCGTCTTACACAAAAGTTCGCGAGCAACACCTCATTATGGGAGATCCTACGGCAATTCGAGAGCGGTCAGGGTGCGAACTATAACTTCACACAGCGTGGAGTGCCAGAGATGAGCGGCACATCAGGAGCAGGCCGGCTACACTACGAGATGCCTGTCATTACGGTCATGCCAGGACACAAAGAGCAATCAAGTTTCGTGGAGCTCCAGCAGACGCTAAGCCAGCTGGGATTCGACAGCGGCTCTGCTCTTCTGAAGCTGTCTTACAAAAATAGCGGACAACCACTGGAGGAGGCTATGGCACAAATATCGCAGTATTTCAAGGCGGGGGATATTGCATCTGGAAGTGCGGACGGCGCTCATGCAGCAACTTCCACCCAGGAAGCTTCAATTCCGAATCCCGACCAGGCCATTCCGGAAGCTACAGAAACTGTCGCAGGAGAGACTATGCAGAATGATGGGCCAGATCCAGAGCCAATGGAGGTAGACTCCACACCAGTTACTGAGCCAGTAACAGAACCTGAAGTCTCTACACAAAACCCCGCGACTAATAACATTGAGAATATCTCTCCAGCAGCGGCATTGGCGGCAGCAACATCGACAGCATCCGGCGCACCGGTAGAGACTCCCGCGTCCTCATCGCAGCCTACAGAGAAGCCTCGTAATGTCCAAATATTCTCCGCGCCAACGTCATCGACTCCGCAGGCTGCGCGCAACGCCTTTAACGAGAACGACTACCTCCCCACAATTGAACACGCAAAATCACACCAAGCTGCACTACAAAACAAGACGCGAAATACTCGTCTCCTCTCGGACAAGGAGCTTGAAGAGCAGGAAAAGGCTCGGCAGGAGAAGGTTGAGGCGGCCGCTGCCAAGGGTGGTGCCCTCCGTATCCGCATGCCTGACGGCACACTCATCCAAATGGACCTCACAAAAGCCGACACCGCCTCCGGCCTCTACACTTTCGTGCGATCTTTCCTCGAGAAGAAAGACGAGCCCTTCAAACTCAATTACACCTCCCCCACCGGGCGCCTCGTCCTCATCCCCCAAGACGACAATAAGCGCTTGATACAAGACTTGCGATTCTTCAATAATGAGCTGATTACTTTCCAGTGGGCGGAGAATGCGAGTGCGGAGGCGAGAGCGTCTCGGAAGACGTTAGCGCAGGAGTGGCAGGCTAAGGCAACAACGCTGAAGGTTGAAGAGGTAGTTCAGCGCGAGCAGCCACAGGCACCGGCCAAGGGGCAAACGGTGGCTGAGGGGAAGCGGAAGGCAGCGATGAGCAGTGAGGAGAAGGAGAGTAAATTGAAGAGCCTGTTGGGTAAGGGTCTATTCAAGAAGAAGTAGTGCGCTTTGCAAAAGAGCGAGGCGGATGGATATGGTTTAGATCACAACGCATTGTTTGGAGTAACAGCGAGTAAGCGACTCATTGGTAGATTGCATGTGTTTTTTTGGAACATCGTACAGCAAATAGGTTTTTTACTGTACGTCTCTACGTGCAATAAGAACGTACATTGTATACCCATCCTGCGCGGCTCAGTATACCTTTTGAGAACTGACCAAATAAGAATTGGAAAGGTAACAATGTCTCAAATTCCCAGTGAAAATATGTCCGCACCTCTATTCCATGCTTCACCCATACTGAGGGAAGAGCAAACCAGGAACAGCCTCGTCACCGAGCAAGGCGCGTTTCAATATAAGCATTTCTCGGCCCAACTACTGCCATGGAAAGGCGGAATTGGAATTTGACATCCATGCTATGGCAGACTTCTAGCCCTTCTAATCGTGGCACAAGCCAAAGGAAGCTGAGGGGCGTAGTACTTGTTAGCTCACACTGTGAACATACACTATACAATCGAGGAGAGGGTATCATTGGCGTGAACCAATCGTCACATTTCATGATTTTGAGTGACACTGCTAGGTACGTGAACCTTCATTGTCCATTGCCATACTCCGATGTCGTGCCATCCTTTTGTGGTATGCTGTGACGTTTCGAAGTCGTGTCGAGCCGCCATATGAAAAGACCTAACACCCAGGAAGAATCGGAAAACCGGCCGTCGCCATGCTGTTTCATCCACCGTTCATGAGAGCCGTTTAGTGACCCGCGCGCCTCGACTCGGCGATGACCTTGGTCATCTCGTCAACCTTTCTCTTCGCACGGCCGAAAGTACCGAGCTGTTTAATATTAGCGTTATGCTCGTAGCAGAGAGTGTGCATGGTGGAGAGCTGTCGAAAATCCGGGAGAGAGGTGCGGGAGACGTACCCTCTTCTTCGCCAGACGACGGGCACGCTTGTCCTTGGAGTTTCGGAGCAATTCGATGACACGCTTCTCGTACGGTGCAAGTCTGCAAGGAAGCCAATATTAGCGAGTTGTCCATGAAAGATACTACGTAGTAAGGGTGAGGAGCCTGGCAATTGTTGCGCAGCCCGCGGCCCCTCTCCACTCTCGAAAATTGTGAATGTAACGTACCCAGCAACCTCACGGGTGATCTCACGGACGAAGGCAGTGCGCTTCGACAGGAAACCCTTCCTCCTCGAGATTCTGGGAGCCGGAGTCCTCGGGGTGACCTCTGTTCATCAAATTAGCTTCCACTATAATTTTTCTCCAGTGCAGCGGGTGCAGGTATCGAAAGCGGCGAGCGGGGAGACGTACTGTGGCCACGGTTGAGGCCGACGATGAGGCCAGACTTCTGCTTGACTTCCTTCGGCATGATGTCGGTTGGTGGTTGTCGGTTGTCGATGAGTTCGAAGTCGTAGTTTGATTTTGGGGTGTTCGGCTGTGGGCGTCGTGCGCTTGGCAGCACGCTAGCTATAAGCAGAAGGCACGTGCCCTGCGTTCTTGATCTCTGCTGTGAGGACCACGGACACCGTTCTGCAAGACAGTCATATCGCCGAGTTCTCTCAAATATTGTTTGTTCGATAATTCCGTCGCATACAGAGGGTTTAGTCGTGCCTGCAAGCCTTCACTTCGTGTTGCTTCACATCACAGGACATACAACTTGGCGTTGATGACTGAAAAGCCTTCATTCTCTAAAGCGATCTTCAATTCAAGGATCAGTCTATGATCTACTTAATCTCTCTATATCTTGGTGTCCGGCTTCCTCCTTGTAGCCGTGTTTCTCGACGCGTCCAGCACAAACCCAACATGATGGCTCAGTGCCACCAAATCCCCTCCAGCATCATGCACATAGACCTCCAAATCCATCCTCCCGTTCTTGATCTTCTTCATCTCTACTCTGATCTGCAGCCACTTGACCCCCTCTGCTGGCAGCGACTTCTTGATATCTAGATTCAACAGCAATGTCGGGTACCAAAACGGGCCTTGGCTCTGATCCCGATATTTCTCGATGATCTGAGGAAACATGTCCGCGACAAAACCGATCGATGTGTCGGTGAAGTTGGTTCCGTCTGACCAGCAGAGCCACTCATCCGCTACGGACAGGCCTTTCTGACCGTCCCGAGGGAAGTGGAATATAACTTTAGTGGTCGCTTTCCTGAATTTCGCGAATGGCAGTTCTGCTTGCCTCTTCCAGTTCGGGTCCGCATCTTGTTCCAGTTTTGAGAGGTCAACAGATGTAACTGGCGGCGATAGCTTGTACTCTGTATCGAACGAGAAGCCTTCCTCTGTGTCGATGTTTGAGTTCGTAGCGTATGCGATAATCTCCTGGCGACCATCCTGTTCCATGCTCAAGTGCACAATTGAAGTCTGGCGCCCGAGCTTCACGTCGTCTACTTTGAAGATGGCAGGGCCAGCCCCAGTCCGTCGCAAGAACTCGACATGTAGAGCTATAGTATGCGGCTGGTTTTGCTTTGCCAGCGAAGTGCTGAAATGCATCCTAACAACTTCGAGTATACATCCAGTAACATATCCGCCATTAGGAACTGGAAACGTTAGCAGACCGTCTTCTTGGTGATACCCTAAGGCATCCAGCTTACCTGCTCCAATGCACCAATCGTCGTGCAATATGCACGAATAAGAATTCGTCGAGAGCTTCTGTACAGCCGTTGCTTCCGCCCATCCAGGCATCGTGGCGATTCTATCAGTCTTATCTAATGTTTTACGTGTGTAGATAGTCTATCATCCACGTCGACTACATGGTAAGTAATGCTCGGTGATAAGTGAAGCGAGCGTCAACCTCGGAAGCGCATCATTCCACGCTAGCAACAATACTGGGAAGTGCCTCGGCCTTTAGAGAAAGTGTGGGGGAACCCCGGCCGAACATTGATTCCCATCGTCACCCGCAGCCAGCCGCAACACGGCAGCTCGCGTCGGAGCAGTTGTGGCGGCCGATCATGTCCTTCGCTTCCTCCTTGCCTCTATTTTGTCTTATCTTTTACACTCGCCGCAGGACTCAGAAGCACCGAGTAGCTATCACGACCTCGAGCTTTCATTATGCCTTCTGAATCCAAGTACCCCAGCCTCCCCATTCCCGACGTGGATCTCTGGGCGTTTCTATTTGAGAGAAAAGACAAGCCTTATCCAGATGACAAAGGTACATTCGCATGGCAGTTGTGATCAATCTACCATCTATCCTCCAAGCAGCGTAGCTAACTTGACATGAACAGTGATCTACTATGATCCATACACCACACGATCATACACCTACGCTCAAGTCAAAGCCACTGCCGAAAACTTTGGCAAAGGCCTCAAGGCTCTCTGGGACTGGCAGAAGGGCGACGTCCTTGCTCTTTATACTCCGAACTGTACGTGGGATCCCAGCGCATGTAGCAACCTATCTCAGCTTCTCCTGGAAGTCTTCGCAACCCGTTCTAAATGCTGGTTGGTGGTTGAAAGCCCGCGAAGTCTTCAAGGAGCAATTGATGGCAGTCATTTTTCTTTTGCTTTCAAGTAAAACTATGCTTACTGTACCAAAGGTATTGATACCCCAGCGGTAACATGGGGTTGTCATTGGGCAGGAGGCGTTCTTTCGCCTGCCAATCCCAATTACACGGTTGAAGAGCTCGCGTTTCAACTGAAAGACTCCGGCGCCAAAGCTATTGTCACACAGCTCCCTTTTATCAAGAAAGCCCAAGAGGCGGCAAAGAGGGTTGGAATACCCATTGATAGAGTAGTTGTTATGGGGGACCAAAAAGATCCAACCTATAAGATCAAGCACTTTACGAGCATCATCAACACCGCCGGGTCCACGAAGTTTCGACGAACGAAGGCAAAGCAGCCAGCCGAGGATCTAGCCTTCCTCGTGTATTCCAGTGGAACGACAGGCCATCCGAAAGGTGTTATGCTCACTCATCGCAACATTGTTTCGAACATCAAAATGATGAAATCCGCTGAGGCCGGTAATTTGAAACCAACAGGTGGCCCGACTGGTGAGGGGGACAAGTTGCTGGCATTCCTTCCCTTCTTCCACATCTATGGTACGTCACACCTTGAAGACTCGCGGGTACTGTGACAGGACTCGTACTAACAATCGACAGGTCTCACATGTTTGATTCACCAGAGTCTCTATTCGGGCCTGCAGCTCGTCGTCATGCCAAAATTTGACCTCGAAGAGTTCTGCAGATTTATCCAAGAGCTGAAGATCACGTTTGCCTACGTGGTCCCACCCATTGTACTTCTCCTAAGCAAGCATCCCCTGGTCTCCAAATATGATCTCAGCTCAATCCGCATGATGAACAGCGGGGCCGCACCTTTGACTCGAGAGCTCGTCGAAGCAATGCATAAGAGACTTCGTATACCTGTCAAGCAAGGCTACGGACTCTCAGAAACCAGTCCTAGTACGCATACTCAGCCGTGGGAGGATTGGGATAAGACGATTGGATCTGTAGGCACGCTTCTCCCGTACCAGACGGCGAAGTATATGTCACCAGAGGAGAAAGAAATGCCAGTCGGCGAAGTGGGAGAATTATGGATTAAGGGTCCGAATATTTTCAAGGGCTACTTGAACAATCCCGAAGGCACCGCTCACGCACTGACTGCGGACGGCTATTTCAAGACTGGTGACGTGGGGTATCAGGATAAGAACGGCAACTTCTACATCACAGACCGCGTCAAGGAGCTCATCAAGTACAAGGGTTTCCAGGTGCCGCCTGCAGAACTGGAGGGTATTCTGGTCTCACATCCAAACGTGAACGATGTCGCTGTGATTGGCGTGTACGACAAGGATCAGGCAAGCGAAATTCCGAGAGCTTATGTCGTACCCAAAGACGGACTAGGAAAGACTGAGCAAGACGCGAAGGAGATTGTGGATTGGCTGAGCGCCAAAGTCGCAAATCATAAGAAACTTCGAGGTGGAGTAAGATTCGTGGAAGAGATACCCAAGAGTGTCAGTGGTAAGATATTGAGAAGATTGCTGAAGGAGAAGGCGCAGCAAGAGGAGGCCAGTGGTGCGAAGGCGAAACTATAGGGTGCCTTCATCACTGGTGTGAATCATACATATATAATGATCATTTTCCTTCAAAACATATGATTAAAATTTTATCCTAGCTCATTGAGCATGTCTTGATAGCTTTGAGCCTGACCTACCGTGCCTACGATGACCATCTGAGGACTTGATGAATTTACTAACGACAATCTGACAGCACTACGAAGTCTCCACAATGCCTCAAGAACCCTTAGGATTGCAGTTTAAAGAACCTTGTATGTCGTCTGGTCTGATGATTTGGCAGTCTATTCGCTTTCACCAGTTAGTATTACAGTCTCCTCAACACAAGCAAGTCGTTTCGTCGTAGTACAGTCAAAGATAAATACGAAAGACAGAGAATATACACCAGTCTAGCTAGCTAGGAGACTACTAACAAGTGACGAGAGTTTTATCGATCAGTGGCATCAATATTGGTCGAAGCTGTGAGGATTGAAAGGTTGTTGTTATAATTTTCAATCAGGATCAGCGATGAACATAATAAAGGGCTGATGTTTGGGACTCAACCCTTCCTTTCAAAACTGCCTAACTATTCTTCTCTGTGTTCTTACATCCTTTTAGTATGAGCTGATGCCTTTACAGCAGAATGTTAACATATAAGTTTTTGAAGTCTACCAAGAACAGCCAACATAGACTGCTTTAAGGTACATTATCAAGGGAAAGACCTTCCAGGACATCAAAGTAACAAAGAGTGAAAGAAGTTGGTCGCCCTAGCAGTTAGGATGTATCGTGATGACTAAGCGCTGTGAAAGAGAGGTGCTCGCAAGTGCGGAACTCAGACCTCACCCCCGAAGCTCATCCCTCTCTTTGAGCGGAAACTACTCGACCGCATCCCACTGTCGCACCTCTCACCTCTACCTTTTCGCATTGCCCTTATCAACTACTCTATTTGGCTTTTGACCGCACCTACACTTCTCAGCTATTTTTATCCTCCCCTTATCCTCCCCGCGTGGACGAGGGAGCCACATCCTCATAGTTCAGGCAAGAGCGCACCTAGAGAGGAAGAACATTCAATATGAACGCACCAGATAGGTAAGCATTTTCTTTCTTCTCTCTCACTTTCCAACACTTGGTTGTCCTCGAGAAGTCGAATCCACCATGAAACATCCTGGAGCGGCAGATATACCTCGTCGGTATGTTGGGCGCCTTCACCACTTCACGGTGAAAACACCTGGCCACGCGCACTCCGCTCGAGCACGCAAAACCACTCGCCTAGCCACGGCGTACGCACGCGACTATACAAACAACTCCCCGCGACTATACACCCCGCCGCCCCGCCGAGACTCGAGCGCGACCCGCATCCGCAACGAAGCACGACTAGAAGATGGCTGACTGCGACGGCGCTACAGCGCCCTGTTGGAGCCATAAGATTGGACAGCTTGTCGCGCACAACCCGAACTGCGGACTTCGGGACAACCAGAAAGACCACCGTCATGTCGCGTACAAAGCTGATCATGACCACGACTTTAGGTTCGAGCTCTTCCTGCTAGACGAGGGCCAGAAGAAGGTCGAGTGGAAAGAAGAGACCCGTAAGTCAAATCTTTTCACCCCGCTCGACACCGACAACCACTAACCCTATTGCGCAACAGGTGTCCCTAACACCGCCATCTTTACCTTCAACAAAGAAGATCACACGCTCGGCAACCTGCTCTCCCAGCGCCTCCTCAAGTACGACTACATCGTCTTCTCCGCATACAAAGTCCCGCACCCGCTATTCGCGACCTTCGAGCTCCGCGTCCAAACCGACGGCTCGATTACACCCAAGGATGCGATCATCCGGGCATGCAGGGATGTTGTGCAGGACCTCCAGAAGCTGAACGACAGCTTCCAGGCAGAGTGGCTAAGCAAGAAGATTGTCAGCGAGGGCGATGTGGAGAAGGCACAGCGCGAGCAGAACAACTTCTAGAGAGATTTGTTGAAGAGGGAGTCTTGGCGAATGGGGGGCGGCGTACTACGGACAAAGAGCTCTTGAAGAAAGATGCATATCCTGGCGTTCAAAAAAGTGGCTGGCATGATGTGCTCGGTCTGGCGTTACGGTTGGGTGTGGGAACATGGCATCGCCCATATTGTCTTCTCTAATGTCAGGGAATTGGGATCCCTTATGAGAACGCTGACGTCCTTATTCTGTGGAATATAAATAAATTGTTCAATTCATCAAGTGATTTGTAATGTGTTGGATTCGAGGCTTTCAATTTGTGCATCCTGCTCGCTAGTACCTCCCCGAGTTCAAAGTGACCGAACCGACGAAGTTTTGCCATTCTTCCAAAGGCCAGGTGTAACCTTCAACTATTTTCTTCGTCCTCTGTCGAAGAAAGAGGCACGTTTGTAGCGGCTACGGGAGACTTGTGCAATTAACAACTTTTCAAGGTGGTTGACAAGTGCAGCTTTCTATACTTCTTTCTTAAACTGCCGTTGACAGCTGTGACCCAAGCACTACGCGGTTGCTTATGAAGACCAATTCAGGTCAGATACACTTCGTTAAAATCAGGCTATTAAAATGCATAACTTCTTCAATTGTATTGCGGAACTCAATCGCTCTCATCATACTTGTTATTCCCCAACGATATATCCCCAAGCAATATATCGTCCTGGGCCGGCCCCCTATGATTTCTCACCCACTCCGTCTCCACTCTGAAGAAAATCCACACCCACCTCCTCAGCACCTCCAGCACCTCCATTGTGAATATGCCGCCCTCCAGATCATTAAAGTGATCCAAATGCACGCTCAACTTCAAACTCCAGGTACATCGCAACAAGGCATCCACCACAATCGCAGCATAGTAAAACTCCTTCGCATGGAACCAACGATGCCGTCTCAAGCCCCATGGGTATTCCGGGCTATCTCGTTCGCGGGCGCTGGAGAAGAGGGAGAGGTCCCAATCGCGGGCTACATCCCAGTAGAAGCTGTATCCGGAGTTGACGACAACGGCAACAAGCCACATGCGGAAGAGGGTGGCTTCGGAAACGAGAAAACTATTCGGGTCGGGGGAGCGCTGGAGGGCGCTGAGGATGATGACGGGGAAAGCCGTCGAGTACTTCAGCGCATTGGCAAGATGCACGCCTCCCCACCCCATTGCTGGACTAATCTGGCCTGTCCGCTGATTCGCCTTCTGCACACGATAGTACTCTGTTATGCACTGCCGTAGCCGGATCAACGACGGTATAGCGATTATAAACGGCACCCAGAATGCGCCGCCGCAACTGCGGTTCGGAGGACCCGTCGAGCTGTGTGATCGAGAGAAGAACATGCACAGCGAGACGAACAGGTCGCCGAGAACTTTTGCGTAGCTCGTCAGCGCATCAGCGAGGAGGATGTCGCCGAATTTTCCGTCTGCAGCTTCGGCGATGCCGCCGACGGATATTCGGCGCAGGGTTGCGAGGGTGCGGGATCGGCCGTTGCGTGAAACGAAGGGTATGGGCGCTATGAAGCCGACTACGAGGACCAGCAGGTAGAGGTTTGGCAGGATCTCCCAGCTTGCAATGTCCTTGGGGCTGCCATTTGTGAGGAGCCAGAATAGGAGGAGCGAGAGCGCGAGCGGGATGGAGAGGAAGGTTGCGATGCGGTAGCACGATAGGTGGTGCGACGGGTGGTGTGGTGAGGTACGGCCAGGGTAGCGGATTAGACTCGGGACGTCTATCTTGATCAGGGAGAGGTAGTGGAGGTTGAGGCCCCAGGCCCAGATGCCTGTAATTCATCCCGTCAGCATGATGGCGCTGTGTAGATTGGGAAAGTTGGATGGCCGTACCCAGAACAATAATGAGAGCAACGCGATATGGCAGCGGTAGAACGCGGCTGAAGCCATCGATCTCTGGCTCGACGGCCGGGTCACCGTCCATGTCGAAGTCGCGTGTCGAATCCCTGAGCAATTGCTGCGTGCCAGCTTTCCTCTTCCCGAAGAATCATGAAGGTGCCTATGCGTACTTCCTCCTCCTCTTCCCAGTTCCGTCCCTTTACTGTCGGTGGCGCAAGGGGTAGATTCGCAAAGATAGCGTGTCCACTTCCCTCCATCCAGGAGGTGTCGAACACAAAATCGCAGCCACACAACCCCCGGGCGCCAAACGCGTTACGTCAGCTGCGGTTCAGCCGCATTCTAACCGCATCCGATGAGCTGCCCAAAGCCTCGGGAGCTATCCCCGAAGTGCGTGGCCATGACGCGAACATGAGGACGACAAAGTGACGCCTTGTAGCACGCTGTCATTGGAGCTGGCGTGGAATTCCATAGGTCAGTCGTACCGCTTGCATAGATCCCTAAAAAGAACTCTATCCATACCATTGAGCTTTCTACGACACTACGACGCAATCACTAAACGCATTCCTCGGACCTGCTCGCGACTTCTCCGCATACAACCTTCGTCACACCACCACCATCACCACCACCAACTCCCACCTACCCACGAACGAATTGAGACCACACCACACACAATGTCTCCTCTCTCCGTCCCGAAGATATTCATGGCCGGTGGTGCGGTAGGGTTCGGCTACTACCTCTACATGCGCCAATACTGGTTCCCGAACCCGTACAAAACCCAAGGCGTCCAGAACATCGAAGACCGCTTCTCCGCCGGTGGGGGATCGCCAACACACACGCCAGCGGGCGGAAGCCTTCGCGGTACGGATACAACCCATGTGATACTAGTCTGAGGAGGGTCGAGGTATACTGACAGTCAAGCAGGAAGTTCGACGGACAATGCAGGACGGCAGGATGGCGCCAGCAAGGGTCCCGAGTCGGAGCACTTCAAGGGCAATATTTCGGATCAGCAGAGCATGGTATGTGGTGATTTAAGAGAGTGTGGGGACGATGCATGTGCTAATGTTGAGCAGCCCGTCTGGCCCGAGAAGTTCTACGAGCAGCAGTACAATAATCCAAAGGGCAAATAGTCGACCCACACTACACAGACAAGCGAGCAAACACGAAACCTTTGGGGACCGACAGGAATAGGACAATAAGTGCTGGTTATCTGATGTATCAAGGCCCGGGCGTTTGTGGAAAAAAAGTCTACTGCGGATAGTATCCTGCGTATTCAAAAACCTCACTTACGGCTGCTCAATGGCAGCTGTGAAGCATAAAAATATCAAAATGTTCAACTTTTCTGACTGCTCTTCTTGCGGCTCTTAGCACTCAATTCCAGGTGATGGTGCTCGGTATGCTTAAGAGCATGAATTCACTTGCCTACAGCATCTATACAATAGAACGTTGAGTCACTTGCGGCTAGGACTTGATCTGAACACGTACAAGATCACCGCGCGCTGGGTTACTCCCCGGTCTATTAAGAACAAATCAAAGTCATTGCTTCAAACTATCGAGGACCTCCTAGTGGAGTGTTAATAACAGGGGTGCAACTTGGCGTACGGACACCCTGTAGTACTATTGCAACTCTTACCGCAATCAAAGCTTAGATCAGGGTTGGCTCAAATAAACATAACCAGTCCTTAACATCACACCAGATTGCAAAGTAACCGCTTTAAAACAATCAAGCAAACAAAAATGGCACGACTTGGAATTCAAAAGTTCGTTGTGTTTGTGTCTCGACAGGTGATCGAGTTCCATGATATTCAGAAAAGTTCTACAGGCTTTTTGAGCCTATCAAAAAAGGCAAAGTGTCACAGGACATTGAAGGCCGAACTGCCACCCAACCGCTACCTGAACAGATTGTGATAGCGCCGCCGAACGCCCGTTACACCTTGCTGTCTCGCCGCTTTCTTTGCTTGAGAACAAAGCCCCAGAATCCTAGACATTGATGAGAAACCTCATCACAGCCAAAACTTGACCACGCTAGAGTAATCGACGCTAAAGAGAGAACATTAAAAGTATATACAATGTAGATCGGATTTGGAACATAAAAGGTGCCTCGCTGAGGTTGCCCTCGTTTGACATGGTACTCTAGGACCGGTTGATCTGCGCCTGTGGCAAGCCCGGGCTCTGCTGCATCTGTGGGTTTTGAGGTGTGGCGCTCCGGCTAGGCGGTCGCGCGTTCAATCCGGGACTGCCGGCCTGTTGCCTCTGCTGTTGGCTCATCAACCGCTGTTGTTGGACAAGCTGTTGTTGATAATTCTGTACCGCGTTCGGTTGAGGACTGTTGGCCATACCACCGTTTTGTTGAAGATAATGATTGTTTCCCATCTGCGGGGAGGGAGACATGCCGGAGGACCCTGCTGCTGCGTTCATTGCCTGTGCGCGTTGCTTAGCCAGGAACCGGGAGAGTTGTTCGGAAGCCAGTTTTTGAACTTGTTCTGGTGGCCAATCCGGATGCTGTACCTTTAATGAATTCTGGATCTGCAAGAGCTGCGGCATGTGCCCGCTGGATAGAGGTCGAGCAGGGGTTTGTATGTTTGCATTGCCTTGGTTCATCCGCGGCGACGAAGCGTTATTGGACAGTCCGTTCATGGCAGTATTCATGTTTCCGTTCATGTTCCCATTGAGGTTCTGGTTTGGCAGAGAGGCCATCATGTTGGCGTTAGGAATACCGTTCATGTTCATTCCTTGCGTGAGATTACTGGCCATGTTAATCTGTTGTTGTTGTAGCTGGAATTGGTGTTGTTGGTTGGCATTCTGGAATTGACCTCTTTGCATAGCCATGCGCATTTGATCAGGAGGTCCCATCCGCTGAGCGTTTTGCATGTTGCCTTGCATCTGCGCCTGGGGGACACCAGGTGTACCCATAGATATACTGGACATGTTACCATTGGCAAAGTTAGTTGGCATGCCCTGCTGCCCTTGGTGCACACGTGCTGCCATTGCGGGGCCGTTCTGACCCTGTTGTGAAGGAGTATTGGCCATTTGCGTAGGAATATTGACATTGCTTCCTGGCGTCCCGTTACGTTGCATCTGGTTGACACCATTCGCCACGCCCGGTTGCCCTTGCATTTGAGCTTGACGCTGTGCGGCCATTTGTTGCTATGTAAGGTTAGCCTTGAAATTTGTCAAGCGCATGAATCGCTTACCCTAACAAGCATCTCCTGTTGCAATTGCCTTTGCTTCAGCTTCTCTTCGCGTTCCCACTTGAGACGGCTGAACTCTTGCGGAGTGTGAACATTGTTCTTCGGCGTCGGGGGCTCGTGTGCTTTTCGGAGCGCAGCAGCTTTCTGAGACTCCGCTTGCTTGTGTGCAGCAGACTCTCGCTTCCTCGCCAGCTTACGCATACCATCGATGATAGCCAGGTGTCGGTTCTCTCTCCTCCTTTCAACCCGTATCGGCGTGGTGTTAGGCCGTCTTCGCGGCTGCCCTGGGGTCTGCCCTTGTTGTTGTTGCTGCTGTTGTTGTTGGGCCTGGAACTGGGCGAATACAGTCTTATTCGCTTGCTCCAAACGGGTGGAATAAGTCCGGAAGTATTGGGTTTTTGACATCTCCGCTGGTAATCCTTCCAATTGCACCCAGCGCTCGAAGCACTCCCAAGGTGTCCGTCGACCAGATCCGGACACAAACATCGACGGTAGTGATAATTGCTGCGAAACCAGAGACCAATTGAATGTGTATTCCTTCACAAGGGCTCGCAACTTCTGATCTTCCTCCCATAGCCACTGAGATGGAGTCCTATTTTCGAAGAAAGCAACCGAGGGCATGTTGAATTCAGTCGGTGGCCTGAACTGATGAGCAGCTTGCAGTCGATCACGGACATGCTTGTTCTCTGCGTTGAATAGTGCGACATCCGTCATCTCCGGAGGTAAATCGTTACGACAGAATAGTCTTCGTCCAGGAGTCGAAGGCATCGAGTGTTCAGCTGAAGTTCCGGAGCGACTAGGCGGCGAAGACGGTTCATCTTCAGAGTCATAGTCGTATCTACTCCGTTTCTTGGGCGGACCTCGTATTTGCGACACTAGCTTTCCTGTTACAAACTTGGAAACGGGGAGGATCGGTGGCTCGGAAATCGAGAAGGGACTGGTGTCACTGCAACCCTCAAGCATGGGCTCGTAGAAAGGCAATTCCCGGAACATGGTATCGCTGGCAGGCGTTCGTTCGATTTTCATGACAACATCGTTGAAACCTAGAGAGAAAAGACCAGCCGGAGGGTTGGCATTGAGAGGGGTAAGGAGCTCGTCTTCATCGGCATAAGACTCGCTCTCTGTCTCATTTGCGCCGGACTGAACAAGATCTGGCGTCGGCGCATCGTCCATATCCTCGTCATCATTGCTGGTATGCCTTGCTGAACTCGGAATGCGCGACTTGACTCGCAGCGTTGCTCGCTCTGTAGGGCTGCTATTTACGTACTCGGCACACCATTCCGCGAACGTAGCAGCGAGTGTCTTCTTCCACTTCCTCTCTTCTCTGAAGTCTGTTTGCATCCACTTCATTTCTAGAAGTAGCTGATCCTGGTGAGTGAATGGACGCTCGGGTTCCACTGCCTTCTGCAGCTGCCTTAAGGACCATCGGTTCGCATTCTGTAACTGGTAAACCCTCTTCAGAATCTTATAGTCTTGATGTTCCCTGATCATAGCAAGCGTGCCAGCGGTCGATACGGTCTTCCGTGCAGATGCCACAAGGTCTTGTAAAGGTACCGATCTTGGTGGATGATGAGCCTGATACTTGAATAGACCCTCAAGATAATCCCGGCTCGAATCTTCCGACGCTCCTTGCAAGGACGCATAGTCCTCATTGTACGATTGTAATGCTTTAGCAGTTCGTATCGGGGTTTTCTTAGCAAAGACAACAGTCGAAACCTCTCTGGGTTTACGATCACCAGGCTTCGGTCGCGGAGGACTGACTGATGCGGAGAGGTTGCTCGAGTGTGGTGTTAGTATAGCCTTGGGTGTTGTCTTCTCTCCGATAATCTCCGACACAGACTTTTGTCGCATTGCCCCGGAAGAAACACGCGTAGTCATACGCTCGGCGCGTGGTGGAGGTTGAGGCGAAGTGATTGGTTGTTGATTTGAAGGTACGTCGTCCATCTCGACATCGGCGTCAGCCGGAGGTGTTGGTTGGTCTGGGGTTATCTGGGCAGCTTCTCGCTGTTCGAGGTTATTATCAGTAGTTTCGCGATCCAGCGTAGATGATTCAGGAGCGGTAGTCGTTGGTGTTGGTAGTGAGTCTGCTGCTTGGTCGTGAACAACCTCAGGCCCATCAGGTGCATCGTGTTCCGCTGCTATTTCATCCGCTACTTCGCTAGCATCCTTTGTAATCGAATGCGACCCAGATCCAGACTGTAGTTCACTGAAAGGACCCTTTCCATCGCGAGCTAGCCGTATAGCTTGCTCGGTTTCTATTTGCTTCTCAATGTCTGGCGTTGGTGAATCATCCTCGCGTGCGCGTGCGCGTTCCCGTGCTTCCTTCATTCGTTTCTGCAGCGCACGTTCATGATCTTCTTTTACCTGCTGAGCTGCAGGATCTAGGATGTCGTCGTTGGGCAAGGGTGGTTGATTGTGCTCGTGGAAAGACTCCGTGTCAGGACTGGTGTCAGGAGAATGATGGGGCGCATGCGGCGTCGCTTGGGAATAGGGGCCGACGGTGGAGGAGGGCGAGGAGACATCGGCGGGCCCATTCGTAGGTGGGATGGTAAGTCGTTCGTCTTCTCTCCGTTCCTTCTCTGCCGCCCTCTCCAACTTGCGCTCCGTCTCTTCCAGTCTTGCTTCTTGAACCTCCCTCGGTGGTAAGTGCACGACCTGGGCAGCTCTCGGCTTGCCTTCCGTGGTAGAGCCAGGCAGTGATTCGTTGGGCAACGCCATGGCATCAACATCCTCAGAAGTGGGAGGCGCGACGTCAGCCGGATTGACGGAAGGGCTGTTGGCACTGGCATTGTTCTGATCTTTCACATCCTCAACGGCTGGTGCCTCGGACGATAGATGCACAGGGTGCTGTGCTTCAGACTGAGCCGTGTTCGCCGCCTTCTCCTCTACAGCAGGTGATGCAGCTTGCGACGGGACCTTCACTCGAGGAGGAACGTGAGTAGTATCGCTTTGCGGTGGTACTACAGGTGGCGTTTGAGTTGCGACAGACGGTGAGGCAGATGCAGCGCGCAGTTGGTCTTCAAGGCTGGGAGCAACGACGACTGGGGACGGCGACGACGTTGAAAGCGCAGGCAAGACAGGTTTGCTAGAGTTCTGGAACGGTAAAGTAGCGGGTAGTGGTGGTTGCTGGTCGGCAACAACCGCTGGGAAGGGCAGAGTTGCATCGTTGAAGCGTCGGCCTCTGCAGACACGGCGAGGTTAGTGGAATGGACCGAGAACAACAACACCAAATCGCGGAATAAACAGGAATCTCTGATACTAGGATGTCTAGGTCGGGTTTCTTACTTTGTCTGGTCATTTTCGTCAAGAAAACGGCGTTCGTTCTCGTCAGGTTCGCTATGGTTGTAGTCCTCTGGCTTGGGCTCGTGGCCCGCATTCAACGAGGCCGTGCAGGCGACCGTGACCCTGTAGAGCTCGCGCAGCTTGCGCTTGCGGGTTGACTGACAGGTCCTATGGAACCGCGATATTAGCACCACCACGCAAAAATCCTACAATCAAAGCGATTTTTCGGTGTCGCATTGACTCGTAGATTCTGTTGGATCGCAATGCGACAATATCCAATTACTTACTTGATTTCATTCGACTTCTCCCTAAGTAATGCATCACGAAGACCGTCGAAGGACATGTGAGGACCGACGAACGGTGGCCGACATCCGTTATCCACGAGTGCCGCCGTTGTGATGAATTATGAGGGTTGTTGCGCGCGTTGGTTGATGGAAATGTAGTTGGCAATACACAGAACTGATGGGGGGACTTGCAGAGTCGTGATGGGAAGGAGGCATTGGAAAGCGGGTCCTCGTTACCGCCTGCCGTGATAAGCTCTGCGCTTGCCGCCTTCGGCTAGCCGTGGCAGTATATTTCTGTCTCTCAATTTTTTAGAACCCGTCTCTGCACCGATTATTTGCACAATCAACAATGGCGAAGAGAAAGAGGGAAATCGATGGCGCTGGGGCGGCGAAAGCGCTGAAGAGCAGGAAGCAAGATGACGCGTCCCCGCCAAAGCAGCAGGCTGCAACAAAGGAAGTTGCGATGCGAAAAAATAAGGAAGGTGCAGCAAACGGCAAGGCAGTCGCAGACACGAGCAAGCCACAGATAAATTCAAATTCAAAGTCAGAGGACAGAGAAGAAGACATCGACACGGACACGACCACTATCCAAGTCATCACTGGCTCATACGAGAGGGTGTTGCACGGATTTGCAGCCGCCATCCCCCGGAGCCTAGTCACGGGACAGGACGACGCCGCAATACCAGAGCCCGACAAGCCCAAAGTCGACTTCACAGATACCTTCCTCTTCAATGCTCACGCTTCGGCTATCCGATGTTTGGCCCTGTCCCCGCTGTCAGAAGAAACTTCCAAGGTCACGCTCGCTACAGGCAGCACCGATGAGCGCATAAACCTGTATTCCATATCCACAGCGCCTCCAGTCGCCTCAAAGTTCAAGCCCAAATTACCGTCCCTCCATGGCGGTTCCATCACCGAGAACCCCAAGAACAAGGAGCTTGGTTCCCTTCTCCACCACTCATCGAACATCACAGCCCTCTACTTTCCCACGCGAAGTAAGCTATTAAGCTCTGCAGAAGACAGCACAATAGCAATCACGCGAACTCGCGACTGGACAGCACTGTCAACTATCAAAGCACCGATACCGAAACCGCAGGGACGACCGAGTGGAGACACTGCTGGACCGGGCGAAGTGCCGTCTGGAATCAACGACTTCGCCGTGCACCCCAGCATGAAGCTCATGGTCAGCGTCGGAAAAGGCGAGAAATGTATGCGCCTCTGGAACCTCGTAACCGGAAAGAAAGCCGGCGTGCTCAACTTTGGCAGGGACATACTCACCGCCGTAGGCGAAGGACGATTTGGATCAGGGGAAGGGCGGCGAGTCATCTGGGACAAGGAAGGCGAGGAATTCGCGGTCGGATTTGAGCGCGGTGTTGTCGTCTTCAGCATTGATTCTAAGCCGAAAGTCAAGATTGCGCCGTTGCCAAGGACAAAAATACATCAGATGCACTATCTCCCATCGGAGTCTCTTCCGGCTACGCTCCTAGTGTCGACCGAAGACGGACGTATACTACTCTACGACACGAACTCGACATCAACAAACGAAAATCCGGAAGCGGAAAAAGTCAAAGACGATATACCTTCATCCAGACTGGTGGCGCAAATCGGAGGCCCTGCGGCAGGACTGACTGGCCGTGTCAAGGATTTCGAAATCCTTCCACTCTCCGAAACAACTTTTATTGTCGTGAGTGGTAGCAGCGATGGGACAGTACGCTTTTGGGCACTAAATACAGATGAGCTAGAGGATGGCGCGGATGCAGGCAAAGCAAAAGGCTTTACTGCGCTGCAAGTTGGCAAATTACTCGCATCGTACTCGACAGGAACGAGGGTAACGTGCCTAAGGTCCTTTATCATGACCGGGAAACCAGACGAAGCGAAGGAAGAAGTGGCCGAGAAGAGCGAGGCTTCCAGCAGCGAGAGTGACAGCGAATAATTAGGATTGAGGCGAACATATGTAGCATATGAATGATACCACCTTTTGTCTTCACCTCACTAGCCGCTCAGGAGCTGCTCCAATGATACTTCCATATTTTAAGTTTGATCATTTTTTTCATTATATACAGTCTAAGCTACGGGAATAGCACAATCTTCACTTTACAGATTCATAGTAACAGTCATGCTGTTACTATGCACCAATAATACCGGCGGCAACCCCTGACACAGCACTTCTAAATCGCTGATATACTTGACGCTCTCTGCCTCACTCTCACAAGTCCCCTCTATCGGACTTGGCAGCGTCGTGAACACCACTGCCGTATCATCGCTCTGACGCCGTATGAGCTCATTGAGTATGAGATGTTGGGCGCGGCATGGCAGGTCATTGAAGGAGAGTGGTATGGATTGCTGGGCAGGGTAGCCGGAAGCGGAAGCTGGAGAGGATGTGGCCTGTGAAGAAGATGTAGGAAGAGCGGCGGTCGAAGACATTGGGCTGTTGCTTGCGGAAATCTGAGCAGAGCTGGCTGCCGTTGCCGCGAGTTGGGCCGGAGAGACGGGGGCCGTAGCAATGGGGTCTTTCCTTTCCACAGCCGTTGGTTTGGGCGTATCGACGAACATTATGGAGGGACCGGGTGCCTCCTCCGAAGCGACAGCTGTTCGAGGGGTGGGGTCCGAAGTAAATTTTGGTAGGGATTGCAGACCTACTAGAGGGGGTTGAACAACGGTGTTTGATCGTGGGGAGGAAGACTGCTGCGAGGGTGAGCTGGCTGCACTGAGAGACTTCTTCATTGTTCCCGCGCGAAGAATAGCAGTGTCGGATGCAATAGCACCGGGATGTGGCTTAAGAGGCGTTAATGAGTCTGAGGTAGGCCTGTCCTCCTTCAGTGAGCTGTCCTTCGGTGAACCCTTCCAAATCGATTTTCGCAGGTCAATTTTCTTAGAGTAAAATGACGAACTAGATGCCGTCTTCGCTCGTCGTGATGGCGTAGGGCGTTGAGGGCTACCAATGCTGTCGCTTTCATCGGTCGATGCGTCAAGATCGTACTCATCAAAGTTACTGCCACTCACTGCAGCCTCGCTCTCACTCACTGCAGCTTCGTCATCAGCGTCATCATCTCTACCACCATCGCTGGAGGTAGATTGTGCGGAGTCGCTATCACTGTCGGCGAGAAGGTCAGCGGGCAGTCTTTGGCTGCGCATCCCAATTTTAGCACCAGCATCCCGCAGCTCGCTGACTGAAGTTCTATTCTTTGCTCTTCGGAGCATCCTCTGCAGTGCAGCGAAACGTCTCGGCTTCGACTCACGCCTGCCATGCTGAAACGAAGCAATTGGCCAGCTGGTTACGGCCTCGAGGATGTCGACAGTTTGCGCCAACTCTTGGCTTACGCTCAGATCATCTGGTCGACGAAGTCGTTTGATGTCTTGCCACCAGCGTTCATCCTCCAAAGAGTAGTCAATATCTCGAGCTGTTTGGTCAAAGTCGCCATCGTCTTTTCCATTAATGATGACTTCATACATTCCTAGGTCGCCGCTTGCTAGGCAGAAAACAAGCACTTCTGCCTCGATCCGCAGATTTCGTAACAGAGTGGTGACTCGTTCCCGCTCTTCCTCAATATCTGCTTCGTACTCGACGAACACGCATACCCTCAGCTTGTACATCCGCTTCCATGATGGAACTGTATGCAGTATGCAGCCAAGTTGGAGGATGAGGGTGTATGTGTCAAAATTTGTTGTCAACACGTTCTTGCGACTAGGTTCCTCGCCCGTAGTCGCAACCTCTGCGGACATCTGTATGGGCCACAAATCAATGAATCTTTTTCTCTGGTCATCGATCTCGACATTGGCCAGTCCAATCATGCTCAATACTCTTTGTTTCGCTGTAGGTTTGGCGGATGGTACATCAAGCTCTTGGAAGCCTTTGCCGATAGCAACATTTGCTTGTAACCCTATGACGAGGTCTTCGATGATCGTTACGTAGTTTCGTATTTCGATGGCAGTTTCGGGCCTCATCGCGTCGGTGGGAAATATACCCTGCATGTTGCCAGTCTGCCTTCTCTTAGATCCCTTTCGTATGGCTTTATCGGTGATTGGACGGTTAGCAGCTTTACTAGACGGTCGCGAGGGCTGCGGCGACGGTATGTCGATAGAAGGCTGATTCTGCCTAAGCTCAGGAAGATTGTAGAACCCCATCACAACGATGTTTGGTCTCATGCCACCCAATCCTGCGCCGAGGACAAGATTGCGAACGCCCCATTCCACCGCAGGCGAGATGGCAATGTTGACAAACGCTTTGATCCTCGAAAAGTCGATATACTTGGTCCATGATCGTTGTTGCCGTCTTGCCTCTGGCACAGCCGATCCGAAGTCCTTGGTCACTATAACGTGCCCTAGGACAAAGAGCCCTCCTTTCTTTAGCGAGTTGCAAAACTGGATCAGCTTGTATTGTCGTTTTGGATCATTCACCAACAACAATATCTGCGGTCTCCAGAATTTGACGTGTTCTTGACGCAAACGTAAAAGGTATTTCCGGACCTGATGGTAGATGAGACCTTGACTAACATCCCCCCATGGCTTTGGGGGGGTTGTGTAATGAATGAGTAGGAAGATGACCATCAGCAAAGCTACGCATCCGGAAGCGTAGAAGCCGTCAACGAAGAACATCATAACGCCACAAACTATCGTTCCCACTGCCGCCGTTTGAGCATTGAAAAAGTGAAATGATGGCCGAAAATTCGGCGCAGACCCTATCTTCAAAAGAAAACATGCGAGGTTCGTCACAAGGAACGTCATGAGATACTATTGGACATTAGCATACTGGATATAAGTATGTCAAACTCTAACAAGAAGCGTAAAGCGAGATCAGCCTAACTACTTGGTAGTTCCTCGGCTGGGGACGTAAAAGTTTTGGGACAACTCGAACAGCATACTGCTGGTAATGGAGATGGACTGGCTCTTTTGGGAGGGAGGAAACTAACATACCGTCATGGTGATAAATGAAGCAATCTGATTGATATCTGCGAACATGGTAACCTGGGCGATGAGAAAGGTAATAATGATCGCATAGATGGGCTCGTCAGACTTGTGCGTGCCTTGGCCAAAAAGAGAAAGTCCGGGAATGAGATAGTCTCGAGAAAGTGCTTGCAAAAGCTTGGCTGACCCAATGACCCCCATAAGCACTGAGAACAAAGATGTGGCGAATTCTCCAGCTAGGATGATAATTCCAGATATGTTCGTCAGCTGGATGACATTTGTATTGTTGTAAAAGCTTTCTCTGCTTATCGTTGCTGCCATGGCGAAAATGACCAAGGTATACAGGATGAATGTCAAACCTAGGCCAGACAAAGTTCCTTTCGGAATTGCTTTACTTGGATGCTTGAGGTCTCCCGACATGCTCGCGCCTGCAAGAATGCCTCCAGTTGCTGGGAAGAGGATGCCGAATAGGTCTTGGAAGCTCTCTCGATGCTTCCCTACACTTCCAGCGGCACCCTTTGTAAAACTTGGGAGTAAATTTTGTCGGAAAGTATCCAAACTGAATCCTGTGAATACAATGTGCTCCTTCATATTGACGAACGGGTCCTTGATGACGGCTGATAAAGGGATGCTGATGGTAGCAACAAGCAGGACAACAAGCAAGCCGTTGCTGCAACGTGCGAATAAACTGCTACCGGCTAGACAGATAAGCGTACATACTGCTAGCACCACAGTAGCCCAGAGGAACTGCCACCAGTAGCTTTGAGGAAGCCATTGAGCCATATCACCAGTACGAGTACCGAAATTGTCGACGAGACAATCGATGAGGCCAACAGCGTTGAGAGAAGTGTTGAACACGGAACCAAGATAGAAGACGATGCCAATTGATCCGCCAAATTCAGGCCCGAGGCTCCTCGAGATTAGGTAGTATGCTCCGCCCCCTCTGACAGTTCCATTGGTAGCAATTGCAGAAATGCTCATAGTGGTCAGAAGGTTGATGAGGTATGCTGTAACAAGCATGCCCATCATGCCTACCAAACCAGCTTGCCCGAGGATGAAGCCAAATCTCAGGAACATCAGAATACTCAAGACATTGAGAGTCACGGGCACGAACACACCAGCAAAGGTGCCTAATTTCTCTGTGCCCCCGACTGGCCTGGGGAAGGCACCGGGCCTTGGCTTAGAGGCTTCAGTGATGGAATGTCGCTTGCCCTCATGACGGGCTGGCTTTCTTGGGTTCGCCCGTAAAGAATGCAATGGTCTAGAGAGCCAGTGGCTCATCGATTGGGCCCCTTGAGTTTCCTCTTGAGCCCTATCGCTGGCAAGGCCATCCTGCGACTCTTGGTTGCCGGTGCTGGGCAGAAGTGGGGTTTCCTCATCGGCTGGAGGCGAGTGCTGGGCGAAAGAACGTCGATGAAGTCGCTCGGTTTCGTCTCTCGCGGTACGTGTTGCGAAATTCGAGCGAGTTCTCGGTGGCATCCGCCTCGTTGTCTGCTGAGCATGTTCGGCATCGGTCATGGTCTAGGCATTCAGAAACCTGGTTCCTTGCACGGGGTGTTGCTGCGCCCTTCCGTCCTCACGGGTACCAATGGTAAGCGCGGGGATCACCGACAGGCCCTGAATTGTTCTCTGTAAAACAATCTAAGGGAACGAGACATTTGACAGAACAGATAGAAGTAGCAGCTCTAAAACAGGCAGGTAAAGCGATGACGCCGGCGCTACATCAACAGCACAAAGTGATATCTCATGCTTCGGCTTAGCGGCTTAGCCTTCGCTTCATGTTTGAATGCAGCTGGGCAGTTGCAAGGATTCAGCTTGTGACTAGGTCATCCCGCGCCCCACGCGAGATCTTTGCAGCGAACGACGCCGTCCTCGAAGCAGCCCTCTCTGCGCGTTCGTCTTTCCTTCACGCCTTTCTTGACTCTGATGTTGCCCTGTACAATCTAAAAGCCTTCGGTATGCATTTATAGCTCCAACGAAATTCCACAACTCCCTTGACTGACTTTCAGTGCTGGAAGTTCGCTATCGCCGACGTTACACACTGTTAATCGAGCTTCTGCATCTACCTTGATAGCAGGCGCAAGGCGCAATTCTGCCAGTCAAGATGGCAGGCGATCGCTCAGCGTCTTCGAGACCGCTGGCCGTTCCGTCGAGGTCGCAAGATTCCGGACGAAGCTCACCAGCCGAGTCCCGGTCCGCTACACGTGCAGATTCGATCGCGAGACTGGGCTCACCCATTCGTTCCGTCTCAACCGCCTCAGCTGTGCGCCAAATACCGACTCCAGCTCAGCTCGAGGACTCGCCCTTGGCGCAAACACCATTAGCAGGACGTACGGACCAGTCATCGCTCCCTGGCCCAGGAGCGTCGGCTCTCTCCTCGGCGTTGAAAGAGTCACTCGGTCGCAGCCCACCGCGATTCGGTACACCGCCTATACAACCGCAATCCCCGGCACAGAGAGCGCCATCCTCTCGTGGTCCGCCGAGCAACTACGGCTCCTTCGACGGTCGAGGTCGTTCACCCGTGCCTTACGAAGATCCCGAGATTGTGCGTCGACATTTAGTCGGGCAGTATGCGTCGCCCAGCAGGTCAAATCGCGGCTTCATCGGCGAGGAAGATACACAGTCGCAGGGCAAGAGACCTTTGGACGAGGACGAAGAAGAGTTCTCCAGCTTGCAGCTACAGGGCGGCGACATCACAAGGCAGATATACAGGTGGAGCGAGCAGCAACAGGCCGAGGAGCAGGGCAAGTTGCTGCGGAGCAAGAGCTTCCACCAGTCTCGACGTCGCCCGGAAGAGGAAGTCCTAGACATCGAGAACATAAGACAGCCAGGAGGGTTCAGACGAAATTACTTGCGTAGAGCTGCCGCTAGTCCTTCTCCTGCACCAGGCCCATCCGGTTATGGTACTGTCCCTCAAGCTCGACAACAGCCCCAGGTCTTTACAAGCAACTTCCTCGAGTTCCTGACACTGTACGGCCATTTTGCTGGTGAATCGCTTGAAGAAGATGACGAAGTGCTGGGACCCAATGAGTATTTCTCTTCGGATGCTCTGGACTCTGGGGAGCACTCTGAAGACGAAGACCGTGAGTACGGCGAATCGAGTGCCCTGCTCACACCTGGAAAACGTCGAAAGCGCAAACCGAAGAAAACAGGCAATGGCAGTCCTACAGGGGCGGCCATGCTGCTTCTCAAGTCTTTTGTCGGCACTGGCGTGCTTTTCCTTCCCCGTGCATTTCTGAACGGCGGTATGCTCTTCTCGAATTTGGTCCTTCTCGGCGTGGCAGGTCTATCTTACACATGCTTCGTTCTACTCGTCTCCACTCGACTAGTCGTCGAACATTCCTTTGGAGACATGGGCTTCCACCTTTACGGCAAGTGGATGCGTAACATGATCAATTTTTCCCTCGTCACCTCGCAGATAGGCTTCTCATCCGCCTACATCGTCTTCGTCTCCGAAAATCTGCAGGCTTTCGTCTTGGCAGTGTCAAACTGCCGAACATACATCGACATCAAGATTATGATCTTGATGCAGATGGTTATCTTCTTACCTCTCTCGCTTTACCGCAACATCAACAACATCCAGAAGCTTGCATTAGTAGCAGACCTTTTCATCCTTCTTGGTCTCGTGTACTTGTACTACTACGATCTCTTCACTATTGTCCACCAGGGCGGCGTCTCAGACATTGCTGCCTTCAATCCCAGAGATTGGACCCTCTTCATCGGTACCGCCATATTTACCTTTGAAGGTATCGGTCTCATTATTCCGATCCAAACCGGCATGAAAGACCCAAAGAAGTTCCCCAAAGTCCTCGGAGGTGTTATGATTATCATTACCATTGTATTCCTCAGCGCAGGAGCCTTGTCGTATGCGGCATTCGGATCCAAGACGAAGACTGTTGTTCTATTGAACATGCCTCAGGACAACAAGTTCGTCAATGGCGTCCAGTTCATCTACTCACTCGCCATCCTGCTCTCAACCCCGTTGCAGATCTATCCCGCGATTGAGATCACCAGCCAGCAACTGTTCAGTAGAACGGGCAAGTACAATCCGTATGTCAAGTGGAAGAAGAATTTCTTTCGCTTCTTCATGGTCTTGGTCTGCGCCATGCTCGCATGGGCTGGCGCAGGTGATCTCGATAAGTTCGTCAGTCTCGTAGGAAGCTTCGCCTGCATCCCGCTGGTCTTCATCTACCCTGTAAGTGTACCTCCTCTTTCCATCTGACCCGTACTAACAATCGACAGCCTATGCTTCACTACAGGGCTGTTGCTCGAACAACCTACGCTCGCATTCTTGACATTCTACTCGGTATCATCGGTGTAGTTGGCATGGGTTATACCACTGCCCTCACCATCAACAGTTGGGTTAACGGCGGTGCACCAAAGACTCCAGGCTATTGCGACAGCCGTTGAGTCGAACGCTCTCCTCGAGCATAGCGCTTTTATCTGTACCTTTTCATCTCCTGTGGCATTTCAGCGATGTAAATCAGCATCTTGTCTTGGATACGGCTCAGCATTAGAGCCTTTTGAAATGTAGAAACCAATAGTCGTCGTATAAAGATCTGATACAGCCTTAAATTGTATAAGACTAGACTGAAGTAGTGGGGCTCACGTCTCTCAAGCCGGATCATCAAGTGCCATATTATCTATCTGTAATACGAAGTGAATCGTGTTGTTTGATAGCATGTCCTTGGAGAAGTTCTAGACCGACAGCATAGGTGAGACATTGACACAAGACATGATGCATCTGAAGCGAGCTCGTGTCAGCCTGTGTCAGCCGAACAACCCACGAGAATCGCCACCTGGGAAGGACGGAATCTAGTGACGGACATGCGCGATCTATTGAGATGGGACCAGGACGCAGCCGAGGTCTTGGCTTACAGAACGATATAGCAAACGATAGTCTCAATGCAGGGCGAGTCGGATGCACTGCACAGTACATGCAGGGCGCGTGATTGCCGGAAGATGCTTAGCTTGACTGTGAGGCTGAAAGCGCGGCTGATGCTCGTTGAAGCCACATTAGCGGGGTGGGAGGCCTGGTCTGCCGGTGTCTTGACACCATGAGAGGAGCTTGGATGGCGGTCAAGATGGCGGCCGATGCATGAGTTTGGAGGGCTGAACGCACGATGCAGAGTTCACGCTGGCACGCGTTCCTAGAGCTGAGAAGACGAGCACTAGGCTAAGCTTTCCATAGAGATAAAAACGTGCAGGATTCATGTAAAGTGCTTACCGTCCAGCCGCAAGAGGAACCTACACGTTCACTTAGTGATTTCATGATTCGTTCACAAGATAAGCCACCGTGGTTTGGGGGTCGTGGGCATGCAGGGCGGGAATGCACGTTGTTTCTCACCGTCTGATAACGACATTGAACGCAAACACGTTGCAAAAGCGTCGGAACATCTCCCGCCGTTTGTGGGACCTTACGGTGAGCCCCATGGCCCACTACCCACCCAGCAGAAAGCTCATCACACGGATGCCGAGTATTGATTGGCGGCACTTGTTCCAGCTTTGGAGCAGTACCCGGCCTGGGATGTCGCTGCTGACGTAGGCATCGATGGTGTTGAGCACTTGCTCGTAGCAGATTTAGAAACCTTCTCATAAGCAAACCATGGAACACCTTGTCGCCATCAACGAGGCGGCGCAGTCCATCACGACGCGAGTGGCTAGCTGCCGCAATAATGGGCAGCAGCGTGAACAGAGAATTCACGCGTCGTTCCCAGAACATAGGCGAAAAACGCGCTTAGCGTTACTATTTTAGAAGTGCTGCGCCTTCGTGCCTGTCCCTGAGAAAACGATAGCGGCGATCATAGCAGGAAGCGTAGGGGCTCTGATTGGAGGAGAAGGTCGTCGTCTCCGATCGCAGGCTTCATCCCGAACAGATGACGAAATAGGGGAGTCGGCTTTGGCAGAGAGAGGAATGGGTTGATGTTTTGCCCTGGTACGTGCAATGTCAGAGTAGCCGGCGCGAGAAGGGAGATTCAAGGGTGGTGAGGCGGGCGCCACCGACCCATGCGTATGGCTGCATTGGCGAGACTAGCTGAGGGGAGAAGTGGAGAGATGCGTCGTTGGGGCATGCTTGGCTCATGAAGATATAAAGCTACGAACACCATCCACCGCTTTTTGCTCTTCTCCCATCATCTGTCCTCTACCCACACCCGTACCCTTCTCTACCACCCGAATTGAATCTCACGACTATACGATCGCTTTTCTTTCCATTCAAGACAGTCCCCTCGTTAGCTCGCCATGTGGTAAGTCTCGCTGCCCCACCATCTGCGAGCTGTGAAGCTCCAGCGTAAACAGAAGCTGACGACGCCCAATATAGCGGTATTTTCGGTTACATCAACTACCTCGTGGAGAAGGACAGGAAGTACATTCTCGACACACTCATCAATGGCAAGTCTCCCTTCTGGTTGCACCTTCCACGGGCGGCAGCGGCTTAGCGGAGTACCAAATTCCGTTGCTAACAGCCTTTCTCCCGCAGGCCTTCAACGCCTAGAGTACCGTGGCTACGACTCAGCTGGTCTTGCCATCGACGGCGACAAGAAGAACGAGGTCTTTGCAGTCAAGGAGGTCGGCAAGGTCGCCTCGTTGAAGAAGCTCGTCGAGGAGCAGAACTTCGACCTGAACAAGGTCTTCGACTCGCACGCCGGTATTGCGCACACTCGATGGGCCACCCACGGTCCTCCCTCGCGCGTCAACTGCCATCCCCACAGGTATGTCATCGCCTGCCCGCCTATTCCACAGCGTACCACAGCAGACTGGAACAGCGGAGCACACATCGTGCTGACCAGTCCCGCACCCCGTTCCTTCCTTCTCGCATGACTCTGTGCGCGAGGCTAATCCGTCCCCAAACAGGTCCGACCCCAACTGGGAATTCGCCGTCGTTCACAATGGCATCATCACAAACTACAAGGAGTTGAAGACTCTGCTCGAGAGCAAGGGCTTCAAGTTCGAGACTGAGACCGACACCGAGGCTATCGCAAAGCTTACAAAGTACATCTACTCTGAGCACCCTGACCTGAGCTTCCCCGCTCTCGTCAAGGCGGTGATCAAGGAGCTCCAGGGAGCTTTCGGTCTTCTGTTGAAATCTGTCCACTTCCCCCACGAGGTTGTTGCTGCCCGCAAGGGTTCTCCCCTCGTCATTGGTGTGCGGACACAGAAGAAGATGAAGGTCGACTTCGTCGACGTAGAGTACAACGATGAGGGTGCTGCCCTCCCCGCTGAGAGCGCGTCCCACAACGCTGCGTTGAAGAAGTCAAACAACTTGCTCGCACCGCCTGATAAGTCGCTCCTTCACCGATCGCAATCCCGCGCTTTCCTCTCTGACGACGGCGTCCCGATGCCCACCGAGTTCTTCCTCTCCTCCGACCCCGCCTCCATCGTCGAGCACACCAAGAAGGTCCTGTACCTTGAGGACGACGATATTGCACACATTCACGAGGGTTCGCTGAACATTCACCGCCTCAACAAGGACGACGGTTCCTCCAACGTTCGTACCATCCAGACTCTTGAGATCCAGCTTCAGGAGATCATGAAGGGCCGCTTCGACCACTTCATGCAGAAGGAGATTTTCGAGCAGCCCGAGTCCGTTGTCAACGCTATGCGTGGTCGTCTCGACGCTGTCAACAAGACTGTCACTCTCGGTGGTCTTCGCCAATACCTCGCAACCATCAGGCGATGCCGAAGGATCATTTTCATTGCCTGCGGTACCTCCTACCACTCTTGCATGGCTGTCCGTGGTATTTTCGAGGAGCTGACCGAGATTCCTATTGCCGTTGAGCTGGCCTCAGATTTCTTGGATCGCAAGGCACCAGTTTTCCGTGACGACACTTGCGTTTTCGTCTCGCAGTCTGGTGAGACCGCAGACTCGCTCATGGCCCTCCGCTACTGCTTGGAGCGTGGTGCCCTCACTGTTGGTATCGTCAACAACGTCGGTTCTTCCATCTCGCTCCTCACCCACTGCGGTGTTCACATCAACGCCGGTCCCGAGATCGGTGTTGCTTCGACCAAGGCATACACTTCCCAGTTCGTCTGCATGGTTATGTTTGCGCTATCGTTGAGCGAGGACCGTGCGTCCAAGCAGAAGAGGCGTGAGGAGATTATGGATGGTCTTACCAAGGTCTCGGAGCAGTTCAAGGAGGTGCTCAAGCTCGACCAGCCTATCAAGAAACTTTGCGAGAGGTTCAAGGACCAGAAGTCTCTGTTGCTCCTGGGTCGTGGCTCCCAGCACGCCACTGCCCTCGAGGGTGCCCTCAAGATCAAGGAAATCTCCTACCTCCATTGCGAGGCTGTCATGTCTGGAGAGCTCAAGCACGGTGTGCTCGCCCTAGTTGACGAGAACCTCCCCATTGTCATGATCCTTACTCGCGACGAAATTTTCGCCAAGTCGCTCAACGCCTACCAGCAAGTCATTGCCCGTTCTGGACGGCCCATCATCATCTGCAACGAGAACGACCCCGAGTTCCCGACCGACAAGACGGACAAAATTGAGGTGCCCAGCAACGTCGATTGCTTGCAGGGTTTGATCAACGTTATTCCTCTGCAGCTTATGGCGTACTGGATGGCCGTTGCTGAGGGTCTTAATGTTGATATGCCCCGCAACCTTGCTAAGTCGGTCACCGTCGAGTAGAGAGTGTATGTAAAATCTGGGATCGGCGTCACAAGAGTGGCTGGATATGCCCTGGGATTGATTGGTATTTATGAAAGCTCCTGGAAGTAGCTCATGTAGAAGACGAAACTTTGTACTAGCCTTAGACGCAGGATTGCTCGGGCTTCGATACCAGCTGGAATGAAAATCTTTGTTTGTTTAATGCTTGTGCCTCGTATGCTGATACCTGAGGCGTCTAAAAATGCCGATTCGGTCGTACATGTTTCATGTGCCTGATGACGCTATGCAGTCCCCTGTCGTCTGTTGCGGGGCAGCTTACTGGAGCATCGAGGATAATGTTCCTGCATTCTTCGGCCTGCCCAAGCAACGATACCCCACGGCTCAAACACGCTCACTACCTATATACGCATATATCACGTACTTTTTGATTCTTCACAGATACCACCATGACGACCCTCAAAGGCCCCGGTGCACCCAAAACCTACGATGGTTCGTGCGACCCCGCCATCCCGCCATCCCACCATCGTCCCATCCGCCCTCCATGCTTCGCTCACAGGGCTCCTCTGAATTAACATATCACAGGCTCTGGACTCCGAATCGGCATTATCCACGCGCGGTGGAATACAACATTGATCGATGCGCTCCTCGACGGCACGAAGAAGGCGCTTGCGCAGGCGGGTGTGAAGGAGGAGAATATTGTGATTCAGAGTGTACCTGGGAGCTACGAGCTGCCATATGCTGTTAAGCAGTATGTCGAACATCTCCCCACCCTCCGCTCTAGACTGTACAAGAGACTGATGTAGAGAAACCTAGATTATACTCCGCCTCACAAGTTCAATCCTCGTCCACCGGCGTCGTAGGCGCAGCGGCCGACCTCCTAGGCTCCGCATCGGACCTCACCCAACTCAGCCTCTCTTCCAAAGACACGTCGTCCAAATCGACCGCGCCCTTTGATGCTATGATTGCTATCGGTGTGCTTATAAAGGGCGAGACAATGCACTTCGAATACATCTCAGACGCAGTCAGCCATGGACTGATGCGGTTGCAGCTCGACGGCAACGTGCCGGTAATATTTGGCTTGTTGACATTGCTAAGTGAGGAGCAAGGACTGTACAGGGCGGGGATTGCGGGCGCGGGAAAGAATGAGGGACATAACCATGGGCTGGATTGGGGGAATGCCGCGGTGGAGTTGGGTATTAAGAGGAAGGGGTGGGTCGAGGGCAAGTTCGTGGATTAGATGGCAAGATGTTGGGACAGTCAAGGTCTGCTGAATGCCAAATGGAAGGCAAGAGGGCTCAAAATGCTGTAAAGTGATAGCTGTAAGGCCCAGCAATTGAAAGTGACTAGCTACGCAAGGCAGTGTGCAAAGGGATGATTGAACGGCAATCCTCTTCGTGCCTACATGCCTACGCATATGACGTGCCTGCTTTGTCCCATCACACTCAGTTCAAGAGAAACATACGCCCTGAATATGGTATGTGAGGCGACCACGCTTCATTTGTCTCGCAAGCAGCTATAAGCAGCCTATCGCCAAGTTTTTCACGATCAGGATCGCCCAGCAGTATTCATAAGGTCATAGTGTAGATCGCAGCGGTCAGAACGCAGAACTATCCGTCATGCACTTCTGGTCGGTTTGTCGTCGTGGTACATTTGCGTCGTCCGCTGGAGAGGGGTGCTCACGTGCTAGACATGACTTATGACAATGATGCGCTAAATCTATACACGCTATCAATTCAGTTGCCGCATATTAATATCTGTCTACCGCATGTT
This sequence comes from Parafenestella ontariensis, assembly GCA_021596325.1. Taxonomy (NCBI): domain Eukaryota; kingdom Fungi; phylum Ascomycota; class Dothideomycetes; order Pleosporales; family Cucurbitariaceae; genus Parafenestella; species Parafenestella ontariensis. The sequence continues at coordinate 482,246 of JAKGDA010000001.1, read as the reverse complement.
ATGGTGCCCCGCGTGCATCCGACAGAGCGGTGCTGCTGCGTTGGAGCCGCGAGTGAGTGAGGCGAGCGCGATACGCGGGAGGCTGGCAGACATGCGGCGAACGGTGGTGTTGCAGGAATCGGTTGCGCGGATGCGACATGGTATTCTGAGGCGACGATTCTCATGCAGGAGGCGATGCAGGAGATTGCGCGACCGCGTTGGCCTCTCCTGGGTGTGGGTTACAGAACAAAGGCGGGTGTGGGCAGTGGGTTCGTTGGCGATGGGCGCTCCTCCCCCTTTCCACTAGCCAAGGCTAGCGTCGAGATCCGCAAGACTTCACCTTGGAACCTCTCACATTCCAACAACGGCCAAATCTGCCACCAGCCCCCAACTGCGCGCGCGGACGGCCGTCGGTTGCTCGCCCATCTCATCTTTTTGACTTGCTCATTCATCTCCGCGCCCCTGCCCTTGTCCCGGGCCTCTGACACGTCCTCGCCGCGTTGTGTGCGCGCGTTGGCCCATATCCCGTTCTCCGGCCTGCAGCGGTGTCGAGTACACCATCGCGCAGCGCTCTTGCCCTCATCGCTCAACCGCCCACAGCGCTCCCGGGATGGCGCGAGGAAATCTGTGCTGAGCCAACGCACGCTAGGTATATTGGTGCGCCTTGACGGCGGAGCCATCAGATTCGAGCAGCCGTCTTGGACACATGTCCACCAGAAAACGCGGTGAAAGAAGAGAAGCCAGGACACTGCGACGGGCAGGTTCGCATCGCGCGGACTCGTCCGTCAACTCGCCCTCAGCTTCGGCTGCCGTCGCGTCATCTACAGCCGGTGAAACACGCACGCTTAGGCCAAGGAACATTTTATATTCACCCAACAACGATGCGCGGCGCCCACGCGAGCTGCTAAACGACCCGGACACGGACTCCTCCACGCCTCCGCCGCCGTCCACCTTGTCGGCGCCCTCAACCATGTCGCGTTCTGGTCACTATACATCTCTAAACGCTCTCACACCTTTGACCAGCTCAGACTCGTCTCCACCTGGCAAGCTCCCTAGTCCACGGTCTGCCAAACCCTCGTATGAGAAGATGCACGCGACCTCGGCCTCCTCACGCGCGGCGCCATCGAGCGCGTCCAATAATGTCACCAGTACCATCACACCCATAAACACGCCGCCAGAGACGCGCATATCCGTGTTTCCCTCGGACGGCGTGCTAGGTCAGCGCCTGACCTACGACCCGCTCCTCGACCCGAAACTAGAGAAAAAGGCGAGACAGAGTAGAACAGCAAAATACACTTCGATACTGGATAAGGTACGTGATGGTTACACTTGAAATCATAGATGTGGTCGTCCTGTGACGCTAAGGCTAACTTGACTTGTGTTACAGGGCGACCCATCTCCCCCTCCGGACCCGCGGCTGGCAATTGCTGGCTACACCACGGGAAACTACGTTATAAAAACTGTCGGCCCAGCCGCCCCAAAGACGAAATTACGGATAGCGCCCTATGTCGCCAAGCCATACTCTTTCGATTCCCGCATATCATGCGGCCCGGGACCCGCGACCCAAGTCGTTGTAACAGGATTTGATCCTTTGACCCCAGACGCGCAACTGCGAGGTTTCTTCTCCACCTACGGCGAAGTCGAAAATGTTCGCAACCAGGTGCATCCCGACAATGGTAGTCCCTTGGGGATCTGTCTGGTCAAATTTCGAGACACTCCAGCGGGGCGGGGTACAATAGCGATTAAAGCATCGACATCAGCTAAGCGAGCCGAGCGGGAAGGCACAAACCAGCGCCTTGGGCAACAGCTCATCAAAGTTCATTCTGATCGCGAGGGCCGAAGATGCGCAAAACTGGTCGAATTGGCTGTAAAGCAGACCCGCAGAGAGGAGGAGAAGCTGCGGGCCAAGCTAGCTGCAAAATCGACACCCCTCGTGGCTCCAGCTACACCAGGAAGTTTCGATTTACCGGCAAATGTACCGAAAGGGCCCTCTGGAAAAGGTGCACGACCGCCGATCCCCATGCCTCGAGAGCCTTTGTCGCGCAAAGCAGCCCTCTCGTATCTCATCGAACGAGACCCTATCAAGCCAACGCTCAAACGCAAACCCTACCTTTTCATTGCGCACGCATATGTACCAGTCCTCAGCACTACAGTAGAACATCTTAAGAAGAGGTTGAAGAACTTTCGATGGTCATCTGTGCGGTGCGACCAGACTGGATACTATGTGCTCTTCGAAGAATCGAAGCGTGGCGAAGATGAGACTGTTCGGTGCTTCCGCGAGTGCCATATGCAGGCTTTGTTCACGTATGTCATGAATATGGAATGTAATCAGTACGGCGACCCAGACTACGAGCGAAGTCCAAGCCCAGAGCGTGTCATGGCAGACAACAAGCGGAAGGCTATAGAAGAGCAGATCGAGCAAGAAGAAGCAGAAGATCTTGAATTCGAGAAGAAGCAACGGGCAGACTCATTGGATCCCGTGGTGGCGGCTCTTGAGCTGCTCAAGCACGAGTTGCAGGAAAAGCTCCTGAGCGACATCAAGACCCGCTTAGCTGCGCCTACCATACTGGAGTTGATGGACCCTGATCTTCATGTTGCGAAACGGCGAAAGCTTAATATCGCAGATCCACCGAAGAAGGAAGATGATATACGACCACCTGTACTTCTGGCTCCTGGCTTGGATACCTTTGGGGCCGGGACACCAAGGTCACGAGCTGCAGGTTTTGCAGGACGTGGTCGCAAAGCACTCGGCCCGTATGACGCCAACCGACAACGTGGGAAGAAGCCTCCTCGAATTGTCAATGCCTTCGCAGACGAGCGAAGAAAGGCATCCGCTCCGAAGCCTCGAGTCGCCCGTGGTCTTCATCGACAGATGATTGAGATGTTCGAACCTGAAGAGTCGGACGATGAATCGCAAAGTGTTTTGACCCGCGGCACGGAAGAGCAGGAAAGCCGACCTATCAGCCGTGCTCCTTCCACTGAAGTTGAGGAAGAAGAAGAGTCATCAAGAGCCCATCGTGCCAAGCGGCGCCGCATCGAAACCGGTTGGGGCGAGGATAGTGATGAGGAGATGGACGATTCGCACGCTCGGAGCCTGCTTGCCCATTGCATCCACAAAGATCCTGAAAACATGGCTGAGAAAGAGTTGGAACAAGTGCTTGCGATTCTACCACGGTCTTCACCAATCTGGAAAAAAGCAGACAAAGCGCTCAAGGGGTTTAGAAGGTTGCGGAAGATCGAACAGGAAGCAGACGCAATCTTTGGCGTGGAAACAAGCCCGGTTGACAAACTTGAGCCTGAAGTTATCATCACGCAAGACGATGAAGCGCTCAAACCGATTGAGACAACCGAACTGCCTGAGACACTCAAGTCACTCAAGAAGAAACAGAGCGCGAAATCTAAGAAGAAGACGAAGAAACAGCTTGAGGAAGAGACCAAGGCTGCGAAGATTGAGATATCGGAGATTCCAACGCCTGCTGACGAAGATACCGCGGAAATCAAGGAACAGAAACAGATCACCGACGTACCTGCTGCAGAAGTAACGCCAGAAGAAGACGAGCGAGCTTCTGTGTACTGGGGTGTATCTTCCGTCGAACCGCGCAAGACAGTTGAAGACGATCTGAGTGTGGTGATGGACATTGATGGCTGGCAGCACATGCTCAAAGACGAGGAGGATTTACGCCACCTAAAGGCGGCTATGGAATCTGTTGCTGCAGCGCATATTGGAGACGCTCAATCCTGGGCTTGGAAGCAAAAGTCGATTAAGCACCTTAATCGACCAGGCGAAGAAGGCGTCTCTCGCACCGAGACCAAGATTGAGGGTTATTATGTTCCGAATCCGACTGGATCGGCTAGGACAGAGGGCGTCAAGAAGATTCGCGAATCCGAGAAGTCGAAATACCTACCGCATCGTATTCGCGTCCAGAAAGAGCGCGAAGAACGCCAGCGCCGAGCCAAACAAGAAGAGCGAAACGTCATTTCAGTGGAGGGCTTCAAGTTCCAGACTGGGTCTCACAAGACATCGACGGCTAACTCTCGCGCCAACCGTGCCAACAACCGCCGCATGGTAAACGATATCAACATTTCCAAGAACATGTCTGGTGCCGAAGGCGATGCTCTGCGCTTTAACCAGCTTAAGAAGCGAAAGAAGCTTGTCAAGTTCGACCGATCAGCTATCCACAACTGGGGCCTTTACGCACAAGAGAACATCGCCGCAAATGACATGATCATCGAATACGTCGGTGAGAAGGTTCGACAACGTGTCGCCGATCTACGTGAGGCGAAGTACGATATGCAAGGCGTGGGATCAAGTTACCTCTTCCGAATCGACGAGGATACGGTTATCGACGCGACGAAGATGGGCGGTATTGCAAGGTTCATCAATCACAGCTGTACGCCTAATTGCACGGCGAAGATTATTCGCGTGGACAACACGAAGCGCATCGTCATCTATGCGCTGCGAGACATTCAACAAGGTAAGAAGCCATGATTCGACGCTGGTACCATGCAAGCATGCTAACTCAAAGAACAGACGAAGAACTCACGTACGACTACAAGTTCGAGCGCGAAATGGACGCCACGGACCGTATCCCTTGTCTCTGCGGTTCTGTCGGCTGCAAGGGCTTCCTCAACTAAGCATTGCCTCCACATTCACCCACAGAATCGACGACTCTCATTTTCCCCTTTCAAAACACGATCAATATTGCTGCGGCGCTTATTTCAACACCATCTGATCAACAGTAATCGGATTCAAAGAGCTTGGCGAGTCTCCTACACTGGCGGACTGTCTTGCGGGTAGCATCCACCGGCGTTTTCTCTTCTTCATATTCTTCACATTTTCCTCCGACGATGCCGTCGCTTTTGACTCGGTTCGGTTCGGGCTCTCATGCATCATTCCAATAAAAGATGGGCGGGCGGGGCTGCTTCCATCACTTTTTGCATCCCACTTTGCTTGCATCATGCGATGGTGTTCTTCATATGTACTATCTCCATTGGGTGGTTTTTGCCCAGCGTTAGACGGCTGGCGGTTACGGGAGGTGTTGAAATACCTCGATTGGGCGAGCTGCTTTGCGCAGGATTTTGCACACACTGGATGGGCTGGGTGGGTTAGTGTGTGTGTGCGTGTGCGTGTGCGTGTGTATGCATCTGAAATTGCGAGCTGAATGAGCGAGCTCGTGCGCAGATTTGTTAGCTATAATTTGACGAAGTTGAAAGAGATGAACACTGCGTCTACTCTTCTCCAATGCTGTGTCAAAATTAGAGATGTTTCAGAAGACAGTCTAACATCCTACTTCCCCTCAAACCCGCCCTTGTTCCACCTACTACCCACTGTGCGCCATGGACTAGCTAGCTCCTAGATAACTCCTCCACACATATACCCCCTCCCATAAAAATACTCTGCCAGCCAGGGCCCTCCAGACTCGTCCACAGCGCTTCAGCAAAGCCTGCAGACGTATAACATGGGCGTGATGAATCATGAAGGCCTATGGAGCTCCTCCTCCTCCTCCTCCTCCTCCTGCAAAACGCACACTGTTAGCATGGTATGTAAGAAGCCCCCCAAAAACTTGACAAATATTTGATCATCACAAAGACATTTCCTGGCCCGCACATCCGTCTTGAAATTTGAAACAGCGTGTCGAGCCACACGTGGCCTTCCAGACTGGTCCACGGGCCGGCGGCGAAACCTGCGGAGCGGTAGCAGAGGCGAGCGTCTTGGGGGTCGAGGGGGCGGGGGTCCTGAATGGGTTGTTAGAATAAAAGGTATTTGGTAGTTTCCGGGTGTGACTACAGACTTGGCGTTCACATAGTTTGGAACGGGGGGAAATGGGAGGAGGAGAACGTACGGTAAAGGGTTGGTGTTGGCGTGCACTGAAGAAGCACTAGACAGGAGTAACAACTCCCCATTTCGACGCCCTGATTCGAGTGCCCATGGACATGTGCCTAGAGGGCTGGAGAAGACGCCCACCGCGTGCGGACACAGACGACAGTCCGAAGGGGCTAGGTTGGGGTCACTATGAGGGTTTGGTGTGTTAGAAAAATGTAACCCGAGTGTAGGGAAGGAAAAGAAAATATACCGGTTGTTGTCCATAGGTCCGGCTGGTTATGAAGATCGTTGGCTAGATCGCGCCTGGTGCGGCTGCGAAGGCAGTGCTTCCTAGGAGTCCATAGACGGGCCAGGGATTATCTATCCTGTGCTGAATTTCAGCTTTGGAACCTCTTTAGAAAACTTGATGTGGTTTCAACGCGAAGGGCAGGTAGCTTTCCAGTTGTGCGCAGGCTCGTTGGGTTACAAACACACGCTTCCTCCTTTTTCTCTCTTGCAGCTCAATGCTGGCTGAGCTCCTATAAGTTTTTTGAAGAGTCGGTCGCGGAATCTAAGGTGGAAAACCCTGTGCACCTCATACCACCAATGAACGGAGCGGTGGTATGACTCTCCTCTTGACTTCACGCCCAGACCGTATGATAACTTCCGGCGTCGAGAGCTTGATTATACTCCTTATCTTGACCCAGCCCGGACTCCCTCTAACAACGCAAATGTATCTCAAGGTACCAGCAGTAAGCTTCGATGATGGACCCTCCCCGAAGAAGATGGAAAGGTTGCCTTACGCGGGGTTTAGGTACTAGCTACACTACAAAGACCAAAATAACCAAGAAGACTGTACACGTACCATGGATCTAGACGTTCTTCCTGCTCCTGCTTCTTCAAAATCTCGAGGATGATGGCGGCTTCTTTGATACTGAAGTGGTCGGCGATGTGACGTAGTTGCCCAATCGTCCATTCGCGAGCTGCGGGAGGACAGTTGCGCGACCATGCTACGACGTACAAACTGAAAATGAGGATGTAGACGTCGAGTATGTGTGACATGGTATGCGTGTGCTGCGAACCACTGTTGCCGTTTGGTAATTTGTGCCGTGCGGCGAAGTCGCAGTTTGTCATTTGGGGGACAGAGGCACAGATTTCGCGGATCATCTCCAGGATTGTAAGCTTGGATCGATCAGACTGCGCTTCGCTCTCTGGATCGGCACTTGTCGCGCAGGACTCGACTACCTCTTCACAGAGGAGGATCCTTGTTAGTCGTAGCACGTTCCACATTTGTGTAATCATCCGGTTGGGATACACGTCGTAGAGAGGAAAGAATCCGTCAGGCACAATGGCTCTGCGATCGTGGCCAGAGACAAATTTTCGTTCGTAAGACCATGCCGGTCCTGCCTCAATAGCCACAATCTCAAGCTCTTGGTCTAGTTCAAGGCTTCTTGCTATCCTTTCTTCCGACGTCAAAGTTCCGTTGCGCATTTCGGCTGCCAGATCTGTGACTTCAAGCATCAGACCGCTCAGTTTCCATTTGGGGTACGATGTGTCGACAAACTGAGCTGCATGTGTCCTGATCTTTCGGATCTCCTCCGGAATGATGCGGCCGGTGCTCAGTGAACAAATGGTGGCATTCAGCGAGAGACCCAGAAGAGCCCTCAGCTCAGCACCGTCAGTAATTTGTTCGACACCCCGTAGCTTCACTAATGCCAATGCTCCTTCAACATGCGCATGACGGGATGTGTTGACCTCTGAGGCTGACTTCATGATCTTTTCAAAAAGGTCAAGTAGGAGAGCTCCCTCAAACGTGGATGCAGTCCTTGCCTTCTCCGGATCTTGCACTGCTAGGTTGATCTTCCTCAGTGCCTCACAATACTTCCTTCGTCCCAGATCCATCGCGGTTGGTGATGAGACCTGATGAGAGAGAAAGGCAAGACTAACAGCATCGATTCCTAGGGTCAGATGCTCAGGTGCGACGTTGTTATCCAGGTATTGGTAGAGGAAATCCCAGGTACGACTGAAGTCCGAGACATAGTAGGCGAAGAACATGTCCCGCCCTAAGACTTGCAGATCCTGGGGCACATGTCGAAACTTGAGAGGAACAGGGCATTGCTTGCTTTGAGTAAGGGTCACCTGAGCCAGTGCTTTTGATTTGACGAATTCGGTTTGGTCGTTGATGCGGACCGCCTCCGTGTCTCGATAGCCAGAGCACGTCTCCCCAGCACGAATGCAGGAGCTGCAACTAGGCCGTTGCTGATCGCACTGCGCACGATGTCAGCTTCCAAATGATAATGTGTTTAGATATCTTCTCAGGAACCAGCATACTCGTAGTCTCCTGTCCCGACACCTCCGGCAGGCTTTCGATGGTTTACCGCGGAATACCATCAGCTCATTTCGTCGTGGATGTGATGGGCGTGTTTAATTTCCAGAAACTGCCAATACGAAGTACGAAAGTGTATAGCTGATGCCGAAATGCTACCCGAATCTGGTATGCAATTCTCCGGAGGTAAGAAGGTAGCTACGTGGGCTTTGTAGGGCTGCAGCACTTCAAGTTCGCATCGCCGTCTGATCGGCGAACGTAGACTAATCCAAATGCGGGATGCACTTCGTGCAGCAAGCTGACTCGCGGTTTGTCAGCAAAGCCCTCTATCATTGGAGCCTCAAGACCAGTTTTTGCGAATTCGTACCACCATTGTATAGCCTTTATCTCGTGCCATTCTACCGATCATATTAGCTCATCAGATGGCCCCGCTCATATAAGCAGCGGTCCCGGAGTTTAGTCAACCATAGTAGCCGTCCGACCACCACCCGGGAGCCCAGTTCGTGCATATACAGTTCGACGGCGTTAGAGATCTCATGAATGAGTTGCTCGGCGAGGTTCAAAATGATGGTTGACGTTGATGTGGGACAGGTCAAGGAAGGGTATAAGTGAGGGAAAGTCGCGTTCATTCTGAAGCCCATCGCACCTTCCATCGAACGCTGTAACTCCCAAATCTTTACACCCCGTCCAGGAGCATCTTCTGATTGAGTCCCTCAGTTGGATATATCTTAGCCATGTCGTTCCCATTCAAGCATGTTCTCCTCATTGGCGCCACAGCTGGCATTGGTGAAGCTATGGCAAAGCGCTTCATCTCTGAAGGCGTGAAGGTTACAATAGTCGGGCGACGACAGGAGCGTCTTGAAAAGTTTGTGAAGCAGCACAGCAGCGACAAGGCGTCCGGTCTCGCCTTTGACATCGCGGACTTGGGTGGCATTCCCAAATTCGTAGAGACGTAAGGGACCGCTCCGCTAATGTCACAACAGAACTTGAAGCTGACAATGAACAGTGTCGTGCAAACATACCCTTCAGTCGACTGCGTATTCCTAAATGCTGCAACTCAGTCTCGTGCCAACTTTGCGAAACCGGATACCGTCGACCTAAGCGTCTTCCATCGCGAGTTTACTATCAATTTCGCCTCGTATGTTACCTTGGTCCACGCCCTGCTTCCTCACCTTCTCAAGCAAAACGCGCCGGCCGGTTTCATCTTTACGGGCACACCGCTGAGTCTCATACCTGCCTTCGTCATGCCAGCCTACTCCTCTTCCAAAGCCGCCCTCGAGTCCTTCATCGTGTGTCTGCGAGAGCAACTACGAGACACTAACGTGAAGGTATCGCATATTAGTCCTGGACCAGTCCGGACTGAATTGCATGACAGTGAAATGGGTAAGGAGTCAGGTAGCAAGTTTGGCATGCCATTGGCAGACTTTGTGGATCAGACGTATGCGGGACTGGTTGAAGGCAAGGCGGACATCTATCCGGGTACGGTGGGAGGGTCGACAAAGGAGCAATTTCTCGAGCTTGTCGAAAAGAGAGACGAGGCAATTGCGAGACTATCGGGTTTGCTCAGGAGGACGTTCTAAGAGCACGGAGACCATATGCAGTGTTCGTTTGCTCTATTCTAGTCAATATGTGACCCGGGTTTGTTGATTGGCTTGGTGCACTGAGGCATGACAGTTAGTTCCTACCGTAAGATAGCTCAAGTAAGATTCCAATGTTCATGCTTCCATCTAAGTGAAATATAGCATGTCTGATTGATAGCCCGTATGCTAACCTCTCAAGAAGCTGTACCTGGGAGGAGTTCAGATGTTGTGACAGCACAACAACTCCTAGAACAAGGCCACGACAGTCTCCCCCATCCTTTTGGTTTCACCCAATAGCTTGAAGTCTCTCTACATATCATCGTCATGCGCTGTTGCGGCACAGGGCCAGACCTAACAAAGGGTTTTCCTTGGGGAAACCCCACTCGCGACAGGTGAACGCTGTCAAAATACGCTAGAAGATGGACAATGGTAAAAACGAAGCCCAAACGATCAGCAGGCGGCGCGTGCCTATGCAAACGGGTTACTATTGTTCGATGGAAGTATTTGAAAGAGTCGTCGTTTTCCGCCAAGCAGCGGAACTCGAGCAGCTCGACTCCACACCCCGCTATGGCCCTCAACTTCATTCGCGGCTGGCTTTCGGCCATCCTCCGCTCGCCATTCCGCCTGCTGCAGGCATTGCTCCCAAGATTAATTGCAGGCGCCCCGGCGACTTCCTTTGTAGACGTTTCTCCGACTGTCCAGGAGACTAAAATGCCCATATTCTATCACGACGACGAGGCCTGGGCGGACATCGACCCACTCCCGCAAGATGACGGCGGCATGCACCCGCTCGCCGCCATCTCATACACCGATGAGTACAGCGAGGCTATGGGCTATTTGCGCGCTGTCATGGCCAAGAGCGAGTTTAGCGAGAGAGTATTGGGGCTCACGGAGCACATCATCAGCATGAACCCGGCACATTATACAGTCTGGTGAGTCGTGTGCGTTCTCGGGAGTCCGAGGTTGCGGAAAGATGCGCAACGCGCTCTCCCAAATGGTAGAGACAGCTACATGACAGCCACTGACGCCCCGCAGGCTCTATCGCGCAAAAGTAATCACAGAAATCGGTAGATCACTGCAAGACGAGATCGCCTGGCTCAACCCGACCGCCCTCAAGCACCTCAAGAATTATCAGATTTGGCACCACCGACAGACCATCATCGACGCCCTTGGCTCACCGGAGGGCGAGGCCGAATTCATAAGCACAATGCTGGTGGAGGACTCAAAGAACTACCATGTGTGGAGTTACAGGCAATGGCTGGTAAAGCGGTTCGATCTGTTCGACAAGCCGGAAGAGTTGGAGTGGACGGACAAAATGATCCAGAACGACGTGAGGAACAACTCCGCTTGGAACCATCGGTACTATTTAGTTGCCGGTCGTGGAGGCAAGCTGAAAGAAGAGACCGCAAAACGGGAGATCGAGTATGTGCCTGTAGTAGTCTAGTGCGACCGTGTTGCTATACTAACCATGGTCCAGGTACACCAAAACAGCTATTCGCAAAGCCCCCCAGAACCAGAGCCCATGGAACTATATATTAGGCATCGTCCGTGTGGCTCAGCTACCCAAGTCAACGCTCAAGGATTTTGCACTCGAGTTCGCAGACGTGCAGAAACCGGAAGACGTCTACTCAAGTCATGCACTCGATCTTCTTGCTGACATTTACTCGGAAGAGGAGAATAGTAAGGAGAAAGCGGAGAAAGCTCTAGACCTTCTGGCGACGAAGTACGATCCGATTAGGGCGAATTACTGGAACTTCAGGAAAGGCTTGCTTGAGCAGCCTAAAGCTGCTGCATGAGGTATGCGTTAGAGTATTGACAGGAGGAAGAGGAAGCAATATGATACCCGGTTGGCGTTGTTCAGCATGTACCACGATAACGTTTGCGGATATGCACGGCACCCCGAGCATTCGTAGCTGAAAGATGCTTTGTTTGTATCAACAATAGCCTCGCAGACAACAAAAGATATCGATCTTGATCAAGGTTTGGGCACACCTCCCAAGTTTCCCTTCGCTTTCCCGTCGGGGACTTGCCACGCCAACCCCGCAGTCCGTCGATGTCATCCTAAGATTAGAGCTCCGAGTCAGCCCAACCCAATAGCATCCGAAACATTCTCGAACGCGAACCCGCTGGATTGACCTTCTGCATCCAACCAAGTGCTAGCAACTTTCCATGGTTCCTGTGTAGACGCAAGGGCGCGCCACGCCCAAGGCGGAGAGCTCTGGCAGAACCCGACCTAAAAGTGGCTCCGCCGCGAATACCCGTGATAGGAAATCCTAACCATCGGTAACGACTGTCCGAGTAGGGTCCCATGCTTGTGTCATTCTACGGTCGCAGCACGCTCGCTTGTCCCTTATCGAGTTACTATGGGGTAATGCACGCACTTTATAGGGTAATCGATACTAGGTTGCGGTGTTTTGGGAATGACTGGGTGACTTTGTGTGCGTATCTTACCATTCTGATTTAGGACTTCGATTCTGGGGTTGCGGGTGCGTGCGGCGCTGATAAGACGTGACCGTTGAAATAAAGGTGTGATAGTCTTGTTTCTAGGACAAAATCACCACAATTCCATTTTAACATCTTTTCCTTCAATCTATCTCTCTTCTTCAAACCCTTTCAGTGATACCCAAGAACAGACATAGCTCTCAACATGACCGTCAAGGAATATTACACCAATGAAGAGCCTCAGCAGAACCCCTGGGTTCAGACTCCGCTGAGGGAATCTTATGCACTCTCTGAAGCTGCGGGATGGTACGGTCACACTTCCTTTGATTTCTCACCCATCGTCACCATGATTCTCCTCCATAACACATCAAGCCTGTCAAGATAAGGGAGTTCTAAATCGTAGAAGCAGAATCTTTCTCAAGCTGGAGAACCTCCAACCTTCCGGATCATTCAAATCTCGGTAAGTCTTCGCGGTTCCCTACTGCTCTCCCACACACATGCAGTATTCTTACGAATAAATAGAGGTATCGGCAACTACATCCTCCGCCGTCTCGAGGAACTCCCACATGGCTCCCAGCCTCATATCTTCGCCTCCAGTGGCGGCAACGCAGGTCTCGCAGCTGTTCACTCTGCTCGGGCTCTTGGCCTGCCGTGCACGGTGGTTGTCCCTACGGCGACAGCGACACTGATGGTCGCTAAGCTCAGAGCTGCCGGAGCGTACGATGTCATTCAGTATGGCGCCGCATGGAAGGATGCGGACACGTATCTGAGGGAGGAGGTTATGCCTAAAGTACGTCCCTTCACGTCTAAGCCATCTCATATGAGTGTATATCTAGTGCTGACCGTATTGCTAGGCACAAACAGCAACCATATACTGCCCTCCCTTCGATCACCCGGATATTTGGAATGGCAATTCCACCGTCATGCACGAAATCGCCGCACAACTCCCCGGCTCAGAGCCCGATGTGCTAATCTGCTCCGTCGGCGGCGGCGGCCTCATCAACGGCATCTGTCAGGCCATGGACGACCTAGGCATGCACAAGACGACGGTGCTAGCCATGGAGACCGCAGGCGCCGAGTCCCTGAACGCCGCCTTACAAGCCAGGGAGCTTGTTACTCTAGACAAGATCACAAGCCAAGCCACCAGTCTAGGCTGTGCTCGAGTCACAAACGCAACATTCAAATACGCACAGCGCAGCACAGTCCGCTCCGTCGTTCTCCCAGACGCCGAAGCCGCTATGGGCTGCTGGCGCCTCGCCGACGACGAGCGCATCATGGTCGAACTCGCCTGCGGTATCAACGTGGCCCTTTGCTACGACGGGCGCCTGGAAAAAGCGCTCGGCCGCCCCGTCCGACCGGAAGACAAGGTCGTGATTGTGTTGTGTGGAGGCAGCAATGTAACCAGCAGTATGCTGTGTGAGTGGAGGAAGGAGTATGCATATATTGAAGAGGAGAGCGAGCAGCGCAGGGGGGATTCCGCACTCGGCAGTGAGGATGGGAGCGTTAAGGGTGTGGGCACGGGAATGGGAAATGTGCCAAGTGAGTATAGTAAGCCGATTGTTATTGAGGGGGTTGAGGTTGAGTGCCCGGTTTGCTCGTGAGGAATAGGGTTTACTCGGTGAGGATTTACGGAGACGTGGATTTTACGATTTTTCTTTGGAGTTGGGGTTGCTTCTCAGCGGTTAGCAGAACATTAATCATATTCTATTCCAACGGTTAGTTTCGATTGTCCTCTTTACTTTCCCCTACCTTGGCCATCGATCGCCTGTTCGGTGGTGTTTCGTCGGCGCCGGAGTGGGTTCTAGTGCTTCCCGACGGCAAGCTTCCTGACTACGGCGACGTTTCCGAGAAACCACCTCATCATTCTTCGGGACTGCTAACATACAAAGTGGAGCAGTATTGTACGACTGGGTGACATCTGTGAACCTAGGGCAGGGCGTCTTGAGGGAGTATAGAGGAACTTCACTGCAAGGGAACGAGGTAGTCTCGCATCAACATACGAGCTTTGGAATACTTTCGTATACGACTATAACCATCCGATCATGACACAGCCCAAATGTCCTCAGTGTCTTTGCAATTGTACATCACGCAGGCTGATGCTCGCGCATACCTAAACCTCGAACCTAGCTTCCATTATCCGCCTCCAACGCCTTCCGTAACTGCTCGTCGGCGCTCAACTCCTTCTCTGCTCCCTCAATAATTCCCCTGAGTCCCTTCGCGCAACTCTCCAACTCTGCTCTCTCGCTGTCATCGAGCTCAACGGGCATAGCTTTCACAATACCCCTCCTCCCTACCACCGCCGGCATCGACAAACAGCATCCCAGCTCCGGCTGGTAGAAGGATAGAGGTCGAACTGACCGTGAGTCGAACAGGATGTACTTGCATATGGATGCGGCTATGTTCCCGATGCCGTAGGATGTGCAGCCTTTGGCAGCGATGATGGCGCCTGCTGCGCCGCGAGTGTGTGATGAGATCGAAGCTTTGAATTCAGGTGTCAATTGATCTGGCATAGCGAGGGCGAGAGGTGTGGTGCCGATTGTTGCAGATGACCACGCGATCTAGATATCGTTAACTTCGAGTGGTTCCAAATCAAGGCCATAGTTGGTGCTTACAAACTGACTATCACCATGTTCACCAAGCACATATGCATCGATACTACTCGGCGCAACTTCTGCCTTCTGAGCGAGAATGCCTCTCAGTCTAGCAGAGTCGAGACTTGTTCCTGTGCCGAGAACCTGCGCTTCCGGCAGCCCGGACAGCTTTCGTGCAAAGTAGGTTAGGATGTCCACCGGATTGGCGACGAGCAGGAGAATGGTATGCGGTGAGATGGGCGCCATCGAGGTGAAGATGGACTCCAAAATGTGGAGATTCCGACTCAAGAGCGAGAGACGAGATTCACCTAGTCGTCATCAATCAATGCTGTGATGTTATAGACTAGGTAAATTAGACTGACCATTCTTCTGTTTAGCGCCCGCCGTGATAACTAAAAATCGCGGTACGAAGTCAGTAAATATGTCTCACATGCAGTACTTCAATGGGCATGACGTACCTACGATATCCGCCTGTCCAGCATCTTTATGCGTACCAGCACGAACCTTCACGCCCGATCCACCTCGGTACGTCGCATCGCCCAAATCTCTCACTTGCGCATCTAATAGCTCTTTCTTTGGGTCGACCATGATGACCTCACTGCAGATGGGTTGCAGGATAAGGGTGTAAGCGAGTGTTGCGCCGACATCGCCGCAGCCGAGGATGGCGATGCTGGTTTTGAGTTTGTGCTGTTCCATGGTGTTTTCTGTCTGCTTACTAGTTATTTTAGTTAGGATGTTGGGTTGGGCGGGTTGCAAGATGGAATTGTAATGTTTACTACTGGGGTGGCAGGTGTAGACAAGGATGTGTTGCCTAGCTGCGCGGGGTGCAACACAGGTAAAAGCCAAGGACGGGAGGATCGAGAGCTAAACCAGAAAATTTGTGGGAATTTTCTTGATCTATATACCACCTGTCGAGACGCATTACATCAGGGTGTAGCTGAAGGTTTAGGGGGGACAACGTCGCCCAGAGCTGGGCGGCTTGAAGGTGGTGTGATACTCAGAGTCCAGCCTCGTCCTTCGCCACATCAATCAACACCGCAACATTGCGCGTGAGACTGCATCGCTTGCTCCGTTATGTGTGATTTTGATCATCCTCGATGTTGGGCAAAAAAAAGTGGTGCTGAATACTAGACTTTACCTCGTAAGCTCGCGTCGCGTAGTGAAGTGACTAGAACTGTGATGCCGTCGATATGACTACGATAAGCGTTAAGATTGGTCAATTACTTCCGTGAACGTAGGCTACAAGTCCTGGCCGAACAATTATGGATAGATGAGAAGATTGTTTTCAAAGTTGGTATTGTGTGCTGGTGCCTACTTAGAGAACCTTTGCCGGTCCAAAACTGATATCGGCCGTTCGTATACGACATATTTGAGTGCCTAAAGCATCCGCTGAAAGGCCCACTGGTTCTTAACGTCGTCCTCCAAAGGAAGCGTAGTCTTCTGCAACTTCTTCGCCACCTTATCCGCCTCTTGCCAAACTCTCAGCAGATTCCGTCCTGCAATCTTCGCTGCATCTTCGTCGCTGACACCCTGCCTTAGCAGCTCAGCAATAAGATCAGGAAACTTGGATACATCCTCTAATCCTTTTGGGGTGTCCTCAATGCCATCGTAGTCTGTACCTATACCAACGTAATCATATCCAATCAACTCTCCAATATGCCTGATATGGCGAACAACCTGTTTCAGCGTCGAATTCGCAGGGACATACTCGGGAAATTCATCGGAAGATTTGCTAGGGATACAGGAGATGAAGTCGGGATTGAAGTTTACCATGACGATCGAGTTGCGTTGCTTGACGAGCTGGAGGATGTCATCTGGGACATTACGAGGATGCGGACAGATAGCGTGTGCGGAACTATGGCTGAAGATTGGAGGGGCAAGACTGCCTGTCCAGTTCCCAGCGCTTCCATCGCTTTTGCCTACAAGGACATCTCGCATTGTATCTTGACTGACATGAGCGAGGTCGACCAGCATACCTAGGCGGTTCATCTCCTTGACGAGGTCGCGGCCAGCGGAACTGAGGCCATGCCAATGGGGTGTTGCAATTCGAGCCTTGAGATCGGAACCAGTCTCAATAGCCGCATCTGCATATTTGTTGTGGCAGTTCCAAGTTAGCGTAGCGTATCGGACACCAAGTTGATGATAAAGGCGTAAAGTAGAGATGGAGTTGCCGATTTGGTGCAGGCCCTCAATAGCCGCGGGAGCGATGAAGCCGCCATTTTTGAAAGCTTCAATAGCTGCGGCGCTGTCTTTTGGAGGGGTGAAATACTTTGGATAGCCTTGACCTAGTCGATGAAAGAGATCGAGCTGACCGAGAGTGGATTTGACAACTGTCACAGTTTCAACATCAGGGTCTTCGTCAATCATGCCTCTCAACTTACTGTCATGGTACCTGTCATCGCTAAAGTTCGTTCCGTCACCTAATGGACACGGCCAAAAAGCGGACCAAAAAGCACCACCCTGCCCCCCTTTCTCCAAGCGCGGAATATCGGTGTGTTGTTCGAGTGTACCAGTTTCGAACTTGTCTGCGAAGTGGTTACCGTTCACGTTGTAGATGTGGTTCTGATAGTGTTCTCTAATGAAGATCATCAGATCGTTGTGGCCATCTTCAAGATGTCAGCACGTTATCTTGACACCTGTGAGACGCGTAGCTAACCTATGAGCGGATTCTCTTTCAAGATCCAGGCTGCTCGCTCTTCCACAGTAGCCAGAGGTTTGAAGACATGCTTCAAGCTTGGAACTGCTGGTAGGACTCCCCACACGGCTGGTAGGATCTCGAAGCAGAAGGTGAATGAAATCAACGGGACTGCGACGGCCAAATAGATAACCTCCCAGGTCCTCATCGCTCGCCGTTGAGGTCGCATCTGCCGTGTCGCTGCGTCATTCTTCTCATCATCATAAAGACCGACATTCTTCTCCATCTTCGTATTTACATGAGCCAAAGGCCTTTGAAGAGAAGAGGGAGAAAGAAAGGATGGAGGTAGCGACGCGAATGGGTGGTTTGTCTTGGCGTGAGCTGCGGAGTTTACATCTTCTTCCTCCGAGACAAACACGAGCAAGAAGGGAGCAGCACTAAAACAACCACACCATTCGACTTTGCATCCCTGCAATTAAAACTTCACCCAGCAGCTAGAACCTGGCTCTATTCACGCGAGAATATTTGCAAACATGGCAATCATATCCGCAGCCACGATGATACGCGGCATATCGCTGTTCCACGTCACCCTCGCAGCCCTCCTCCTCAAGAACCCCGCCATAATATCGAACCAAGGAGTCGTCATGCTCTTGGGCGAGTCGATGCAGCTTGTACGTCCTTTCTACGCCTAATTGTAACTCTCACAGATTCTAACCATCGCAGCCCACACCCCGCGATTTCAACAAGCCCTCTGCAGCAACAGCCTTCATCGCCGTCCTCTTCGCTTTCCTCGGCCTCTCCGATCTCACCGCGCTCTCCCTTTCCGATGATACCTTCACTCAGTTCTGGGGCACACAGACGCCTGTTCGGTGCGCGTTCCTTTTTGCGCTGACTGGATATACGTATATATTTAAGGAGGGGGGTATGTTTGCGCCGCGAGGCCACGAATACAAGATCGGCCCCGGGACCGGTTTGAATAACAGCATTGTATTCACGTGGGGCTTCTTCGAGCTTGCTGCTTGGTTTTGGGTAAGTTGTAAGATATGGGCAGTGATGGTGAGCAAAGGGCTAACGTGTGCAGGTGTTTGTGACGCTGCGCGAAGAGCGACGGGAGAAGGGAAGGTTGCTCGTCGAGCAGCGAAAAGCAGAAGAGAATAGGCTATAGGCTATGTTTCCAAGGACTGTAGTAGAGCTAAATGAGAGGCCAAAGCCCTTGAAGAGTTAGCCACACAAAGAGTATTGTTCGGCCGCCGTCTGTTTGTGTTCGCTTGGGGTGTACATGGATGGCGTCGCAGGCTTATGTCTATGCGACATGGGGTTGTAAAGGCCGCCAAAGACATAATAGGCATCATAATATGGAGCTCCAAGGGTGTTTCAACGCAGCCGACTTAAAAGATGAAGGCGGAAGAGCGCTAACTCACGAGAACATAACAAGCATGACAGGAACTAGAGAGGAAGGACCCTCATAACTTGAAGTACAAATCCATCATTATTCGCATGGAGTAATACAACAATTCCTCTTCTCATATCCCCCTATCGTCACGATGGAAATCCAGTGTCAAGAATTATATCAACTCAAGCCGAGTTGGACAGTTCGACCGAGAACATCTTGGACTACATACCTTCATTTGCGCCAACTACAACTCAATAGCCCAGCTCGCAACTCGTAACATCCTCCACAAAATGTTTATCTCGATATGTTCTTGTCCACCACAAGTACCACGGCACAACATTCATCTTGATCTTGTGCCCTAGCCACGGCGTGTCCTGTACTGTCTAACCACAAAATCAGTATGCGTCTCACATGAAATCCGTATTAGGAGTTTCTTACCTTGACCACACTCTGACTCTCGTCGAATGCCGTATCAATGCGCGCTCTCCTCATCTTCTCATATGCGTCAAATGCCTCCTTTACCGGCACCCCATTATCTCTCCTAGTCTCCATCCACTTGGCCAGACATCTAGAGAACAAGACCCCATCTTCGAAAACGATACCTGTACTCTCGCCCTGCGGTGGCATAGCATGTGCCGAATCCCCAATCAGCATAACACGATCGGTTGCCCACTTGCCTCCTTTGCTCAACGTGAACACAGGCCAAAGGAATAGATCCCCAGCATCCTCGATCAGATGTCCGATTAGCGGATTCGCAGCACCGTCGTACCGCTCGAGGATTTCTTTCCGCGTCTTCTTAGCGTCGGCGCCAGCGGCTTTCCAGCCATCTCTTGACGCGATCTCAGGGACCTGCATGAGTGCGCCGACGTAGATAGAGTCTTTTTGCTCGTCGTGGAAGGAAGTTAGAAGGATACCCCTGCGTCCAAAGTTCATACCACTAGTTTCAAAATGCGTCTCTTCAAACTCCCCCGTCTCGGTCCTCCTCCTCTTCGCGAAGCCAAACGCATTACATATCCCAGAATACATGCTCTTTCTCTCAGGCTCGACGTGCTTCAACCGCGTGACGGAATGTATACCATCACATCCAATCAAGATATCGCTCCTCACCGTCTCGCCATCTTCAAACCGGATCGTCACTCCATCGCTGTCTTCACTGATATCCACCGTCTTCTTCCCACACACCAACTTAATATTGCGTTGTTTCGCAATCGCAGCAAGCACACCCTTCAACGCATCCCCCCTTGTAATTCTCAGCGCAGTAAACGGCGGCTCACCCAAGCCTCTCCCCTGTGGTCCGCGGAAACTGCTCTCCGCAATCTTCTGGTTAGTATACAGGTCGAAGATTTCCACCGCCAGACACTCTTTGCCGTAGTTGCGGGCACGAATCTCGTCCAGCGCGCCAAGGTGCGATAGTAGCCGGAGCGCATTAGGGGTTAAGTTGACGGCGCCGCCGATGGTTGCGGGCTCGGGCCTGATTTCGTAGAGTGTGATGTTTAGGAGTGGATGGGAGGAAGGTGCGAACTTGGTGAGTGACAGGGCGGTTGTAAGGCCGGCGATGCCACCGCCTAGGATAGTAATGTCCATTGGTTTTGGGGTCGGCGCCATTGTGTAATGTTTTTAGAGCGGAGGCTGTCGAACCAAGAGGGGCGCCAGAGTGCTGCTGAGAGGAGGGCAAGGGGTCGATTATCCATTAAGTAGAGAAGTTGGACTAGGTGGTCCGCTATGAGAAGGCGGCTCGTATTTGGACGAGAAGTGGGGGACTTTCTCGCTACATATATCCCGATATGTCGACATTGTTGGAACCAAGAATAGTAAGCTTATTTTCTTGGTACCGTTGTTTTGTGTCGCGGTGGAGCTGACTACGGGTGGTTGTCCGTGGTAGGGAGGTGTCGGGTAATACCTGGGGAACCGACTGTGCAACATGTATTTCGTCATGAAATCAAAGCCGAACAAATCACGATTTCACCTCTTAAAGAAGGAATATATGTTGATAGTAAAAGAAGGTTTACCCTCGGAGCAGAAAGGAGGATTGATGATTAATGAATAAGCTGACGCTGTTAGTTAGTCAAGGTTGTGAATGGTGGGAGGTCGGAACGATTCCGAACCCTAAGTCGCTCTAAACAGAAGCCTTCGTTTCTGACAGACATCAACATAACAAACATTGAGCCACTGCCGGACCGCCTTTTCAGTCAAGAGGTGTATCAAACTGGAGATAGCACTGGTTGATATGAATTAGTAACTCAAAAGCTGCCGGAAGAAATCTTGTCAAATTTCGCTGACCAGAATTGACCTACAAACGCCGAATGCCTATGCGCTTACAAAAAGTACAATATCCACACTAACGCATTGATGTATTCATACACGCCATAAGAAGCCCTCGACTCGTCCTGCTCACTGCTTCTTCTGCGCATTAGGGCCCATATCCTTGCTGAAAGCATAGTACGACACCTCCAGACTGGTAAGCGCCCTGATGCCAACGAGTAGGATAAGGAAGAGCGGGATAATGGCAGCAAAACCCATGAAGAGTCCGGGAGTGAAGTACTGATACCTCTCGAAGAGGCCACCCTGGGTCGAGTTTGCGCGCTTCACGTGCGACGAAAGGTCCCGCTTTAGCTCCATCTGCACAGGCTCTCCGATTGCGTTCTCCATCTCGTACGTGTACTGCTCATCTGCTATCTGTGCCTTGGCCTGCGACTCGGTTGGCGGGGTGGTGATGTAGATGACAGTGTAGTCTCGAAATTCCAGCTCGTTGACGATTGCCTGCTCAAGCTTGGCGTCTGTACAGGTCAGCTGTGTAGCGTTGCTTCCAGATAGACAATTTATACCGTCTGCCAGAAGCGACTGAGTTCGAATCGCCTTGGATCCAGCCGGTATTTGTGACCTGATCCTCTTCAACCACACAAACGGAGTCGTGTCATCGCCATGGGGATCGCATTTGGCTTCCAAGTGCGAAATAATTGATTCCGCATCGACTTGGCCGACAACATCCGGTATCGCGAATGCCGTCCTCATCTTGTTATGCTTGCCGATCATGAGTTCGCTCAGGTATGGCGTAGAACGACCATCGACGAAGTCGGCGGAGGAGACTCCTGCTTGTTCAACGATAACGTATGCCCGGGTCGGGCAGTGCTTCACAGCATCAAAAGCATCGGCGGAGACTTTGGACGAGTCCACAATCGAGGCGTCGGGACTGTCAATGAGGAGCCTGCGGGCATTAGCTTCGAGACATGGGGACAGGCTGCTGCGGTGCGTACTCGGCCGTCGAGAAGAGGAAGAAGGGCGACGTGTTGCGGAAGGCAAGCGCCGAGGGCAGCGCTGCCAGAGCGAGAGCACCAAGCAATGTCTTCGCCATGATGTGGGGATAGCTTGGTAGCTTGGTGATGTATGAGGTTCACGATACGACCAAGCTCTAGTGCAGTGTTGCGGCGGCGAGGCCTGTCAACGAAACGACCCGACAATCTGCCGGCCGGGCCTATGACGCGCTTTCCGACTAACTTAATCTGAAATTCCGCAGCTCTCGAACAGTCACAAAAGGTGCAGCAATCAATCAACGGCAGGCTGCGCCACCGCACCTGAAAAGCCCGAAGACTGTGCCTGGACGCTGTGTGATATGAGTGCAACTTGACTCATCAGTCAAACTGTCAACTGGTGTATTCTGGAAGCGCGTGCTAGCGTCTAGTTGGTACAACTGCTTGCCACTGCTCTCTCTTCACATCACAGCTCACACTTTTTTCCTTTCACGTTCACCAGGCCATACAATTACCAGAGCCTGCATATCCAGCGTTTTCCTTTCTACGCTGACCCCAAAGGTCTTTGCGCCACTATAGCCCGCGAAATTCTCGATACGACCGCAACACAATTGTGCAACATGTCGACCGCTACAACCGCAGCCCAGCAAGCAACCCCAGCTCCAGTAGACGCCGCGCAAAGCTCGCAGAGAGGACGACGACGGCCGCGGAATCGCAATCGAAACCCCGCTGAGCAGCAAGAGGAGGGACAAGCACAGGTCGAACATCAATCACAGCGGGGTGGCCGCAGTGGTCGAGGGAGAGGGCGGGGGCGGGGCGGTCATAATGATGCCGGACGGCCTTCAGCGCCTGATGCCTCCGCTGTGCTTGAACTCGTGCCACAGTCCGTACAAGAAGCTGCGCATCGAGGCGGTAGAGGGGGGCGCGGGCGAGGCGGCGGTCGAGGAGGCCCTCAAAATGTCAGATTTCCGCAACGCGTGGCTGCTGGAGGTCGACAATTCGGTGGACAGTTGACGGCTGAGGATGACGCCGTCTCCGTAAGCTCACAGACAACATCTGGTCTACAGGCAGATGCTCCAAACTTCCAACCGGGTCAGCCAATTGCCCCACGTAAGCCACGACCGCCGCGCGAGAAGAAGCCACAGGCTCCCAAGTCATCAGCGCCCGACATCGCCACTAGAACGCACGAAGACATCGACAATGGCCACTACGAGTGTGCTATTTGCACAGAAGAGGTTAGGAGACATGCGCGCGGAATCTGGTCTTGCAGAACATGCTGGACAGTGTTCCACTTGGGTTGTATCAAGAAATGGTCAACCAACGAGGGCTCCGCCGCGGCCCGCCAGCAGGCGCAGGACGGCGAAATGCCTCCTCCGAGGCAGTGGCGTTGCCCTGGATGCAATCTGCCAAAGGACGTCCTGCCCAAGAATTTCCATTGCTGGTGCGAGAAGGAGCTCGACCCCAAGGCACTACCTGGATTACCACCCTTTTCATGTGGCCAAACTTGTGCACGACCCCGAGTATTACCAAAGAAGTGCCCTCATCCGTGCGGTTCGACCTGCCATGCTGGTCCTTGCCCGCCCTGTGGCTTGATGGGACCTACCCAGCACTGCTTTTGCGGCAACAAGTCAGTGACTAGGCGCTGTGTGGATACAGATTATGAGCATGGTTGGAGTTGCGGTGAAGTCTGTGGAGGAATTATGCCCTGCGGAGAGCATCGCTGCTCACGACCATGCCATGAGGGCCCCTGTGGAGCTTGCGAGGTACGAGTTCCGGCGAGATGCTACTGCGGCCAGGAACAAAAAGACATCCTCTGCTGCGACCGGGCAGACGAGAAGCACAGCAGTCAATCCCACGTCG
This sequence comes from Parafenestella ontariensis, assembly GCA_021596325.1. Taxonomy (NCBI): domain Eukaryota; kingdom Fungi; phylum Ascomycota; class Dothideomycetes; order Pleosporales; family Cucurbitariaceae; genus Parafenestella; species Parafenestella ontariensis. The sequence continues at coordinate 458,389 of JAKGDA010000001.1, read as the reverse complement.
CAATGGACGGAACTGCCACCGTCGAGCAATGGACCGGATCATTTCAGTGCCCAAATGTTTGTGGTCGCTCATTCGATTGCGGAAAGCATACCTGCGAGAAGCCTTGCCATCAGCAAGATGCAATCCCTCCTCATTGCCCACGATCACCAGATGTTGTCACCCACTGCCCCTGCGGCAAGACTAGTCTGCATCAAATGACGGCCACAGCCCGAACAGCCTGCGACGACCCGATTCCGAACTGCGACAAGCCCTGTGGACAACTCCTCGCTTGTGGCCACCAATGTTCACAGTTGTGTCATCAAGGAGAATGTCTACCTTGCTTAGAGAAAGTCGCCATCTCATGCAGGTGTGGCCGCACCACTTCCACCACTGTCTGCCATCAAGGAGTAGAGGAAGCTCCTCAGTGCATGCGTATCTGTCGAGTTTCACTCAATTGCGGACGTCACGAGTGTGGTGAACATTGCTGTGCTGGAGAGCGCAAGGCAGCGGAGCGACAGTCGAACCGTCGGAAACCACGGCCGCTTGATTCAGCACCCCGCCAGCCTGGTGACAATTTTGAAGCTGAGCATATCTGTACCCGGAGCTGCGGTCGCCAACTGAAATGCGGTAACCCAGAGCATCGCTGCCAGGAGCTTTGCCACAAAGGTCCTTGTGGAACGTGTCGTGATGCCATATTTGACGAACTCAGTTGCCATTGCGGCCGAACTGTCCTACAGCCTCCACTGCCCTGCGGCACGAAGCCCCCACCATGCCGATTCCGATGCGAGCGACCCAAGGACTGTGGCCATCCACAATTAGACCACAGTTGTCACGGAGACGAACAGGAATGTCCCAAGTGCGCTTATTTGACTATAAAGACATGCTTGTGTGGCAAGAACGTACTCAAAAACCAGCCTTGTTGGTTTAGTGAGGTCCGTTGCGGGGAGGTCTGTGGACGAACTCTCAGATGTGGTGTCCACAAGTGCCAGAAGCAATGTCACCGCCCTGGAGAATGCGATGAGCCTTGTACACAAGCCTGCGGCAAGGAACTCAGCGTGTGCGGTCATCCTTGTATGGCTCCTTGCCACTTTCCTTCTCTATGCAAAGAAGAGAAGCCTTGTCAGCAGAAGATCTTCGTTACTTGCGAATGCCAGAGGATCAAGCAGGAAGCCAAGTGCAATGCCTCAAGGCACGGAGAGGGAAATCTGAAGAAGACCTTGAAGTGCGACGAAGAGTGTGTGCGCTTGGAGCGGAACCGTAAGCTGGCACTCGCGCTGAACGTCGATCCGGAGCATCAGAACGACCATGTACCGTACTCTGACGCTACGCTGAATATGTATCAACAAAACTCTACCTGGGCGGCTACACAGGAGAAGCAGCTCAGACTCTTTGCTGCCGATCCGGAGGAGAAACGCCTTCGCTTCAAACCAATGCCTAGAAACCAACGAGCCTTTGTGCATTTGCTTGCGGCAGACTTCGGTTTCGATGCGGAGAGTATGGACCCAGAGCCACATCGACATGTAGCAATTTTCAAGACCCCAAGATTCGTCATGGCACCGATGAGAACACTTGCGGAATGCGCCAGAACTCGTCAAGTACAGCAGCGTATGACGCCTGCCCAGCCGAGTGCGACGACATCAGCAGCTACATTGCGCCCGAAGCCTAGCAACACGACCGGCGACCCGTACAACGCCTTCTTGATTATGAACCCACGCTTTGCATTGACTATTGAGGATGTAAACGCCGCTGTCAAGAGCGTGTTATCAACGACATCCTTTCGACTGGAACTAGAGGTCAATTTCCTGCCTAGCGAAGCGGTTGCGCTCAAGCCGCCTCTAGCAGCACGCCTCAACATGCCTGACCGTGAGATGCAGGCATTACTCGAGTCTGTGAAAGAGCCACTATCGCAAGCTCTCACGTCACAGAAGATTGGTAAGCTGCAACTCGCGCGCCTCGACGCCTCCCTCAACGTGCTCCGCAAGGAGTCAGATATCGGTCCCGGCTCCGGCTGGAGCCAAGTCGCAGCATCAAAAGGCGTTCCCTTACGTCAAGTACAGAGGAGCACACCTTTTGGTAACAAGGGTGGATTCGCTGTGCTCAGCTTGAGCAGCACGAAAAAGAAGAAGGAGAAGCCGGTTGAGGTAGTAGAGGACTGGGAAGCTGCCGAAGAAGAGGAAGAGGAGAAGGAGAAGGTGAGCGGGCCCAATAGTGGTGCGGTAAGCGAAGATGAGACCTTGCCTGCAGCGCTATATGACGGCAACGTCAAGGAGGATGAGCAGACTAAAGAGGAAGCTCCTCTCACTACACAACCAAGTCTTGGACGCTGGGCGGATTTGGACGATGATTGATTATGGGCTATGCTATGGCCTGGACAAACTATCATGCTACTGCACAGTAGTCTATCCACCCTATTAGCAACCACTCAGACTAGTGCCTCTAGAGGACTATTGTAGATAGTCTCTACTTCAACAATACCCATTTCACACCTCTCGTCTCGTCTCATCCCACTCCCTTACTCATCATTCATGCAGTCTTGCCCACCACGCGATCAAAATGCTCAAACAAAAACTTGCCCCCAACAAAGCACGTCGCAATCCACTTGAACCACGCAACACTAAACAGACTCACTCCATGCTCATTTAGCCGCTTCGTGAACATTGCTGTCTCCACCGCATGCGCGCCGAACAAGAAGTAGAATAGCCCGTTTTGGATCCAGGTTGCTGCTTTGAGCGCGTTGGGGGAGCGGTATAGGAGGTGGTCGTCTGGGTGGGGAGGTTAGTTAGGGGTTTGTAGGGGTATGGGGGTTAAGGGGGGTAGTACATAGTGGGGATCCTGGGGAGATTACTTCGCGGCGGGCGGAGAGAGCCATTATGATGCCGCAGATGATGATGGGTTTGAGTTGCGGGTGCGTTGGGGCGATGTAGGTGTTGTTTAGGTTTTTGGGACGGGCAGCCATGATGGGCGGATGGATGGATGCTGTTTGATAGTGGGTTTGATGTTATTATATCTCTGCTAAATTCAGTTTAGTGCTATGTTGTCTAGAGGTCTATTTATTAGGTTGACTAACTGTGTATAGACCGACTGCACAGCTGTAGCTAAGAGATGATCCTGATTAAGTGTTTCACTGTTTGTTTTGTTTTATGAGTTGACTAGATATGGCTGTCCAGGAAGATGGAGAATCGCATGCTTCCTGGTCCTCTAGAGGTGGGGTGGACTCAACTTGCTTGTGCCTCGGTAGCCAAACGCCAAGACTCATTCACTCCCCTATGGAGACGCTAATGTCGAGTCAGTCAGCGAATCAGCACCACCAACAAGCCAGACGTAAAAAAAAACACCAGTTCCCCATTGTCCATATACTGCCTTTGTTAGTATACTGTATTTCCCACATATATAGTGCACAGTGAGCATCCAGGGCCCGACGACGCGCATCTCATCTCCACCACCACGGTGCGACTTTCCCATTGTGGCAACTTTCCCTCCCAATGCGCCATCGATAACTGGAACCGCTGCAAACTGTACTTAGGGCTGCCAGTATGCAGCGACATGCGGTCACATGAGGCTTCGCCTGCTCATTGGCTGCCCGAAAGGAAATAGGCGCCGCCCGTGTGCGACGGGAAGCCGATTCTGCGGCCCGTATGCGGCACGGCCTTTTGGGGAGGGCGTGCGTGATATTAGAGATGTGCTGGTGGCTACGCGGAAAGGTGGGGTTAATGTGTAAGATGTGGAATGGAGTGTGATGGGGATTGGGAGAGGATAGGCGAAGCACGGCTTAAGGAAGCATGTGGGTGGTGTGTTGCGTCATGGTGTTGTGTTGGATGGGAGTGAGGTTCGCGTAAGTTGGTATTCGAGGTATCTGGTAATGCCCTTGTAACTAGACTCATCATCCCGATTTTACAACTGTAGACAGGTTCTGAGAACTGATGTTTCAGTTTCGGTAGCAAATGGGGGTAGGAATAGTTCCTCTGCTAGCGACTCACAAAGCAAGGTGGACCTCCGATACTGAGCACAACACCTAAGTATCCCACGGCCCGATCATGCCGAAGTAGATGGTGGTACCAAAGAGCTGGGCATATGCCTTGAAATGGTAGAGGGGCAACGTCCTGTAAACTCGAGGTCGTCTCTAACGACGCGACTTCTCAAAACGCGGTACCGAACTCGACGCCACCAACGTACTCAACATGACTCGTCTTTACCAGAGCCGCTTGACAGCCCTGCAACTACGGAACGACTGTCCCTAAACCAGCAGAGACCTTGTCGACTACAAACTGTGCCTGTCTCACGCGACTACAAACACGGGAGAAATGCCGCCGTGGCGAGCCCGCTATTATGCACGACATGTGTGTGGCGAAGCCTGATTGGTCGGATTATGGGCTTTTAGTGAAGGGCTTCTCGTTTAAGGAATGCTTTCATGGATCAACCCTCAAGGTCAACAGCCTTCGATGGGAAAAAGAAATCCTACCTGAAGTGGAAGGTTTGGCACGTGGACGGACGTTATGGCTTTGGGATATGAACAAAGAGTTGGGAGACATGGTGGGCAACCAGAGCAACGGATATGCAGAGCTGAAGTCATGAACACTCTGGTAAAAGTTGACTGCTGGGAATACTGGTAAAACCGCACCCTGAGCGTACCAGGTATCATCCCGCTCCTTAATGCCACTGAAGAGGATCTGCGCAAGTTAAAGATGTCCAGACGATGTGAGAGGGATCCCTTGTCCATCATAGCAACCTCGAAGAGTACCAAAACTTGCGTTGGTTCTCAAGTCTCGCCTTCCCAAAGTCCTATTTTAATTCGAACGCACCCGATCATAGTGAAAAAGGAGCCGGAGACGTTAGACATTCATAGCCAAGCACCTTTTAGGTGAGCAAAATACCCCAGTAATCGTACAGCTAACACTATTTTTGAGCAGCCCTATGTACTTTCGTCACTGATATATACAGCTTTTCCCGCAAGCTTCATCTAAGTCACTGTCTTGCCGTTGAGAACGTCCAAGAAAGCCTGGTATGCGGGCTTCTTCTGGAAGTTGTCGGTCCACAACAGAGCTGAACCCTCGCCGCTGAACGTCTGAGGGACCCAGGAGTACTTGTCAGCAATGCCCTGTATTGATGGTTAGTCATCAATCTTCCAATCATGATAAAAGACCTACCCAAATGGTGATACCGACGCATCGCTCGACGTTGATGCAAGACTGGGCAACACGGGCCCAAGCTGCAGCCGCATCGTTTAACTTCTGTGTGTTACTGGGAGTCTTGGATCGAATGTCGACCTCCGTATACGCAACGTCAACACCGAGATCGGTAATATCTTTAAGGGTCTTAGTCAGGACCTCAACACTAGGGGTAACGATGCTCTGGGTGCCTGTCGGTTCAGAGACTAAATGGCCCTGCAGGCCGACGCCATCGATCTTGACGCCATACGACTGGACAAGCTTGACGATGCGGAGAGCACCCTTATGCTTGACATCGCCGTACTCGAGATTATAGTCATTGTAGTATAGCTTGGCCGCGGGGTCGGCAGCGGCAGCTATGCGGAAAGAGATGGGGAGGTACGCTTCACCGATGACGCGGAGGAAGACGTTGTCTCTGTATGTGCCGTCTTCATTGAGCGCTGTTCCTCTCATCAGTCTCTACCTGGCTTCGCATCTTTACATGCTGACTTACCCTCGTTAACAACGTCCCAGTGTGTGCACTTCCCCTTATATCGACCCATGACCTGCTTGATATGATTTTCCATCACACTTATCAACGTGGCGTTGTTGTTGATCTGTGACACCCAGTTTGGCAACTGGCTGTACCACACCAACGTATGGCAACGCATCTGCTTATTATTCTGCGTCGCAAAGTTGGCAATCTGGTCTGCATTGCCCCAGCTAAACTGTCCACGATTGGGCTCCGTAGCATCCCACTTCATTGCATTTTCGGGAGTAATAGAGCCGAATTCGGCCGATTTGATGAGGTTTTGCTCCGTGTTGTCGCTGCGGATGGTGAGTGAGGTGCCGATGTACGAACGGCCTTTGGCAACGATGGCCGCATTGAGGGTGTTGGCCTGGCGGGTTTCGAGACTGTAAGTTGGGACGGCGACGGCGCTGCTGGCAAGTGCCAGAGCAGTGGTCAGGCTTGAGAACAGCATCGTGAGCACAAATCTGTCTATGTCGTTTGGATCGGAGGTTGATCCCTATTTATTCTTCCCACGAGCCTGGACCACAGTCACTTCTATTCCGGGTACCTGTAGAGTGCTTTCCAGGCACAACACAATACCCGTCTTGACATATCCATCGTAGAGTAGGTCACCCGTATCGCGAGACTCGGTATCAGCGGTCGTTATTAGCGGGCATTCCATGTCTGCAATAGAAAGAGATGAAGATCTATTTGACAGGGCCTACAGGGCGTATAGAGCACTTCGGGGATATTACATTCGATTAAACAGACCGCACCATGAGCGAGCTGGCCGGGGTAGCGGCTCAAGGGCAGCGCCAGCATCAGTGGACTTTATCCTGTTTATCCGCTCAAGGGACATTGACAGAGATTCCCCGCAACAATAGACTGTTGGACCATGAGATAGGTCTGACTGTCACGCGACACGCTTTCGCGTTCGCGTTCGTCCGCGGGACGATTAACCCGAGGCTTCACGACTGACCAACTTACCTAGGAAGTTCTCATTATACGCCACTCCACCATCAACGACGTATCTGCCAGGCCTCTCAAGCTCGATTTCAAAGCGACGAATGATCTGTAGACTCAGCACATTGAAGTCAATCGCACACACAGTTTTGGGGCAACTTACCTCTGGCAGCAGCTTGTACAATTCCATCATTGCAATGTCTTTGCCCAAACAAACCCTCGAACCTACTCCGAACGTGAATTGCGCCGCTTCCAGCTCAAAGGTTCGTTTCTCGCTGATCATCCAGCGTTCAGGCTCGAACTGTTCTGCATCCTCCCCATACAACGCTTTGTTTCTTTGCACAGAGTACGCATGGCTTGTGATCTCCGTGCCACCAGGAATGAAGTGTCCATCGATTACCTTTCCACCCTTCGGAGCCACTCGTGCGAATAGATTTGTTGCCGGCGGATTGAGTCGTAGGCCTTCTTTGATGCACGCGACAAAGAATGGCAGGTGCTGGCGTGTCTCCTCGTACTGTATTGGTGCACTAAGTAGGCCATCTTTATCTGCAGACTCGATTTCGGCGCGAGCTCGCGCAAGGGCGGATGGGTTGGTGATAAGAAAGCGGAGAATCGAGCCCAGCGCTGTCCCAGTAGTATCTGCGCCGGCTTGAATCAGGAGTGTAACGTGCGCTCGTTTTTGCATAGGTGTCAGTGGTGAGCCGTCTGAGAAGCGAGCGTCGAGGCAGCTATATATGATCAGTATATAGTCCAGCCTGAAAGCACGACAGACGCTCACTGCTGCAGGAAATCCGGCTTGCCGTCAAAAGGCTTCTCAACATTCTGTTGCTCACGTGTCGATACCTGGCGGTCCGCCTCGCACATTAACCAGCCCATTCCATAGTCATTTGAGACAGCGGGCAGGAACCACAATCCCACCCTCGGAAGTTTGATGATCCTCTCTCTGAAGAATCGAAATCGGCCAACGAAGCCAAAGAAAGTTAGACCTTTGCGCCAGTTGCCCAATAGGTCCTTCTCATCACGTTGATTCTTGACACTACCAAACGGCTCCGAGAAAGAGATCATGCTCAGAATATCGGCAGCAAATTCGGCAACTTTGTCAGACAGGCAAATTGTCCGCTTCGCTGCAGCGTGTTCCTTCATTTTCTCGACAAAGAGGTTGATTTGATCGTCAAAGCGAGACTCCCATGTCTTCTTCAGCTGACCGATAGTCCAAGGTGCGTTCGACAGAGCCTTGCGCAAGGCTCGGTGCTGGTCACCGTCAAGTGTTGTAAATAAGTGTGGAGGGCCCAAAGCTCCGGTGCCGTACAACCCTGATTTCTGGTTACACTGTGGGTCCCAGTAAATGTCCTTCAGAGCAGACGGTCGGGGGAAAAGTAGCATCGTGGGAGACACTCGAATTGGTCGGTCGCCTATATCGCATGAGAAACGGCGGTGTTTCATCCTTAATCGTGCAGACTTACTTCCATACTTCCTCACCAGATACATGAAGAATTCCGGTTCCTTCTGCTTAACTGAAATGATGGCGCCCACAACAGAGAAGGAAGTCGCATACCAAGGTCCTTGGAACCCCGACAAAGGATGAAGCTTTTGCATGTAGAAAATACGGCAAAGAAGCGCCGTGATTACAGCTGCAAACACAGTAACGCTCGCTTTGAGAAGACTCCCTTGGAGCTCCATGGAGTCCAAGGTGACCATGATGTTCGATTCAACTAACTCGCGGTCGGAGTGCACAATCCTGCGCAGGTGTTATCAGACGACTGGAGGTAGAAAAGAAAGGAGTAGAACACGAATGCAGAGAACGAGGCTTCCTGTCGCGAATGGCATTAATTATCAGTGTAATACCACTAGTCGCGTGGAACATAGGTGCTACTCCCAGCCCGAGAGGGGAACCTGGCCTGCTTCGGTCCAAGGCCTTAAACAGAAGGGTTGAAGCTGATCATACTGGAGTGGGCCAATATTTGCAGCATATCGCATGCTCTCCGTTTGTACAACAGGCAGGAGACGGCTCGGTCCGCCAGGGTTGTTTCGCCGTGGACCTATTGAATGTTTCCGAAGTACTGCCCTCCTGCAAGCCCCAGCCCATTTAGCACGGAGTTGCTGTGACATATGTGGGGTGGGCATTTGTATACGCAATCAGCTGGCGAGAACGGTGAGGGCCCTGGTCGGTACCATTGGGCTGGGAACGGGGCGTAAGAAAAAACCGACTCTAATCGTATCGAAGAAGTTGTTGGAAACGGCAGATGAAACATATTGATAATGGGTCGGTTGTTTCGAGGCAAACTTCAGTTGATCTCAGAGAGATAGTGTCAGTCGGAGTGAAGTGAAGACACGGCGGAGACTTCTTCTGGGGCGTTTAAGTCGCGTTTTAGGTCTTGACATCGAGCCGCACCTAAACACATTCGCTTCACAAGCAGCGAAACTTCCTCACCGCTGGTCTCTAGCTTCTATCTTGCGATCGCTTGCGGCGCTGGTCTGGGCCCATGAAGCAATGCCACAACTGAGTGCGAATTACCGTAGACATTGCGATCTTTTGAAATGCATTCTTCGCGCATTATAGTGAAGTTGTCAGATACGCCGTCGAATTCATCGGTTTGATCCACACTTTTTGGAAAGTTGCCTAATACAGAAGGTAGCCGAGCGTCCAATCAAGGGTTCGAATTGCATACAGCCTTGTTTTTCTCTGTTTTACAACGTACACCTTTCATACGATTGACCTTACAGAACCTTACAGTCTGGGTTGTCAATTTGTTTAAGCTAGCATACCGGGTTGTAAATGCAGACCATCTTCAGAGCAACGAAAGGTGGTTGCTGAAGATGCGGAGTCACATCATCTTTTCAGCACACCATGTTACGGACTCTTCCTCAGCAAAATTGAAGCAGCAGCCTTATAACACCGTGGACGGATGACATTGTCCGTGATAACTCGAAGTTCGGATGTACAGCGTTTGATGTTGACAAAATATACGATCGCATGCTCATTAGCTTTCCAGAGTAACCGGAGGACCGCATGATGCGGGGTGCCGAAGGTTGAAGAGGGCGCCGCTGCATTTAAGACTATCACAACCACAGATCCGACTGATATTGAATAAGCACATCATGCCCGGAATCAACCCGCTGGATCACATAGCCGTCAAGAATGTCCTCGCACGATACTGCGAGGCGCTGGATGTGAAGACTTTCGACCTGCTAGAGAAGGTCTTCCTCCCTGATGTCATCGCGGATTACCCCTTTAAGTCGGATTTGAAGGGTGTCGACGCCGTGAGCCGCGCGATACAGAACCGGTAACCAAATCTACCGCTTTGAGAAGCTTCATTCGCATTGACATGTGGAACGACCTGACTGTGTTCCAGCCTTGGACCCATCCAGACGCACCACAACCTCACTACGCAGACTATCGTTTTCGATCCCGATGGGAAAGAGGCCCGCGCAGTCACTTACTTCCAGGCCGCACACTTTGGACAGGGCCCACACGAGGGGAAGGTGCTCTGTGCTTACGGAAAGTACATGGACGATTTGGTGCTTCTGGAAGCAAAAGACGGCGATTACGAGGGGATGCATGGTGCGAGTGGGATTTGGAGGATCAAAAGTCGGACTGTGGCTTTCACACGGAGAATTGGAGATGAGATGATCATGAAAGAGTATTGAGAAAAGCTTGAGGCTCTGCGGAAAATAGTGAGAGAAGGTGTCGAGAGGTGCTTTCTACCCCGAGAAACCACGTGGAGGCTACCGTCGCTACTTATTTCATGCCTGAAAGCAATGATTGATATTCCCTCACCACTCTTCCCGCCACAGCATTATCTCATTCAAGCCCTGTTCGCATCACCGCACGCACTTGTGGTTTTATCACCATTTCTTTATTACGCTATACCTTTGCTCCAATCCCTCGAACGATAGCAATTACAATGGTGAGGCTCCCAGAGAGAACGACGCAGCCGATAGGAATTGATTTTGCGATCGAACATATGGGATGCTCAATCAGGACGTTCGTGTAAGAAACCACGCCACTATACTAGCTGATCAATTCTGGAGGCTTCCGCTAACGTAGGCAGTGGCACCGATAGTGATGACCAATTCCTTAATATGCTACGACTGGAGTGGAACAATGCACCTTACAGCAGCCCAGATTTCGCTGCTCACCTGCTGGAAAAACCTAACCCCCCGGGGGAAGTCTACATGGTTTATATTACCGAGTTTACTGTGGATCGACTGCACTTTGCCTTCTACATTTGCGGTGACGCGGCTTGTACACAGTTTATGGACGCTTGGACTTCTGGGCTGCCGGAATACGACCGTTCGTTGTTTGCCACACCTGTCTTACGTTATCCCGACTTCCATGATTTCATGGATCGAGCACGCGAAGGAAAAACCTACAAGCCGCGTAAGGATGGGAGCGAGATAGAGACACGTTGGTGGAGGTTCCTGTTTCAGACTGCAACGTCGGCGTGGTACAAGATGGTGTTTGACTCCGATAGGTCACAGACGTTGAGGGAGGAAGAGAAGAAAATCCAGGATAAGCTCGAAGGAGAGCATAAGGAGGAGCAAGCCAAGAGAAAGCGTGTTGAGATCGAAGAACCCGCCACCGAAGTCGAGGATAAGAATAGGGAGAAAGTGAGGAAGCTCAATGCTGTGGAGCCTAAGATTTCAGAAGAAAGCAAGACTGTTATCCGCCACAACCTGGAAATACTCAAGCAGAGGGGAGGCACCCTGTATCATCAAGTCAACTGCCTCATGAACCAGACCAACCGCATGTGGAGGGGAAACCACTATTTTCACCTCGGGCCCAATACCAAGACTCTGTTCTCACGCCTTATCGATGTCGTAAAACGTATGGGGAATGCTGATGCCGGTAATAAGGAGCTACAGGCGAGTAGGACGATCGATGCTATCTGTTCTGACTTCACGGGTGATAAGGACGCTTTGTACAACGAGATCTAGGAGTATTTGGAACAACTCAATGAACTCGATGAAACTCCCGGGCTTGGCGAAACCGTCAGCGCAGACATTCCGGACGTTATTGCAGACTATCTGAAAGATGCTATGGATTCAGTTCTGGGTCCAAAGCCATGGGGCGGGTCAAACAATACCCGCTCTTCCAGCAATCACCAACCGTGGTGTAATTCGTGGCAACCAAGAGATACGCCATGGAGTTTGGCACAGCAACGAGCTTATTCAGTAGCAAAGCTGAAGACACAGGCAGGACCTTCACAATTCGCGCCTCGACATGAGACTGGCGGTATAAGCCACGGCGGACCTTCATCCCAGTGGTCCCTTTTGGGGAACAACCAGTTTGGAATACCGAACCAACCACTAGCACTTCAAGGATCTAGGATGACAGACTCTTTTACACCGACACTAGACTGGCAGGCACAGTCGACAGGGCTTGCACCTCCCCAGTATACCGGTCAAATTGGCTATATACATGGCGGCACACCGTTTCCTTCACAGCCGCCAAGTCATCATCCCCTAGGACCGACATCTCACGCTCCTGGGATTTCACCAGCACAGCTTGGGGGTTCGGGGTGGGATGGAAAGGGTAAGGGCAAAGCTAGAGAAGGGTGAAGCTGAGATTTAGGAGACGGAGGACATCAAGGCCAGAAGAGGATGAGGAGGAGGAGGAGGAGGAGGAGGAGGAGGAGGAGGAGGAGGAGGAGGAGGAGGAGGACAGAATGAAGGGGATACGTGAACTGTTTTAATAGTACCAGTAGGCAAAGGCTATGGTAGTATTCATAATTGACACTCAACTTGGGGAGCAATTCTTCAGAACCTGGCTGCACAGCCTACGGTCTTTGAGCGTTCACATACGACTGTAGAGCACTGTATCATTATTGAGTAATAAAGGTAATCATATTATGCTAGAACCCCAAAGGATGCAAGGGTATTTACCACGATCAGTGGCCATGAAACATCTAAACGAACTCTAATCGTAGAACTCAGACCCCACCCCAAGTGCCGACCTAAGTACATGCCTGATAGCCATCTCTTATGTGCATAGTTGTATCGCTGATGCATCATAACCCACTACCTTGGTACCTATGAACGCCAGACGAACAACTTCGAAACGGGCAGCTAGTCGGAGTCGATGAACTCAACCATGACGCTAGCGCCCTTCAAGCCGGCCTCCTCGATGGTCGAGTCCAGGTGCTCGAGCAAGTTCTTGCCCATGAAGGCTAGATCAAACTCAGCGCCCTGCTTGCCATCCCACGGTGCGTCGGACTTGATCCACTCGTAGACGCGGCGAACAGGATCTGAAAGGTTGAAGCGTCGGACAATAGGCCGTCCAGAGGGACCTCGGAACTGGATACGAGTGGTGATCTTTGGATCGGTAATAGTGGGCTCGGTGTGTGGGTTATGAGATGAGATCTGGACGAATGCAGGATTAGAAGGGTCAGTGGCTTCCGCCTCTGCCTCCGGCTCCGGCTCCGGCGCTGCCTCTTCTGCCTTGGCTTTGCCCTTGATGTTGTCGAAAGACTTGGTGAGCGCGTCTGGATCGTCGTCCTTGGGCCCCTTGCCATTGTCTAGGCTATTCTGCAAAGCCATCTCCAGCATCTCCTCTTCGGTCATGCGGTCAACGTCCATCTTCTTGGACTCAGCCTTCCGCTTTGCAACTGGGTTCTTTGCGGTGACGTCAAGGCTGTAGCGATCGAGGAACTCATGCAGCTGAGCATGGAATTCAACCGGCTCCGGTATTGGCGGACCAGACCACACCTTGACCTGCTCACCCGTTCGAGGATCGACGATGGCAATGTGCGGATATGCGTCTGAGCTGTCTCGCGCGTGGAAGTAGTAGTTGATGTACTGCTGGCCACGCGGGTCGTCTTTGGCATACTGCATGAAGATAAAATTCTCCCGTACAGTCGCCTTGATGTCATCGTTCTTCCAGATGTCCCGATTCAGACGCTGGCAGTCAAAGATTGCCGGGTCTTGGATGTTGACAATGAGCCACTTCTCCTCCTCTTTGCCCATGTCTCTCGCCTTCTCCCATGATCCTTGATACATGATCTCGAAGGGAGGACGGAACAGTTCTGCCAACATGTTCATCTTCGAGGACTGCTCTGAAGCACCGCCCGTCGCAGTAGCAAGCTCACGTCGTCGAGCGCTCGAGTCTGCGGTGTTATCCCAGACATTAGGGTGAGTGGTTCGTTGGTTGAAGATGCCTGCGCGGCCTGCCGAAGGTGTATTAGCAATGTTGTGGAACTGTACATATGGGTCGTGTGCCATACCTGCTCGCCTACGCGCTAGCTGCTCCTGCACCATCTCGCGCATCTCGTCGTCGTCTGGTGGACCACCCCAATTTGCATCTGGGCCAACCAGTGTCTCTGTCGTCCGCTGCATGGGTGCGCGAACTTCTTCCGGGTCGACGCCTCCTGGAACACCACTACCACCGTACATTTCCTGCTGCAGTCGCTGTGCCATGGCCTCATCATCTTCTGTGTCTGGTGGCGGTCGTTGCGCTGGCGGCATGGAAGCGTGTGCGACGGGATCGAAGTCGGACATGTCATCGTCCGAGTCGATGTTTATGGGGTTTTGGGCTGATGAGGTAGCATTTGATGTCGGAGCCTGTGATGTGGGTGCAGGGCCAAAGTCGAGGTTGGGGCTGTCGAAGAACAGTTGAATGGCCTGCTCAAGGTTGCCATCCGTAAGGCGCAGATACTGGGCTGCTTTGTCGGGCTCGCACGACGTGATGCCGACGAAGTTGACGATGTTTTCGTCATCCATCTTCGGTGGCGCAGGTGTTGTAAAGTCGAGTTGAGCTCTGCTCGGGTGTGATGTGTCACTCGCGATGATCGTGGGAGCGAAATATGATGCAGCTGCGGGCCGTCTGCTGACTTTGATCCTTCACTCTTCACTCTAAGATGGCTCTGCTCAGGCTGTGAAAGCTGGGTCGCGGCTACTCGGTGGCGGTTGCAGTTGCAGTCGAGGGAAAATAGTGGTGGGGTAGTTATGTACCCATCGGAGCCCGACAAACGGTCGCAGGGGTGCGTGTACAGTGTCTTTCACAGAGCGATGTGCTGCGTGGGATCGAGAGTTGCGAGCGTTATGTACTAACTGCGCACTGTGAGCGCTGGGCGTTGGCTGTCGCCTGTGGTTTCACGAAACGGTAAACGGCTTGTTGATGGCGCTTCGCACGTTCGGAGCGTCGTCTGGGGCGGGGAAGAAGCTAGAAAGAAGTATAGTGGTGGATTACAATGAGAAGCGAAGTAGCCTGTCTATAGAGGGGATTGTCTTGTAGGCAGAAGCTGTCGACGTTGACCGAACCAAGTCGAAGAAGCCGTGATTGCGATTGTCGCAGGCAGTCGAATGGTGCGTCATTTGGTACCCGTGCGCTAATCCCTGTAGCCTCGCAGGTGAATGTTCCGACACGACATGTGGCAATCGCGGACGAAGAAAGCTTGAGTCGCGCCTGAACATAGCAGAGACACTAATCCAGCTGATCCGTCATCCTTCCGAGCAGCTGATGGGCCGCGCCATTCGCCTCTGCCTGTGGCGTTTGCCTTAAAACATCGAGACATCTCGAGCTGCGACAATTCTCACGTGTACCTGCTCTCACCACCTCCAAGATGGCAGCAGAGCAAACACCAGAGGCCAAGGAGCTTGCCCTCGTCGGCAAGGTTGAGATGCGCATAGCTCTAGCAAGCTCCGAGAAGAAGCTCGAGGACCTGCTCAAGACATTCCTTGCCCCACTACTACTGAAACTCGGCTCTGAGCATGTAGCCGTAAGGAATAAGGTAAGGCCATTTGACTGCCTCAAACAATATATCCTACTTCTCTCCGAACACCGCTGATGGCGGCTTCTCTTTCTAGGTCATCTCCATTTGCCAGCACATCAACACACGCATCAAGTCACAGTACGCATCTCATTTCCGCAAACTTACATGACGTTGTGAACTGATGTATGGTATCCAGAGACATTAAGCTCCCAGTCGCAGCACTCCTTAAACAGTACAAAGACAATGCCGACATAGCTCTGATTCGGCACTTCGACATCCTCTACATCCAGCAAGGCATCTCGCGACTATCAGTAACCGAACGGCTTGAGCTACTCCCCCTCTTGCTTCAAGGCATTGCCAAGGACTACGACAAGTCCGTTCAACATGCTTCACAACTATTTCACCTTATCCTGCGCCTCCTTGTTCTCTTCAAGCTCCCACTACGTGGCAGTAAAGAAGACGATGAACTGAGGTCAACATTGGGTCTCACCGATGAGGATGCAGCCTTTCTCGCCAAATGGTTTGGGAAGTTACTTCTGCTAAACATCATTCGACCGAGCAGTCCCGAAGCTGTGGCCTCGCTAAGATGCCCTGGCTTATCCACCGAGGAGTACAAGTTTCTCACCCTACAAGGCAAGCCGGATGCATGGGATCCGAGCTCAGACGCGGGGCTGAACTTGACCGAGTCAAAAGCCTTGGTCAGTCGCTTTCTGGCATCTGGGATGTTCAACGAGGACGAGAAGTTTCTTCCAGCTTTGTTCGCGTCTGCAGATACAAACTCTCGGATCTCAGAAGTAGGCGAAGACACGTTGAAGCGTGTCATTCTGTCCAAGGATCTTGAGGATGCGAAGGTCATTGAGAGCTTGTTCGAGCTCTACTTTGGATCGGCTACACCGGACGGCCAACTACCCGTAAAAACACCACTACGTATCAGGATTCTGAATATGCTCTCCAGATCCGTTAAGTGCACAGCTTATCCCCGTCAAATTGCCAGGCTCGTTGAAGAAGGCCTGTTATCACCCGAACTTAACGCAACAAATAAAACAGCAGGCAGAGAAGCGTCTAAATTTCGCTCCGCGATCTTCGCCCTGGTCAACTTTGTCGCTCGACGCGGTGATTCTAAAGACCTGTCTATAGTCGCCGAAGGTCTTGTAGGAAATCTCAGGGCCTTTCTGCAGGATCAAGGCTGGCCAACCCCCGATCGTGATCAAGATATGGAACTACGAGGCTACGGCTACGAGACTATAGGACTTCTAGCGAAGGCTGCGCCGGAGAAGATACTAATCGAGCCCACCTTGGATTTGCTAGAGTGGTTGTTCCGCTCTCTTCGAGAAGACGCTGCAGGTAAAGATGTGGCTGTCAGCATAGAGGAAGCTCTCTCGTCGGTGCTGGGGGCTTTCGCGAAACCTATCGATGCATCAGTAATGCCTCGGTTCAGGCAAATACTGCTCAGATACGCTTCTGTCAGTCAGGTCAACACCCCAGCTTCGGATCGATTCACTAGAAGCACCCGATATGTTGCCACAAGATTCGCAAATCGCTGTCTTCCGTACGACGACGTCTTAGCAAGATGGATTGATATCCTTGCTGTTAGCGGTGGAGCCGCCGAGCGCCATGAGGTTGTAGAAGAAGGGCGCCGTGGTCTCGATCCATACTGGTTCAGGATGTCGAATACACCTCCGGGCGATAGAGAGCAGAACAAATTGGTATTTCCAGACTTCGACAGGCTGGTAAGCTTCATCTTCGTACAGCAAGGTGAAGATGAAGACGCAATGGATCTCGACGAACCAGGCGATGTTCTCACCCAAGTACAACATTTCTACCAACAACGTCCAGAGGTGCTTCCAACAGTAATCACGTTTTGCTCTGCAGTCGCCATGCAATCCGCGCTAGAGAATCAGAAATTGGGTGATGATATTCCAGAAGACTGGGGAAGGAAACTCGACACCCAAATGACAACGGATTTACGCGCACGACAAGCCTTTCGTGCATTCGCAGGGAATGAGTCACATGCTCGGTCGCTCGCCGTGTTACTGAGGGCTAGCTTCGACAGACTCACTCGGGACGATGTGAGCGATATTGGAGACATCGGGACTACTCTTGTGCGACTACTCTCTCTTCTACCACAACGTCAATGGCTCTTGGCAAAACTGGTCCAAGACTTTCGCGCTCTGGAGCCATCTATACTGTCGAACAATGCTAGTCGGCGCCTTGCCGCTGCTCATGCATATGGTTTGCTAGCGTCACATGACGACTGTGACCAAGATTCTCTCAGGAAGTCACAGAGGTTGTTCTTCGATAAGTTGAGCACATGGAAGTCAGCAGTTGGCGGTGAAATCAACCAAATCAGTGGTGTCATCTTGGCGCTCGGATACTATTTCAGTAGAGCATTCTGGAGGAGCGGCGCAAGCTCCAGTATTATCACGGATGATCATCCTATTCAACAACTGCTGTCGTCGTTGGTCGAGATACTGAAAGAATCTCGAGATGCGACTCTAAAGAGTGCCGATTATTCTTGCATCGATCAACTCAGTCTCTTCCACGTCATTACACCTTCGCTGATTGGCAAGTATGCAAAGGTCGAGGACGTCACCCAGCAACTCTACGATGCTGCAAAGACAGGCACGATTAGCGCAATACTCGCACTGGGTCACTTATCCATGATCACAGAAGAAGTGGAAGCGGACACCGAAGATGCGACAGACTACAAGGTCATCGGGGACAAGCTGTACGAGCTTCACGAGGTCCGCCAACCAGAAGTACATTTCTCAGTTGGTGAGGCCTTGAGCTGCTTCGCCGTTGGATGGGACTCAAAGGCACTAACTGCTGAGCTCGACATTCTCCATCCAGCTCAAGCACAGGACCCGTGGGACGCGCCTTTGCAAACACCATCCGGACCGAAGCGCGGGAAGACACTTGCAAGAGTCCTAGAGAAGACCTTGAAAGGGTGTCTGCAAACTAAACCTTCGCTGAAGAAAGCCTCAGTCATCTGGCTCCTATGTCTCCTCCAATACTGTGGCCACAAACCCGAAATGCAAGGTTACCTCGGTCAGTGCCAACTGGCGTTCAAGAACTGCCTCTCCGACCGTGACGAGGTCGTACAGGAAGCAGCATCAAGAGGATTGGGTCTTGTCTACGAAAAGGGAGACCGTCAGCTCAAAGATGACCTCGTTCGTGACCTTGTGGGCTCGTTCTCAGACAACAAGTCAAAGATGGCTGGCACAGTATCAGAAGATACACAGCTCTTCGAACCGGGTGCGCTGCCCACCGGCGATGGCTCGATTACGACTTATAAAGATATTCTGAGTCTTGCGGCTGAGGTCGGCGATTCGAGTTTAGTATACCGTTTCATGTCGATGGCTTCCAATAACTCTATCTGGTCGAGCCGAGCTGCATTCGGTCGATTTGGGCTGAGTAACATCTTTTCGGACTCCAGTGTCGATGGGTATCTGGCGCAGAACCCGAAGCTGTACCCCAAGCTTTATCGATATAGGTATGCTACCGCGTTGAGAGCAACTGTACGTCATCGCGGGAAACACGAAGCTAATGAGAATCAGATTCGATCCCAACACCAACGTGCAGCGGTCCATGAATGATATCTGGAACGCACTGGTCAAGGACTCTTCTGCAACAATCGACAAGCATTTTGATGCAATTATGGACGATTTGCTAGTCAGCATCTTGACGAAAGAATGGCGCGTCCGCCAGGCCTCTTGTGCGGCGATAGCGGATCTCGTACAGGGGCGCAGTATCGAAAAGGTATGTAGCGCAGATATCCCTCCAGTTTACACCCACTGACCTCATTCAGTACGAGAAATATCTCAGTGCTGTGTGGGACAAGACCTTCAAAGTCCTCGATGACATCAAAGAAACCGTCCGCGTCGCTGCTGCTTCCCTGGCTCGCGTGCTAACTGCTATCCTTACCCGTTCCCTCGAAGCGGGCGACGCATCCATCAAATCTGCAAACGCTCAGCTGACTCGCGTTCTGCCCTTCCTCTTCTCCACCTCAGGCCTCGAGTCCTCGGCTGAAGAAGTGCGCCTCTTCTCCGTCCATACGCTCCTCCAAATCGTCAAGAAGAGTAACGCAAAGACGCTCAATCCACATGTCCCCGAGCTTGTGGAGCGTTTGCTGGGCTTATTGAGCAGTCTGGAACCCGAAGCAGTGAACTATATTCATCTTAACGCGAGTAAATACAACCTCACGGAGCAGAAAATCGACGACATGCGCCTCCAAAGCGTGCGCACCTCTCCACTCACCGAGTCCATCGAGCGCTGTCTCGATCTCGCCGACGCGGATACGATGAAAGCACTCGTCCCGCGCATCGAAGCCGCAATGAAAAATGCAGTCGGTTTACCGTCGAAAGTAGGCTGCAGCCGCATCCTCGTCACCCTCGCTACAAGACATAGATTCCTGTTCAACCCCTACGCGGACGGCTTTCTCAAACTAATCCAGAAGCAAATCCACGACCGCAACGAAACAGTCTCTTCTTCCTACGCCGCGGCCGCAGGCTACCTCGCGCGTCTCGCATCCGACAAACAGATTCTCTCCACCATCGCCTTCATCAACAAACTCTACTTTGACTCCGAGGAGAACAGCGATAAAAACCGTCTCCTCGCTGCAGATACGACGCGAGCTATATCGCTCCACGCAACAGATCGCTTCACCGAGTTCGCTGCAACGTTCTTGCCTTTCATTTTTCTCGCTAAACACGACTCGGACGAACAGGTCCAGAAACTGTTCAAGGAGACATGGGATGACCATGTCGCCGGCCCGCGCACCGTGTCGCTTTATTTGAAAGAGATTTTGGCTTTGAGCGAAGGGAGTCTGGAATCGAGACAGTGGGCGATCAAACACACTGCTGCAAAGACGGTTGCGGACGTCGTGCTCCAGATTACAAATGCGGTTGGCAGTGAGAATATTGAGCCTGGGACTGCGAAAGTGCTGTGGCCGGTGCTGGATAAGGCGCTCAGTGGGAAGAGTTGGGAGGGTAAGGAGGTTGTGCTGGAGGCATTTGTTAGGTTCGTCGAACGCGCGGAGGTGTACTGGAAGGGTGATGAGGCTATCGCGAAGCAGCTTGAGAAGGTTGCTACTAGGGAGTCAAAGAGGCAGGAGGGAAAAAATGAGAAAGTTGTCGCTGGGGTGTTAGAGAAGCTGAGGACGCATTTGGGGATTTGAGGATGCTGTGTCATAGACTAGAGATAGAGGATCACGAGGAAGTTTTTAGAAGTATGATACTTTCACAACGTCCAACATTAGCATAACACTAGCTGCCTGCTGGAACGACTTGGTCCTTGCAATGCCCGGGCATGTGTATGTTATGAAGTCGTCACAGTCTCAGTGACTTTTTGACCTGCGCATTCCGCGAGCAACCTGGTCTGAACATTCTTTGCAGCCACTGCGTATGCAACGATATCCTCGTCCGTTTTCTTGCCATCAGCACCGCCATCGAAAACTTCATAGCTAAACCACCCCCTGAAGCCAGTCTTTAATACGGCTGCAGCGACGGCCGCGACTGGCAGGTAACCGCCGTTGTAGGGTAGTGGTCGAAAGTCATGGCTCCATCGCCCGCGTGGCAAAAGGCCTGAGTCGTCGCGCTCTGCGTTGAAGGGTTGAGGCACCTTATAGGCGTCACTAATCTGAAGAAGATAGATTTTGTCCTTCGGTATGGTGGTGCTGAGGTCTTCGAGGCTCTTCTTGAATCGTGCTTCCAGTTCATCCTTGGAAACATCTTCTAGTAGTCCTGAGGAAGTCCTGGGGTCCGCCCACTCACCACCAGCTGTCTGGAAGGTGTCTAGGCAGAGGCCGATGTTAGGTCTGTCCACTTCTTTCACGATGTTCCAAACGTCTTTCCAATCTGGTGCATGGGTAGACCAGCACCAGTTCTCATACGCCAACCGGAATCCGTGCTCCTTGAGCAGGTCGCACAACCCTCTCAGATCGGACACCATCTTACCCTTGTCCAGTCTGTCGAGTGGTGTATCCGTAGACCCAACCTGCAGCATATCTGTTCCGCACGCCTGCATGATGCGGATCCATCCGTGTGCACGATCCAGAGCATCTTTACGGCCATCAGAGCCCTCAGGCCAGCCTTCGAAATTGGCAAAGGGTTGCAACATCATTATGCCCAGATTCCTCTTGTCGCATTCTTTCTTGATCTCCGCCGCAACCTTGCAGAGCTCATCGTAATTCGAGGGCTCGACTTCATGACCGAGTAATGTCTGGCCGTATGATAGTATGTCGGGGAAGGAAAGTTCGACTGCGGAAAACCCTGCGACAGAGATGGCGTGCAAGCGGTCGAGGAGTGGTGGTGGATTCGAAGGACTCCCGAGGGAGCAGGTCGCGTAGCTGATTGGGATGGATACGAGCGAAGCGTAGTCGAGGCCACCCATTGTGTAGAAATCTGAAGTAAGCTACGTGAGTAGGAGGAAGTAATTAGCCGTTGAGACGTTTAGAGAAGGTAAGAAAGCTGAGGTTGTAAGCAGTGCCCTATAGCGTTGTTCCAATAGATTTTGGGATGCCATCTGAGTGACGTAGTAGCTGTGGAGTGAGTGCCACTACTCGCAACGACCGCGTACGATCGCATGTTTCGCTTCCGTGGCGACTCCCCTTCGTGGCCCCTGATATAAACAGATGCTACAAGCATCTCTTTTGCACGTGCTGTTAATACATGGTTCATATGGGAACCTGGAATCGTGTGTCGCCGAACGGGAAGCGTTGTACCTGCCCGTGGCACAGAACATAAGCCCCGCAGTCAGCACTTTGCGAACCCTGGCTGTCGCTTGTGTCGTTCGCATGCATGGTCGATACAGCTCCGGCCTCGGATCCGATGAATTACTACTCAATCCGGACCCGAAGTGTAAAATGAGCCAGTCAACGATCACAAGCTTCATTCTGAACACAAACCTCAGTCTGATGCCCGAGAAGGTGGCGGGCCTGGCGGTGATGATCGAGGCCTAGAGGTCCCAGGCGGGAACCCCACCACACAAGCGAAAGCCGAGCAAAAATGAACCCTGGATCCTCCGACCATTGGCCAATCAGCAGTGGCCCGACTCCGGGCTGTCATTCCAAAAGCTCGACTCATAAAGAGGCGGAGAACTCTTCGAAAGAAAGGGCAGATCAATCCACAGTAACTACTCCCTCACAGTACTTACTTTGGCCTCACTGAGTCATCCGCCGAACTTCTCAAGCTGCACGCACATAGTACCTAATACACCAAGAGACATGTCTGTAAGTGACATTCCTGCAAAACCATCGCCACCATTCGTTTTCTAACAGCTCTGCTCAGTTCCACATTGAGAACCCAGCGGTCGGTGACCCGCACAACTCGGAAGACTACCGTATTCGCGGCTACAATCCCCTCACGCCCCCCGATCTTCTTCAGAGCGAGATTCCTCAGTCGGCCAAGTCAAGAGAAACCGTCATCAAGGGCCGCGACGAAGCCGTCGCAGTTGTCCAGGGCAAAGATGCGCAGCGCAGGTTGCTCGTCGTCATTGGTCCTTGCTCGATCCACGATCCCGCAGCCGCACTTGAATATTGCGACCGGTTGATGAAGCTCAAGGAGAAGTACCAGGACGATCTTCTCATCGTCATGCGCTCGTACTTGGAGAAGCCTCGCACAACTGTCGGTTGGAAGGGTCTGATCAACGACCCGGATATCGACAACAGCTTCAAGATCAACAAGGGTCTGCGAATCTCGCGACAGCTCTTCCTTGACCTGACTGAGAAGGGCATGCCTCTGGCAAGCGAGATGTTGGATACCATTTCTCCCCAGTTCTTGGCCGACATGCTGAGCTTGGGTGCTATTGGCGCCAGGACTACCGAGTCGCAGCTCCACCGTGAACTTGCTTCCGGTCTCTCCTTCCCTGTCGGCTTCAAGAACGGCACAGATGGTACTCTCGACGTCGCCGTCGACGCGATCGGCTCTGTCAAGCACCCGCACCACTTCCTCTCTGTCACCAAGCCTGGTGTCGTCGCCATTGTTGGCACCATCGGTAACGACGACTGCTTCGTCATCCTCCGCGGCGGAAAGAAGGGCACAAACTTCGATGCAAAGAGCATCAAGGAGTCGCGGGAGAAGCTCGAGTCCAAGGGCCTGAATGCGCGCTTGATGGTTGACTGCAGCCACGGCAACTCGGAGAAGAACCACATGAACCAGCCAAAGGTTGCACATGCTTTGGCGGAACAGATCGCTGCTGGTGAGAGTGCTATCATGGGTGTTATGATTGAGAGCAACATCAACGAGGGCGCACAAAAAGTTCCGAAGGAAGGTAAATCCGGCCTTAAATACGGAGTCTCAATCACGGACGCCTGTATTAATTGGGATGATACCGAGAAAGTGCTTGAGGAGCTTGCTCAGGCTGTAGCGACGAGGAGGTCGCTTCTTGGTGTCAATGGACACCACTGAAAAGTCAATTTTTTTTCCTCACAGCACTCTCACTCTCCCTTTATGGCGCGGCATTGGAACAGTCTCGGCGTTTCGGGACTTGGTTAGGTTACTCGGGCTCAATATACAGGGGAAATAGGCGCATTCGCGCAACTCCCGTTTTCAAGCATACCTGAGCGCGACCACGTGAGCATGTATCGGGTGACCACAGTAACATCCCAGGTAAATATTGGAGTTGATCCTGTCACATATCACTCAGCTTTGATTTGTCTGTCCCGGAATTTCACAGTATCCCAATAATAGGCTCTAACATCGTGGAAGATAGTCGGCGAGGCTGACATAACACTAGGTCACTTTCATGGTCGGAAAGGAGTACGCGGCATAACCGATTATAATATAACCAGGATATCTTCGCAGCCAGCCGTAGAGAAAATGATGGAGGTAGGCGGGCACAGGGTGCTGACGGCCTCCTGGCATAGCTATGACGTTGAGCTTTGCTGCAACATGAGGTCGCGTAGTTCGACAGGCATAGCTTTGACCAGCACAACGATCAATTGATTGGACGCAGTGGACATACAGCTGGAGATGTAATGGACCGGAGACCGAAAGACGTTGAATAGAGAATTTGCAAGACCAAAGAGGAATAAGCCAACCCCAGTCGCACCTTCATCGCTCCCACCGCTGCCCTTTCACCGGTTTCACCACGCAATCTTCTTCGAGTCGCATATCGCCGACAGATTTCATTTACGCAGGCGTTGTCTAATGCATGGTGATTAACATGCACCCCAGCCTTGCAGCATCGCGTACGCCGTCGCCTACGCGAACCATATCCCTATCACAGAACGCGTGCACGAGGTCGACCTGAAACAGTGCGGCTCACGTTGATAGGGTGACCGTGATACGGAACTACCGATGCAGGAATTACAACGATTGGATAGGCTTCGAACTGTGGTGACGTCTCCATGTAGCCTTGCTCACAGCGAGATCGGATTTGGCCGATCTCGTTTCATTCCAATGACTTTTTATGGCAGTATCTACTGTCCAGTTCATCTTGAACTAACTAGGGAATTTAGTTGTGTGTTATTCATCGCGAGCGTAACCATCAAACTCGCGCGGAAGGAACGAATGTGATTATCACGGGACATGGGCTCCTTAGTCACAACTGACGACATATGATCTTTCAACAAATCTTTGCGCCTGAGCTCGTGAATGAGCTGTTATCGCTAGGATTCTTCAACTTACTCGCAAAGAACACCAAAGATCCAGGAGTGAGCAAAATCCGAGAGTCATGTTAATGTTCCACTGCGCTGTCTCGCCCGTGTGAACGGCACTTGAAGTACAACGCATCTCGCCAAGCATACACTGCATCCAACATCCTCTCGCCTACCGATTGCCCATATTGCGGCGCGCCGGTCTCTCTATCAGTTCAGCCGCCGTCAGGTTCACCGCAACTCTACACTCGGATACACCTTTGGCATCAATGAAGTTTCTTCGCCATGAAAGCTTTGCGTGTGCGTGACCTCCGAGCAGGCTGCTGGCGATCACAACTCCTTAAAGCTACGAGGCTTGCAGCTTGCAGCTTGCTGCAGCTTGGCTTTCCGGTCAAGACAACCCCTCAACTTTTGGCTCCCAGAGAACACGGATTCCGTAGCCCATCCAAGTGACGCACCTGTGCCGTCAGTTAGCACATCCCGCTTTCTGTCGTGCTCAAACCGTTTGCGTTTTTAGGGATAGACAATCAAAATCGCGCCATACTACTCTTGTTCACTTCCGCAATTACTGATGCAAAATACAAGGCAGGGGCATGCCGGAATCAAGTAATACGTCTCACTCAACCGAAGCCGGGTGCTACATCGGCGCCAAAAATGGGGGCCAGGGACATATTACTCGACACCCCTTCTTGTCTTCCGTCGACATGGATAGCAAGGGACAAGCTCTTCTTCATTTCTTACGGGGTCAAAAACCGTCGGTTAACTCTGAATATGGGAAACAATTGGATAGGAGGTTCCTTGTCTAGCGACAGTGCACGAGTGCAATATGCACCTGCACTACCGACCCGCAACACTGGGTTCTGGGGCGGTGGAGATATCCTGCGGTCTTCTGCTCACCCCAGAATCATTGAGCGCCATGCAGCAGATCAGCCAAGAAACCTTGATCGACCCTGCGTGGCTTGAGCAGAATGACTACACCTCCTTCATGAGAGCGGCCAATGCTCTCTGGAGCGCAGTGGCTGTTTTCATGCATTCAATACAGAAGTTCTCTACTTTGGCGCGGGTGAGATCATATCCATCGGCATGCGCCATAACAAAACCAAGTCGCAACAGACTCTCATCTTTGACGGTTCGTTAGTCGTCAGCGGTTACTGGGGAGGGAAAAAAGGAAATTCCATTGCAAATAAGCCCTAATGCAGGTGACCTGAGAGATGTTCTTGCAATTGGGCCAGAAGTTGAAATCAACTTACCACAGTCGTGCCCTTGTGCTCGCACACTCCACATTTCCAACCTTCTCGAAGACCCCAAATTAGCTGCAGTCCAGTGTAGCGGTCAAGTGCCTACATGCACACGCATCCCAGAAACAGGCACTAGCGTGCTTCTGGAAGGCCACCATTTGTCAAATGCGGCCTTGCAGAATACCTAACGGCGAGCTTAGCCTTAATCATTGTGCTGGCATTATGACCATAGCGCCATGGCATCTCGGAGCTTCCGCCGCTTGAATGCCTATTGGAGTGACCGTTGATTGCATGTTCCGATGCGGGATGGGTCATCGCGAGGGAGATGTAGTTTACCGCAACACAATCGTACTTTGGCACGGACAGGGCGCGTTGGCAGCATGTAGTCCACAACCCTGGAAACATGCTTCGTCTTGCTCCGCGCGCGATCCTGCTCTTGTTCGTGTATATAATCTACCATCAAAGTGCTTCACTCGCTACCAGTGCATCGAGATCATCCCTCGCACTATTACCCTCTTGCTGGCAAGATCACACTCCTTCCAATATCCGGACTTGTATGTGTCACATCCTTGTCGAACTCTGCACTCCTTTATAGCAAAGGCCTACTGGTGTCAAACTTGTCAGCTTATTACCGCCCCGACCCTCTATACCTGACACCTTCCATCCAAGCGCCAATCATCAAGCACAATGCCATCGAGTTCTGACTTTTCAGACCTCCGTCTGGAGCGAATCATGGCCCGTGAGGATCATCATCGCCGAAATGGTTCTCCTTCGTCGGACTCGAAGAAGAGTGTCGATTGTACGGACCTTTTGGACGCTATTGGCCGCCAATTCCCCTTCCCTACCAAGCAAGAGTCTTGGCCCAAAAGCCTCGACATTACCGACGATGAGGCTACATCTCGGGGGTCGGATCTTACGCCAAAGAATACCAAGACGACTCTTAGCCCGGTACTTGACCAAACCGACAGTCCTCCGAGTGGCTCAGCCTCGACACCTGCTCGTACTCCTACTCCCACTCCTACGCAAGGCGGAGCCTATCTCCCATCCTCTGAGATACCGGAGTTTCGACGCCAGTGGTCAGCCAGGCACACACCGAGGAACAGGTCTGGTAAGTAACCAAATCCACGCTTTGGTATCCGGTCCTGTATGGATGGCGATTGTCGTTTTTCTTGTCTCTCATGAACTCTTTTGTTTTTGGCCGTCTAAACAGCCACGAGCACATTCAAGAAACCGTCCCAGGCGTTGTGTCTCACGGGTCCTATCTTGCTCAAGGTGTTTCTGAACTGCGAACGTCCTCAGGAGCCTCAACCTTCCAGTGGACGGTGGTCCAAGGATAGGAGCCTCCACCCGCATCTTATTTCTTTCCGAGACTCGTCTGAGCGGCACATTGACGTAGTTCATACTGTTTCAACTCGTACTGATTGATGGATAGGACAGCCAAGTGAAGCATCACCTACGCGAACGCGGCAACCCTCTCCAGGCACGACCGGAGAACATAGTGCCCACGAAGAACATGCCCCCGGGCCACGAAGTCGAGCGCACACGGAGTTTTCGATAGGTCATACGCCATCGCATCGTTCTACGGGCACAGTCGATGAGGATAATCGCAGTGTTGGAGAAGGGCCTCGCTCCCCCCTTCCGTGGTCAGGATGCATGAACGATCCAAGGTACGGCAGGACTGCTGGCAGTCACAAGGAGTAACAATGCACGATATTGTAGTATCGCGGGCATCGCGAGTCGCTCTATGGCTCCGATATCGAAGGCGACGACCGTAGCCGTCGTCTGTATGTCCACCTCGAGGCCGTGAGGACCAACACGTTGGTTCTCCTTCGCTTGCTCTCTTCCTTTCTATTCTTTTCTTATAAACAGATTGCCAGAAGATCTTGGATACTGTTATTTCCTTTTCTGCTGCTTTTTGGAGCCAGCCTCAAGGTACAATGTTGTGCGTCGCTGGTAGACTTAGCATCCATACTGCAGATTGGGCTCTTCTTTCTCTTCTCATACCAATGCCTTCATTCCTTTTACCGGCTGTTCTAAATGAAAAGTGATATACCAACGTCATTATACCTTTTCAGTCGCTTCCATCCTTCCGTTCCTTCAGGGCCGCAGAGAAGCTTATACTTGAATTATGCGAGCACCACCTTAGAAATTGACTCGACAATCTAAACCTGTAGGAAACAAGTCCTGCGCAAACGATTCCCTCGAAATGAAGGTAGCGCCATTTACGCTATATATATGAGCCAGACAATAGTCACCGCAGGTGTGTTGGCAATATGTACGTCGGCGGGGTGTGCATGAGGCTGTCCCTACGCCCGAAATACAGCTGCGACCCTCTCACAAGCCAAGACGTTGCTGCCCAACAAAGTACAAATTAATAGTGATCTCCTTGTGCGATGCTAACATCATGGACGTCACGTTAAGGTCGTCATCAACTGCCGCTAGTTGGTTCCTCGGTCCCTGATGCACGGCCTTGGTGGTCGGAGCTCCGGCTAAGGCTTGGTTTATCGCCGTGCAGCTTCAAGCCGTCTCAATTGCTTCGACTTCCATATCTATCGGGATCGTAATAAGGGAAAAGGGGTTACAGGGATATGGCCAGATTATCTGGACTTCAGAAAGATGTTCTTTCGCTCTATCGACAGTGTCTGAGAGCCGTGAGGCAAAAGCCAACTGTATGCTATCATTTCGCAATCCCAGGAACTTCACTGACGATCGCAGGACACGCAATCACACTTTCGCGACTTCGCAAAGTATGCGATTCAATCTCTAGGCACTGTTCTAAGTATAATTGCTGATGAAAAGATAGGGCTGAGTTTCAGAAACATCAACACATCGGCAAGAAAGACTTTGGCACTATCGAATATCTGCTCAGGAGAGGACGGAACCAGCTCGAATCATATTCGGATCCAGGGATACGGGATATTCACAGATGAGTGACCAGCCTCAGGCGCGCTGTCGACCTGTCAAAGCAAGGCATATCGCGAAGAACTGGACCCAACTGTCGCAACACTGGACAGCAGGACGGCCATTCCAGCCACGCATAGACGTGGCTATTACGAGATGATATTTGGAAGATTTAGTACTTGGCTAGCCGGAATGAGATCGTTTCCTAGACGATTGCTACGTTGACGCAAGCTGTCCACCTTCGAATGACAGTCACGTGACTATAGCTTTGACAGAGAACTTTCGAGCTAGTTCCGTCGCTACCACAAGCAATGCTTGGGGGACGATCTTCGCCGCTCATATTGCTTGTTTTGATACTAGAAAGTTCGTTATTCTGAGCTGTGGTCTGATCTCGCTACCATTCAACGTTGCTGTCGTCGGTCGAAGATTCTAGCAAATGCCCGAACTATCGCCGAATAGCCTCCCAACTTCTCGCAGCACCACGGCAGACGTAATGCGCATAATATAGCAACATCACGATCATTCTAGAAATTATGCTCTGGGGTATATAACGCCCTCGATGCATCCTCTCAATACGATCATCAGAACAAAGCAAAACAAATCTTCTATGCAATCACTGCGCTCAACAATCCAACGAGCCCCTCGCCAACTCAACCGCATCGCAAAGCCAACGACTACTCGACACTTCACAACCACACCAGCAACAATGTCTCTCTTCCCAAGATTCACTCAGGAGTTCGCTCCCATCTTCCGCCTCTTCGACGAGTACGACCGTCAAGCGTTCCGCGGCCTTGATCGCGAATTCAGCAACATCCGCTCCTTTACACCCAAGTTCGACGTCAAAGAGACCAAGGAGGGATACGAACTACACGGCGAACTCCCCGGTGTTGACCAGAAAGACATCAACATCGAATGGACCGACAACAACACGCTGATCATATCTGGCCGCCACGAGCACGTCCGCGAAGAAGGCCAGCGCCCACAAGGCTTCATCGAGAACGGCGAAGCTTCTTCACAGAAGAAGCTCGAACACCAACCCACCGTCGAAGACGAGCAACCTACCGACAAGAAAGCCAACACCAAAGACTCGCAGGTCGCCAAGCAGTCCGAGCAAGGTCTTACCAAGCAAGACGAAGCGTCCAAGGCAAAGTATTGGGTCTCTGAACGCTCCGTCGGCGAATTCCACCGCAGCTTTGCCTTCCCTGCACGCGTCGACCAGGACGCAGTCAAGGCGAGCTTGAAGAATGGCATCTTGAGCATTCTCGTTCCCAAGGCTCAGGCCCCTCAGTCGAGGAAGATCAACATCGAGTAAAGAACGATAACTTTATCGAGCATGCGGCCGACCAATGTGGGATAACTCCTACTCCCTTCTCTCTTTTCAGACCTGCAGTATCTGGCATAACATATAGCATAGCGATGGTGTTTTAGTGACGGAGTTAGGCATTAGCATTGGGTTGGAGTAGTTTGGTTTGGTTCACTCCTTTGCTTCTTATATATACTCTTATCGTTCTTTCGGTGTTGATGAAGGTTTAATGAAAGAGTGGTGATTGAAGTTGTAGTTAGCTCCTTTAAAATCACAATACTATTACGTTAATAGTATAATTGTTTTGGATACGTGCATGCGCCTGTGAAGTTCTTGGTGCAACATGGCATAGGAAAGGCTCGAAGTTCTTGACATATATTGATCTCTTTAGGGACTGTGGTTGTACAAACGGGCACATATAAGAGCAGTCTATCAGCCAGTGTGTCTGTCTTCGAGAACCAGTATTTACATTGACATCGTTGTGCTCCATCACTAGGTTGCGGGCAACAGCAGTCAACACTAGGTCTCTCGTGTTTGTGATAGTACAGGGTAGAGGTCCTCAAGTAATTTTTCAATCTCTGAGATCAATACCACAAGTCACCGAAGTACCCTTCGAACCGGCGGACACGTGTGATGCGTGACGAAAGAGATATGTGTAAGAGCTCTTACTCTGAGGTTGCATATAATTGTGCGTTGCTACCTATTAGGACTTTGTGGATATATCGGTCTTACCGGTACCATTCGCGTGCAGTTCCATTTCCAATCAAATGCGGGCTGACAAATTTTGTTCTACTGAATAGCAGCGGAACTCCGCCTAACTGTTACGTAGAAGCTCGTATATAGTCTCCAAATAGTAAGGGTAGTATGCTCTCATTGCCATCTTAGACCAAATACGAGTTTCTTCCAAATCACGTAGGGAGTTCAGGTGACTCACAGTCGAAGATATATAGCCACCATGCACAATGAAGCCATAGCAAGTCACCAAGAAATCACTACATTTGCCAATATACCGATCGAAGCCTTCCAAGAACTATCATGACCCATCCCAGCAGCTTCGAAATTATTCGCAATCTATACTCCGCAAACGATAGAGGAGATTTGGAAGCTTTCTACAAGGACCTATCACCCGACATCGTGTGGAGAGAAAGCGACGGATTCCCAACACCGGGGGTCTTTCGCAGCAGGGAGGAGATCGTGGACAATGTATTCGGTGTTCTTGATCGTGATTGGAGCTTCTTTCGCTTTACGCTCGAGTATTTGGTGGATGGAAACGAGCGCGTCGTAGCAGTCGGAACGTATCGAGGTACTCACCGCAAGACCGGCCGGCAATTCGAAGCGAGGGCATCACACGTATGGCTTGTCTTGAAAGGGAAAATCGCTAGTTTCGAGCAGTTCGCCGACACGCATTTGATGCAATCTGCGGCTACGGATATCGGCATTAGGTAGCGCTAGAGGTCGAGCGGACATATTCGATCAGTGAAACGCTCAATTCTAAATGTCCAACCACATATTCACACCCACATCAGAGTAGAAAAAATATATACATTATCTAATAAACAATTGTAGAATGTCTCACCAGGCTAGGTAACCCCCGGTGTGGGTTGGCGGCAAGCTAGCCAAAGACCCGAATACACCATAGTCAAGTGACCGAGGATATAGGCAGTTCGACCCAAGCTAGGGACCAAACCGACGCCGAACCTTTTGCATCTTTTTGCGTCTTTAGATAAATTTGTCAACAAGTGAGATACTACATGTAGACTGCGTCTAGTTGTTCAAAGTAATCATAGTATGTTTTTGCGTACTCTAAGGCCTACATATATCTGCACACCGTTAATGTAGACATATATAAAGGGATATGACGTATACATACTATGTAACTAATGGGACATACATTTGAAACTATGGTTAGAGATAAAGTGTGTAGAGGTTGAGCATTGATCGCCTATTCCGGCTAGCGCCAGCCGGTCAACCATAATAGTGAGGGCAACCACGACCTCACCAAACACCACTGCGCAACGACTGAATCTCCTCGCGCGCCCAAATCCTAATCCCCAACAGCACAAATCGCCCGTTTACTTGACATAACACAACGCGCAAGCTTCAAACCCACGAGCGGCGCACAATAAGCTCAGCGCTGACTCGGCACTGCGTGTTCAGAATCTGAGATCAGGCCTGACCTCACCTCAAGCCCTCACCTCAGGTTCTGGTTATTAGTAAGTCTACAGCCCATTGCGCTTTCCCTACACACCGAGATATCTCCATAACGGCAAAGATGACCTGAGGTGCCTTGTGGTCTAATCACCTACATGTGCGCTTCATCAGATACTGCGTACTAGAAAACCCGACTTGCGCGGTTTCGTTGTGCGATACCATTCACACACACACCTGTCTGAGCCAACTTTACTTCTGTTCTGCTGCTTTCTTCGTCTAGAGCTTGGACTCTTTGCTGACAGCTCTATGCAGGTAAACTTCTTCGCTTTCGAATGTGACCCGGCGACCCAGCGACCAATGTCAACGTCGTATTGTTGAACCGTGCGCATCGCTCGAATGTATTGATGAACCGGACTTGCTTTGCAGCTGGAGTCGGTTGCAGCGATGGTTGCGAGCAACATGCAATCACATCGCAACTTACCGTAAGTATTGAGCGTGGTCCTAGACTTCTAAACTACGTCTATGCGGCCTCAGAAAGCACCGAGCATGCTCCTGAAACCTTCCTGAACTCGACTGCCAAGGAGAGAGAAGCAACGCATCCATGAGCCAGCTCTCATAGTTTAGTATCTACACCGCTACACACACCCGCTACCTCACCGTCCTTCTACCCGTCGATCTTTCCCCTCCGTATCACCTCACTCCCCTCGCTCATCCCTACAACGTACCATCTCCTCGCCCGCATAACTCCAATTTCCACCACGCAAGCCTCCAAAAGCCACAAAGCCGTTGAACGAACCGTTGCGCACGTCCCCGGTAAGGACGCCACGGGGTGTCAGTGTCACGACATGTCATCGGGTGAAACCCTCGCTCCGTAGCTAATTAGCGGCCCGCCTGTCCACGAAGCGGTTTCAGCTGCGCCACCACGCGCCCTTGCCGTCATTTCGCGAAGTGAGGGATATCGTGGACGCACGTGAAAATGAGGGTTCGTGGGGGTACCAAAGTCTAGGATAGAGGGAGGGAGGGAGGGTTATGTGAGAGGCTGAGGAGAGTGCGTTGGGCGATGAGTGTGAGGTGGGGAAGGGAAGGGTGTATAACGCTCTCTGGTCTAAAGGAGGAAGCACGCCGAAAACGGAGGGAGGAGGAGAAACTTAGCATAATGCACTTTCAAGTGATGATTGATCAATTGATAAGAATATAAATTCCCACTACTGGCTCCCATCTATATGAGCTTTCGTCTTCTACACACTAAGGTCTAGGTTAAATAGTACTAAAAGTTACATACACTCTACAATGTACGATGCATAAACAAAAAGAGAAGCCTAAATCCAAACGCCCATATATGCTCCACCCCCCAAT
Organism: Parafenestella ontariensis; assembly: GCA_021596325.1. NCBI lineage: Eukaryota > Fungi > Ascomycota > Dothideomycetes > Pleosporales > Cucurbitariaceae > Parafenestella > Parafenestella ontariensis. The sequence goes on along the minus strand of JAKGDA010000001.1, from coordinate 424,537 downwards.
AAATGCGGTTGCGTCAATTGCGGCAGCTCGAGATAGGCCGGTTTCCGCTGCGTAAAATTTCGTAGATCTTCGTCTGTACTGGTTTGTTGCGCCTCTTGTCCAACTTCTCTTCCCCAACACACATATATCGTGGTACAGCTACGCTCACGAGCTCTTGCCCGCTTCGTACACTCTGTTCATGAACTCGTCGACGTCCATATCGATCGGCTTCTCTCGTAGCGTTCTCGCAACCTGCTCCGCATCACCCTCCATGCAGCTTCCCTCTAGAATACCCATAATGGCAACTGCAACACGCGGTGGTATCTTGTCGCTTTCCACGGCATACACATCCATGACCCTTGACGCACTTTCGACACCTAGTCTTCCGCAGAATAGACTGCCGAACGTGTCAAACAGGTAGGCTTGTGGCTCTACGCGTAGCACCTCGAGCCGTTGTGCTAGACTGGGTGATTTTCGTGACAAAGCCTGGAGAGTTGTTGAGTATGCGGCATGGATGGCGTTTGCGTCCTGGACAAGGAAGGATAACGGCAAGGGGCGGTTGAGCAAGTTGGAGAGGGTGATGAAGGCTTGCGGGGCGGAAAGGTTGAGGAGGAGCAGGGCGGCGATATGTTGGACACCGTTGCTGGAGTGAGAGATGTCGGGGCGGTAGGTGGAGTAGGCGAGGCACAAGTTTACGAGGTCTTCGTGTAGTGGTTGCTCGTCGTGTGCTGCAGGTGACGTTTGCGCTGCAAACATTTTGAGCTCGGGAAATACTGCGCTCTTGCTTTCGATGATGTGTGTGTATCGGCCTCCCAACGCCTCTTGTCCTTTCTCCTTAATATCTTGCTTCGCTTTCTCCAAGGCGATATTGTAAGTCGCCTCAGTAATCTCGAGGTCATTGCCGATAGCCTTTTGCCACACTTGTCCTCGCAACCGCGGTGGGATTCCATTCCACCACATCTTTCTATGGGAAGCACGGAGCTCAGGGTTTGTCATTTCGGTAGCCCAGTTAGGGAGGAGTAGGCTGGACCAGTATTCTGCCTTAATGCGAGAGGCTTTTTCGCGTGCGTGGGCTTCTTCTTGGGCGCGCTGGGCCTCGAGACGCTCTGTTGATAGTGTTAGTATACTGCTTTAGTTGACGAGGGCACGTAGATGTGGCATACCAGCTTCCTCGATCCGAGCCAACATTCGCTGGTACTCCTTGAGGTGCTTCTTCTCTTCCTTGGGGTTCTTGGGTGGAAGCCATGAAGGCCGGGTCCTCGAAAGATACTTCTGCTTCTCGGCGGAGGGTTGGAAGGGATCGATGAGCGGATCGCTCTTGCGGACTGGCGGGAGTGTGGTCTTCTTTGCCTTGGGCTCTGGTTGATTCAGGGAGGCTGATCGAGTGAGTCCAGGTTGCTGCCTCTTGACCTCCTGTTTCCGCTCAAACTCTGACTGGAACTCTTCCAACGCCTCCGTGAGCTTCTTTGCGTCTGGATCAAGAGCAGTGTATGTGTCTTCCCAAGTGTTTGTTCGCTGCCGGATCAGCTGCGGTGACGGGAATTCTTCTCGAGCGGAGACATTCGGCGAGGGGAGTCGTGAGGAGTGGCGCGATATTGAAGGAGCGGGGGAGGTCCTCGCGGATGACGGATCCCTAACACTGGGGTTTGGCGAGGTTTGCGGGGGGCTACCGCATGTGGACGGGGCCGGCGACCGGTCCTGAGCAGGTCGGGGTGAAATGGGAACATTCCAGATGACAGCATCCTCGGGCAAGTCGTCGTCTTCGTCATCACATTCTGCCTCCCTCTCCTTCAAAGTTTTCCGTTTGGAATCTTGCCATGATTGCCTCCTGGCGCTCAATGAGGGTGACGGCAACACGTCTAGATTCCGAGAACTTTTCCGCGACAGTGTGCGTGGTGAAGAAGGGAGCTTATGCGTATTCGAGGGCGACTGGGAGCGTGAGGAGCGGTGGGGTGCCGCAAGACTTAAGCTAGTGAGCGAAGGGGCTGACGGCGATGTGAACCCCCTCCTGAGCTGCTTGCCCGGTGCAGAAAGCTGTGTCTGCTGTCTCTGCACAGCATGGTGGACCTGGCCCTTCAAGCTCGGATATCTCGGTTTTGCGGTGCTGGTCAAGTCGCGGAAGGAGTGCTGCGGCGTTTGCGGGTGGGAGAGGCTTCGACCGCCGGAGAGGGATGATTTAGAGGCTTCGAAGACGATACGATTAGACGGGCTGGCAGGCATGGGAAAGGAAGACGGCCCACCTGCTGCACCGTCGAGATTGATGTCCTCAAAGTGCGAGAGGTCGCTCGGGCCCATGAAGTCGGAGTTGGTGGAGGAATGGAAGCTCGAGGACTTGGACGACTTTGAGTTTGTCAGGTCCGGCGGGCTACCAGGCGGGGCGCCAAAGACGGATTGCGCCTCGTGCGAGTAGGTGAGTGTCGCCATGAGCGGGCGCGGCGGTCTTCGCTGTATAGACGGTCGAAGCGGTGTCCCAATGCGGTGGGGAAGGATCTTCGCGCAGGCGTCGCGCTCGCAGAGGACCGAGATCAGGGAGTGGACATAATCATGCTCGGAGATGATATACAAGGGCCGTTGTCGAGATATAACGTGTAGCTCGTCCGCTCTGTCGTCGCTATCGCCAGCGTCTTCAGCAGGAGGCAGTCGCTCTTGATGTTGCACCAGCCGAGTGGTTGCAGGCATGTCGAGAGATGGCCGACGCAATCTCGGATCAGGGGTTAGCGTCACCTTCCGAGAGCATCACATCCCTGTCCGTTAACGGTGTGCCTGTCCTGGGCCTGTCCACGGCAGAAATGGCCTTGGAACTTTTGATTGCGCGCGGCTTCGGGCGAAGAATGAGTGAGCGAGAGAATGGAGTTGGCTTTTGCTGGGTGACAGGAGGGCTAGCTTTGTGTGAACATGTTGACCTGCGGCAGGTGTGGTGCACCAACGGGCGCAGGGGAGCGCCGGCCATGTTCAATCCATCTAGCGAGGCGTCTTCAGAGGCCGTCTGCGTTGGAGGTGCACCCCTGTGAAACCTGCCCGCCGTGTGGTGGCTGGTACCAGCCGTCTGCTTTCGGGGCTGACATCACGAACAAGCATCCGCAAATTACTCATTGGCCAATCGCCAGCAGCCGGCCGCTTAGCACAACGCTTAGCTGTTGAACCGTCCTTAGACTGCCTGAACAACCATGGTAATTAGGCCTAGCGAAGGACCTGGCCTGCAAGACTAGAATCAGGCTTCCAACTTCATCATTACATTATTACTGCCTATCGCCCCGCTGCTCTCGATCCGGCACTCCCGCCATCGTGCAGCCAAGCCTTTGGCGTGCAGCCTTGCGCCAGGCATGCCGCCGCTAGCGTGGGGCCCCCCGGTACAGATCTCTCCTCCATAACTCCGCTCACCATCGCCGTCAGCTATCTGCCTGTCCTCACGCTTGTGCGTCTGCTCCGACTGAAGCAGACCGCAATTCCCGCTGCATTTCACCGTCAATTACCACGGAGCTTGGACAGCAACGTTACCTTTGGCACCGACCAATCGCCGCTGCAAGCATGCCTCTGTCTGTCGTGCTCGAGATGCGCGCTGCTGCCAGAGAAGCTCCAAGCCACTTCAACAGCACTCGATGCTGTGTCTGCTTGCGCTGAAACACCGTCTGGAAGGCCTTGCAAGCCAGCCTATCCATTGATTAGCATCCTGTCAAGTACATGTAACACGGCCCCGCCCTTTCATGTTCCCAGCCGTCGAGTTGATCCCGACAAATCGTGGGTCGCACCCCCGCGAACTGTGAGACACTGCGTCCAGCCACACTTACCACTGGAGCTGCCGGCGCGAGATGACGCCCTGCAAGGCTTTAGCTTGTCTCTCGCTGCGCGAACGAGCACGACGCTGCAGCATCACAAATGCCAAGGCGATAATGTTTTGCACCGTCTCTGTAGTTGTTGAGCACGTCGTCAGCAAACTTGATCGGAGAACTAGCCGGCGCAGTAGCCATCGGCCATGCATCGCAGTTGCAGAATATTGGCGCTTCTGCTTTATCTGGCCGCTTTATCTGGCCACCATTGCGTCCGACTTCTCCTGACTGGATGGAAAACCATGTACATTTACGATTCAGGCATCATCAAGACACCTTTTAGGGAAGGATTAGACCTACTGATAAGCAAGCTTGAACACGTCGTCCGCACCTTGGACAACACGCGTGCATATTCAAGGCACCTCACCGCCGATTCATAGAAGCTTTGGTATAGATTCGCGAGTACGGTGGCCACGCTGTTCAACGACGTATCGATGAACATGGCCTTTAGCTGGATTTTGTACGCGCTAGTCCCTGTCAGTGAAATGTCAAGCCTCTTGCGGAACCACACTCGTCGATCGACCGATTGGTCGGCTGCGACTGCCGGAGATACGAGGTCTGGGAACTTACTTCAGAGCTTTGCGATGGAAAGTTTGGCCTGGCATTTTCGACAAATCGACGGTCAAAGAGTCCTCAATATCTACGTGTGTTAGCTTCAGCTACCTCTTCACCACACTCTGGGGAGATCCCCGCGCTTGTGCTACTGACCAACCATAGCAGAGCGCTCAGTTTTCTTGCTGACCTCCAGCGTTTTAGTGTTAATGCAAACGCCACAATATGGAAATGTAGTATGCGAGACGCTTCTAGGAACTCGACCGCCGTCATCAGTGACCACGTCGAAGTTCGCCAATGATTTCGCACGCTTGACCACTACGCCGTAATCTGCATGTCCACGGTGCATAATACGCATGAAGCGCTCGGCATGTTCTCGGTTGACAGTAATCAAGAGAAAGTCGTCAAGCAGACGGAGTAGTAGACAGTCATCGCCAAGTGCGAAGCTTAACACGTCGCGTTCAAGCTCGGCGTAGAAGAAGTTGCACAGAATGCTTGACAAGACTGAGCCCTGAGGGATACCCGTCTTCTGACGGTAGTATCGCTTGCCGATCTTGACGAGATTGCGTTCTATATGCTCACGCAGGAGCTGCATCAAATCGTCTTTGGTCTCATACCGGTGCAGGTTGGTATTGACGAAGACCGTATTGGCCTTCGTGCCTACGAGCTTGCTTTGCACGAGTTGACTGAATGAAGTCATGTCGGCTGCAGCGCCGCTGTGCGCGACATACCGCGTCAGTGGCATTGGGTCGATGTGTTGTCCATCAAGGCGTTGCAAAGCGCCTAGAGGACTAATCTCCACGTGCTTGCCTGTTTGGTATGCTTGCAGTGACATGAGACTATCGATCATACTCACCAAGCGAGACTGTGGTATGGTATCGAAGCACGATTGCACATCAACCTTGGCGAAGTAAAGTGGGCTCTCCTCGAGATGGCGCTGTCGTAGTGAAGCCCTAAAGGCTGCGAGTTTGGGGAACATGTCTCCAACGGAAAAGAGAGAGCAGCCGAATCTATCTGCTTGCAGTGACTGCCAAAGGTCAAAACTGAGTTTTATGCATTCGACGCATCTCGTGTACTGACCTTTTCATAAGTGATCGCATTGAATACTGGCGCCATGACTGTATTGATACTTCGACCAAGAGACATAACCCCATTGCGTAGCACCTGTTGTCTCCTCTTGAGATTCATGATTGTTCGGAATCCATACCTTTTCGGAAGTAAGCGAATTTTACTGAAGCCGAGTTGACGCGCAGACAACTGTTTCGTCATGCGTTCGGGGGGCATTTCTTCGAACATGCTCATTTTCAATGTCATCAACGCAGGCTCCGTCAGCATTCGCCAAACATCATGACGGAAATAGAAAAGGCGGTTCCGGTGCACGTTCGATTCTGTCACATGAAAGTTGGATCGGATCAGAGGTATCAGAAAAGAGTCGAAGAACCAATACACGAATTCCATGAATACTTCCTTGCGTTTGCCGAAATCGGATTTTGCCAACTTAGTGGTGCCGTCCTGACCGGGTAATTGGAGCCAGGCTAAAGTTGCAATCTAGATATGTTAAACATGTTTGCGCCAAGAAACAGGGACGGTGTACCTGGACCTCCTGCGTGACCTGATGCAGGGTGAGACTCTCAAACCTCCGCAGGGATATGAAGTGATCTATCCAGCACATAATAGTACGCTGGTTGATCTCGCAGCCCCAAAAATCTCGTGGGATCACTTTGGCTGTAACAGCACGACAGAAGGCCGACACATGCGCCGTGGGACATGCCATGTCTGTGAAACATGTTTGTTCCACAGTCTTATTGTTGTGGTGGGCGGTGTCGTTTTTGCCATCCCGATCCACCCTTTTTGCAGTTACGAGTGCGTTGCCAGTTGGTTGAAGTGGATTCTTCCTCCAGTCTGGCTTTGGAGACAGTGGCACCCCCTATCAATGTTAGCCTCTGCTCTTGTTACATAGTGAGACGACAAGTACCTCAACAGGACAGTAATGACGGAGTAATTCCATGTACGAGCATCGATGATTGAGAGTCCGTAGCCTATCGACCAGTGCGACAGCAGCGCCTCTTAATCTCTTTGGTATACGTGACTTCCATTTAGACATCTCTTCTGCATGGGTCGCTCTATCCCCTAGATCCCGGCACATACTGTGATGAATTTCTTTCTCTCGCAATGTATAGTCCTTGAACGGCATGGCAGTCTCACGGGGATCAACCTTCGAAGTAAATACGTTGTGTAAGCCGAATTGTCGAGGGAAAATGTACCGCATAATGTGCACTGTCTGTTGTTTGTCATCTCGTTTTGGAAAGCGATTCAAGACGTCTGTATGTCCGGTCAATTGTCATACAAGCCTCGTATGTGGAGGTGGAAACCCACGGATATGGCGCATGCCAAACCTAACTCCGCCTTTAGCATTGAGAGCTGCTTTTGCATATAGCATGCGACTGCGGACGAGGGTTATCGCGCCGGGTGTCCTGTTTTCGCTGAATAGATTTACTGGTTTCCCAGTGACTGCTATATTACCAGAGTCATCCTTGGAAGCTCGCTCAGACTTCACCTCTGACATGGGAACACCGCTCAATTGATAGTAATTCCCAAGTTTTTCGCCAACTGGGAGGAAGACAGAGCATTCTAGAAGCATGTCCATCATAATGCGATCGCCGCCTTGGCCGAGCAATGCATGTAGGCGGCACCACAGTGGTTTCTTCAGCGTCTGTACACTACTGTTAGGATAGCGAGCTAGCAGTCCAGGGATAGATGAAGCAGGGTCCCCAATCACGGCGTGTGCGTGATGGGTGTTACCGGATCGCTGGAAGCCATGGCAGAGCAAGTGCGAAGGTCTGTGAGATGTTGCTCGCCTGAACAGGCGCCAAACCACAAAATCGACAATCTGTGCAGGTTTAGCATCCGTAGGTGGCCATGATATAGCGAGCAATAGCATGGACGCGTATTCTCTCTGACACTACCTACCTCGGACTGAAGAAAATACCCGGGTTTGAACGTGCCGCCGGCAGTACCCTGTGATCGTTGTTGGGTGAAGACACTAACGTCTTGATCGCGTTCTTTCGCAACATGCTCTTCGCACACTGCGCTTGCTTTTGAGCATGCGCCAACTAGGGCTGCGTCGAGCAGCTGTCCAAGTTCGGCGTCAACATGGTGCGTTGAGGGTGCATCTTGAGCTGCGGTGGGATGTCCAAGTTGGGAGATCCGCCGCCGCCTGCTCTTTGACGAGGCGGGGAGTTGTGACAACAGATAGTGGCGCAAGGTGAGAAGTTGGGGATAGAGACGGCGCAGGACAGGATGGTCGGTGCTGGGAGTTGTGGCAGTGGCAGATTGGTCAACCGCGTGAACAGCGCGCCTTGTTTTCTTTCGCGGACCCCCACCGACGTCGGAACCGGATTTTCTCTTCATGCTGGCCTGAAGGCATTGGCAGTGGAGCAGGAACAGAGACGCAACGCTGGGTGCGTGTGGAGTTGAGTTGCTGCAAAGTGTCGTGTTTCGTGGTTGGAGTAATTACCCGATAGGGAAGCAACGCCAGGGACGCGCTTACCACGGCGCGGTAAGATTGGAAGTCGCAATGCTCGCAACCATGGCGCGCTCCGACTCTGCGACGACGTGCTGGAGCTGTCTCTATCAACAATGGGGTCAGAGACACGACCTCGCATTCTCGGAAGATAACACCATGGCTGCTGTTTCGGTCGCGTTCCCGTGCACTCGGTCAATCAATTGATCTCGTGGAGAAGCTATCGCTGACTGGGATGTAGCGCCAAAACTAGCTTGAAGCCTCCAGGGCTGCACCTTGGGCCGGGGAACTGGGGATAATCCTCGAGTGCAGCTTGGCTCCACGGCATGGCTCACCGGAGGTCGAAAAGTCGAGACCGACAAAGTCATTTTAATATATGAATCAAACGATACCCACTGGGACCCCCCTTACAGCTCTGTGATCCCGTGCGACGTCGGCCCAAACGACTCCCGCACCGTTATCCCGTTCCTAGCTCATTTTGATGCGCCGCGTGGGTGGTGATCTGCCGCAGCAAGACGAGTGAAGGTCCCGTAGCATACCAGACGGCGCGCTCGAGGTGGCGCCCTCCCACGTCAGTCAACTCTCTTGCAACCTCTCGTGCTCCTCCGCCGTCCTCGCGCTTCGTCGTCCCTGGAACCTGCACAAGCGCGCCGTACCTAACCATCTCCCGGCTGGCGCTCCGGCTGTGCGTCTTCTCCACTCGCCCACGCATTGCATCCTGTTCAGGCCTCCGGCTGAAACAGCTCGCCAGGCGAGTGTGAGTTGTTCTACCACCCTGGTCGCTCGACGACAGTGCACTTGAACTGCTTCATACACGGCCGCAGACTGATTGGCCCACCCTTTCCTACGACGTCGGCCTGCCTTGATTTGGCGCCAAATTATGGGACAACATGGCCTATCACCCCAACATCGCCAGCTGGATAGCCCAACTCGACAGTGAGCAAAAGCATGCCGACGACTCTCTCGAGACCTCGCCCGAAAACTATTACACGTCTGCGTACACCACGACCGAGCACGACGCCCCTCCGCCGACAGACATGGCCGCAACCCGCCAGCGCCAGCCCACGACCAACGGAGTCGTGCGAGCGCCGCCCAAACCGACTCCCCGATCCGCCTCAGGTCCTGCGTCGTCTGCGGCAGCGACTCGACCGGCCCCGCACGTGTCGAACAAAGTGAAGGTTCTGGCGGAGAGGTTTGAGCGGTCGCCTGGTGCCAGCCCTGCAGCGACATCTCCACCCGTCCGCTCGAGGTCTCGGGAGCCAACGCGAGCCGCAGCCCACGATCCGGCCAGACGAGCGAATGCGTCGCTTTCTTCGACGGCGTCTGCGGCGCGCCCGACCAAGGAAGCCTCGTATGGGTCGTACAAGTTCAACCATCTGAAGCCGCGAGAAAGGCCACAACCCGCACCAGCAGCGCCCCGAACAGCGCGGCGCACGAACGGCAGCAGAAGCAGCATCGATCAGCAGATTTCTCCGACGCGGAAGAAGGTCACGTCGCCGACTCGGAGGCCAGCATCGAGTGGACGGCAGCCGTTCTTTGGGGAGGTAGTCAGCGGGCAAGACGTTACATCGCCGGGGTTTGGCATACCGACCTTCGAAAGCACGCTCGGCGACGAAGCAACACCAGACCCCGCACACGGCGCACAAAAACAACTGGACTTATCGGCCGATGGTCCGCGGTTGCCTGCTACATCATTCAGCTCGTCTCATCATGAACCGTCCGCCAGCGGTGCCACATCGGTCTTTGCAGGGGACGGACAACAAACGCAGCCCTCAGAAGACGCCTCGGGGCGGTCGCCTCAGTGGAGGTCTCCCCCATCCAGGATACCAGTAGCCTCACGTCGTCTTAGTGCAGCCTCAGACTCCAGCTCTTCGACCCGCTCAGTGAAATACACCCCCACGCGCGCGAATAACCATAGTAATAGGGCGTCACCAACCCGATTAAACAGAAGACCAATTGGCGCGGACCAATCAACGTTACCGGCATTAGCTTACCGTGGATATCGAGAGCGCGGGAAGTCACCCATGGGTTCAAGAAGTGGACCAAGCGTACCAGCTGTTGTTACCGCCCCGCCTGCGCCGACGTCGCCTCGGTTACGAAATTCGAGAGAGCGACAACCGCTGCAACCATCGCCAAACTCTCGCTCAAGAAGTACTGGTCCTCATGGTGAACAGGGTTACTTTCCAATGAGGAACAGTCTCGAGTCGCAGCAAGACTCGTTGAGTCGCAACGAAGTCCCTATGGCAGTTGATGGCGTTCCCAAACACGTATCTTTCACCGGTCCCCATGAGCCACGCGAACAGCCCGAACACCTACCGCAGAAAGAGAGTCATTATCCTGCATCACATCAACATGAACGCCTAAGTCTTCAGACCTCAAGTCTGTCACTACCACCAGCCCTTGAGCCGTCATCCGCTATTACTGACTTTGAAGAGTCACCCGTCTTGGGTATACCTGGAAGTTTCGTTTCGACGCCGCCGACAGCCCACCAGGAGCCCGAGCCACAGCTTCTCCAGCCCACCGTATTTCATGCCCCTGGGAGTGGCCATGCTCCCGCATCGCCTGATATTGAACAATCTGAGCTAGGTGTCAGGGAGTCAATACCGATCATGCTTGGCGAAGACCGGTCAACCAATACGTGGGAACCGGCCATGGATGAGCTCAGTGAAGGTCTACAAGCTCTGTCGTTTGGACATCGTTCAGACCATGCCTACGATGATAGGGAGGCCCAGCCTGTGTCTCGGTACGACTTTGCAGACTCACCGATAGATCCATTCTCTAATAGGGAAACATTGCACCCTGACGACTCCGCAAGTATGGCCCCATTCCGAACACTAGAATCTTTGGCCTTCAACAGTGAAACTTATAGCGTTGTGAACTCTGTGCTTAACATGTATCACCAGTCCCAGGTCATTTCACCAGAATTGGCATCCATCTCAAGAGAAAGAGTACAGCAAGTGTCGCCGGTAATTGCACAGCATAAAGATTGGGCTTCGAAGGAGGCTACGGAGACATACCTTGCTCGGTTGCTGAGCGACGCCAATGGGTCTGAGAGCGAAATTGCGCGAGAGCAAGCCAACAAGGCCGCGTCTTTGTCGCGGCCGGGCGTGAAAGTTCCTGAAATGATCCAACATTCACCGGAGTCCGATGTTGGAGGCACCGCGATTATCTTCCCATCAGAATCACGACGCTACTCACGGGGATCGGGTGGTTCCACTACCACCACTATCCAAGACGATGCCTCACGCTCTGGGAGTTCATCTGGCGACCCATCGCACGATTCGTCCTTGCGAGGCTCAACGATTGACACCACACCGGCTTCGGCATCACATGGCCTTGAACTGCCACAGTTGGCGTGGACCAATGGCGGTCTTGGCCTTTCACTACAGAACGCGTTGCCTCATTCACCTCCGTCACAACACGCTCCTCCTCGTCCCGCTTATTCACCACCGCCTCCCCCCGCCAAGGTATCTCTCGACCAACAGGTAGCTTTGCTGAATAAATCGACTACTTCTGCGTTCCACATTCAGCCGGATAGGTCTTCGTTCAGTGACGAGCAATTTGCGATGCATCCCGCTCGCTCGCGCACTCCTATTATCCAACCTCACGAAAAAAGTCTTGAAGATCGGTACGGCACTCCGCAGCCGGTGGAAAGTGCCAACAAAGTGCCTGCAGGAGGCGAGAAAGGCGAAAGCGACCAACCTGATCCTGCCAAACAGGCGCTGATAAGAAGGTACAGGATTCTAGAGGAGTTACTTACTACCGAACATCAATTCTGTATTGACATGATGATCGCCCACAATATCTTCGAAGCCACGGCGGGGAACCTCATGAGCGAGAAGGAAAAGAAGTTGTTATTCAGCAATTGCAAAGAACTCGAGAAATTTTCGCTCTCGTTATTCCGGTCGTTCAAAAAGGCTGCGAAGCCTATTGTCAACTACGAGATACCGCCGCCATCTGGTCCTTGGAATCGTGATTCCTCGGATTCTCGGTCGATTAATCCTTCAGATACGTCTCTCAGCCTCCGCCGACCGTCTGAAGATTCCGAAAATCAGTTCGAAAATTGCACACTCGAAAATGATCGCTTGACGTCAGTTGGCCGGGTGTTCCTCGAGAACAGGGAGAAAATGGAGCGGCTCTACACGACGTATTTCCTTAACCAAGACAACGCGAGCGCCTACATCAAAAAGAATCAGGGCAATCCTGAGCTCGGCTCCTGGGTTCTTGCATGCTTTGAGCAGGTGGAAAACATGACACAGGCTTGGGATTTGGACTCGCTCCTCCTCAAACCGTGCCAACGCTTACTCAAATATCCACTACTCCTCCAAGGACTCGAGGAAGCCAGCGATCCCGAGCATCCCGATTTGCCACACATCAGAGAAGCTAGAAAGGAGCTCCTTGCAATCAACGCGCGTATAAACGAAGCTAAGGCCCGCTCTGATACTTTCCGCGCCGCCGCATCTGAAGGCAAGAAAGAAAAGAAGAAGGGAACGGGCCTGGGCAAAACCTTTGTCAAAGCATTCATCCCGAAGGTGGACAAAAGCAAGGCATACGATGAGGCTGACAAGACGTTCAAAGACCAAGAGTACAAGTCGAGAGAGCAAAAGTTCGGAGGTCACTTCTTTCAGCTCCAGATCGTCATGCGTGACTTCGAGCAGTACCTCGACTCGATTACAGAGCATTATATGCAACTCAATATTGTTTTCTTGGGCTTCATTACTGTTTGCGAGATTGCTCCGGCGATGTATCCTGAGATCGAAAGCACTTGGCGAAAATGGGCGATGGCTCATTTCGAGCTCCAGAACAAGGCCCTCGAGGATCATGTAAGTTTGGCGATGTCAAATATCAAGCTGGTGCTGACCCTGCCACAGAAAACTGCTGTGCGTGCTCGCGTGCTAAAGCCTGTTGCTGATCTTTGGGAGATGTGGGTATCGTATCAAAAGACAATCGAGCAGCGCAAGAAATACTTGCTTTACTACGTCAAACACAAGCAAGCTGTTGATCGAGGAGAAAAGGTCGATCCCGATCTCGAGGAGTCGGCCAAGAAGTTCACCGCCATCAACGATACGCTCAAGCACGAGTTGCCGCTGCTCTATGAGAGGACAAAGGGTCTCATGCGCACGCTGATGACTCTTTTTATGTGCCTCCAGAAGGACTGGTACAAAACGTGCTCGAAGAAGATTCTACCATTATTGGAAAGCGAGCCCCAGCACACAACTTCGCTCCGCTACGATCTGGAATCTTATGTGGAGCGCTTCCACTCAGATTACAAGCCCATGCAAGATCTTGCAAACAGACTCGGCATCGTCAACCGCAACCTGCTGATCGATATCTCGAACATGACTTCGCCCGTACCGACGATCTCCTCTGATGGCGGCGGCTCGTCTCGCAATTCATCCTCTCGCCGCACCGAGTCTATGGGCAGCGAGGCTTCCATCCTCGACTCGCGTAACCGCAACAGCGGCGGTTACGGTTCAAGACCACATGTGCGGAACTTTGACAATCCGCCACGCTCCTCCCCAGCAGGCCCCGCTTACCCGTCGCTCTTCCAAGGCGGCGCAGCAGGTCGGAACGGACCTGGACCAACGTCTTTACGCGAAGCCCGAGCTCTTAGTCCCGTGTCTGACAACAGCGAGGCTACAATCATCCACAGTGAACGTCGTAATACTGGTCCCTCTCGCAATCACAACTACCTCGGGCTTGACGGTGCCGTCGACTTAGATGACCGCTCACCGTTAGGATCTCACGCGTTTGATTTCCCACCTCAGCTGGGCGCCTCCTTCCTCTCTCCAACGTCTCAACCCCTCCAATACTCCATCTCGGCGCCTACATCGCAAACCACTTCACTACCCGGCTCGTCACGTGCATCCGGTATCTTCAGTTCAGCCCTGCCAATGTCGGATTCTCCCATCCGCGGTAGTGCAGAAGAACTCCCCACCACGCCTGCCGACACCGATGAGCCAGAAGTCTTGTTCCTCGCTGCAAGTCTCTTCGAATTCAACATCGCGCACGATCGTCGTGAAGGCGGTATACCCTACCTCGTTTACGTACCTGGCGAGATCTTCGACGTCATTGGTATGAAAGGCGAATTATGGCTTGCGCGGAATCAAGACGACCCCACAAAAACAGTGGGATGGATATGGGAAAAGCATTTCGCTCGTATACTGCCTGAGGACGCATAGTCCCCTGCCCATCTACCTACGGGCGCGCAGTCCATTTTTTTTTTCCCAAACATGTTTTCTTTTGTCGAGGCGTTCAGGCGAGCATTCGAAACTGGTTGAGCAATGAGCTAGCTCATCACTTACTCTTAGCGGCGTTGGTTTACTTCTCCTTGTGATTCCCCTTTTTTCTTTTCGAACCTTTTTTCAAGCTTCAAATGCATAGGAAATCTAGGGCTGGGGCGTATGGGCTGGAGGATTGCGGCTCATAAGCATTGCTGGCGTCCTTTCTTGTGTAAGAGAAGGGGCTATATGATCTGATCTGATCTGGGGCTGGCATATTGGCATGGATTTTGTTGCATAGTGTATGATATGAATCAAAAGATCATGACGTCTTCTGGTGGATTACTTCTAGTCCCTTTTATGTCCCCAGTCTTGCCCATGATCCGGTGTTTCTGTTCGTAAGATACTCGACTTGACCTGATTCTTACTCCTCCATCTCAGACCCACTCTCGCTTTCATCGTCGGATCCGCTTTCCATTTCCTCGTCGTCGTCGTCACCCTCGTCCTCTTCGCCTTCCAGGCCATATGCATCTTGGAAGTCGGCAAGTTGTTTGACTTGCACCTTGAAGCCCGCTTCCTCAAAGTCCTTCTTGAGTCCCTATCACAGGAAGTTAGTACGTGAATTCTGTCTTCTGAAGTGCGAGAGTGAGCAGAAACTTACATCAGTCATGATACCACCACAAGTAACCACGAGGTCCGCTTTCTCCGGCACAAAGACACCAGACACGACTTCGTTCAATATCTTCTGGACATCCTCCTCTGTCACCTTGCGTACTTCGCGGAGCGCCCAATCCTGCCAGTCTTTGCCAACACCACGCGTCACAAGGTCGATGAACGAGCTGCGCGCTGCATCTACGATCGTCGAACGCTCGTCCACAAACTCTCTCACGATGGAACTAATCGCGCCCTCTAAGGCCAACTTTTCAAACTTCCTTGTGCCATCACCGTATTCCTTGATCACCGTCTTCGCTTTGCTGTATGCCGAGAACGCATTGGGAGACTTGTAGATCCGGAACTTGAGCAGACCAGTTTCGGGGTCGCGGAAGAAGTTGGTACCGTATGCGAGACCTGTGCCGCGGATGGACTGCCACATGGGTCCTTCAACAGCATCGAGGTACGCTAGTGCGACCATGAGCGGTGGGAGCTGGGTGTTAGTGTAGCCTTTGGGACCCTTGGAGGTCAAGACTGCGAAGGAGGAATCAATGGGCATGGGGATGATGTAGTGCGCGCCGCCGGGGTTGCGACCGATGTCTGAAAGGACGGCATTGCGGTCGTCGATTGGGTTTACTATAGGCTCAGGACCGGGCTTAAAGGCGTCGGTGAGGTATTTGAAGGTAGAGACAGGGCTTGGGAGCGTTTCGAAGTTTGCGGTAACGAGGACGCGCATGTTGGAGAATGTGAGGAGGTGTTTTCGAAGGGCTTCAAGCTTGTCAAGGACTTGTTGCGGTTCAGTCTTGAGGAGCTTCAAAATGCGCTTGAGATAGACACCCTTGACCATGGTGTTGGTTGCGCGAACAGAAGAGGCCGCGTCGTAGTGGATCATGCGATCCACAGCGAAGGCCATGCTGTTGCCGTCACGCTTCTCGTCTGGTACGTCCGCTAGCATCTTCTTCACAGCTGATGTGATCCGCGCGGTGTCGAAGACGGAATCGACGAGCATTGTCTTCAGCCACTGCACAACTGTTTCAAACTTAGCGGCTTCAGCGACGAATGGGATATACAGCATCTCGGAGCTTCCAATATCAGAACCCCGGTCAACCGAAAACTCAATGGTGTCTTGCTCGAGCTTGGTGATAACTTCCTCGAACTCAATTCGCTTCCCGTCTTTCACAATGGGCGTAGCGAAGAAGTTGCTGAGATAGACTCCAATCAATGGCTTGAGTTCGGTGGGTAGTTCAGCTGTCCCAAGGATTAATCCAAAGTGCACGAAGGACGTCTGTATATGCTCGAAGTGAATGAAGAGGGGAAGACCATTCTCGTCCCTGTCGATGATCTTTTGGATCTTGTTCTCCGAGGTACCGAGCTTCTTTGCGAGGCCAGAGCGTGCCGTGGTCGTCTCGTAGAAGTGTATCGACTCTGTGCTCGGGACTTTTACGCCCGCAATGATCTCTTCCGGGATAGGCTTGTCATTCTCCTCTTGGGCCTCTTTGAGCTGCTGGGCTTTCTTTTTAAGTCCTTCTTCGCCAAGCTTCTCTTGCTGTGCCTTGACGCGAGCCAGCTCGTCCGCCTTGATCTTCTCAGAGAGTGCCTTTGAGGGCTTGCCAAGTATAGACACATGATGAGCATCCGAGATCCACTTCTTCAAATACGATCTCCAGTCTTCTTCGCTCCACTTGTCCAATTTGTCGAACACATCCAAGGTGGCCATAGCATCTTTGAGATCAGATCCGTCGCGGTTGCCGAAGAGGTGATCCTTGATGATCGGGTCTTTGTACTCGTCCTGGCCGATTTCAGAAGCGTACCGTGTCTGGCGCTGGAAGCGGTGGAGGCAATCCTTCAAGTAGCTCATATCGAGCGGTTTTGACGCATGTTCCTTGAGGACTTCGAAGAAGCGCTTCTCGACAGCTGCAAGCTTATCCGTTTCTACGGCAGACAAGGTCCACCAAATGATCATATCGTAGTGTCCCTTGACCCAGAAATACACCATACTTGCGAGATGCTCTTTCTCCACTAGCGTATTGACCAAAACGGAAACAGATGAGCCAGCCAGGTACATCAGCAGCGTGTTGATAGCTGTCTCGCCCAGGTCGTCTGTCGTCTCCGGCCCCAGGAAGGCAATCTGAATCTCGCCAGTAGATTCGTCCTCTTCAGGAAACTCTACTGTGTCCACAACAGTCTTGCTAAGCGGCGGTGTACGGTTTGACTCTACCCATGGGCGCTTGAAGGGCGCATCATAAGATGGTACACGATCGATGATCTGATCCTCAAACTTATCGAGAACTTCCAACATGTTCGCGTGATCCACCTCGCCAATGAGCACGAGTCGTATGTTCTTTGGCTGGTACATATCTCGATGGAATTGGCGAATGCGCTCTGCTGTCAGCACCCGCAGGGCTTTCATCATGCCGCCGGTTTCATATCGATAACCATCGCCTTCTGGATAGAGGAGGCGGCGCATCTGAAGATCCATGAGGTCACCTTGCAAGTTCTCTCGTCCTTGCATCTCAGAATAGACAACGCTATAGCTGTTAGCACATGAAGTCCAATGTCAAGAGTAGACCCACCCCGCATCCTCGCCTTTCCCGTCGATGTGATGTACTTCGGTATAACATCCAGCATCTGTGAGTGTTGGTACGATGAGATGATCCAAGTATATCGGTAGAAGTTGTGCAAAGCCCTCCCAACCTGCGGTGGATAGGGTATACACAGTCTCAGCCGTGTCGGTCCATGCATTCGTATCCGAGTACGAGCGGGTTGCAATCTTATCCAGAACACCCTTGAACGGATACTTCCGTGAGCCCATGAAACAAAGGTGCTCAAGAGTATGGGCTAACTATTGTCAGCAGATGCAAGTCGAATATCGGCTTGGAACTGACGCGATCCGGAATCATCATGGATTTCTGTGGCGACAGCAAAGTTTCCGTACACCTTGGGTCCTTTTCGATCGACCACTACTACCCGCAGACCTGTCCGCTGGGACTCATATTGGGTAAAGTTGGCGTCCGCATAGTCAGCTTTGAAGTTCTGAATCTTCTTGAAGTGGGACTCTTGTTGTATGGACCCCATCTTGCCGAATTGGAAACTTCGCTGGTATGATTCAGGGAAAGCTCCTAGGCGATCAGATGATGAAGCGTAGAAGTTGAGGCCGTCTTGCTTGTCGCCCAAATTGCACGCAGGGTGCCCTTTGTCCGCTACCGAACTGGTACTACCATTGTTGTATTAGCCGCCTTGCCTAACATGAACAATACATTCGAATGACAATCCAGGTATAAGTTTTTAAGTCCAGTCACTGGACTGTGCTTCGCAAGGCGCAAGAAGAGTGTCGAAGCATCCTTTACGCACGGTGCATATGAGGCGACCCTTGGGATGAATGTATCTGTAGGTGGAGCTTGTGCTGACTTGTAGTCGAGACATGGGAACTTTGACTTACAATATCGTAAGTAGTATTAAGAATAGCACCAAGCCACCTGAATCGAAGCAGTGTAAGATATGGAAAGGGTGTGAAAAGCGAGTCTGGCCCGAATTAGTACCGTTGTCTACAGCGAGAAAGCTATGCTTGCAATCATTGAACAAAACTAACCCGACTTCGCCCTGGATGCGCAACTTATAAGGCGCTCAGGCTAATCCCACTTCGATGGATCTACGCTCAGTCCCTTGAGGTCTCCGAGTGATGGTGGCGGGGTAGGTGTGGCGGGGCAGGTGTGAATTGCAGCTCAGGTGTGCACGGACTTTTAGTGCGACGTCAGTCGATAAATGGTCGACAGCAACGTTGCAACTGCCAAACGAGCAGCTCACGCTTCCCTTCCTTGACTTCGCTATGATACACGATCGATAAACGAAGATGCCTTTGCGAGTTTCAGATGAAAAGCTGGGCGACGCGATCCTCCAGTCGGCCGCACATGGGGCATTCCCACAAGAGGAAGATGTGGCATCTGCGACTGTGCCGACGAGCGCGTTACCACAGTTGCTAGAGATTGTTGGCAAAGCTAGAGAGGATACTAAAGTAAATACAAACCGAAGAACAAAAAACAAACGCTAAACTCTGTCCACAGAACGAAGTACGCAAACTCTCCCGCGAAGCCGCACCCGACGTCGATGGCTGGATAAAGCAAGCGCGCAAATTGCAGGACGATATCAAGCGCTCGCAGGATACAGCCAAAGAGATTGTGAAGCAAGCAGAAGGAGGAAAGGAGAACACCCTACGCGTTCAGGATGCGGCAAGCAAAGCCAGCCTCCTGCATTCGGAGATTGCGTATAATGAAAGTCTGGCGCAAGTCGTGGAACAATTGAGAGACATCTCCACCTTGCTGGACTCGGCACAAAATGCTGCCGTACATGGGCATGTCATGCATGCCTTGCAGACACTGGAGGACGCAGATGGAGCGTTCAAGAGACTGGGGCCGTTCGAGACAACGCGCGTGGTCGGTGTGTTGAAGAACAAGAAAGGACAACTGAAACACGCAATCACAGAGACCGTCACCGAGTCATGGAATGGGCTAGTCCTCGTCGACAATACCAACCACAAGATCTCGTTGCGGCAATCAATCGAGCGAGAGGCCACCGTGGACATACATGGCGTTGTAGAAGCACTCACGAAGCTAGACCTCCTCGACAGCTTCGTTGCTCGTTTGAGTCGAGATCTAGACAAGATCATCATTTCTCCTCGGCTTGTGCAGGGCCCCGACCATACCGTGTCTGCGTTCGACATTCGTGGAGATGACATCCAACGTGCAGGTCAAGTCAACGATGGCAGCGTCAAGGCGGCGTTGGAAGACATTCATACGTTTGCAGAGTATCTGAGTACGCGCCTACCATGTAGCATCGCTTTTCCTCTGTCTTCCAAACTCGTTCCCGTTATTGCGGCTCGCCTTATCTCCAACCTGCTCCTACCGGCCGTGCCGGTATCCGTGCCGGTATCTACAGAAGGCGTGCTAGAGTTTCAGGATACACTCTCATACGTGTTGGGGCTTGTGGAGTATCTTGATGAGCTGGGCTGGTCTGGTCAACATCGACTGACCGATTGGGTTGACAGGTCTGCTGAGATCTGGCTGGCCAAACAGAAAGAGGCCGCCATTGCCAGGGTGCAAACGCTGTTTCCGAAGCGGGTTAAAGACAAGAAGGTTGTAGAAAGAGTCGAAACCCAGGTCATTTCGAAAGGCGATGCGTTGCATACTGGTGACAATGAACAAGACGATGACTGGGGCGCTGAATGGGGAGATGAAGACGAAGCGGCGAAAAAGAAGGAGCAGCATAAGTCCCAAGAGACTGAAGAGGAGGACTTGAGCGCTTGGGGTGAAGTTGATGATGGCAACACTGAGGAGCCGATACAGGCGGCCAAAGTAGAGGACAAAAAGCCTGCAGATGACGACAACGCAGATGACTGGGGTGCTGATTGGGATGATGAAGATAATGCAAAGGCAGACGCACCACTCGAACCAACCGAGCTGGTGGAACAGCAGAAGGTGAATGGAAAGTCTACGTCGCAAAGGCCACCAAAGGAGCAGGAGGTAACACTGCGAGAAACATACACTGTCACGGCTATTCCTGATTCCATTATGGAGATCATTTTGCAAGTTGTCGCAGACGTGGAGACGCTGAACTCACCTGATTTGGTCAAAACCGCCATTGCGCCCGCTAGTGGAGGCCTGTTCGCCATTCCGAGCCTGCTACTCGCCATGTATCGAGCGACAGCAGCTGTTCATTACTCAAAAGACATTGCAGGCAACATGCTCATATACAACGACTGTCAACGCCTGTCCGACCGCCTACGCATATTCTTGCACGACCGAGTAGAGAAAGACCAATCTTCAACTCTACCGCACCTGCTACGGGCTTCGACGCGCCTGAAAGCTACACTTGAGACGGATATCAAGTTGATCGATGGTTTTGGAAAGCGTGCATACGGGCGAGAGATGGAGTCGCAACGGCAGATCATCAGAGACCACTTAGAGGATGCACAGGGCTTCCAGGGGTGTACCAATATTCCCTTTGCGACAGTTTGTGACGATGCTATTGCTACGACCATCGACCGAATCGGCGACGTCAAAAGGCAATGGCAGAACGTCCTTTCCCACTCCGCCTTATTGCAGTCTATCGGCAGTCTCCTGTCCACAGCCCTTACCAAGTTTGTCAACGATGTGGAGGATATGTCCGACATCGCTGAGGAGGAGTCGAAGAAGCTGCATTCATATTGCGTCTCGCTCACCACATTATCGCAGCACTTTCAGACTGAGGACGGCAACGGAGAGATGAGGGATACTGTCAGCATCTACACCCCCAACTGGTTCAAGTTTCAGTACTTGGGTGAGATCTTGGATAGCAGTCTCGCTGATATCAAGTACTTCTGGACAGACGGCGAGTTGAAGTTGGAGATGGAAGCGGAGGAAGTGGTGGGATTGATTGAAGCGCTATTTGCGCCTAGTGATCACAGGAGGAGAGCCATCTCTGAGATCAGGAGGACGAGCATGCACTAGGCACGCGGTATTGTACGAGAGGGATAGAATGGTGTGCGATTCACCGATAGCATCTGGCTTTGGGGCGCTTTTCTTTCTGGGGTTTCTAGGGAGCGTCATCCACTCGTAAACGGCTTTGCGACTTCTTAAACCCCCCAAATTAATCTCACAAACTTCCTTGAAGTCATCCAGCGCTGCATTTGAGTCGTGTAGTTGAGCGGAGTTTCGCGAACGCCGACTGGCTGAGTTCCCCGCGCTAGCCTCATTGGAAAAAGTTTCGAGGTTCGTCCAAAATTTCGAGAGCTACAACGCCTCAACTCAAAGCTTCTTCACAACATCGCATACTTCCACCGCCGCCATGGACACCGATACGGCAGAAACCAAGGTGCAGATCCGCCTCAGCACTCGCGATCCGAACTTGCAGATCGCGGAGGAGCCCACCACATTGCTAGTCCAGACTTGTAAGTCCATTTCCTATGGTTTTGCAGAAGGGGGAACGATTCCGGTCGAGCAAGAGCATGGAAGGAGAAGTGCAAATGGCTGCGGTAGTCTCCGACTAGGCCTTATTACTGTTGGAGAGGTGTGCCTCGGATACGATTCGCTAACACGATACTCCAGCCTTGACCCGCCATAAACTCTCGACCCTCGTAAACGACCTGCTGCACCGCGACGAGAACCGCATTCCGTTCGATATCTTGATCAATGGCGAATTTCTCCGGACTACAGTGGACGAGTTTCTCACGAAGAATGGCATAAACGCTGAAACAACACTCGATGTGGAATACACCAGAGCCTTGGTACCACCACTCAACGTAACGAGTTTCGAGCATGATGATTGGGTGTCCGCGGTGGACGTCTTATCACAGTCCTCGGATGCAGGGAAATGGTCAGGCGTCGGAGCGCAGAGTGGCCAGGAACGGATACTGAGCGCGAGTTATGACGGGCTGTTAAGGGTTTGGAATACATCGGGCGACATTTTGGCGACTTCAGAGGCTCCGAACAACGGGGGCCGGATAACGAGCTTGAAGACGGCAAAATGGCTTTCCGATAAGAAGTTCGTGGCCGCGGGCATGGACAATACGGTGCGCATCTTCAAGTACGACGACGATGCGCGAACGATTACAACAAGTCTGGAGCTTTTCAACCACCGATGGGGCGTAGAAGATGTCGCTGTTCACGGTCCATCGAGCCGAATTCTCTCCGCTTCCTCAGATACCACTATTTCACTATTTTCGAGCAACGCAAAGGAAAATCCATCCGCACCCGCAAACCTCCTTGCCAACTCAACAGCAGCTTCGAACAAGCGCCAGAAACTTGCAAAACCGGATCGTACAGTACCAGCTCGTGGCGCATTATCTACGTTTTCTGGCCACAGTTCGCCCGTATCAAGCGTCATCTTCAAGCCTGATGATGCTACCGTTGCATATTCTGCATCGCACGATCACACACTGAAAACATGGGATTTGCCCACTTCAACCTGTGTAGATACGCGTACAACAGGCCACTCTCTACTCTCTCTCTGCGCAATACCATCTCGAAATCTCCTCGCAACAGGAACATCAGCCCGCCACATCACACTCATCGATCCTCGAGTATCAGCCACGCAAATCAGCGTAATGACACTACGAGGACACAAGAATGCCGTCGTCTCGCTCGACACAGACCCGTCCTCAGAATACAACCTAGCATCCGGCTCCCACGACGGTACTGTCCAGATCTGGGATCTCCGCAACGTCAGTGCAGGTGGGCAGATGGGTGAAGGCTTGACTGGAGAGAGTGTGTACACTATCAACAGGCAAGGGCATAGCGGACCGGTGAAGTCCCATGGAGAGGGCGTAAAGGTCTTCAGTGTGCGGTGGAACAAAGAAGTTGGTATTGTGAGTGCGGGTGAGGATAAGAAGGTGCAGATCAATCGTGCGCTTGATCTGTAGATAATAGGCGCTCGCGAGGAAAGGCTTCGCGGTTAGCGCACATAAGCGCCTTGAGCACTTTGAGCGAGTGAGGCGTCTGGGCGTATGGAAGTAGTTTGATACCACGTAGGCTTGGGAAAAGTGTGCCCTTTGAATAGATGTTGATTCATCGATATCCCTCATGACGCCCCAGTTCTAGTCATCAATTCCAGGAGACCTAGCTGGACGCCTACAAAACCCCCAAAGCCCATTCAACCTACGCAATGCAAAATCCCACGCCGTGTATATGCTCAAATAAAAGGGTATCATAACTTTTTTTACACGACCTCCCACCCCTCTTCCTGCCCTACGCCCCTCATCCATACCTGCTTAGACCAGATGCCCCGGCAGCAAGAAATTCGGAACACCCTCTTTTACCGCATATTCGTGTTCACAGGCGCCACACACCAGCTTGCCTTCTAGTATACATGTCTCAAGCAATATCTTGTGCAGGTCTTGCGCTGTTTGACTGGGCGTTTCCTCGACGTCGTCTTGTGCATCTGCTTCGCTTGATGGTGTCTCTGCCGTCATTGTTGCGTCGGTGGCGGAGGCATTCGGTGATGGTTCGACGAGGTCGGCGGGCGTGGGCGGTGTTACGGGTAGTTCGGGTAGACCAAGCTATAGTAGAACTGTCAGCGTCTCTTCTGTCTTTCTTTCTAGAGAACACACGATCTCTCACGCAATCCTCGGTTCAGATCACTGTAATGTAACGTACCTCTCTACTTATCACGCGCATCTCCTCCCACATCAACCGCGACAATATATTCTTCAGAAACGGGAGGTTCAGGTCCATTTCTTGGATTTCTAGCTCTGCGTCCCGCGGGTGCAGGGGGAAGGATGCGGGGTTCGTTTTGCATGTTTTTCGGGCGCAGGTGAGGAAGTTGAGGGTGAGGAGCTTCATTGCGGCGGCGGGTTGGGCTTGCGAGTCGCGGGTAGAATTGAGAAAGGGCGAGTGAGATTACAAAAGTGCGGAGGGTGTTGGTAGCTGTTGTGGGTGGTGTTGTCGTTGTTGTCGCAGATGAGGTAGGATTTGTTTGGCGACGAGAAATAAATTTTGGGTGAGGAATGGTGGGGTAGCAACGCTAATATGAGGCTTAAGTTTAAGCTTAAACGCTGCCGATCTGGTTGAGTCTGTGTAGTGTTTAAATTAGGAGACCAACAAGTCTATCAAAACTGACTATGAGAGATTATATTGCATTTAAGATCTATTTCTTGCGAAGCCAAACGATTATAACAAATGACAGCTCTGTCCTATACTCGCGCCAGACTTGCCCCACACCACTTCTCCCCCAAAACTGTCCAACTTATTTGATAGCGCTCCCATCAACTGTAGACGCCAGTCTCTCAACAAACAAGGTCTTTCTCATCTTAACAACGATGAAGCCAGGAATTTTCCAACTTCCAAAAAACCCAGTCCCGGCTTTTTTCCCGATTTGAAGACCCATCATCCGAGTTAAAGTTGGCTTGTAAGTAGGAATAGCTTTCCCACTCAACACAGCAATAACACTCTGAGCCACATGAGCAGACTGCTTAGTACAGGAAAGGAATTGGCAGTATTCCATGTCGCAAACATCACCGAGTGCCCATACGTTTGTTGTGCCCTTGAGATTGAGATGCGTGTCGACTGATGCGAACCCATTCGCGTTCAAAAAGCGGTCAGGTATGAACGAGGAGTTAGGGATGAGGCCGAATGTAGGAATGTACACATCGGCCGTCAATGTTTCCCCGTTTGAGAGCTTGAGTTCTTGTCCGCCATTTGGCAACTGATATTCATTGACGACCGTACTTTGGAGTTTGAATTGTACGTTCAAGTTGCGGAGGGCGTCAGTGGTGATTTTCGATACGTGTGTTGGAGCTACTGAGAGGATGGTGGGCTCTTTTGCTACCTGCGATGAGTCGGCGGACTGGGACCTCATATTCGAGGACATTTGCGGTCCAGTGCGAATAAAGGTTCAAAGAGCTCTATATACGTACTAGGATAATCTCCTTCTGCTGTCCGTACTCATAGCCCAACTCGCCTGCGACTTCGACACCGGTCACGCCGGCTCCAGCAACAACAATTCTCTTCGCTTTGCCGATTTTTCCTTGGTACTCATGCAGAAGCTCCCTGGTCTCCTCAGTGGAGCTCAATCCCTTCAAAGGCGACCGCTCGCTTGTACGACTGCCCGTCGCAATGATCAAATGATCATACTCTAGCGTTGTCTTGCTACTCTCGCCAACTACTATTACCTTCTTACCCTCAACATCAAGGCTCTCTGCTGACCCAGTGATGAGCTCGAATTGACTTTGGGAATATTTACTAAAGCCAGGGCCGATCGGTTGGAATAGCTGCTCATCGGGGATTTGGCCTGGCAGCAGAGCACGAGGCGCTGCAATGTTCCAGTAGAAATGGGTGTTTGGAGATACTAGAGTGACCTTGACAGGTCCTCCTAGTTTGGCGGCGTCCTTCAGGATCCGGTGTGCTGCGTCGACTCCTCCATAGCTGGCGCCGAGGACGACGATCTTCTTCGTTGTGTGGAACTGTGGCATTGGGGGTGGGGGTGTCTGTACAAAGTAATAACCTGTGAAGAAATGAAATAAAGTGGCCACAGTCTGTTGAATGGTGCGAAGGACTAAAGACATGATTGAGGAACAATCCGGGTCTGGCAGAGCTGCTCTTTATAGCTTGGGTTAAATTTCTTGCGACGGAAACTCGGCATCCGTGCCATAAGCAACGGAGCGGGATGTCGCATGTGCTGACTGTAGCTGTCCACTTTGTGAAGTGTTGCTACTACCTGATGCTGTGCTGCTAAGGATAAAACGCTTCACGATGTACGAGTGGGCCAATCAGAGGCTAAAGCGCGGAGTCTGTCCAATCACAAGTCGTAGCGCCCCGCAGCGAACGACCAATCAACAACCTCAGCGCCGGATTAGAAATGCTTCGGACCCATCGAAGTTGTTCATCGAAGTGCGTGTTTCGACCAAATGCTGTCGAGCTAGCAACACCGGAATTAGAGGAGAAAGATGAATCTAAATAGTCATGTATTAGACGAGCAGGATTTCCTTCGCGAGATCAGCACAATGGCTCCATGCGAATCCCGGCGTATTCTGTCCTAACCAGATCTGTTCCAGAACAGGCAAAAGTCTCGCTCGATGTTGAAGGAATGGGTCCAGCAACGGCGGTGAGGATAAAATGTCTCGGAAATACTGCTGGTCCCCCGGCTTCGCAATACTCCCAATGATAAACAGCGGAGATACCAACGCCGGAAGTAGACGGCGTGAAATCTGAGTTCGAAGCATCGTAATAGCGCTGGAGAAGGTGGTGTCCAAAAGGTCCAGCTTTTCGAAACCATACATGACTATGTGCAGATAAACCGCCGCCATATGGGCAAACATCCGTGTGATGAGATTGCAAGCGTTACTAGTGATTGAAAGATCGTTGGCGGGTGCCATACGGGAAATGCTAAACTCGATCCCCAAAGTGATCTCGCTAGCAGTTTTTCCAAAGTGAGAGAAATCGACTTGGCCCTCTTGCACCGCCCGAGATTCATTTTCGTGGAGCACAGCAATTCGGGCAAGCTGAAGCAGTGCCCAATTTTCACATCTCATAGTATCCCGCAGCTGAGTTTGTGATCCGGCACTAAGCATTCGAGCATGGCGTGATAGTAAAGCCGGTGCCTTTCCCATTGTTATCGAAGAGACAATATCGAGCCAGACAATAGTCCCGGTTATGAGCCTGAAGCCCACTACCTCTTGTGAAACCATAGCATCATCAGTTGGTAGGGGAAGATCTGCGGACAGTATTCATCTTGTCTCTTCTTTTAGGCTGGAGCGCAAAAAGTCGTGGCTGTGTCCTCGCTGATACATGTTGATGGCTGCGCGGAGGTGCGCCTGCCATGCATGACCATGGTCGTTGAAAAGCTGAAGCAAAGTGTCAGCATAAGAAATAGAGGTCTTGCACAAGAGAGCATACTTCAAAGAACATCATTTGAGGGACCGCAGCCAAGACACCAAGGCCATTTCTTCGGCACTCGGTTGTCGCCGATTGATTCAGTGATTTTATACAAATTTGAAGGTGCTCTTCTTGCTGGATTGCGGCGGTGACCCGGTCGGTCTCTTCTGGCGATGAAGTCCGACGGTAACAGGCACCCAGGGCCATGACCGCATGATAAAGTGGCAACGATTGTAATAGAAGGGCAAGTAGCCAACCTCGTCCACTTGATGTGGCCCCTGTCTGGTACATGGGGTGCTGTTTTGGGAATACGTAGTCTATGAAATGGACCAGGAGGACAGAATCATCAGCCGATATCGAGGCTATAGCCCCAAGTCCGGGATCATCTATAAGTTCAGAAGAAATGGCGGACTGCTCAGTTCCAGGATCGGAGGTGCTGCGAGACGTAAGCGACCTTACAGCAGACGCATTTTGTATGCTGGCCGCATCCTGTCGTGACGCTAGGCGGTCAGAGACCGGCTCAGTGCCGACGGCAGCACCCACACCCAAAGCCTTGGGCTCAATCCAGACCGACGGTCCTCGGTGCTCCGGAGGTTGAGCTGCAGCTTTACGTCTTGAGGTATATTTCACGATCCCTTTAAGGCTATTCGCGACAGCCTTTTCTTTCTCGCCGTTGTCCATTCATTCCGGCTTTGGGCCATATCCATAGCAGGTGATTGAGAGGGATTGGCAAAGGGAACAATAAGGGCGACATTCATCGCACTTCTTCTTGCGGAGGCGACAGGTCCAACAACCTTGCTTGTTGCGAAGGGAGCCAGTCATATGTGATGATGTTGTTGAGGTGCAAGGTTACAGGTGTCATGGGAATGGACCTCGGGACACGCTAACTGCTTAGAAATGGAGGTTGCAGCAGTGGAAACCAGGGTCCAACGCAGAACTCTGTAGCAATAAATATGTTACTGTGCAGGTTTTTGCGAACAGAATTCAACTAACTCCTAAGCGATACCCTCCGGATTACCCCGGATGTAAAAAAACAAAATGACATTTTTCTCTCAAATTTCCCTTGTAGGCGCTCATATACTAAACTCGAGCGATCGACTCACATAGTTCTCGCATAAAGAAGTCCATTCATGGTCCTAGCCTTTTCCTTCTCCCCAGCTCTCCAATCAGTGCCTTTAGTATCTAGGATGTTGATAATATAATCACAGAGTCCGCATTTCTCACG
The DNA here is from genome assembly GCA_021596325.1 of Parafenestella ontariensis. Taxonomy (NCBI): domain Eukaryota; kingdom Fungi; phylum Ascomycota; class Dothideomycetes; order Pleosporales; family Cucurbitariaceae; genus Parafenestella; species Parafenestella ontariensis. Next base: position 396,218 of record JAKGDA010000001.1, on the reverse strand, counting down.
CTTCTTGAGAGTGCGTCTCTGTGAAGCCTGGTCGCATTCGGGATAGAGTAGGTTACTAGCGAGGACATTGAACCTAACGAGCTCTGAGGAGATTAGGTACTGACAGAACGAGCAAAGTCGCGGGGAGAATCAAGGGTGCGTTCGACCAGAACTAGCGCCATAATATTAGAGACTGACGTTCTTGCTTCGGAAGTGGTTCAAAGAGTGGTGAAGAGGGAAGGCTGAGATAGTCATGAAAGTGGGGCACGCCGCAGCTTCATACTTCCTGAAACGGAGATGCACGCTGTTTTTGTGATGCCCAGCCTTCCTTCGCTTTTACCCGGAGCCCCACTGTTGTTTGAGTGTAATTCATCTTCCATCTTGAGCCGCCTTGGACTCACTCATTGGTCGCCATACTGCAGGAAACATGCAGATACTCAACATTGTCAGATTCCCGCACGAGAAGGGCGCTGATCGGTACCGGGAGATGGTTATGGCAGGTATACGGGTCAGGGGTGTAAAATTGTACGCTGAACGGGCATATTAAGGTTAGTTATGTAACAAGTGAATTTGTGCTGATTGTAAAATGTATTTTGTTTAATACCATGTCTAGAATTTCTCCTTTCTTAGGACTAAAGTGGCTACCTAATCAGGCTTGCTGGCAGCAAAGCTCTACTTGTAATAACCTGTTACATAGTGTCCTACGTTCTCCTTATACGTTGGCCCAAGAATCTGCAACCCAGAACCTAACCTGATTACGCACAGCTTAGCTGGCCTCGAAACCCCCAAAACATCTCATCTCAGCTCGGCTCTAAGCCTTGCTGAACTTGAAGTCAAGAATCAGTGCCGTTGCGTCCATATAACTTCCCATGTTCCAATCAATTCCCTCACGCGAAGGCGTTTCTCGAACTTCCAGCCGTCCACCCTCACCTACGAATAAATTTCCTAAGCGAGTGACCTCGGCTTCAAACGCGGACCGAAAGGGCTTTGCAAGTGCGTTAGGGTCCACACTAAATTCAGCCTTCTTATCTCGAACCTCAAGACGAACATTCAGCTCCTCAAGCTGTACCATGCTTGCGTTCACCCTGTCGATGCGTAGTGAGGAAAAAGGGTCAGCTGTCCAGGATCCGAAGGGCTCCTTAGCACGAGAGTTGAAGTTGGGGTGAGTGTGGGGATTGGGTATAATGAAAACGGTCTCGAGGTTCAGGACTCTAAGTTGTGAGCTTAGTGACTGGAGGAAGTTTGGCAGAGCCTGAAGGACGGAACGTCGGGTTGGGTCAAGTTCTAGACGAGTCGAACCTCGAGCCGTATAGAGTAACAGTTTCACGACAGAGAGGTTGGTGGCAACGGAAAGGTTGACCAAGGGCGAGGTTTTCGAATGGTGATCCGAAGGGACGGAACCGCGTGCCCACCGCCACGATGCTATCGTGAGTAGCTGGGTAATGCCTTCATCGAGTATTGCCTTATTTGCGAGGAGCCAGCAGGGCAACCCAACAACTCGCTCCTCCCAACGATGCTCGCCGTAGGGGGTTCGTCCATAGTCGCCGTAGTAGAGACGAACCCACTGAGACTTGCGGACTGGAATTACCATTGCCGGTGTATCTTTCCAAAGTTCATGATACACCATATCTCTCAATTCTTGCGGTAGATCCATGAACCGGAAATGTGGTTCCCGGAAGCGAGGGCTGCGGCGTAGTGGAGCCATTGGAACGCTGTATTTGGTGTGTTTACGGCGGCCGTTCATATCGTCTTTGTCGGCGCTGTTGGTGGCCTTGCTCTTTGCGTTGTTCCTAGCCATAGTGCGGCTTGTCACTCGTAGCAAGTGTTCGTGAACTGTGAATTGGGGGAATCGGGACCCAGTAGCTAGTTGAGCACCAGTTGAGGGATGGTGTGGCTGGGAGAGTTGTGTCGTTGAAGAACCCGGAGTAGGAAGCTTTAAAGCCTGGCAGGTGCCGACTGACTTTCAATGGCACTGGCACTAGCACTGTTACACTGTACGAAAGTGAGCTGCATCGAATGAAAGCCCTTGCGTTGGTGCTTGATCTTCTACTCGGAGCTTTCACACGAGAATCGAGGAAGCAACTGACATAGCACTGTGAAACAACACGCTACGCTAATATTTTGCTGATGAATAAATGTGTAGAAAATGAACTAGAAAACAGGAAAACAGCGAAGACACCGTCTAGTATCCATCTATGAATAGATAGAGAGTAGCGCCCGGGGAGGGAAATGTAGACAAGAGTCGATCTCGAATCTCGAAGTGCTCAAGAAGAAGAGGTGGCTAATACACAATGCAGTGAGACTCAAGGGACATCTCGTAAAAGTAGCCGAAGTGCACAGCAGTGAAGCTAGGGGCTTATGACCTGTTGAACTATATATAGGGCTGAATAGAGATAAGATGAATTAAATGAATTGACCTACCAGCTGCCTGGTTATTCTAATATAGGTAGGCTGAAATAGAGGTTTGATGTTTGTCTAAGACAGCAAGTAAGCCAAACTGATTGTATATGAAATGAAAGCTGCTGGGAGACAACATCGATGCTGAAGGTCCGGCATCGACTTGACACGGAGTGACTGTGACTTTGGCCAATACAACCATACGGGAGTACAGTGGACGAAACCCAAGTCCTTGCACCCGGATACTCTCGTGCGGAAAGTTGTTATACTTGACATGATGGTAGGCCTTCACAAGCAATGCAGAGTCATCAAGATTGAGCAACGAATGAAGCTTCCCCACGCCAGTCACCGCCTCGGAGTCGTCAAATGCCTCCCAGCCTTGACCAGACGTGAGTTGTTGACGATGCCGAGGGGCGTCAATAGTAATGTACGACCAATCATTGCGCTCTCTCCCATTGCAAAAGCAGGGAGAAACCGCACCCAAGATCAGCCACTGTGTCTCCTCTCCACTTCACAGACGGTTTTCGTTCTCATGGAGACCTCACACCGTCATGTAGACGACGGGTCTCTCCAAAGAAAATGCTTTTCGTGAGTGTGTAAATTTGCGTTGTTCAATAATGAAGAGGAAAGGACGGGCGCGGTGGATGAAAGTTTTGTGAGAGAGGGTTCGGGCGCGCTAGGCGGATCCTTTCGCCGATTCGCCGCTCTGGCTTGCCCCGCCGCCGCCTTTTGGCCTGCAGTTGAGTCACTTTTGTGGGATTTGAACGAAACTCACACGACGTCAGGCTCCCTGCAACAGCGTGCACGCTATTTCCGACACCTGTCTCAGCACTTGCACCCAGCACCCGCCGAGTCCTCGAAGCTTCAAAAAGGCCTGCCCAGCATGGAGTCCGAGTCCGACCACGACCACCGCGATGACGAGAGCGTGTCCGAGCACGAGGAGGTGGAAGAAACCAAGCCAAAATCTGCGCTCAAGAAGGGGCGAGACGTGCTCCCGCCCGTGGAGCGACCAGAGCTTCCGTGCGTCTCAGAACATGCAGCATCGCAGAATTCCGGCTAACACACACAAGCGAACAACCAGAGCCGAGCACAGTCGATTTCTCGACGCTGAACCCGCTGTCGCCCGAAATCATCTCGCGTCAAGCCACAATCAACATCGGAACCATTGGTCACGTCGCTCACGGAAAGAGTACCGTGGTAAAAGCCATCTCCGGTGTGCAGACGGTCCGATTCAAGAACGAACTCGAGCGGAATATTACCATCAAGCTGGGTTACGCGAACGCGAAGATCTACCAGTGCGACAACCCAGAGTGCCCGCGCCCGACATGCTACCGGTCATACAAGAGCGAGAAGGAGGTGGATCCGCCTTGCGAACGTGAGGGCTGCGGAGGAAAATACCGGCTGAAGCGCCATGTCTCTTTCGTCGACTGCCCTGGTCACGACATTCTCATGAGCACTATGTTGTCGGGCGCCGCCGTCATGGACGCCGCGCTGCTTCTGATCGCTGGAAACGAGTCTTGCCCGCAACCGCAGACGAGTGAGCATCTGGCAGCTATTGAGATCATGAAGCTGAACCACATCATCATTCTGCAGAACAAGGTCGATCTGATGCGGGAAGACAGCGCTGCAGCACACTACGAGTCGATCCTGAAGTTCATTCGAGGAACAGTCGCCGATGGCTCTCCCATCATCCCCATCTCTGCCCAGTTGAAGTTCAACATCGACGCTATCAACGAGCACCTCATCAGCAAGATCCCCGTTCCCGTACGAGACTTCTCTGCGAAACCGCACATGATCGTCATTCGGTCGTTCGACGTCAACAAGCCCGGTGCTGAGATCGAAGATCTGAAGGGCGGCGTTGCTGGTGGCAGTATTTTGACTGGTGTATTGAAGTTGGGTGATGAGATCGAGATCAGGCCTGGTATCGTGTCCAAGGACAGCTCCGGAAAGATTCAATGCAAGCCCATCTTCTCAAGAGTGGTGTCTTTGTTCGCAGAGCACAACGACTTGAAGTTTGCGGTTCCTGGAGGCTTGATTGGTAGGTTGCTACCTATATTGAAACCAGGGTTCCCCGTCTAACATTTGACAGGTGTCGGTACACGCGTGGACCCTACGCTATGCCGTGCGGATCGTCTCGTCGGCTTCGTCCTTGGTCTCCGTGGCCATCTTCCCAACATCTACACCGAGCTTGAGGTCAACTACTTCCTTCTCCGAAGATTACTCGGTGTCAAGACGGCGGACGGCAAGCAGGCCAAGGTCGCTAAGCTTGCAAAGAATGAAGTCCTCGTAAGTAACAACCTAACAATAGTGATTCGATAGCTGACACGCCTCTAGATGGTAAACATCGGTTCGACAGCCACAGGTGCCAAGGTTATCGCCGTCAAGGCTGATGCCGCTCGTCTGTCCCTTACATCGCCTGCCTGCACGGAGATTGGTGAGAAGGTTGCGTTATCCCGACGTATCGAAAAGCATTGGCGCCTTATCGGCTGGGCCAACATCGTAGCGTAAGTATCACAGCGTTGCAAGTTGTAGACATGTGCTCACAAATCCCCCAGTGGTAACATCCTTCAACCGATCGTGGATTGAACGCGGATCTAGGAGTCCAGATTAGGAGTGGAAGAGGCAGCCTTGACGATGAGACGAGACCGAAGCGAACGACATGACGGCAAGAAAACTATGTGCATTACGTTCTTGAGCATTTTTGCAGGAGTCGGTTGCAGTACGGGGATAGACGCTAAAAGGGTTTCCTGCGTCTGTGTTCTAGACAGCATCTTGAAAGCCACATTGCGACAGGGCAAGTGCTTATTGGAGACAGCGGGCTTTGTGTAACAGCACGATTTCCCACCCAGCAGTCAGAATAGCCACATGTAATGACAAACATGTACAATCAGGATGGTCCACTAAAATTGTTGAGAAAGCGGGTGACAGCGGAGGTGATCGACATTCACATGTGATTCGTGACCCATGCTATGACGGCGGATTAGCTGGCTTAGCCTACATTTGCCTCGAGCTCTCCCCTCATTGCTGACGTTGGGACGACCAGACTCTTCGGCTCTCCATTTCTAACTATTGCCTATACGAGGTAGGTTTGCGAAGTTGCTCCAATGCTTGACTAGCATGTGGGCCAAGCATTTGAATCCTCTGATGTCCGCGTGCACTGACACTCTATTAGAGTTGCCGAACCTACGGTACCTTCCATTCCACATACTGCAACAATTTACGAGGCACGCGGAGGTGTTTGCCGCGCTGAAGCTTCTCCTCTTCTTCTTTCTTTTCTTTTCATGCACTCACTCGATTACTTCAATGAGTACAATATTGTAATTGCGACCCTTTTCCTGCAACATCGACGAACAAGCGTTGCGGAACCTAGCTCGGAATTGGATTCGCGAAGCGCGCAGAATGGCAGACGACCCATTTGTGCCCTCGAACGCGGCACAGGCTCCACCACACATATACCGTCCGATTCCCCGTCGCAATTTCGATACCACGTCCCACCATGACTCCGCAGACTCACCCACGCACACCTTCACGCAATCGACACCCCCGAGCGCGAACGAGAGTCGCCGATCTTCAGATTTCCTTGCTCAGCTGAACGCCCGCTTACTACGAACATACAATTCTCGCAGTGACGATGCAGAGGAGCAGGAGCAGGAGAGAGGGAAGGGGCCTCCGCCGCGGAACAAGAGCTGGCTAAATATGACGAGCAGTACGCTGTTCGGTATCTACGATGATGTGGGCTCCGACACAGGTGGTGAGAGGAGTACGGCGGAGACGCCCTGGGGTACAGGCGCTGAGACACCAGCGCACTCGGGTATGGGCATCCATGCTTGGGAGACTGGTATGGGAAGTCCAGATGCAGGCCTGAGTATGAAGAATCAGGCGAGGAAACGGCCAGCGCATGGCAAGGCCGAGGCAAAGGGGAAGAGACACGCCACGAAACACCCACGGCAAGGAGTAGCGAAGTACGCTGTTGTGCTAGGGAAGCTATTAGCGCTATATTCATTCGGCGTCGTCTATGGCCTCATCGTCTCGCATCTACACGAAACGAGAACGCTCGCGGCTGTGCATGTAGATGGCGTGGATCGAAGGAGCTGGATATACCTTGCTATTTGGGGGTGGTTTGGCGTTACACTCGGGAGTTTGCTGCCATACGTTGACCTCGTATGGGGCGGGAAGAAAGTGGAGAAGGAGATGGAGAGGAGCGACTCCCCGATTAGCGAGCAGATCAACGATGTTGTCAGGAGTGTGTGCGCTTTCGTAGGGATAGCGTTCGCTATTGTAAGTCTTGGTCCCTTCACTCCTCACCTGAAGCATCTACTGACCTATCTATCACAGCGCCGTCTCCCTTGGCAATCCACCCTCCAGCTCACCCTAACCCTCGCCCTCGTCAACCCAGCACTATGGTACATACTCGACCGCAGCAGACCCGGATTGTCCCTCTCCCTCATTGTCACTTCCATCCTCACATCCTTCATCTTTCTCTCGAACCCGAATGTCCTACCATCGCCATCGTTACCGGCGACTACCAATGTCACACAGCTGCCTGCCAGTAGTCGGAGTAGTAACATGGGGAGTAGACAAAACAAGGCGTCTGTGGAGCAAGAGCTTTTTGCAGGCATGGTTAGCTATGAAAATCTGGCCGTGGTGACGTGGGTGGGCAGTGTGTTGTTTTGTAGCTGCGTGTGCTTTGGCAGTATAGGAAGACGGTTGACGGTTCTTGAGGAGTCCGGATGGAAGAGATGAATGATACCCACAAGTCTGGAGGTCAGGATGACTGTCTTTAGTGTCACATTTTCTGATACGGGTCAAGGACGCTCATTATTGTACGGCTGAAAGGAGCTGCTGAGAGGATCAGCATTAGGTTAAAGGACGGTCACTTATCAAAAGGACCTTTATAGTAGGGCTTCCAATGCATAGGCGGATTCCTTTCCTATCCCCTCTCTCTTCCATTACACTCTCCTAGCTTGGAACTCGTCCGACACGCCTCGGTACCTGCCGGCTTGAGCTACAATACCTTGGAGAAGCTCGTATGAGTAGACGTTACACTAATGTGCAAAGACCAGCAAACGTAATTGCACCTAATTTCTGTCACTCTAGATTCAACTTACTGCCAACTAGGGAGAGGATGTCTACAAGACCGTAAAGTAAACTTTAGAGACTCCGACGTCTCAGTAGGCGGATGCGTGCGCGCTAAGCCTAGTTCGCGGGGGTAGATGTTTCCCCGACGCCGACTGTCGTATAGTTAAGCGGACGGAGCTTCGGGGTGCGTTTGGCCGCCGAATGTGAAAATGTAGTCGTCATAACAAAATATGCATAGAAGAAACGGTTAGTCGGACGCTAAAACCCTGTCGTTGTACAGCGTCTGGAGGGTAAATATTTGATGTGGATCCGCCGAGTAGCGTAAGATTGATCCAATCACGAAGCTTAAATCTCATCACGTGATTGAATCTGACCACTTAGGAGACTCAGCTGAACGCTAAGTCGGCGGATCCACATCAAATATTTACCCTCCAGACGTTGTAAGCTGGACGTCGCGAGATTCGCCGAGAGAAGCAGCACACGTGACTTTAGGCCTTCAGCATTCATTCCTTGGAAGGGGCACAGTAGACAAAATAGCGTACTGCAGCTCTATCGAAGACTATTTAACAGGGACAGTTCTCACCTCCATTACTCATTGAACACTCATCCTCTTCATCATTAGTTGGTTAGTTTATTGCACACATTCACGGCTATATAAAACATACATCCTATGCATGTCCTAATCAGTGGAGCGGGCATCGCAGGACCCGCATTGGCCTTTTGGCTCGCAAAATCCGGTGCACGCATCACCATTGTCGAGAAAGCTCGCGCTCTCCTCCCTCATGGCCAGAACATCGATATCAGCGGGAGTGCGCGCACTGTCATCAAGATGATGGGGCTCAAGGACAAAATCCTAGCACTAAATACCACGGAGAAAGGAACACGTTTCATCGGTCCGGATGGTAGGCCAGTTGCGTCTTTCCCTGTCAGAGAGGGCGGTGCTGCAGCGAGTCCGACTTCTGAATGGGAGATTTTGAGAGGGGATTTGGCGATGGTGTTTTACGAAGCTACGAAAGACTTCCCGAATGTGGAATATATATTCGGCACGACGATCAGTAAAGTCGAGTCCAACGATGACGAGTCCGTCAAGGTCGTCTTCAGCAACGGGGAAGCGAAAGAATACGACCTGCTCGTCGCGGCAGATGGACAATGGTCCAAAGTACGCAAACAATGTTTTCCTCCCGAATCTATCACCGTAGTCGACAAGAACATGTACATTGGCTACTTCACTATTCCTCGCCTCCCCACCGACAACGACTGGTGGGATGTCTACCAAGCTCTCGGCTCCAGAGGAATTACCCTCCGCCCAGACCCGCACGGCACCACCCGAGCCATGCTAACCAAAATGCCTTGTACCGCCGCGCAGAAACACGCATGGCAGGAAGCGTCTAAGAGCGACAGACAAACACAGCAGGACCTGTTAAGAAAAGAGTTCGCAGATGCAGGGTGGCAGACCCACAGGCTTCTCGACGAAATGGATCAAGCGCCGGACTTCTACTTCCAAGCCGTTCAACAGATCAAAATGGCCAAATGGTCGAGTTCCCGCGTTATTTGTCTCGGTGATACGGCGTTTGCGCCCACGCCGCTGACGGGAATGGGCACTTCGCTTGCTGTTATCGGGGCGTACGTTCTCGCGGGCGAACTGAGCAAACTCGATGAAGGCGAGCATCCGGCTAGAGCGCTCGAGGCATATGAGGAGGTTTTCCACCCGTTTGTCGAGGAGTCGCAGTACATTCCGTTTTTTATCCCGGGACTGGCTCATCCGGAGACGGCGAGGAAGAGATGGTTGCTATGGGTATTGTTCAGGGTGCTTGCTTTTGTTACGTCCTTTACGTGGTTGGTTGAACAGTTTGGGAAGAACGATGATGCGGAGGATTTCAAATTACCTCAGTACCCGGATGCTGGGAAGGCTTCAAGTGGTCGAGGGTGGGAAGGAGAAAAGGGTGCAGTTGAGAATGAGGCTGATGGATTGGGTGGGAAATAGTGGATGTTCAGTGCGCTAATTTACATCTCCGTTCTCGATATACTGTACGTGGTGTACGAAATTCCCAAACTCCCTTTCCCGTGAGATCTCTACCTTTCGTTCCATTATCATCACTCCGCCAGAGTACTCATCATCGGACAGGCCCGGCTCAGAATCGGTGAGGTAGACCTCATCTCTTTCTTCTAACCCAGCTTGATCTTCTCTCTCCTCATCATTCTCTGTCTCTTCTTCCGCGTTGTCGTCTTGATCTCCCTCTTGCTCATCTTCGTCTTCATTTTCCTCACTAATTCCGGACTCGGAAAATTCGTCACTTCTCTTGGCCTGACGAAGCTCCTTAACGTATTCCGAGCACAACACTGGAGAATCCGAGAAATAGGGACATTCATGCTCCCTTCCTTTCCAAAGCCGTGCGAAATGCTCCTCAGTGTAAGTCTTAGTGAAATGACCAACCCTCGTATGAGAGCTTCGAAGAAGGTGACGGTAACCGCATCGTGATAATGCAGCATCCCAGAGATCACCTCGGTAGCCACCACTGACCCAGTATGAGAGGTGATCGCACTCGTATACGTCATCGAAGATTGAACGTCCGGAATTGTCGTTAGTGAAGATGTCTGCGCCGCGATTAATGAGCAGGACAATCACTTCCACCTCTCGTTCAAGTTCCTCTGGGATCCTCGCCATTAAAACCGCGGTATGAAGACAAGTCCGACCGCCATAATCTCGAGCATGTATGTTGGCACCTCTTTCTAAGAGGAGCTTGACTCTCAGAACATCGTAGCCCGAGCCGCAGTTATGCGCCAGCAGTATTAGAGTTGTTGCACCCAGTTTATCTCTGTTTTCCAGGTCGATAAATGCCCCGCCCTGATCTAATAAGACCCTCAGGATGTCCTGTTGCTGTCAGACTAAAGTCAAATTAGAGTCTGACTTCCATGTACTTACCACTATGCTCGAACTACAAACAACCTGTTCTAAAGCATTCTGATCATCAAAATTACGTATAGTAGGATCTGCACCAGCTTCCAATAATAGACGCTGACAGTTCATAATAGAGGTAAAATTTTCTCCATCATCTTTGAGATCAAATATATGTTCACCCAAGGGTGGGCTACACATTACGACAATTAGCAAAGGCTGTTCACGATTCCTCAAACAAGGGAAGAAATATTGCATTTCACATACCCTTCTCCATCCCTGAATGTCGGGGAGAATCCCATTTCATCCACATCCGCGCCATGCTCAATGAGAAACCTGCACATTGAAGGCTGCTTCAAGGCATACTAGCAATATCTCATAAGCTTAAGTTATACATGTGTCCACATATTTCTTACATGTAATAATGGCGCTCCATATGAGTCTCTATCCCTGAGAGTGCATTGGCGTTCCAGTAGAAGGCGTTTTAGTGCGTCAACCTCTCCGTTTCGTACAATAGCAAAGATTGAAGAGTCATCAGGGAGCATTTTGCCGATGGAAATGGCAGGATGCAAGGAAGAGAATCCATTATCCATCTCAATGCGATGGAGGTAAGCAACGAGTATAGTCGGGGAGTCAGATTGCTCAACGACTTTCACTCTCGCGATAGTCTCAACTTTGGAGGATCGACAGGTGAGTGAGTTTTGGTTATTGTCAGTATCAGAGAACGTCCTTTGGGTTAGTGCAACCATTAAGTCGTACTTCCGTGCTGTTACATTCTTGGTCTTCCGCCTTTGTGAGATTTTCCCGTTTACGACCGGTTTCGATCGAGGACCTGGAGATAGATTAGACTTGGAGGTCTCAAGTGGAAACCAGCTGGGGGACTCACATCCAGAATTCAAGAGAATGCTGTGAGACGATGCTACCACGCCATATAAACGTTTCATCTCACGTGCACTGATGTCCTCTGTGGCCTCGTATGTCTCAAGTTTGCGTTTCTGTGAAGTTGTATGACGGTTGTCCGACGAGACCGATACTGCTTCAAGAATATGTTCGAGGTCGGTAACAAGGGAATCTGCTTCATCGCCATGCACATTTCCTTCTTTTTGTGAGGCCAGACTTTGTAGTCTCCTAATACTTTCTGTCAGGTCGAGTTCTTTTCTAGCTCTCTCATCTTCTTCTACATCATGTATCAATTCCGGATGAGAAGTATTTCGCACACCAGTGGACTCCTTTGAGAGCCCGGATATCTGATCTTGTAGGGCGAGCAAAAGATTCCGAATATCGTTACTCTGCGCATCCGATACCTGAGGGATTCTCTCCAGTTTCTGTGTCATAGTCGTGACAGCCTCCTGAATTCCATCCACTGACGTTTGGACGTTTTCGATTTTTCCGTTGAAGGTCGATATGTTCGCGCTTTGCTCGAGCAGCAGCCTCGATTGGTCAACATCGTGAACCGCTCGTACTGATGAGGCCACATGAAGATCCCGAACGTCGTTCCGTATTGTTAGATTCGTGTTACTATGCCTGAGTAAGTATCTCATTCTCAGTAGCTGTATACTTCACTCACTACTGTAAGAGATTCAACTGGGTTCCAAGCGTCGTACAACATTGAGTCAACTCTGCTAATATCCGTAGGAGGTCCTTATCCCCCGAAATCGCGCCCTTGAACTTCTTTGTGATCTGCTTGGATTTCGAGTCTGGTGGCGTTGATTCAATTCTCTGTAGATCCTTTTCGTGCTGTTTTATCGCCACATTGTAACTCCTAAGAAGGTCCCTGAAGTCCTTGAGAGCAGGGGTATCTTCAGCTATCGCGTTATCGTTCTCGAGCTGTGTCAGAAGTGCCTTTAGATTACCAATGGCAGAACTGAGGGCTTTTGTGCGTAATGATGTATTCTTGAACCCCGAAATCGTGTTGTAGAGGGTCTCGGTGCCCTTCACAGCTACCCCAAGCAGCGTCACCGCACTTGCCGCAGCGCCAATCACCTCCATGAGGCTGAGCCGAGGCCGGGAACAGAAGAACAAAGGTTGACCGCGATACAGAGACAACACTTGAGATTATAGCTCAAATTCGAGCAAGAGAAGGTAGAAGCTAGAAAACACGATAGAGATTCTCCCGCGCTTCAGCTCCTGGGTGCTGCCTTCCAAATCTGGGCGACACCTCAGGGTAACGTGGCAAGGCTGAATTTCTCGCGCCTGCCAGAAATCGGGGGATGTGCATACAGCCTACCATAGCCAATCGAGTTCACCGGTCGCAATGACAAGCAACAACCGCCATCGCATGAAGACCGCCTTTCGACCAGGCGCGACTGCCAAGTACAGCAAAGTTCAGAAGAGCACTATGTTACATAAAAAAGGCGTCTGTGCTCTCGGGTCGAACTTACTAGCAACAAGAGGCTCAGGATACGGCCTTGACAAGGCTGGCCCAGTAGGACCCAAGAAACCGACTTCAGCATCACGTTTGACAAGTGCAGTGACACAGGCTGATCTTCCATGGTTGAATCCTCCATTTGACCTTTCCTTTATTCATCTAATCTTGTTTTCCTTATGTACGCCACAGTAATAACCTCAAGTAGACTGTGCCTAGCCCGTGAACTCCATGCTAAAAGAATATCATCATCTCAAAAGGGCGTCAAGACAACACCATACTGTATACATCGCACCCTCACCTTACAGGCCTTAAAACTTCCCAGTCCTTCAAACTCTGCATCTCCTCTGGCTCATCATCCATTAGGTTCCTGCCTGCTCCTCCACCCCTTGCACCATTACTTCCGTTACTTGTAGAGCTCAGACCTGTGCCCGTCCTAGGCGGTAGCGGCGGTTTTTCCTCTCCATCGATCAAGTTCTGAACAGGTTTTCTTGCCGATGAACTTGGCGCTGCCATTGAGCGTCTGGGCGGGGGAGGTTGTGGTCGTCGTTCGGCTTCTGGGGAAGGCTCATCTCGATACCTCGGGGCGGGAGTCACGCTAGGAGATATAGCGTTAGAGAGAAGCGAGGGCTTCTTGTTGGGTATTGGTGGCGGAGCGGTTTTACGAAGAACTTGTGGTTTGCTCGTCGTTGGGTTTTGAGACGCGGTGGAGGTGTTAGGCTGTGTAGGCCGGTAAGGAAGGCTTGGAAGGGAGTGTGTAGATGCACTTGAAGTAGTACGTCTGAGGTCACTGACTGGGTCGCGGGCACCGTCAGTGTTCAAAATCTGTGCTGCATGGCCAGGGTAGAGTGGAGCATTGATCTTCCTGGCCATCGGATTTTGCGCCGCAGTTAGACCGCCTTGGTGCAAGCTCGTCGAGGAGCTTGACATTGAACCCGGAGTGCTTGCACCATTGAAGTCAACTGTACGTGCTCTTTGCGAGCCTCTTGCTGGGGGAGGCTCCGGTCTGCCGTTACTCGTCATCTTCTTGACATCGACCCAATCCGGTTCTGGACTCGGTGTGAATGGATTACTCGGTCGTTTTGGATTGGGGAAGTGATCGTTAGACGGAGGTTGGACGCGCGCTTTGGCTGGTAAACCTTGGAGAAGAGATGAGCATGGCTGCGAACAGGGGAACGAGGAGCGATATACCATTGTCAAGCCACCACTTCCTCCGATCCGAACTTGCAGGTGGCAACCCTGGTTCTATGCTGTCATAGCCAAGCAGATCCTCATCATCCGACTCATCTTCGCCCAAATGCCCCCCGGCTCTAGTATCCCCAACAACTTCTCTTCGTTGTCGGTACAGAGCGGCCTTCAACGCATCCTTCTTCTTCTCATCGACCCTTTGGATTAGAACCTGAAACGTCGCATATACAGGTCGATGATCGGAAAACCTCAGTGGAGCGGCATCATAGTGAATTTGCCGAATGTTGTCACCTTTGCGCAGCACGCGGTCGCACCAGGCGGGAATTCGTGCCTTTTCAGAGGTGTCGTATTGATCGCTATTGAGGTCGTACTTGTAGGTAGGTGGGAAGGTGATCCGGGCTTCTGAGTAAAAGGGAAAGGTCAGACCGGCGACCATTTGTAGGTTAAGCTAGCAGTGTTAGTCTGATCTCTCACGCTCACCAGAAACAAGTCTTACCTGATCGTTGTCGTATAGGGTCTCGAGGTCACCAACATGGCATAGTCTTTGAACCTTCTCATTGCTGAGACCTATCCGATAGTTGAAGTCGCCTAGCCATATCACGGTATCGTGGTCTTCGATTGACCGATTTCTTTGAAACCGCAAGCCATGACTAATAGTCTTATAGTCGCGGTTCCTTTCCTCATAGTTGGCGAAGCCGGCTGCAAGATGTGCAGTAACCAAGCAGATCGAGGTATTGGCGTACTCAAAACGTATAGCTACTGCTCCCTTGTTACCTGCCATGCCAGACATCCCGGTCTATCGTCCCGATTAGCTCCATACCGGTTAGAGTGCCACACAGGATCTCTTACCTTTTTCAAGCTGCCTTCGACATTCTTGATGTGTTTGAGGCAGTCGGACCTAACGAAGACCGACAAGCTCGCACCGACAAGTTGCCCACCACGGACAATCACATACTCGCCCTTCCCATGTTTTTCCGCATTATTATTCAAGCAATTCCTTACCGCATTCTCCCACAACTCCCGTCTGGCCGGATCTGTCGACATGATCTGCTGAGGACTCAGATCAACAATCTCCTGGAAGCCCACAGCCACTATCTCAGGGCACTGCTGTGAGGGGTCGACATCCGGACATAACCACGCTGATAGGTCCTCCTTGATACCATGTGTCTTGCCATTGAGATTGAATGTTCCTACCAGCACATTGATCATCTCAGTCTCTGAATACTCCGCAGACCGTCGCGCAAGCTCCGCAACAACGAAATCGTTGATCGGGTCATAGAGATGGACCGGAACTTGGCCCATCAGGCGCCCAAGAAGCACATCAATAGTGTTCTGTCGCCCTTTGTCGGCGAAGTTGTTGATATACATGCGCGTTGCGCTCTTACGTGCGTCTGCCAATGCTCCAGCCAAAGACATCTTCCCATGTCGCGTGAATGAAGACTTCAGCGCTCCTGTTCCTGCGTATATCCTAGATAGCGCATCGCCGTTGTCTGCCCACATACTGGAATGCCTGACCCAGAAGTCCTGACCTGCCCTCAGGGATTTGTGACTAAAGAATATCTCCAAAGCCATCTTGCTGATGATTGTCTGAACGAGGTTCGTCCGATCCAGACAGTCCAAACAATTCGTCCTAAAGATACCTTCTTGTTGTAGTATTGCCATTGGCCGTCGTATGACGTGGTGTTGTCCATTCAATCTAGTATCTTCTTCAATGTCCTCAGAGAGATAATAATTGAACGCCTCTGCTGAATCTTGAATCCATCGCGCAATCATACTAGCCATTTCATAGCCGCCAGGCCCTCGCGTCTCAGCATGGAAGTCGTATTCTGTAAGCTTAATGAGCTCGTGATCTCTGTCGCCTTTCTCGCTGCCATAGTTCAACGGACTGTTCCTAACGTGACCTCGGTATCGATCCGTCAATTCGATCTCGTTTGGTTTCTCGTTACTCAGCAGGTTTACTACGTGGATGGCGCCATAACTCAGCTCCAGATTCTCAAAGTGTTTGTCGAAGGCGGGTTGCGTGGCTTCCGGAGACCGCGTGATGGTGATCTTCTGTTGTCCAGGAAGAAGACCTGATTGCTGTTCCCAAAAGATTGGTACGCTTCCTCGTACTTGCACGTACGAGAAGCAAGCTCCAGACGGTGCCCAATATATGGTCTCTGTTTCCACAAAGTTGGCGACATTCCCATCGTCGTCAATGCCTCGCGCATTGAACCTCGTGCCAGCTCTTCTGCATGATAATCTAGAAATGAGAGTCATTGAAGATGGCGTCCCAGAACCTCGGACTTTTATAGGCGCTGAAGCGTTCGGGACCGTAATCGTAAGCGCAAAGCCTCGGATGGCAGAAGTCAGTATGCCCGACGCATCCAGGGCATCCTTTTCCCTCGGTGCAAGCCTACTCCTGAAGTCAACCAACGGTTGAATCATATATGAGTTCCACAGAAACCCAGCGTCTAGACTGTCGATAGACACTGTCGCAGCGTCTGTTGCCCTGTCTTGTAGCCGCCTCGTAAGATCGAAATCGGAGCTGTAGTAGAAGGTCCCGCTGCTCAACAGCTTCTTGAGCGCCAAACACGGGTGTTCCAGCGGCGACTGCTCTTTCCTGCCTCCAAAGCCCATCTCATATCCCTCGTCATCTATTGTGTCCGTCGGGTACGGATTGACTTCGTCGTTGAGGAGAGCATCGTAGCTCGAGCTGGTCAAGCAGTAGAAGCCCACAGATTGTATCCTCTGCACCGTCTCGCCCGGCCGTACGGTTGCTACCTTACTTGCGCTGTTGACTACCACGAGGAATACGTCGCCGTTTACGGTTATGAGACCCAAAGTGCCATGAGCGTTCACGGAGTGCAGCGCTCGGTAGTCGTTTAGGTCCACGTCTTCGAACCTCGAGAACTCCACCATGCAGCGTGCTGCGCCCGATCCATTACTGCCTAGTGATGTTGAAGAGCTATTAAAGTTCCCAGTGGGCTCGCTGGACGAGGAGCTGTGTCGGAGGACGAGTGCGTGCGTCGAGGTTGCGAGGGCAATTGCGCGGTGTGGGTATTCCTTGATCAGGACGCGGACGGACATCGTCGGCGGTGGACAGCTGCGGGGTTCGACTTGACAGACGCTTCAAACATGTCCGAAGCTCCGTTGTACGTGCTTGTAAATATTATCGTGTTCGCGTGAGGTGCATTAGTCGTGGTAGGTAAGCACGTGTGCTTTGGCGGTATCCCTCAGCTGGATAATAATGTTGGCCTGAAAGCTGGAGATCACGACGCTTGGAGACCAAACCACTCCACTGGTGCCCAAGCTATTACGAGGCTCCCCTGACGGAACGCTTACAAAGGTTACCGGATGTGGAGATCAATTGGACAATCTAGGGCCTACCAAGAACATGTCATGCCCTAGATCTGCTCTGAGTCGGATTGCTCGGCTGGGTTCCTGTTCGCCTAGGGCAGGTCCATTCAGGAACGGGTAATGACTTCATAGTTTTCAAAGGTTTATTTTGGGTAGAATGTAAACAATATTGAAGAAGATGAACACTAATCTGCTCGCTTCGCTCCAATAGTAAAATTTAACACCATGCCAATGAAGTCTCAAGTCAAATGCCAACGTATGTTCGCTCAAGCCAAACTTCGCGTAGGTAAAACAAAGAAACACCCCTATGAACCAACATCCACCAGGCCCATACTTTCTACCTCCTGTACTCTCTCCTCCGCCGTCCATCCTCATCCACAAGCGTAACCCTCGTATTAGTCTCCCTATAACTCCCCCTCGGGTCCTCATACCCACCCCTCGACCTACTCCTCTGTCGACTCCGACTCCTATCCCTCCTCTGATACCTCTCATAATGATCCGACTCTGACGCAGCCGGCTCAACATATCTAAAGTGCTCATATCGAGGACTCCTCTCCGGGCTATACGCTCTCTCGCGCCTGACCTCCCGCTCTCTATACACATACTCGCTCTGCGGGGGACTCGAAGACTGACTCGTCACGCTAGACCGCGGCGAAACCTCTACATAATGCGCGTTGTGGTGGTTGGTGTGGTGGCTTGATATGTGGCTCGGCGGCGGAGCTGGGTAGTGAATCGGCTCTGGCGGCGGCTGCACGAAGACTGGCACAGGCTGCGGTGCGGGAATCGCAAGAGGTTTCGGGGTAGGTACGGCGATGTAGGAGCCCGAAGGTCGAGGCGACTCGCGCACGATTTCACTGCGCGAGTATCGGCGGACGGACTGGTGGGAAGCACGTCTCCGAGGAGGAGAGTGGTTGCGCTGGACGACGCGGTAGGGCACCACGACGTCTTCTTCTTGCTTGACTTTGACGAGACACATCCTGTGTAAATCCCCTCGTAAGCTGTGCGATGTTCAGTTTGGACGCTGCGAATGCGATCGCGATGTGATTCGTGGGACGATCGGACGTGGGGTTCGATCAGGGACGGGACGGAAGGAGCCACGAGCGAGAGTCGTGCGCTGCGATCTTGGGAACGATTTGAAAGTGAACCTCAACTCCTCAGCGCGAAACGAGCGACTGCTGACGATGTTAATAAGAGAAGGCGGAGGGCGTGAACAGCCTGACAAGTTGGGCTGGCGGATGCCCAGCCACACATGCGGCCCCCATGTCGAGTACAAGTTAGTTGCTCCGCCTTGGAACGAGCATGTGCAGGTGACGACGTGGCTCATCTCACTGATCGGGCTCTAGCGTGTCATCATGCCATCTTAGCTTCAGGTACGAAAGCGGATGAGTGTGCAAGTGGATTTAGTGGATTTTGAGTGATGTAGCAAAGGCAACGGCAAGTTCAGCTGGTAATGTATGTCCGTGATCACATCGCTGCTAAATAGAAACAGACGAACCCGCCAAATCGCTACCACTAAATATGTTCACAGCAGCCACATATGTCCCTTCACTAGCTTCCATGTAGTGTTAGTCCCCTAGCTCCAAAGCACTGCGCTCAGTCGCTCTGCTGTCCTCTTATCGCTCTCAATTTCTGAGTTGTCGACTCATTACGTCGTGGGCCCTCGTCGCCATACAAAGACATCTAGTGCCGTGACGATCTGGTTCTTCCCAATCCAGGGGAATCTGTAATGCCAAAGCCAGGACGACTACTAATCATCCATAGGCTTGTCCTCAAGCGTGACACCTCGAGGAGCCGCATCCTCGCTCTTCAGACTACCAGTAGAGTCCCTGTTGCCTCTCGTCAAGCTACCCGCATGCTTTCGGGGCAAAGGTACCCGCGTGCTTGATGGTGCTGGGTGTTCAACAGCACCAGATTCGGTGGCGCCATTCGTGGTCGCGCCAGTTGCGTCAGTAGTAGAGCTATCATCGCTTCCAGGCACCTCAAGGGAACCACGGTTGCCGGTGTTTCTTCGCGTTTCCGTGGGTGACGAAGTATTGACAGGGAAGCGAGTCTGACTTCGGTCGCGGCGGTGAGAACCTCGAGGACCGGGAGCAGGCGACGTGGCTCGAGGCGAACGTTGAGCAGCAATCGCGCGTTGGCGTTCCTCCATGTTCGCACGACGATTGCTCTCATCAGTCGAAATGGCGCGCGGACGCTGAGCGCCAGATGCTGAGTGGGTGAGGGTGCTAGCGCGCTTCAGTTCTCCAAAAATCGCATCCTTGTGCGCAAACAAGTCGCGGACAAGGCGGTAGCTATAGCGCTCATTCATCGACAAGCTCGACTCCTGCTTGGGACGAAGGATGCATGGCGCAAGTGCGTTGGCCAAAGCCGTAACATAGGCTTCATCGGCCGAAGTCAACTCAATGAGGCGAGTAAAGTGCGTGCAGATGGCGTCAAGCGTCGCGATGTTAGCGAGACGGAGTTGACCAAGCGTGGACTGCAGGACGGAGACGCGTGTCTCTTCTGAGACATCCGTGGCGGTTGTGCTGTATATCGTCTTGATGATTTCGTAGACGTGGGATGAAACGAGTGAATCTGATACAGTTAATCGAAGCCTCGAATGCCAATGAGTACACACATACCGGGAAGTTCCAAGAGATACAATTTGAGGACGCTAGCAACGATGGGTATGTCGTACTTCTCAAGCAGTTCATCGGGGAACCGCTTGCCTGTGTTGATCTCGGTTCTCAGAGTATGCGTTTGCGCCAAAGGAACATCGACGAGCCAAATACCGCGGCGAGCCTCGTCACCCTCTAGATCGGGATAGTGATTGTCCAGGAACGTGAGGACGGTCGTGATGAGGACAGGGACGCGCTTCTTGTCCGAGCGAGCTCGAGCCTCCAAATCTACACCAAAGGTTTGTTCTATATCCAAGTCAGCATGTGTGAATCATACTCCAAGGAAGAGCGCCTTACCATCCACTGAGTTATAGTAGTTCTCATAAGTCGTAACCCTGGGGACAAATGGCCCTGTCCTGTAGTTCTCGAGCATGTATCGAAGATCGCCCAAAGGTTGAACTGTCTCCTGGAACAGCATCATCTTGTCGACCGTGCTTTGAAGGCTAGGGATGACATTGCTAATAGCGCCGGAGAAGTCGAGAATGACAGCTTTGATGGCCTTCAACCTGTCCAATTCACAGCGCTCCATGAACTTGAGGTGATCTACCATGGCCTCTTCCAAGTTGCAGCGCAAGGAGTCGAGCTTCTTGACCGAGGCCTTGTAACGCTCATCGGATTCGCGAGCCTCTCGCCTGAGCCTTTCCGCCGGCGTCTCGTTGGGGAATTGATTGTTGAGTGGGTTCCAACCTTGAATGTACTCTTGCACGGTCCCAATAGGAGAATCAACTGAGAAGTTGTCGGCCGACGATGTTGACATGGCGGTAGATGAGCGAGTCAAAGTCTGCTTCTTCTCGGGCAATCCAGTGAGCTGGAATGCCTTGGGCTTCCACTGATAGTTCATCCTCGAGCTGTTCGCGAAAGTGTTGCCAACGTTACCGATCAACCGCAAGAAGCCATGGCCGACCAAGTCCTGTCCAATGCGCTCAGCGTAGCTCACGCTGGTAGCTGCCATGTGCTTTTGGATATACTCGGTAATGTCCGAACCGCTTGAGCAATTTTGGTATGTTCCGATGATTGGGACCTTGACCTCTCCAACCTTGACGTTGTTCAACATGTGCGTCAGGATCTTCTTGACTTGCTCAGGCTGATAAGTCTCGTCACCAAGGTCGAGGGGCTCATCCTCGCCGTCCTCAGGCTCAGTCATCTTGATGGTAGGGACTTTCGCCTTCGGGCTTTGCGCTGCCTCGCTCTGTGGGTCCTGGAAGGCTAGCTTGTCCTCCTCTTCCAAGTCTTCTACCAATCTGCACTTGTTGTAGTACTGCGAGCGGAACTTGCGAACAGCCTCAGCTTGGCGGTCATGGATCTTGATGCGCGACTGCAAGTCATCTTGCGAGTTCTGGACGCGAGCAGCATGGGCGTCGCACCAGCGGCCGAAGGGGTTCACGACAAGCTCCCGAATGTTGGATGCGATCTTCTTGTGGTTCGAAGCAGCTGCCTCCATCTCGGTGCGCACGCCCTCGTATGCCTATTATTCTGTCAGCTACAGTATGTACACGTGTATCTCCCCCACGCACCTTCCGAACACTTGCGCCCTCATCTCTGCTGAAGCCACCCCCTATACGCTCGGTAGCTGCGGGTATGCCAGATAAGCTGCTGCCGTATATCTCTTCGGCGTCAGCACGCATGCGAGCTACAGTGAGGATCTGCTGGTTCTCTTGCACTCCCTGCTGGAGCTTTCCGAAGAGCACTCCTAGGCCTGCGAGTGGTCAGTACATATAGAGCGAGTTTGGGTGCAACGTTGGTTCATACCTCCCGCATAGTCGCTGGACCAGAAGGACGCAGCGAAACCCGTAGACATTGCGACGACGTTGCCGGAATGCCAGTCGACGTGACTTCTCGCTGATGGTGGGTATATGGAGACACAATTAAGTGAATTATGATTCAGTGGGCGTAGTAGTGGTGGAGAAGGTAACTCTGGGGAACGCAAGCCCAGGTGCGGTGATGTAGCGTCGTGCGGCGGCCCACGCTCGGCGTCTCTGTTGGCAAAGCGCAATTGATGAAGCAGTCTACGATGATCGCACGGTGCGAGTGACTGCCGATGACGAGGTTCTAGGGGACTGAAGGTGAGGGAGACACTTCAGGAGGGTTTTGCAGCGTGCAGCTGTGGCAGAGCTGAATGTCTCACGGACCCCTGTCGGCTCATCCGTTTGTCGTAACAGGGACCCTTCAGGCAAGCTGCCCCGTCATGCCTCTCGCTAGCGACAGATATAAATATCACAACGTCAATTCAATTCACCGACCGGCACCTTGCCCTGCAGGGATAGCGCCCGACTATTGCAGTCTCGGCATCATCATTAGTGGAACCGGGTCAGAGTAAACACCATCGCCGCCAGCGCGGAGCAAACGTCCCCGGAATTTTGCTATAGCACGTCCCGGCGAACGAGCCTCGAACACCTCGAGTACCACTGCTACCACAGTATGTCTGCGCCGTTCGTGCGAGGTGCAACCGGCATTAAAGTCACATAGGCGACCGATGGGCTGTTTGAACGCTAGTTGCTGATTATCTCCTCACTTTACTTCATTCTACAAAAGACAGACAAGCTTTGGTGATTGACCCCGCCAACCGTCCAAGGCTTTTGCGGGAACCGAAATCTCGGTACGAGGAACCGAGTCCACATTCTGAACCCTTCATCACAGATCATGGCTTCATCCAGCCCAGAGCCACAACTCAACTATGCCCGCCACATCAAGTACTGGAGGAGGAATTTGAAAACGCTGCTTCCGCACTTCTACACTAGCAATGACTCCAATCGTATGCTGTTGGCCCTCTTCACCGTTTCTGCACTCGACATTCTAGGAGACCTGGACGCCGCTTTGTCAAATGAGGAACGTCAAGGGTATATCGACTGGGTTTACAGTTGCCAACTGCCTGAAGGAGGCTTCCGACCATGGCCAGGCTCTAATTTTGGAGAGCTGAGAAACAACGAGAACAAAAATTGGGATCCAGCACATATACCCGGGACCTTCTTTGCGCTCCTCACGCTCGTCGTACTAGGAGATGATTTAGAGCGGGTGAAGAGGAGGGAGATTCTAGCATGGTTGGTGAAGATGCAACGACCGGAGGGTAGCTTTGGCGAAACGTTAGGAGAAGACGGGTTCGTGCACGGTGGTAATGACTCAAGGTTCGGATTCATGGCCGCCGCTATTCGATGGACACTACGAGGCGATCTCGAAGGACCCTACGACGGTATACCGGACATCGACGTGGACGCGTTTGTGAGTTGCGTACGCGAGGCAGAATGCTACGATGGAGGAATATCCGAAGCACCATATCACGAGGCGCATGGTGGATTCACCTCCTGTGCGATCGCGGCCCTGTTATTTCTCGACCGCCTTCCACTCAAACCAGACCAAAAGCCTGATGGCCGTCTTCGTGGAGTGAGTAATATCTCACAGACATTACACTGGCTAGCATCCCGCCAGACCACGACACTTGATGAAGACGACGGCCTGGACACTTACAACGACGAGACGGACACATCGGAAACCTGCCACGACGCACATAGTTTCGTTAAGCTGGGCGCCTATCCGTCGGTACAAGCAGTATCAAATACTAAAGGCCGACCTCACATCCACTTTGAACTGCAGTGGGTGGGCATGAACGGGCGATGCAACAAGGTTGCCGACACATGTTACGCTTACTGGACCTGCGCACCTCTACAAATTCTAGGCCATCTCGATATTGTCAATAAAACTCCAATCCGAAAATGGCTGCTCGAGAAGACGCAGCACATCGTAGGAGGTTTTGGCAAGGTCACTGGCGATCCACCAGACATGTACCACTCGTTCTTGGGCTTGATGGTACTAGCTATGTTCAAGGAGCCGGGGCTTCAAGATGTTGATGAAGCATTGTGTATCACCAATAGAGCGAAGAAGCACTTAGAGTCGTTGTCGTGGAGGAGGGAAATTACGGGTGCGGTTGATCTGCAAGATGAGAGCATAAGGCTCGCTGGTGGCAGGATGCAGGTGAACTCATAGGAGAATATCCGCTCCTATATGCACTGGAGACTCATGTTGTAGATTGTAGAAGACTCTCAGATGCAGAATTCATGTTGATACCCACGAACGAGGTTTTGGTGACAACTACCGTAGCTGCAGCTCGGCTAATATTTCCACCCCTTCCAAAAGCCTCATCCCTGCAGCAATTTTCCCAAACTCCGCAACCTCTTCCGCCCATTACTTCATACCCACACCACGGCAGTGATTCACGACGCAAAGCTACGACCTTCTAAAGCAACTCAGAAGATATGGCGCCACCCTCGAAAAAGCGCAAGCTCGCCGTCACAGCCCCGGAAAACATCACCTTCGACCCCGCCGCGCGCGAAGAGTACCTCACCGGCTTCCACAAGCGCAAGCTCGCGCGCATAAAGCATGCTCAGGAGGAAAATGCGAAGCGGGAGAAAGAGGAGAAACTACGGTTTAGGCGAGAGGTATGTGGAGCAAATTCTCTTATCATTCGCAACATAGCACGACATGTTCACTTCGATTCGAGATTACGAGGGCCCTTAGACGCCCACGCAACTCCACACGCTAGAAGAAGCTAACGTATGATACAGCTACGACAACAGCGCAAAGTCGACCTCGAGAAACACGTAGAGGAAGTAAATCGCTTGGTGAAACAGGCGAATGGCGACATCAGCGAAGCAGCAGACTCATCAGACAACGAAGACGACGAAGATGAGGACGGTGAGGAAGAATTCAACGGCTTCCAAGAACCGGAGCCGATTAATCAAGAAGACGAATACATCGATGAGGACAAGTACACGACTGTGACGATTGAGACGGTGGGCATAGATCGATCTGGCTTCTCGAGACCGGGTGGCAGCGCAGAGGAGGAGAAAGGTAGCGGGTCGAAAGACAAGGATGGTAAAGGAGGGGATAAGGGAGGTGGCGAGGGGGAGAACAAGAAGCGCGTATGGACCAAAGCGTGGCCAAAGAGCGATAAGCCAAAGAAGAAGAAAAAGAAGTTTAGGTATGAGACCAAGTCGGAGAGGAAGGCGGAGAGGATGAAGCAGGGTGCGAAGAAGAGGAAGCAGAAGGAGGCGAGGACAAAGGCGGATTAGTAGACGCACTTCAAGATACCCATACCGTGGCTTAGCCCATGGAGAAATTGAACTACTGTCAAGGAAGCATAGCATTGTCACGTCGAACAAGCACTGAATGTGAAGGCACTGAAAATTTACGGGGAGCAACACGAATAGGTATAAGGTCGAGGTATGATTGTGGGGACCGGCAAACAGTGCATCGGCTCGCTCAGGGATTATCTAACGCGTACATGCCCGCCCAGCAAGCAGCACAGAGTACGAGACCAAATATGCAGGTAGGTATGAAAGGGTGTGTGTGTGTGTGAATTCTGCCTTCTATTCGACTTTCTGCCATAAGCCGCAGCGAAGCCATGTGATGGTGCGCTCGGCTCGACTCGACTGCGCTAGAAGAAAGGGACGCCGGCTCAATATTCCACTAGATACAGTCAACTACCGCAAAGGAGAGGACAACCTGGAGATCAGATGTTACCGATCTCCTTAACGAAGTCATCCAATTCCTTCTTGGTGTCGGCGTATTTCTTGGCCATCTCCTCGTACTTGGTTTCCCACTGGTCGCGGGCCTGCTCGAGGGCTTGGACTTTGCGTTCGTAGTGGCCGGATTTGACGTCGGTTTGTCGGAGCCTAGGACGCGTCAGCGAGTCATTCTTTTGGGTAGTTTGCTCTGTGGTGCTGCAAAAATAGTGAAAGCAGCAAAAGGGGGCATGGAAAGGAGACTTCACTCACTTCTCGTTCAGCTCACGAATCGTCCTGTCCGACTCCTCAGCTTCTTCCTCTAGAACTTGGATCTTGCGCTGCTGGCTCTCGGCCTGGGAACCGGCCTGAGCACCCGCACCCGCTTCGTCCTTGTAGGTCTTGACTTGCGTTTCGAGTTTCTCGACCTCAGCCTCAAGCACCGAGTTCTTGTGTGTCAGGGATGTGATCTCTTGCTCCTTCTGTGTGGTCTCGGACTCCAACTGCTTCACCTTGGCCTTGAGGTCTTCGGCGCGGGCGCTGCTCTCGTCCGCCTCGATGCGGAGAGCTTCCATGCGCTGTGGGACAAGCCATGTTAGTTGTTTTGGTACGACGGTTGTGGATTGTGGCGCTGGTAACATGGAGGCCTCGCGGGTGCCGCAGGAAAGGGGACATGGCGGGGTAGCTGGCGACTCACCTTCTTGATCTGATCCATGGCTGTGGAGTGTGGTGGTTTCTGGGGTGAAGGGCAGGATTGGGGTGTTTACAGAGCTCCGTTGAGAGCGTGGTGGCTTATGTAGGGGCGGCGTGCGGCGGGTGTTGTTGGTTGTTGTCTGAGAATTGTGTCTCGTTGGCAGGCTGATAATGCGGGCATGGGGCGCGGCTGCCGAAAGGGATAATAACTACCCCTGTCCGCCAGCCAAGCCCAGCACCACCACCGAGCCCGGACCCTGTGGCCCTGCCCATAGCAACCGGCCGTAAACAGACGAATCGCAGCCCGCTCGCCACAACCACGACTGCACCACGACTCGCTCAATGTAACCCGCATCATGGCTACGCTCGCCGCAAACGATCAAGAGAACGCTGTTCGCCATCTGCATGCCGGTGCTGCTGGAAAGTCGCTCAATGCCGGCCTAAAGGGATTCAATGCCAAAACACCAGGAAACAAGGCCCCGAAGACGCCGTTCAAGGTCCCGCTCAACGACGAGAATGCCGTGAACAAGGCTGGGAAGTCCGCCTTGAAGACGAATGGCAAGGGCAACGAAAACCTGCTCATGACGAGCAAAAAGGGCGGAAAACTGGACGCGAATGCATTCGTCACTCCAGCCGGTGAGTTGTGAGCTGTAAATACGCAGATATTGATTACTGACTTCGACTAGGCCCGCGAACGCGCGCGCCACTGGGCATCAAGACGACGAATGCCAAAAGCAGGGCGTTCCAAACGCCTGCACCGCTTTCCTCTGCAAAGACCCAGAAAGTGAGCCCACGCCTGCGCCGTCCGAAAGTCAAGGTCCACCAACCCGAAGCCGAAGTGGAATCCGAAGATGACGTACCAGAGGTCGAGTACATGCCTCCCAAAGAGATCCCGCTCGAGTATGACATGGACGACTATCTGCCCAAGGACTGGACGATCCCCAAGATCGACCATGAGAGCATGACCCGCGGTATCTGGGAAGCCTACCACAACCCCATCGAGGACGACGGACGGACCCGCAACCAGCGCAAGTTTGAGGAGGAGGTACAGCGGGAGCGAAAGCAGCGCGATGAAGAGTTCGCAAAGGTTTTCGAAGCACAGATGGCCAAGGACGATGCTGAAGCAAGGAGGAATCTGGGCGTTGACCCGCCGCGTAGGGAACCACCAAAGCCCACAGTGACGAGTCTTGCGCCTAAGAGGGCAGCAACTGGTGTATCGACGATGAATGCCAGATCCGCCGCCGCCGCCCTTTCGCCCGCATCCAAGCCAAGCTATGCTGCTCCCACTGCGGCTGCAAAGTCGCGCCTCCCCACTGGACTTGTGTCGAGCAAGAGGTCGACGAAACCGCTCGCAGAGTCCACAACAGCTCGTCAAGCCAGCGCTGTAGCTGCCTCAAAAAGCACAATCGGCTACGCTCAAGGCCGCGCGGGACGTACCGGTCTAGCAGCGCGCAAACCGCTCTCCAACGTCACAAAGCCCGCACCATTCTCTGCTACCACTCGCCGCGCCCCTTCTGCTGCATCTACACACCACCAGTCCACTGTCCGCTCTCGAAGCGCTTTCTCCCGCTCAAGCTCGACCGCCACAGACGCTACTCTCGTCGCTCCTCCGCATGAAGAGCAGCCATACCGCACCGCCGATGAGATCGAGCGCGAGATGGAGCTGTTGATGCTTTCACGCGAGCTTGAAGATGATGAGGATGACGCGTGGACGAACAGCTTCAACAGTCAACTGCATGGAGGAGATCTCCTCAATGATGAGGAGGAGCTGGAGGATTTCCAGTTCCAGCTCCCTGACGGCTTCTAGGCTTCCTGAATCCGCGGTTCCATGGCTTAACAAGAACTCATTTCTTTGGCGCGTTTCTATGGATTGGGCGTTTTGTATTTGATACCTCTTTCTGCGCGGGAGCCTGTTGGTTAGAACGGGCTTATATCACTCCTTGCTAAGCCTAAAGGATTGAAGGGCTTCGGTACTCAGTATGACTAGACTTTGCGTAATACAGTATATCATACATCGATCATTCAAATTCTATCAAAAGCACACTATGGTGATGTTGACAGTTGTTGATTTATTCGAGCAAGTGCCAATGAAGCGATACTTATCTCTTGCAACTACGGCACTATTCAAAAGTAGTCTCTCCCAAGCTCTTTCTCTCGTCAATGTTCGAAACTCCACATAACCAAAAGTCCACCCCAAAAGCTCTTTCCTCATCATCCAATTTTGCGAAGCCATTAAATGACAGTTCAGTCAAGTCAGTCAATCGATTACCCAAGAGGCCCCAAAATGCGCGCTGCCAAGACACCGAAAATGCGCCATGCTGCTAAGATCAAAAAGAAGGGGACTATGCACCGCCGAATGCGGAATCGTGAGCTATCGTAAAGTAGGAGACTGGATTCGTTGCATGTAGATGAAAACTGTGCCGGAAGCGCGGCGTCGAAGCGTGTCGCTAGGCATGCGAACAGTAGCGGGCGTAGGAGACTACTTGAGT
Source organism: Parafenestella ontariensis (assembly GCA_021596325.1). Classification (NCBI taxonomy): domain Eukaryota; kingdom Fungi; phylum Ascomycota; class Dothideomycetes; order Pleosporales; family Cucurbitariaceae; genus Parafenestella; species Parafenestella ontariensis. The sequence goes on along the minus strand of JAKGDA010000001.1, from coordinate 367,641 downwards.
CCCAACGGCCTTTGATACCACACGCATACCGCCGACTTGGTATACGGTCCATCTAGCTCACCACCTCATCCACGGCATATAGATTCTGGTTGAGTATCTTGTTCATGGTGAACATGTGCACGCGATCCTGCTTGAAGACAGCTCGCATGGCATCGTCGCACCGAATCTGTCGCTTGTCGCTCGGATCCTGCAGGTCGCGCTCCTTGACGTATTCCCAGATCTTCTTGACAGTTTGGGGGCGCGAGAGCTGCGTTTCACCAAGGAGTTCGGAAAGCGCGGGGGAAAGTGCCATCGGTTTCTACAGCGTCCTTGTCAGCTTCTGTTCAAGTCGCGGGAGGAACATCGACCTTGGTGCGGCGTGGTAACGTACATGAAAGCCTCCTTTTCGACTCGGGCTCTTCTTCTCTCCTCCGCTGCCAGACGCTATGTCGCTGTCATCCTCATCTTTGACCTTGTTCGAGCTCTTCTTCTTAGTCTTTTTCTTCGGCGCAGGCGCCCTCCGCTTAGTGTTCCCGCCACGCGTCGACCTCATACGCGCATTCTCTTCCGCCTGCAGTCTCGCTGCATAGGCCGCATCGTCGTCCTCAGCGACTTTGCTCTTCTTGACCTTCTTCTTCGGGGGCGCGGAGTCTTCGAGCTCTGAGAGAGCAGATTCATCGTCCGGTGATCGCTTGTGGCCATTGGTAGCCTTCGCGCCATTCTCGACGGTGGGTATGGGCTCTGGGGGCTCGGAGCTGCCGTTCAGCGCGGTATGCTTATCGAAGCGCTGCATGATAAGATCCGTGATTTGTTCCTGTTCAAAACCCTCAGTATTTCCACAGCTATCCCGTCCAGCTACACTATACCTTCTGGTGTGAAGTATCATAGTCGACTCGTTCTTGTAGGCGCTTCCGTATGCGCTTTGCAGAGATCGTGTTAAGGTCACTGCCGCGTAAGATCTCGTCGATGATGGCCGAGTACGAAGCCTCGACTTCTGTGGGTAATGGCTCTTGGTCTGCTCCGTCAGTCAGTACATGGTGTTGAACGCGTGGTACATGCCAAGCTAGCACTCACCCGCCATAGCTGTAGTGTTGCTTCAGTCCACCACTGAAATTGCTTCAGGTCCAGCGACTGCAACGTGGGAGAGGGACAGCTTTGGTACCGGTGCAAATGCGACGTAGTGAACCACGGCAGCTGCGTTGAGCTAGATAGTCGGCGGTTTGGTATGCGGTACTGTCAACCGGGGCCGATGGTAGGGAGTCCAAGAAAGCGGCGTATTGAGCAGGCGGAGCAAAGCCAAAGGGATATGCAAGAGGCACGCGTTCAGTGGGATGCTTGAGTCTCTCACCGCGCAAGCAGCAATCTTCGTCGCAGTCGGCCGCTCAAGACAAGTGAGAGACCGCAGCCACAAGCAGCCGATCAGTCGGCCAGTCTAACACGGTAGTGCCGACGTAGCGGGGTCCATACAAAGCCGTTCGGCAGCAGGTCAATGCAAACTTGAGCTGTGGGGGTTTGGGGGGGGGCTGCAGCTTGGTCGCGGAGCAATCGCGGAGACGTGTCTCGTACAAAGACGCGCACTGGAAGGATAATTGATGCTGTAGGCGTGAACGATGAGGTGCAGCTAGTATGGAAAGAAGGTCACCAGCCGGCGCATGGGCCAGCGCTCAGGTACGGGCCGAGCGTGGAGGAGGCTGGGGAAACCTTGAGACCACAGATGTGAGCCACTCACGCAGAACCGCATACAGACAAAGATAGATGCGAGAAAAGTCTCCTTCAATCATTGGGTTGTACAAGCTAGGCGGTGTATAGCAAGCTGAAATCCGTGCCCATCATTGGTATACAGAGTCCTGTTACCTGCTCCGTCGGCAGGCTGCATATCCTTCCAAAAGCGGTAGTATCCGTTGCCTCCCGAATAGCTTTGTTCTGGAGCCCGCAGAGCCGCTTGATCAAGCCTTACATAACCAAACATCCTGCTCCGTACATTTGCTTCTCTACTGCGCTCTTAATCTGATACCAGTCTGCCCTCCTTTCCGCATACTCATACACTTCCTCCGCCCTGAAGATGCCATGATACCGATCTGTATCCGCGATGATCGTCGCGATTTCTTTTGCTTCTTTAGGATGGATGAGATATATCTGCGACAGTTCGCGTAGGGCGGCGAAGTACTCCATTAGGGGCTTATTGCGCAAGGAGACGATGTACGTGTTGTATGCGTTCATGTCGCTGTTGGTATCGTCAGATTCATACAAACAGCAAACAGAGTGACGCTTTGATCATACCTTATAAGCTTGATTGCGCCGTCCACACTGATTCTCTGCCGCTTCAAGTGCTTGCAGAGCGCGGTGAACAAGCGCACACCGACCTCCTGGTTGAACACATCCAGAACGTTCTTGTCCGTACTCCCAACCAGCATGCTCGTGTGGGACGACATGACGTCCACGACCTTCGTCGCTGTGTGACTGGGGCCGATATCGAATACTTCTACCACTCCCTTTGGACCGACCGGCGGGTTGAAGTCTGATGGAAGCTGAGTGGTGCCGCAGAGATACTCGACTTCATCCATTAGCACATCGATGCCTTTGTTCAGACCTGCAGCGACTCGCTCATCCAGCATCTGCTCAAATCGCTTCTTCTCTTTTGCAGCAAGACTGAGAAAATCGTCACGATCAGTAAGATTGGCAGCGACGAGTTCTTGCAGGTAGAAGACTTCAACCATCTGTTGGATCAAGTCTCCAACATTAACAAGCTCTAGGAAAGCTACAAGCGGTGCGACGCCCTCTTTGCTGTGGTCTGCCACCTCTCGCGGCTTGTAGTCTGCCAAATGACTAACCGCCTTGTCGAACCCCAGCTTCATGTGACGATTTCCAAGGATTTGCACGAGATAAATGAAGATCTGCTCACACTGCTCCTTTGCCTCTTCACCCGACTGGCCGCCGAGCCGAACAAATCGTGCAGCTCGCTCTAAGCTTGACTTGGCCATGTGTGTAAGATTCAAAGCCACTTCGATGCTGAAAAGCGACCGAATACCCTCCAGTCGAGAGTTCATAATGGCTGCTTTAGCAGCCAGCTCCGTTGTCGGAGCTTCTACTCGAGGAGAGGGCGCTCGCCCGCCAGAAAGAGGCGTGCCGGATCTCGAAGTCGGATCCAAAGTACTACCGTTCATAACGGCCGCAGTCGCTGTGGGTTTACTAGCACCAGAACCACCAATAGTCGGAAGCACGCTGACTGGCATCATGACAACTTTCTTGAAGGACGACAGAAAATCTTGTTTTACGGCCTTCCGATTGACATTTGCCATGTAGAACGTTTCTTTGTTTTGCTCTTCTTCGGATAGTCGCTTCTCCCAAACATCCACCTCGGCCGCTGACTTTCGTTTGAAGAAATCTAGCTCTTCCTGTAAGTAGAGGTCGATGTGCTGCTCAAAACAGCGGCATGTGGTTCGCATCGCTTCCTCCCCAAAATCGGCGTTGGAGCCCTTTGTAGGACGTAGAGAGACTACAAGTTGAAGCGCTTGCTCAAAGACCCCTGCAACAGCTTTCAGATACACCTCGATGCTAACATCGTGTGCCTCATCGAACAAGGTTGTAAGATATTCCGATATGACATCTTCCGCAACACGGTCCAGGAAAGGTCGCAGTGCGTCGACCGTGGGTGGAAACACACGGTCGATGATGGCTGCTTCTTCGTTGAGCGCGGTCGCCAAACCTCGGAAGAAATCGTGAGAGGGTTGCAGTGTCAGCTGTGTGGGGCCACTCTGCAAGAGACAGTCTGTCGGGTTCCCGAGCTTCTCCTTCTCGAGCATCAACGGATGGTTATGAATGAAGGAATCCAAACACGCTGCACCTCCATTTAACGCCACCAAAACAGAGGCAAATCTCTTCATGCGACCATCAAAATCCTTGTCTGCGTAGCCTTGTTCAAACTCCCGAAGCACAGCGTTCTCGAAAATACCGGTCATGGTGTCCAGCTTTTCCTCGCGTTGTGCCCATCCTTGCGAATAATCGCTTTTGGCAAACGTTTTGAGCTGTGCTAACATTTGAGCCTGTTGTTGAGGGTCGCGGTACGTTCGGAATAGGACAGGATCTGTGTGACTTCTCGACCTCTCTAGATCAAAGTAATATGGACCCAACGCTCCGTAGATTTTCCCATACTCTTGCCGCGCCATGCCTCGTATGGAGCGCACCTTTGATAGGACCTGAGGAGCAGATTGTGGGTCCACGTTATATGCTCCTGGTAGTGCTGAAGTCCCAGAAGGCGACAAAGTCATGTCGTTGAAGCCTTTGTCCAACGTCGTAGATCTTGGTCTCGTTTTGTGTTCTACAGACTTCCGTAGCATGTCCTCTTCTATGTTGGCATCGAAGAGTGTCATGCTGGTCTTTCGGCGCGTGTCCCCTCCTGGAGGTATCCCGTTGGCGCTACCGTGCAAAGCAATGCCTGTTCTCCGCGCCTCTTCTGCTCTCTGGGCCTCCAATTTCTTCCGCATAGACTCCTCGAATCTCTGCTTTGCCTCAGTTTCATTCCAGCACCCCATACTCTTTAGTCTTTGTATCCATCGTGTGTCATCGTATACCATTTCTTGCATACGTTTCGAGGTGCGCGCGAATCTGAACATGTCGGGAATGGGCAGGTAGTCAAGGATCGTGTTGATGAGCTCTGTCAAGGTCAGTAACTAGAATGTCCAAGTTCCTAGAGGCTCTCACCTGCAGGCAGGACGGCTTTGGAGTCGTCCACCAGTTGCGTGGTGCGTAACGACCGGAGGATAGACGGCTGCCCCTGGGGCACCGCCCGCCTAAAGTTGGACTTGGTGGCCATTGTTGCGTTTTCTAAGAGCATGTACGAGGCTCTCTATATTTTGACGACTGTTTTCTCCATTTTCAGGACCCAACGACATCTAGCGTGGTGATGTCGTTGCGGGCATCCGAGTAAGCGTAGTTCGGCGGTGGAGCAATCACGGTTGGCGGAGCTGTGGATCAAAGTGGGCACGCGAACTTAGCCCGCAACGATAGCTTCACTCAACTACACATCAATCCCCGAGATCAAGATATCACATCTTTGGCTATTCTGGAGGACATTGTCCAAGCTCGTCTGTACTAAAAAACTTTGCGCTTTAGGGCCCTATAGATGTTGTACTTAGATCGCAACAACTACATAATCGAGGGAAGGTATGTGAATATAAGGTAGACTGTTCTTTATACAATCAAGAAGGTGCAGTGTGTATTGGCTATTCAACCGGCCGACCACACACCAGAAAGATATTACTCATAAGCCGATCCTTCCACCAGAACTTGTCTAACAAGCGTTGCTACATTTCCATATCCATCATCGAGCACTACAAGAAGGCAAGCAATCCAGCCATTGCCATTCCGAACCCGAGACTAGCCCCCGCAGTTTGGAAAGGAGCTGCTGCCCCGGTGCTGCTAGCGCCAGCGGCCGTGCCAGACTGGCTACCAGTAACCGAAGGCGTCGAAGAGGCTGAGGAAGCGATTGAGGAAGCGGTCGAGGAAGTCGAAGCGGCCGAAGCGGACGAAGCGGACGCAGTACCATTGGAGGGGCAGTCCGGTGTGGTGTCAACCTCGATGTTGTTGAGCTTACACAGATTGACCGCGAAATCAATCGTCTCTGCATTACATATTAGTGATTGAACAGGGGACTCGGGACGTCACACACTTTGAATATCGGTTTGCGGGCATGTTGCGAAGACACAGCAGGCCACACCGTTGATGACCGGCTTGTTTCCGCATATACAGCCAATATCGAACGCCCCGCATGTGCCTAAGTTATTGCCGAAACAGGTTTGCTGCGAATTGCTCAGCTATCGTCGTTCAATCCGTATCAATGGTACTCACCGCGCACGCAGGGATTTGGTCGAGGAGACCCTGAGCGAGAACAGTGGAGCTGAACGCCGCGACGGCGGCGATGAAGGAGTAGCGCATGATGGATGCTTTGCTTGATAGGGGATAGGAGGGACTGTGGAACCAAGGAGGACGACGATCGGATGAATTCACGAGGGGACACCTTCAATTCTTATAAGCTAACTGGGATTCTGCAGGAGCGCCCCAGACCCCGGGATTGGCAAAAGCTGGGGTCCCACCTTCTCGGGGGCGCGAATGGCTAACAATCTAGACTTGGACCATCAGCTTTTATTGGCTTCTGGGCTCGAATTTCCACGGGTTGCTCCCTCTCGACTGGCCTGCGCCTACGATTTTTGGAACAAAGACACCCATGACCCAGCAGGAAACGCTAGCGAGAGGGGATTTCTCGAAATGCATGTTTCCTATAGGGCTGACGATTGTGGTCCTGCATTAAACGGTGTATACTATTGGTGCCAGGAGAAACGATCCAGTTAGCGCTCGAAACCTGATTTGGATTCATGGCATTTGTTTTTGTGTGAAACCACCTGCATGCATGTCTCGCGCTGATGATAAGAAACATTTCTATTAATCATCGCGACTGTGCAGTCGTCATTTCTTTTAAACAATGAGATAGTCGTAGGACATCACAAGTGTAAGTCGAACTTAGCGACGAGCGGAAGGCTGCAGCACCCACCTGCACAAGCGTGATCACAGCGCATTCTAGCGCGCAGTGGTATGACTCGCATCAGACCAACCCTAACAGAAATCATTATACCAGGACCCACGATACATAACTGTGTTCGGTGCACTCGCTCAGCAGATGAAAGCTGGCGATTCACTGGACGAAGTGTAGCGAAATGACTCTCTCGGAGGGAGTTCGGAGTGTTGTCATGTCGCTGGCCGGATCACAGAACGATGTCTTCGCTCAGCTATTCATCAGAGGCTTCAACAACTCTAAAATATCTCTGCATCTGAGCTTAGACAAAAACGCGACAAGTAAATTTGCGTACCTACAGCATAGCCAGTTCTAAAAGGTACTGTCGCTGGAGGCATTTCAAGCATGAAGTCACAAAATCACATGCGGGCTGAATGCTGTGCTCAAGAACCTACCCATCATCAGCTGGCATCTGAAAACACCGTCGATCGCACGCCGAGCTCTGTGTAGCCTTTTGTCGCGCAATTAGATTAAAGATGGTTATCTTTGGGGGACTTGAACAGCCCCCTTTTGCCTTGTACTTAAAGGCAGCACTTGGGTCCTTCATAAGGCAAATGAACGCCATCATCGTCCTTCGCTTGGAGGGCAGTGTAGGGCGATTTCCACGGCTCCCTCCAGCGTGATCTTGGAGTATACGGTAGAGATCCTCGCCTGTCAAACAATGGTGTAGTGAAAATATCGAGGAAGGGCGTCGGGGCGCAGCCAAACGACCGGGAGGGCGCAATAGTGAGGGACGAGCAAGTCCTCCTGTCTCAAACAGGCCCGAATTCTGTGGCCCACGGAGGGGATGAAACCGTAGCTCTCTGGTCCCCGTGCGAAGTTGCTCGAGATGATTGCTCGCGGACCTACATTTCAAACGTGGTAACGTGTTCAACGAGCCGCTTCTGAGACCTTCTGTAGCCAGCACAGGCTGCTCTGATGGGCCATAAATCGTATGAGACGCGCTGTCTCCAGGACCACTTTTCAGCAAAGCCACGAGAAGGCGGCTAGAAACCGCGGATGAAGGATAATGCTTGGATTGTGGCAGCTCAAGGTTGGCAAGCCGCAACAGACGCGAGCCAATAGGAAAAGTGAAGCAGCAAATAGACACGCCTACTCTGGCCTCCAGTCCTCCAAGTCCAGCATCACATACACGCGAGTGCTTATGTTATTAAGCACAGATGCTAGTCTTGTCGACCTCATTTTGAGACACCGGACGATAGGGCGAGAAATGATTGGGTATTGCATCATAGAATGTGGGCTCACACCTTTTGTCTTGTTCCATCCCTTTTTGGTCACCGTCTTAGACTCATCATGGAGAAGAAATGCCCTCAAGCTTCACTTGCTGACCAGTGCTTGAAGGTACATACCTAAGAGGGCCACGTACTTTCGGTTGCCCTCTCTAGGCCGGCCCGTGGCCTGTTGCCCCGTGAGTGATGAGGACAAGGTGGATGTCGACCGAGCCGTGAAGGACTATTTAGAAAGTTAAATACTTGACCTCTCTTCAACCCATTGTCACAAACCACTGACACACAACTTATCGTACCGCTACTACACATCAACGTGTTTGTGATATCTCCAAGTCTCAAGACATAGTCTCAGAAACTGCCCACTCATAAACACACCGTTCCGGTTGCCGCCCCTCAATATCGCTGTATTTTCTACCCAAATCATGAGACCTACCATGTGCAAGAAGCCGAAAGAAGTTAAAAACGCGGACCCCAGAGATGGAGGCAGTGAGTCTTTATCACCTTGAGACTTACAGTGTTGGATGCTGACATGCGAATAGGAAAGCCTCGACCGGATACGGAAAGCGGAAAGCTGCGCCTGCGCCTTCCCTAAACAACTCGTCCATCGCGACTTCCTTCCCAGTTCCAATCGGCGCAGCGCGCCATACGTTTTGTCTCGGAAATTTCATCGCTTTTCCACAACCAACAATACCGCATACTACATTACACGATATTAACGTTGTCTCGCTCTTCGCATTCATCCCGTGGCCCCCATTGCGCTAGCTGTTCAGAGGGCTCTCCAATCGATAAGAACCGGGGGCTGAGGCGCAGCAAAAAGTCATTGTCCAGCAACGTCGCTCACAACGTCGCTCAATACTTTCGGCGGGCTGTGTTAGTCCGGTGAACAAGGCCGCTGCACAGGAGTCGTCGAATACAAGTCAGAATATGGGTTGGAGGACCTCCGGCTGGTACTTATCGACAGAGCCCTTGACCGAGCATGCCTGGTGAGCGCCTTGAGTCTGCCCTAACCGCCAGGCCCTGTGGCTCGTCCGGCTTGAGGCTGTGCAGGTCACGACATTCACTCAGCCGAACTAGGCAGCGAACCTGGGTTCACCACTTAGAGCCCCCAACAACCACGCTTCTGCCTGAGAATGTTGCCCTGGCTCGTAACTGGGCCTCAAGCCAGTGGCTTTGCCCCGCCGACTGACCTCAAGGGCGGTGGGCTAAAGGAGTCACCACCAGTTCCTTGACCTTCGAGAAGTACGCTAGAAGGTGTGCAGCCTACCTGTCGCCTTGTCTATCACGCTTTAGCCAATAATGACTGCGCTTCACTCTATGGTGGCGGAGCTTTTCCTCTCTTTGGAGCTTTCATTCGAATCACCGGAGCGGATTAATCTCGACTTTCTGTGTCATAGCCTGAAAGAAGGCATTCATTGCCTGTACCTGGCAAGAGCTGAATCCCAATCCTAAGGCATTCTCGAGGGGTGGCGCCTACGACAGGCCTCAGGATGCCAGAAACTTATATACCCCGAACGCCTCCAACAGTGTGAAACATCTACATTCATAAAACAACCTCGAGTCTGCCTTCACATCGACATACGAACATCGTAGCTTACAGCCCCCTTCATCGACCAAGACACCAAAGCCGAAGGATTTAAATCATCCACACCAACATCATGCGAGTTCCCGTCATCAATCTCAACCTCACCTTCGCCGACCCTCAACCGCGCGACGGTGGAGCGCCAAATCCAAGTGCCAAATCTCGATCATCATCTTCCCGGATGCTTTCACTAGCTACAGACGGGCCCCAGCCCCGTGATGGAGGGTAATGCCTGTCAAGCCATCTCGCAAGTAGGTCAATTGCTCTATCTCGTTGCTCAACTTGAGCTAACATCTCGAAGTTATACATCCATGGCAAACATACCTGGGTGGATCGTTGGACGACCATATTGTTCATCGGTCTGGCGTAGAGGAGTTATATTCTACAAACTCCTATACGCCCTCCTCTTGGCTTCGGCTCTTTACATCGCTCGATTTCGACCTATCCATATCACTGTTTTTGTCTCCTTGCGCACAATCCGGTTCTTTACAGAGTACTGCAATTTGGAAGCATGTTAGGTGTTTGGGAATCGATACGCTGTACAACATTGGGATGGGTATAGAATTCAAGACTTTTCGCACGTTGGGACTGCATAACAGGCGTTTTTTTGAAGGGCAGCGTCTAGTCGTTGCACATCGCTTTGGCGACGGTAGTACCGGCCGTATGATGTTAGGGAAGCGTTGGATGGATGCCTACACTTTGTATTATTTAATATTTCGATCTTGCATCGAAAGGATAGTCGCGATAAAGATGCTGGGAAGACGCAATGAACCTTATCAACCCCATACCATAGCCAAAGTCCAAAGAATCGAAGAGTGACAAGTTTTATGCCTCAGAAGGAGAAATTATAACTAAGTAAAAGAATGCAAACAAGCAGAGATGGCTTGATCCATGCAATGAAGACGGGTGAAACATAGGCCGTGTTGGTTAGTCTCTGTCTAGGTATCTCTCCGTACCCCACGCTGCCGCCTATAGTCCGCCTTGGCATCGATAATGGCATTACATGCTTGCTTCTTCTCTTATGAAGTCGTGACGACGATTTATTATCTCAACTACATCGCGTTTGACGACCTCTTCCATTATTCTAGGAATGCTGTCTAATCATTTCGAAAAGAACTTAGCAGATCACTTTTCTTTCACATAACGTTCTGAAGATGACGTATTTTGAAACCCGCCGAAGCCGAAGGGCACGAAATGACTAATTGAAACCTAAAAGCAGTCAGGCACGCGCATAACACGGTGAAAGACACGGGCCAAAGGGCAACGAGCCGCCCAATTCAACCAGAAGCGACACCGCCGGCGCATCGTGCCCAGACGCGAATGGGCGATAGGCGATACTTGGTGATCACGCTGGAGCTCAAAAAGATGATTCACTCCGGCCCGCACCGGGGCACAGCCTTTGGAGGTCTTGTCCTTGCGCCTGGCTTGCTGCTCGCAGAGAAAGCCAAGAACACGTTCCATATAAGATAAGGGGTGCTGTTGATTGACGATCGCGTCATTGCCTTGGTCTTTGTCCAGCTACGTCTCTCACTTTTGCGACTCGCTAAATCGATACCGTTCGCCCAACGACCGTTTGCGCACAGAACGCTCTCTTCATCCAGACCCCGCTTTACGAACCTTTTCCCACACGCGCACACATACACACTCAAGCAAAATGACTACATCCGCTGAGCACGATCGTGTGGCTTCCCATGGCCGCGGTGGAGCAGGTAAGCGACCGTTGTTAAAGCGCTCCTCGACAGCTACAAATTCCCACACGAGCTTGTCTAGATCGCGATTTGGGCGCTGCATTTACCCAGTTGAAGCGAGTTTCTACTCTGCTCGGCGCACCTTTCGATATTCGCTACCTTCGAACTATACTGACTCCTACAAGGCAACATCGCAAAGGACGACCCTACGAACTACCCGAAGCCAGAAGACCTTGTCACTCCTACGCTGAAGCAAACCACTTACACAACTGGCCGCGGTGGAACTGGGAACATGGCACGCAACGACCCTGAGCGCCCTGAGGTTGCCCGCGCCGCGCAGGACGTCGAAGTGCCCCCTCAGCCAGAACCGCAGGGTCCCACCCATTACGGACGTGGTGGAGCTGCCAATATAATCGGTCAGGAAGGTCAGCCGCGAAAGAGCGGTGAGACTAAACGCAAGAGTGAGGAAGTCAAGCGTGAGGAGGGTGCTGGCAAAGGTCTGCTTGCGAAAGGCAAGGACATCTTGAACAAGCTGGGCAAGAAATAAGTCAGGCCAGCCGGTGCGGTCGGCGGGAGGAACACTCTGGTCTGCTTGATACTCACGACTCGGCTCCCAGGCAGCGATTGGCTTTTATCAACGGTTGGAACACGCAAGAGGAAGTATTTGAGGTTTCTTTGGTTTGGTTCATGATATCCCCGGAATTGGAAGTTTGGTATTAGGTGGAAGGTAGTAGACGGCATCTTTTTCGAATAATTTACCCATCCTGGGCCTTGGATCTTCTGAATGGGCGATCCGAATTCTACTATTCTATTGCCCTGTCTCTCAACTGTGTTTTCAATTACTCAAACAGCGACTTTCATAGGAAAATCAAGGGCGTAAACGATGTGTCCTCGCGTGACAAGTGTTTGTAAACACAACACGTCCCTGACTAAAGCTATTCGATGTTCTCGTACACTAACCTACGCACGGATGCCTGCTCGCCCTATATGCATCTAGGCTTGAGATCGTAGGATTCGAGCTTCAACATCCAGGGTCCTTCGGCAGCAAGCAAGCGCAACAATGCGGGGTTCCTGGACATCACGCATCGCATGGATAGTGGGGCAAACCTCACATCCTCAAAACGTAGAACGAGACTGGAAGATCTGTCAAGTCAGAGAAGTCTCCGTGTTATTTCCGTTGTATCCGCAGAAAGCAAAGGCCGCACGCCGACGGTTGGAATTGCCGACATGCACATGACGTCTTATACGGACTACTGAGCGTACACTATCAGCAGGCGCTGTACTCCGTCTCCCGACAAACTGGTTCCCGCAGCACGCGATTGGCTCTTTAGTGGAGTACGTTCTGTCGGCGCTCTTCCTTCGGGAAGGTGCATCTCCTTGGATGTAGCTTCGTGTTGATCCGTCCTCCGAGCACGAGGCAGATGGGTGGCAAAGGTACGTTGGGCAGCTGTCACGAAACCCCAACGCCAGGCCACTATGAACCACCCAATTCCATATCCACCAAGGTACTAAACCGTCCGAGTAGTTCGCATGAGGATCCCTACCCGCTGTACATGATGTGCCATAGGAAGGATTCACTCGGCTCCAGATACGGCCCAACTCCGTTACCCAGATAAGTAACCAAGTCCACCTGCATATCGGCGAGCAGCGGCAAATCATACCCACCTTGCGCTCTATTCCGCGACCCAAAAGTCAGGATTATGTACCGTGCAAGTAACGTGGCTTTGCCGCTCCTGCATTCTACGCCCGTTGGTACGACGTGGGAACATCTCATTGGTTTGAACGACTTATACCGCAGGCGGGTAAGACTTTATACCATCGACTCAGACCACTGAAGTAAGCTTGAAACACCCAGGCCAGGGTATTAAGGTTGCGGCAAGCTCCCGGCCTTCCGATGTCATAGTCTTTGGATACTTATCTCTGTTTCGCTCTTGCTTTCGTTTGGCGTAGGGTCTTGATACTTCTATATCACAACACCAAATGTCCACTACCGAGACTCAGACGCAGACCCAAACCTGGGTGAACTACCATGATGGCGGCATACCCGGTCGTCGACGAGTCCTAACAGGCACTGCTGCCAAACAAACATTCAACTCCCTACCTAAGATTGACTTTCGCCGCATCTACTCCGACAACCTTTCAGACCGAAAAGAACTAGCCAAAGAAGTCGGAGCTGCGTGTCGAGATGTTGGATTCTTCTACGCGGTAAACCATGGCGTGGATGAGGAGATGCTGAGCGATACCTTTGAGGCGCTGAAGAGATACTTCGCACTGCCAACAGATGTGAAGATGGAGACGCACAATCAAAAGACGGAGAAGTTCAGAGGATATGAAGCGTTTCTGGAAGGGAAGTTAGATCCCAGTACACGTGGAGGTGAGTCATTTATCTTGCTCTAACTTCCAAGTATACTTTACTTACTCAATACCTCCAGATCTCAAAGAAGGCTTCCTAATGGGCGAAGACGCTACAGACCCCGAACAACACCGCCCCCTCACACCGCTCACCTCAAAGCCTCGTAACCAATGGCCCTCACACCCCTCTGCCCTCTTCTGGCGGCCCGCAATCTACCGCTACTACAACGCCATGGAAATCTTCAGCAAGCGCATGCTGCACATCTTCGCCCTCGCCCTCGACCTGCCTGAAACCTACTTCGACGACATCACCACACACCCCATGACCAACGTCCGCGCCGTCCACTACCCGCCCCAGGAATCAGAGGCCGATGTGGGTATCGGCGCACACACGGACTTCTGCTGGTTCACGCTCGTGTGCCAGTCACGCACTGCGTATCCTGCCCTCGAGGTTCTGAATGCAAATGGTATCTGGGTCCCCGTGCACCCTGAACCTAACACGTTTGTTGTTAATATTGCGGATTTCCTCAAGTTGGTCACGGGGGGTACGTGGCAGAGCACGGTGCATAGAGTGAGGAATATTGGCGGCGAGGAGAGGTATAGCATGCCGTTTTTCTTCAGCCCGAATGAGGATGCAAAAGTGAGTGTTGTAGAGCATTTGAGGAAGGAGGGGGAGAAGTATGATGAGTTTGTTGTTGGGGAGTATTTTCAGAAGAGGTTGGATATTGATCGGACGACGCATTTGGATGGGGAAGGGGAGGAGCGGGTAAGGAAGAAGTCCGGGTATTGATTTGGGTAAGATAGGATTGAGATATCGTGGCTGTTGTACGTTTCGAAGTAGATGTATGGATATGCGTGGAGCAATAGATCATCTTGTGTCAAGGCGCAATGCTAATACTGGGACAAATTTACAAATGGATATCCGCAACTGAAACGAACCTACACAATGCCAAACTCCATATGATCATGCATGTACATCCTCCCCCGTCTTCAGGCATCACCATTCCTCCGCTTGGCATCCTCAAGCGCAGCCTTCAACCGCCTTTCCCTCTCTTGCTCTTCACTCAACTCTATCTTGCCACCCTTACTCTGCACTAACTCTGCAATCTCCTCTTCATCCTGCTCCAGCACGCCAACCCTCCTTTCAAATTCCTCCGTCATCTTCTTCACTCCCGCCACCTTCTCGCTCTCAAGCTCTTGTATCTTCGCAGCATCGCTGCTCCCAGCTTTCGCGTCCGCGATCTCAGCGTCTAGGACAGAATTGTTCAGCTCGATTTCCAGCGCGTTGAACAGGCTGAGCAGGGCTTTGGAGGAGGATTTCAGCGAGGAAAGGGTCTTGTGTGCGCGACTCAGCAACTCCTCGTCCCCCTGGTCATCGTCCAATTCCTTAATGGATGCGATTATGCGGTCGATCTCGCCTTGCTCGACGCCTACGGCGCGAATGACGATTTCTTCAACGAGGCCAACCAGCTCGCCTATGCGCTCTGCTTTCTCGCGCTGGGCCCGCACGACGGACTGTTTCTCTGCATTTTCAAAGTGGCGTTCTACTGTCTTCATCTTCGCGATGTTACCCGCGGCGTAGAGTGGCTGGATCTCCGTCTTCTTGTACCGCTTGTCGCGTTCTGCCACGGCATGCACGACTCCCTCGTGCCCATTTTCGATCTGCTCGTGTAGATCTTTGAGGAGCTCAAGGCACTCCTTCGTGCTCGGTGCATCGCTATCTTCCATGCTCTTCACCCCAGATACAGAAGAATGGAGTAGACGCTCGGCCTCCACGTAAAGATCCATAAGCGTTTTGATGTCGGCTTGTAGACCGTCGTACACTTTGTCAAACACTGCTTCTACGTAACTCTTGTACTCCTCTCGGTCTTCCTGCGCCTTTAAGTCGCCCTCTTTTTGCTTGAACTCATCCTCCAATTGATTCATCTCGGCGTATGAAATCTCGTTATTGTTGAACAAGTCGTCGTTCTGCTCTTCATTCTCTTCCTGGCGCTTACGGCGGGCATCATCATTCTTTCTGCGGGCCAAAGAAGCAGATTTCTCCCAGGCTTTTGTGAGGTCTTCCAGATTGTTTGATTCCGGCTTGGTGCTTGGGATTCGAGTTTGGAGCTCTTCTATTAAGTTATTGGGTCCAGCAGGCGCGACCTGCCCAGGCAGAAGATCTGATAATGTTTTGATATGAGATGTCCTCGATGGCGCCGCTGTCGACACTGGACGATTTGACGAGAAACTTAAAGGGGCAGGTATAGGGATGTCAGCTGCTGCACTATCACTACTAGTTGGTCTGCTCGCAGCCTTTGATCCGTCTGGCTCGTGAGCGCCAAAGAAAATCTCATCGTGGTTCTTATTGGGGCCTGGTGGGGTAGCTGCACCAGGCACGTTCGAGAACGACATTGTTTGCCTATGAGCCAGCGGGGCAGAGTCGTTCGTGTGAACCATAGCAGGGGGCACATACGCCTTGTACTGCGACTGTGGTTGTTCTTCTGGTGGAGACTGAACTGGCGTCTTGCTCGACCCATCATCGACAGAGCTCGTAGGGGTCGGAATCGCTGTTGACTGTCTGGAGAAGTCCAAGTGGTGCTGGTTGGGAAAGCTCTCATTTGATGGAAGTGTAGCTTTCTGCCTCAACTTAGGTCGGCCCCCAGGACTATAGTCGTATTCTTCCTCGGCTGGTGGTTCTTGCGGTACGTGAACATTCAGGTCCCGCCTTCGAGTGGAGCCATTCGAAGAGCCTCGAGAGAGACCCTGTTGCTCAGGCTGGTGAGATACTAGAGGCTCAAGTACCGGCGCTGGAGGCGGAGCATCATAGAATTCGATGCCTCGGATTCCTGACTCGGCCCTTAAGAAAGCTTTGAACGTCTTGATCTTGCCACTAATCTCTGGCTCATGTGCCTCGCTACGAAGCATGGTGATGTACCTTTCCAACGAACCAACATACCAAGGATCAATGTCTGGGATCAAATCTGCGGGTGTCGGCTTCGGCATTTCTTTCGTCTTCTCTGCTTCAAGTTGGCGTCTCAAATCTGAGATTATGGTATCTCTCTCTTCGATGTTGTGCTCTTTCCCTTCTACATCCTCTTTCAATCTTTCGATCATCATGTCCTTTTCCTTGATCGAAGCACCAGCCATAGTCTTTGTTTGCTCCGTCGCAACGTTCATCGCTTCAACTTGTTTGTGCAAGGTAATTACTTCAGCAGCGGCATGACTTCTAGCACTTTCAACCTCAGCTTTGAGCTTCTCCATCTCAGCACGTAGAGTTGTCCTTTCTTTCTCCATATCAGCGCGGATTTGGGTACTTTCTTTTTCGATCTCGGCTCGCAGATCCGCTTTTTCTTTCTCAGAGTCTGTTCGAAGGCGTTCAAAAGCATCGTCCCTTGCTTTCAACTCCGCGGCATGGTTGTTGTTTGGTTGAGTTCCCCAGGAACCCGAAGCCTGGGTCGGAGTTTGTTGCGACGCATTCCATCGACCATCGCTCATAACGAAGCCCGTTTGCACTGGAGGTGGCTGTTGTTGCTGTTGGGCGGGAGTATGCTGTCGCACCTGTGAAGGTGCCGTTTGTGCTGTCCAGCCTCCGTCGTCCATGACAAAGCTCTGTTGAGCGGTAGGAGGTTGAGTGCTCTGCATCGGTTTTGGTGACGTTTTCTGGGGCGCGACAGCTGCATCTCCCATTACAAAGCTCTGTTGTGGAGGCTGCGATGGAGAATGTCGAGCCGGACTGGCTGTGGTGAGAGGCGGAGTAGGTGCGTAAGTGTCTTTCCTGTCGCCCGAATGTAAGGACATTGGTTGTGTAGCTGGACTAGGCCAGCCATGAGTGGACGGGGGTGAAGGAACGTGAGCTGGTAGCTCCACGCTATCTGATTGAATGTGCTCGTCCTTCTTGTCATCTTTCTTCACAAAGAAGTCCTCGTCATCGATCTCGTCACCCTCGCCAAAACGCTCCCAGTCTGATGGACCACCAGCACCCAAAGCACTAAACTTTGATTTATCGTCACGAGGAGGAGGCGGTGTGGGAAGTTTGGGCGGAGCCGGGCGTGGCGAACTTGTTCTATTATCCGCTCGCTGTGAGTGTAGGTTAGCCAAAGCAATGGAGCTGACAGAACCTGTGCGTCCGACGCCTGTCTGATGCCCAGAAGCGAAGCTCATGCTTTGTCGGTTGTTGACAGGAGAGACAGGTTGACTTTGAGGACTCGGCTGATTGAAGAAGGTTGATGAAGCAGTGTCAGTGCGACTAAGAGGCTTTGGGGCTTGTATACCCTGATCCGGGACTTGAGAATACTGCTGTCCTGGCATGGAGCCTTGTGCTTGATGTCCGGGCTGCCATGAGGGCTGCTGGGTGGGTTGCTGACTCCCATATGGTGCTTGTGGGTTCTGCTGCTGTTGGCTGAAACCCGGATCTACGGGGCCCGACGATTGCCATTGGCCCTGTGGTTGAGGGTATTGCGCTGGTTGTTGAGGTTGTTGCCCTTGTGGAGTCTGATTGTACTGTGGTTGCTGCGCAGGCTGTTGCGGGAATTGACCTTGCGGTTGGACTGGCTGTCCAAAAGGCGGCTGCTGCTGCTGCTGCTGTTGAGAGTATTGGCCTTGCGGTGCGAACTGGTTCTGCGCAGGCTGTGCGTACGGCTGTTGAGGTTGTGTAGCTGGCTGACCGAATTGACCCGGAGGCTGTTGTGGTTGCTGCTGCATAGGTTGTATGCCCTGATAGCCTTGCGCATAGAAGCTCGGATCTACGCTCGGCTTCGTATATCTGAACTTTTTCGCACCTCCCTGAAGCGGGGCGTGCTGTGCCTGCTGCCATGCAGGGACGTCGGGTGGAGGAGGTACGTAGACTCCGGGTGCCGGATTCGTGTTCGAGGGCATGTACGCCTGAACACCTTGTCCACTCAAAGAAGGTGGTATGTATGCTGGGTGTTGCTCGTTTGGGCTCACGACTGCGGAGGGTTGCTGTGGTCCAGTGGAAGGAGAGTTCGCGTACGACCCAACCTGATTCGCGCCATAGACTGAGCCTGGCCGAGCTCCTTGGCTAGGAGGGAAATATGACCCTCCAGGTGTAGCTGAAGGAGGCGGGGGCGCCGCATTGCTGTACGGCTGTTGTGGTGTTCCCTGCACTGGATATCCTCCCTGTTGGGTTTGGGGGGTGAAGCCCGTATTCTGCTGCGCTTGCTGCGACCAGTTCTGTGTGTTTTGTTGTTGCTGCTGTTGCTGGACTGCCCCTGCGAAGCCATACGGTTTGGGCGGCGGGGGCGGCGGTTTATCGTGCTGTTGGGGAGGGTACGAGGGTGGGTTCGCTGAAGCCTGTTGTAGACACTTTGGTCAGCCCAATGTTCCAACGTGGCTTTCTTCTCAAATGATCCTACCTGGTGTCCTTGGGTATAGGCCCCAGGCATTGCTCCATATGTGCTCGGCTGGTACCCTCCTGCGGCTTGCTGCGCTTGCGGCCATTGTGAATTCGAAGTCTGAGGTTGGGTCGGTGCGGCCCATTGGCTCTGTGCCTGGGGAGCAGCAGATTGGTATCCTTGAGGCGCTACATCACGCTGTCAGTATTCTGCGCGGCCGAGGGCGAAGACTGAGTAGGCGCGCATACCTCCGTAACCCGGCGGCGGTGGTGGAGCGGCCTGCTGCCCCGCAAAACTCGCTGTGCTCCCTGGCCTCTGGTATCCTGGCAGCTGTCCGTAGTTCTGCATTACTGTGGTTGCGCTTCCGCGCTCTTAAATCATGTGTTCCGACTGACAAGTCTTGTTCCCGCCGCTCGCTCCTTCTTGGCCGAAATCGCGTATTCGGGAGGCTAGCTGCGCTGTCTGGGTATAGTATTAGATCTCGTCGGATATGCAACACGAGAAAGCACAACGAACGCTCAGACCAGGCGCAAATGGATCCAGCACACGGAGAGTAAGAGAATACTACATTGATGAATAGATACAGGAGGCAGAAGGAAAGTCCCAGCGCTTCGTGTCCATCCTCCGCGAGGCTGAGGGCTGAAGCGACAACTTTCCGAAGTGGAATGGTCTCACAGCCACGCGATGGTCTAGCCTAGCACCTCGGTTCCCGCTTCGTCTTCCCATGCACGTCACACTATAAGTCCCTGCATGTCTATGAATAGTTACCAGAGTCGATAATGAAACCTTCAAGTCCAATCTTCGTACGACTATGGAGATGAGCTTTAATCAATAAGTAACGAGATCTTCACACAGTCAACGTTTTCAGGAAACCCCCTTCACAACATCGCCCTCTCCTTCCCCAATTACTCTACGGACGACCAGAAGTGTGAGAACCAGTGAAAGGACCAAGGTATTTGAGTCCGTCTGCCACTGCTAATCGCCTTGCCTCTCTCCGTTCTCGCCTTCTGTTTCGTTCCTCCGTAGATAGGACGTTCTCGCGAGTGAACAGTTTACGAAGGCGGTCCAGTCCAAGCTTTGCCAGCGTCTTCTAGACGCCATCACCAACTTTCGAAAGTCTCCCCTTCCGCCT
This sequence comes from Parafenestella ontariensis, assembly GCA_021596325.1. NCBI lineage: Eukaryota > Fungi > Ascomycota > Dothideomycetes > Pleosporales > Cucurbitariaceae > Parafenestella > Parafenestella ontariensis. The sequence continues at coordinate 347,781 of JAKGDA010000001.1, read as the reverse complement.
TGAGTCTGCGATGTGCTTGACGACGTAGTCTACGTCCATTGCGATGGCCTTGAGCGTCTCGTTCTGTTCCACTCGCTTTGGAGCCAAGCGCGTCAATCCTCCCGCCGTACTTAACGTCATCATGTCCCAACGATGATGGTAGTCGGACTCTGTGAGTGGTGTCTCAACTGCAACACTTTCGTCGATAGCCAACTCCTTGGAAGCTTTGCACAGCCTCTCCAACGAGACGTAATTGCCCTCGGTGAGTTTCCTCCCAATTCTAGTTTGCTGATTTTCGTTCGGTCTTGATGTTCCATTGGCAGTAGTCGACGGGAAATAGTAGCGTTTCTTCTCGACATGACTTCTTTGCATGATGGTATTGATATTGTTGAATGACTCAATATCGACAGGGAGCTGAACCGTGATTGACCGAGGTCCTCCGCAGGATCGAAAGATACCAGAACTAGCATGTGCAGAACCTTTAAAGTGGGCTGTGATGACCAGAACATGGAACACGCGGTCGTCTAGGAGGCTCAGTCCGCCTACCATCTCTGGCATCTTGTGGAACATCTGAAAGACTACGATTTGTCAGCTGTATCTTTGAACATGATGAGCAGAAAGCCGTTGAGGTAGTTCCACGAACGTGTTGACAAACTCGGGTATATGCGAATGCTTCCCCGATAGACTCAACTTACTCGACATTTGCAGGCTCTGGGTGTTATAGTCGTGATGCAGGGCCCCTAGAGCCTTCTCTAAATCCTGAGAACTCCACGTTAGGAGCTCGTTCGCATCGTACACGCTCGGTGTATACCGAGCTTCATTGCGGCTGTGGTCTTGGGACAGAAGTTCGTCCAGCTCAGCGTATGTCACATCGCTCTCAAGGTGGTACGATGTTCTAGCTAACCAAGTGGCCTTGTCCGTCACCCGCACACGTTGGTGCACCGAAATTGGAACGGGTTTTGTAGTACACTTGTCAGTGTCTGCCGCCACCGCCTCATTTGCAACAGTCTGTGCTGTGCCTTCATTGATGACCACCGGCATCTGCACGTGGGTGCTACCAGGATGCCATTTTCCATGGCTTGTCCATCCCTTGTCGAAGTCGACCTTATCAACTTCGGCTAAGATGATGTTCAGGAATTGCGGTAGGCTCGGTCTATTCTCGCCATGCAGAGCTGAAAACTCGGGATGGGGTGGAAGCTCATTTACACCCAAACGTTGCAAAGAGAGGTACTGGCGTATCCGAGGGTGATCCTCTGTGCTGGGAATGGGAGTTCCGGAGCTTCTAACGTCGGACCCTGCCATGGCGAAGGTACGGTGGAGCGGAAGTCTTGGAAGTGTATGCAGCTGGCCGTAACAGGAAACGGGCGCGAAATTGTTGAACCCGTCTTACGGTTGACAGCCAAGGTCTAGACCACCCACCAACAACTCGATGGACTAAGACAATGTGAAGGTAAGGTGTAACCCAGCTACAGCAAGGTAGCAGTGCCCGGATTCTGCGCCGGTGTAGGCGATTGACTAGCAAGAGTAGCGCACTAGATGCCGTCGTTGCAGCGAGTGGTTGAGTATCATTTGCTAGGAAGCGAATAGCGATGGGAGTAGCGGAAACCTGGAAGAAAATGCGGGAGGAAGCTTAGAACAATGGGACGATAACGGGCGCTACCGGGGAAATCCCCGTATATTGTCAAGCGGGTGGGTGCTGAGCATCTGTGGTCGTAGAACGGATGAGATGAGGTGCACGAAAGATCCGAAACAATATGTCAGCGTGATAGTAGAAAGCGCGATTCATGATTGGCCAGTATGTTGCGGGTGCGACACCCCGAACGGATGATATTGAAGACTTGTAGAAGGCAGGGTGTATGCAGTAAGATTCTGGAGAAGGGGCTGTTTTCTTTGAGCTTCGCAAGAGCTCGTTGACAAGTCCCCAAGTGCATGTTTGAAGCTTGACTACTAGCACACAGACGTGAGATGCGAGCATCGACAGGAACGTACGGCGTCTCATTGTAGGAATTGCTTATTTTATTTCCGGTTTCATAAAACAAAAGCTTGTGCATATCCCTACTCTTGATCGCCTACTCCGCTAGCTTGACCAGGCCTCACCCTCTCCTACGAATAATTTGCTTGGCCCAGGCCTCTCGCAGCCAACCGGTAGCCCGCTGCACGTCCGCAGCCGGCCCATGCCCAAAGGAGCACACGCACAACCCGTGAAACCGCATGACCGTGGTCCAGACTCCCATGAAAGATCCTGCATCAAATGGCCATGGCAATTGTGGAATCCCATGCCGTGCCCGCTTACAGGTGCCGTCCACCAACCGCCGCAGATCGCTAGCACCGAAGCGGAGAAGCCGATGCATGCTTCGATGCTCTTTTCTCCACTTAGACGTGCGGGTTGTGTGTTCGGCACGTTATGCCGATGATTGTCAAGTTTTCGTGCAGGCAATGATCGTCGATCGGCTCGAAATCCCATCTGTAGTCACTCGAAGCGAACCTGCTGGATCACGTGCGTCGATGCAGCGCCTGAAATACGATCGTTGTGTAAATTACTGAGTCAGTATTAGGTAGGAAACGCAGATCATGCAGAACTCCACAGCCACACACGTGCGAATATGCAATCTCAAGGCTAGAAATTCTAGGTCGGCCTAAAAGACGCACTGCAGCCTCGCCGGAGCCCTGCATACACACGCTAGTCAAGTGTCAGAAATTGATTGGAAGCAATTCACTCTCCCCTGGGCGCGTACATGATCGTTATACCTAGACATCTCATTCCCTAACCTCCAAACGCGTCAAAACAATTCATGTCACACCTTGAGCGCAGGCTAAGGGTCCAGAATGCCAAAAGCCTCGGTTTTATGACCCTGCAACGAAATGTTGAGAACTTTTGGAAGCCTTTCCGGCAAGCTCTTCTGGGTATATTTGCAGTATCATACTAGCGGTACTGCCGCTCTTCGTACAACGGACGGGAAACCTTGCCGTCGAACAACCTTTGGACTTGAAACTGCAGACTAACAGGTGGAAGCGAATTTCACTAAGCCTTGCGTACCTAACGAGTCTAGAACGTCCCTTCAAATTCCTAATCGCCATATCTCAATCCGCCTCTATGAACAGCTTCTCCGCGCCTCCATTCTAAAATTCCGATTGCATGCTCATCATACGCAATAAAGCAATCTTGTAATTATGCTTGCCTCAGGCTTGATCCTTTTGGAGCTTGTTGTGTAATTGCGCATCGACAGAGCACATGAGAACGGCAGAAGAGGGGTAGCGCCTTTATCTGCCAAATGGCGAGCGACAATGTTCTCAAGCCTAGCTCCGGATTGAGAGCCACTATTGTGTATTGTGACACTTGGTCTGATATTTGCATAGTTCGAGTCAAATCACGGCGGACCGAACCAAAGCCTGGGAAGCGCCATGGGTACTATGATAGGAAATAGTCGTGATTTAGCTGCATCGAACGCTCATGGAGAGCCGTCTTCTTCCATTACTTCGCCATCCACTACTCTTGATGCTAGTTCTCCAGCTCTTACTAAGGCCGCGAGAGGCCCTTGTGTTCGATAGTCCTGAGGTTGCTGCTGTACCTGTGTACGTGTGGGTGGCGGCGGACGGTCTAAAGGTGAAGGCGATGGTCCAATCGTGCCGATACTAGGCATGGGCTGGGGAAGCATACGCGCTGTTTTGCCTGGATCCATAGGAAGTACTTGTCCAGGCACACTTGCATAAGAAAGACTGTAGCCACTATTGCCGCTTTCAGAGGACAAGGTCGTGTCTTCGTGAGTAAGACCAGGAAGTCGTGCAGAGTCTCGCATTGGCCGTCGCGAAGGAAGATCCATGGAAGCCTGGTAGTGTGTCGGGTAAGGATAGGAAGGGGGTGTTGTAGACGTAGGTTGGCGATGGGAATCAGAGTATACAGAAGGATGATACGGCAAGTTAATATCCATGGGTTTTCTTGAGTCGTGCGCTGAAGTGGTGGTAGTCATGTCTGAAGAACTTTCTTTTTGCAAAGCCGCCGACCGCGGAGATGCGGATACGGAATAGTATTTGTCACCTGTCCGAGGTGACTGCATTCCAGAGAGCGATCGTGAAGCCGGGGAGGTAGAGTTTGAAGAATAAGATGGGCCTGCAGGAAGACGCGCGGGGCCTATTGGTGGACTCAGTTCTGGTCGTTGGTATCCTATTGGAGAAGGCTCCGGCTGAGCGGAGCTCGTTCTTCTGTTCATTGCTCGTTCATGCTGATCGTGGCTGCTGCTTCGAGTTGATGTGCTAGTTTCCGTCTCCAACTTGGAGCGTTTGCCTTCTAAGCAGGTCATTATGACGTGGCACAAAGTCATGATGGGACAAGACGAACCTTTCGTAGGCGCAGCATGCTTTGCCCTGAAGTCTTCCAAATACTTTTGGTATGCTTCGAATTGCGGCGTCTTTTTGTACTCAGTCAATTCCGCGTAGTATTTTTCTTTCGCACCATTGGCTTGCCGTTCGCAGGCTTCGCGTTCCCCCGCTGGCAGAACCTGCCACTTCTCGCCAACAACTTTGGCGATCTCAGTGAAAGTTAGGTCTTGTCCCTTCAAAGACTCTCTGACATCTAGAGCGACTTAGCCACGACCACAACATAATCAACTTGTACTTACGATTGGAAAATATAACATAAGCCGATGGAGGTCGCTCCGGTGCGTGTTCGTCAGGCTGGGTAAAGTAAGAAGCAATTCATGGCCAAACAAGCGAGGGTTGTGGACTAACCTTGGGATGTCGTCGATACTTCCGCTTGGTACCTGGGCCGCTCGCAACAGCTATAGGCGTTTCCCCATGCTTGGGTTTACTGTCTGGACCTGAATCGTCGCTTCGATACGATCCTTCCGCGCTTGTGGCCCTTCCAAGCGCAATAGGTAATGGTCGATCAGCAGACTGTCCCCGTGACTCGGCGATGGCCCGTTGAAGTTTCTAGAATACGTTTGTCAGATATGCTTTGCGCGTGTGCATTAGATAGCAACATACCCTTCGATGCCCAAGCTTAACGTTGAGGTGACTTCTGCTTGTTGTAAATATGTATCACTATTGCGTGGAGGTGAGGTATCCTACAAATCGGTTTCTGTAATGTCCAGAACAGTATCCCAGGTGTCAAACCCCTCAGCTGTGAGTATTTCGAAGTATTGGGACAGTCCCAATCGCTCCAAACGGTCTCTCAATTCGCTCATGTAGGAAGGCGTGAGTGTTGATGTGTGGGTGGTGATGTATGAGTGCTCCTGTCGAGATGGTATCGATAAGGCGGCGACTATAGGTCGCCAGCGCTAATCTTGGCCTCTCGAACAAGACAGGTGCTTGCGATTAATATTGGGCCACCAGTGGCGACTGGATTCAAGATCGAGTGGTCTGTGTATGGCGGGAATAGTTTACAGGTAATAAGATGAAATAAAAAATGGTAAGATATGATCGAATGCTTCTGATTGGTGCGGCAAAGCGAGGTGGCGGGACCGCGTCGTAACGAAAAACCAGGTGGGGGATCAATTGTTGCAGGGCGCAGAGCGCAAGAAAAGTAAGAGGTGGAGGACAAGGTCAACGACTAGTACGCATCCATGAATGGTGGGACGTAACGTGAAATTGGGGAAGGTGGGTCGCGGGACCGATTTACACAAAATCTGTGATTATGCCGTGATGTCGACGAAGGTGAGTATCGGCGGCCACTATCATGGGAAGGGGACGCAGCCTAGTGTAAGCACGGCCAGGACAGCAGCCGACAAGAGTCGATAGACGGCCGGTGGTCATTTGGCGCGTCCAGAGAGGCGTTGCGAGTAATGGAGCCAAAGCACGAGGGGTGCGGTGAGCCAGAAAACCAAGTGGCAGGCGTTGCGAGTCCAGGGCGTCGGGACAAAGCTAGGAGATAATTAGGCTCGGAGCTCGCATGGCGGGCAATTGGAGGCTATTTTGAGTCGCGCGTTAGGAGGAGGAGAAGGTGGGTGGTGGTGGACATTGTGAAACCAGAGGGCAGAATTTTGGGAATGGAAGAATGGGCAGCTGCGTGCGATAGGAGTGTGGTGTCAGGAGCAACGATCGGCAGGCGACGGCTGGGGGCTTTGACAATGCAAAGACAGGGGATTAGTGCTTTGTGAGGCCAAGCAGTGCGCGAACCGAAAAGAGGGTGCGGTGCGGTACACCTGCGGATTTGTTTCCTGGCGACGACGGCGTTTGATAGGACAGAGCGGACGGGTGACGGTGGGACATCTTGCAGAGCATCGCAGACAGGGACGTGATCGGCCGTTGGCGAGAGGTCGCAAAGAAAAAAAACAGCCTACAGAAGGGCCGGTTCGTCAGAGCCCGGCAATAATAATGGCTTTAGATCGCCGGTGGATGGCTTTGCCGGCTTCGCCCTGGCAGCTCGTTTGACATGTACATTTGCATCGTCGATCTCATCTCAAACCAAAAACAGCGCGATGAGAACGTGGACCGCGTTGCTTCAGATGACGTCTGCTTGACACCGAGATAATGTTGTTTGTAATTCTCATACAACCTCATATCATCGGACATGCGCCTCCGCCGTGCGATAACTACTTTCCTTGCATTGACATGTTGTTGTCCGTGTCTGCTCACAAAGACATCGTTGCCTGTGGTAGAGTACTAAGCAAAACAGGGCGAAGCTTCGTCATGGATCAAAATGAATGCCGTATCGGTCCCAGGGCGTCCTTACAACCTACCGGAAATGGCATTGAAAGTGTTGCGATGCTTCAACTTCCAGGTTTGCATGTGAGGTCGAGGAATACCGCAAACATTAGGGCTGGGCTGATCGACGCCAAAAAGCTGGCGGAGAGGAGGTCTGGGCAAGTCATTCCGCCAGAACAGCTCACAATTTCGGCTCCCGGCGGACCAGGCAAAACGGAAGCATTCAAGCGCAAGTGGTCTCATTCGATATCGGAGGGCACCCCGGCTTACTCAGCTACCTAGCCCTTGATCGTCCCAGATGTCAGTGGTAAACTATCATCACACGTTGAAAAAAAGAACTACTGACAACAATTTGAAAAGACCACTCTAGTGAGTCTGAGGAGGCTCAACAGTGTCGAACGGCAGTCGCATGGTAATATACAAAAGTCTCATAAAGACACATGAGAAACATTCAGGATTGTGAGCGAACGCTTGCCGCGTGAAAATCCATTGAAGCATTGCCAGCAGCAGTCCGGCGCAAGAGCTCACTATCGTGGTCATGATGGGCAACCGGGTTTTCAGTATCAGTGTTTTCTATTTTCTTGACCGCTCGATGCGTTGTGGTTGCAGAGCAACAAGATCCTATTGTATCGGCATAGTGAGCCGAGTAACGCGAGCGGGTACGTGCATACAATATGCATGGCCGCCGACGGGATATTCTTTGTAAGGAAAGTTTGAGAAACTAGTGCTTTCGAACGGACTCTGTGCCAATATCTCTTGATGCGCCATGTCGGCCACTCCGCACTCACAATAGCCTGTCGTCCTCCTTCTCATCGCTGTGGCCAAAGATACTTCTCTGCAGCCGGCAACCCAGTGCAACTGAATATTCGTGAATATCTGAAACACTGAACCCAGGACATAGTGTGGGACAGCCATCAATATTATCCTGTAACCTATTCATCTTCTAGAACGGTCTGGCCGTCACCGCCTGGCACCATCTGCACTCGCGTTAGAATCATTTCTTTCTCAGTAGCGAGAATCTCCGAAGTAGTACCATGCAGATGTTATTTCCGTTCAGCAGAATCTTGGGTAGCTTGACGTTGCCTTCGGTCGGGTCGCTGCTGTAGCATTAGACCGTATCTCCAGTTCCCATTGAGAGCGCGCCCAGAATCGAGACTCACATCTCGGTAACATCCTCGAGAACCATGTCTGTAATATGGTTAGAGAACATTTGCGTGCTGGTTGCGACGCGAGTCACTCACTGACGTAGTCGTCGAAGCCGACCAACTTTCCGGTAAATTCTGACACGAATGAGCCGAAGAAACCGATTGAGACCCTCGCTACGCACCCTTCCCGCCGTTCATGATGACCCAGATCTGTGAACCCACGCATTTATCGATGAGTTCTGTTAAGCATTAGTGGGCGGACACGTGAGACGTAGAGCTGGCACAATACCGAGTGGGAGGAGGTTTTCGAGTGACATGACGACTGTTTTCGGATTGTTGTTCGGTTCTTTAGCTACGACTTGCGAATATCGGAGCTGTGTTTGATGCGCGAGCAATGGTAGGATGTCGTTGAGTTTGATATCTTGGCGCCGGTGCGATCTCAGACGACCCACAAATGACGCACTAGCCATCATTCGCGAACCGCTGGGGTCCATTCAACAGGCAGGCGTCACACCGTCCAGAAACCCGCATTGCTCCTCCTGCATATTCGGTGCCTAGCGAGAGCACTATCATGGAGTGTTATGCTTTCCAGACGACGCGCCTCTTTGCCAAGCGCGTCAAACGTGTCTCGACGCGTTCGCAATGAGGTAGCAACGAACAGCATACATACAGCCATACGGCGTCTTGTATTGAGGTACAGTATATTCGCAGATATCCACGGAGCTATATTCCTAATTTCCAGCAGTACTGTTGATCGGTTTCCTTCGAGTTCTGCCTCATCATCGTCCAGAGCCATGCATAGTTCCACTCCTCGCCCCACGCGTGCGATATCTCCCACCTCAGACTGCAAATGGAAGCGCGGACGCCCTGTCACTGCAAGAAGTAGTGTTTTCAGACCGACAGAACAGGTGTCGAGTACACGTACGCCTGCTCTACCTGGCCAACTGGTAGTAATGGACACACCGACGTTGAATGGGGCCCGACTGCAGATACGGCAGGCCTCGACTACACGACGCGTCCATGATTGCTACAATAAAGATACTGAAGCGTCTAATATGGATGCAGTTCAGCACATACACCTGTGGGACTCGTCCAAGGCTCTACGCTTCGCGCCGACAGCAGTCATGGAGGCAGACCATTCCACACTCACTATTGCGGGTCCAGGAAGTCACTTCTCCACCGATGCTCGTAACAGTGGATTAGAGCATCTGCCAGATGATATACAAATCGATACGCACCCAGATTCAGAATGCGACCTCTCTTCTGAAGGCGAACCTGCATCACAAATGAGCACTACGACGAACCACTGTCGCGACTCGGATTTTGCCGAAGACGGAAACAGCAGTAACGTACCTGAGCAAGAGAATGACGTTCGATCTGTTGGAGAGGATGATTCTGAGAAGCACGTCCCGCTTGCATACCAAATTCCCGAAGACCTACTGCGAGCTGCAATGCTGGCTTCGCCAAACACCCGCGCTAGCTACTGGAGTACGCAACTCTATCGAGGACCTCGGGGTGAGGCATTGCCTACTCACTACTGCAAGTCCATGGAGGTGGCAGAACGAGTTGCTCAGTACTTCTTGAAAGAAAAGGTCGTCGGTTTCGACATCGAGTGGAAGCCAGGGGGCAATCCGACTTCAATCAAACAGAACGCGTCGCTGATCCAGCTGGCCTGTGGTGATCGCATTGCGCTTTTCCATATATCTCTTTTCCCGGGCACAACAGCGGAACAACTGATGCCCCCAAGCTTGAGAGCGGTTTTGGAGTCACCAGAAGTCTTGAAGGTGGGAGTGGCTGTGAAGGGCGACTTTACACGCCTGGAGAAGCATCTTGGTGTACGCCCTCAAGGCGTCTTCGAGCTAAGTCGCCTTCACAATCTTGTGGAGTGGTACGAAACCGATCCGAGCAAAGTGTCCAACCGGCTTGTGAGCCTTGCTACACAGGTGCTTCAACATCTTCAGTTGCCATTATACAAAGGCGGACGACTCGACGACGAGCCAGGCAACACTTCCAGTGTTCGTGAAAGTGACTGGAGTCAGCCCTTGGACTTGCAGCAAATTCACTACGCAGCTGCTGATGCGTATGCTGGGTTCCGCCTTTACCATGTGCTCGAATGGAAGCGCGAACAACTGAGACCTATTCCCCCAGCAATTGAATTATGCGACTATGATTCGAAACCGGCTCCAAAATCTAAAGAGCCCCGAAAGAAAACAAAGCTTGCTGGCAAGCCTAAAAGCACTGTCGAAGTGGTGGGCGGGCGACCAACGGACGTGGTAGAGCAGAAACAAGAAGAAGTGGAAGACGAGGAGGGCTATGAGACTGCGCCAGAAGAGCTCATGGACAGTTATCAACTGGAAGATCCTGTGTCAAATTCGTTATCTGAGACTTCCGGACAGGCTTTTGACGTCGAAAGTGATGCTGCACCAAAATTAGAGCTAGAGTTGGATCTCCGAACCGAGCATGATCACAAAACAACTCGGATGCCCACGCGTGTCGGTCGAGTAAATCTCACCCAGCTGCGAGGTCCTGATCCAGCCTATCCAGATCTTCCCCAAGACACAATCGAGTCAGCCAGTAGATTATCTGTCCTCCAATTCTTCGATCACTCCTCTACTTCTTCCACCAATAGATCGCGAGACAAAGATGTATCTTATACTCAGTCACCTGAACTAGACGTGGTTTCAGAGTGTGATGAATTTGCAGATCCGGAGCTCGATGAGGCACTTAAGGCCATGGTCTTGGACGGCGATGGGCAGCTAAGGGACGATACGGTCGAGGCCGGCTCGAAGATCAAGACGGAAATAGAAGCCCAAGGAGCTGCCATTATTTCTTCTAACCTGGTCGAAGGAGGCCTGGAGGTGGACAAGGCAATACCGACAAACGCCGAGGACCGCAGTAACACAGAGGTCATTGAGCTGTCAGATTTGAATTCGGCCCGCTCAGCAACCGAATATGTCCACACAACAACGCCGCCTACGTTCAAACCGCTCACAAGCCTCTCCGAAGAAGTTCCTCACACCCCTGAGTATGACCTCGCGACAACGTGGGCGCAAGACTATCTTCAATCCACTATCCCCTCGCCCACAAGCACAGCCCCCTCGCGCATCCGCGCAACGGTGCCGCATCTCCGTGCCTACCACTTATGGTACCATCAGAAGCTGTCGCTAGACGAGATTGCCAAACATCTACGAGACCCGCCGCTGTCGCATAGCACAGTGACTAGCTACGTTCTGCAAGCGATAAGCTTGGAGAGGCTGAAGTACGAGAAGGAGTCTTTGAAGGATATGATGCGAACGATGCCGTCGGGTCTGAGGAATGGGCGGTGGAAGTGGTTAGCAGAGAAGGTCGGCGCCCTACGTTGAGATGTGCAATCCATGTAAACACTATTGACGAGGGATTATAATAAGGGTATGACTGTATATTGTCAATACATCACGCCATTGAAGAAGACAGTTTGCGATATATAAAACCAGGTCTCCTCCAGAGAAATGCAAGTCCACGCGGAAACCATTCCGCTTCTGTTCACATGTGCGTCGTTGCTCAGCATCACACGTCCAAACCTCGCAGGTCGATTCTGAACACCTATACAACTTCAAGTGTGCCTGTGTCCAGAATTCCACATGACTCGAAGCCGCCAATGCTTCAAAGAACACGTTTACAACAGTTCGCGTTCCTATACTAGATTCAGGTACCATCGTGACCATTGTCAGGGTCCAGCCGTGCAGCCAACACCAATCAAGCTAGGGCTGAACGACCCCACGCGTCCACGAGCCGCGAAACTGCGGTGAGGATCAACAATCCCTGTGCAAGGCCCCTCCAAAGTAGACATCTACCACCATCCAGCTGCGCCATTGCTCCCTTGCCTTGCCTCGAGTCACCTTTGCAACTCTGTAAATACTTAATTGAGAGTTCCCGCCCTTGAACCGTTGAATTGCACACGATATCACATCTCAATATGGCGCTCGCAGCATCCGTTTACCCACCGCTCGAGCAGCGTCCCTTCAAGACCACAGTCCTCCTCTTCGATGTCGACGACACGCTCACAAAACCTCGTCAGGTACATGACCGCCCTCTTCCACCCTCCATCCACCCCAGTTCTCTCGCCTTACGATTCTAGAGCAATGCCTCTCCAACAGCCCGCTAACACTCCCTTCTAGCTCGTCAAGCCAGAGATGCTCCAGCTGCTCTCAGAGCTTCGCCACAAGTGCGCCATTGGATTTGTGGGCGGCTCAAACCTCGTAAAGCAGCAAGAGCAACTCGCGACTCCTGATGTCAACGTGACTTCCCTGTTCGACTTCGCCTTTGCCGAGAACGGCCTCACGGCATACCGGCTGGGACAAGAGCTTGCTAGCCAGAGCTTCATCGGATGGATTGGTGAGGAGAATTACAAGAAGCTTGTTAAGTGGTATGTTATACCGCAATCATGAAAGTAGAGAAGCACTTGGAGTTGACACCCATTTCTTAGGATCCTTCACTACATCGCCGACCTAGACATCCCCATCAAGCGCGGTACCTTCGTCGAGTTCCGCAACGGCATGATAAACGTCTCCCCCATCGGCCGTAACGCTTCCACCACCGAGCGCAACGAGTACCAAGCATACGACATCGCCAACAACATCCGCCCCACCATGGTCGCAAAGCTCAAGGAAGCCTTTCCCGACCTCGGCCTCACATACTCTATTGGCGGCCAAATCTCATTCGACGTCTTCCCCACTGGCTGGGACAAGACCTACTGCTTACGACACATTGAAAGCGAGAAGGACAGGACGGGAGTGGTGTACGACAAGATTCACTTCTTTGGTGATAAGGCGTTTCCAGGTGGTAATGACTGGGAGCTTTACAGTGATGAGAGGACAATTGGGCATAAGGTTAAGAATCCAGATGATACATATGCGCAGTTGCAGGAGTTGTTAAAGAGCCTCCAGTAGACTTGGCTGGTAGACGAACAAGTCCCGCATGGCCATTTGTGTTTGGGGATAAGGATGGAAGACGTAATGTGCACGAATATCGCATGGTATGGAGGCTACCGTTCATAGACGGATCAGACATAGACAAAAGCATCTTGTCAGCATTATGAGCAAACGTTGCTCACTGATCGTCTAATCTCGATTTGAAATTCATGAACGAAAATTACCCAGAAGGGTAGAGGCAGGCAATTTCATTTCAAAGCAAGGCAGAGGTTCAAAGTACAAGAGTCATGAGAACTTGGTATCTAACAAAATCTACAAAAGACCGCCCGGAAAAAACACCGCAGACACAGTCCTAAATACACTAACTTACAACAGAAGCCAACCACAACAACTCATAAAAAGAAGCAATACAAACATGAATCATGACGAAGACCGTAACATCGTAGATGCAACAACAAAACAACACTCAGCCCAAACACCTCATGAAGTCTAATGCTCAACGCCAACAAGGTAGAACAAGATCATTTAGGGTATCTTTTGAACGCCCCAAATGACAGGCAGATATCCACCCTAGCGGAGCGTGATGAAGTGAACAACGAAAGAAAAAAGAGATGATAGAACAAAGAGAATGCGAAAAGATGCGTGTAATCAAGTCTTCAAAAGCAACAGCCGCGCGACAAGACGATCGAAGAAGAAGCCCATATCATCACCTCCCCTCTTCTCACTAGCCTTCCGCGCCAAATAGCCCGCCCCACTCGCGTTCTTGATAGCTTCTCTTACACTCTCGACAAATGTGTCTTGAGGCGAAGCCCTGCCAGTGCGTTGCGGACGCACGGCCTCGCCCTCCCAATCAGGCCTGAGCCGGGCGTGACATCCAGAGAAACACGCGGTGTAAAAAGCGAGTAAAGTCCTCACACCTTCGTCGTCAATCTTAAGGTCCTCTTCTGGGTTCGAGGAGCGTGTATTATTGAAGTCGTAGTGGTATGGCAGTTTAGCGGCGTGGTAGTGGATGGACTCGACTGTCATCAGCACAGTGATGAGCACTGCGAGTGCGATTGGCCATTCTCCGCATTCTCGGTTGAGTAGGAGTTGCTCCAGAGAGGAAAGGACGTCTTTCATTAGGCGGAGTGCTAGGCCCGGCATGACGGCGCCGAATTGGGAGCGGATGAAGCAGGGTGTCGGGTTTAGTTCTTCGGACAAGTTCATGGTGCTGTTTACCAATTGTGCTAACACGGGGTTGTGTGAGCGCGGTGGTAGCGTAATGTCACCGCCGATGTGAACGAGGACGAGGAGTTTGAGCGCCTGGTGGAGAGTGCGGGCATGTGGAGCATTTGGAGGAAGGGACCGAGAGAATACATAGACTTCGCGCAAGATCCGTAGAGGCGAGCAGTATAACGGGAACGCACGGAAGTGGTTTGTAACCAGGAGTGAGAGGTGGGAGTCCAATGTGTGCATGAGATTGGAAGCAGCGTCTTTCGTCAGCACAGCTGGGAGTACAGCATGTGTCGGCGCGGAGGCAGAGGATGACTCGGGCGGCCAGGAGTAGATGATATGCTTGTGTCCCAAGGGTTGAGTGTCCTCAACTTGCAAGGCGTGAACAGCGACAGGCAAGGCTGGACCGAAGCCGAAGTTGAGTGGAATCGTATATGTTATGCCAGTAGAGATGTCGAAGCGGCTAGGTGCAACGAATGACTCGAGAGATCGGGCGGTAGGATGCCATCCGAGGCGATCGGACAGGAAGGCGCTCGAGAGATCGCTGAGGACACGGTCGCGGCAAGGGTGTTTGACGAGATCGCCTTTGTAATGTTCGAGACAAGACTTGCATGGCGTACCCGGATCGCACTTCTCCTTCCGCCGTTGGCAGTTTGAACAAGCGCCGATGATCCGCATCAATGCTGCGTGACTGCGTTGCTCGGCAGTGAGGCCTTTCTTTCGTCCGCGTGGGGTGCGGCCTTGCAGACCCTCGCTGCTTGTAGGTGCCAGTCTATTTGTGTAGGGATTTGGATGATACGACACCCACCCATAAGAGTCTGATGAGGCTGAGGTAGGCGAGGGCGTGGTCGGCTTGCGGCGAGATTGCGAAGTGCTCCTTGACAGAGCAATGCTACGTTGACGACGTTGCGAGATAGGAGACACTGAGAGTAAGGGAGGTACCCTCTGTGACCATGCCGAGTGCGAAGCACCAGCGTTGTAACTCGCGGCTCCGCGGGTCGCCTCAGGGATCGTTATAGCTCTGGTACGACCTTGTTGTGGATACTGTCCCTCAGACCGAATATGAGACGGGAATGTGGAGTTGAAGCTTTGTGAGAGTGGTCGTGGGATGGAAATAGGGGCAGCTTCTGCTCTATTCTCGTCGCACTCTGCAATGGGTTCTATGATCTGAGGTTGATCTGCCCAGGTACCGACGTTCGAGAAGACCTGGGAGACTGTGATATCAAGGCCACTGAAAGAGTGAGTGGAGCCAGTAACATACGGATTGAAGACCGTCTCCGATGTTGATTCTAGAGAGCCAGTTGATCCCCCGAAGCTATCCGCTATACGTTCAAAGCGCGTGTCCAGTACAGGCGACTCTGTGATGGGGCCCAAGGCTGAGAGGGACTCATCGCATGCTCCGAACGACCCGAAGTAATGTCCATCCTCTCCACCCACCAGTGGAGAAGTCGCGGAAGTGTCAAAGAACGGTGAGGTAGAGTAGACCTGGTCGAATGAAGACGAGCCATCAAGGATCGACGGCGGTGCTGAAACCGTGTATTCGAGTGATGGTGGGTCGTCAACGATTGATGGGGGCGCCGACACTAGGTAAGGCTGCTCGGATGTGACGCTCTCTGATATGTTGAAGCTGGCGGTGAAACTATCGTACTGTGCTCCGGTTGGACCACTCTCGTTTTGGAAGTAGAATTCGTCATCCCAGGCAACAAGGTCTTGCCAGCCTTCATTCGGCGAGCCACCGTACTCGGTGTGAGACATGGTTGGATCGGTGAACGTCCCACGTTCGGTTGTACAGTATAGGGAAGAAGGCCGGGGTATAGTGTTGACAAACCTTTGAGGTTGACCCCCCTCGTGAGGGTATCATGGAGAAACGGCAATAGAACAGGGTAGACCACCAAAAACCAAAGGAAAGCGTTGGAAGGCAGAAACGGCGACAAAAAAGTCCCCCAGGCTGAAAGAACGTCAAGTTATACTATGGCTGTATTCTGGTGGATTTAGAGACGTGCGGCTGACAGCACGAACCTCGCTGCCTTGCATCTAAAGCCGACAGGGCAATTGACGAGTAGACACTCACGGCCTTATCACGTTGCGGCAGTTCATTCGTCCATTACAGAATTTCTCGTGTCAAAAAGCCGTAGGCTGCTCAGGCCGAAGGGTCCTGAGTCGACAGCTATGATGTACGGGCATGGATTGGAGTCGCAGATGACCATGCACGGCTGCATATTGTTAGCCGGTCAACCAAATCTGGTTGGGGTGCATGCCGGGTCGTTCCCCGCTGTTACGATGCGTCAAGACGTCAAATCAAGACGAGGGACTAGGGCGATGTGCGACAGAGAGCCAATCTGGCGGTTTGATGCGGTTGCGGCATTTTGGTACGCGATTTCGATTGAGGTAGGCTTCTAGAAAGCTGCGCCTCATCGTGGCTGTGAGCGATGCAACTAGCACGATATATCCCGGCCACCTCTGCTCTGCTCCACATCAAGAGCGATGCTATGAATCCACTGTTCTCGGCAATAAGACAACGGCGGAAGCATCGGGTTTTGTTATCTTCTTCAAGGTGTCGTCGTTGAGTCATGTTGAAAGGGAGCCTGTATGAAGGCAGCGTCAGGCAGCATCGAACAACGGGCTGAGAATTAAGCCTGCGTTTGCCGAACTCCAACGACATGTGTAATGATTTTGGAGATACGTAGTCAAGGGCGCTACTTTGTGGGAAGAGAGCCTCATCATACCCTCCAGTCGCCCGTGTGGCATGTGGGCAATAATACCTCGGTTGATCCTGCGGCTTCGCCCTGACGCCCTTGTAATCACTTCTCGCATGTCTTGCCGACTAACCGTCAAATGTTGAAAAGCAACCTCCAAGCTAGACTAGACAACCCGTCTAAGCCAAGCAGTCCCCAGATCAGCAGCGCCCTGTAACCGCATGCTGCATGGTCGAGGGCGAAGCAGCCTGACGAACTGCCTTACTAGTCGTGAACCACCCCACTCGTAGCCGACAGAAGTGCCTCATAAGTAAGAGGCTTTGTCCCTGCGCTAAGCTCTGCAGTAGCCAGCATTCATGTGCACTTGCCCCACATATCCTCGGGTGCAGCTAGCTTACAGCCTCACTTTTAGGTTCTCGCATGTCACTGCGGCTCTGCTCTTCCGTCGAAGTAGCTTGCTTGGCCTCTGGACAAGACGTCACTCACTGCTAGGCCAACGCCCAACTCTTCGTGTAAAGACACGGTCAAAGAATCTCTAGCCCCACTCAACAGTCTAAGCCACGAGCACAGAATTGATAACGAAAGACATAATTCATATTCAAAGACCCAACGCCAGCGGGACGGGAGCGGGTCCAGCCCAGGAGCATTAAGGGCAGGGTAGTCTGGCCAAAAGATACCAAACACAAAGCGCAGAAGAAGCAAAGAGGCCGTTCAGTAGATATGCTGACAGTAAGATATTTCGACAACAAAATATGCAAGTCGGAGAGATAGGAAAGAGATCCAACATAAATCATGTACAGGAACATGTGCACCAAGCCCACCCGAAGAAGGTGTTGACGTGAAGTCGGGTATCAACTAAGAATGAACAACAACTGCGAGGAAGAAGGGTATAGTCACCAAACCACCGACCAGACAACCACCGAAAGTGTTCATATCAATGCTTCTCTTATATCGTCCGTTTCGTTCGATTCTTGACTGGGCGATGGATCAGAACAAGACCAACCTCGCATCCTGATAATGATGTCAAGATCCCCGTCTAGTCAGGACGTCTCGGGGGCAGCAAAGAAGAGGACAACCTCGCCCCTGTCATTTCTCTTCAAGCGGAGGTTCTTCCACAGCTCCTTCTCCTCCTCAGCCTTGGAGGGCTCGCGGTCCCAGCGATCATAACGCTCTCGGTGATACCTCTTCAAGGCTTTGTTGACGCTCATGCCACGTTCCGACTCAGGCCCCTTGGTAATGAAGGACATGAAGAGGTCAGCACGGGCATCAGTCGTTGTCTCCATAGGCGCCACGTCTCTACTGGAGCGTACGATAAGTTGGCCGTTGCCGTCTGGTTCTGGCGAGCCCGATCCATATCGATGATATTCAATCGCCTTGACGGCCTTACGCTCTCGTGGCGCTGGTGAAACAGAAGATGAGTACTGTCGGCGACGTAGTCGACGAACTTCCTTTGTAGACTCGTCACGTCTCTTCTTGGGCCTGATCTTCACGAGAGCGGTGCTAGCTTTGCTATCTTTTCGGTCACGATCTCGCCCCCTCTCCTTCTCTTTCTTCTCCTCTTGTTCACGTGCCCTCTCTTCCTTAATAGCGGCCTTTCGCTGCTTCTGCTCTTGTACCTCCCATTCCCTCTGCGCGCGCAGGAGAGCCTTCGAATTGCCTTGCTTGGCACGTTTCATGGGGCTTAGTGGAGAGTTGGCGTAGTCACCAGAGTCGTCCGGAGAAGGTGGAAATTCGGGGCGAGCAAGCAATCTGTTTAGTCCCCCGGTCAGGCCAGAGTGAAGCATAGGAGGCGCATCTGCCATCATAACATCCCTCTCTTCCTGGGCACGAACGAGTGACATGTCGAGTTCTGCGGGCGAGTTGCGCTTTCGCTTACGATCCGTCTTCTTGGTTGTGGTCTCAACATCGGTATCGCGGGACTTGGTCCTCGAGTGCTTCGTCTTAGGAGCTGGAGTGGCATACGAATCGTACCGCTCTCTCGAAGGACGAACAGGCTCGTCCCCGTATGTGAAGCCATTCTGTGCGAAAGACTTGTCATCGTCCGGTACCTGGAACTTCATGACATCTGTGATGGAAGGCATTTGTTGTTCTTCGGTATACACGTATTGTTCTTCGTACGCCGGGGGCTGGCTGTCTTCGAGCATGCGCGACTCGTCGACATGCACTTGTGTCCTAGAAACATTGGGCGTTTCGGAGCCCTCAAGGAAGTCGAAGACGTTGACCGGTGGGAGAGCAGCTTGTTCATGATAGCCTAAGGAATGCGCTGCAGGCGGTGGAGTGGGGGCGCGCGGCGGGGCATTGACGACGGCGATGGCATTGTCCGTCTCGGGCGCATCTTCGACGTAGGCGTTGTGCGGGGTGAGGGCTTGCGAGACGTCGTGCTGCGCACTGTCTTTCTTCTGGTGTTGACCTTTTGGCTTCTTCTCTTTGTATAGCTTGCCTTGATACTTCTGGTCTTCAGTGATGCAGGCCTACAGGTCACATTGTTAGCTATAAAGTTGCATGCAGGATGGAAGAAAAATACGACATTGGCGCAGATATTTTGATTGCGATTTTGGTGTCGACATAGGGACGAACGATCACTTAAGAGAGCTGCAGAGTAAAGAGACTTACCGTATGGGATCTGTAGGTCGTTCCTGGAAAGTGCACCATGCAGTCCAAGCACTAGCAAAGTCAGTACATGTCTGATAGGCGGTTCGTACATGTACACTCACCGAGAATGATGCTCCATAACATTGGTTGCGATGCCCGTCTAACTTCTTCTTAGTGAGAACATCTCCACAGCCCTAGCAAGTCACAGTAAGCTTCCAATGCGAGTCCAGGGGACGAGTGACCCAATGGCGACATGCCAGCTGAAGCGCTGGGCGGAGGGGTGTAAACATGGAGACTTACCTCACACGAGAAGCTAACCATCGGTGCGGATTGAAAAGTTTCGATATGCAGAGTAGCGGTGAACAGCTGGCAAGACGTCAATGGAAGAAGTGTCGGTGTGTGAGGGGGCTCTGTGTCGTTATCACCCCTCGTTGTCCACGGGATGGTTTCAGGTTCTTTCGACGTGCCATAGCGCCTTTGCACTTTGTTTATGCGCTAGTGTTCATCCCACTAGCGACAGCGTCGAATCCCGGACTGCAGGCCCCTGACACTGCCGCCCGCATGCAAGATGCGCGCTCGCGGCAGCCTCTATAATTATCACGCGACGCCTCAGGCAGCGCCAGCGACGGCCTACAGTTGGCCAGCCACCACGCCCCAGAAACGTCACAGAACTGGTGGTGCTGAACATGAACATAGTCCTGTTTGCGCTCGGAGCAACCTCACATATCGCGTGTGTTATGACGCATTCGTATCACGCATTTAAGAGCAAGCCGCGACGTCGCAAGTTTATTGACAAAGAGCGCCGCTCCTGCCAGAGTGCGCAACTCTCGAGGGCGCGACCCTGGAGATCAGCCACGAGAGGGCTGACCGCGTGAGCCATCATTCGCTAGAGATACCTAGGCCAATCTCGAGTCCGCCATCCGAAGCCCATTCAAGTCATTTCTGTGTGAAACCCCGCTGACGTGAACGTGTTGTGATCAGCCGGGGGGCTACAACCCACCATTTCCTGGTTATCGACTTAGTTCTGCTTCGTCGTCTGCTGCAACCTGCAGTTTGAGGACTAGGTCTGAATATCCAACCTGTTATCGCTGCAGAGACACAAATCCTTTGCGCAGCAGATGGGAAGCGCCTCACATGGAGATGGAGAAGTCCGCTGTGCCATCCAAGCAGGAGAACTGTCATACCAACAGCGCCTTGAGGTCTGAATCGCAGTGAGCGCTACTGCTTCAGGACACATTCTCCATGTACTTGACATACGCCTCCCCCAAGGCTGACATCTATGCCTGATGATCTTCCTGTTCCTTTAGCGCCTTACGTCCCGGGGTATCATGCAGCTGTGCCCTTGCCAGATTCTGCCGGCTCCTCGTCGCCGCAACCGCAGTCGTAAGCATCTCCGATGTCCTCGCAGTTGAACTCGGGCTTTTTCAGCCTTTTATTGACAACATTGTGTACGAAGCAGCCCCACATTGCTGCTGCCGTCCGTGAGGATACCTGGGGAGGATACTTGGCGAGTACTTGTCCGAAGTGTTCTGCGCATTCTCCGCTGCGACCATAATTAGATCTGGCGTGACTCCAGTGCATAGCGCCACCTGGCGCAAGACATACCAAGGGTACACGCGTTGGAACAGGTGTACAAATGCCCGTAAGGTCTCCTTCTCCTCTCCTGTAGGCTTTTCGGGGAAGCGAGCAAACGTCGTGTGGAGAACTGTCCACGCCGCGCGACCGAGTTCTGCCCTGCGATGATTCTACTATTAGCCAGGCTCTCGTGCCTAAGCAATTACGCGGATTGGAGGCGCGCGTGGAGATCCTGAAGGACGTACTTTTTTGTCGCATTCCCTAATTTGGGCGCAATCGCATGCCCTGTGAGTAGCGCGGCACTGGATTGGCTCTGCTGTTGCTCGCGCTGTTCTGGCCTTGACAAGTGTCCTGAATTTACTTCATACGGTCCCAGCAGGAGGAATGAGAAGAAGGCGAATACAAGCAGGGCGGCGACGATGAAGCGAGCTTTTAGGGCGGTGACGCGAATCATGGCTAAGTATGTTGTAAGGAAGTAGGAGAAAGGGACGCGTGCGTAAAAGACGCGGGTGATCCGTGGCCGAATGCTACATTTCGCGGTTTGTTACAGGCGTCAAGCGTTCCACGTTCCATGCCTCAGACCGCCAAGGATCGACGCTCCTCTGATTATGTTCACACCACCGCGGGTAAGCTTGTAGGAGCAGGGATAGCTTCGGATCCGAAGGACATTTGTGATCAGCTTCTGTGAAAAGAAGACAATAATAAGCTACTGGAAGCCAGTCTGACGACAGCAGCTGAGCGTCTTTTGATATATTGCCACGGCTGCTGAAGGATATTGACGGTTTTCATTACCCGATATCGCACTTGTGAGGCTGAGCTTCGAGAACATCCACAGCTTCAAAAACTTTGGACTTGCCATCTATTCAGCATCAAAGACTGCTCTCTGCCCCAACACAATACATTCAGCCCTCCCCAAACTTCAGAAATCATGGCAGATTTTCCTCCTCCGCCAGTCGATACCATCGGTACGCCAATTGCAGCTGCAAATGCCGCACTATTAGGTCTCCATATAGAATGCTAACCATATCGTAGACTGGGCTAACGTGGGTTTCAAAATTCGAGAAGGTAAAATGCAATTTTATTCGAGATTTTGAAGAAGCCTGTTAATTGTTCGTCTGGGACATTTGCAAAGAGTTGGGGATTGAGCGGCAGAACTTGATTTATTCCGCACACTCACGACAATAAAATCTTACGTATTGCTTGCAGAGGTAGCATTCTCCTAACTTTCCAACAGTTGCCGGCCACGTAGAATCACATTACTCTGTCCAGACGGGAGAATGGACACCTCCAGTCTTCGTCGAGGACCCTTACCTTCGCATCCACGGCATGGCTCCGGGTTTGAACTATGGCATGCAATGCTACGAGGGCTTGAAAGCTTTCCGCGCACCAGACAACACAATCAACATCTTCAGGCCGTCCAAGAATGCCGAGCGAATGCAACATTCGGCCTCTTTCATCTCGATCCCTGATGTGCCTTCGGATCACTTCCTTGCATGCTGCAACCTCGCCGTAGGAATGAATGCGGCATATGTTCCACCTCACGAGACCGGTGCGGCTATGTATGTTCGACCGTTGTTGTTTGGTAGCTCAGCGCAGCTTGGTCTGAACCCTCCTCAAGAGTACACTTTCGTGGTCTACTGCATTCCAACGGGCGTATATCACGGATCAAACCCTGTGGATGCCCTCATCCTCGAGTCGTTCGATCGTGCAGCACCAGAGGGTACCGGGTCGGCGAAAGTAGGAGGCAACTACGCTCCAGTTCTACGACATAGTGAGAAAGCGTACAAAGCAGGTTATGGCATCACACTACATTTGGACAGCAAAACCCGGAGTGTAGTCGATGAGTTCTCGACTTCAGCTTTTATTGGTGTCAAGAAGGATGGTGACAAGGTCAAGCTTATTTCCTCCAAAAGCAAGAACATTATCCAGAGTGTTACCGGAGACAGCGTCCTCAAAATTGCGGAGTCATTTGGTTGGGAAACCGAGTCACGAGAGGTACGAACATAATGCTTTGTAGAGCATGCATTTCCTAACCTACTCCAGATTCCTTATGATGAGATCAAGTCTTTCGATGAAGTCCTGGCGGCAGGTACCGCAGCGGCGCTTGTCCCCATCAAGTCGATTACCATGGAGTCTAAGGGTGATAAGTTCACTTATCCTGCCGCCTCACAGGAGCCCGGGCCGGTTTGTGTGAAGCTACTCACGACCCTGAAAGGTATCCAGCAAGGCAAGATCGCGGACAAGCAGAACTGGCTGTTCAAGGTAGAGAGGCCAGAGCAGTTTGGAAAGCACGAGACGAACGGCGGTACCAAGACCGTCGGGCAACTCCCTTAGATATGTCCACCCTATAGGTACTGAGCATGATCAGACCACAGCTTTGTAAAAGTCGGCATCTGGCGTCCAGGGCACGAAAATCAACGACATAAAGGCGTAAGGCAGATTCAGATCTTTGGATTACAGGGTATGTGAGCACGATTGAGCAATCCGTGAACGAAGCAATCAATGCAGCAAGTGTACTTAGTCGCTTTGTTTGGTAGTCCTCCTGAGTGGCTGTCACGGAACAAGGGTAGATAAAAAAGACCAATGATCAAAGACTCTGCCACGAACGACATCGCATCCTGCAGATACTCCAGAACGCCACTCTGACTCTGATACACTTTAGCCTCTTCGTATCTCGAAACGCACCTTCTCGTCGAACTGCACGTAAACTTTGAGACACCAAAACCTCCCCGTGCTTCAACCAATAGGGCAAAGCGCCTACGTCATCCCTGCTTTTGCGCCTGCCCCTCGGCAGTCGAGCGCGCGTCTGGACAAGGCAGACATTGACATTCGAACCTGCATACCCCGTTTCCGCGCCCTGGACTACGTTTCTGCCTTTCACAGCCTCACAGAGGACAGACCACGGCCACCAATAACCGTTCACAAGATTGAAGTAACAGCATAACGTGGAGCGACATGCCTGGCTCGTTCTCGCGGTTAGTGAACGGGGCGAGGAGACATTTGGGCGACCCGAGTCCCGATGAGGCCTATCTTTCTTGTGAGTAGTGGTGAGCCTTGGGTAGTGAAGGATGATTGCTGACTGAGACAGATCACGATGTGAGGGGTGTGTATGCTTCGCCTGCTCTTTCGCGCGCGCGAGCCTTGCGCATGCGACAATGTACTCGAGACTAACAGGATGTAGTAATGAGAGCGGACGTCGATAGCATCAAGAATGACTGGCTCACAGACAATGTGCGCATACCTTTCTGTCCTTCAATCCGTTGTACTCCGGGCTAACTCATGTCGTAGGCAATCGCATTCTGGCAAGAGTTCGCCTCCCTATACCATAGCGCTACGTGCTCCAACTTACCTCTCCTAGGTACCTCGAACGCGAAGAACTCAATGCCTTCCCCAAAGCCTCCATCGTGCTCCTCCGCCCCAGCATGTCCTTCATGCTCATGCAAACCGCCGACCCCCTCTCTCTGAAAGAAGTCCTGCCCGACTTCAGCACGACAACACACGTATTCCTCCCTATAAATGATGCCACCGACGTGACCCAAGCCGAAGGCGGATCACATTGGTCTCTCCTCCTCGTCTCCATCATCGATGGCGTATCCTTTCACTACGATTCCATGAGCGATAGCAACGACCGGGAAGCGCGGAGCACGACAATGAAACTGGAGCAACTACTAGGGAAAAGACTGAGGTTCATACCAATGCATGACTCCCCACAGCAGGAGAACGGGAGTGATTGCGGCGTGTTTGTGTGTGTGCTGCAGAGGCATTTGTTGCTAAAGCGGCTGCTGAGGGCAGATGCGAGCAAGAAGATCAGCATGAGCATGAAGGATGCACATATAAATGCAAAGGATGGGCGGAAGACGATGCTCAAGGTTATAGAGGAGAGGAAAAAAGAGGGACTACGGAGACGATCGTAAGTCCTTATGGATCCGGGGAGTGGGGATGTATGAAATTGGTAATGGCGAGCTAACATGGAGGACAGACGCAGTCATTCGCCTTTTCGACCAAACTCTGAACAATCGAAAAGCCCACCGCGCATAGGCGAAGAGCAAGAAGTTTAGTCGACGGAGCCTTGAGCATCGCGACATGTAGTTGAGACATTTGTCTCCCGCTTTCGACTGTCCCTGCTCCTGTGTTGTACTCTCCAGGTTTCAGTCAAGACGTATACATACAAGTTTTACTGAAAGAAGCGGTGACGTGTTGGATCTGTGTTCGTGAAGGACTTGGCATATTCAGGGAGTGAACGACGATGACACGGATGACGAGATGCGTTTATGAGTTATGCACTTCATGTCTATATGAGATTTACGTAGATGAGCCGAGGTATTAGCACAAGGCGTACAAGGACGATGATCAAGCTTTCCAAACCGCGCCTGGAGGGGTGGGTTAATATAATGGTGCCACTATATCAGTGAGTAATATCTGCTGAGCATATTTTCCGTTTAATTAATGCATGTTGGGCATGTGTTGAAAGTTAGGATATACGTGAAGTATGTATAGTGCTCGGTTGAACATGCTTTCGCGCCAGTAGCACATGTCTAAGTAATGATAATCCTATCTGCGCGAACTTTCATATTAAACAGGAGTAGATGTTCAAAGTATTTATATATGTCCTTCACCCTGTCACGAAAGACTACCCGTACCGAAGCTGGGAAGAGTAAACTGACGACGATATCGTTGCCAGCCAGTTAGATAATGCCGATAGCGTCGCCAGCTGAGTGTCTTGACCGGTTTTCCGGTTGTGTAACGCATCTCTCTGACAGGGCCGTTACCACTACCCCGCTGATTTCTCAGCCGAATCTACACTATCAAGAGATAGGAGACTACCTTATATAGCCTTAAGAAGCCTTGTACGCTCACTTATCGTTATCTTACTTATTATGCCAGGCGAGCAATATTGTGAGCCATGCAAAAGGCTCCTTTGTGGGAAAGTCCAGCCTTATTATGAGGATGCATCGGATATCGCATTCACTCACCACTCTGATGCCAATTCTTTCAAAGAAGCGCTTGGACTGCCTTGCTTTCTTTGCTCGTTTGCTTGGAATGGAAAAGAATGCTCGCTGTCTTCGCAAGAGAATATATCGTTTAGAATAACGGGCTGGCTTTGGGCACGAGACGAGGATGATGATGTAACAAAGCTAAGCTTTGATTACAACAAGCGTTACTCTAAGTCCATCGCTTTGGTGCCGTATGAGGGTATGTTTTTTAAAGTGACTTTCAGATACATATATTCTGATCCAAAACTTCCAGACATGACTTCTTACCAATTCCAAGCCTTCTCTCGTGTAATACGCGTTCGATGTCAGCTCTCGACTTCCTCCTTAGCAAATACCAGGAATGCCATGACAAACATGTTGGATGCAGGCTTCAGCCATAGCCTGTGGCAATATATCCTTCAAGGATCATTGATATAGGTGAATTAGAGGACGATTTTATCTACCTACGTGACACGCAAGACCTTAGAAATCGAGGAACGTATACGTGTCTTTCCCACTGCTGGGGCCAGAAGAAACCTCTCATGTTAACGAAGGAAACCAAAGCGATATTACAAGATGGAATTCTTGTGTCAGCTCTGCCTAAAACGTTTCAAGATGCTATTTTCGTCACACGTTCACTTGGCATTCGGTTGTTGTGGATTGATTCATTGTACGTATAGTATGCAAACTTAGTAGCTTCGCTTACTCCCAAAAGATGTATCTTGCAAGACAGTAAAGCTGACTGGTCAATTGAGGCCAGTCATATGGGTGGTATATACAGTGGAGCAGCATGTACTATTGCAGCAATAGCTGCGGAAGACAGCAACGGTGGTCTTTTTTCCGAGAGAAACCCTTCGTTGCTGCGACCTCGGCTCATAGAGACAACTTGGACTCCGAACCCAAATGCTGTCACAAATGGGAAATTTGCTTACCCTAAAGCGGGACTCTACTGGTGCGACATCGTAGAACTTTGGACCGAGGCCGTCGAGAGGGCGCCTTTAAACTCAAGAGCATGGGTATGTCAGGAACGGCATCTATCCCCACGAATCATTCACTTTAGTGATACCCAGATGTTTTGGGAATGCCACGAGGGTACCTCATGTGAAAACTACCCTAGCGGCCTACCTACATGGGCTGCTCCAAGTTGGTCCGATAACTCATCCGTTCTAAGACAGGGTCTTTATCAGCTCAGACTTCAGGAGGCTAACATGTCTTTGGCAGGGCCTGGAGTTCACAGAGGCAGTACAGTCTCAGATACAGGACCCCTACTGGAACGCGAATTGTACTTCGCCTGGGCTGTGTTCCGAATTCATTACACCGAGTGTGCACTGACTAAAGAGGAGGATAAATTGGTGGCGATTCATGGCATAGCACAACAGCTCGGTCAAGTCCTGGGTGATCAGCTCGTTGCTGGGCTATGGTACAACCGTTTGTTAGAAGAATTATGTTGGTTCAAATTGCCATATGCAAATGAACGTCGCTCTCATGAACCCACAAAATGGAGAGCTCCGACTTGGAGCTGGGCATGCAGTAACGCAGGGATATGGGTTAGCAACACCACAAAATTCCATCGAGACTGGAAGAACAAGCAGGTATGGGGCGAACTTGAGAATGTGGATGTCAAGGCCAAAGCATCCGGCGAACTAGAAGAAGCCTCCCTCCGGATACGATGCAAACCTATATGCGCTGTCATCGAGCCAGATCCCAGTATTGACCGCGAAGCTATATCCCTTGTCTATGGTGTTCTCACTTTCCAGAATAGTATGGTATATATACAAATACCACATTCTGGCGACGGCGAATTTGACGTTGTTATGGATGATTCGGAAAGGGAGGATATACGCTATGTTTATATGATCGTCATACAACGATGCCCACATGATCCAAACGAGGATGATGCGGACTCTATGGATTGTGTAGAGGGTCTCTTGCTTGTACCACAACACGGATGCAACGATGTTTTCGAGAGGGTGGGTCTATTCACGGCCAGAGGTAGACCTACCGTTTTAAAGGTGCTTGAAGAACATGAAGCCGCAGAGAGCAAGAGTATTACTCTTGTATAGATGAACTGCCGACAACCAAAAAGATCAGTACCTGCTAAAGCCTTCTAACGGTCAGCACTGTATCAAAGCGGCACTTCTTACTTTACCACTTCATCATCTCTCTAAACAATCTGTCCGACCTGAACGACACGCTCTTTGTACATGCTTTTCTAGGCGCTGTTTCCTTGGCTTATCAAATTTACAAGCGTCTTGCTTAATCGAGTTGTGCAACGTCATAAGAGAGGGCAACGCCACTTTGTTCCGATACGGCAGCATGTGTTCTCCGTGCGCCTGGTGGAAAGCGTTGGGCGAGTGCTTGCCTGGCTCGATTTTCACTACCCATCGTTGGAGCTTTGTAATTCGCTCTATGATTTCTACGACTCCAATCTTTTAATTTTGTGAATTGCGGTCTGCGCGAACTCGCGTAATAAATAGGAGTAGATATTCAAGTAGTTTATATATATATATGGCTTGCGATGTAATAATAACACCCTTTCTCACAACTAGTCCTCCAGTGTCTAGCCAGCTTAAGAATATTGTATCCTAATAAACGCCGTAGATGCATCAATTAAATCGCTTCATGCAAAATTTCCAATCACACTTCTTCTCACGCGGTCTTCGTCTCCTTGGTTTCCGATGCTTTTTCTTCGGTCTTAGTCTCGGCTGCTTTCTCTTTCTTCGGCACCAAGTTGCCCTTATCATCCCTGGGTATCCTTTCCCACCCTGTTTTGAACCGTTTCTTGCTCGCGTCGAACCTTGGGAAGGGATGGGCTTCGGTATTCAGTACGATTTGATCGAGTGGCAGGATGTCGTTGGGGCCGAAGAGGAGATACATATATTTTAAAGTTTCGGCCTGGGGTGATTATCAGTTAAATTCAACGCATATATGAGAAAGGTGGGGTTTGGGAGGGGACTACATACCAGCCAGAAACTCTCCATATTGTCCCTCGATGGCGGAGGCACAGTCCTCACGTCGCCTACAGACGAGAATCCACCGCCGTTCTCGACAGTAGTGTGCTTGACGAAAGCTTCAAACATCTCCCAACCCCACTCGCGGTAGATGTCATCGCCCGTAATCCGCCACATGTAGAGCAAACTCTCCACCGTCTCCGGTCGCTGGAGGTTATGTGCATCGGCAGGCTTGATGTTGAAGTCTGATTTCCAGCCCTCTCCTTCCGGAACGTCGAGCTCGAGGTTGGATTTCGATTGCAGGATCTCGGTGCGGTACATCTTTGGCGGATCGTCGAGTTCGAAGTGTGCGATTTCAGGGGCGAGGCCCGTGGCTGTGACTTTATACATGCCCATGCAGGTCTTCGTTAGTTCGCGGGCGAGCTGGATGTCTTCTTCTTGCTTCTTGCCCCAACCAGGCTGCAGACGTGCTTCTGCGAGAGTGGCGCCGCCGGTTGTTGCCAAGGCAATGGTGCCGGGTAAGAAGCATACCAAGTGGTCCATCTTCGGATGCAAGTGGCCTTCCAAGCCGGCGGGTCTTTCTGCGAGAACAGTGAGATGGCTGTTCTTCGTGTAGGTGAGGAGATGCTTCTTTGCGCCCGCAAGCGACTCTTCCCACATATCCCGATACACGGGTTCCTGCTTCTGTGTCTGGAGATACTGCTTGATCAAATACTCGTAATAGCTGTCTCCCCGACTACCCCATCGAATTTCGTTGCCACGGAAGGTTCCTTTGTCCGCGTAGATGAAGATAGGCACAAGCCCGTCTTTGGCGCCGTTATTGTCGACGACTTCCATCACTTTCTCTGCTTTCTCCCAATAGTGCGCTTCGCCTGTCAGATAGGCTAGGTATTTCATCTCGAGTTGGAGGGTTGTTGCTTCGGCCGTGGAAGACGCACCGCCATCAGCGTGCGAGGCTTCGCCTTTGCTATCCTTTAGGATTACACTGGCCCACGGGACGCCAGAAGGTGATTCAAAGGCGCCCATAAGGCGATCTGCCAAATCTGTCGCTTTCTCGAGGAATAGGTCCTCTTCGTTCGCATTCTCGGGCTTGAGACCGGGAAGGGCTTCTTGGAGATAGTGTGCTGAAAGCAGACCGCCGAGCATTCGTATTGTGGTTTCGAAGGTGTTGACGTCCTGCTTCTTGTCGTAGTTTAGCGTCGTAGTTACCCATTCGCGGGCATGCTTGAGTTCTTTGGTAAGGTTCATGATCATCAACGTGTCTAGAGCATCTACGATGATCCAGCCCATGCCATTAGGCTCTGCCATGTAACGCCCAGTCTTCGCGACAGGACGGTACTCATCAAAGCCCCAGCCGTGCTCTTCATACGCGTTCCAACTCAGCAAGAAGGCATCCTTCACATCTTGCCTCCGCTTCTCCCAATCCACCTTGCTCTTCTTCCCTCCCGCACCCCCGCCCATGATCGGACTCCAACTGCTCCCGCCCTTCTTCTCGCCTTCCAAGCCCACGTCTGCACTGCTGCTTGACCATCCAAACCAGTAGAAGAGCCCCAACACCACCAATGCAACCAGTCCCATCCCTCTCTTGCTCCTTATGAACCCTCTCCGTCCCCTCGCACCACCGCCATATCCATATCCTGTAGGCTTATCCTTGTACATAGGCAGACCCTTCTCGTTTCCAGAGAATTTATTCCAGACATTATCTTCGAAGCGGCGCTGTGCGTTCTCGAAATTGGGTACGTTGCGCGGGACGGCGAAGGACATGTCGGTGTCCTGGATCGCCTGTTTCGTGGCCTCGACTACCTGTTTAGTCGATTCGACGGCTTGGGCGGCGGTTTTGTTGGCGACGTTCTGCAGGAGGGAGAATGCGGAAGGAGCTGCTAAGGATGCTTTATTGCGGAGGTTGAATGGGTCGCGTGTCGAGTACATCGGACGGCACGACGCGTTCTTCTAGTCCGATTACTGGACTCTGCAGAAGCTACTTCAATCTTGAATTTTCAAGAATTGCAACATTGTGCTTCGTCCATTCCAGTGTTCCACAGAAAACGTCAGCGAAATCTTACTGACTCGCCAGGTGTTCATTGTCCCTCCCAATGTAGACAGCTTGGCTAAGACAGGGGTCCAGCTTCTTGCAAAATGCCCATCAGACTTCAGCCACTATCAGCCACACTTCACTGTTGCGGAGCTCGACGGGAAAGCTCCCAAGCTCACAGCCTCTTTGCGCAACCATCTCGCAAGGTCTTCGCTTCTAGTTGTAGTCAGTCTAAAGACGCGTAGTCAGGATCACAGCCTCCTTCTAATTTATCAACTAATGTATAAACAAATCTTTGCGCCTAAGCCTGTGAATAAGCTGTTCTCACTAAACTGTGTTATACACTTCAAGAGCGTTTTTTTTATAATTTACTTTGTTTCTGTCTCGGTGTTATGGGCTGCTGCCTCGTCCTTGATAATCAACCACGGTAATGCGATGAGATTATATCTCAACTACGGAAACTAGCCTCGAGAGTGTAAACGTGCCTGGTAAGGATTATATACAAGAACAGCAGGTGCGTTGCTATCGGTCGAAAACACGGTGTTCTTCTGATCATCGCACACCCTGCAGTTTATCATTACGGTATTCTGTCGTCACTACCATCCTCAATCGGCTATAATGGCGTTCTATACAATGGATGAAGTGCGCTTCCTATTCTACGCTCTGTTTTCTTGTTTTCCTCTGTATCATTGCTGTACGCCTGGCACTACATCAATAAACAAGACGGCTACTTCCACAATTTCTAAGTCAAGTGCACGACGACCTCTACGGAGCACAAAGCGACACAGCTCTGCATCAACTACCGCACCACCACCACGGGAAACCCAACAGCGATCATGAAGCACATCCAGATTACACCCTCGACCTCAGGGCCTCCACTCAAGAATAATGATTCCGTACCCGCATCCTTACCAGACGCCAAAGAAACGAAGTTGCACCCAGCAAATGCTCCCTCCGATTCAACAAATGCATCCCTCTTCTTCGTCGGCACAGCAACTACGATCGTAGAATGGGAGGGCCTACGCATCCTCACAGACCCGAACTTCCTTCACGCAGGCGACCACGTGCACCTCGGTCCCGGCGTCAGCGCAACTCGCCAAACCAATCCAGCGATTGATCTAGAAGAACTGCCGAGGATCGATGCGATTTTGCTGAGCCATTATCATGAGGATCATTTTGATAGGGAGGTCGAAGAGAAGTTGAGCAGAGGGATTCCGATCATAACGACACCGCATGCATACGACTGTCTTACGGGTAAGGGGGATGATTCATTCAAGAACGTACATGCACTTGATTTCTGGGACAGTCTGGTTTTGGACGTTGATGCACCGGGGAAGAGCAGTGGCAGCGGAGCGAAGCCAAGTGTCAAGGTTACAGGCATGCCTGGGAAACATATTCCTCCAGGTCCGCTGTCTGTTGCGAATGATCTACTCGGAGCAGTTCCACCAACGAATGGCTGGATGATCGAGCTTGGGTACTCAGACCACTCTACCAAGACCAACGACTCCTTCGAGAACGGATACAGGATCTACATCTCCGGCGATACCCTCATGGTCGATGAGCTCAAGGAGATTCCCGAACGATACAAGGATAGGGACATCGATCTGATGCTGATTCATCTGGGCGGCACGACCATTCCTGGCCCGAAGATGCCACTGCTGATGGTGACGATGGATGCAGAGCAAGGAGTTCAGCTCATGCAGCTCATCAACCCCGACTTGACCATCCCGATCCACTATGATGATTACGACGTGTTTTTGAGTCCGCTGGATGACTTCAAGAAAGCGGTGCATGCGGCGGGTCTCGATGGCAAGGTGATGTATCTAGATCGGAAGGATCAGTTCAAGTTCAATGTCAAGCAGGGGCAAAAGCCGAAGAAGACGCTGGAAGTTTTGCCGAATGCTGCGTAGTATTAGTACCCAGTTATGATATTTCTGAATCACGACCCTCGCATTGCATTGCCTTGAGCAGTTTGTGGTGTTCGAAATGAATTTGACTTTTTTCATTCCTGGTGGTAACCCACTGTTGACGGGTTCCAATATGCCATTGAACAAAGGTTATCCGTTAAGACGCCGTCCGCCCATGCCATCATCCTTCGTGCGTATCGTCCGTTGGCTTCTTCTCCACACGCTCACATCCCTGATCCTTCCATCCTCTGGTATTCGTTTATGCGGTGCGCTTGCCCTTGGGGTTCTTCTTGCCGACGTCGGAGATGGTAAGACCTGTGATAAGATCGTTAGCCGATGTGTCCTCTTTGTGCGATGTCGATATTAAAACGAGCGTGACGCTTTCAAATGGAGGGTTGCGTACCCGGGGGCAGACTCTGCTTGAGCTTCTCGGCCTTGTCGGTGTCCTTAAGGACGAGGGTGTAGACGTTCTTTGAGCATCGGACCTTGAACTTGATGTTGTTGACCTTCTTGTTCTTCTTTATGCGGGCGGCTACAAGCAGTGTCAGTTCATATTCAGAAAGACTTGTATCCTCTATCCCGTCTTATAGCCAATTCTTTTCGAGTTCCTCCGACTTTTGTATAGCGCACCACCGCGCCCTCCCTCTCTTTTCGACCCTCCCACAGGACTGGTAGACGTACACTTAGCATCCTTGCGCCTGCAGATCTCGATGAACTGCTTGATATCGGAAACTTCGGAAGGCATCTTGACGGTTGTTCGTTGGTATGAATTGTCGCAACGAGTTCTGGAAAGCGAAAATGGAGCGTTTGTGGCCCGATGGACTCGCTAAGCCCCCATTGGCGGCGGGCTGCATGTGCGCGCACGGGCTTCTCCCAGCCAGAGCTAAAGGGTTATTGCAAGCGTTACTGAGTTGGGAATAGCGGGGTCTGACGACGTGTGTGGCGGGACACGGGGTGAGGATGCGTCGCAACATTGAACTTTTGATTGATATCTGCCTACTTCTCAAGAACCTCCATAACCCTAACTTCCGTATCTTCTCTAACTTTTGACTGTAAGGCGTGGCGCAATACAGCCCTTTCTCATTCGAATTTTCCGAAGCGACAACCTTCAATCATGCCGACTCCACTCGACCGAGCCACAGCCCAACGTGTAGGTGATCTATGGATGCCCTCGAACCTGCTATATATCGTGGGTCTGATGTCTGTAGAAGCCATCAGATGCTAATAGAAATATAGGGCCCATTCTTTGCCTTCGCCGCAATCGTTGCGGGTGTTGCTGCATGGAGTATCTGGGGTCAAGATATCTTTCCTAGTTCAGATCCTACTGGCGGTATGTCCTCTCTCTTTTGCTCATTACAGGATTGGTGTTCTTCTGGTCGCTCTTCCTATTGATTGCATGCATGTGGGACGATATTCGCTGATTTACGACTTCCAGATCCTGAAACGTGGACCCACGATCAATGCGTTACCTGGCTCAACCACGTAAGTAATTTCCTCTTCCTTCTTACGTTAGATCTCTACCGTTCCATGCGTGTACTCCTCATTTATTGAACATGTCCGGCCTCGAGCATGGCATCGTCATTGTAACTCCAAAGTACGTCTTCCACGGACAAATGGTGCTAACAACCTTGCCAGAGGAATCTACATCCCTCACCACTCGCAACAACCGCTGAGCTCTTAGAGCGTATTAAAGCAAACTTGAGGGTAGCACGAGAAAGAGCCTCGGGCTAATAGGTTGCCGCCATGCGAGCTGGACCCTGTTGATTAGATTGAATATTTAAAGTAGTAGTACGAGAGGTCCAACAGCTCCTGTCGTATCTTGAAAGGGCAAAAGGCTAGGCCTATAGTTTTTTTGGAAGCGCAGATGTTCGAAAGAGAATGCAGTGGGAGGTCACGGGAATGTGCTAATTGATACCCCTTTGTACGTACACATACATCAACATGTTCCAAATTGGTTAATGCACTGTTTGAAAATAACACGATAGTCTGTATGCTACCCAACTCTGTGATTTGGATGTGATCAAAGCTGATTGAGATGAAAGACTTTTTTTAGTGTAGTAAGTATGGGTTGGGAGGAGATCATCAATCTGAGCCACGCTCCAACCCGAATATCGAAACCTTGCCCGGTAGACTTAGCAAAGCCATTACGCCCTGCCACGCCTCCAAATCCGATAGCCAAAAGTAGAGTAGAACAGAGGCAGTGCAGCGGCACCTTCGCTAGATGTACCAACTCGAGGTAGCCAGCAGAAAGATCCACCACATCCTCTTGATACCACGGCTTCCGCCAGGCTGAGCAATCGTCACGCCAATCGAAATCCTGAAAACGCCCCGAAATACTCCAGGCTCAACTATCATGACTCCGAAACGCCGCTCACCCCCTCAATCAATTCACACGCTTTTCGATAAAGCTGACCACAACGCCTGTTTAGTCACCACCATCCACCTTCTTGAACTCCGTGAGCATCTCAATACTAGCAGAGTAATGCTGCTCCTCTTCGGTATACGCGTTCTCCTCCTCCATCATCTCTTGGTTGAGACGCTCTAACTCCTCAGCCATGCGTTCCTTGTAAGGCTCCATCTGTTTGTCGACCACAGACTGTTTCTTGGCGATCTCGAGGCGCTTT
Source organism: Parafenestella ontariensis (assembly GCA_021596325.1). Lineage (NCBI taxonomy): Eukaryota > Fungi > Ascomycota > Dothideomycetes > Pleosporales > Cucurbitariaceae > Parafenestella > Parafenestella ontariensis. The sequence continues at coordinate 312,546 of JAKGDA010000001.1, read as the reverse complement.
CTGCGCAAATCCTCAACCTTCTTGCGCTGTTCAGCAAGCTGGCGCTCGACGGACATGGGCTTAGGGCTAGGTGAGCCTGGAGGAACTCTTGACACCGTGAGTGGAGTAGAAGGTATCTTTGGGGTAGTTACAATGTTCGTGCGCTTCGACTCGGGTTCGGTAAAGGCAGCGGGACGCTTTGTCGGTGTAACGGGCGTGGTAGGCGCTGTGGTCTGCTTCTGGGCAATTGAGGCTGGTGTGACGATGGGGGTTGGTCTCACTGCCTGCTCCTTCACAGGCGTGCTTGGCGCTTGAGAAGCCTTCTTGACAGTATCCTTAGTTGGGCCGGTGGTTTTGGCTGCGGTGGTGTTGGGCGGTTTGGTGCCTGCATGAGTGAGGCTGGATGCCTTCGCAGCACTATCCTCAGTCGAACCGACGCGCTTACCCTTGGGCGCAACAATCGCAATTGAGTCGTTGCCAGTGGACTGCTCCTTGTCGATAGGCTTGTCGATGGGTTTGTCGGTCGTAGGTGCAAGGCTCTCCTTCGCTGGTGGCTTTGACGAGGATTTCGGGAAGAGCCGAGCTCGAAGATCCTCGCTGACGTCTTTGTCTGATTCCGGGCTTGGGGTGTTCTCAGGGAAGCCAGTAGGCTCTTTCTCGGCAGTGGCGGTCATCGTAGTGGTCGGCTTGGGCTGTTGTTTCTTCGTAGCTGTGGGCGACTATAAGTTATAGTTAGCAACAGGCAACAGCTTGATCAAACGGAGAACTCAAGGTGACGGAGACTTAATCCAGGGTGAGCAAGGTAAAGGTCACCAGTTCTCTTACCTTGGGAGCAGAGGCGCTTTTGACCGGCGTGAAGGGTAGGTCAGGAGGCATAGGCGATGAAGCTCCAGTTGAGGTGTCGCCATCGTCCTTATGAGGTTTTGTTCCAGCTAGAAGTGGAGGTACAGGGTCGAGCACGAGGGTACGAGGCTCGGTCTTCGCTTTGCTGAGTGGATCAAACGTCAAATTCAACTTCATATTTTCAATTGCATCTATGCAGCACGGTTAGTGAGATCCCTTGCATTGCACTTAACGCTCACCTTTGCTTCGGTAGTGGAAGCGAAAAATCGCCCAAGGTTCTGGTCCCGGCCGTGGCGAATTCATGTTGCGCTGCTCGCGAGCGCTCCTCTTGCTTTCAAGCAGAGCACAGTCCTTCTCGAACATCATCTGAAATGTTGGGGCGATTTGCTTGTATGGTACGGTCGGTACAGCCTTATCCTCGATCTTGCCCCTGGAAGCGAAGTAGTATTTCTCGACATTTTGGATGGTGTGAGAGACATCTAATTGGCGGGTGATATAGAGACGCAGCTCCACCGTCCCGATGGTCTCCAGTGCCTCACTTTGGGATGCAGTTACTCCAGAGAGTGGAGCAACTAGTATGGCAGTGTCGATGATGCCCTGATCGGTTTCGTACAAAAACGTCTCCACGTCGATCTTTTTCTGCTTCTGATTCTGTACGTTTCTGCTGGTGTAGAGACTAGTCTTGCGGAACACGCCATCTACCACGGCATCGTGAGCGATGGCCAACGTCTGTTTTTTTTATCAGTTGCTGAGCGTCGCCAATCGAATGGGTACGTACTGTGCCGGAGAATTTACCACTAATCCTGATCTTGTGGCCTTCATCAACAGGGACGTAGCAGCAAACTGCCTTGTCCTTGGCGCTAATATACTCTCCGTACTCTTTAAGTGCTTGGACTTGACCCTCCACATGAATGTGTACTTCCGCTTTCCGGTCTGTGGCCTTCTCGGCAACCTTCATTCTGGCGGTGAAGTCGGAGCTCTAGGTTAACTGCGGTTTGGATTGAATCGTAGGTACTCAAGTCGCAAAAGGTCGTGAGCGTTATCGCCTCCAAATTGCACTGAGGCTAGTAGTGACGAAGAACTAAAAGATGTCTTGAGATCGGGAGGGTGGATAGATCCGTTTCCGTGGCTGGCCTGGTGGCGGAAGTTTAGACCCAGACGGCGCGGGTGAATGGTACTGTCGAACTTGGTTGCTGCTGAAGTGAACGGAAGTAAGCTGAAGCCACACGTCGAGATGACAGTGTACAAAGCTGAAACTGCCGTTCAGACACCTCTACCGCTATTGAAGTGAGAGAGCCTACCAAATAGTGACGCGTGATTGTATAAGCAAGAAGGGTAGACTTAATGGCTCGTTTGCATTGTGCCCGACCGAGGCGGGGATGGAGGAGAAGAAGATACTTCTGTAGAGCAGAAGAAGTGGAAGAAAAAAGAGATAGATGAGGTCAGAACGGTGACTCCAGCCTAACACAATCAGTGTTGCTAAAGAGTGGTGAAGGCGAGGTGAAGGTGAACTCAGCAACATGCGTGCAGCAAATTGCCCGCATAATACTGCACTCGCCTCCCCATTGCATTATATACGTATATTTTCCCGTTTTAGATGGCATATGGTTCTATGGTGCGTAAGCCGCGGAATGTCACAGTGTCGGCGTTTGTATGACGGCCGTGGTTCACGGTATAAACACTATCTGCGCCTGGTGAGCCAGCTATACCCTTCTCAAGCCTCAGGGAGAGCAAGTGAGCCAGTGGAAAAGCCTTGGACTCCGGCGACCGCGATTTGAGTATCCTCGTGGTTCGTTGTGAATCCCGCGAATACGTTTTAGTATTTTGGTTGCGTGTCATGTCTTCCTCTCCATGATCTCCAGGGGGGTTTTTTTTTTTTTGCTTTATAAAGCGTTCGGGTCCTTATATATGCAGTACGTAGTTGGATTCGGTTGCCGAATCTACAGTTCAACAGAAGGTTAAGCGCAGCGACGTCGTGTTGTTTTTCTGAATACTGATCGCTCATCGCCCATCTTTGTACTTCATATGGTGCAGCCTGGAGGTATACAGCGGCTTTTGCCCGAGTTGATTGGGTTCCAAGAAGTTTTTGTATTTCCTCCAGGTCGCCGACTCTATTCACCAATTTGTAGATCGTTGAACACCAGCTTTTAGATGCGAAGAAGATACGCACGGTTCAAACTTGGGCATCCGCAATCACATGTCAGTGACCCTGCAAGAGAGTAGTAAGCGTTTAGTAGATGAATGGCTTTTGCAGAAAGGAGATAGAGCTGCTGAGCATGGAAATTGCAATGAAATATTAGAGATGGTACAAATACAGCGTTGGGAAGAGAAAAGCGTGCATCAGATTAGATTGGAGTGAATATGCCGCGGCGGAAGGACGGATGCGGTCATTCGCCAAGCGCGGTTTCTTCGGTTGCTTTTTCGGCGACCAGAAGCTCAGCTTGATTCTCTACCTCAAATCCCTCACCACCAGCCCCCACGCCGCCGCAACCCACCATGCTGTCGAGGACCTCCCAAAGAACGGCACAGGTACGAAACGACCCTCACGCCTCCAATTGAAGCTTCGGGCGCGGGACTTGACTGCTAATGCGCCATATCTAGACGCTCCTGCGGGGCGCGAAGCCTGCATCACGATGCGGCCCTTCAATGGCTGCACGAAGTACGAGCCCTGCCTAGACGTCGCATAGAGATGCAGTATCTGACTCGGGAACAGCGATGGCCACGGTTGGTCAGGACATCTTCAAGCCGACCAAGTTCGGCGGCAAATACACCGTTACCTTGATTCCTGGTACGCCGCGATAGCCGCCTCGAGCTACGATACAATATTAAACATTGCGCAGGTGACGGTATCGGTGCTGAGGTCTCTGAGTCGGTCAAGGAGATCTTCAAGGCGGACAATGTGCCCATTGAGTGGGAGCAGGTCGACGTTTCCGGTGTTGAGACAGGCAACGTCCACTCCGAGGAGCTCCTCCGTGAGTCCATCGCCTCGCTCAAGCGCAACAAGCTCGGTCTCAAGGGTATCCTACACACTCCCATTGAGCGATCTGGTCATCGCTCCTTCAACGTCGCGCTTCGCCAGGAGCTCGATATCTACGCCTCGATCGTGCTGCTCAAGAACATCCCCGGCTACGAGACGCGCCACAAGAACATCGATTTCTGCATCATCCGTGAGAACACCGAGGGCGAGTACTCTGGTCTTGAGCACCAGTCGGTCAACGGCGTCGTTGAGTCGCTCAAGATCATCACCCGCGAGAAGTCGGAGCGCATTGCCAAGTTCGCTTTCGCATTTGCGCTTGCCAACAACCGCAAGAAGGTTACCTGCATCCACAAGGCCAACATCATGAAGCTCGCCGACGGTCTCTTCCGCAACACCGTCAAGAAGGTTGGTGAGGACTACCCAACTCTCGAGACTAACGACATGATTGTCGACAACGCCTCCATGCAGTGCGTCTCGAGGCCACAGCAGTTTGACGTCATGGTCATGCCCAACCTGTACGGAGGCATTCTCTCCAACATTGGTGCTGGTCTTGTCGGCGGTCCTGGTATTGTCCCCGGATGCAACATGGGCCGCAACGTCGCCGTCTTCGAGCCTGGATGCCGTCACGTTGGTCTCGACATCAAGGGCAAGGACCAGGCTAACCCCACTGCCTTGATCCTGTCCGCCGCTATGATGCTGCGACACATTGGTCTTGACGACCATGCCAACCGCATCTCGCAGTCCGTCTACAAGGTCATCGGTGATGGGTGAGTACCACGTCGTCCGGGTGATATTACATAGCTAATCACGCCACAGCATTGCCCGCACGCGAGATATGGGAGGCAACACTACCACCCACGAGTTCACTCGCGCTATCCTGAACCAAATGGAAAAGGCATGAGTTGATCGTTATCATTCTCATTTTGCTAGGCTCAGATCTGCGCGATGATGTCGCCAAATCTAGGCCGCGCTCGACTGGGTTAGCCTTGACATGCATTTATTTCCTTGACGATTGGACGCTTTGGACTTGTACACTAAGGCAGCTGGATGTGAATAGAGCTGTACATGTAGGTGGTATATAGCATGCTGCACGATTGAATTGACATTCTTATACCCTCTTGAAAATGCCGGAACCAAAACGCCTCGCTATGCATAACATCGTGATGTCGTGGGTATGTCTAAAACTGGATCCTGCGTTTCCTGCCCGTGTACTTGGACGAGGCCTTCACAACCTTGCCTTGTTTCTCCATTTGATCTTTCTTCTTCAGAATCCACGCCTTGCTCCCCTTCTTCTCTTCTCCTCTCTTCATGCCCTTCGCCTTCCTTCGAGCGTCCATAACGTCCACGCCGTCCATCCCTCTTACCACACCCGTGATGTCGCCGTCCAACTCTCCTCCACCGACAGTAAGGACCAAATACGTCTTCGCATTCTTTGTCCCCGGATCATCTTCCAGCAGACCGGCACCGAAACCAGCCTTGATCGCCGCCTGGCTCACCATCTTCTTCTGTTCATCGTTCTTGGGGTAGAACTGACATACTGCTCGTCCTCCTCTCTTCAAACTTGCGTACAGCTGGTTGAAGAACCGGCTTAATCGGCCTGCGGGTGACTCCTCACTCGTCTCAGCGTTACACAGCCACTGCACCGCGCTAATACTAATCGCTGCATCGAACGTGCCCGGCCTGAATGGTACACCCTGTCCTGCATCTGCGAGCAGTAGATCTCCTTCTACTTCTTTCTCGAGCGCGACACCCAGCATCGATGCGGAAATGTCGAAGCCGATCCATACGTGCGGGCCACCTGGTGTGCCGGCGGAGGCAGGCTGTGAAAGGATTTCGCCTGAAAGGCCGGAGCCGCAGCCAACGTCGAGGATCAGGCTGGGGTGTGTGAGGGAGAGGAGGGAGAGCGCGCGGTGGGTCATGGAGGATTGGATTTTTTGGATACGGGACGATGTGGTGTATTTTCGGGACTCGGAGTCATTGTAAAAGAGGTCTGGAGGTCTATAGACGTCTCGTTAGAGGGAATGTAAAAGGCTGTAACTAGTGGAGTAGACGTACAGTATGTCTTCGGGTCGCGACATGGTAGCGGTTCTTGTGACTTTTTCTCAGGCGTAGATTCGAATGCACAGAGAAACAAGGCTGCTTCGAGTGCCTCTAACGTAGAGGAAAGAAGTTGTGGGCGTGGTGATCTTCAATCGGCGAAAGCCAAGAGTTCGACATGCGACAACTTTTTGGTGTTCACCCCACACTTTCAGCCGCTGATCGCAGCTACGTCGGTCCTACATTCCTCCGACTAGATGCCACCTTTGACTGACCTCATCGCCTAGGCTTCAAACCTTCAAACTTCAAATTCAAAATGTGGCTGTTACCGCTCCTTGGATATGTTGGAGTGATTCTAGGTTTCGCGTTCTTGACGCTTGCTATAGGTATTTGAGCCAATCTTCTCCTCATGGTTTTGTATTATGGAGGGGGACAAGTGGATTAGAACCTGGAAGCTAATGCATTGTAACTTCATAGCTTCCGGACTGTACTACCTTTCCGAGCTCGTCGAAGAACATACCGTTTTCGCGAAGAAACTGCTCTACCGATTGATCTATGGCGTGGTTGCTATTCAGCTTCTTCTCCTGGTTGTGGATAGATTCCCGGTTGGACTGAGCGCGCTGAGCATTGTGTCGCATGGCATCTATGCGCAGAACCTGAGGCGGTTTCCGATTGTTAAGCTTACGGACCCGCTGTTCTTGCTATCATGTGGTACGCCAATACTCCACAGAATCCTCTAGTTTCTGCCCGTGAAGAAAGCATAAACGTGATACTAATGTACTCCAGCTCTCGTCATAGCAAACCACTACCTTTGGTTTCGCCACTTCAGCGCCCCTCCCCCAAGCTCTGCCTACTCCTCGTATCCCTACTCACGCGACACCAACATCCCCAGCTTCACCGAGATCGCATCCTTCTTCGGCCTCTGCGTGTGGCTCGTACCTTTCGCCTTGTTCGTCTCCCTATCTGCCGGCGAAAATGTGTTGCCCTCGATGGGCTCCGAGTATGCAACTGGTGAGGGAAGCAGCTACATTACGCCAGGAAAAGCGCCCGAGACGTTTGGGAGCGGATCGGGAGTCGGCGTCGGTGGAGGTTTGGAGGGAAAGAGGAGAGCACGGAGCGGGACGAATGCAGGCATGGCGAAGGCCGTTGTCACAGGTGTAAAAGAATGGGTCGGCGAGACAGGAGAGGTTATGGGATTTTGGAAAGGCGAGAGGACCAGGCCTACATTTTAAGAGCTGGTGATTGCTCCACGGGTAATGAATGTATGAGTAATGCATGGGTTCTTTCCGCACGTAACGGCGCCGGCGGATGTTTGTTCGTGGTTCGCTCCTTCCAGAGCAGAGGACTGTTGCCTAAGACAGTGACTGGACTCTTCAGCATACGTGCAATCACTTTGCTCTAGCGAAAAAGTATCACAAACTCAAGGCACAGACCATAGTTTGACGTTGCAAATCGCAAAGCGTCACGAGGAGCTACGCGAACTCTCTTTTCACTTATGCTTCTCGGACCGCTACCCCTCCACCTCAGCTGTCACTCTCCATTTCTTCTCCTCATTTCTTCCCCTCGCTCAACCTACAAGTTCCATGGACAGTCTATCTGGAAGTGGAATAAAGATGGCCGAACAAGGACCGCAAACAAAGCTGCCGCAACAGCAACAGACACCACCGGCCATGGCGCCTGCAGTGCCCAAGAGCGACCCGCGGACTCCTCGAAACATGCTGCAAAAGGCTTTCAGGCATGGCGCAGTGTCGCTACTGAACCAGGGCCAGATCCGAAATGAGTAAGTCAACGTTAGCAAGGCGACAGTGGAAAAGTTGTTGACCCGCTCGTATTCATGAGAAGTATCTCCTCAACACTCCCATCGGACGCGACTTCACCCTTGTTACGACAGTCGGAGTGCAATTCAAAGTTCATTCGATGATGTTGATCGGCGGGCCAAAGATGTTGCAGGAGGGCCTTTATCCTGGTGGTGTAAGTGTCTACGTCAGATACACTGGTAGCAATGTAGCCAGTACATCAAGTCCATGTTCTGACTGATACAAGTCGCCAAACCCGACTCCTCCAACCTTAGTCAACCTTCCGGCCCACTTCCACCCTATGTTCGTTGACCGCATCGTATGCTTCCTCTACCGCGGCAAATATTCTCTCGACAAACACTCCACGGCTAAGCTGTTGCATCACGCAACCCATGTGCCCGACACATCTTCCCGAGAGGCCTACGCCATTCCCGATCTCCCTCACTATATGTTCCACCTCCGCATGTGTGCCTTGGCCGAAGAGCTCGAGTACGATGCCCTCTTCTCGACCGCCCACGCGAAGCTCTACGAAGCGATGTCTAGGTTCCGCCCTCAGCATCTCAAGGAGCTCGTCGACGCTACCTTTGCACCTCTCGGCTCTGCCACACGCATCTGCAAAGACGAACAAGGCTACCTGCAGCAGCTCGTTGTTGTTGCTACACTTGTGCAAGAGATAAAACACTGGAATGATGAGCACAAGAAGCAGTTCGCAGACTTGCTGCAGGGCGAGGAGTACGCAAGCTTTTGGGAGATGTGCAAGGCTATGAAAGAGCAGAATATGGATTTGCTCAAAGCAGAACCTACATCTAGGGCCTCTCGGATAGACAGAGTGAGGAAGCCAACGCATGGGGGTGATATTCTCTCCAAGAAGCCGGACGCGGGTCGAGTGATGAAGAGGACCGCGGGAAGAGACAAGAAGGCGGCGGCTCTTGCGAAAATACTCAAGGCGGATGGCGATGGAGATCTAGAGATGGAAGTGGACTAACTGCGCAGCGGGATGTGCTGACCCTTGTCATGGTCCTCAACAAGCAAGATTGGGTAACACAAGAGCTGGGCGAGGATTTGGAAGGCGAATTGAGCTGACTCGAACAGTTCAACTTGACATTCAGGAAATATTGGTTCCACATCTTGACTACATAGCCTTGGTATGAATGATTTCCAGTCCCGCTGAAAGGTTGAGTAATATAAATGAAGTCACACTAAAAGAAGCGAACAACTGAATCTCCGCCATTAAAGACTGTTAATCTCAATAATGATACCTTTCTTTAAACCACGATGGCATGATTGATGTCGTGTACTTCGTAGCTCGTAATTCGTCACCTAACGCCCCGTTGCAACCTAACGTTGGTAGTCCTCCGCATATACAGTCGATGCCCCAACATAACTTCATCATTATAGATCTTCTACGCTTGTATTCACCTGGTTCTAAAGAGGGAGGCGGAGAGTGATGTCACCAGCCACCTCATGCCCATCCACAGCGCAATCGAGCAGAGGACCATTGCGACAAGAATAGCCGCAATGATCCTCCCGCGCATCTCGAAAGCATCGCTGATCTCCAGCTTAGCTACTTTCCTGATCTTTTTATTGAGGTGCCATGACTTCTTCTTTTTCTTCTCTCCTTCGCTTTGTGCATCCTTCCTCGGGCCTATAGTTTCGTTTGGCTCAAAATGTCCAGCGGAGCCTCTGTTTCCCCATGTCGAGTCGTCCGGATCTTGGTAGGGTTCGGGGTCAAGCCAGGTCGATGGGTAGAAGTATGAGAGAAAGGAAAACGAGGAATGCGCCTCGGTGCGCCGCGCTCGGTCTCGATAATTTACGAGGAAGAGGGAGAAGATGAAGGATATAAAGTACAATGGTGTAAGAATAATCTGGAAAATGTCACCCTAAGCTTCAAATTGAGAGCTCGAGGAGCTTACCTTGGTGAGAAGGGAGCCTTCTTCTGCGAGTTCATTCGGCGGAGACGATGGCGGAGAAGATATAGGTGCGCTGGCAAGCTCCTCGAAAGGGTCTGACTTCTTTTTGCGCCTATGTCGAGTAGACGGCGGTGATGGCGGTGGACTCGGGGGAAGGTACTGCTTTTGCGAGTGGTCGTGTGAGATAGCCGTAGCCATGTTGTGTTATTGAACGTCTTCAACGAATTGCATTCGGAAGGAAAGGTTGATGAGAATTGGATATAAATCAACAAGCTAACAATCAAGTCATCTACAGGATGGTTTGCTCAATCTGCTGTCTTGATTTTGCAGGTGCCACGAGCGGCTCGAAACTCTGGACCTTGATGGTTGTCGCGCGTATTGTCGTATGCGGGCGACGGCGGAACAGTGACGCAGCTTGTCCACCGATGCTACTCGTAAGGCTGGCCTGCGACCCACATTCCACGCAGACACGCTGAAAGCAGCGTTATGGCAGACCCTGACCTAAGTGACATTTTGAGACTATTTGGGGTACCAAATGCTACTTGACGATAAAGGTACGCATCACCGAAGAGGCTCGGGGCTGCTCGCGGGGTTATACGCGTATTAATCGTGCAAGGATGGAAGCCACGGAATCCGTGAGAAGCTCTAAGCTTACCAAACCTTTGCGCTGCCATCCTCCGCTATCGCCATCCATGCTCCATGATCTACTACCCTTACTTCGTATTTGACCCTAAATCTCGCATCACCAGCCCAAAGCAGAACGGGGCGCATCGGAGTGCCGAGTCCACCGAGTTCCACCAACGCAAACAACTGCTGCCTGGAATATCTGGTTTTCTATATGATTCTAACCTTGGGACCGGTAGTCAGCGGTAGTCCTTTCACGGCGATCGCGCGCCTTTGTCCACATCTTAGTTCGTCCGGCTGTCGTCCGCTTGTTTTTCGATTCGAGACCGACTATCCTTAGGAACAGTGCTTACAATCTGTCTTTCTTGCTATCGATTCTCATTCTCTTATCCTTTTGTCATTTAGGCTCCGTTTTCCATCGCAGACACCGGGTGCGGGTTGATTCATATATCAGCGTCTGTTCCGTAACCGGTCCTGTGAGGCGCACAAATTAGTCCGGACGATTCTCACCGGAGTTGGGTACGATCTTGGATTGCTACTGGCACAACAACAAACCATGCCAAAGGAGCAGTCCTTGCCGACACGAAAAAAGATGCGTAAAGGGACGCATAGTTGCTTTGAATGTATGTCGACCTGGTCGCTACCTTCATTTGATAGTCATGTTACACGATTCTGTCTCACATTCATCTGTTCAATTCCATTCGTGCTTCCGTCCCCATTTGCGTTCTCTTCTCGATTCTTCCTCGCATTCCGGATCTCTTCTGATGCAGTACAGGCCGGCGCCGAAAAATCAGATGCATATTCCAACCCGACAACCCAGACGTCTGCTCAGAATGCTTTGCACGAGGCAGCAGGTGCATCGACCAGGAGCATGCCAACCCAGAGGTCATTGTCGACCACAGGAAGAACCTCCGCGAGCGTGTGTCGCGACTAGAGGCTCTCGTCGACACGTTGCTTGAAGATAAGACAACCAAGTCTGAGAGCCGCAGTCACAGTCAAGCCCAAAGTATAGCAGATAGCACATCGTCACCAAAAGCACCTAATCCATGCACCAAAGACAATTTTCCGCCTACTCCTCTTTCTTCGGAAGCCTCAACAAACGTCTTCCAGTTACCGAATAATCAACGTGCGCCTTCTGATCGAGGTCACCACATCCCTATACTCTCGGTCCTCGAAGAAGCTGTACGTTACTGCATCTATTACTTATCTATCCATGCTTACTGTCGTAGCTCAATGATGCTGAAGCGAAGGCTAATGGCCTCCTGGACCCGCAGCAAAAGGCATCGTTGCCAAAAACTGGTCCGACTAACGAGCGGTACACACTTGAGAATATACACGATGACGACCTAGTGTACGGCAAAATGTCTGGGCAATCCGCAAAGAGGGAGAAGGCAAAGCAGGCTCTTATTGCCATGCTCCCTCCGTATGATCAGCTCACCAAGCTCTTGAACAGCAATAGTGAATGGTGGCAGACGTGGCGACGGAAGTGTAGTGGCACGTCTGGCCCAGAGCAGACGCTGCCGCAATTCGCGGCACAAGCTTTGAGTACCGGCAACATTGGTGCCATTGGCACTGTTGTTCTGTCTGTTGGTATTTGCGCCTCTGACACAAGTGGTGACGTGGATCGGTACATCGAAACCGTCGACAGATGGGTGCTGTCCGATGACGAGTACGCCGCTAGCCTGGAGGGCATGGAATGTCAGATTTTGAAGTCCAAGTGGTATGCGGATGTTGGTCAACCACGACGAGCTTGGATTGCGTACCGGAAAGGGTTGATGTATGCCCAGCTTATGGTCAGTATATCGATCTTCCTACATACACGCACAACTAACGTGTGCTAGGGCTTGCATCGTAAGCGTACTTCATCCGCAGCGCATGAAAGCATTTGGTGGGCGTTGTACCACGGAGACCGCTTTCTGTCACTGCTACTTGGTCTGCCCTACGGCATCAGCGACGCCCACTGCGATCTGTCGATGCCCGATCTGAGCGACGGCGAGTATATACATCCAATCGACGCCATCACCAAGGTTTCACAACTCGCGGGCCGAGTCATCGATCGCAACCAAGGCAAAGCAGAGCAATCATTTGCCTGGGCCTTGCAACTCGACCAGGAACTCGAAGATCTTTACAAACGACTTGACCCCGCCTGGCTCGACTACTCTGAGCTACTTGCCGATCCTGAAAATAATGCAGCAGAACTGCGAGAACGACTCATGGGCCAAATGATCTTCCACCAAATCCGTGTATACCTGCACTTACCATTCATGCTCAAGTCCGCGTACAACTCCCGCTTCACATACTCGCGCACTGCATGTCTCAACGGTTCTCGAGAAGTTTTGCGCCTTTACCACGCCCTCCGAACCGGAACCGTGCAGCCTCTTTACGAATGCAAGGCCGTGGACTTCATCGGCTTCACCGCTGCAGTACTTATCCAAATTGGTCTGCTCAACTTTGGCATAAGCAACACGTCAGCTAGCCCTAAGGATATCGAAGAAGACGTCCGCCTCATTGAGATTAGCATCGATATCTTCCACCGCGCTTCGAGCGAGAAGGGCGGCAAGGTTGCGCTTCAGTCTGCACAAGTGCTGGAAAAGATGATGTCCAAGTTCAAGGGCACGGGCAGCAAGTCGGAGCATGATCAATGTATGGCCTCCCAATCAGAATTTGTGATTCCGTATTTTGGGACGATTTCGATCAGAAAAGGTGGCCGAGTGGTTACACAAGGGCCACCTCCGCCAATCGTGCAGTCACCGAGTGTGAGTACGTCGTCGAGAAGTCTAGGGATGTCACAGTCACAATTCACGCCTACGTCGGAGAAACCGTCCACCATGGGCTCGGAGTTGTTCTCTCAACCTACACAATCCGTCAACGTCACGCCCAAGACGTCCATCTCCACCGGCACCGGGACATCGGCTTTCAACCTGGCCGAGCCATCGCCTTTCGTGTCATACAACGGGTTCTACGACTGGAGCAACTTGAATGGGGACGATACTCCATCGACCGGTGCTGCTGGTGCTGGTATCAATACCCAGATCAACGACGACTCCATGAACAACTTCCCCTTGCCGACGAACAACTTCAGTTGGCAGCATATGCCCATGGACATTGACCAAGATTGGAGCTGGTTCCTGAATGATGCATCAACGACGCAAGCGACTGCAGCGCAGACGGTGCCGTCTTCAGCACCCCAGACACAGCTGCCGGTGGATATATTCAACACACAGGGTTTCACCGGGTTTGGATAAAATCTTACCGTGTTTGAATAGGGAGGTGAATGGTTCTGAGATGGATTGTTTGTATGATATGGATGGTCTTTATGATCTGTTATGGTTGTGGAATCTTTTTTAGGCTTTTAGGCCATTAAACGTGTGATATCCGGGTTTAGACACTCCACTCTCGCTTCGGGTGGCGAGGGAATTAAGTCATTTTTATGGTTATTGTATTTACTTGCCACTTGCGTGTACTTTTATTGGCTGAAATGTGCCATGAGAGTTTTCTCTATCACAAATCTTTCTTCAAGATTGTTGCTGCCATATCGACTGGGAAAAACATATATACTCGTAACGGAAGCAGTGGCAGAGTTACCGGAGTCAGATGTCTACTGTGCGTTTGGAAGAGGTTATGAAACCAATAAACAAATATGGTAAGGACGGGTTGGCGTTGATGAATCAATTGCTTCGAGTCCGGCATGCATATGTTACACGTGCCTTTACAACACCCTTATGGTACAGATAATACAAGCCTCTTCACATACTCTCAAGCCCGCTCTGAATGATCCTCCTACTACCGCGCCTTCTCCTTGTTCTCAGCAGCCCTCCTCTTTGCCCGGACTTCTGCCTTCCTCCTCTCACCACCATCGACCTTGTGCCCCCTCCTCTCTTCCCAGATACCTTCCTGCAGCCGTATCCTCGCCCTCAGCCCTTCGCTGCCTTTGACGGGCTCGACGTAGCTTCCCTTGATCGTCTTCGCGCCCTTTACAACCACGCCTTGAACTTTTGGTAATGCCTCTACTGGCTCGGTTGGTGCCTCGGCGCCTGTAGGTACATTGACGACGAACTTCCGCGTCCCAGGGTCGTGAGTTGCTGTCGCTGCAGCGGAGCGAGGACTGATTGTGTTGCCGAGTTCGGGGTTGGGCGGGACTGGTGCTTCTACAACTTTCAATTCGGCGACCCCATCTGCTACGTGTTGGCAGTCTCCTCCAATGCCGTATTCTCCATTGCGGTACTTTTCGCGCCAGTGGAGCAAGTATCGTCTTGACCGCGCGGGCTCAACGCCGAGTTCCTTTAGTTGCGGCGATGTGAGGGTGAAGAGGGCTTCCCAGGAGGGTATCTTTGTCGCGTGCGCGGACAGGCCGCGGCCAATTGCGCTGAGGAAGGCTGTGTGGTCGGGAATGAAGGGTATGGGCTTCGGCACGGGGCGCATAGGAATCGAGTGTTGGAGATTTCGCACGCATGTCTTCGATGTCGAGACGGCGGAGGTCGCGTTGAGAAGGGGTCGTCGGAGGATCATGATGGCGGTTGCTGGACATTAGATTAGCACTGCATAGAAGTATCTGGAGAGCTGGGACATACTGTAGAAGGGAATCAAGAGCTAGATGCAACACTCCGCAAACGCCAAATCTCGACTTCTACGTTGATGTCGGAAGCTCTGCCGTCTCCATGAACTTTTCGGAGGAGCCAAGATCGCCCGTGCACCAACCTAGCATCAAGCTCATAGCCCCACCACTGCTCCAACTGCGCCCCAGTCCTCACCACCACGAGTCAATTGCAATAGTAGAGAGTCTCCTATTGTACTCCCTTACCGCTATCACTATGGCCAGCCCCGAAGTCCACCACCTCTTCCACCACCCCATTGCCGACCACTCTTTCTCCGCCGACCGCCAGACGCTGGCCGTAGCCCGTGACAACAATGTCGACTTGTTTCAGAAGAGTGGTAGCGGGTACAAGCTGAAGGATGAATTGACAGGGCATGACAAGACGGTCACGGGCGTGGATATTGCGCCGAATTCGGGCAAGATTGTGACTTGCTCGCAAGGTGAGCATCCAGCTGTTTAGGCCAGCGAGGACTAGGCAGCTAATATTGGACGTAGATCGAAATGCCTATGTCTGGGAGCCTTCGCCCCAGGGATGGAAGCCCACACTGGTGCTTCTCCGTATAAACCGCGCTGCCACCTGTGTGCGCTGGGCACCTTCAGAGACCAAGTTCGCAGTAGGATCAGGTGCCCGCCTGATTCCCGTGTGTTACTTCGAGGAGGAAGACAACTGGTGGGTCTCGAAGCATATCAAGAAGCCCATCCGGTCGACTGTCACCTGCGTAGCATGGCACCCAAACTCAGTCTTGTTGGCAGCCGGCTCTACCGACGGCCACGCTCGCGTCCTGTCCTCGTTCGTCAAAGGCGTCGACGAGCGTCCGGAACCCTCGGCTTGGGGCGAGCGACTCCCCTTCAACACTGTATGCGGCGAGTTCCTAAACAACACTGCAGGATGGGTGCACAGCGTTGCCTTCTCTCCCTCTGGTAATGCCCTCGCCTTCGCTTCCCACGACAGCACCCTCACCGTCGTCTACCCCAGCGGCCCCGAACAAGCCCCTCGCGCCATTCTCAGCGTCAGCACCCAGGTTCTTCCCTTCATGTCACTGGTTTGGAGCTCCGAGGACGAGATCATTGCAGCGGGATACAACTGCGAAGCCTACCGTCTGCAGGGTTCCGAGTCAGGCTGGCAGCTTGCTGGCTCGCTTGAGCACAAGGGTCGACCGGGTTTGACGGAGCATCGCGAAGAGAGTGCGCTAAACATGTTTAGGCAGATGGATCTCAAGGGCAAGAGTGGCTCGGATGATACTAAGCTGAAGACTGTTCACCAGAATACTATCAGCACTATCCGTAGCTTCGAAGAGAGTGGTGGAAATGTGACAAAGATCAGCTCCACCGGCGTGGATGGAAGGGTCGTTATTTGGACTCTGTAGGTCTGAGACAGCTTATCTTGAGCATCAAGGCTGGACAGATACATCTCACTAACTAAACTTCAACAATACATACCCGTTGACCAAATCATGCGTCCGCCACAGTCGTGTATCTTGAAGTTTAAACCATCTATGTAACCTTTCTGACAAACGTATTGCAATCTAGATCTACTAACTTCTTTGACTCTTCATACATCGAATACTTGCACTATCGAGTGTAGACCGAGATATGAGCATACCGCACGAAATATCGTGCAAGAACACATAGCAAGAATCACTCAAACAAAGGGCTTGACACTAAACTCATGAACGACGAACAGTATGAACCACTCTTGAATTCAATCTGTACGTACACAACCGCAAACTATACTACAACACCATCACCACTACCCACCATCCTCTCCACCACTAATCTCTACAAAACCCTCCCAGCCGTACTCGCTGTACTCCTATCCTTCGTCTCCACCTTCCTCAACCCCTTACCCGCTACAATCTCCCCAAGCAGTGCTCCGCGACTCGGCGCGCCGCCTGGAGCCTTCATGTTAGGCATCGGCGGTGGAGGAGGTGCAGCACCACCTGGAGGAGGCGGCGGGCCTGGAGGGGGAGGGGGAGCAGAGCCACTAGGCATTGGCGGGGGAGGTGGAATGCCAGGGGGAGGAGACGACACAGCGGGCGATTCAGCACGAGGGCTCTTGTTGTCCATTGACGAAAGGGGGCGAGGAGGAGCCATGGTGCCAAAGAGGATGGAAGCTAGTTGTTTGGCGCCGCCTTGGGAGGGACCTTCATCGTCGTCAGACGAGGAATCGTCCGAGTCGACGACGGACCAGTCATCGTCGTCCTGGCGTCTTAGTGTGCGGGCTGGAGGACCTGAAGGTTCGTTGAAGGTAGGTGTAGCAGCCTTGTTGGCATTCTCCTGAGTCAGGCGGTGGAAAGGGTTCGTAGACACCTCGCTGGTATTGCTGGGTGGCGGCGGTGGTGTAGAAGCAGCGTTGTTCTCCTGGCTAGATAAGGCCATCTTCTTCAGGAACGGATTCTTCGTCTCTGTGTCACCGTGACCGGGATGAGGACTGGTCAAAGAAGACGCAGGTGGGCTAGCAACGGACGATGGAGGTGAGTTGTGTTGATGTGTAATTTGTGGCATCGGTGGTGCCGGCGGCGGGGCGGAGTCGCGCGGTAGTTCTTGACTGGCGGTAGGTGTGGT
Source organism: Parafenestella ontariensis (assembly GCA_021596325.1). Lineage (NCBI taxonomy): Eukaryota > Fungi > Ascomycota > Dothideomycetes > Pleosporales > Cucurbitariaceae > Parafenestella > Parafenestella ontariensis. Next base: position 295,221 of record JAKGDA010000001.1, on the reverse strand, counting down.
GTCTTGAGGAGTGATGTTCTGAGGACCATCCTCGTCGGAAGATTCGTCATCATCCAAAGCTTCGAGCTGCAACTGCAACTGTCGTTCACGCTCACGAGCCGCTTCGATTTCGGCACGCTGCGCAGCCAGTCGACTTTCCTTCTCCTTTGCGTCCTTTTGGGCCGCTTCTCTACGCTTCCGCTCTTCGGCTTTCTTGAGCTTACCTTGCTGCACCTGTTCTTCCAAAGCACGGAGTCTAGCTTGTGCAGCTTCACGTTCCTTGGCTAACTCGTCTTCTTGTCTGCGCTCTTCCTCCCTGCCATGCTTTGTTAGTGCGAATTGTCTATGGATTTCGAGGTGTACATACTGCATGCGTTTCGTTTCCGCTTCCTGGGCATCCTGTTGTTCACGGATAGCCTTCTCAGCGATCTCGTTCTCCGCTCTCTTCGATTCCGCTTCAGCCTGCTTGACATCATGCTGAGTGACGTCGGCCTTATTTTTACGTGAAGCAGGTGGAGGCGGCGCGGGTTTCTTGCCGCTACCTTTGGACGCGACAGGGGGTGCAATTGATTCGTCGTTGAGGCGTCTTTGGCGTTCTTCTTCACGGCGCGCATCTTCCTCCTCGGCCTGGCGAAGCTTCTCCTCACGCTCCCTCTTCTCGCGGTCGGTCCGCTGCTGAGGAGTTTCACCAGCTTTAGCTGGCGCTCGAATACCCAAGGCAGCCAGGCGTTCAGCCATTCGCGCCTCGGCTTGCTGCTTAATGAAAGCAGCACGCTCTTCCGGTGTCTTGTAAGAAGAGTAAGAGCCGCCACCGGAAGTAGTCGAGGGTGTAGGTTCAGTTCTGGCAGGAGGGCTATCATATCTGGAGGCAGTCGCGGGACGGTTCTCCTCAGATCGAGCAGATGACTTGTAATTGTCGCGTGAGGAATCATCCTTGCGGATGCGAGAAGCTCGACTGCTCCGTTGGAGATCAAAGATGAAATCCTTTACATCATCCTCTACTCCAAGAGCCTCCTCCCACCTTCGACGTTCATGCTCACTGCTGTTGTCATGTCCTCCTTCCTTCAGGCTTGACTCTAAACCTCTCGTGTATTCGTTTACGCTGTCCTCTACATCACGGATCATACGTTCGTTGTTCTCCCTCTCCGCGCGAATGCGTGAGTTTTCTTTCTCCAGGCGCTCTGTTGCTGCACCGGTGTCGTCGCTAGCAGGGGCAGGCCTTCCAGTCAAAGCGGCAGAACGTGCCTGCATCATGGCTTTAGCACGCGCCTTCAAGCGATCTGATTCGGTCACGGCGCCGCCAGGGCCAGTGCCGACAATTGTGGAGGCCGACCCTGGATGTGCTTTGGCATCCTTGAGTCTGAAGAGCTCTAATTGAGCATCCGCAATCTCTCGCTCGGTTCGGCGGACGTTGGACGCAAGTTCAGGCAAGCGATCCGTGAGGTTCTGAAGTTGGCGTTTGAGGGCACGGCGCTCCGCATCAGAATCAGTAGATCTCAGTGATGCCTTGGGATGGGCATCGATATCTTCCTGTATCCTACGAATGCGGCGGTAGAGATCCTCTGCTTCTCGACGGTCACGGCGATCGAGTGCATCCTCCTCATCTGCCGCATTTTCATCCTGAGTGTCCATTGCATCCAGAAGGATCTGCTTCTCTTTGACTGATTTCCTCAGCTGGTCAAGGGACATCTCGTCCGACCGCTCGGATGCAGGAGATGACGGCTGTGCGGGGGACGGCGAGCGACCACCTGCACCAAGACGGTGTCTGGCGCTCGACTTGTACCCAATATTATCGTCATTGTTTCGGAACACAGTGGCATCTTTTCGACCTCCAGCAGCTTGTGGACTTCCAGATCGGAAGGAATGAGACTTGAGGTAACTAACACCAGTGCGCTGAGGCTGGAGGAACGCGCCAGAATTCTTCCTGTCTTCAGCGTCCCCGCGAAGCAGAGATTTCATTGTGCCAATAGAGTCGTTGATGTTACGTGTGGACGGCGGCACCAGCTCAGGAGGTAGGCGAGCGGGAACAGGATATCCGTTCAGCTTACGGTAGATGAGATGCATGGCAACAGCAAATTCGTCCAGATTCAGACGACCGCGATCGGCAGAATCAGCAAGCGTCCACACTCGTTCAAGGTCAGGTTTTGGCAGTCCACTTTGCCCGAGAATCTCAAGAGCTTGCTCTCCGCTGATATAGCCTTTGCCCATACCGTCCCAAGCTCTGAATGTATCGTCATACAGCTTCTTCTCGCCCTTGGTGATGGCCCAGGGAATGGTTGCGTTGCCAGTCAGCCCGGCGGTAGTATGGGAGCCACCCTCTCGTCCAGTCTGTGGCATCATTCGAGCTGCCAGGGACTCAATGTTGGGAAGTCCAGTAGCTGGCGTGTTCACCAAGCCCCATTGACCAGGTATGCCTGTAGGCTGAGCATTGAGAGGGGCCATGCCGGTCTGACTCGGGGTCAGATTGGAGCCATAACCTGTTGGCATGGGGGGCATAGGCGGTCGGGGCCCAGTGTAGCCTCCGGGAGCTTGCCCAAAACCAGTAGGCTGAGGTTGCATGCCTATTGGTGGTTGGCCAAATCCAGTGGGTTGAGAGACCAAGGTGTTCAGTAACTGACTGTTCGATTGCTGGGGCTGGGGTTGCTGTATCGTGGGAGGCTCGTCGAACCTGGGGGCGTTGCTGGCCGGAGCAGGACGGCTAGGCTGCTCATCTGTGCCCACGCCGAACGAAATGATGTCCACCATGCTTGACACTTCGTTCTTGACGCGCTCGGGCAAGGCACTCGGTAGGTCTTTGCCAGTCAACTTGAGGTTGCACAGATACATAGCGAGCGCGAATTCGGGGAAGAGGAGCTGGCCGGACTTGGTGGTATCGGATAAGGTCCTAACTTGATCAGTAATGATTCCTCCTGCACATCCTCTGTACCTACCAGATATGAGACAGAGCATCTCCAGGCAGCTTAGACCGCATCAAGAGGTCCCGCGCCTGATCGCCTGACAGCGCCTGTGAATTTCCTACAGCAGACTTGAACAACTGCTCGAACTTGGCCTGATCTTGCGCCGTAATGAATGATAGCCTTATGTTCGGGATCTTGCTCGTCTTGGCGGGTACAGGCGGTGGCACCGACGAGGCCGAGGACGAGCCTCTAAACGAGTCGGCCATCTGCGCAGATGTCATGCCCGTGGGCTGCGGCCGTTGCGGTTGAGCAGGCGGCTGTTGTTGTTGCTGTTGCTGCTGCTGGGGAGGCGCGCCAGTTTGGAACGGCTGCTGCTGGGGAGCTTGCTGCTGGAACTGCTGGTTCTGCTGCCCTGGATATCCTGTATACATGGGCTGCTGAGGTTGAGGTTGCTGCTGTCCAAAGCCCTGCGGCTGACCCGGAAATCCAGTAAATTGTGGTTGCATTGGACCTCCTCCGAAGCCAGTCGGCTGAGGAGCCAACCCACCCTGGAAACCTCCCGGCTGCTGGAATGACTGCTGCTGCTGGCCATACTGAGGCTGCCCGGGTCGGGCACTGTTCCCGCCCCCTAAGTACGAATTCGACCCTGAGAACATGGTGAGGGAGCTGTCGCGGGTGGGTTACTTTGCTCCGATGGTGCGCATGCGGGGGAGTTCTTAATAATTTACAAGAAGCGCACTCGGGCGGCAATGACGGGAGATGTGGTGAGGTTGGACGTGTCTGTGCATGTTGCTCCAAGTCCACGGGTGAACCGCGCTAGTCGGAGCTTAGTCGTCATCCAGCATTCGAAACATTGGAGCTCGCAGACTAAGCCACCAGAGCCACGACATTGCACACGGCACCTCCACCATGTCGAACGAGACGAACGGGGCTACCCCAGCATCGAATCCTGACGCTGAGTTTGCTCAGGCAAGTATAGCAGCAAATATCAAATGGCGAGTATTAACAGCCGTGGTAGGCATTCAAGGAGCTCCAACGAGGCGAACACACCGCAGCGGCCCTCGAAAGTCACCTCGATTCGGTCGAAAGAAAGATTGAGGAGCTTTTGGCGCAAGCAGAGAAGGCTGAGCAAGAAATGAAGGCTCACCCAACATCAGCGACCGGCAGCGCCTCGGAACCTAAGGGCAAGAGCTCGTAGCCCAGTCAACGGATCTTTGCAAAGCACAGAACTACCCTCCTGGGCACGTTGGCGCTTAGTTGGGTCTCGTTGGGGATCCGGATCAAGGACCGAATCTGCTCGAACTTGTACGATCACATCAACTCTCACGATACTACGACCGTAATGAACCGCAAAGATGCATTAGATGGATAGAGGGAGTGCATCTGGGCTAGCATACTGCTCGCGCAGCAACACAAATATTGTATGAAATTGGTATCATTACATGTGCGCCTTGTGAGGCATGATCCATGCTCAACTCAGTGCGGATAATTGGCCTTCTTCAAGCAGCCATTTCAGAGCCCTCCAATTGTCGAAGGCTTCACCTCAGACCCAGGCGTCTTAAACACGTCCTTTAGATTGAAGACTCCGGCACCATCCTTCTCTACCACACCCACCTCAGTGATGATACCATCGATGAGCTCAGCAGGGGTCACATCGAAAGCCGGGTTCCACACATTTATACCGTTCGCAGCAATGCTGATAGTCTCAACAACTCCAAGGTCCAGGTTGACGCCGTCATGTCTTGGCCCCTTGACGAATGTTACTTCCTTGCCTGGTCGTTCTTCGATGACAATATCTACGCCAGACTTGGTCTTCAGGTCGATAGTTGTCCTCGGTGCAGCAACCAGAAACTTAATACCATGGGCCTTAGCGAGAATGGCTAGTGAATAGGTTCCAATTTTGTTGGCGGTGTCTCCGTTGGCAGCTACACGGTCTGCGCCGACTACGATGCCCGCGATGTTTTCACTGTCTCCTCGTAGTCGAAGTAATGCCGCAGCCATAGAGTCGGTTATCAGAGTGGCAGGTATCTTGTCGTGTACTAGCTCGAATGCTGTCAACCTGGAGCCTTGGTTGTATGGCCGAGTCTCGGAGCAGAAAGCGTGTTTCAGAGTACCATTGGAATGTAATGACCGGATCACACCGAGAGCAGTTCCATAGCCTGCGGTTGCGAGAGACCTGTATACTTAGCAAGATGGGTTGCAAGAGGAGCATAGAACCTACCCAGTGTTGCAGTGCGTCAACATGCTCACCGGCCCTTTCTTCCCCGCCTCAGTGTTTTTCACAATCCACTCGGCACCGTACCGTCCAATATTCTCGTTATCGCTCACATCATCAACCAACATCTTCTCTGCCGCACTCACATATGCCTCCCTCACCGAATCTCCACTCGCCCCCTCTTTTCCAGCAGCTTCTTCTGTGATCTTCTTTAGTTTACCAGCCGCATCCGCCAAGTTGACAGCAGTAGGCCGACTCGTGACCAGATAATCCAGCTTTTCCACAATGAAAATGTTGACTTCTTCCGCTATTGTCGACAACTTCATGTTAGTGAGTTCAACTGCCAGAGCCAGGGCGGCGACGATTGCGATTGCAGGCGCTCCTCGCGTCCGCATCTCCTTGATTGCGTGCCATGCATCGGTGCTCGAGTAGATGTGGTCATATTCTTCGGCATGTGGTAATTTCAGTTGATCTAGAATTTCGAGCTGGCCGCGCGAGTACTTGATTGCTTGGAGCACCATCCTGTGAGATTGGTGGGTTGGTGGATTAGTTCAAGGTATCGCTGGCAGAAAATTTCACATATGGTGAGCGTTGGGTCGCGAATGCCCAATTTGAACCCTGTGACGCTATAGCAGCACGTGGATGCGGGGATTCTACATAAGCAGATTGGTTGGCTCCTCAGTTTTCTGTACAGTCCATGTTGTTAGTGTAGAGTAAACCATCCAAGACGCTTAGCATCTACAACACCCTCACAGCGAGCAGTTGCCATTGCTTCATGACGAGTGGTGGCCGATGACGGCGGTAGACACGTGCAAGCAATACCAAGGCCTGGACTAGTCGCTAAGGAACGCCAACGAGCCGCTCTGGTGAGCAACCGTTTCGGGCAGGTACTGTCTGAACATGGGCGAACTGCGGCCCCTTCGCTGGGAAGGACATCGCACGATCGAGTGACACAGCTATTACAATCAGGTGAATAGAAACGAATGTCTCCGCTGTCTGCCAAACGATGACCCCAGAGTTCCTCAGCCCTACCGATGGGCCGCAAAAGCAGGGCCTCCAATGGCTGCAAGGAACCGATTGGCGGCTTGTCGGCAGCGCAGAGCTCGGAAGCGGCGAAGCGCCAAATTCATCGAACGGCTGAATGACGATGCCAACGCTAATGACCCCTTCACCCTCCTTCAGCCCCCTCAATTGACTCTCCTTCACTCTGTGACTTTCACTCCGCTCCTCTGTACATAGTCCGCTCACTGTAGATATTCCGCCGCACAAGTCCAGTACTGTGCTGTCCAATCCGCTCCACTTTCGGAAAGCACGCCCGCCTCCGCCCAACTCTATTCGCGGAGAAAAAAGACCCACCCACTCCTCAGTACAGTAAATACCTGCCCAACAACCTCCACGACGTCGCCCAGCCAGGGCCACATCCTGCGACACATGCTGAAGTGAACCAATTGTCTCCCATTGCCGCGAAACCTAAGACCCTCAAAGACTGGGTCCCTTATCGATTGCACGCTTTTCGACTAGGAACGTCGCCACGCCTCGAACAGCCCCGCGCGATGGTTATATCAATGCCCCTCATGCCGCGCTCCAAGTCAACTGTTGCGGTCAGTACGGGTGTCATGGCTTCGCAAGAAGACGTCGCTCAGCCCTCGCACCGAGGGTACGGAACCTTCCTGTCACCGCGGCATCGACGACACTCGTGGCACACAAAACCGTGCCTGCACGAGACTGAAAACTTCCAAGTAGCGGTGGGTAGCACACCAGTATTGCGCGCTTAGATCACCTGGCTAAACATAGTATAGCTTCGAAATTTCCTAGCAGAGCTCAACTGCAGATTAGATCTCCTTGAATCCTATGGACACCATGGCTACGACACCGGTGTGGAATACGCATACAATACACTCCTTGCCGTTCGTGAGTCATGCTCGAAGATATCCGATGGTGCAATTGAGGCGGGGAGACGGCAAGCAGCTGTCTTTGTCGAAACGCTGGAGGAGCGGTACAAAGAAGCGTTGGAGCGAAAAGAAACCCTAGGAGAGAAAGTCTTGGAAGGGATCACATTAATGGACTCGTACTTGACGGATTTTGAGAATCGCGCATATGCATTGAGAGATGGGACAATCAGCTCGTATGCGCACGAGTTCTACGAGGGTGGCCGGAGAAAGATGGACGAGGGATTTGAGATTGCCAAGGGCGTGGTCGACGGTGGATTAGACAAAGCACGAAGAGCGCGAGAAACGATCGAACTCACAATTGAGCATGGTGTGCAACGAGCGCTCGCCCGCGCAAAGGAGCATGGCCTCATCCACTACGATGACCTACCAGAACCCTGGAGAGTCAACCCCCACATCCTCAAAGGCTACCGTTTCTCTGAGGGCAAGTGGGCATGCGTCCGCTCCGTTGTCAGCGTTCACAACGAGCTCATCAACATCTGGACGCACCTCCTCGGCTTCCTGATGGTCCTTGCTCTCGCCTTCTACTTCTACCCCTCAAGCAACAATTTCAGCATGTCGTCCAAGGCCGACATATTCATCGCAGCAGTCTTCTTCTTCGCCGCTTGCAAATGCCTCGCCTGTTCCACCATCTGGCACACCATGAACAGCATTTCGCACCAGACGCTGCTCGAGCGCTTCGCCTGCGTTGATTATACTGGCATCTCACTGCTCGTCGCTGCATCTATCATGACGACCGAATACGCCGCTTTCTACTGCGAACCTGTCTCTCGCTGGGCCTATATGAGTATCACAGCCCTCCTAGGGATTGGTGGCATCATCCTCCCCTGGCACCCTACCTTCAACCGCGCAGACATGGCCTGGCTGCGCGTCATGTTCTACGTTTCTCTCGCTTTGACTGGCTTCCTTCCCTTCGGCCAGCTCGCATATACCCGCGGCGTCCAGTGGGCACAGTACTTCTATGCGCCCGTTACCAAGAGTCTTCTGGTGTACATGACTGGCGCATGCCTATACGCCAGTAAGACACCGGAGCGCTTCTTCCCAGGATTCTTTGACTACGTGGGGTGCTCCCACAATATCTGGCATGTTGCTGTTTTGGGAGGTATTATCTTCCATTACATGGCCATGCAGACAATGTTCACGTCGGCCTTGACAAGGGCGCAGACGAGCTGTTCCGTGTACTGAGGGTTCTAGAGGTTGTTTGTTGTTTGCAGCGTTAAGCATTGATGAGCGGGTATGAGCATTTTGCATTGGGGGCGTGTTCTTATAGACTTTTGTTCGAAAGGTGTGTTGAGAGGGTTGGCTTCGGACAGTATGGACGGTAGGTATGTCGGAGATCCAAGCGATTTTGCGCTTGCCCAGAGTGTTTGCTATGCACCACATGGCACACGTTTCCTACATTAATATTATGTTAATCGATCCGCTCTCTGACTGCTTTCACTCTTGATTATGCACCTTATTGCATTACTGTGGTCGATTATCGAGAAGTAGCCTAGAACGCCAAGGCAGAAACAAAGTAAACTATTAAAAAACCCGTTTTTAACGTGTACTACAAAGTTTAGCGAGAACAGCTCATTCACGGGCTCGGGCGCAAAGATCTGTTCCTCTGTATTATGGTGAGATGCAATGGGGATTTATACGCAGGGACCAGCGCCAAGGCCCATGTCATTGAACTTCTAGATTTCTGATGAACATTCTCACTCTGCTTCACATAGCAACACCACTGCCTAAATCGACAAACCTCCCGCTGAGTTTTACCGCCACAAAACGACGATCCTCGCTCGCATCGAATATCTGCTAAAGGAGCGTTTTCATCGATACCCTGTTAGACCCTGTCCTGCATAATATTCAGCCATCATGGCCGCCCCTAAGCCGGGCGGCTTCAAGATGTCGTTGGGGGGACTGAAAGCCAAACCCGGCCTTAAAGCTTCTCTGGCGCAAAGGGACGCCAAAAGACCGCGCCTTGCGCTTGACGACGACGAACCAGACGACTCGAACAAACAACAAGAGATCTTAGGCTGGGATGCAGCGGAGGGCGGCGCGCTCGAAGCCGGCGGCAAGAAAGAAAAGGAGGGACCACGGATCATTCCGGTCCAGCCAAACCGCGACTGGCGCGCAGAAGCACTCCGGAAGCAGCTCGTGAAGGCACCGCATCAACAAGCGCAGAATGGTGTTGATATGGACAAGATTGAGGAGCGGAAGATTGAATATGGGCTCACATTCGTAAAGAAGGATGAGCCACAAGAGAATGGCGCGGCAGAAACAAACGCATCTTCGCCCATGGAAGATGTAAAGGACAACCTCACCGACGAGCAACGGCTCGAGAAAAAGGCGCTCGACGCGTTATTGAGCGGCAAATCTACTGACGAGGATCTCGTCATTCCCATTCAAACAGAGGAAGAGGCTCTCCTCCACGACCTCGAAAACGCGCCCGACGCGCCCACCCTCGAAGCCTACGAAGCAACACCAATTGAAGGATTCGGCGCTGCGTTGCTCCGTGGCATGGGCTGGAAAGACGGCGAAGCACTTGGCAAAAACGGCGCACTCCCAAAACCAAAGGAAACCAAGCGACGGCCAGCCCTGCTTGGTATCGGCGCAAAAGCGGAGGCTGCGGTAGGCATCGAGCTTGGAGAATGGGGTACCAAGAGCAAAGGCAAGGGAAAGAAGGTTGCTCAAAGTTATAATCCTGTCGCACTGCGGAACAAGCATACTGGCGAACTGATCACGGAGGAGGAGTTGAAGGCGAAGCTTGAGAGCCAGGATTTAGTTCAGGAAGAGAAGCCTGAGAAGGGGAGAAGCAAATATGATGATGAAGAGGAGGACGATGGTAGCAGGCGGGAGAAGCGGAGGGAAAGGAGAGACGATAGAGAGCGTGATCGAGACCGACGGCGCGACGACGATTACGACAGTAAGCGGAGGAAGGACAGAGATGGGAAAGATGATCGCCGAAGAGATAGGGACGACTACTACGATAGCGACCGACGACGAGACAAGCGGAAGGACAGATATCGTGAAGACGACTACGACAGCGAGCGCCAGAAAGACAAACGGAGGGAGCGCGATCGAGACGATGACTACGATAGCGAACGCAGGAGGGACAAGCGACGAGACCGCGATAGGCGAGACCGCAGCCGCAGTCCCGACGACAAAAGGGAGAAGCGACGTGATCGTGACCGCCGCGATAGGAGTCGAAGTCGAGATTCTGAGGACCGTCGGAAGCGCAGGAGAGACAGGGAGTATGACTACGACGATGATCGCGAGGACAGGAAGAGGAGGCACAAGGATGAAAGGAATTACAAGTAGTAGGAGTATACACTTACTCAGTGTAAGAGAATCAAACACTGCATTGGCATTTTTAAGGCGTGGCGATAGATATGATACCAATTTAAACTTTACAGCACTTCTCTCTAAGAGGACTAGAAATTGCAGTTTTCCACATACAATATTCAGGTCTACTCTCGTACGGCATGAAGTAATATCAAAAGTTCACATTTAATTACAACATGACGATCTAACTCTCCAAGATCATTACATGAATACATTATCATCTAACGCAACAGCTACTCGTACAATGCTTCCACAGCGCCGAACAAGTCCCTCGCAAAACACCCCGTTATGCAATCATTTCCATGCAAACTCAGTCGACAAGGCCAAAGGTATAGGTCATTCTAGGCGTAAAAAAACTCCAAACAAGAAATATGCACAAAGGGAAAAAAGCGTTAATTGAAAGGGTTTAGAAGTTCCTCGAGGCCAGAGGTGCTGGCTCCGCTGGCTTGGGGTAGCCGTTGGCGGTGTGGGATACACCACCGTTGGCGTATCCATTACCATTCGTGTAGCCGTTGGTGCCGTTGGTATAGCCATTTCCGTTGGTGTATCCATTGCCGTTTGTATATCCGTTTGTCCCGTTTGTATAGCCGTTGGTACCATTGACATGCCCATTCGTCGCCGCATTGCCACGATAATACTGGTCGCTCTCCGCCGCGCCGTCACCCATGGTTGTGCGTCCGCCTTCCTCGGCCATTTGCATTTCGGTCTGTTTGGACTGGTGGTGCTTTGTGCGGAGCGCGGGGAGGAAATCGACGAAGAAGCTGAGGACGTAGAAGCAATAGAGGAATGCGACTACCCACTCGAGAATTGCGGCCACGTTCCAGATGTGCTTCTTTGAGGTGACGCCAAAGGCGATAGCCAGGCAAACTTCAACAAGGATGAAGAAGAGCTTGATCCAGAACGAGATTCGCAGAACTGAGTGGTGGCGGTAATGGACTCCGAGACGCTGGTATTCCAGGCATATGAAGATTGCGCTGACAATGTAGCCAATTATGAAGACGGCTAGGAAGACGTTGTGTAGTCTGGGGTGGCGTTTTGTATCGAATATGGTCAGAAGGATAAGTCCTGCGGCGCCAACGACCGCCGCGACGGTCGCGCATCCTGAATAGACCTTCTGCCAGAGGGAGGTGTTTGGTGTGAGTCTACCCGCATGTCGTAGATAGCGCTCGAAAACAAAGGCGAGGGAGAAGGTTACAACTGTCACAGCGGACATGGCAATAAACATGGGCTTGAGTTTGTCTGCGCCGATATCTAGAAGTTGTCAGGAAATATTCGAGTGATTGATCTAATAGCTTAGGCATGTGTCTTACCAGAGATGTAGGGAATATGTTGCCCATCAGACATTGACACGTAATGTGGCCGTCCTGTTGTTGCCCAGTACACCAACATGGTGATTAAACAGGCCGTCCACACGACAGCCGAAAAGATCGGAACGGCCCAGTACGATATTCCCAGCATCTTGATTGATTTGCTCAAACACTGTCTGGTAGGTGAAGGGTGTGGAAGAGCGAGAGATCTGTGTTGCGATGTACAATGACCCTCGAAGCGCTCTAGTTACGGAAGCGGCGCGTTTGCCAGAGAAGCACGCGAGCAGGACCTAACTTGACAAAAATGAAACACCGGAAAGACAGCAACCTCGCAATGCACTGGAAGCAGGGGAGATGTTAACGAAATGGCTCAAACAGAGGCGATGAAAAACTACCCGCGGCGCGATCGAAGTTTCGTCCAAGCTATGTTTGATGCCAGACAGGACGATGATGTCACATTCATCATAGCCTTGCGCACAAGCTTGGTCGGCTTCGCAAGCGTCCGCGGTTCCGAGACGATCATGGTCTCCACGTCACGAGGAACGGACGGACGCAGAAATTTCAGGTGTGTATGGAGTTAAGACGGTTGTGTTTCCGATCTTTGATGAAAGCTTGACGTCGATGTTGAGGCGACGGTGCTTTGCGCCGGGTGTGGCTTATGCAATGGTGAGTGACCATACGGCAGGCGCAGTCGTCGGTGGCCCATCGATAATGCTTGAGTTGCAAGCGAAGGTGGCGGTTCTGCCCAGGTGGTGTATTTGCATTTAGGACTTGAAGACAGTTTCTACGCAGGGCACGGCAGTTCGATGCCTATGCTAAGCCTACAAACCTACGGCGAATCCTCGCTTATTACCTACGAGGCTACGCCTTCCCGTGATCGATCACGAAGTCGGGTGCTGTAGTCGCGCCTCAACGTTCAATCTCGCTTGGAAAGCAGCGGTCTAGGTGCACCCTTTATCCGCAATCTTGGATGATGATAATGCTCCCTCCTGGTAGCTGACGCCTTGCAACAGTCTCGTATACGTCTCATTTCCTATGTCAGCATATTCACTTTGGTCTTCTTCCTTTCTCGTCGACATGAGTGTCGACATACTATAGAACTTCTATCTTGCAGCAGTTTCCGGAGCGGCTGCGCGCCTGAGTGACGAGTCATCCCTGAGGTCACGACCATGTGGCGACGCCGGCATCTGCACGTACTAATAGTGTGCGAGCCGCGGAGCAATTGAAGATTACCAGCTCGATTCATACGAACGTGAAATGAGGGCGCGAATGTGATCGGAAATTACCATCTGCAACAGTCTGCGACCGATGCTCAAAGCTTTGGTCGCTTGCCAGTTTTCACTAGGGTATCTGAAGCAGGGTCATGAGGGAGGACACAGTGCAACTTTATGCAGTAATGGCAGCGCATACTTGCAGGTCATGTGACGACATGGCTTCATGGCCGTTGGAAAACAGCGATGGCTGGTTAACGGGCTCTCGCAACGGCGGCCACCTCAAATGCCTATCCCATGTGAGGATCGGACATGGCAATTCAAGATTAACGGGAGTGTGTTGGCTCCAGTTTGCCATGGTGTGATGCTCGAAAAGGTCAGGATCTGCCGTTACACTCCCAATGTGTCGAGATTCACGACTGGGATCAAGCCTCGAGCCGCGCATGCACCTCGCGCCTCGTCTTGATTGGGTTGCAAGCTCCTACCGTCAGCTCTTTTGATTGGCAGATAAAGCGTAACCCGTCGATGCAGGCGCATCGTCCGGTTTCAAGTCGAGGCTCTTCCAAGTTTGTTGTTTACCTGGATGCACTCTCCGCCTTCCTACATGCAGGACTCGTAATCGCAGGCTCGGCTTCGAAAATACCTGTAACCAACATCATTTAACCGTCTTAGGCGCCTCAACGGGGCAAAGCTGCTCACTTTTAAACAAGGTCATCCGATGTTCGAGTGTCACACAGCTTCACGTTGAACAGGTCCCAACCCCCACGTTGGAAGGTAACGCTTCCCGACGCATTATATAGCTGAGCTCCCAGCTTAAGACATTCCCCGCACTTGCTTGAACGCTGGCTGACCCTCAGTCTGTAGTTGGGTATTCCAATGCCTCCCTCCGACTTGCGTTGAGCATCGTCGCTCTTCATAGATTGCCGCCGGCTTAACAGAATGGGGAACCAGCAGAGTACTACCAGCCACAATCGGTTGTCGAAACCGAAGACGAACACGAACTCTCCCAGTCCGGCTCTCAAGGTCGATTCACCAGTTTCGGTAACCTCGAGATATGCGGACCTGAGTGCGAAGGGGCGACAGCAGATTCGAGAGACCATGCTGTCGCCTGCTGATACCGAGTTTGGGACAGCTATCTGGCCGAACAAGGACGATGGCATAGGCGAGACGACTACACACACACGGGGGCGGCCATCATCGGTGATGTCAAGGTCGAATTCGAGGTCCAACTCCAGGTCCAATTCGCTGTCGTGCTTTGGAAGCAGACATGGCTCGTCGACCAAGCTTGCTGCCTTTGCCGATTCTAAGGTCTCCTTAGTTTCAACCGGGCAAGTAGATTTGGAAGCGGCCATCAAGTTACTGCAGGAAGTCAAACGCAATGGTTCCCCGGAAGATCTTGCAGCTCTCCGTAAGTATTCGTTAGATCTCTTGTTGGCATGCATATTCCATTCCATTCGGTGTGCATCCACGCCGACAAGCCCCTGTAGTCGTAGCTATCGAAAGAGCAAATCACACCCCTTCCTACCCTTGACCCCGCTTGATGATGTACATGTGCATTCCGCTGACACTCATCATAGACGAAGCACTGGAGCCCCTCGAGGAACATGCCATACCTGTAGCAGAGCCAGGGCTCAGCCGAAGGAATTCAGTGATTAACAGATCGTCATCATCACTCACAAGGCGGCGCTCGTTGATCCAGACCCCAGGGGTTGCAACGCGAAATTCTCCTGTTGAAGGCCGTCGCAGGACATGGAACTCATGGAAAGCTCCGAATCTTGACCCTGAAGAAGAAGCAAAGTGGAGAGCTGGTTCTAGGACAACCCTCCCCTTAAACCGCTTGAAAGCTCTTGACTTGGCCGAAGATAGCCGCGACACGTCCACGCCTCGAGCGCAGACTCCCGGTGACTTGGACTACTCGCATCTAGGGAGTTTGAAGCTAGGCTCCCTCGTGGTCACCAACGGAGCACCCTCGCCCGCACCCAGTGCGATCGTCTCGAAGGAAAGCTCTCGTCTTGCTGGACAGGATGACTACTTCTCGGCGGCAGAGGCCGGCTCCAGCCCTTTGATGATGAAGACCACAAGAAGACGTGGGCATGTGAAGAGCAAGTCGTCCGTACTTCCCACGATCAGTCCCCTTCATGACTATCTCGGTGCACAAAACAACGAGAGTCCTCCAATGAAGCCGAATCACGTACAACTTAATGCAGCTTCGAACATTCGATCATCCGATGGTCAACAGGACACGGAACCTGCCAAGCCCCTGCGTATCACGAACCATAACGCGAACACTCTAACCCATAACGCGAACCGGCTTGCTCAGAGTTACCAGGCGGAGATTCCTACTAGCCCCTTCGGAGAGCGAAGCAGTAGTTATAGGAACGAACAAGACGAAGGGTTTGTGTCAGACGATACCGTTTCCTTCCAGGAAGAAGTCGTCCGAATGCTCGACGGTACCATCTTCAGTGAGCCTGCAAGTACGGTTGAATTGTCGGGGGTGGCACTTCCTTCCACAACTTCACGCATACCTGCATCAGCAAAACCGAAGCCGAAAGGGCCTCAACGACCTCCACCACGGACAGCCGATTCTGGATACTCATCTGGTGGTAGTCTTCACTTAGTCAATCGGGAACAGCAGAAAGACGCTTTGCCATCATCGTCTGCACAACGCAGTGATTCACCGCTGAAAAGGGATAGTGCCAATGTCGAGCAAACGGATATTTCTACTACATCCGGGAAAAGCGTCCAGGCCATGAGCTCTGAGCAGTTGGTATCAGCCACTATGCCAGCGAACCAGGCTCAGCCACGGCCACCACCGTTGACGATCCCGGACCAATCTGCAAGGTCTTCTGCAAGATCTTCAGCGAGGTCATCGACATCAGAAGCAATACTCTCGCCTCAGACGCCACGATCAAGTACTTCGAAAACGTTCCATGATAGCATGTCTTCGGCAACGCAAAAGCGGATGCACAGAGGGCGTTCCTCGCAATCAGAGCCTCCCGTGGTCCAGTCATGTCAGCCCATACCGGAAGGAACCATTCCTGAGGTTCCACATAATGTGCGAGCCAAGTTTGTTCGACGCTTGTCCCACACTCCGGGGATGGAGTGCTTGACGCATACTTATCCCACCAAAGACCACGTCGTCGCCAACGAACCTGCGTCCGATCCTCCTTTTACCGCGTCGACTGTAAACAGTCAGTTTACGGAACTCGAACCAGATCGACCACCGACACCTCCTACCCACGGCCATCGAATGAGCTTTTCTCTGTTTCGGAAGAAATCGTCTGTGAAGGATAAGGAGGTTGAGAAGGAAACGGAAGATGCCTCGCCCGGTGTTGTCGATCTAGGGACCATTGCGTCAGCACTTGGTACATCTCCTTATGACGCTGCGATGTCTGGTCCACCAAGAAAAACCATAACATCTCCTACTCATCCACACCAACTCGGCAAGGCTCTACCTCGAGCGAAATCCATGGTGAATATGGACTCTGAAGCCGCGGCCGAATTTGCACGCATGCGCAGTAAGGATCGAGCTCTTGTTGAACGAGAAGTGCCTCCTCCACAACGACGAAGAAGTTACCACAACCTTAAAATGGAAGTAGGCGAGGCTAAAGCTTCAAAGCGACGCCCACAGAGCTCCTACCAAGATATTCCACCAGTGCCTTCTATTGATACTTCCAAGCTTTCGGGTTCGCACTCCGCCAGGCCGCAATCAGCGAGCGCAGGTCAAAGAGAGACCACTCCAGACCTCAACTTCAGCTCTCGGTCTCGCGAGCGTGGTCAAGTAGTAGTGCCTGTACTGGTCGACAAGTTTGATCATTTCAGACAGCCGCCTTCTCAGCCCAAAGTTGACTGGGAGGCGCACGCTCAGACTTGGAGCCAACGTCGCAAGTCCATAGGCGAGGGTTTGCGTACGAGGAACGAAATCAGTGAAGCTAGCGCTTCCACGGTCAATTCTCGAATGAAATCTCAAACCCCTGAGGACCTGGCGAGCTGGGGACGGTATAGTGGCGGTTTAAGCTACGGCTACGAGGGACGTGGCGTCGGCGTCGGTGGCTCAGCCGGGACTCGATCGCTGCACAGTGCAGCAAGCAACAAGAGCCTGCATTGGAGACAGCAATATGGCGTGGACATGTCGGATGTGCCTGTTATGCTTCAGAGAGTCTAGTTTTCATGCTTACGGTTCACTTGGCATCTGGGGGCATGCTGTGAACGCGATGTCTCCTTTCTTACCTGCTTGGGCAGCTCTGCATGCACGCAGCATGTTGCATTTTATGATTGTCTAGCATTTACATACATACCCAACGTACACAGAGCGGCATTTAGGGATCGGGGAATACGGCGTTCTTCCTCTTTCAGTACATTCTGCATGGCGGTACCATTAGATACCCACGAATCAAGCAACAATTTCAACAAATACTGTGCATGCACCTGCATCGGGTGCATATGCGAACATGACACGCAGGTTACATTGCTCACAAAAGTGCGCTGCCTCACTGACACCCGGTGGAGATTTATTTTTGGCGTGCGCGAGCGTCGACCTGCTCGAATGAATGAAAAAATCCGCCTGTGGCTGCTGGAGACGGCAGTGTGGAAGCGGGTTCAGCCTCACAAGCGCCGCGCGATGCCGATGGAGGCCAGCTGAGTTGTTTTCGGGGGTGGGTCCAGATGTCTCCAGCGAGCCGCAGTGACGAAGTTGGTGCGCAGGGGCACCACACTCATTCGGGTGCGCGAAAATTGAACACTCCCCGCCCTCCGCCATTGCCTCCATCTTCCTTCCACCTCACCCACTCAACTCTCTCTTCACCAGTCGCCAGGGCTCGCTTTCTATAAAGCGTGCGTGACTACCCCCTCGCTGCACCTCACTTCCCCCCCACGACAGCCTTTGGTCGCTTCAAAGGCTCTGCACCACTACGGCTTCGGCCTTGATCCTGCTCAACCTCCAAATTGTATCTGCTCGACCCGCGCCACACATCTTCAACAACATCCCGCCCCCTCGTCTTGTCGCTGTCTAAGAAGGAGCTTGAGCGCATTCTCTTTTTGTCACCCAACCAGACCCTCGATTCACCCGAACTTCAGCTGCCGCATAGGACGCTCTCAGTGGTTCTTCCTCTCGTCGAGGAAGAGTCGGGGAGACCTCGCCCAACACCAAGCCTCGGCTTCACGCCCTTCAAGCCACCTTAACACGGCATCGCTGTCCAGCAAACAATTCATCTAATCAGTCAACTCCCGGGAACCGCTATCCAGGGCATGGCACCTTCGGCTATTACGACTACCGAAGAATACCAACTTTTGTTGAAAGACTCTTTACAGTCTCTCAGCAGCTACGCCGTTGGTAGTACTGACAATCATGGCGCCTGGAAATCCAAGCAGTTGATTGGCGAGGGCTTGAAGAGCCGTGTCGAGGCTATTGATCATGATACCTGCAGCGTTGGCGATGAAGACGCCTTCTTCATTGCTGACCTGGGCGAGGTCTACCGCCAGCATCTGCGCTGGAAGAAGAACCTGAGCCGTGTCAAGCCGCACTATGGTGAGTTTCAACACACACATAGCAACATGTCGTGAGTTGCCACTGACTTCAGAGTAGCGGTCAAGTGCAACCCAGACCCGCAAGTCCTCCGCCTCATGACCGAAATGGGGCTCGGCTTCGACTGCGCGTCCAAGAACGAGATCGAGATGGTTCTCAAGTTGGGCGTCGACCCCTCTCGCATCATCTACGCGCAGCCCTGCAAGACAAAGTCGTACGTCCGCTACGCCGCTCAGTCCGGTGTCAAGCAGATGACCTTCGACAATGCCGACGAGCTCTACAAGACGAAGCAGCTCTTCCCAGACGCTGAGCTATACCTGCGTATCTTGACGGACGATTCGGCCAGCTTGTGCCGTCTGAGCCAGAAGTTCGGCGCTTCTTTAGACACCACCGCAGAGCTCTTGGAGCTTGCGAAGAAGCTGGAGCTTAATGTTGTCGGCGTGGCTTTCCACGTCGGTTCGGGTGCTTCGGACCCAAAGGCTTTTGTCAAGGCTGTGCAGGATGCCCGTTTCGTCTTTGACCAGGCGGCTTCCCTTGGCTTCAACATGCATACTCTGGATGTCGGAGGCGGCTTCACTGGCGATGCATCATTTGAGCCTATGGCCGCGGTGCTATCTGCTTCTCTAGACGAGTACTTCCCGCCGCACATTCGTGTCATCGGCGAGCCTGGTCGTTACTACGTTTCCACTGCCTTCACCATCGCATGCCACATCATTGCCCGCCGCACTGTCACTGACGCCACGCTGGGCACGACATCGTACATGCTATACCTCAATGACGGAGTCTATGGCAACTTCTCCAGCATCATCTTCGATCACCAGCACCCAGTGCCGCGTGTCCTGAAGAACGGCGACGACGTCTTGTACGATATCCGCCGCTCCGGATACGACACACCGTCTCAGGTCGAATACTCTATTTGGGGTCCGACCTGTGATGGCATTGACATCATCTCGTCATCTTGCACTTTTCCCGAGTTGCTGGATGTGGGTGATTGGCTCTACTTTGAGGATATGGGCGCTTACACCAAGTGCTCTGCCACTCGCTTCAACGGCTTCACTGATAGCCACGATGTTGTGTATGTCTGCAGCGAGCCGGGTGCTAGTGCTTTGATGGGCATGTAAATAGCTGATGTCGATTGAGGGATGGTTACTTTTGTTAACAGCGTGTGTGGTTAGCGAGCTGGCGTGGTGTTCTCAAAAAGTTTTGATAGATTATAGACGTTCACTATATTTCATAGCCTTAGGAAAAAATCTGTACATATGACAACACATTTGCCTTCATGTCCTGCTTGTTTAGATCCATATGCAAATGACCCGCCCTCGTCATTCAATCTTCTTGTCTACCTAGAAGGTTAGCGGAACCCCGATTACAACAGTCATGAAAAGGTAAAGCCGAATAGTATTCCATGGGTATCATCACTTCTCCTACTTCTCCAATGCATCACGAAGCCTCGTTCCCCAACGCCTGCAACTTGCATCAAGCGTCCTAATATCTGAACATACATATACCCGCTCTTTCTGGATCCAGCTTGCCCAACAGCGGCTGACACTTCTCCAGCGCCAACGCCCCGTTGATAACCAAACTGACACTCCTACCCAGCACATCGACATAGCGGTCTCGCAACGAGGGATTCACGTGTGGAACGCTGATGATGGTATCTAGCCACTCGCAGATTTGCTCGTCTGTGGGAAAACGTCAGCTACCAAAGCACACAACTAAAAACGTGTGATGTTGGAGGTGGAGGTGGAGGTGGACGTACGCTGCCACTCTGGACTATACATGCCGCTTCCCGGCGTAGGCGGCTGTGCAGAGTACTGAGCCTGGCGCATTTGGCTCAAGGTCCAAGGCGACCAGGCGGTGATCGGCGCACTTTTTGTGACGGGGATGACGAGCGCGGGGCAGCCGTCGAGGAGGTGGAAAACGATTGTGCCGCAGCCGGGGCGGCGCGATGTACTCCACTAGCAAAACGTTAGAACTGAGTTTGCGTGGGAAGCTAGGAGTTGGGATCGGGGGACGTACCATGTTCGCGCGGAAAGGGGAGATGCCGGTGAAGAGGATGAGGAGGCGGTTTGTGCCTATGTCGATTTGCGGGTTGGCTTCGCACATGCTGAGAGTGTGGACGGATTCGGAGAGGAGTTTGTGGGCGAGGAGGTAGTCGCCTTTACATTGTTATCGGCAAGAAAATCCTTGGGAAACGGGACAACGAAGGGATTGACGTACCACCGAGAAACGGGCCAAAAGACTGTGCGATAGCGAATTCGTTCACTCGTGGAACAGAAGGCGTCCTCGCACTCGCAAACAGATACGGACAAAACCACCCTTTCTCACAAGCCTGTGTATTTCTCGATGGGTAAATGCCCACAAACCTCAAATCCGCGTCTACACCCATGAGTTTATGCTTGATGCCCACCTGCAGGCTCTTCACGTTAGTCGTCTGCAGCATCTTCTCCTCTTCAGGGAGCATGTGCTCGAGGATGCCCTTGTCGATAGCCTGTTCAACGATCTGGAAGACAGAGTACTTGAGCACTGTTGAAGCCGCGATGGCACCAGCGCCAGAACTGACAATCTCAGAGATAAAGCTGTCGGCGCCAAAGGCACTCGTTACGCCGTCTGCCATTCCATCTACAAGCGGGCCACCGACAAAAGCAAACGTCGTGAAGAGCACAGCGTCGCGGTAGCGCACGTTGGGGAGCGTAACCGGGTTATTATCACCCCACGGGCTCAAGGCTGTCGGCATCTTCGCCATGGAGGTAGCGGTTTGCACAGAGGAGCGTGCTACGCGGCCAAAGAGCGTATCGCCAAAGAACCGCTTTACACCGTCCGACTTCTGCGCGTCCTGAGGGCCGGTGCTGCCGTGGCCGGAGGACTGTTTGGAACCGAAGAGGCCTGATGGTGCGGTGGTTGTGAATTGTGGTCTCTGGGCTGCCGGCTGGCCTACTGGTGGCGTCTGTTGTAACATGGGCTGCGGCGACATGACCATGCCTGGCGCTTGCGGGCTCATCATTTGCTGTGGAGGCATCATTTGCTGCACATGTTGTTGGACCATCTGTAATTTCTCGGGAGGCATGTTTTGTATCACTTGTTGGACCTGTTGCACTTGCTGAGGGGTCATGTTCTGTACTCCTTGGTACTGCTGTTGAGCCATGGGTATTTGCTGTTGCATTGCTGGGTTTTGTACGAATTGCGGTTGTGAGGTTTGTCCTTGGGGTATGTGGCCGAATTGGGCCTGTTGGGGCTGAAATTGTTGCTGTTGCATCTGGGGCGGAACCTGGCCTGGCGGAAAGCCGCCTTGTTGCATAGGAGGCGCAAAGGCATTCATCGCTGGTGCTGGTGTCGGCGTGGGAAGTTGTACGGGTGTGACTGTATATGGTGGGGGTGCGGGTGAGCCTGGGTCGAGGGTTGAAACTGGTCGTGGTTGCTGTAACAGAGGCATTTTGGCCCCTTATCTTCTATCTCTTTCTATGTTGACTTCCCTTTGCCAATAAGAGATCTGTAGGAGACTGCTAGCGGCAGTACTTTGTATTTCCTGGGTCTCGCTGATTTCGGTTTTCTTGGACGAGGCTGAGCGACTTTCAGTGTCCTTGTGTGGCTGAAGGAAGTGGCTCTGAAATTGACCGAGTGAAGAGGAGACGGGCAGTAAGACTACGAAAGAGCAGAAAACACGCGACGGAGAGAGAGTGACCAGCATAAGAAGCACGATGGGGTTCGGAGAGGGTTGACATCTAGCCCGTACCTGAGGCTGCAGCTGAACCTCACACCCTGTACTGTGGCTTCGTACTTACTAGTTCCGGTACGAGGAAGCGAACCATTCGACCAAAATGGGCCCACACTCGCTTTCTGCAACTCAGAGGCATGGTGGGGAACTCAGCCTGAGGCTTTTGTTCGAGGCCGTCGCGAGCAAGTACAGCCGATGTGTCGAAGTGCTGAGGACATCAAAAATGGGTTGCTAGAACTATTGGGTCAGTTCTATGTTCGTTCGTGCTCGCCTCTCTTCATGAATGAGACCAGAATCATAGCTCCTGAGTTGAAGTGGCCAAAGTATTGACGCTGTAACGGGTTGTTACCCATGACTAGGCAGTTTGGAGATATACGGATATACCGCCCCGTCTTAATCGCGGTGGTGCTGGATAGTCGGAATGGTGTCGTCGGCCCGCCGCAGGGATGCATTTCTGGGTCGCCTCGGTGAGGTTAGGAAGCCGCAAGCAGCCGCATCGAAGCCCTTGAAGACGTCTTCTGAGTCGCTGGTTCATTTCGAGGGCGCTTGTCTTGTCGCTCAGGTACGAAACTTTGCTGCCATGCGCCCGCCAAGTGTGACGGCTGGCCTCGATTTCGGCCGCAGGCGCGTATATCATGGCTCCATCCAATCACACTCCCAGGCCTCGAGAGACCTCCCTGCCTCTCGACGAAGACCCGCAGCTGCCCAACCTGAGAGAGCGCAATGGAAGAGAGGCTACGTAAGTCAGCAGTATCGCCTGCGACTGAAGCAGGATATAGGCGCACCATTTGCCGTCCTCGGGGCCGTACTTATAGGCTCACCGATCGCTTGATATTGTGCAGGTACTACCAGAGCACATGCATCTTGCCTGCGTCGTCAGCGTCATATCAAGCTACTCCCCCACCAGCCGCCCTCCACCTTTACCCACGGCTCCTGCGCACATCAAACTACCCGCGCCCGTAGCCAAAAATAAGTCGACGCCTGTCATCGCTGGCGATCCAGGAACAGCCGCGTACATAGATCCATAATCCGCCTGTCTCGACATGGACGGCCGCAAGCAAGGCCGCCCAGAGGAAGAGCTGTTCCTGAGGCCCGCCGAGAATGCCGACACGCCTACGATTGGGCCCCTCAGGATACGGAAGGACCGTGATGGCAAGAGTCCGCCTCCACGAACAGACTCGGCCGGCAGCTCCAACCAGCCGGCCTTCTCGCGCCCGCCGCCTATGCCCTCGTTCCCCGCACCGCCCACGAGCCCGCCAACTGCTCCCCTGCCATACCCAGACGACCGACCGCCCAAGCAGCCTATTCTAGGGCAGGGACGATATACGCCACTCAGTGAGCGAGAGCGGCAAAGCAAGAATGCAACTCCTCCCGAAGCAGAGGGGCGGCGGAGGGGTTCCAATGCTACAGGACCGAGTCCGACTTCCCCTGGCCAGCGCGCACGCTTCGAAGCGAATGACCCTAACAGACCGTCAGTAGGGGGATATGGAGCACGGAATCCAGACGGGTCTGTACAGCCCTCGAGGCTGGCAGAGCGAAGAGGGACTGCGCCCAAGCCGCTCCCAGAGTCGCCAGGCCCAGAGACACCAGATAAGGAGGGCCTCTTCCAGAAGGCACCGCAGAGGAAGGGCAGTTCGGATGTGAACTCGAACAACCCGTTTCCCGAATATCACCAGCAGTATTTCCCTCCTCCAGTGATCATGACGGGCCCCAAGCAGGATGAGCCAGTTCTTAAGATACCCAACCCAGGCGGCGTAAATCGCTTGAGCTCCACAGCGTCCACTTCGACCGTGAGAGCGCAACGGGGGTCTCCTCCACCTCCTGAAACGCCCATCATCCCTCCTCCGAGCGGTGGCATCGAAGCACGCTTTGCTGCAGCCGGCATTGCGGGGACATCCACACTCACCAACCTCCAGGCGCAAAATGCCCAGAATGCGGCTGCTGCTCAGCGCAATCAAGTGTATGCGAACCAACAGCCTCGACCAGGAATCATATCGCCGGCGCCAACGCAGCAGCAACAGCCCGCAAGACGACCGTGGACGCCAACTGAACAGCCAGGAAGTACTCCACATGGACCGCCAACCGTATATCAAGGCATGGATCAGGTCCCTCCCTCGAGTAGTCCTCCACAAGGCCCTCTTCCGCAAGCTCCAACATTTTCTCCGCCTCCCATGAATGTGCCCCCGGAACATCCCATGAACGCAGAGATGGGACGTATGAACCTGAACGAAGAGCCCCCGCCAGCCTACTCCAGCATTACACATCCACCAACGACTCAGCATTCTAGCTACCCCAATGAGAAAGGACAACAACCCGTTGCACAGGGCGTGTCACTGTCAGATCCAAATCAAGGCCACCCTGCGTTCGCCAACGATCCACGCCAGCAGGCAGGGCCATCACAGCAGCCCGCTGCTGTCTTCGCGCCTACACCTACAGCAAATCAATTTCCATTGCAGATCCAAACAACGCAACCAACTCATACGCCAAGCCCAGCACCAGGAGCAGGGCCAGCTTCGCCTCCGCCTCTACCTGAAGGCTGGATCGCACACTTGGACGGTAGCTCGGGCCAGTACTACTACATACATCTTCCTACACAATCTACGCAGTGGGAGTTCCCCAAGGGCCCTACGCCTCTGAATCTCAACGAGCCTTTGTCCCCGACAGGTACATTTGTCAATCCCTTAGCCTCTCCGTCTTTCGGTAAGGCTCCTCTAGCATCACCCGGTTTTCCAACCCAGACTGCTAGCTATGCCGGGGATTTTGGCATGGCACCTATCGCAACTCCAACCGCTGCAGGTTTTACTGGACCACCTCCCGCTGCCGGCGTCGACCAGTACAAGGTTGCGCCTACCAACGGCGTGTACTTTGGACCATATTTGAGGTACACGAATATGGATATCGAGCGAGGATTGTGGTTGGGATCGATTCTTCTCATCACGAACACCCCTCATCCCCCAACGATCCACATTCATCAAAGCGCAGACTTGTCCCCGAACCCACGCCAACTCAAGGCAAACCCCATCTACACGCATCAGACGTGGATCTTCTACCGATATGACATTGATTTGAGAATGGAGGAAGAGCATGCCGCTAAGTGGACGTACGCTATCACTTCGCATCTAGGGTGCACGCGATTCGAGTTCTTGGTAGCAGGACGCCATGAGACCAGCTGGCGTTTCATTGCTCACTCTGGTAATGACTTTGCGTTGAATGTCACCGCCAATGAACGGACGAAGCTTGGTGGTATAGGCCTCATGTGGAAGGATATCTTGCAAAAGAACGCCGAATGTGGTGGCTTCCACGTGCAACTAGGCCTGGGTGGCCAGATCTATGCGGATCGTTTGTGGAAGGAGCTTCCTTTGCTGAAACAATGGACGGCAACGAGTGGCAAAGACAATCGCAAGAACGCGCCCTGGACTGCGAAGCACGAAGAAGATGTCTGCCACGCTTACTTCCATTACTATACCAGCCATTTCGATCAACCACATTTGAGAGAAGCATTTGCCCAGATACCACACATCCTTGCGCTCGATGACCATGACATGTAAGTCTAAAATCTGACGTAAAACTTGCACATTGCTGATCATGAACAGTTTTGACGGATTTGGCTCGTATCCCGAATACATGCAGTTTTCTAACATGTTCAAGAACATAGGGCGGTTGGGCATTGAAATGTATCTGCTCTTCCAGCATCACACAACGCTCGAGATCCTCCGCAATGTCAGCAATGACATGGATCTTTTTACCGTCACTGGTACAGGATGGCATTTCATCAAGTATCTTGGTCCTTGTGTTACGGTTGTGGGCCCAGATTGTCGCTCTGAGCGAAATCCCCACCAGGTCATGGCTGGGCCAACGTATCAGGGCATCTTCCCTAAAGTGGCGACGTTACCGCCTAGTGTCCAGCACTGTATATGGATGATCCCAGTACCAATTGTCTATCCTCGTCTCGAATCCGTCGAGCACCTCGCACATTCAATGGCAACAGGCAAGAAGGCCGTCACAGGTACCTTCAATATGGTTGGAAAGCTAACGAGCTCTGTCGCTGGTGTCGTTGGCGCTAAGAGCATAGTCGGTGATGGTTTCAGTTCGGTCAAAAAGGCCATCGGCAAATCGGGTCTGATGAGTGGTGTTCTTAGTCCATTTGGAGAGATTGATCTGCTCGATGAACTCAGAGATCAGTGGACACATGACTCCAAGGTATGTGCTAATCTATATGATTTCCGAGCAACGCACTAACGGGTAATAGGATCTTGAGCGAACATACCTGATCAGAACTTTACAAGGCATTGCGCACAACAAGTCATTACGAATGACGTTCTTTTCAGGGGCCGTCGACTGTTGCGGTGCCGGACTTGTTCATGATCCCTCAAGACCTCAAGATCATAAGACAATGTATCAAATCATCTCATCCTCAGTAGTAAACGGACCACCAGGCAACTATGTCTTACGACTCCTTCACAACAACCGTGCACTCTACGTGCCACAGAACGGGCACCGCAGCAGCCAACAAGCAACAGATACAAAGGAGGACATGATGGAGATCTTCACCCAAGATGTCAATGGCCAACCACGAGAGTACAAAAGGCTTATGGGTCGGAGGAATTATGTCGCATGTGTAATTTACGATCCGGAGATTGTCAACGGGACATTTGGTCAAGCTGTTCCGGGACATGGCAGTGGGAAGCTGAGTCTGGCGGTAGACTTTATGGTGCAAAACGATGGCGGGTACAGCGCGCCAATGAAGTATGGACCAGTCATTGTACCGAGCTTGGAGTATGGACGATAGATAGAAATGTGGCTTAGCGGACTCTTTGTTATGTGCGTTCCAGCGGTGGTTATGCATAGCGAGCGTTGTTTCAAGCCCAGGGCTGGACGAGCCTTTGACAATATCATGAACGAATATGAATAATGTTGATAAGAATCTCTCAGTGTCTACATCATTTTCACGTAAAGTCTCGAAGAGTTTCTGTGAAATTCATACACAAAGTCTCTCGAGTATGGAAAACGGCGGATGGAATAGTTTTCCGAATTCGGCAAAATGACATCGGCAAGGCTTGGCTAACCGCGGTACTTTCAGATTCTCGATGGCGAGGCTATCGCAAAGACAACCCACGCACACAATGGCAGCTCCCTCGAGACATGCGACAGCGATACCGCGATTCCTCCTACCTCAACTTTCATGGTCTGCAAAGGCTGCCAGGCCTGCAGCACTAGGCGCGCTAGAAGCCAGGCGACATCGATCCTATGCGCCTCCAGAACGACGCGCTGCAATTTCCAGGCCCTCATTACTTCAAGCACAAACAATACGACAATGGCAAAATACCTCACCGCAATACGCTGCTGGCTATGCTTCCGCTCTGGAGCTCCGGCGCAACTTCAGCGCAACCGCACCGCAAGCGAAAGATCACCACTTTGACACACTCAAGTTCGTCCAACGACTGAAAGATGAGGGTTTCACAGAGGAACAAGCAGAGGGTATGATGAAGGTTCTCGGCGACGTCATCGAGGAGAGGTGAGCCTTCCACAGCAGCACTTGAAGCTACTGGACTAATAAAACTAGCATCCAAAACCTCACCCGCACAATGGTCCTCCGCGAAGACCAAGAAAAAGCCACCTACACACAGAAAGTCGACTTCGCCAAACTCCGCTCCGAGCTCATGACGGCCGACTCGACCGAATCATCGCTCACCCGCGCCTCGCACGAGCGTCTCACCAATGAGCTCGCGAAACTCAACTCGCGATTGAGAGACGAGATACAGAGGACGCAGGCAAGCGTAAGGCTGGACTTGAATCTCGAGAAGGGGCGCATTAGGGAGGAGGCGAATGTGCAGGAATTGAAGTTGAAGGAAACAGAGACGAGAATTGAGCAGGAAACGGCACAGTTGAGGGAAAGGCTGGAGGCTGTCAAGTTCTCGACACTGCAGTGGTTGATGTATGTTGATCAAGGTCGATTCATGATTGCGCGCCAAACTAATATTCTCACAGGGGTGTTTGCACGGGTACCGCAGCGCTCATGCTCGGTGTTTGGCGCTTGCTGATGTGACGGATTTGACATTATGGCTGGCTTCAAAAGCGCTGTGTGCCGGCTTCTACAAAGGAACGCAAAGGGTCCAAGGAAAAAGACTACGAGCTAGTCAAGATCGCTGATTCAGGCTGCTCGTTACTACGAGGAGGGGTATCTCATCTTGCAGAGCCCTTTGTTGTGTTCCTCCGTAGAAGACGAGGAGCAGTATGTTGGGACGATTAGTATATAAGAGAACCTCTCTCCAGATGTGGACGACGTTTGGACCACTCTCAGTAGGATGTCACGATGGAGAGCCCGACCAACACATCCCTGCGCTGCATAATGTATGTGATACAGCATCTGCACAGCCTCGAAATCAGATGCACTGCATGGTTGATTGCGGCGGCGGAAGGGGATCCGTCAACGCTCCCGAGCGATAAGATGCTGGCAAAGTCTGGTACAACCAACACATGCAGAATATGTGGCTTGGACATGCGGCATATTGTCGTTTGGTACATATGTCTACATAATGCATTCGCTGCCTTGGTATTCAGGCAATTCACGACGTGTGCTTTGATATTGAGGGGACGTATAGCCCCTCTGATGATGATGATGCAATATCTTGCTGTCAGCCTACATTGATTATGATTGCTCAAGGATTCGTTAGAACAGATCCGTTGTTTGTCTGTAGCGGACAAAGATGCCGTGAACAGACTGTCTGAAACACAAGCAAATGGCCGTCTCAAGTCTATCACAAAGTGACACGACTCATGGCCCATAAGAGGGCCCCCATGCTAGACGTGTAGGCAGGTTTTCTAGCTCTTTCCAAGCCGCGGTGATTGGCCCCCACAGCTCTTGCAGGCGGCCGCGCTTTGGAGCGTGACTGGTGTGACAGCCCAAAAGTCGGAGGTGACAAGAGCAAACGGAGAGCAAGAGCATAATAGGATGATTGCACATGTCGTGAGCGAGACAACGGATCAGATGTCGCCTGTGTTGCTGTATACGGCGAGCCGCGAAGCTGCTCACGTGCTGACGTACCCCTCCTTCACTGTTGTCAGAAGCTGAGGCAGAGGGCAGAGGCGGAGGCAGAAGGCGCGACGGTGAGGCTGAAGGGCATGTTCGGGATTCTAGAGGGAATCCGTTGCCAGCGGTCAAACGAACAGGCAAGAGGCCGTGTAAAATGGGCCGTTAAGCCGCCCGTTTGGGGGCAGGCGCAGACGACGGGGTGGTGTTGTCCATGGTCGTGGTGTGCACGGACCCACTTGTCCAGAGGAGGCAGCGACGCTCGCTTCCTCAAAACAACTTCGATCCTCCGTTGACCCCACAAGACTCAAACACCTCAACAAGACCGCCTGCCTTCTATCCTTTCGCACGCATCTGCAATCAACCCCCCACTCAACTCACAAGCAATCCCGCATATCACAACACCATCACAATGGCGACTGAGGTATGTGCTCCTTTATCTGCCATGTTCCCCGCCGGCCAGCAACGGCGGGATACCCCTCGGGGCCTCACTCGCACTGCGATAAACAGCAACACTGGCTAACATGAACTCCCCGAACAGCGCGAGAGGTACTATACAGCTGCCGTCGAAACAGCACTGCACAGAAATTGACGCAGCAACAGCAAGACTTTCCTCGCCCGGCTTTGCGAACAGGCTGAGCGCTACGATGGTAAGTCCCGCAGTGTACCCTCTGCGACGGCCGCGCATGCTAACCGTGTTCCTCACAGAGATGGTCACGTACATGAAGGTTAGTCAATACTATAGCTGCGTGTATTCGGGCTCACACACTGACTCTTTTGCAGGAAGTTGCCAAGGTAGGCCGACCTCATCCGCCCGCACTGCGAGCAGGCACCCGCGACGATAGGCCGCCCGCATGAACTGATCTAACACACTGCAGATCGGTGGTGAATTGACCGTTGACGAGCGCAACCTTCTCTCCGTCGCCTACAAGAACGTTGTCGGTACACGACGCGCTTCGTGGCGCATCATCTCCTCGATCGAGCAGAAGGAGGAGTCTAAGGGCTCCGAGAAGCACGTTGGCACCATCCGCGACTACCGACAGAAGATCGAGACCGAGCTCGAGAAGGTCTGCCAGGATGTCCTCAACGTCCTCGATGACTCTCTTATCCCCAAGGCCGAGTCTGGCGAGTCCAAGGTCTTTTATCACAAGATGTGCGTAAACATAGCCTCACTATCCCAAAGCAAGGCTGACAATAGCACAGGAAGGGTGATTATCACCGTTACCTTGCCGAGTTTGCTTCCGGTGAGAAGCGCAAGGTTGCTGCGACCGCCGCACACGAGGCCTACAAGGTATGACGCAATCACAACACGCACACCGGCAGAACAACAAACAGCTAACCCCACCACACAGACGGCCACCGATGTCGCCCAGACTGAGCTCACACCTACTCACCCCATCCGTCTCGGTCTGGCGCTGAACTTCTCGGTCTTCTACTACGAGATCTTGAACTCCCCCGACCGCGCCTGCCACCTTGCCAAGCAGGCCTTTGACGACGCGATCGCTGAGCTCGACTCTCTCTCTGAGGAGTCCTACCGCGATAGCACCCTCATCATGCAGCTGCTCCGCGACAACCTCACCCTCTGGACGTCATCGGATGGCAACGAGGCCGAGCCCTCCGCCACCGATGCCCCCAAGGAGGAGGCCAAGGCCACCGAGGACGTACCCGCTGCATCTGAGCCGAAGACCGAGGAGGAGCCACCGGCCGCTGCTCCCTCCGCTGCCTAAGCAGACTCTCCCTCTCTCGACCTTGTGTATCCTCAGCCGCCGTCATCTGTTCCCGAATAGACGAAGGAGGCCGGCAGCGAGCGTCCTACGGAGTTGTATGTGTTCTGTGATTTCAAAAATTGGCTTTGGCAGCAAGCGGGTCCGACGGTCGAATTCCCCATGACTGATGTATTTCCCTTTCCTCTCCTCTACCACTCGCGCTGTCCCCATCGAGCTTGCATAGTGTTGCAGTTGCGTATCATGCGCGACCTTGCACACCACTGATTTTCTTCTCACGAAGGATTTCGGCCTGCTATTGGCAAAGATGGAGGTTTAGTGCATGGTTCCTCGAACGCGATCCTCAATTCCCCCTGTTTTCATTTTGGCAGTACATGGACACCTCGACCCTATGGTGGACTGGGATGTTTGAGCTCCTTTGGCGGTATCTTTTGAGACAGGACATCTCTTCCGATGGTCCATGGGGCAGGTTCGAAACGCTCCGGTGGGCTTAATGTCATCATACTGTGCTCTTAGCTAGCCAAAGGAATCGTTACTTCAATCTGCTACGCGTCCTCCATGACTCTAACAATCTTGATCTATGTGAATCATTCGGTACCTGAACATTCATTGTCTCACTTTTTCCGCATTCGTGTATCGGTGCTTTGCCATGTGCGAGACCCTGCGGCATATGCGGATGATCCCAAAGAAGGTTTGCCCCGCCACAACCGAATAGGCCCCGCTTAACTTTTCTCAACTCAGGTCGCGCGTCGCGTCTCCGAAAGATTAAACCACCCATTCGAGGGTGTGAGCCCAGGCTTGACACGAAGTAGTCTGCGTCCATTTGTATTACCAAAAACA
Organism: Parafenestella ontariensis; assembly: GCA_021596325.1. Lineage (NCBI taxonomy): Eukaryota > Fungi > Ascomycota > Dothideomycetes > Pleosporales > Cucurbitariaceae > Parafenestella > Parafenestella ontariensis. Next base: position 263,503 of record JAKGDA010000001.1, on the reverse strand, counting down.
ATAAACCTACCGACCAGCGTTCACGTAGCCCCCACATCATCGAACCTCGCGAAGAACAACGAATGGAGCACGCATGAGAGACTACGCAGAGATGGCGTACACGAAGAACTACTACCATATCCTAGGCCTCTCAGCGCCGAGCTGGGGCACCAAAGCGCAAGTCCCCGCGGTCGAGGTACGGCGAGCATACAAGATTGCGCTGCTGGCGGCGCATCCGGACAAAAAGAGCGCCACTGTAGGGAAGACTCCGGCAGCCTACACGGTGGACGAAGTAAAAGAAGCATACACAGTATTTGCAGACGACAAGAAGAAGGCAGATTACGATAACTGGCTGTTGCACAACGGCGATGCGTTGCGCTCGTCAACTACACGGACGCATGCTCAAGGACCGAGTTCAGACTTTATCCTTGGTCTTGAACTGCTTGATCTGAGTGACTTTGACGTTGCCCTCGTCGTTGAAAACTCTGCGAATACTGCTACGTCGACACGTACGAGTACGAGTACCACGACTACCTCCGACGACGGTGATGGAGAGGGAAAGACTGAATGGACTAGACCGTGTCGTTGTGGTGCGGACAAGGGGTTCAGGATACTGGAGGAGGAGCTGGAAGATGCGGAGAGGAGAGGGGAGAAAGAGGTGCTTGTGGGGTGTGAGGGGTGTAGTTTGTGGGTGAGGGTTGGGTTTGAAGTCGAAGAGGGGTGAGGGGGGGAAGGAAGAGATGGAGATAAAGATTAAGAATGGAGCACGAGATAGTATGGGGAGAATATACAAGAGGCGCATAACCGGATTACACTGGCAGCTCCCGGTTTGACGGTCACGATGGGACGGTGGGTCATGGCATACATTCGACTGGATCACGCGAGGAGGCAACCTCACACGTATGGTTGCACGATCTTTGCTGGATTTGGAGGAATTCGCTGGACCCCGGGGTGTACAGGCATATACATCATCAACGCGGATTTGAGCACACCGCGATGCGGCAGAACAGCGTCCTGAGAATACGCGGTGTAATCGCGATTATGGACCATGACCCCACCAAAGTTGTTGAAGCGGTTATTCAGAGAATCACCGGAAATGTGATTAGGAGACTTCATGAAGGATTCGGTGACGAAGTCGATGGTTTGGGATTCTCTAGCAGCTAGCACAAAGCACATTGCAGATAGATATTCTTGTACGTAGACGTCAGTAGTGTACTGACGTCGGATGATTGTATATAGTTCAATGTGAACTAAGATTCAGTACTTACTCTAGTAGTGACTCGTAGTATCTCATAGTAAAGCATTTTTAACTGTTTGTTTGAATAACACCACCGTCTGCTAAGGTCACTGAGGAGAACGTACAGAGAAGAGTTCCTGCAGAGGAGCGATAGGAGAGCAAGTCTTTTCATAGATATACTCTGTATTCGTGCCTAAATTGTACAGAGAGACATACATGGTATCGTCATAAACCATCTAAGCATATGCAACATGGAGAAACCAAAAACAAGTGACAATCGCACGCCGCCGTAACAAAAGAAAAAACCCCATGACATGTCCCTCTAGGACTCTATGCCAATGCTCAGATAACCGCCAACTCCTGTACCGCCACAAACGCCCAGAGAGAAATCAGCTCCCCAACACCATCTTCTTTATCTGTTTTGGTACATGCTCATTCGGCCCAACAATATCGCCCTTGCCATCCAACTGCATGCCCTTCTGCTTCAACATAGCCTCAACCGCCGGAGCCAGCTCAGCGAACGACTGCACACACGGGACGTTGTATCGGCCACAAACGATATGCACATTACCGGCGCGCCAATACCTCTTGTCACAGCAAACAATGACCTTCTCCGACGCGGCCCAGAGACCCAGCTCAAGCAGCGTTACAGGACTCTTCGTGTTGACGTCGAAGAAGAAGCAGATGACATCGGCCTGCTCGAGCGCGCCAAGCTCCCACTCGACCTGTTGCCGGAACGACTCATCCTTGGCTTCCGGTGTGACTGTCGGGTCCCAGTGGCCGCGGCGCGGGTTGCAGACAGTGATGGGCAAGGGGGAGAGTAGAGTGGCTAGTTGTTTTTGCCATTGGACTGCCGCGCCCATTTCTATGCTGCCGGCAGTGAAGACGGAGTACTTTCGGTAGATTGGCGGAACTGGAGGGAGAGCATGAACGAATTCTGGATGAGCCTTGGGTAGTGGGGAAGGTAGCGGTGGGAGTTGGTTGAAGATGTCCTCTACTTCTTGGTCGATGTTCACGCCTGCGCTTTTGGAAGGAGGTTGTTTGGCGGCTTCCTGATCCTGTACGGATCCTGAACGCTCGCAGGTTGGGCATTTCTTGGTTGCTGGTTTCTTCTCTGAATCCATATTTGCAGCCTGCTTTTGCGTCGTTGCCTTTGATGGTTGGGTGTCGTGAGCCTCCTCCTTGGAGCACATGGAAGCCATTGTGTTGGACCTCGCCAAATGACCAGCAAACTGTCGCACTCGTTCCCGCGCAACAACCACGACCGTCGACTTTGGAAAAGTAGCAGATCTTGCAAAAGTGGTGTAAGAGTAAGGAGGCTGGAAGCTGAGGTGTAGAAAGTCAGTTCAGCGACCTTCTTTTAAGGATTGGGCGGGGCGAGTCATACTCAACCAATGACATTGCTGCGTGACTGATTGCGGCGGTCTTGGTGTTGGTGAGTCTCGTTGAACGCAAACGGACACTAATGTTGGCGACAATCGGATTGTTTGGCAATGTTTGAGCTATGAAACTACTGGAATGCTTTGATACAAACATTTCTTGATGCGCGCGGCTTTGTGCATTTTATCTCTCTTGCTATCTTACTTGTCTCGCATCATGAGGCTGCGCGACGAGGCAGCAGCCGAACCACTGGGCTTTCATGCTCAGCCCTAGATGTGGCGTCGCCGAGTGATCGCTTAGGGGGTACTTATTGCACGACGGCTGTGCATTTCCCGCGCGCTCATGACACTAACTTCTACACCGACTCAAATCCTAATGACGGTGCCTGGGCGCTAGACTCATCCATTCTTATGGACTGTGGCTGGTGATGCTTAGATCTCGTTGAGCCCCTGGCGCTTGTTGTGAGGTTGACAGTAGGGCTGTTCGCCTGAGGCAGTACCTGTCGACAGCAAGGAGAGAGCCGAACGCGGTGAAATCTGTATCAAGAAAGAGGGGCCGAACATGCGCCTGTGGTAGCTGTGAGACTTCGGAGAGTCCCGAAAGAGCTATTGCGATGGGAAAGATGACGGCTGATGCGAGAGCTAAGAGCGCGCATGCACAGGACTCACGTCTTTCCGAAGCCTCATGTCTGTTGACTTGCGCCAAATATTGGAGAAGAAGCTGAGCGAGTCTTTGCAAGGGTCACTGGGAATAGTCATGATCCATAATCGCTTCTCCGAAATGAGTGCACGGGTTCGCTAGGTGAGACTTTGAGGCCTGAGGCAAGAACGCAGCGCCAGGACCGGGATTCTGCAGGCGGCCTCGTTTTCGCCCGTATTATCCTACACAGCAAATATGAAGATCACAGATCCAGCTGTTCACATCAGTTGAAGAACTGATGTCACTCGTAACCTTTCTGTGTTCTGCTGCCTACGCTTTACCATGGTTATTGCCTGGAAGCGCATCCGAATTAACAGGTCACGAATGAGAGCGGTCACAAAGACAACACTGTGCATTGGAAATCCAAAATGAAGATCCCGGGGGAGCAGGTGCAATGAAGAAAGCTATAGTTCATGAACTACCGAGGACCGACATCAATCCTTCACTTCACCGCACCTTGCGTCAATGTAAATTGGCAACCCGCAACTAATTGCGCAAAAGGTCCACTAGAAGGGGTTATGGGGGTGTGAAGGGATCCAAGCTGTCCAGTCTGAGCGGAGCTCGTTCCCCAATCCACTATGGGTCACTTTTCCAACCCGAGGCCGTCAATGCCACAAACTCGTATTACTCCAACAAGGTCCAGATCGCATCCTTCCCCCAGATATCCCAATATCGCTAGCTGACCCTACATGCTCAGGTATCTTCCGTAACTGGGTTGCTCATGAGGGGGTTGGCATGCGAACCACCCTTCAATCTAAGCATCGGCGTCCTATGGCCCTTGGCTTGGTCTTCCGGTGAGCTGCTAAAGCCTACCACTTTGCGCTCGGCCACCATCGTCGCGACCTTGGCTTCATTAAAGTCTTTAGGCGGGTCCACTACCTGGAAACAGAGGGAAGAAGCATCAGTGACCAGACCGCAGGTGCACTGAATACCGGTGAACTTGACTGTTGCAAACTCAGCTTGCTTGCCATGCCCCTTTTCCATCTCGTTTGAAAGCGCTCGTAGGTTGAGGGTCGAACGAGAGGCGCGCAACGGATCGTTAGGAGCCTGGAAGCGAGGAAGGTTGCTCATGCTACGTGAGTGCCGAAGCTTCTCGAGAGGGTGTGCTCCACGCTTTGCAAGTCGCTTCGGTAAAGCAGAGATCCGATGAAATGTTGACTTCTTCGACAGCTCCGCGCCACCGTCCTGTGCCCTCCAAGACAGTCCGCACCCATCGCAGAACACGCCGAAGCGTACCTGTCTCAATCCGTCCTCAGAGAGCTGAACAACTTCTGGCTCGTTCATAGGTTGGAACTTCTTGATCAAACCGTCCAGCGCGCAGTTAGAGCAGGATCGGTGAGTGCATACGCAGTTCAGGATACTAGCCAGATGCACGCCTTCGACGAAGTTGTAGATTTCGTGGCCCTTGTGGCATTTGCAGCAGCGCCATTTACCGATCGGCTGGAGCGGTCTCGCAATCTCATCGCCGTGAATTAATCGTTCGCTATCCTTCGACCTTCCTCCGCGACCGACTCCCAACATAGCATGTCTATGGCCGCCTTTCGTGGTCTGTTCCGAAACACCGTAGTCGAGATCTCGGTCGTAACGCGTGGAAGGGCCCGAAGGTCCTGTGGAGATGCTTGGTGTATCCTTATGGCTGCTAGAACTGGTCTCATGATCGGGTCCAGCGTCGTTCCGTACCATACCACTGATCGAAATGTTCGGCAAGTTCATGATGCTACGATCAGGTAGCCTAGGGAGAGAGAACTTTCGCGGCAGGCGTGACATTTCGCTAGTGTGTTGAGGTAGGTCGCTCGACTCGGATTGAATGTGAGGTGACGTTCGAGATCGTTTCTGGGCTTTTGGCTGCATCACGAAGACTATAGCGTATGCGCATGCGGCGTGAACCGTAAGTCGTGCGCAACGTGTTGATGGCGGTCAAAGTGCGGGAAAAGTTGAGCGAGCGGAAGGGCGGTAAGCTCTGAGTGTGCAAAAGATAGGTTAACAATCGGTTAGTTACGATAGGTGAATGTGAAGAATGTGAATCGTGCTGCCTAGACGAGGCATTGCGTCTGCATTTTTCACAATGAATTTGCTTGGAGTGAAAAAGAAGCCTGGAGACTTTCGCGGCACATTCCTAACATAGTGCAGTCACTCTTGATCATTTGTCCTATATGGTCATTATCAAAAGCAGTCATAGACCGTGGGATGGAGGGTGTTCTTAGAGACTATCCAAGAATAAAGTACAATCTATCAGGATCAGTCATCCACTCACCTTCTTGTTCGCTACTACCATTTGAATTGAACAGATACCTCTGAAAACTACGTGAAGTATTTAACATATTTCGGAATGAAGCTGAGCTGAAGCGTGCCACGACGGTGAGTGAAGAAAAAGCTTGGTGCAAACATGAGTAAACACGAATCATCACTACAGATCCGGGAGTAAGGCTTACGAGTTAATGGCACGGCCTTTGATTGAGGAAGTGCTTAATGATATATTGCTGTACAATACCTATTTGTCTTCTATAGAGCCTAAGTGCAGAGTGCCTTTCTGTTTTCTGATTATTGCTACTTAAGCTTGACCTTCAGCACACCATTCCAAGCCTCGAGGGCGCTCTCGATATACTCGCTCGCGTAGTAATCCACATCATCGTCCTTGAGCAAAGTCTCCAGTATGGTCCCAGTCTTACCCCACCTTACTTGAGCCCTGATCGCAGCTAGTCCCCTCTTCTTTATCAGGTTGATATAGCTCTGCGCCACATCGCGTATCGCCTGGTAGCATATCTGTGTCTCACTGGCCAGGTTGTCGGCCCAGTCCTTCGACAACTTACTCTTCATTGAATGCGTGCTCTTCGCATTTAGAACCCTTTCGCGCAGCTGTTCGAGGAACTTGTTGAGCGCCCGGAGAGCTTCTAGCTTCGTATAGCAGGACATGAGCATGTTTTCATGGAACATCACCGGTTCGTCTTCGGGCTTCAAGGTTGTGGCTCCAGGCATGCGCAGCTTCTCCATCGCCTTGCGCATGTCACAGACTTCATGCAAGAGCCCCTCGCGGTGGTCTTCGTAATCCCGCTTTATGCTGCCTGGATATAGCATCTCCATGGAGAGAAGGGTGATCATGCCCCACAGAGTTTTGAGATTTTCCTCCGCTGATGTCATACTGTCCCAATCAGGCTCCTTTGGGTTGGCTATAACCTGTATCTTCCAGGGTTCGGGATCTAGGAATGCTCCCTCCCGGTAGAGCACACTGCTACATGCCTCCCATTCGTTGTAGCTCTCAACCAACCAATGGTTATCTGGTATTCCAGCCGGCATTACGAACGGGAGTGGGCCGACAGAAGCACTGGTTTCAAAGTTCGGGAACACCAGCCTGTCCACGTTATCTGAGATACGATCGTGTCCTTGTGCTGCGGTAGTTAGCGAATGATTTTTACGTTAGGAGCGAAAATGCTCTGTTCGCTGGATTCGCCACCGGGTTCACTCACCCTTATAATCGAGAGTTGGTAGATTCTCAGTTGTTTCTCCCTTTAATCGAGCTATACGGCGGCGCTCCGTGATGCAGATGTGCTTCGTCAAGCTTGCTTTTAGCCTTCGCTTGAGATCTAATGCGTCTACCGCCTGATCCCAAACAAAGGATTGCATGTCGGTGTAGAGATAGTCGTCCGTCTTGTTTTCCATTCTCTCAATTGTACTAATGACTTTTGCCAGTTCTTCATCTGCCGAAAAGCCTTGATAGCCCTTGACATCGAATGGATGCGTCAAAGATATCCGGGAGAGAACGTACGGCGATAGTGTGTCCAGGAGCATCTCCTTACATTTTGCATGACTGTATAATTGAAATGCACATTTTCCGAGCCCCAGGTTTAGGTGTAAACGCGCAGCCAGTAGAGACAGCGTCCGGTTTTGCTTACTCTTGTCGCGAGCGACTAGGTGACGCGCAAGCATCGTAGCCTGTAGGAGAACACGTGCATTGGACGTGATTTGAAACGGGACCAGTCCCTCTTCTTGGTAAACACTTTGATGATGTAGGTGCAAGAGACCATAGACGGCCAAAAATCCCGCGTCCGGGCTCTTGGGGCACGTTTCGCAAAATTTGATTGCGATGTGGGTGAACATCTCTACACCGAGAAAATGAGGGACCTTCGCCTGCGATATTTCGAGCAGATAGTTGAATTTCAGGACGTTCTGCTGTGCTTGCTGCCATCTCTCGAAGGACTCGATGGCGTCCTACGACCAGTCAGTGGGTCCATAATCAAGTGTCGAGATAGGCAGGTCCACATACCTTATCAGTATCGACGTGAACTAAGATCTCCCTCGACTTGTCCGTGATGAATTTGAGGAATTCCGTCTGATCTTCGACACGCAATTGTTCAACAAATGGTCTGAGGTCGGCGAAGCAACTGGAAAGTTCGGAATGATGCTCCCAGTATTCTTTGCACTCAGAGAGCATGGGAGTGCCAGTGAACTGGCGCAAACACATGTATGTTATGCGCAGAGGGCGATCCTTGGCCTTAAATCCTGTGCCAAAGCAGCGTTCTATGATGGCGGATATCTTTTTAGCCCCCCTTGTACCGTTAGCTTGATTAATAGAAGTATATTAAGCCGATATTCTTACTCTTGTTTATCGTGTATGGCATTAGTTGCTCGTAACAACCCGTTCCATAGATCCCATCTCCATGCACAAAGTTCCCAAAGGCACTTGGAGTCCTGGACCAGGTTCAACTGAGATATGACTTCTTCAATATAGGCGTGGCAATGGCTTTCGAGAAGTAGCCAGTCTTCTTGCTGGCTCAAAAACCTTGTTTTAAGGCTCATCAAGTCGTCCTTGTGTGTTTTCATGAGACCCCTCAAGCGAACGGGTGGATTATCCCATAGTGAAAAAAGTTCAGCACATCGATCTTGTCGCCTAAAGATGTCGGCCATGAATCTCAGATCTCGTATATCTTTGACGGCTATGGGATCATCCTGAAACGAGTTAGTGTCAATGTAGTAGCAATACGTTATACTCATTGCGATTGTCGTACTGGTGACGCCTCATACGCTTGCTTCATCAGCTTACGTGCTACGCCAAGTTGTATTTGAGACATCTGAGCATTGTGGTTCAATGAATCTTGCTTCTGTTCAGCCGCAAGCTGCACCACGAGAATGTGCGTGTAGTGAGCGAGTTTCTTGGAGGGTGCTCCTTCTTTGTTATAATTTACGACTGCCTTCGAGTCATCAATAATCTGCGTCAAAAGTCGGGGGGGAAGGTTTGATGGGGGAAACGTACGAAGCGAACGTCCTCCCAGCAGTCCTCGCGCATAGCTGCGTTGAACAACGCGTCCCATAACCCCAGCCGGTCGTTCTTACGAGCTAGAGTTTTTGCAGTGTTCTGCCAGGGTTTGAGGAATTCAGTACCGACAGAGTTGATCTCAACATGAGTACTTAATCTCCGTGATGTCTCCGCGCACAGCTTGTATAAGTAGGAGAGCAATCGAGTGTCCGTCAAGCCCGACAGCTGGCAGGTCTGTTGCAAGCCAAGTAAGACAGTGTTCGGATTCTGGTTCAGTCGAAGCGACAAGTCCGCCTTCCACGTCTATACGAGGGTTAGCGTGAAAATGAAGCATTTGCATGAAAGCGACATACGCAAAGAAAAGGGTTGTTGGGATTCTTCTTGAGTGCCTTATCCACCACTGCAACCGCGAATTTCGGTTTCGGGTAATCACGCTGAGCCTTCGAGAGCTTGTCCCAATTGTTGAAGGCCATGGCAGCAGTTGCCCAGGCCTGGAAGTGGCTACCGGAGAGAAAAGGATATCCAGTTAATAATGATTAGGTATTGTCCGAAAACATGTAGAAGTAAGTGCGCAGTTACGCTTGCGATGGTGGGGATGTATAAAGGCGTGAGAAACTATCAGTATTGTGGCGGAAGTTGTTGGCGAACCTCGGTTAGACTTGCCCTTCCGACAGCGGCACCTTCCATGCAGGCTCGCTAGGGATGATCTTATCACTGAACAAGTGGAAGGCGGCGGTTTTTGGTGATTATCTCGTCGCTGTTTCGGATTGGTAGGGAGACGGTAAGTAATCTTATTAAACCAATGCGGTCTCTTGCATTCACTATGCCTGGATAGAGATAATCAATAGATCATCTTCATTGTGTGACACTTGGCTAAATTTTGCGCAGAGACGAAGGTGTCCAGATGAGGTTCCATGGTTCGCGATACGTGGTAGCCTAGCAATGAGCTCAACACCTAAATTTCTATCGCTAAAGGCGATTAGGCATTGTTCTCTATTAGAGAGAGAAAGGATAGCCTGCATACTTGTATTGTGAGATTTGGTCGGGCTGGAATAGACATAGTAGTGGTAGTAGCTTGTCTAAGTTGCATATGCGACACTGACGATAGATCATAGGACATCGTATTGGTATTCGTACAGGGCTCTATGTCTACAACTCCATATGGTACAACAACAACAACGTCAGGCACACTATCACTCGCCGCTCGGTAAAGGCGGGAATAGTGTGCTCGCACCTCCTACACCAATCTCAACCAGGGGCTCTCCATAATCGAGATCAGCTCCAGGTTTACAGTAATCAAACGTCCTGCGATCCTCGTGTACGCCGAGTTGATCAAGTAGTGTACTCGCCTTGTTTGGCATGTACGGCTGTAGCACGATACCAGTCATGCGAAGTGCTTCGGCAGCTAGGTATATGATCTTGTCGACGTCTTCGCCGGGCTCGCCTGGGCCAAATGGGAGAACTTTGCTCCAGGGTTCAGAATCCTGAAAAAAAGCGTTCGCGCCTCGGACGAACTTCGTAATTTGGAACGTCGCTTTTCGAGGATCATAAGTGTCGAACAAAGCATCTATCTCTGACGGGAACTTGCAAAGAGAGTTGTTCCAGAATCTTGCACCTGGGCCCTCTTCCCATGCTTCGTTAGGCCTGCCACCAATACGTTCGACTGCTCCCCGCACAGTCCATTTCTTGCCTCTGGTGACGCGAGACGCAAGATTACCCAATTGCTGATTCAAGAACTTGTTGTATAGCTGAACGATGCGAAAGCTGCTGTAATTTGAGTCGTCTTGTATGCCGCCTTCCGCCGCCATGTAGAACCGCATGACATCCGATCCAAATCTGTCAAGCGCATGGAAGGGATCTACGACTCGACCAGTTGACTTGGACATTTTGGCGCCCCCAAGTGTCCAGTGCGCATGGGTAAGAATTTTCTTAGGGAGTGGAAGACCGAGTGCCATTAGGAATGCCGGCCAGTAGATGCAATGGAATCGAACAATATCTTTGCCGATTACGTGGCAATCTGCTGGCCAGCCTCCTGCATGCTCATGGCCAGGAGCCCAAGGATAACCTGCCTTGGTTACATAATTCATCAGAGCATCAAGCCAGACATAGATTGTCTGGGAATCATCTCCCGGAACTCGAATGCCCCAGGTGAGTCGGTCGAAGGGTCTAGATATTGACAGGTCTTCCAGTCCAGACTCTACAGCATGCACAACCTCCTTCATGCGGTGTTCCGGGGTTATCCAGTCGGGATTTGCCTTGTAGAATTCTAGCAACTTGTCGCGAAATGCTGAGAGGCGGAAGTGGTAATTCTCTTCAGAAGACCATTCGACCTCGCTTCCCGTTTCGATTGATGTCTGTAGGCAGGTTAGCCAACCGATCTGCCGCCGTCGTTTGAAACACGCACCATCATCTTCCTGCCTGTAGGTGGATCGAGATACGGTTGTACACCGGACTGTGGATAGAAACATTCGTCTGTGACAGAGTACCAACCCTCATGCTTCTGCTCGTAAATGAGGCCCTTCTCTTGCAGCAAGAACTGTGCACTGTCAGCCACAACAATTTACGACATCCTCTGGAAGCTCCATACCCATGCATATTCTACCGCATCCTTATGTTCTCTATCCGTTGTCCGTACAAAGTGATCGTTCGAGATCTCTGCCTTTTGCGCGAGGTCCTTCCCTGTATGAGCGGCTGCGATAGTTTGGGAGACATTCGCTTGCGTACTTTGAAGATCTCGGCTCCCTTGTCACAGAAAAGTTTGGGCTCGACACCAGCCTTTGCTGCCGCTCTTTGTACCTTAACATCTGTCAGCCAAGTCCTGCTGGCTTGCACTCGATAATGTAACCTTCAGCCCATGCTCATCTGTGCCCGTACATAATAGCGCTTTCTCCCCTTTCAAGACGTGCCATCGCTTGTAAATGTCCGTAAGGACCATGGTATACAAGTGTCCGACATGGGGGGCGGCGTTCACGTAAAATATCGGCGTAGTGATGTAGTAGGGTTTCTCGGGGGAGGGTTGGGTCGAAATCTGTCGTCGGTTGCGGCTGCTGCGAGCTTCACATGATGTGCAGATCCATGGAGAGCTCCTTGTGAAGCTTTTGAGAGTTCGCCGAAACGTGGGACCCGTCGTGTTGGCTAGTCGAGCGTACATTGTTTCGCAATGCCATCACATCGCGAATCGCGACAAGCTCTCGCGATGCACTCCAACTTTTTAGCGCGAATGCCACATTGTGGCCGTGCATTAGCTGAATAAGCTTGAACTTGCCTTCTTGGCAGTTCATCAGCGCGAGAGGCTTCTACTACCTTACCGTGATATGAGTCGAGCAACGCATATGCCTCTGATGTATGTTCTTCCCTTTGGATATACTATAATATCCCGATACCACGACCACAAGACGCCAACGCCAACCCCATTCCATCTAGATAGTCTTCGTCTTTCAATAACTAAGAATGGACCTTCCAATTCATGGCGTGTCTCTTCACGTGTCCCAGTTTTAAATCCCGGTTTATTCTGTCCTGGTCTCTCAAAGACTGGCTCGTAAATACGGTTCATTTTGACTTTCCAGATGCTTCAATCTCAAATCTTAGCATCGAGTCCTTAGATACAGCCACGGCACCACATCAAAGTCATTAGAACAACGAACGTATCCTGGAAGCCGTAACGTAAATACGAACATCTCCACTCTCGAAGCACACCCAAAGACTGGCTATAGCTGAACGGGTTCCGATGGGGGAAGGCGCATTAGGAATACCGAAAGTTCAGCTCGCTTGGACAGTACCCAGCATTAAGAAAGAGCTGGAGATCACAGTCAAAGGCCTATGTCTACCTTGGATTCGTTCTCATTGGATACTTAGTGTCACGACGACTGCAATGGCGGTAGACAACGTACGGCAATCCTCCCCATGCACCCACGTGTCCATCGCGTGCGAGCCGTCCCCGCATTCATCATGGGCCTTGAAAGCGGGCACTTATAGAGGCGCCATATTGCTCTCCAATGAGTATTTGAGCTGCGGAGGGGGTGGCTGATCCGTGGGGTTAAGGTTGTCGCGCGCTCAATAGAGCGCCAAGCCTTACCGCCTATTGAGTTCTATTCAGACCCATTTAGGGAAACTTCACCACCACGCCTTTACTTCACAGCTCTTTCATAAGTATAGCAATCCCTTGTTGAGCTTACACGGAACCAGCATCCCCTTTGTATATTCACGAACGAGCTGATCGATATGAGGCTCAGGAAAATTCTAGAACGACGGTGCTTGTCGCCGTTTAGGAACATGGAGGTAAGGATGACCACGTTTACCTGAATAGAACCATGTCATTGGGTTTTGATTTACTTCCTATTCAGAGTGATCCCTTTGAAGGCTTCACCTTCACTTTGGTGAGCTGCTTCTCTATTGGACGAATAGGTCACTTGCCTCCCACCTTGGAGGCTTGTTGACGTTTTCTTGCCCTTTATTGACCTTATTGAGAGGCGAGTTCACTCGGACGCTGCCGTATTTACTTATCCTTCGTTTGAAGTTAAATACTTCCCTCCCTCTCATGATTATCCTTTACCCCGACTACAATCTCCTCAACCGCATTCAATCATCCGGTCACAGTCAATATACGATTCTCCAACTTATACCATTCATTATACGAACCCATCTGATTCTTCACCATGAGGACCAACGCCGTTATCGCGGCTGCTATCCTCGCGGCCACCGCCTCTGGTGCCGCCATTCCAGCACCCGAAGCTGAGCCAGGTTGGAACTGGACACCATGGAAACCATACGGTCAACCCGGTGGCAAGCGTTCTGCAGAAGCTCATCCCGATCCTCAATGGAGCTGGACCCCATGGAAACCCTACGGTCAGCCCGGCGGCAAGCGCTCTGCTGGGCCCGTCGGCAAACGCGATGCTGAAGCCGACCCTGAAGCCGAACCCGGGTGGAACTGGACGCCCTGGAAGCCGTACGGACAGCCTGGCGGCAAGCGCTCTGCTGAAGCTTATCCCGACCCTGAAGCTGAGCCAGGTTGGAATTGGACACCATGGAAGCCATACGGTCAACCCGGTGGCAAGCGTTCTGCAGAAACTTATCCCGACCCTGAAGCTGAACCTGGTTGGAATTGGACGCCCTGGAAGCCATACGGCCAGCCCGGCGGCAAGCGTTCTGCTGAAGCTTATCCAGATCCTCAGTGGAGCTGGACCCCATGGAAGCCATATGGCCAGCCCGGCGGCAAGCGTTCTGCTGAAGCTTACCCAGATCCTCAGTGGAGCTGGACCCCATGGAAGCCATACGGCCAGCCCGGCGGCAGGCGCGCCCCCGAGGCCATGCCCGAGCCAGAGGCTCAACCAGAACCCGAGGCTGCTCCTGAGCCTGAAGCTCAACCCGAGGCAGAGAACTAAATCACCTCACATCTCCTTCTACGATTCGACGGCTCTTCTTCTTCCGTGGTCACTGGGTCGACAAACTTACTTTTACTTCACTTCGCTTCTGAGCACTCGACGGAGCTCGATCATCTGGACGTTATGAAACCCTCTGCACGACCAACACGACTCCGACGGGCTTGTTCATTAAAAATGGAGCTCTTGAACATACTGTTGCTCTGAAGGCACAGGTTCCAGCCTCAGCGCGGGATACTATAGAGCAGGCCGGTTTTCTCATCATTGGATAGCATCTGAGTTACGGTGGATGTTTGGTTGATGGTGGGAACCTAGCTGGTCATTTTGTATCACTTATTTACTTATCCACCTATATGATTATTTTCATATCACTTTTATCTTGCAAATGGACGTCTTAATTGTGATGCTTGTATAATGTCGTGAAGTTCACTCGATCCCTAGGAGTTTCAATATTTGCGGTGGTTTAAATGGAATCTTCCTCACGCCCAACTCTGTGCGATTGCACTCAGATACCGTACTATTTCAACAGAGATATACTCCTCATGTGGACTGTTGCTTCGCACGTGCCTGACCTGAAGTACACAGTGATACTATCATCAGATTGGCAATTCCCGTCACAATACCTAGTACTCGGTTCATCACTCCCGTCCGTCGCCCAAACCACACCGATCGATCTTGACAGCTACCAGTGTGACTCCTCAGCGTCACCCTCGGACAACTACGAGAAAATAGATCACTTCATGCAGGTACCCGTTGTCATTCACGAGTTCGTGGTCGACACGAATAATAGATTGCAAATCCCGAGGTCGAGGACTTGTACACTTTCTTCGTGGTCCGTGATGTGCGGATGTGGAACTCGGGTTTTTGTTTGTGCTATCAAACTTTTGAAAAAGAGCGAACCGGAGTTGTATATCATGGGGAGAAATAATAGGAGCACTAAGACCGCGTATGTGATATGACTAAAACCATTGTGATATTTGATTCGAAGTAACAAATATCCAAGCCGCTCCCTATTCGGGATCAAAGCATCATAGTTGTAAGTGCATGATACACACGATGGTTGCATTCACCCTTCCCTCTTGACCTCGACAGCGGCGTTAACACGTGTCACCACAATGATTAACACGTGCAACCCACCATCCCGGAGTCTGTTGTAATATATTCTACGTTCAAGGCATGATCCTTGAGGCTGAACGCAAGGCTCTCTTCAGTTTGCAGATCAATTCATACAACTTAATGCAGAGTGTTTCAGTCGCGGAGGGAACCCGCCGTTTCTGAATGGAACGGCTTCTTCATGCGGGGAGGGGAAGTGAGGGCGGGAATCCTTTCATGCGAGGGGGGACAGGCGAGGAAACTGTTTCATGCACTATGGAGTGAGACATTGCACACATTAAACATGCATGTAATCTCGAATAATTTGCGGTCTTTTCTGGAGGTGATTTGGATGATACCCGATTGCGACCTGAGAGGCAGTTCAGATATAGTCGGTGAGATGGTTGGTTAAGACGAACGGATTTAACACTTTAGGGGCTGACGTGAAGAACACGGTGTGCGAGTTAAGTTCGAGTAATGCAGTTTCATTCCGTGTAGTACCGATAATTCCCCTTTCCAACTCATTCCCGTCTCATCCATCTCACCTCATCCAAACATGACCACTGCTTTTGAAAACTCAGATGCCCGCACCAAACTATGTAACGTAGAATGAGTGAATGTGAATGCGCTCCGATTCCATGCCATTAACTACCAACAAATGTGTGTCCATATAATCCATGACCTTGCGGTCTTGTCCCCGTCCAAGTCTTTAAGTGTAGTGAAAGTAATGCTATGAGTGAAGAGGTGACATGCAAAAAAGCAAATGCAGACTGAGTAAGGAAAGTACTCGAAGGGTATAATAGCCGGTCATGATCAGCACTCACTCCAAAGAGCGTACAGGAAAGGACGGAGAAGGGGAACGCAAGATCAAGGCAAAAAATCAAAAACGCCCGCTCGCTCGCTTGATGACGTGAAAACATACGACAAAATAAAAGAAACGTTACGTCAAGAACACTGATCACATGTCAGCACCGTTGACAGTGACCTCGTAACCGTCATTCTTAGCCTTCAGCGCCTTCGCCAGCATAAGCTCCCTCATCCATTCAATTCTGTTGTCGGTAGTGTTCGTAGCGAAGTGGTGAGCCTTGCCATTGGGCATGACCTTCCGGGCTTCACCCTTACCCGGCGCTGTGGGCACGAGTTGGAATTCATAGGCAGGTGCTGCGACACCTTCCTTCTCCTTGTGATTGCCCGATGAAAGCTTCAAGGCCTTCAGCCTGGCGGAGAGCTTGTTGGAGGCAAGAGACGAGCAAGCCACAGCATAGTCATCTACATCAATCGTCTGTAATGCGGACGAAGAGGGTAGCTCATTGGGATGCATAGCCAGCATCGTGCCGTTGAGACGGAAGTGATGGTCTTGCCATTCGTGACGCAAGAGTTTGGTTCGGCGCTTCTTCATCCAGCCATGGTGGTTTACACCCTTGTAGGTGAAGCCTCCCTTGGGCAGGGGAGCGACAGTATCAGCAGCTTCGCTGTCGAAAGGCACGGCAACCTTTGTCGGTGATGAGTTGGCACTGTTCGTGTCGAAGAATTGCGTCTCACGGTCATGCAGGGTTTCGTCGTCAGAGTGGGCCACTGGGCTGAACACGCGGTTTTCGTTTAGCGCCGGCATTGGCAAAGAGGGGCGTCGCCGTTCTTGACGCGATCCGGCCCTCTGAATTTGGATCTTGTACTGCATGTTCGGGGGCACAGACTGGCTTGTGTCGCGGCTGAGTGGCTCCAGTGGTACAGATGTGACAGGCACGTCCATTTCGGAGAAAGGTGTACCGAATCGGTAAAGGCCACCTGGAGACTCCACAGCTGTCCTACATGGCGAAAAGGCGGTGTCGGGTGCAACGTACTGGGTCGCTAACGCGGCATTACGTGGGTTACCATATGGCTGGGCAGACGCTGAACGTGCTGGAGGGATGGTGAGTTTGGGAAGGCTCTTGAGATTGGTATGCGGGGCGGGCAGGTATTCCGGGGCATGCAGAACGGGGGTTGGCATATCAAACGTCCTCATCGTGTTTGCCGATGTTGACGCGGAGAAAGCTGAAACCTCTGGGTAGTGCTGTTGCTGCGGTATCACCAAAAAGGGACGAGGTGGGAATAGTTCCATTGGCGGTGTTGGAGGAGCTTCGATGGGTGTGGCACTGGCGAACGGTTGGTCCATACCTTGAAGAGAAAGGAATTGTCGCACGTTATCCTGTGGGTCACGTTGCTCCAGCTTCTTTAGCTCTTGCAGGGTGAAGTCGGGTAGCTGACCGGGTCCTAGCACATCAGATGATGCTACGACAGACGGCACCAACATAGAGTGAACAGCCTCCGATGTTGGACGATGGACGTTCTCGAGAGCGCGATTTGCTGTTTGCGCGTTGCCCGGGTCTCCTGCTATGAAGATGTGGCCCCCTTTCTCGGGAGAAATTGGGAATCCATGCTCCTGATGAAGCCTGGCAAGCTGACGTTGTTGCTTCTTCCACTTGGCACATCGCTCCCCTTTGGCGCAAACGTGCGGCTTCGGCAGCAACTGTTCAATAGCCACGATCGAGACTGACTGTGAAGGAGTGATGACATCGTCTGCTACATTGCGACCCCTGGACTTGTCCCGGCGACCCCCTTTTCGATTCTTGCTCTTCGATCTATTCCTTGCCTCGGTGCAAGGACGCTCGATATCCTCAAAGGGAGTCGGGACAGCCGAGGGCGCGACTGGAGACTTCAACCCGTCAGCTGTGCGTAGAGAATCAATCTGGTTCCACAACTGATGTCGTTTGCCAAAGGATTGAATTTCCAACTCCTTTAAGTCGTCGAACTGGAGATCAAGAAGAACGGCTCCGGTGATATCATGATCGACGAATTTGTCAATGACTTCATCCTCGAATCCGTTCTGGTACATCCAGGTAGCGACGTCACGGGAAGTCCAGGCACGCACTTCGGCATTGTCGAGATGAGCTACCGCTAAAGCGATGTTGTTGTACTCTCTCTGGGGAACCACAGTTTCTGGGGTGGATTCTCTGAACGAGGTCGGAAGTCGGGAAGGGGGATCCTTGGGTAGCAGAGGCGACATTTGAAGTGCATAGTCATATGGGAAGTCGTTGGAACACTGCGAAGCACGGAACAGATGTGGGCCTTTGGGGCCCTCGACCGACTTTGACATGTACCAATTCGCATACTGTGGTCGTAGCTCGTCACCTGGTGTTCGTATCTCCTCGAATGTGGATATGGTTGTCTGACTCCGCCTGTTGTCGCTCTAGGGACCGTTAGTGGAAGGTGCTATGAAGAGGAATGGTGCAACGCACAGAAGAGCCACTATATTCTTCGAATTCACTCGAATCATCTTCGACATCTTCGTCATCTTCGATGTCGGTATATGCGACGCTGACGTGCGAAAGAGGGCGCCCCAACGATGACCGGACCGTAAGAGCAGAAGAAAAGAATGACTGCGTCTTTCCCCTCTCGAACATCTCCATGCCCGGCTCCAGTGGGGTAATGGGTGTCATGGCCTGCTGGGGGGTGTTAGAGCTGGCTTATCGATAGACATTGGATTCTAGCTTACCATGATCACGGCTCTGGTGCGCACGCGCTCGGTAGCGATGGACTTGGTAGGCGAGAGGTGGTCTAACAACGATTGTGAAGCTATGTCTCGAGCATGGCACGCACACTGTAGCAGCACGATTGTGGGAAAACGGAGAAAAGCCCTTTGGGTGGACGGCGCTTGCGAGGCTTTGTATGTAGTAGAACGAGAGACTGCTGGAGCGCCGTTGATGGTGGGGGGCTGTCGGTGCGATAATATCACAATGGAGCTCCTGCAGAAACAGCACACATGCTGGCTTAACCGTCCAGTGAGACGACTCGAGTCCAAGACAGACACCGCTCCTCGACCAATACGACATGCGGACCTTTCCCGCCCGCCTGCTAGTCGACGTAGGCCAGCGCTTAGGCGGCGGCGTTGAGAGGCCGTGATAGCGCCCCCATTCGCTGCTCCGCAGATTGACTAACGAGCTAAATGTGCCGCATCAGGCCATGGAATTGCCATTAATATCTCGCACAACCGGCCAGATGCGAGCTAGGCCAGGGTCCAGAGTGAAATTGGGTTTCGCTTCGGCACGACGGCAGCGGACCCACAATCGACGGACGGCACAGTCCACGGCCTGACATTAGAGGCGATCATCGTGTCGCCGCTCTCGAGGACGGATGCAGCGAAGATCCGATTTGGCCATGTTGTGGCACGCATGCTGTTGGCTCTTTCTTGTGCTGCGCAGCCCCTGGGGGTACGTATCTCGGGGCCAGACGTGCCAGTCGCATTGACAAGTCCGCTCGGTCCGCCGTCAAGTGACTCTTGCTTGGGCTCCAATCACTGTTGCCCCCTCGGATGGGGCGCTCTGGGTGGCTAGGGACCGGGAATTCCGCGCCAAGCGACCGCCGACAGCCTCATCCAAGCCATCATGCGAAATGCGATATTGGAAACATGTTATCACATGGATAAGGCGCGCAGTTCGTGCTTTTCGACGGCTACTTGCAGGCCTGCACGTACAGTGTGCGCCACAGAGGGTCGCACGACTCGAGAAGACGTTGTCGTCATCATGGTTACTCCGGCACTGCGTCCCAGTTCCCAAGTACCTAGGTGTCCATTTCAACTTTGTCGAACCCACTTCAAACACGCTTCGCTGCCGTGCGACTGTGTGACCGAGGCTTGCTGGTACCGATAGCGGACGCAAATTTGACTCATTCCACGAGCACCCCAGGACTTGCTCGACTCCGGTGCTTAGGATTGGGTTGCGACGCAGACCGCTTTTCTGGCCGTTACATGCCACCACCTCGACGACCTCACCGTCCCTGTGCTTGTGAGAGCTCGCGATGGAACGCTCATCAACTTGACAACCAACAGCATTGCTGGAACCTGCCACATGATGAGCCCATGACTGGAATGCTATGCGGCCAGCCGAATTCTTCTGTCCCTCGTGGTGCGCAACCACGATAGACTTGTCGAAGCGTTGCTGAGGAAGGCGAATCAGCGTGCAAAGATGGCCTACAATAACCAGACTACCAGACCGCAACCCCAGCAGGCATTAAACCCGAGCCCACTCAACAAGTGTTGCCACGGGAAGGCCTGGAGTCCACTTGATGCTACATGGTGCAGTTTTTGCGAACACGATACTACCAGATCGCTCGCTATCCCGCTTTCAACATTCGACCATCACAATCCGTCCAGGCGTGCATTTCAACTACGAGAGGCTCGGCCAATGGCGCACACGATCCACCGATTTGCTCCTAGATCTGTCGGCCTAAAATGTGCCCTGTATATGAGCTGGATTGATGTTGAGAGCTTGTCTAGAGGCTGGCGTTCTCGGAATCGCAATCTAATCTTTTCGTCGGTTGTCTCTGTGACGCCCAACAGAATCCAAGGCTGGCAGAAAAGAACTCCCGAGGACCAGGGAATAAATTGCGGCTTGTTGCGGGTACAGGCCATGAGCATGAATCCACGCTATCAGGTGAGCAATCCTACAGCCGAGGAAGTACCTGTTACTCGAGCACAATTCGTGGACTACCAAGTATTGATTGGAATAGTCGGTAACCAATGGCAGATCGCGATAGCCGTATCACATCCGAAAGGGAAATCCCTCCATCCGTGCAGAAGCCTCGATCGACACTGGACTAATTATGGGGAATTACTCGACCTCTGAAAGCTAATTAACGGCCTATACTTAGCAGCAACACTGTGTGCAATCAACCGAGATGTCCCTGTCAGATGGCTTGCCCCGCAATGTACGCTAGGAGGGTAGGCATCCTCATTGGATGACTAGGTGCACTAACGAAAGCTTGTCATGCAAAATCCAACTCCAACAACATGCACCTGCACCACTCAGCGTGCTCTCCCACGCGGAGCCAGCCCATCACGCCTTCGTCCCATCGCTTCTGCATGTCGTGCCGCGTCACACGAAAGCTCACTCCCGCGTAACTCGGGAAACCTTCGTCAACCGACCTGCCGTCTTTGGTCGAGCATGCGGTCCATCTCCTCGTCCGCCTCGTTAGCTCGTCGCCCAGGTCCCGCCGTGGAAATGACCACGACAGGTGTGAACGGGAATTGGACCAGCTCTAGTCTGCGTGACCCCTCATCAACGCCCGAACGTTCTGGGCTAACGTGGTACAAGCGAATAGATTCGAGATACAGCCGCATATTGCGGTACCACCAGTCACTGTGCATCCATCCGTGTCGACACCGAGGCAGGCACCGGTATCGTACTGTTGAAGCCCCGGGTATCTGGGCACCGAAATGCTATTCTTCATCTGCAGCCTTGGCATATTGCAGTCAATGATCTACACAATTGGCTAAGGCCTTCAGTAACGTCCGGGACGGACACTTATCGCAGCCGCTGCAAGTGTTTCTTTCCTAGGCCGTTCTCGGATGCAGCATGATGTTGCCCCGCGAGGAGGTTGGGACGCGAGCAGGCCAAGGCATGTCGCCCCGGTCAGCAAAGCATGGTAATTTGTCTCTAGTACTAAATGGGTCATTTAACTTGCTAAAGTTGTTGCGGGGACCATGCAACCGATCGACAGCCGTCCAAATATGCAGCTCTCACAAGCCAGGTGCTGCACCTGGCCCGAGCGCGGCGGGTAAGTGAGCCCCAAAATAGGTGCAATGTAGAATGACCCCAAATGTCGATATCGAGCTGCAGGGTAAGACTAGTCTGGCCAATCACGCCGCTGTGTCGACCTGCACGATGCGTTCGCATTTCCACCTCGTTGGACGGCCGCCTGGCCTGGTAGCATGGATTCCAAGAATAGATCGAGCAATATTTGCTAACATTGACCCGTTTGTGGTAGATATAAGGTACATACCTCTCACTGATTTCTCTCCACAACCAGGTAGACCGCCATAATTTGCTTCCGCCCCTTCCTTCACATCAAGCCCGCTGGTCGAGCTTTGAATACCCATCTTTAATTACGAGCAGCCCGGTCGAGCCCTGCCATCCTGTCCCTTACGAATCGTCCCGTCGCGCATTAGTCGTTATTGCCGCATTGTTTACTGGCTTTTTCTCATATACCACAGCACTGGGCCCTAGTACATCAGTTGGCCATGTCTCCCTCCACAGCACCCACATCTTCTTCCAAACTGTCCGCAACCATGGTAGGAACAACAAACGCTGCCAATTCAGCAAAGCAAGCTGCCGCAAAGATGCATCGTCGCTCACGAACAGGTAAGCGTTGCTCTTACCATATCATGCAGGGATCCCGCGCTTGGACATTTAACTAACGGGAGCTCTGCAGGGTGCTTCACATGCCGTCTGCGACGGAAGAAGTGCGACGAGGGAAAGCCCTCTTGTCGCGCCTGCAAACACCTCGGTCTCAAGTGCGAATACAAGAGGCCAATGTGGTGGAGCAACAACGAGCAAAGGCGGAATCAGAAGGAGGTCATCAAGAACATCATCAAGCGCACGAAGCTCAACGAGAAGACTGCACAGGGCGTCGCAATGGGCACCAATACCCCACCAAGTCTTTGCCACTCCATGCAAACTGCGGATACCTTCTCAGATGGCATCTCATGCACGCGCGCACCATCTGTTGATTCGCAGAACTCCCTGGACTACAACTTCAACGCAGTTTCCACACCTGACTTCTACAACTCAGCGATGCCTCCGCCAATGTTCGCACCCTCCTTCACTCATCCCGGGCACTTTGCGCCCTACGAGATCGACATCAAGACCGAAAGCCAGATGTTTATCAACGACATCCCAACTCGACGCGATTCGACAATCTCCACTTTCAGTCACTACCAAACACCACCAGCTGTTGGCCACATCTACCCAACTGACAACTGGATCCAGCAGGACTACTTTGAAAGTCGCCGTGAATCCTTCACCGAAGAACCACTCGACTTTCCCATCTTTGACTTCCCTACACATGGTGGCTTCAGCCCATCTCACCAGCCTACAATTCAGGTCGACGAATGCGATCAGCACCTTTTGAGCCATTTTCTGGAAAATGTCATGCCTTCGGTCTACCCTGTCTTGGAGACGAACCAACCCGGCGCAGCACGCGCAGATGTCATCATCCCAGCGCTGGAATCCAACAAGGCCTACCTGCACTGCTGCATGAGTGTCTCTGCGCTGCACATGAAGACCACTCAAGGACTGCAAGGAGAGCAGATCGACCAAGACATCTACCGAAACCGCTATGCCACTGTCCAGCAGCTCACCCAGTCACTCTTCGGTGACAGCGAGCATGCGCAGACTCTGGAAGCGACTCTCGGCATGATCTTCTTCCCGTGCTCAGTTGGTCGATTTGATGATGGCCTAGTTGACATCCCATGGCATCAGCACTTCCAGGCAGTCCAAAGCCTCGTTCATAAGCTGGATCTCCCCGCGCAAATGGTCGCACTGAACGGACAGGCTCATTCGCAGCCTCCTTTCAACATGACTCTCGCTTCCTGGATCGACATCCTCGGTGCTACCATGCTGGGCAGGACTCCATCTTTCGCTGACACCTACCGCGAGAAGCTCATCGCTGATGCATCATCCGGTCTTGCGGAGCTCATGGGCTGCGAAGACAGGATCATGTACCTGATCTCGGAAATTGCTTGCCTCGAGGCACTGAAGAATGAGAACATGGACATTGTGCAGTTGTGCGCGCACATCAAGCTTCTCGGTGAACAGATCAGCTTGACAGAGCCACCCCAGGGATCACTCAACAGCGCGTACTCATCGACTGGCGAGATTCTGCCAAGGCAGCTCCGCAGGAACATGACCGCAGTCTACCGCTTAGCCGCTCGCATCTATCTTTGCAGTCTCGTGCCGGATTTTGACCGCACCTCTCACTCATTCGTCAACCTGGTGAGCGCACTCTGTAAGGCAATGGATTACATTCCTGCTGGGCCCGATGGCTTCGACCGCTCTCTCGTGTGGCCACTCCTGGTCGCTGGATCTATTTCTTTGCCAGACTCTGGCTTCCGCAATATGTTCGCCGAGCGCGCCAATGTGCTCGGCGAAGCCGCGAACTTTGGTTCCTTTGGAAGAGTGAAGGAACTCCTGACCGAAGTGTGGCGGGTCAACGACGACAACCTCGCGAAGGGTAGCACTCAGAGTGTCCACTGGCGGGACATGATGCGACAGAAAGGCTGGGACTTCTTGCTCATCTAGAAGACTCAGCCCTTCTGCTGGAAAGCATCCTGGTCTGATTGTGCAACCTCGCGATTACACTCCCTTTCCGTCCGACCCGACTTCGGCCTGGACTCGCGCTATTTGCGCCAAAAGCATTTGCCTATTTCTTGCATATATTTTCTTACTACGCATTATACCCACTTTGTAATTCCGACAGCATCAATACGGCGCAGCAAGCATCTACTGGATGGCGTTGCAGGAAGTTTACGGCTGACGATATTACGGCTGATCTTGGTTGTCTTGCTTCCCCTGGCAGGCATATGGAACTTGGGCAAGGGGGACGCATCGCATGGGAAGCTAGTGCAGCACCCAGGCTCGCATGTATAGTAATTCGATAGGGGGCTCAGTGTGAGCTCCACAGACAGAAGAATTGAAGATGAAACGAGCGTATCGCTCAAGACCATACAACGCCTCCCTTATGCATGCAAATGTGATTGGCTGCCACGTTGCCACAGGGCGAAACTGCCACGACTCCGCAAGTGGCGTCGACAGCTCGTTCCCCTTGACGAGGGACCGCTGTTCTAAATATAGCGAGGAACATCAGACAGATTTCGAAGCTGCAAGTCTCAGTCTATGCGTGGAGCAACAACCTGCGTGTAAGACGTCGTCTTCTGGTTGCTTTTCGAAGTCGAAAGAAGGTTTTGCCGGTGTGCCCAGCCTTGTTACTGCGTCTGTCTCGTCTCACGCCGTCGAATACGGCCCGCATACGACTGCCAATTTGCCGTCTCCGTTATTAACGTAGCAGCTTGGACCCTCGTGTTTCGGCCCCACCCATTTGTATACGCCGCCTCGTCAGTATCGCGCCTTCGACTTTCGCACTGCTCTCTCCAATGGCGTCTCCGGCCACAGTCCCGTTCACCTCTGTAGACACGACAACGAGATTGCCGGCCAAGGATGAAGTCGAGTCACCCAGTATATCGAGCACGAATGCGCTCGCCCGCTACGAGTACGAGGCGGGTCATGCGAATGCCACAGAAGGCACCAAGATCCTCATGGTAGAATGGGAAGACGACGACACAACACGAGGGGTGCGGGGTGACTGGCATATCTCATGGGATGGCAGCACACGCGTCTTGCCGGCCAACGACAAGCCTGCCAACGATGTGAACCGCATGTACTTCCTGCTGCCCCCAGGTGTTGCCGTCCCTACTAGCGTCACGCTCACACTCCGGCCACAGGATGCTGCGAAAGCACCTGTCGTTTGGCACACTAATCCACTGCCTGCCCTGTTTCCTCCTGAATTAGGAGCATCGGCGCGTGCAGCGGGCAAGAAGGGTGTTCTGCACACAATATGGGCAAAGAAGCGGCTGCAAGTGCTCCAGAAAGAGATCGAAGCAGAGTCGCGGAACAACATCGAGGGTATCGGCCTACTCATGGTCGTGCAAGAGAAGGAATGGATCGAGCAAACCTTCGGTGTCAACGCCAAACCAGCTGGTCTGAGCATACCGCTCACAGACCCAACAGTAGCACCACTAAATGGCCCTGCCAGCCCACGATCACCCGGCGGAGGACGACTAATGGACAAGCTTGCCGGTCTCCGCCTGGGCACTAGCGAGAAAGACCTCACGCCCAGCAGCAGCACACAGCCGTTTTCAAACCCGCTATCTCCCGAATCTTCAGACATCGCCATATCCTCGTTCGCCGTCTTCAAAGGCGCAAACCCCAACCTCGCTGCACTCGCCGCAAAGCCCGCACAGCAACCTCAGCCCCAGTCCCAAAGTCAGCCGCCAAAAGTAAGCGCACCTGTACCTCGGAAAGTCGCCGCGCAAATTCCGCCCCCTTCTATCGTCGCACAGCAACAATCCGGTTCTGGTCTGATGGGCTCTCTCAACGCGTTATCGGGTCCAGCTCCAGTATTTCAGTCCCGGGGCCCGTCACTGTCGACTTCAAATGACGAAGATGATAACGATGAGG
Organism: Parafenestella ontariensis; assembly: GCA_021596325.1. Taxonomy (NCBI): domain Eukaryota; kingdom Fungi; phylum Ascomycota; class Dothideomycetes; order Pleosporales; family Cucurbitariaceae; genus Parafenestella; species Parafenestella ontariensis. Next base: position 237,439 of record JAKGDA010000001.1, on the reverse strand, counting down.
GGCTATTTGCGTTGCCAATTAGCCCGCGAAGTCCGGAGGTAGGGAAGAGTCCTTTTTCGTTTGCGGGTGGAGATACAAGCAAGTATTTGAAGGAAAAGAGTGCTGCTTGAGGGGGTTAGATGGGATTTGTAGTCCCCTGGAGTTCATGGTCGCCGGAAGGTTTCGTTAAAGCGGGGTTTGGGTGAGCAGCGGCCTGTTTGTTGATGAATGATACCTAGGCGGCCCGCCGCTTGATAGAAAACGTTTGTATCTCTATCATTATGAAGAATGAATTTACTTATCACTGTCTGATGCCAACTTCGACCAGTCGCCGAGTGCGAGCTCAAACCCCTGGTGACTCTGGTATATCGCTGAGTGTCGAGCCTCTCGGAGGTCGATTTCCATGGTTGAGGTCTGATCTCGTCGCATTACCGTGGTTGATCATCGCGAACGAGGCAGCCTGGAACACCGGCGCCAGAAACAAAGTAGATCATCAAGAAAGCAACCGCTTTCAAAGTGTATTATATATGTCAGCGAGAACAGCTTATTCACGGGCTCACGCGCAAAGATCTGTTGCGAACGTTCGTTGTAGACCAATCAGCGGATCCGGTGGTCCTTAGCATCACGTGCCGGGTGGCTGCCTTAGCGTTGGCTGACGAAAGCGGGAGCTCCGTTCGCAGTATCCAACGGTTCGGCGTCGCAAAGCTCTCAACACCAGCCTCTCACTGCCGTCGCCCCTCTTTCTCTTCCTCTCACATCGACATCTCCAATCTCGAAGACACCCACGTCACGCGACACAATGCTGGCTACCGGGCGCGGCAGTATTGCGCAAGTGCACTACACTGGCGAAGAGGCTGCAGCCGAGATCAGGAAGCTCCTCGAAGCTGTGGTAAGTTTTCCTCGCCCACGCACTCTCCAGGTCGGAAGAAGCTAACGCGATTGCAGGTGGAGAATGAAGACGATTTCGAGAGGTGGGAAGTGCTTGTCACTCGCGCCTCGGAACTCGAGGGCGGCGTCACCCGCAACTCCAGCCCATCGGCCATCGAGCTCGTGCGCAACGTTTACGACTGCTTCCTCACCAAATTCCCGCTGTTTTTTGGATACTGGAAAAAATACGCCGATCTAGAATTCTCCATTGGGGGCACTGAGACGGCCGAGATGGTGTATGAACGCGGCGTGTCGTGCATCACCCCTTCAGTCGACTTGTGGGCGCACTATTGCACCTTCAAGATGGACACATCTCACGACAACGACATCATTCGAGAGTAAGTTCTGCTTTTCCTCCTCGAGTCAGAGACTCAAGTCGCGCCGTAGCCAGCGACGCGCACCTAATTGCCTGGCGATGCAATTTCAGGTTTATTCTAGTGCCGCCCGAGACCGTTCCTGCCACCTCCTCGTCTTTTCCACCATATTCCCTGCATCGCGAAGTTGACTGCGCGTCATTTGAGAAGTCGGGGGCCGATGGCCTATCCACAATGTCAGGATCCGGGAGCTCTCTGCAAGATCAATCGCTCTCCTTTTCCAGTCCCATCAACTCTTCCAGCCGTACTGACACAGCAGACTCTTCGAGCGCGGTGCCCACTTCGTTGGCCTTGACTTCCAAAGCCATCCGTTCTGGGATAAATACATCGAATTCGAAGAACGTATACAGGAGCCCGCCAACGTCACCAAGATCTACAGCCGCGTGTTACATCTTCCTATCTACCAGTTCTCCCGATACTACGAGAAGTTTTCGATTCTCCTCGGCTCGCGACCACTCGAGGAATTAGCCGAGCCCGAGATACTTGAGACGCTGAAGACTGCAGCACAGGTCGAGAATCAAGGAGGACCAGAGAAGCCACCACTTGAGATCGAACGACAACTGCGACAGAAGGTACACGAGTACTACTACACATCGTACATGAAAACCCAGCAAGAAGTGACTAGTCGCTGGAATTACGAACAGGCTATCAAGAGGGCATACTTCCACGTTACCGAGCTCGAAGACGCTGAACTCGACAACTGGCGCAAGTACCTCGAATACGAGGAGAAGCAGGGTGATTTCGAGCGTACCTCATTTCTGTACGAACGCTGCTTAGTCGCCTGCGCACTTTATGATGAGTTCTGGCTGCGATACGCGCGCTGGATGTTCTCCCAGGGCAAGGAAGAGAATACGAGGATCATCTACATGCGGGCCAGTTGCATCTTCGTTCCCATCTCTGCACCCACGATACGTCTCAACTGGGCTCGATTCGAAGAGAAGCTCGGCCGGACCTCGGTGGCCCGCGATATATATCTGGCTATGCTCGAGCAGGCTCCTGAGCATACTGAGACCCTCATTGCCTTGGCTGGCGTGGAGCGACGACACGAAGGCAACGACGCTGCAGTACAATTGTTGGAGGAGTACATTGGACGTTCCAATAATCAGATCGGCGGCATACTGGCTGCAGAGCAAGCGCGGATCCTATGGCAGTGCAAGGGCGCCGTTGACGAGGCACGCGAAGTGTTCAAGAGCAAGCACGAGCGGTTCCTCGACTCGCGAGACTTCTGGTTCAAGTATCTTCAGTTCGAAGTCGCACAACCCTCGCCTGACGCGGAAAAGGCTCACACCCGGATAAAGGCCGTTCACGAGCTGATGCGGACCAAGGGCCGCTTTGCCGCTGAAGTCTCGAAGGAGCTATCGCACTACTACATGGCCTATCTACTGGATCGCGGAGGCAAGGATGCTGCTGAGGAGTACATGCAGTTGGATAAGATTGTCAACGGGTATGTATCATCTGCTAAGAGCGACCCCTCCCAACCCCTCCCTCAGAAACGAAAAGGACAGCCTCACAACACAGCAAACAAGCGTCAACGCACATAGTTCGCAGCGGACTTCGTTAGTCTACCAGCTTCGAGGGTGTGTCCGACTGCAAGTCGTCGTAGCATCCCTCCCCTTGCGTTGTTGTTTTCTACAAGCTTTGTTTAATAGTAATTTCCTGCACTTGCATGATCGCGAGCAAAACGTAATGCACCACACTTCTCATCTATTCGTTGATCTTGCTAACCAAGGCCCCTTGTTATAGTGCGAAACAGGTCGAAGCAGTTGCTATTGCAGCACCCACTACACCTGCGAAGCCAGGTCATCGGACTCGTTACTAGGAGTGCAATGTCCAAATGGTACGATCTCAGATCGTCTGCGTTCAGTTTCCAATGAACGATGAGCTGACATGAACAGGTAGACGAGGTTTGCCCCGCCCCACGAAGAAGGATGTCTCACCATGATCAAGTCCTTCGCCCAAAATGATGTCCGATTCATGCGATATTTTGAACTGGTCAACAATTGAAGCAGAACGTACCTCTGAACTTGACACGTCGCCGTCAGCATACGATCACGTAGACCACTTTTGGATTAAGTGCTACAATACGCACTAAAGGAGTCCTCATCTCTAGATACCCTCACCCCCTCTCGTCGCCGCCGCCAATCCTCGGCGATAGGTAAAAAAAGCTCCTTCACCTCCCCCTTCCACCCCTCTGTAATGTACGTTTTCTGCCATACGTGGTGGCTTTTTTGCTTTCTAGTCGACATCTTGGGAGACACCGCGCTTTGATGCTCGATGCAGGCGTCTCCTCCGTCCGTTTGCTTTGACTGAAGCAGGATTGTTTGCTCAGCCAACGATTTCTGTATCGTAATATGTAGAAAAAATCGAATGATATGCTAGGTCAAAGTTCAGTATTTTCTTTGTGGCTGCCGGCTAGTGAACGTCTTCAGCCTTGACCCGGCATGATTTTGTATTTCACGGTTCAATTTCATCGTTTAGTTTAGGGAGACTGTCACAAGGCAAGATTGCGTGTCATACAGTTCATTAATATGTACATTACTGATACGTTAATCATGCCATCCTCATTCCACTTTCACACCCATCCTCACTCTAGCCATCTACACAACGAACCCACCACTATTTTTTTGCCTCGGCTCCCCAGCAGCTTCAAACGTCCCGTTCGTCAATCGACGTAGACCCTGCGCAGTGCTCGATCCCGGCGCGATCCACGTAACATTAGCACCTAAACTCTTCAAAAAGGCCGTGGTGGAGTTATCAAACGTCGTTTCGAAGCTGACTTGTGCTGGGACGAGCTGGTCATGGATCCTCGGCTCAGCCAAGGCCTCTGCCGTCGTTAGGTTTCCATCGAGGATGTGGATCAGGTTTTGAATCGTGGCGGTTATGATGCGAGAGCCGCCTGCTGCACCAATAGCGACGTAGAAGGCATCGACTAGTGTGGAGTTGAGGTGTTCGACGATGACGGGGGATATGGAGGATAGGGGGCGCTTTCCAGGACGGACAAAGTTTGCGGGGCTAGGGATATATCCGAATGCGTTACTAACGCCAGGGATGGAGAAGTCGTTCATTTCGTTGTTCATGATTACACCGGTTTCGGGCACGACGAGCTGACTTCCGAACAGCAAGTTGACCGTCGTTGTCAGCGTGACGGCCATACCCGTGTGATCGGCGGTGACGATGTGGCTTGTTCCTGGGGTTTCGAGAGACTCGAGGCCTTGTGGGTCGTAGTATGATACGTTGAAGGTCCTGGTATCGCTAATCTTCCCTCGTACTTCTTTCGCGGTCGCCTCGGAAAGCATCTCGTCCTGATACTTATCAATTCCCTCCAGGAACAAGGGATCGCCCAGGTTGGCGCGCATGCCGTATGCAAATTTCATACTCTCGTCGAGTCGATGCGTCGTCAAATTGATGTTCGCTGGATCTCCGACGTTGGAGTAGCCTTCCATGATCTTCAAAGTCGTGAGTGCGACTTCGCCGCCGCTCGGGGCGCTACAGGCTGTGAGCTTATAATCTCGGTAGGTAATGGTTGATGGCTTGCGAATAGCAACTGTGTAGTTGGCCAAATCTTCGAGCGTCATGGTGCCGTTTTTGGCTTGCAGTGCGCGGATCGTGGCCTCTGCTATCGGACCTGTGTAGAAAGCATCCGGTCCTTCTTTAGCAACGGTTTCAAGGGTATCGGCATAGCGCTTTCGCGTGATGGTTTCGTTGACCTTGAGAAGTCGGCCTTTGGGTGCAAAGTCGAGTGCGAATTCCAGATCGTCGACTAAGAAGTTTGAAGTTTCATTTTGGCCTGCTGTGGCGATGGCCGAGCTCATATACTTGGCCAAATCTTTATTTACAGTCCAGCCGTTTCTGGCAACCTTGACAGCCGGTTCGAGGACTGTAGCCCAGGGGAGGACACCGTAATTATCGTGCAGATGCTGGAGGCCACGAAGTTCGCCTGGGACACCGGATGCTAGGCCGCCCGTGAGACTCGCGTCTACGTTGTCCTTATACATGTCCTCAAAAGCAGCAGCTGGTGCAGTTTCGCGGAAGTCGATGAATTCGTAGGTTCCATTGGGCGCTCGAACCAACATGAAGCCTCCACCTCCCAAACCTAGCACCTGTCAGCACAAACCAAACCTGGGGAAGGTGTCTGAAGGTTTCAGCTGTCAAACTTACCAGAATGATACATGCCAACGACTCCCACGCATGCCACGGTACCGACCAGAGCATCGGCAGCATTGCCACCCAGCTTCAGTATGTCGATACCAATGTGACTACAGATCTCACTCTCCGAAGCCACGGCCCCCAATTGTCCATCCTTTAATCCTGTCGTCGAATAGGGCTCCGCACTTTTGATCGGATTACCCAGCGCAGTCTGCAGCGTCAATAGACCTGTTAGGTATTTTGCAAACCCAACAGTACCGCGTGCCATGGTGCTGGTGAAGTCAGGAAAAGTGGAAGGGGAAGCAAGTTCAACAAGCAACCGGAGCCATGAGCTCATACTGGGCTCTCTTATGATGTTGCCTTAGCCGGGTTGGTGGATCGCGTGCGACAAGTGATAGTCACACGCGATGTCCTTTACCGGTAAGCGGCCTCGACAGTTCGGGAAGCTGCGTTTGTTGCTGCGGGAGGAGGCTGGGGATCCTGGGTAGCAGTTACGTGTGAGGCGGAATTGCATCATCGTGGCCGCGTGGAGAGTTACTTGACCGGTAGTTATGGACGTGGAATTGTGCCTTGTTGAGATAGCGGAGGCGGATAGCCAGTAGAGATAAGTGGGGTAAGATAACGCTTGGTGAGGTTTCCCGTGGGGATTGATTGGACTCGTTGTTTTGCATCTTTGGCTCCGCGCGTTGCTGAGCCGCAAGATTGGCATATGCTGGTATATAGTACTGTTCCTGCCTCTGGTCTGGTACCGAGATATGTGAGAGATGTCAACCTGCGACTCTGGCGGTTGGTGAGACCTGACCGTTGAACCTGCAAAAAAGCGACCAATCGGGATTTGCAGCGTGTGTGCCAACACGGCCCCGCGATCAATGCGCGGAGCAGGAACTTAATAGGTAGCCTACCTATCAAGAAGCATAAAAGGGTATCCATGCGATCTGGGCCTTGCGGGATTTGAACTCACGCCTGCCAGGCTGTGACTAGATCAAATTCCCTTAACCAATTACCACTGCTCTGACCCGTGGCACATAACCTGTAGAAACTGCAAAAACCGACTAATCAGAAGCTATAGCTTGTTGATTGTATATGTACCAACACTGATAATGCCGGCTTCATCACGGATGCTACCACCGGCAGCAATTGCAGCTGCCATTGTTTAGGGAATCGGCGTTAGTAGTTGTTGGATATACAGCTGTAACCCATCTTAGATTAGCCTGTGAACTCGCATGATTGCGCTCTAGGGTTGATTATTTGGATGCGGTGTGTTGGTCAGGGGGGCAGGCATGTGACTGCGTGATGTCAATGGTCGCGTCGAAGCTCGCCTCACGCGTTTCTCCACACCCCATCATCGACTTTCGTCTCAACCCCGCGGGCCGCCCCAATGGCACCGAAAAGCAGTCAATCGCAGCCGGGCTCCTCGCAGAAGAGCAAGCAGCAGACCATCTCGAGCTTCTTTACACCGAAGCCGTCCCAGACGCCCAAACTCTCGCAAGCACCCAAACCAGCTCCCAAAGCCGCCGCACCGCCAGCACCAAACGGCGCAAGCCACGACTCCGACGACGAAGACAGCCTTCCCGTGCCACGGTCAGCCTCAGTCCGCAAGCGAGCAGTCGACGAGAATGGCGATGATGAGGACTCGGCGCGATCGTCGCCGCCAAAACGCGTACGGTACACACAGGGCGAGTCGCCGCGACCGTCATTGGGGCAGGCTTCTGCCGCAAATTTGAACGCCGCGAAACCTCCAGAGATTACCGATAGAACCTCCAAATTCCTGTTCTCGTCGTCACCGCCCGCGCGAGACGAGAACGAAGAAGAAGTCGATGCAGCAGCATCACAGAGGCAACGAGAGAAGCTACACGATAAGTTCGTCAAGAAGCTTGGACGCCCGGATAGCTTCGCCGAGCTCAGAAGACGGAATAAGATCATCTCTGATGAGAACGTGACCGGTGAGGATGGCGAAGCTGAAGAAGAGGAGGATGAGGAGCCGGCCCCGAAGCCTGCTAAGGGGAAGAAAGGCGCTGCGACGAAGAAGGCAGGCAATAAGCTAACGCCTATGGAGAAACAGTATTTGGACATCAAGCGGAAGCATCTGGATACTGTAATCGTCATGGAGGTTGGATACAAGTTCAGATTCTTCGGCGAGGATGCAAGAATCGCCTCGAAGGAGCTTGGCATCGTCTGCATACCGGGAAAGTTCAGGTACGATGAGCATTTTTCGGAAGCCCACCTCGACAGATTCGCATCCGCGAGTTTTCCGACGCATCGTCTCCAGGTCCATGTGAAGCGTCTCGTACAAGCGAACCATAAAGTCGGTGTGGTACGCCAGCTTGAGACGGCAGCGCTCAAAGCAGCCGGAGACAATAGGAATGCGCCTTTTGTGCGGAAGCTCACGAATCTGTACACTAAAGGCACTTACGTGGACGACGTGGAAGGTCTTGAAGCGCCTACTACGGGCTCTGGCACGGGTGCCCAATCGACGGGTTATCTACTTTGCATCACCGAGACGAACGCGAAAGGCTGGGGCACAGACGAGAAAGTACAAGTCGGTTTCGTTGCCGTTCAACCTGCAACTGGCGACATCATCTATGACGACTTCGAGGATGGCTTCATGCGAAGCGAGATCGAAACTCGGCTGCTTCATATCGCTCCCGCAGAGTTCCTGATTGTCGGCGACTTGTCTAAGGCTACCGACAAGCTGATACAGCATCTGTCGGCTAGCAAAACGAACGTCTTCGGAGATAGGTCACGCGTAGAGAGAGTGGAGAAGCCGAAAACGATGGCAGCCCAAGCGTACAGTCACATCTCAAACTTCTACGCCGGCAAGATGATGTCTAGTCAGGAAGGTGATTCCGACACGCAAGGTGCAATACTAGACAAAGTCCATCAACTCTCGGAGCATGTCACCATTTGCTTGTCAGCAATGATCACATACCTGAGCGAGTATGGCCTGGAGCATGTATTCGATCTGACCAAGTACTTTCAGCCATTCAGCGCTAGGTCGTACATGCTGCTGAACGGTAATACGCTGTCGAGTCTCGAGATCTACCAGAATCAGACCGACTACACCGCGAAGGGCAGCTTGTTTTGGACCATGGACCGCACAAAGACACGGTTTGGCCAGCGGCTGCTGAGAAAGTGGATCGGCCGGCCGCTGATCGATAAGGCAAGGCTGGAAGAGCGCATAGCAGCGGTCGAAGAGCTGAAGGAAGGCGAACACACCGTGCCAGTGGATAAGCTTAAGTTTGTCCTCGGCAGGATTAAAACCGACCTCGAGAAGGTTCTGCTTCGGATATACTACAAGAAGTGCACACGGCCGGAGCTACTGGCGGCTCTGCAGACACTTCAGGATATCTCTGGCCAGTATCTGTCATCGAAGACCCCCGAACAGAGTGGCTTCTCTTCATCGCTATTGAGCGAAGCTGTCTCGAGTGTGCCGAAGATCTACGAGGATTTGAACAGCTTTCTTGAAAAGATCAACGCCAAAGCAGCAAAAGACGACGACAAGTACTCTTTCTTTAGAGAGGAACACGAAGCTGAGGATATCAATGACCTCAAGCTCAGCATCGCGTCGGTTGAAGATGACCTAAACACACACAAGAAAGATGCAGCCGCGAAGCTTGGAAAGTCAAGGGTGGACTACGTCACCGTCGCTGGTATCGAGTACCTGATCGAAGTCAAACGGAAGTCAACTGAGGAGAAGAAAGTGCCAGCATCATGGCAGCAGATCTCCGCAACCAAAACGACTCTGCGCTTCCACACGCCAGAAGTCAAGCGCATGCTCCAAGAGCGCGATCAATACAAAGAGTCGTTAGCCGCAGCATGCGACGCAGCGTTCAAGCGCCTCTTAGAAGAAATATCCGCTAAATACCAACAAATCCGCGACTGCGTATCCTCCCTTGCAACTCTGGACGCGCTCTTGTCTCTCGCAACCCTGGCGAATCAACCTGGCTATGTGAAGCCTACATTCACAGATGAAATCGAGCTCAACATTACCGGCTGCCGACACCCTATGGTCGAGCAACTTTTGTTGGACAGCTATGTACCCAATGACCTGCATCTCTCGCACGCCTCCACCCGCGCCCTCCTCGTCACGGGACCCAACATGGGTGGAAAATCTTCTTACGTACGTTCCGCCGCTCTCATTGCGATTATGGGACAGATTGGGAGTTATGTGCCCGCGGAGGCTGCTCAACTCGGGATGTTGGATGCAGTGTTTACGCGTATGGGTGCATTCGACAATATGCTCAAGGGTGAAAGTACGTTCATGGTGGAGTTGAATGAGACATCCGATATTCTCAAATCGGCTACTCCACGCTCCCTCGTCATCCTTGATGAACTAGGTCGCGGAACCTCAACATTCGATGGCGTCGCTATTGCCGAAGCTGTTCTTTCTTATATACTCTCCGACTTGAAGTCTCTCACCCTATTCATCACGCACTACCAGCACCTCGCCAAATTACAGGACCGCTTCCCCAACAAGGAGTTGAAGAACGTGCATATGCGGTTCGAAGAGCGTGATGGCGGGAAGGAGGTCGTCTTCTTGTATGAAGCCGCGGAAGGCACGAGTCACAGGTCTTACGGACTGAATGTTGCACGCTTGGCAAGGGTGCCGGAGAAGGTTATCGATGTTGCAGAGGTCAAGTCGAGGGAGTTGGAAGATAGCATGGGGGCTTGTAAGCTGGGAAACCTGTAAGTTTGCTGCCTGATAGAGCGAGCACCATGTACTAACTGTTTTGTAGGGCGAGGATGATGAAGGGTTTGTTGACGGATGGCGATGAGGAGAGTCTTGATAAGCTTGTTGAGGGGATTGAACAACTGTAAGTGCTTGTAACATAGGGGTGTACGTTTGGCGTTCGGGATGTATAAAGTATGGGCCTATTGTTCGCCAATCTTAAAAGCGCGGGTATGCGTAGAGTCAACAGCCGCAAGCAACGCATAGATATACTACACCAACTACGGGAAAGGCGGATGCAACAGTAAAGCGTCTATTCTATGAACATCTTCGTCTATCTATATCTTGTCCTGGGTATCTATGCTATCTTTTCAACAGTCAACGTTCCTTCCGGACCACCTTCGAGTGCTATGAGCCCGCTCGATTCTATCTGCTTCTTCCACTTATTAGACTCGTATCTTGCGGTGATGACTGTTAACCGCAGTTCCGGCTCTTCATCAACAGCAGCAGCAGCTGGTACTGGTGTGAACGTCCAGCGTCCAAACGCCCAATTGAGTATATATCTAGCCCGACCATCTGATATCTCCTTGCCAGACGCTGGTGTAGTGTCTGAAGATTTTGGCGGTGTTGACGAGTAAAGTATACCTTTTATTCGGTATACTTCGTCTTTCGTCGGATCTTCAAGCAGCTTTGCCAGCTTCTCCACATCTATGCTTCCTTTGCCGTCTTTACCCTGCAATGTAATGCTGAGCACTTCGACTTCACTCGAGTGATCGTGGTCATGTTCATGCCCTTCCTTATGTCCCTCCTGATCTACCACCCCCGCCAATCTAGCATCCAACCCAAACACAATCTCCTTATCCACCCACCCCTTACTACTCTTCGACCTCGGAATCTGCGGCTCAACTTCCAACGCCAGAATCGCATCTTCCACATCCTCCAACCTCCGCTCACTAACCAGTTCATGTTTATTCAGCACAATAAGATCCGTATACCTCGCCTGCATCTTCGCCGTATAACTCGTATCCTCGTAGCCTTTCCAATTCTCCACATCAATCACGCTCATCACGCCATCGAGTACATATTTCCCTGTTTCTCGCGACAGTCGATTTACCTCCATGGCCAGCGTTGCCGGGAAGGCCGAGCCGGAAGTCTCGATGACGATGCGGTCGGGCTCGATGTCGGTTGCGAGCGCTTCGAGGGCGTCGGAGAGCTGGCCGACGAGGTTGCAGCATATGCAGCCGTTGAGGAGTTCTTGCACGCCGGATATGGCGCTCGAGGAGGCGAGTTGCGAGTCTACTTTTACGTCGCCGTATTCGTTTTTGAGGAGCGCGAGTTTGTAGGTTTTGGGGAGTTGGGGGATGAGGTTTAGTATGAGGGCTGGTGGTATGTTAGTATTGCGATTGAGTACTTGAACCTTCTTTGCATCATCGCTGCCATGTGAATAGAAATGTATAGAAAGTGTTCCGAGTCTCGGAAACACTGGCAAGGTAGTTGGAATGGACGTACTGGTTTTTCCTGAGCCGAGAAAGCCCGTAATGATAGTAATGGGTATCATGGCGGCAACAACGGTGTATCACCCCAAAGCACGCGCAAACCTCAGCTCTGCTCGAAGAAAGAAAGATCGTCCTAATCCGAAAAGCAATCACAAAGCCAAGCACGTGTCTGCGGCTGCGACTGCGATTTTCAGAATCCCTGCAAAGCCGCGGGGTCGGGAATGACGTATAGCGTAAAAAGTGGGGAGCTACGCACCAGGTACATCACCCGCGGGTCCTGTTTACCTATCACACAAGCTACCAAGAATCCTACCGCGATATCCAGGTCCAGATCCTGATTTACACAGCCTACCTCACAGATCCAAGATCTATACCCAACCGATCCTTACATAAATACCTGCTTCCTCTTCCACAAGTTAACTCTCCTTCTACTCATCAACCAAATCAATTCAAGTCTCACAAACTACCATCACAACTACACCATCTACACAATGGATTACCTCAACAAGTTCACCGGCGGCAACCAGCAGCAGCAGACTGGCCAGACTAGCCAGACCGGCGGCCAGAGCGTCAACGAGCAAGTTGCCAACGACAGCAGCTCAGGCGGCGGCTTCCTCGGCGGCATTGGCGACAAGCTGAACTCTGCTGCTGGCGGCGGAAAGGAGAGCGAGAAGAACGAGGACTACCTCGACAAGGGTAAGTAACCTTCCTTCTCACCCTACTTTCGCTCGCGTGACTGACCGTTATTAGGTGTCGACTTCGTCCAGGAGAAGTTCATGGGACAGGGTCCTCAGGACAACGAGGTATGTCGTCATTCTTTAACCCTTCGTGCCAAGTAGTACACTATGCTGACATGGTACTACATAGTCTGCCGTCGAGCAAGCGAAAGACGAACAGATCAGTGATTTCCTCAGGGGTCAATACAAGAGCACCACCGGCTCCGACATCCCAATCAAGGACAAGGAGACCAGGTTCGGTTAGAGTTCAGTTTGCAAGCTCAACGCTGCTATGAGCCGTGAGCCAGTTGGACAGGAGATCCACTGGTCATGGTAATACATACCTTATGATAGTCATGATGACAGAACATGAATACAAGACATGATCACAAAACTTTCCACTTCGCCGTGTGTGATCCCCTATACTGAACACTGCTGTTATCCAACGTTGTGCTTGTGGAGAACAAATCTCATTGTAATTTCTCTGTGAACAACCGCTGATAAAGGGTATCAATGCTTCGCAATTTATCAATCCGCCTCTTTGGATTTCCCAACCTAAGACGCCGTACTTTGGCCGAGCCGCATTTGTTCTCATCAAGCCTACTCTTCCCTGATAGGATCTATTGCTCCGCTTTCAGTGTCTCAATGCAACTCCTCAGCAGACTCATCAACCGCGTCTGTATACTCCGTCCCGCGGGCGTACCTGCGTGCTGGCCTGCGCCCCATCCAAACGGTAGCAAAAGTCTCCGCCTGCCCTCTTTATCCAAGACAACCAGCGCATCGAGCGGAAACTTGCCACCGCCAAGGGGATGTAGTAGCCCTAAGCGGACGAAGTGATTGTGTGAGGGAGCGGCAGCTTGTATTAAGGGGAGCGAGAAGGATGCGTTTGGTGAGAGAATGTGCGTAGAGGGATCGTGGCAGAGGACGAAGGCTTGGAGGGAGGGCGAGATGGAGTATAGGTCTGGCAGTGTGGCGCTGTAACACTTAGCAATATTTCATTTGGGGGTGTCCGACCTCTTCTTACCACAATAGTTCATAGTGCACTTGCACGTTTCCCTGCACACAGAGCACAATCAATGACTTCCCCTTTACATATCTCGCCCAATTATCATGCGCTTCCAGTCTGCTTCCAGGCGGTTTGGCAAGCGTATCGCTGGCTAAAATAGCACCCACATCAATACTCCACGCTTTTTCAGGCCTGATGATATCCAGCTCATCCAGCTCACACTGCGTTCTCGATCTCTTCAATGTATCGCTTAACGTAGATAGCGCAGGCGACGGTTCCCTACGCTGATGTTCTTCATCGTCAGAGTCGAGAGCGAGGCGCGAGCGTTTGCGATTGAGGGCCACGTTCATGGTCCAGTGAGGCGGAGGGAGGAGGCCAACCATCTGTGTTCAAGGGCGCTTATGTCATGCTTGTTCGTAGCGAAAGAGAGTAAGAAAGGCATGTATCGTGAGTAACGACATAATGCCTGAAGCCTGAGTGGTTGTTACAGAAACGCACGAGCAAGATTCACAAGGGTCAAGGGAGCTTTGACGGCAGCCTGTCTGCATGCAGAATCCTTAACCCCGCCTTCCGCCCTGCTACCCCACCACCGAACCTAGTCTGCCATACCCGGATCTTCGACCTGCATATTCTATTCGACTTCAATGTCGCGAGACGTTACGAGTAGACTGCGGCAGAGCGTATGGAATGGGAGTATTCCGCTGGAAATCCGCCTTCACAAAGGGGATTGCAGGACCTACGATGATTCAGACCCTTATTTAGTCCGTAACCTCATGCCGCAGCAGTATCGTGACTGCCTGAAACACAACAAATACTTATGGGTTTCAGATACAATTCCCACGGATATCCTACCTAGGACTGTTGATACACAAGCTGCACGCGTTCTTCTCGAGCAGCCTGATATACCCAGATGTTGCACCATCAGACACATGGCTATCCTACGAAGATGTGCCTCTAAAGTGGCATTATCCCTTGGGTCTCCTATACGACTTGTACTCCGGCGCTGAACCTGCGTATCCCCCAGACACCTTAACATCATCTCACAACAAGTCTGAAACCACGGCCGAGGAACGCCGCCATTTGCCATGGAGACTGACCGTACATTTCTCAGATTACCCGAGTGAGCAGCTGGTCAGACTGGATAACGAGGGTGATGTTCTCCACGATTTGTTCAAGAATAGTGTGAAAGAGGCGGATTACTTGAGGACGGGGACAGGCAAAACAGTCATGTTCCTCAGCAAAGAGGATAGCACTCAGCTCTGGGATGCCGTCAAGCAGCATGACTTCACGCTGTACAATCCCATCAATCAAAAGCTTCTGAACCCACAGGGAGTCAACTTGCGACACTTGCCCGTCCGATTGTATCTCCCACATGCGGCGTCAGACAGCTTGAGGGAAGAGGCGAGTCCCGGGAGCTTGAGGGTGGTGCAGAGTTTGGTTCCTACGAATCTTTCTTCAAGTGAGTGTTGACAACAGAGCTATTGATATCGAGGCTAACACTAGGAAAGGGCAACCGCAGACTATCGGGACAGCGTTGAATCAGATTCTGCCTACTCTTTTCCCGAGCAGACGAAGTCCACTGTTGGCTCAAGCTGTGCTACATGGTGCGGTTCTGCCATTGAGTGCTAGCGTGGAGGAATTGATTAGGGCGAGTGCGTATCTAGATGGTTGGTTGCATATCGCAGTGGTTATGATGGGATGAAAGGAAATGAGGGGCTGCGTTCAAGTGTTCTCTAGCCAAAACTCCGAGATTCCATTGGCAGCCAAGAAACTTGGATCGCTTTGTGAACATGTCTAAGATTGAGTTATGAGCGAATTGTTTTGCCAATCTTCCAAGAGAATCGACTTCATTATCCGAATGTCAAGTGCACTATGAGCAATACTCGAGGGGGCTATCAGGGCTTGGATCAGTCTTAACTCACAAAAGAGCCCCTTTATAATGTGCTGTGAAAGAGCGTCCCAATTTGAGAATCGCTATGGTTAAGTTCGCACCAAGACACCAGTGTTGCCAACTTTGCTGTGCTCGTGCCCCCGGATCTTGGCATGAAAGCTTAGGTGTTGATCCCGGATGCAAGCTAATGAGAGTCGGCCATCCCACGCATTCGCCCGTGAATCTCAGCGCGCTATCTGCGTAGCGTCTTGCGCTGTTGACAGCGACTCGCTTGACATAAATGAGGTATTTCTATCCACCTCAACCCGGCGCTAACGGGCGGGCGTATGACTTGCGACCCACGCGCATTTTGGTGACGGAATGCAGAGAACTGCAGGCTCGCGGCAGACTCGGGCAATCATCAGTCAGGAAAGATAAGCAACGGGCGATGACATAATTCTGTGCTTTTGCGGCACAAGAACGGTTAATAGCCTTGCAAGGGTCCCTTGGTGGAGCCGAACGGTAGCGTCAGCGGCGGCCTGCAGCAACACGATGTAGCTTGCGGAGCTGGAGAGCTGCTCAAAGAACGGCAACGATGAATAGAGAAGCAGGAGAAGCTAGTAGTGATAGACCTGAGTCCACTCTGAAGACGCCGAGGGAATTGGTCTTTATATTTCTCGGAGATGCACAATGCGAATAAAGACTCTGCCGATCCTCTCTCATCCATGCGAAATGATGCTTTTCACGCGATTGGCTAGCCCTCGGTAGCTTCGAGTTAGCTCTCCTCAACCCTCGCTTTGCCTAGGTCCCAGCCTCTTCAACTCCTCTCGCAGCTCCTCTTTGCTTCGCATTACAACGTCTCCATCCATCTCCATTGCTCCTTCAAAGCCTCGCGACCGAGTAAGTACAGCCGTTTTCGTTGCCTAGCCGATTGCAATTGCGCGCACCCCCATGTCTGGTTTATTGCCGGACAATCCGCCGGGCCCGGGCGGCCAAACAGGAACCAAGCAAAATGCCTCATCACGCAGATTTTTTCGGCAAGCCGGCGCGTTTAAAAGCGGATAGCTGCCTCGCGCTTTTGGCCTTCTCACTCTTGATGCCCTGTCGACTTCTTCCATCGAGTCCTTCGAGTCCTCCGAGTCCATTGCTGCCGTCGCGACGTCCCGTGGGTTGAAACGACCGCGCTAAATCCTCCTCAACAGCTCTGCCAACAGCTTCGATAGCTTCAATCAGCTCGGAACCCATCAACTACTGCTAGAGGACCGATTCAATTCGTCAATGTAAGCTTCAACACCGATTTTCTGGAGCCATTGGGAGGATTTCAGCACGTCATTGCGATCTACGTGAACTCGAAGATTGCGACAAGGCTTAGCCGCAGAACCCGACCCTCCAAAGGCATCTTAGAAAGGCCTCCCAGGAAGACTCTTCGTTTTGCGTTTCAGCCATCGAAAGCTTCTGTGCAACGTTTGCAGTGCGTGACTAACATTGTTGATCAGAAATCCACCTACACAATGGCCGCCATCGACATGAACCTCGTCGCTCGCAGCGAGTACGCTCTCCACCAATTGGTCAAGCGCAAGAAGAACTGGGCTCAGCGTGAACCCGGTGTCATCGTCGTATTCGTCATTGTCTTCCTCGTTGCGCTCCTGGTCATCGCTATGTTCATCAACAAGAAGGTATGCCGCTGCAAATCATCACCTTGCCTTTTCGCATCATGCTAATGCGCAATTACAGAGGCAAGCTGGCAAGGCCGGCGTTGTTGTCACGAAATAAGATACCCCCGAGTCGAATCGGAGCGCGAGGCAAATATGAAGGGGATTGGAAGGGGGATGGCGTGGGCACAGTGCAGTGTGACTCTGATAAGAGCCTGTGAGGTCTACTATGGGCTGGAAAGAGCTTGTGTATACTGTGTTTGAACATTTACGTATGGGTTTTATGGCTTTCCCTCGGGAATCGCACTGTGGAACGGACGCCTGAACAAAGGGTTCGTGGTAATAATGAACAGTCAAGATACCACAATGAGCATCTATCAATCATGTTGTCCGCGCTTCTCATGTGCTAACTTTCGGAAGGAGCATTGAACGCGCTTGCCTTACTCCTTGCTGGCTACAACCGAGCAGTGACCTAAGCACTATCCTCAATACAACATTACTTGAAGACCATGACTGTTTACATGATCTGAAGGATGCATCTGCGGGACCTGTGCAGTTGTCGCATATCGCTCCGAATCTCGCACTCCGCTGACCTTAGGTAATCTTCCGTAACCTTCATCACAAGGCTGCGCAAATGCACAGTCAGCAACCTCGCCCCCGAGCCTCCCGCCAACTATCTATACATTCAATTAGCCAAGATCATTGAGACACTGTGTGCCTAGATGACCTTTTATGATACGTGCTCGCGATCGACTGGTGTTGGTCTTGCCACTCACCTACAGGAACGATAGACGGAGAACAATAATCGCAGTAGTCTGTGTAGAAAGTTGACTGGGCTTTAGGTATGGGAATTATGGCTGAGTGCTTCACTCACTACAGGCTTGTTTTGCTCACCAGGACTCGAAGAAAGCACCGCTTTGGCACCCTCTTTCTTCAACGGCCTTGGACATGACTCAACCTGAGGGCTTCTCAGTGGTTGTAACCGTCGTGCAATATGGTGAGGTGTCCAGAGAGAATTCCAATGCTGTTGCGCTACCAGAAAGCAGATAGCGTACCGGGCTTTTCGAAACAACCCAGAATATTGATATCATCGTCCTACCATGGATGTCTTCGAATCGAGACAATTGCATAGCGATGAGTGGCTCCCAAGAAGAGGTCACCGAATCAAGTCTCGAGCTATATTAACTACCTGTAGGGCGCGTCTGCCATATCGCGCACCTGCGCAACACGCTGGTACCTCTTCAAACCCAGGCCACCGTCTCCATCGCTTCATACACTCACTGTAGCTGGCCTTCAACTATTGACTTTGTATGCATGGCGACGTGGTGAAGTTCGTATATTCGCACTGGCCGCGTGTATATCGCGGAGCTGATAGCTTGCTAGATCCTCACTGTTCGCAATGCCCTCGAAGTCTCCCACGAGGCTGGACGACGAAGACGCACTGAGAAGATAACGCCGTACTTACGGATAGTTAATCAGAAAAAAATTACACACACTCGCTTTGTTAGACCAGCACCCAGGATCATCACAGCAATCTTTGCTTCATATCTACCACGATGCCCTCGATCTTTCGTCCCGTAACCGCCTTTGCACGCAAGGCCTTGAAGAAGAAGAAAAACGCAGAGGAGAGCCTCGCAGAGGATCTAGACGCGGCGGAACGTGTCCATCCCCCGCCCGAGTTTTCGATCGACGGCGATTATACCGACTATACGGAGCGCGATTGTCTCCACCACCTTCTCGACCAGATCGACGGTGATGGTTTGTGGAAATGCTGCCGAGGACATGAGCAAGAGCTCATCCACTGGAAGGGATCTCACCCCTTCAAACGCCTACAGTGCAATCGTTGCGAGCACATCCTCTGCCAACAATGCGAGAGTACAGCCGTCTTGACGTGTTTGGAGTTGGGCCCGATCGTAGCGAACGAATACCACGAAGTATCTGGCCTGATATCCTATGGCCATATCTGTCCGAACTGCGGGTTAACGCATCGAGCGCGAAGCGTGCAGACGGATTTCGACGCCGCTGTCAACGAAACAGTGGTGAACATGACATTCGACGACATGTTGTGCGTATGCGGTCGCCTCGCAGACAACAAGTGGCTTCGATTCTTCATAGGACCTATCTACGAGTACCGACGCAACCCCCACGAGGCGTTTGCAAGACTGTCCCGTCAGCGAGCAGAGGCTGCTGTTCGCAGGCAGCAGGATATACTCGATCAGTGCGCCGAAAGAGAGTCACCCCCAGAGTCTTCTTCCCCGGCGGGTAACCCATACTCACATCCGAGTGTGCCACATGCTCAGGAGAGCACCGGGAGCATATCGACTTCGCGGCTCGCTCAACTGCATATGCCATCGACTAGCGAGAGTCTCGGGAGCATGCCGTCCGTACGAGCGAGCAGGCCGCCTTCCCCGTACGATTCGGAGGAGGCTTGTCATCGTGGCCACGGAGCGAGCACGTACACATGAGCTCCGCACTATCAGTGTCGCCTAACTCCAAGTAACCTCTCTCAAATCCTTACTGGGGAGCAGTGTGGACGCAAGTACTTCTTTCCTTTCACTACGAAGCATACTAAGAGCTTGCTCTTAATGTATATTTCCTTTTTGGGTCTGTTTATCATGTACGGAGAGTCGAAGGTTTCTCCACATCGTTAGCAAGTTATTCGAATCAATCTGCACTAAAAGTATTATTTGTCATTTGCTTACTTCTCGACCCGAGCATGGAAGGCTCGCTTCTTGGACATCTTTATAGTATCTATGCGTGGTCTCTTGCTCCTTTCTTTTTCCATCTAGTAGAGTATAGACTACCGCAAGAAATACCGCAATTTCGCATGTTCAATACGTTTCTGCCAAGCTCCCCTCCCCCCGTAAGCTGTCAGTAATGGATGCTGAGGTCACTCATATCATGTACTGAATAGAGCTCGATTGTAACGTGGAAATTTCTCGCTTTGATTTATTCGCATACACAGCTTGAAAAGTACAGTCCTAACTCAATAACCCCTCCTGTAGATGGCAATCACATGTACACACAGCGCATACTGCTATTGAGACCTAAATTCTCTGACTCTCTTATGCCTCCTTTATGCTTTACGCGAAAGCCATGCTCTTCTTAATTTCTGCAATGGCCAACGCCGGGTTTAGGCCCTTCGGGCACGTCCTCGAGCAGTTGAGAATGGTGTGGCATCGGTACAAGCTCATGCTGTTGTTCAGGGCATCCTGGCGCTCGGCCTTCTTCTCGTCTCGTGAGTCGGCGATCCAGCGGTACGACTGGAGGAGGACAGCGGGACCGAGGTACTCCTCTTGGTTCCACCAGTATGAAGGGCAGGAGGTCGAGCAGCAGGCACAGAGAATGCATTCGTAGAGACCGTCAAGTTTCTTGCGCTCTTCCTTGGACTGGCGGTATTCACGGCCCTAGAGAGAGTTAGACTATGACGGGTGAAGAGCACGGGTAGGAGATACGTACGTCAGGCGCAGGTGTGTCGCGCTGGAGGTAAGGCTTGACGGAACGGTATTGCTTGTAGAAGAGCGTCATGTCGGGAACGAGATCCTTGACAATGTACATGTGCGGGAGGGGGTAGATGCGCGATTCCTTGGCTGTGTCTGTGGGAATGCGGCCTGTTCCACTTCATTAGCTCCTCAGTCCAGATTTCCAACACACAAGGACCACGTACACAGGCAAGCCAAGGTGTTGACACCGTCAATGTTCATGGCGCAGCTTCCGCAAATTCCCTCACGACAACTCCGCCTGAATGTCAAAGTCGGGTCAATCTCATTCTTGATCCTGATCAGCGCATCCAACATCATAGGCCCAGTCTTGTTCAGGTCGAGAGTATACGACTGCATCCTAGGCTTCGATGACGGCTCATCCGGACTCCAGCGGTAGATGTGGAATGTCTTAGTCTTCGCATCCTTGGTGGGCTCGGGCTCCTTGACCGTCGATGTCTTGCTCTCCGGGATGGGTGCTCGAGATGGATCGGGAACGATCTTTTCGGCCACCTTGGAGACGGGCTCGCGAGCGTTGACGTCGCTCACGGAGGCAAAGCCGCGAGAGAAGATGGCGGGCCGAACGGCTGCCGCGGAGCGTTAGCAGGGCTCAATTGCGTTCATGGTGGTGCAAAAGGGTGTGCGTACCTGTCCGCGTGGTAGCCAGACGACTGAAAGCGCGTGTGCAAGCCATTGTGGGTTGTGTGGAGTGGAGAGTGCGGGATGCCTTGTAGGGTCAAAGTGTTGCGTTCATTGAAGTGTATTACCGAGGGAGCTTGAATCTGGTGGCAAGTGCGATCGGGCGCGCCAATCACACGCAGCATGAAATCAGCGAACAGTTCGGACGATCCCGGCTTCATGTGCCTGTGCCTTCCGACGCTACGACGACGAACACCATCTTGTAGAACGTCAACACTCCAGCTCCAAACTTCATGTCGCCGCCACGCGTTATTATGATACAAGTCGCTCTACTACACCATAAGAACGCGGATTAAGAAGCATCCCCTCCTTACAACCAGTCATGCGCACATTATGTGCATCCTCGGCACGAGCTAGTGAGTTCAACGAGCTCGCGTGAGGACCTTTTTAAAGGAGGTATTTCCGCGCTTCAGTTCGACATGTATGGGTAATTATGATAGTACAGATTCGCTATGTTGGCTACCGCTAACTTACGTCATTGTGGTGAGGCCAACACCTAACACGACTGACTTTACCTGTCAAACCGCTGTTGTGTACAGACTTGATTTGAGAATTTTGCTTTCAATCTCTACTTGGCGTCGCTATATACCTATATCTCGAAAGCACGCGGTCTGTTTCTCTTCTGGTCACTTTTTCAGATCTTCTCTTTCATGTCACTTCAAGAACCCTAGACAAGGTCTTCCTTAATTCTTGGTTCATCTTCTATCGCAATATTGGTCCCTGCGCGCTTGTTGTTCTTACTGCGAAGCTTTGAGATCTCTCACTCAGACGTAGTGTGTCTTCAATGCCGTTCTCACGCTGTGTGAGAGCCAAACCCTCACCTCACTGCGTTCCTCTCTGCAAACTGGTTGCGTTACCTGGTCTCAAGCTGCCCATGTTTGAATCCAACGGTGCAATATCATCACAACGGCTTTTTCTTCAGCTTCACGTGAACTGCTACTGTTAGCAATCCGAAAGATTCCCATGACGTCGATTGTTGTTTCGCAATCTTAACGTGCTTGCCTTCCCCGAGATTGACACGCCTTCACCCACGATATCAACCAAAAGTGGAAGGCACGACCACGGTGACGGCGCTGCAGCCCCACTTTGGCTTCACAAATGGCCTCATATCGGAGTGGAGGAGTTAGAGTGACTCTGTTATGATCTTGGCGTCACTTTGTCTTTACCACCGCGCCACGACCGCCCTTTTGCTCTTTACCTTCCGCTGCTGACCCTCGACGCGTCACCCCGCATCTTCTTCTACGGCCTCGCCTTCAGCACCGCAACCACCGTCTTCAACTAAAACGCAAAGCGCCAACATGTCAACAAGCAAGGTTAGTCACTACATGAATTCACCCGTTCTTGACAACATTTTGACGGTCTCTGAGGTGTATACGCCTAAAAGGCAGCAGGCCATCAACAGCGCTATGACTGGTCCCCATGGCAGCCCAAATCGTGCTGGTTTGACTGTCCGCTTCCAGAGCCTCAATCCATTCGAGGCGCTGGCGGCCGAGGTGGATGCACGCTCGGAGGGGAGTGGCTCAACTGGATCGCCTACCTCGTCTGGAGGCTCGTTCTCATGCATGGGCCGCAATGATTCCGCTGAAGCTCCGGTCACCCCGTCTCGGGGGCAGGCTCAAGGACGAATGCTCCCCGCGATGCAGCAGCTCGTGAGCATTCGAAAGTTGCCACACCAATTCTGATCAGTTGGCTAACCAGAACACAGGCTGCTCACGGAGTATCTCCACGGGAAGTTCGCCGGATGTCTGTCAACGAGAATATCATGTCGCCCTCCTTCACCTCTCCAGGTGATACCCGTATGCAGGCTACTCAAGGATATGCCTATGGTTCCCCTCAGAGATTGATCAACCGCAGGCTCAGCCAAGTCCAGGCCCCAGGTGGTCTTCAAGAAGCGCAGGTGATGTCGCGTCGCGAGTCTCTCGCAAGCCAAACCTCCCAGTACTCGCGCGGCTCATCCGGCAGACTCTCCCTTAGCTCGTCTGTTCAATCACCATCGAGGCTCAACCCAGCTTGGAACGCCAGCACAACCTCGATGACCGCTATTCCCGAGGCCCTGGCGGTTCAAGAGCTTGCTTTCCGTCACGGCCAACAGGACCATCATGTTGCCCGCGATAGGATCCCATCCAGCCCTTTCGCCAAGCCCTTTGATGAGGTCTGGTCGTCGTACTATAAGCTGGGCAAGGCATACGGTGGCAAGCCGGTCGACAGCTCAGCGACATCGTCGACCCCTTCATACCCCAACTATACTTGGCCTGTGCTTATCAACCCCTACACGCAGGATCTGGTGTCCCCGAACGGACATGTCGACATCGCTTGGGCGCGCAAGATATGTGAGATTGCCTTGAACTGCATGGATGCAATGATCCGAACCGCTTGCAAGCGCTCAGGAGACTGGAGCAAACTGGTTATCGACGTTCCGGTACCATGCCAGCAGGCTTTGATGGGCTTTCCTGACCTCCTCCACCGATACGAGTGTCTCAAGCGTGATGGCTATGAAGCAATCAACGGAGGAATCCCCCAAGGTTATTGAACGAACTCTCGAGCATCGAAGGCTTACCTTTCAAGATCACGCACGAGTATCCTTCGGAACCTTTCCTGTTTGGGTACCATCAGCTGCTCGACTGTTCGAAGATCTTCTCTCGATTCGGTCGGCTCCTTATTGTTGGTGCGATAGCTATCTTTACTATCGCAACGTATGCAACGGATGGTTTACACTCGTGAGCCGGCGCATTTCCATGTCGGCGTCATATAGTCTCACGGACACAGAGCCTCGATTATGATACTTTCTTTTCTTGCTTTCTGCCGTTGCTAATGGGCGTGGGTACTTCAGGAGTTTCGGCGTGGTCTTGTCAAGGATTTTCGCGACTAGAGCGCTAAATTATCTTCATGAACGTGTTCAGGCAGGCGCATTTCACGACAATGTGTCACGAAACCATGTACAACAGAATCGGGGCAGGAAGATTTCGTATGTGTAATTAACATGAATATAAGCCAGCGTCAACAGAACAATGATGGTTTTCAACAAAACAAACAACACCTCTTAGTTCTGTATTAGTTACAGTATATTGTCGAATGGCTTATGCGACATGTGTCCATACTTCGTACACTCGGGTATTGTCAATGACATCGAGACGATGCTGTGGGCAATGCGAAGGCCGAAAGTGAAAGCAGACGCTAATCACGTGGAGACGTGATGATCGGACCCTGCACTAACAAACCGCGTCATAACCACCAACTCGTCATCAACAACCTTGCCAACGACCAAGCACTATTCATCTGGTCCTTCCTACTCTACAGTCACTAGCTCACATGATGGCCACAACCGCTGTTGGAAATCTGTATAGCTTTAATCGCCAGGAGAGCCTTCTGAACTTGGATTGTAGCGCGGACTTACGATCATATTCTCGGAACCTGGGGCCAGGCGTACAGGAAAAGCTCTTCCAGCGTACGAGCGATACATTGCGAGCACAGCTGGATGAACACCGCGATTTCTTACTACGACACCAGAGTAACAGCCGAATACAAAGCAGCCCTGTGCCTCGGGCCAACGCGCCTATTCCCCTTGCATGGTCGCACACACTATCATCCCACAAACCGTCACCGCGCCTTGCTCGCTCTCCGACCCCAGCTCGACCTCAAAGCCCTATCCCAGGCAACATTGATACGTATCCGCGGGCGCTACGCGATGCACTCGAGCATTGCTCGGCCATACAACAGCCTGAAAACGACACATTATATCACGTTATGTATGACGTACGAAGTGACTATGGATTTGACGTGCACGATATTGTTGGGACATACGATGGTTTGCAAGAGGCGAATGAGCAGGTGGTACGGTTGTTTTTGTTTGACGGAGACTGGAGGGCAGGGACTCTTGCAGGCTACGATCCGAAATATAAGGTTTTGGAGGGTGGAGTATTGAAGTGTGCCATTCATACAGATGGATCAATGGGAGGGTATACGGAGATATATGTGCGCCGGGTGAACTTGAATGAGGTGAAGTGTTCGAAAAGAAGACAATGATGTATATGACCAGAAAGCTATACCACTATGAAAAAGCTACGACATGCGGTACTAACACACGAGGGTATCTCCCAGATCCAGGCCTTTATTATCAGCCAATGTACGATATCAGATGCAATGTTGCGGTTCAAGCCTTCTTCCTGCCCTTCGCGCCATTCTTGACTCCCACCCCAAGCAGGAACGCAGCTCTAGTAACGAATGGCAGGACGTTGAGTATGTTTGTGACAATGTCCTTCTGCGACCACAGCCACGGGCTCAGGATAAGCTCCGTACCCATCTCGCACCACGCTGCATATATGTGTCCTGCATCGCATAATGCCAAACCAAACACTATCCACCTCCATACCCTCAAATCATCCACGACGCGAAGCAGGACGCCTTCGATAAAAGCGAAGAGGAAGTACGTAGAGGCGAGCTGGTCGTACACAATTTGACTGGCTGGGTGATACTGGGAGGTGGCCGGCATAAATGTGAAGTATTCGCGTGGGACGAAGTGAAGGTGATAGACGCCGCCGAGGGCGGCGAAGGGTTCGAGGTAGAGGTGCCAGAGGCGGTAGAAGAAGGGGATGTTTCGTGGTGTCATTGCTGGTAGCTTGTGCGACCGTTGATCGGTTGGAATGGGTGGCGCGGTTCGCTGGCGAACCGTATCGATCTGAGCGTGCTTGAGAGTTTACACAAGGGAGTTGACGCGTTAGACGACGCGCGGTAAAGGTCGCGGTAGACGATGTAGACGGTGTAGACGCTATCTTTATACAACGGCGGTAGCCAGTCGATGTAAGGCGGTGCGTTCGCCGACGAACACGACAGACTGTACGACGACGCTGTGCAAGGTCTTGGGAGCTGTTGTGCCTCGAAGGTTATTGGCGCGGAACGTGCCCTCTGCAATCGATACGGGATCCTTCAAACGAGTAATAGCTGAGAAACCTCGGTGCTCCTAGCTGTGCATGCGCTAAGATTATAGCGCCGCGCTAGTGCGCGTACAGTATACCTTAAGGCGCCCCGCGGTAAGTAACCGCGACAGGCTGCTGAACCTCTGTTGATCTAGAATTCCTGCTCGATCTTTGATCAGAGATAATTATATGCGATATCGTAGAAGACCTATATCATTCTAGATAAGATTCTTAGTGTAGTAGTGATCTGATCTCTGATTTAAAAACTTAATAACAATTATCAATTAGAGTTTTATATAGAAGAAGCAGGAGCAGGAGCACGGGCATGAGCAGGAGCAGGAGGGAACTCTACTTCTGCACCTTGATCACAACTGTGATCTCGCGCGTGATACTCACGACGATATTGCGAGCTGTTCTGGGATACACTTTTGATTCTGTAGCGATTGGTGAGGTTGCAGCTGGCGTGGTGTTGAGACCTGAGGCGTGAGAGCTTTACCAAATCTGCTAAGCTTCCCTGGTTCTTGCTAAGCTTTCCTGATTCTTGCTAAGCTTTGTTGATTCTTGCTTAGCTTCCCTGGTTTCTGCTGAGGTACTGATTCCTGCTAGGTTGATTGGAATCTTCTAAGATAGAGACTCCTTTAATGAGGATAACCAGCCTCAATTACTACTATAGAAAAGATACAGTACATCACACTCCCAAAAATTGACACAAGGTTAGCAGGAATCCAAGTTGAGATTGGCGATCAACCGGGCACCCGCGGGACGCCGTAAGGTATACTCGCTCCGAACTATACTAGTCTCGCTCCGCCCAGCACCATTCTCCAACTGAGAAACGCTGGGGCATAACGATCAGCAACCTCACAATCCACCACCATACACCCCGTCACGCTCCTGAAATGGCCACCGTAATCGTCTTCGGCCCAACAGGCAACATTGCCTCCGTGGCTGCCCAAACCGCCCACCAACATGGCGCCAAAGTCTGGCTCGCCATGCGCGACCCTTCAAAAGCTATCCCGGGCCTCACCCCCGAGGCCGAGAAATCCGGCAACTACTCGCGCGTCCACGCTGACCTTAGCAAGCCCGACACCGTCGCCGCAGCTGTCAAGACAGCGGGCGCCACGCGCGCCTTTATCTACGTCGCTCTTGGCACGCCCGACCATATGAAGGGCACCGCCGAGGCGCTTAAGGCCGCCGGCGTCGAGTTCGTCGTGCTGCTAAGCAGCTTTACTATCGGGGATACTCAGCCGGCGGACGTGCCGCCCAGTGAGTCTATCCCGTATCACCATGCACGGGTCGAGGTCACGCTGGATGAGGTTTACGGGCCAGAGAGGTATGTGGCTGTGCGTCCCGGGGGGTTTGCTACGAATTTGCTGCGGCAAAAGGAGGGGATTCGCGCCGGGGAGGTGAAGATGTATGGGACTGGCTTTAAGATCGATGGCATTACGCCCGTGGATATAGGCGGGGTGATCGGGACGATTCTAGCTGAGGGGTCGCCGCGGGATGGGCAGCGCAAGGTCTTTTTGTATGGCCCTCAAATTCTGTCACAGAAACAGGGACTCGAGATTATTGGCGAGGTGCTAGGGAAGGAAGTTAAGGTTTCGGGCATTGTCGCGGAGGAGGCGCTGGCGCAGTACCTTGCTAAGGGTGCTCCCAAGCCCGTGGCGGAGTATATGATTAGGTCGTTGGGGGACACAAACCCCGAGTTGGAAGATGGTTCGTGGCTGCCGCATTATAAAGAGGGCGTGGAGAATGTGAAGAAGTATACGGGGAAGTCTGCCACTGGGTTCAAGGAGTGGGTTGAGACAAACTCGGAGCTCTTCAAGTGAGCATAGAGATTTCAAGAAGGCGAAGGATTCATGCAAAGCTGACAGCCACTGCTGAGAGCTATTGCTGTCGTTAGTGATAGACTACCCTGTTGGGACGGTGCATGGAGAGGCTGCCCGGGGTAATTGAAGAACCACCAACTGAGGCACCGTACTCATCTTCGTTTTAGAGGTCAAGCCACAGCTCTGATACCGTCTCCAACTGATAGAAGGGTCGATTAACGAAGAGAGCTCTTGAGTAGATAATCGAGCTAAGCTTGTCATACATGAGCGGTTCTCGCGGTTGGGCCAGCATATAGAGGCGGTAATGCAAAGCGCCCGCGGCTGAGGTTGAAGCATGGACGCCACGGTACTACGTTGTATGAGGAATGAAATCTCGCCTAAAATTCCGGCGTAGAGACTTGGCTTGTGTGACATGTCGTACGCTTCGATGCTGGCTATACTAATTTCATGGATCAAATCAGGTGCTAAGCTCTCGCCGGGTACGCTTCCCTCGAAATCTCCCTCACATCGAGGGTGGGAAGGGTGATGAGCATGCAGCGCTGCGCAGCATTATGTCTCAGGCGTAACATGGAATTCTTCACGGAACATCGACTTCTCCAAAAATGCCATCAAAGGTAGCGAGTGTATGCCGAAGTGTTGCTAGTCTGGCCGACTACCCCACACCAAGTAAACGTCCCGCACGTGAAAGGGCTCAGCATGCCCAAAGCGACGACGGTCGAGTGGCTCCGGACATGAGCACCGTGTTTGACGAGGCCAGTGGTAGTCTAATAGTCTAATTAGTCTCATAATGGTTGTGAGCTTTTGATTGGCCTGCGAGGCTGCAACGAGGAACTATTCTGGAAGCTGTCCCAAGCACGTCGGTGTCGATCTAGCAGCATTTCGCGACACTTGCGTGAAGATGATGATGGTTGAGTGGAGTCAAGGCTTATGTGGAGCGGCCCATTAATTGCTATTGAAACAGCGGCTGATGGTTGTGAAGTCCCTGCGCTGTCCGGTACCTGCTGGTACGTCATACCGTGAGCGCGGGGAGAAATCTTGCAAGCGAAGAAGTTGGAAAAATAGAACAAGTTACCCCTTGTCCTACGCCGGACGCCTCGCTCAGCAGAACCAAGGCAGTATACCCTCGCTCAGACCAAGCACGTTACTTTGTACTTAACCTGCGAGATTTACTCTTCGGGCCTCGAGAGTAGCTTGCCAAGCTTTGCGACTGTACCCTTGGTCGGCCCCAACAAGCTCACCATCGATCTTGCTAGAACATTTCAACGCCTACCGCCCCGATCACTACACCTCAGTTTTTCCGCTGGTCTGTTTGCTTCGACCCCGCCTTTTATCACCTGTACACAACCTGTATTTCTACGCGATCACTAGACAAACACCATCTGCACAGCCGGCGCGGACGCCAGACCGTTGCCCAACATGACTACCCACGTGGTTTCTCTGTAAGTGGCCTCTTTCTCGTTTGCCCCGCGCAGATAGATGCATTGCCGGGCTGTTGCCAAGGTCGCTGTGTGTCCAGCGCAGCTAACGTGACAGGTTTCTTCCCTACACGGTAGATTTCCACGAGTCCCAAACAAACCAGAGCAGCCCACCACGCCCCGCTGCGCCCAAGCTGGTTGACGTCGGCCGACAAGGCTCGGTCAGTAGTGTTCGCAGCAAGCATGACGAACAGCCAGTCAGTCTCCTCAAGCGGGCGCCGCCTTCGCACATCCAGCTACCCAAGACGCCCATGAGATTGTTGGAACTCGAGGATTTCTTCACACCCGGGCAGCCCAGCGCAGCCACACACTTCCCCAAACCAGCAGACCCCCGAGGGTTGGTCCGTAGCGATGCCCACGTTCCGGAATGGGGTGCCAGCGGGCTCTTCTTCAACCAGCCCCAATCGAGGGCCGAACCCGCCCCACCAGACACGATACTCGAGTATGCGAAGGCACAAGAGCGGGCGCAGGCTCAGAAGGAGCGGATGAAGGGCCCTCAGGCCGGGAAACCAACGACGGATCCCAGATGGTCGACCGAGTACACGGTTGTGCCTGCCGTGCAGGGCAACGGTGGCCTCTCTAACGCTATCCGTGCTGCAATCGACAACAAGGGCATCAAGGACGTTCTGACAGTCGGCCTGATTGGCTTTCCCACCGACAGCTTGAACGAGGAGAAGAAGACGGAGATTTACGAGAAGCTCGAGGAAGAGCACGAAGCCCTCACAGTCTTCGTCAGCGACAAGGACTTTGACGGCCACTATGCGCACTACTGCAAGACCATTCTGTGGCCGGTGTTTCACTACATCATCCCTGACCACCCCAAGAGCAAGGCTTTCTTGGACCACTCTTGGGTCTACTATGTCAAGGTCAACCAGGCTTTTGCGGACAAAGTCGTCAAGAACTACAAGCGCGGTGACATAATCTGGATACACGACTACCACCTATGTCTAGTCCCTCAGATGATTCGGCAGAAGCTCGCAGATGCCCAAATTGGCTTCTTCCTCCACACAGCCTTTCCATCGTCCGAGGTCTTCCGCTGCTTGGCAGCTCGCAAAGAGCTGTTGGATGGCATGCTTGGAGCGAACCTTGTTGCTTTCCAGACCAGTGAATACGCCCATCACTTCCTACAGACCTGCAGTAGGATCCTCTCCGTAGAGGCCACCGAAGATGGCGTACAACTCGAGAACCGCTTTGTCAACGTTTGGTCATCTCCGATTGGTATCGATCCGCGAGCACTTGCGCTCGCGCGAGAAGAGCCAGAAGTTCTTGAGTGGATACAGACCATGCAGAAGCGATATGAGGGCAAGAAGGTCATTGTTGCTCGTGATAAGCTTGACAGCATCCGCGGTGTGCGACAGAAGCTTTTGGCCTTTGAGCTATTCCTCAACAAGAATCCACAGTGGAGAGACAAGGTTGTCCTGATCCAGGTTGCAACATCGACAACTGAAGACCCGGAGCTAGCTGCGACCGTCTCCGAGATTGTCACACGTATCGACGCAGTCCACTCGACCTTAACGCATAACCCACTGGTCCTTCTGAGACAGGACATTGCCTTCTCACAGTACCTTGCTCTGCTTTCCATTGCCGATGCCCTTGCGATTACCAGCCTTCGTGACGGCATGAACCTCACTTGCCATGAGTTTGTCATCTGCCAAGATGGCAGAGCGAGCAGCAAGAAACACAGCCCCGTCATCCTGAGCGAGTTTACCGGTAGCGCCTCCATCTTCGATGGTGCTGAACTAGCCGTAAACCCTTGGGCTTACAACAACGTGGCCGAAGCCTTCAAGGTCGCTCTGGAGATGACCGATGACGAGAAGGAGAGGCGGTACGCAAAGATGCGCAACATGGTGATGCATCATACGGGTGACTTCTGGGTGAGCAACCTAGCTAGCCATCTTGCTAAGGTGCACGAAGAACAGTTCAAGCGCGACACTATGTCAATACCTCGACTTTCCTCTAGCAATCTGGCTCGTGCCTACGAGAATTCTTGGAAGCGCCTGTTCATCCTCGACTACGAAGGCACACTCTCAGCATTTGGATCGGTTAGTAACACGGTACTTACCAATACCGAACGCGTGATCGACGTTCTCAACGATCTTGTCGCCGACGAGAAGAACGCCGTGTATGTCATGAGCGGTCTGACTGTTCAAGAGACTGAGCTAGTTTTCGACCGCGTACGTGGTCTCGGACTCATTGCCGAAAATGGTTGCTTCTTCCGCGAAGGCTTCTCGGACGACTGGACGCAGTTCCCCGATGAAGAGAAGACGGTTAAGTGGAAAGAGTCCGTTAAGCCAATCCTTCAGTACTACGTTGAGCGTGTAGAGGGCAGCTGGGTCGAAGAGCGCCACTGCTCCCTCATCTTCCACTATGAGAAGACCCACGACAATGAGTCATCGAGCCGTCACGCCGGAGACTGCGCGAACCACATTAACGATGCCTGTGAGCAGCAGCGTGTGAAGGCTATCCCTACCAAGAACTCCGTTATTATCGAACCAGTCGACTTTGACAAGGGCACCGCGGCGCAGCATATCTTTAGTAGATATCCTGAGTCGGCTCCTCCGGACTTTCTTTTCGTTGCTGGTAATGATCGTAGTGACGAGAACGTTTTCCGTTGGGCGAAGCAGTTGAAGGATAAGTGGGTCGTTCCGAACGTTCAGACCGTAACCGTAGGTGATCGCAACTCTGTTGCGCTGTCTACGCTCACCAATGGCACAACTGGTAAGTCATTCATTTAGTACATGTTATTGATATTGCTAACACGCAATACAGGTCTACTGAGCATCCTTGCGAAGCTCGCCAAGATCCAAACTTCCTCATAGTGCTAGTGAAGCGCCTTTTTCAGATCCCGTAGAATGCAGCGAGTACTTGAAGCCCACGGGCTTCTCCCTCAAACTACAATACCGTCTCACGATCTCACGATATGATTACGGATAGATGTTGGCGTAGCGTGGTCTCATGAATGAAAGCGAAACTAAGATACCTAGATGACTGAGCGTCGTAGCGTGCATGGGTGGAGTTCGGCCGTGTCCCTCTCCTGTAGCTAGATCTCCTAAATCAACACACTTTTAGAGGTTTTAAACTCGCTTCATTAATTGTGAAGCATGCTTTGCCATGGGTGCGAAACCCCTCGTTCTCCCTTCTTGTGGCTGTGCCATAAGTCCATGTGTGTTTCCCTGACGAAACGTACTCTGACTCGACAGAATTTCAATGCAACATGATCCGGTAAAAGTAAGGTATCGATGCATTGCAGTCCAGCCAAGGCGCCTTTTCACGGTGGAGAAGTGGGGCAAGCTGCTGCGAGTATGCCCAGCTTGACCGGTCCCGTCTCCACTAGGAAGGTGCGATATTTTCTTCTCACTATACGAGCGACATTTGTAGCCTTCCCCCGTAGAGAACGGCTCGCAGAGCTGGTGAGTCTCACGGAGCAGTTTGTAAAATAAAGCAAAGAATGGCATTCAACGCAAAACTACACACTCGCTATATATCATGACAACAACCGTCGGGCTAAAATTCCAACCCGCTACATTCGAGATAAGACAGTCGTGAGAAGAAATCAGAGAGGGTATAAACACATCTCTCTGATAGGTAATAAAGGCCGTAGCGTGATAGATAAGTTGCGGCAAAGGTCATAATTTCGTTTCGGCCCGCGGGCCTACCAACGTATTTTTGTGTGAAGGGCATGAGATCCAACGCTACTGAAGAAGTCGTGATCATCTTTTGAAAGAGGCAAAGATCGTAATGAGGAGGAGAAGTAAAACAGCGATGCGAAGAAGTAAGGTAAGAAAATGTCCGAGTCTAGCTAGAAAATCGACTTAAGGACGGACGGTCTGAAGGGACCGTGAAGAAGCGATACTACTACGCGTTTGGAAGCCAGAACGAAAGTAAGAATTGCGCCACAAGACGCGACGTGTACTTGGTCTGGTTGGCCGGCGAGATGCTCACTTGCTGCCGTTGTTGCAGGAAGTCGGCTTCACTTTATTAGCACAAGTATGTAGTAGATTTGCAGAGACGAAAACGTACTGTTGTCCTTGACCAACTGCGCAACCTGCCGTACAAAGCTGACGCTCGAAGCGTCACCAAATCCAACCTCTTTATCCCAATCGTGTTCCGCATTGCGCATCGGATTACACTTGCGATTGTACTTCCACCTGAAAATCTGCTGGATGAAGTGCATCCTTGCATCGATTTCGCGACACGCAATGTCGGCCTGCCCCTGCGCATCGCGCTGGTCAATGCCCTCGGTCGCAGACTTTGTCGACATGACGACATGGATCGTCGTTTGCTGGTCCTCGAGCGCCATGCACATGCCCAGTACTGCAACGAACGCTGCAAGCCATTTATCACAACCTTTGGAGGACTTGAAGATTTGCTGGAGCTTATTCAAGACTGTGGCCTGGATCGAGCGTTGCAGGCGAGAGAAGAAGTACTTGAGTTGGCGGTTCGTCATGCGCGGGGACGTGAAGTTTTCAACGTAAGAGTTGTGGCCGCCGGAAGAATGCATCCTTGAGAGCGTAGCGACTTTGGTTTCTTCGGCAATTGTGAGTGTGTGAGACATGATGAAGGTCACCACAATGAGCCGATAAACTTCTCGCAGCAGTTTCGCCTCATCGTCACTCTTGGGCTTTACCCTCGTCATTAGCTTGAACAGCCTTTGTTGGAAGTCGTTGTCGTCCTCCATCCAGCAGAGCTCGCCGAAAGCATCAAGGTGGTTGTCAACGATGTCGGAGATGTACTTGTCGTACTTCTTTTCCTCGTTGTAGTTGATGTGTACCATGCCCAATGCCGGGCTTTGCTTCTCGACCACAAATCTCTTGTGCGTGACCTTATCAGTTCCATACTGTCTTTGCACCAACAAGGCATTCCCTCGTGGGACAAACTCATACACCTTGACAGGGATTCTGGGCATATGGGTTTGACCGCACGTCATCCACACCGTCAGCTCGACGTTCCCCCACTGATGAATATATTGAGAAACGAAGTGTGTGAGGTGCGAGTCCTCGTGCATTTGCGTAATAAGCGCTGGAAGAAAGTATGCCGATAGATCAACGAGCTTGATGCGCGAGCAGCCAAGGCCGCAGTCAGCGTTAGGGCGCTGAGAACGTTTCATGCACCGTTCGCAAATGTCGCCCGGTCCACATTTGTCTCTTTGTAGCACACAGTGCCAACAAGCTACAATCTTTCGCATATCGTGTGCCGCTTTGGCAACCGTGGGCTCCAAATGAGTACCAAGTGCTCTTCCTCCGGACTTATTCAAGGCTTTCGATGCCGCACTTGATCGAGAAGATTCGGGCTCTGGAGAAGCATCGAAACTCATTTCTGGTACACCTTTGGTGGGCGAGAGATCCACTTTCATCGAAGGTACTTGAGGGACGCGCATGTTATTGAAGTGCTGGGCCGGGTACGGATCGAGCATCATCCCCGATTCGGAATGATGATATGAAGAGAACATGCCGTCTGAACTACCCGGACTGGCTGCAGTAGGGCTGATGGCTGGCTGATAAGGGGATCGCGGGTTTGGGGCATTTGAAGATGAGGCTGGTGACGCTGGGGGATACTGGTTTCCCGTGATGTAATTATCTGTGAACAGAGTGGAAGATGCATTATAGTTGACGAAGTTTTGTTGATCTGGAGAGGGCGATGCTCTGGTCAGCTGCATCTCCACTGGGCTCTGATTCTGAACATGTGTATGAGCAATGTGAGTATGCGGGCGGTGTGCAAGATTGTGTGCTGTTGTAGAGAAGTGATTGTCTTGAGGCGGTACCGTAGGTTCGCTGGGCGAGATCAGGAACGAAGGGTCGGTGTAGTTTATCGCCCACGAGTCTACGTCATTCAGGAAGTCTGAATAGTTTACTGGGTCGGTAACCGGGTCGAAGATGACGTGCCCCGATCGCGGGACCATAGAAGACCGTGAAGGTCCTTGACCGTTCCAGGGATCATGCCGAGGCGGTTGGGTGGTATAATTCGGATGGTAGAAATTGCCCTGGGGCTGTACCGTAGATATATGATATGGCTGTTGGATTTGCGCATTGTATGGTTGTTGGTATCGCTGCGACTCAGATGCCATTGTGGCATGGAGTGCTGCTTGTATTGCTGCATGTCTTTAACGAGGAAAGATAGGAGCTGACGGAAGAACATACCTTGGTCGCTAATAGTACCCTGAGCAGTGAAGAACATGCTCGAATCCACTGCCGGTATGGCATTGTGAGAGCTCTGGGTGGACATGCTGTTTCCGTTCTGGTGATAGAAGTTGCGTATAGATTCAGAGTCGAGCATTTCCACTTCGAAAGAGTCGCCGTCTGGTGTCCTTACAGATGATGTTGGAGAATTTGAGAGGCTGCCATTGTCCAATTGCATCTGCTCAGGCAGTTGATCGCGAGATAGTTCCGGGGGTTGCGACGGGTTGCGACTCAAGGGCGGCGTAGTGGTGAGGGGCACAGGTGAGAGTCCAGTATGGTTGATTAGGGAATCCGTGGGAGTCTTTGACCGTCGTGCATCATGTTGGCCATAAAGAAACGTATGCGGATCAATGAACAGTGGTTGTTCCTGATATTCCTGAAACGGCTGGTAGTGCTGGGAGAAAGTGGACATGATGCGCAAGTGGCCGCTGAGAGCGGCCGAACGGGATTTAGAACCCCCTTAGGCCTTGCACATCAGACGGCTTGTCAAATCCTTGCGAAAATGATGCGCCGGCGCTGGATCCACGGGCTGGTGGCCGTGAAGACGCAAAGACAAACGACTCGTATCCGCCCAGGATACACCACAAAGATGCGCAACAACAAACAAGCACGGGAGAGTCCGACCAGAAGGAGGGACGTCCAGCGCGACTCGAGGAGGGACGTGCAAGAAGAGTGTTTCAAACGCGGCTGAATGTGAGGAATTCAGATGGCGGTTAGTCTGGCGGCCTTCGAGCGCATCTTACTCTGCCCCGCGACGACCGGTGAACAGGTCCTGGCGCATGCAGCTATTGGGTCTAGCTGCATATACTACACAGCATTGAGATCGCACCAAACCGGATACTGCAGAACGTCGATGCTGCAAATGTCCGAAGTTTGGCATGGAAACTAAAAATGTAGGTGGTTCTGCAGACTTAACTTCGGCTTTTAGTTGCGTTTCCTACACGCTCGTCAAGTAATGTCCTGAGACATTCCGGGGTGGTGCTTCAACGCGCGGGCGACTTGGAGAGCCTCAGGCATCGAGAAATGTGCTGCGCCTCGCTCGCTAAGCCGAACTTCATTAAAGCGGTGTCCGTGAAACGAATCGCGAGTCGCACAGCTGCTGGTGGAGGGTCGAGTGAATTCATTGCGGCTCTGCTACATCATTGACCGGTCGGAAAGGTTGACAGCTCATCCTTCGGCAGCGGGGAGAGTGGCATCTAGTGGAGGAGATTAAGCCAATCGTTTGCCCAACGGTGCGTGCCATGCAATTGTCTTCATTCGATCATCACTGGGTGCCCGCAGCATGAAGAAGGTGTGGTGCTGAATAGCGAAGCTTCTCAAATGCCAGCGCACACTGAGGGCAAGGTCCAATCGAGACGAGGTCGAGGCGAGCGTCGCACCGTGATGCGTCCCTCGACACAGTTGCTCAAGCTACAATGACCGTTCCAGCCATAGATGGAGGCGGTGGGTTTCGTGTCAGAAGCTGGTGCTTTGTGCTGGTAGTTTGTGAGGGGAGTACAGAGTTGGCTAATGGCGGGCTGCTGCTCCCTCAAAAGCTTGCGACCCTTCACCGCAACTTCTGGTCCTGCCTTGCGAAAGCCTCGGAATAGTCAGCAGCCATCGACGCTCGACGACGCAGGAGTATTCAACCGCCCAGCGATTACTAGGCAGCAGCAAGAGACGACGTTTACGGATAGTGTACTCCTTGTTGCAGATAGGACGAAAGCGGTACAAGTGCACTCCGTAACCATGCTGCTCTCAAAAGCTCTTACTCCGATAAATCCGAGCCAGCTAAGCCAATCAAAATCATGCACTACCAGGCTCGGAGTTTTGGATAGCTCCACTCTCGGAGCAATTGATCGGAGTCATAGATGCGCTTTTGGTCAGCGACGCATGCTCTCTCTTCACCTTACCCCTCTCTCAGGCTCTGAATAGACTTAAGCATGCTGCGGAGAAACGGAAAGCCCAGGTTTGTGGCAATATCCCATGCCGCTTTATCCGAAGCTGACGATCTTTTAGATCATGCGAACCATGTCGGATATCGAAGATCAAGTGTGACCACGCGACCCCGACCTGTCAAAAGTGTCAGGCTCGCGGTATCACGGAACAAGTGAGCACGTACCAAGGGTATGCACGCCATCTTGCTAACACCCACCGAAGTGCTTCTATCACCCTAACCCGATGACTAAGCCTGTCGGCACTCCTCGCAAGAAGCCAGAGCCTCGTCGTCGCAAACTAGATGCTCAAGTCGTTGATACACACTTATCGCGTGGTGATGGGAGGCTGACATCGCTAACTCTTAGCCCTCCAACTCTCAGGAGTGACATCAACACTGTCCATATTAGCAACTCATGGCCAACACCGCCTGAATCGGCCACTAGAACAACGCAAACAAGTTCAGATCCAACAAGGAGCTTTTACCTGGGTTCAACTAGTTATGCAGCT
Source organism: Parafenestella ontariensis (assembly GCA_021596325.1). Classification (NCBI taxonomy): domain Eukaryota; kingdom Fungi; phylum Ascomycota; class Dothideomycetes; order Pleosporales; family Cucurbitariaceae; genus Parafenestella; species Parafenestella ontariensis. The sequence goes on along the minus strand of JAKGDA010000001.1, from coordinate 199,612 downwards.
GTGTTCACCGAAGACCGCCCATTACCAGATACGGTGCATGAGCAACCATCCGAAAGGCTCAGCGTAACACCTTCGGCGTCGAGTAGGAGCCTGGGAAACCGTCACTGTCAGGTCGGTTTGGCTTCGCAGATAGTGTCGGCACTGACGCCCTTTTCCTTCTTCGAGAAGTCAGTGAAGATGTACTTCGAAACTAACATATCGACTGCTCTAATCGGTCCGCTCATTACATCGTCTCTTCCTCAGCTTCGCCAAGACCTAGAACAACTCACGGCTGCTGGCAGTGATGCACACCCATTGTACGCCGAGATGACGAAAAACACTGCTCGTCCTCTAAAGGTCCCTTCGATGATGCTTCCATCCGAATTCCACACTCTCTTCACAGGAAGAAATCTGCGGTGGGAGACCTTGGGTTTAATTCTAGCAATCGCAGGGTCTAATGCCCAGTACACTTCGCCAGGCGATCCCCTCTTCACACTCGATGATGGGAGGAAATTGGAGAAACACGAATTGATTGAGGATATAATCCATACGATTCATGACTGTATTAACATTTGTCAAATACATGGGGCAGTCAATGACAGTACGTAATGCCCGTGCACGAAGTCCCTCCATACAAGGCATACACTGACTTCGTAACTCGGCTTTTAGTCATGGTATGGCTTGTCTATGCTAACGTGATAGTAATAAGCAACTTCTATGGAGATAACTGTTCGTAAACTTCCACCTCCTCTGTCGCTGCTGCAGGTCGCTCACTATTGGCAGACCATGGAACCTGGCGACGCATGGGCGACACTGTCTCCGCTCTATATGCTACGGGCATGCACTGCGAAGGAGAGTTCTCAAGGGGCGCAAACGGGGAACCCCTCTTTCTTCGTGAAGCCAGGAGGAAGATGTATGCTGCTGTATACCGTTCGGACAAAACCATAGCAATATTCTTCGGTCGCCCGCCCATGATGAATTGGAGGTACTCCGATCGTCGACAGCTACTTGATCTCAGCGACAGCGTTATCACTTCTGATGACTTGGATATAGTCAATGAAGAGATTGCGAAGCTAGACAGCAGAGGCTGGAATGTAGAAGGCCAATTCCACCCGGCGACCCTTGTCAGACTTCGATGCCAGCTTGCCGTCTTCAAGGAGAGGCTTTTGGAACAAAGCCTTGCTGGAGAGAAGGATAGCGACGTAGTCCGTAACTTAGAGTAAGTCATCACCCAGATCGTTACCGCACCTTACTTACGACGGAAGAACAATATCCACGGAATGTATCCAGTGGTGGGCAAGTCTCCCCAGACATCTTCGATACGAAACATACGCGGAAGAGGATGCCTGGATCGGCCTGGGCCCAGGGCTGACATTACGCTTGATAGCTTCATATTTGGATTTTCTGCATCTGCATTTCCAGACACAGAGGCTGCTTCATCGACAAACACAACAAGCGCTCCCAGCTTTACTAGAAGTGTCGTTGAAATTGCTTTCCACGTCCCTCATTTCCACGAAGCCTAACAACAAGGTTTACGAAACCAGACGTCACTTCCCCACCGTCATTTTGTTCTACTGCCTCCCTGCTGCTGGCGTTCTAGCTCTGGAGCTCAGACGATGTATGATCGAAGGCGTATCTCTTCCCAACACCGTTTCGCGCGCCGATGTTATCCGCAATCTCTCTGTGCTAACCTCGTGCCTTGAGTGGATCGTTTTACCTGGCGATGGAAATCACAAGCTCTGCAGCGAGTTGAATAAGATGCTAGCATTGGTACTAGACGAGATACTCAACTACGAACCACCTGCAAACGGAGTACAGGAGAATGGAGAAGACCTAGCTGGATCGGGGCAAAGTTTTTTTGACATGCCGATGATCGATGGATTGGAACCAATCCCAACCGAAGCTGAGGACTTCTTGAACTGGCTGGACAATGCTGCGTGGAACAACACGGTAAAATTATCCCTGGAAAAGAATACTGTTGATGTGAGGAGCATATACTGATAGTGACTCAGGATCTCTTCTAGAAAGGAATAATACGTAGCCGACGATACCCAACAGGGCCTGTGTAATTGTCGATTGGCAACGACAAAGTATTGAAGACATCCAGGCACTACCAGACTGGACTTGTTAACTCACTTGACATTGACATTACTATATCAACAAAAAGATCCAAACCTAAACGCCGGACCTCATAACCGTTTTGTTACATCTCGGATCAAGGCTAGCATCTAGAGAAGCAGCCACTGCCTCCTTACAATGTCGGCATTGTTTCCGCACCTGTCGTCGACGCGGTTCTCCAATCTCCTCCTACCACTTTAACGTATAGAGAAATACGCCGCACGCGCGGCATGCATCGCTTCCTTCTCCTGGATCTCCCTATTCCTCGCCGCTCGATCGCTAGCCATCGATGAACTATCCGAGGCTACATAGTGCGTCAGCATGCATTCAACGATCATCAATATAGGCAGTATGTACAGTCTCGATGGAAGACCCTGTTCAAGATACTCTTGGAGGTGGACTTTCCTGACGCTATCGAGTAGGCGTCTGATGGTGTGTATGGTGGGGGTGCGGTGGATGTTGAGAAACGCGGCAAGGTGGCGCCATTTGAGTCGGCGCTGTTCAAGGTTGATGACATTGAGAAGTGATGTAGGGGGTATGTTGCGTAGATAGCAATGTAGCGGTGTCTGTTGGGATATGAGACTTTGAAAGATGTCAGATGAGGTCGATAGAAGTACCTATGGTATCTTGCGTTGTGGTATGCTGTGACAAGTGGCGCCATCCATTCATCTTATATACCCTCTCAGTACAAAACTCTAGCAGCAACCATGGCCCATGGCCTCACCGATCCATTTCCCCATTGGGTCTCGGAATTACCATTGTGACTCCTGAACGCCCTATCTTCTAAAGCCACGGATATGCCGCCCAAGGCAGCAGTGCTAGCTCGGACTTATTTTTTTTGTCTTACCAATGAGATACATTTTCCAGCAGTCCACATTGCGCCATCAGTAGTTCTCCCGAAGAACAGACCTCAGGCATCCAATGCCGAACGCGTGAACCCATGTACTCGCGGAGCAAACACACACAACCACCGCGCGAGTATGCCAGGATCTTGCGAACACCGGTCACTTAGAAAAGCCATATCGGACTCAAAAGACAGTCGTATTTCGCATCGAGCAATCATTTTTGCGGGAATACTGGACGATGAATAGGAGTTCGGTGTGCGCTTCTGGCTAGTGCATCTGTGGGATTGTCAGACTCGGAATAGATTTTATGCCGCTGGGGTGTTGTAGCACGAGCGCAGGTTATTCCGACAGAATGACGGGAAGGGCGCGCGTTGCGGGCTTGATTTGAACGGCGATAAATAATTATATATCTTAAATACAGGATGCTTTGCGAATTTAGACCTTGGAATGGACACACCTCATAAAACAGAAAAATGTTCTTGGAGCCTGCATGAAGATAGCTTGGCTTTGTTTTAAAGGTGCGTTGACACTTGTCTTCAAGGTCCGTTAGTTTTAGAAGGTCTTCAGAAGTATATGGCCAGGTGCTATGACTGTTTTAATAACATGGGACTTATCGACATCGACAAGGGAGCACGGTGAATAAATGCAATGCATTATGAGGTAGATCCCGGCCTCATGAGCTGTATGAAAATCCCTACAGGGTAGATGTCCCTACTTGGATTGCGGCCATGTTTCCTCTGCGATAAGTGAGTACATATGTGTTTAACAACGCTTGTAGCAGTGTAGAAAGTATAGAAAGAAAGAAGACCTTTAAGAGCTTCTGGTGGTGAGGCTGAACAGTGGGGCGGCACATCATGCGCCACCGGAAGGCTTATGCCGAGCCCGTGACCCCCGCAGTCCATGGCCAAGTTCGTCGAGATCGGCTGGCGAACGCGTCAAAAGCGGGCAGTCCGACGTCATCGCATGAGCGCAAGCTTCAGAAAACGGCACTTACGGCTCACAAGCCACGAATGGATGCGGCGCTCCTACGCCAAGTGGATGGTAATTGGCGATGCGACAGTCTAGAAACCTGTCACGCAGGCTTGTACATACGTCAATTGTAGAAACAGACAACAAGTAATCCCCTTACCTTTGGGCGCGCTCGTTCCTGTCTTTCACGTTCCAGCTCGGTTCTACGACTTTCCTTGTTTTCAACAATTGGGTTTCATGAGGGGCATCACTTCACCCTACGACGACGCGACGCGACATCTCTAATTGAGCACACCGGACTACCCTCTTCCTCTTCGATCCAGTCCCAGCTTCACCATTCCGACTAGCGCTCGCACACTCCGTCATGTCGGGAGTCGAAGACGTAGAGACTTCTGGGAGTCAGAATCAGCGCAAGAATTACAAAAAGCCGCACAATGCCCACAATCCAATCCCGACCATCAAGGGATATCGCGAAGAGAAGCAAAAGAGACAGGAGCAGTATGGCCAACCAGACCAGGCCCCAGATGAGGGTGCAGACGAGTCAGGCAAACGTGGCCGTTTTAGCGACGCTTATGATGTCTTCAAACACGGCAGGGATACTGGCGAGTTCGCAAATAAAAATGGACCTTACTTGGCCACGAACAAGAATATAGTGCAAGACGAAGAAGAGGCCGAAGATCATGCCGGGCGGTCACAGTCCACGAAGAACGGCGAGTCTTCGCCACAAGACGAGGACTCCCAAGACGGCATGAAAGACACCACAGAGGGCAACTTGTCCTCATCCGATCCCAAAAAGGCACGGAAGGAGATGAAAAAATTCAATGCCGACGGGACAGAGCGGGAAGTCACAGATCCAATTACCCATCTGCCCGTCAAAATTCATGATTTCACAAACACCGACTTGAAGTCGACGGCGAAAAACCCTCCGCCAGTGGGAACTGAGCCCAAGACGATGACCGGCATGGCTGGCATTGAAAAGAGCGATGAGCACTTAGGTGAAGAGGAGCAGGAGTCCAAAGATGCGCATACGGCTATGGAAGTCCTTTTCCCGCCTCCCGACTTTGACTCAACGCGAAGTGAGATCACTGCTGTGTATATGCAGGCTGTCACAGTGGGTCTGGGAGTAGTTGCAGTGAGCTTGATGGTGGTGAACACGCTCTTTTGGGCGACACGCCACTCCACCGGCTGGGCGAGACAAGCGTGGAAAGTTGCTGAACTCAGTACTATGCTGGGTGTTTCAGCAGCCATTATACTTTTCATGCGACAGTGGTCAGAGAACAGGATCAAGAACGTCTGGGATGTCGAGGTTTGGCAGGCAGAAAGGCACCGCGGTCAGAAACTTGCGAAGAGCCAGACTGCTGAGAGTGCGCAATGGCTCAATTCGCTGTTTGCCTCGGTGTGGCCGTTGATCAACCCGGATCTGTTTACTAGCATCGCTGATACGCTTGAAGTAGGCCTCTCCTCATCTAAGTCCCATATAGTGCTCAGCTAACACTTTCAGGATGTTATGCAAGCCTCTTTACCAAGCATGGTCCGTATGGTCGCCGTACAGGATCTCGGGCAAGGAAGTGAAGCGCTCCGCATTCTCGGTGTTCGATGGCTTCCTACAGGCGCAGCTGCCCGGTCTGTGAGCTCCGACGGGAAGCTAAAGTCCCCGAACGAGGAAAAAGGTGATCGAAAGGTCCAGGACGACGGCGAAGGCCAAAGTGAAGAGCCGGGGCATGATACCATGGAAGCTGAGGAAGGTGACTTCGTCAATGTGGAAATTGCTTTCGCATATCGACCCTCCACTGGACGAGGCATCAAGTCGCGGGCGAAACACGCCCATCTTTATCTTGCTTTCTACTTACCAGGAAAAGTCAAGCTACGTATGTCTACTGTAAAGCGCAACCATTCCCTCTACTGACATGCTGCAGCTGTCTGGGTGGAATTGTCGGGCATGGTTGGTGTCATGCGTCTTCGATTGCAGCTTTGCCCCGACCCTCCGTTCTTCTCTATCTGTACCATGTCGTTCTTAGGACAACCCAAAGTCACCCTCTCGTGCGTACCACTTATTAAGAAGGGCCCTAACCTTATGGACGTACCTCTCATCTCGAGTTTTGTCCAATCTTCCATGGATGCTGCGCTGGCCGAGTATGTCGCACCGAAATCCCTGACGTTGGACCTCAAGGACATGATGATGGGCGACGACTTCAAGAAGGATACGATTGCACAAGGCATATTGCTCGTCAGGGTCAAATATGCTTTCGACTTCAAAGAAGGAGATGCGGGCTTTGGCCCCTTTTCGAAGGGCTCCGCAGATCCGTATGTGACTGTGGGTTGGGCTAAGTTCGGAAAGCCTATTTGGTCAACGCGCGTCTTGCAAGACAATATGGAACCACACTGGGACGAGACTTGCTTTATCTGCGTCACGCCTGCAGAGCTCAATGTCGATGAGAAGCTCAGACTTCAGCTCTGGGATTCAGATCGCACGACCGCTGATGATGACCTTGGTCGCATTGAGCTGGATCTCAAGGACTTGATGAAAAGCGAAGAGACTAATAACAAGATGCACGATAGGGAAGATGGGTTCAAGGCTCTCAAAGCCGGCGAAGGTATGCCGGGCAAGCTGAGCTGGAGCGTTGGTTATTTTTCGAAGACCAGAATTACTGACGAACAATTGGTGGAGCAAGAGGAGGACCCTGATATCAATAATATGGAGCAACTGAAGAACAAAGTCTATACCGAAGCAGAACACAAACTCCGCGAGGCGAGTGCAGACCATCAACATGAAGTCGAGCAACAAAAAGCCGAAGACTTCAAGAATCGCCAAGATCAGCTCATTATTGCGTCGCCGCCATCCGAGGAATATCCATCCGGTATCTTGAGCATTCAGATCCATCAGATCACCGGTCTGGAATTGGAAGTGCTAAATAAGAACAAAGCAAACGCTAACGCTGAAGCAAGCGATGAGGATGAGGAAGGCGATGAACTCCCATCCTCATATTGCACAATCATTCTTAATCATAAGAAGGTCTTCAAGACGCGCACGAAGCCGAAGAACTCTAAGCCTTTCTTCAACGCCGGTTGCGAACGCTTCGTCCGAGATGTGCGCAACACAGAAGTCCATATTGCGGTCCGCGACTCCAGGGTCCATGAAGATGACCCCCTACTGGGCATCATCTACCTCCCGCTCGAGAAGGTGTTCCACAAGCGAAGTCAGATCGTTTCCGTCTTCCCGCTCTCTGGCGGCGTTGGCTATGGACGTGCGCGTATCTCTCTAGTTTTCCGGAGTGTGCAAGTTCAAGTTCCAAGAAACATGCTAGGTTGGGACTACGGAACACTCGATATCAAATCACAGGTCAAAGCCATTGATGTTCCAAAAGATCTGCAGTCTCTTAGAATGAAGATCCGCACTAGAACCAGCCGAGGAAAATTACACTCACGGAGGAGAAACGGCAAGGTCAGCGAGGAGGATGGACAAACTATTTGGACAACAAGGGGAGACAAAAACATCCGTCTACCAGTGCGCATGCGCTATTCTGCGCCAATGATCATCGAGTTCAGACAAGACGCGGCCTTGAGGGACCACACCCCCGCATTCGGCATCCTCTGGCTCAAGGATATCCCGGATAATGAGGAACAAACGGTGCAAGTACCAATCTGGAAGGGAGACCTAAAGCGCGCACAAGATAATATACTTGACTCTTACGGGGAAAAGATTGGCGAGATTGAAGTAACACTGACGTTCTGGTCCGGCCTATCAGGCTACCATGAGAAGCTCGCAAAGAAAGATGTGCACCTCCGCCAAGTCATGGAAGTCCTAGACGTGTGTAACGATCAGGAATGGTCTGAATGGGACGATGACACCGACTCTGAGAAGCCTGGTATCGAAAATAACAAGGAAACCGATAACGACACCTCTTCCTCGTCATCAGACTCTGAAGATAGTGACACTGCTAGCAAACTCCTGCCAGACTTTCTCCAAAAGGATAAGAAGAGCGAATCAAACCTCAGCGAAGACGGGAAGCGGGGAACAATGGATCACATGAGGGAATATAAGGACTCGGCTAAGGAACTACATCGGAAGAACAGAGGCGTCATGCAGTGGAAAGGTCCTCGGACTCTAGCCTGGATGAAGCATGTGGGTGATCGAGGAAAAGCTAAAGTCGGCGGAATATTCCATCATCATGAGAGGAGTGGGCAAGGAATCGAGACAGAGGTATAAGGGGGTATGCGACTTCGAGCTGGTTTTGCGCTAGGCGTTGGTGGCTATGGATGAGTCTCAAGACTTGGGAAAATATATGACTTGTAATAATAATGTCGTTCGGAACCCTTTTGTCACGGTCTAGGCGAGGGACAAGATTAAAAAAACTACACGTACAACCCTATTTGAAGCTTTCTAGCCTGATGCCTTCTTTGATGCCATTAAAGCGTGAGAAAATCACAAATTATGCCACCTGATGATGACATCTCGGACACATTGAAGGACAATTCTTTTCCTCTCTTACGTATACAACAATGCACATGTCCCTACACTCCAAGGATTAATCCCGTTATTGCTCCGAGCAATCAAGCCTATCCAACCACTCCATAATCTCACTGAAATCCCTCGCCCAAACAACCTTCCACCCATCAGCTTCCCGCCAATCTCTCAGTCGCGGACACTTGATCCCCAACCGCTCCAATGCCTCGGCCAACTTCCTCTGGCTACTTCCCATCGGCTCATCTCTCACGCAGATGCCCAAGTCGGCCGCGAGTAGGCACTCGATATCCGTCCAGCTATCTCCTAGATAGACGATGGGTGGTGAAGTATTAGATGCTGTGTTTTCTTGCCGCAACCGTCCGAGCCATCGTAGCTTATCGTCACTGGAAATGACCATCATATCGTTCGCGGGGCCGATGTGACCATTTGACGATCTCCCTTCCTGGAGACCTTCAAGTTCATTGGAGAGGATGGTGGAGGCTTCTATGGGAATGTTTGAGGCGCGGAGACAGGAGGAGATGAAGTGCTGGCTCCAATGTACACTTAGGATGTGGACTGCACTTTTCATGTGCGGTGCTGTGGGGATTTGGATATGTTGCGAGAACTGTGCGAAGCCTGGACGGAGTTCGATTTGATGCTCGGAAATGGACTTCTGAGCGCCTGCGTCGATGTGCGAGGCTGTTAAGCCTGCGAAGATGCCGGATGAGGAGACGCGATCTAGGCTTCGTTGCTCCACCGCTTTCAGCTTCTTCAGCAACTCCTTCTCCTCCTCAACTGTTGTGGGCAGTCCACCATTTGGTGTCAACTCTTCGAGCGTAGCCGTGTAGTCGTCGATGTAGGCTTGCGCGACGCGTTTCCACGCGTCTAGTGTAGGGGAATTAGGTTTAGTGGATGCTGAGATGTTGACGAGAGCATCGAGGGTATCACGCCTGGTGATGGTCCCGTCCCAGTCGAGAATCCAGTGGATTGGCTGGCGTGGGATGATCGGAAGTCTAGTTGACGTTGACATGCCGGCTGTAGAGCGGGTACATGGGAGAGATGATGCGCGATGATGTCTGAATGCAGAGTAAGGAATAGACAGTGCTCTGAGGGTAGAAACACGGAATAGTATAGAAGAGAAGCAGGTGTACTCAAGGGCTTGGAATGGCAGTACGTATAACTTGACTCGTTTGTGAAGCATCAGTGACAGGAAGAGCTACAGTTTATCATCGGTACACTATATCCACCTAGCACGATGGACGCTAGAGAGATTTGAGGACTTTGCAAGGACCTTTGCGTGTTTTTGTAGCAACATGAATGCCTTTCGTTAGTCAACACATCTCACTTGAACTTGAACTTGAACTATAATCCCCTTCAGCTATCACGACGTCACATGTGGACGAAGCCGAATTTTGCCGTTTCCACGGAGGTTGCGAGGCTGTGATTGCACGAGCTGCGGGCAAAATGGCGCACGATGTGTGCGCGCGTCAAATTGGCAGGGAGGAGAGGGGAATGGTAACTTTTGCCGGCTACGCGACGCACCACATATATGCGAACGCCTGTGCCAGTATCTCGTCCGCTTCCTCACTTCTCACACCCTCGCAATGATCGTGTTCGCCGCACCTCAGCGACGCCCCGTCGCGCATCACGGGACCAGCGCCACGAGCCAATGGCAACGGCGCTATATGCATGACCCGCGCTGAACCGAGTAGCTTGTCCGTTAAGCACAGGTTTACACGAGATGATGGATAGTCTTTACAAACAGTTCTCCTAAAAGCAAGTTAAGGCTGCCATCGGCACCACACTCTCAACCAAAGAAGAAAATAAGAAGGCCCACCGCCCGCCTGTTTTCGTCGCTTTTTTTCAGCAACAATTCTTGCAACAAAGACAGCCTCCCCCCACCAAAGCTGCCCCGCGTATCATCTACAATCAATCCCAAGACAACCATCATGGCTCCGGGCGCAATTCAGAACGACACGGCAGCTGCGGCCAATGGCACCACGCTGAAGCCGACTGCTCGCTCATTCCACCCCTCAGGCACTCCAGATCCTGCAAAGTACCATGCTGCGTCTTCGTCCGAGGCCGTAGACTCGGAAGCCAAGTTCGCCGCTCATAACTATCATCCGTTGCCAATTGGTATGCACCCACGGCACTGTGCAATGCCTCAGACAGCTAACAGTATACAGTCTTCTCGCGCGCAAGCGGATGCAGCGTCTGGGATCCCGAGGGCAAGCACTACCTTGACTTTCTCTCCGCCTACAGCGCCGTGAACCAGGGCCACTGCCACCCCGAGCTCGTCAAGGCATTGACGGAGCAAGCTTCACGCTTGACGCTCAGCAGCCGTGCATTCTACAATGACGTCTTCCCTCGATTCGCCGAATATGCTACCAAGCTCTTTGGTTTCGATATGATCCTTCCCATGAACACGGGCGCTGAGGCCGTCGAGACCGCCGTCAAGGTCGCGCGCAAGTGGGGTTACAAAGTCAAGGGCATTCCGCAGAATGAGGCATTGGTCTTCTCAGTAACAGAGAACTTCCATGGACGAACTGTAAGCACTAAAAACGCAATCGCCAACACTAGCTAATACGATTCCAGTTTGCAGCTATTACCATGTCCACCGACCCCGAGTCACGCGACAACTACGGTCCCTACCTCCCAGGTATCGGAAGCGAAGATCCTTCGACAGGGAAGCCGATCCGCTACAACAACGTTGACGACGTGCGAGAGGTTCTCGAGAGGCATGGAAAGAACACCGCTGCCTTCCTGGTCGAGCCTATCCAGGGCGAGGCAGGCATTGTAGTCCCAGACGACAGCTATCTGCGGGAAGTCAGGGCTCTTTGCGACAAGCACAATGTCCTGCTCATCTGTGACGAAATCCAGACAGGTATTGCGCGGACTGGCAAAATGCTCTGCCATGAGTGGAGCGGCATCAAGCCCGACTTGGTTCTGCTTGGAAAGGCCATCTCAGGCGGCATGTATCCCGTCTCGGCTGTCTTGGGCTCGAAAGAGGTCATGCTCACCATTGAGCCTGGCACGCACGGTTCGACCTATGGTGGAAACCCACTCGGCTCGGCTGTCGCAATAAGAGCATTGGAACTCATCCAAGAGGAGAACATGGTTGAGCGCGCGGAGACAATGGGCAAAAAATTCCGTCAGGGTCTCAAGGATATCAACAACCCTATGATTACAATCATCCGTGGCAAGGGCCTACTAAACGCTATCGTCATTGATGAAAGTAAGACGGACGGACATAGCGCGTGGGATCTATGCATGCTCTTCAAGGAGAAGGGACTGCTGGTAGGAAGAGCCCTCAATGTTAAACTTATGAAAGACCGTTGCTAACGCCACCACACAGGCCAAACCTACTCATCAGAACATCATTCGCCTCGCGCCCCCGCTCGTTATCACTGAACAGGAGATCGACTCCGCCCTTTCCATCATCAAGGAGGCTATGGAGGAGTTGCCGAAACTCAAGGGCAAGAGGGAAGCAGAGGTGCTTCCACCCGGGGAAAAGAATGTACATATCGGAGTGGACAACTAGTGGGAAGGTTGCTTTCCTTACGATACCCCCGAGACTTATATATGCGGATAAGGAGCGCATAGGCGTTGACGGACCATCTTTTGGTATCTTATTCTAAGGCGCGCATCGAGAGGCCCATAGATTGGCATCTCTCAGCATCGCTAAAAAGATTTGTAGAGAGCAAACATCATATCGAGCGCTAGGAGACTAGGTCTCCCATTATTTCGTATTCAATCTTTGTGCATGTTCAAATCGATATGTTGCACCCTCGGAGTAATTTAGTGACCCTCCAGTGTAGATCTTTATGCGTTGAAAGTAGCTTGACAACCTTTCATATGACGTATGGCTATCCGAGCCGCTTTTCATAGTACTGCCAGGTGGTATTCAGTGGTACTGGAGTAGTGGGTAAGGGTGACAAATCCAGATAGATGTATTTCATATACTGTTTGTGGTACCGGCCTATCGTTCAACTAGCATCAGAATGCTCCTGCCCTACTGCAGTACGTGCTGAATATTTAGCACCTTCATCTTATATTTGCGGGTTTCGTCCGCTCGAATTCCTTTTGCACCAAGTATACGAGCCGTCCCACCTCGCTATTACGCCTGGCCTGCTTACCATCGGAAGATACAAGCGTCCGACTACTATCGAAGAGGCATAAGATTTGTAACCATATCAGTGTTCCGATTTCTCTACTAGGTATATGCGCGATGACACGAGCTAGCCGGGGCGTTGCTGATGTAGCTGCAGACTGGAATGTCTGTGTGACCATTGTCGGTGTGAAAGACGCAACAAAAGCAGTATGACTCCAGTCTAGGCAGCAGCAGCATCCTCGAATCACATTGACCGAAGATCTGTATGGACGGGATGTCACATACATAGGGTGTTCGCACTCCGAGTTGCATCCCTGCTCTATTCTTCATTCCAGTAGGAGGTCCTTGATAGTTTAAAATCAAGATTCTGATTTGTTCTTAGAAGACCGGAGTAACTCAGTGCGATGTGACCCTGTACCAGGTCGGATGATAGGGCCGGTGCACAGTAATGTCGGATGCGGAAGCAAGTAGGATACCGATGTAGCTCAACCTCACTACTCTCTCTTCGTCTCAACAGCAGCGAGGATGGAGGCACGGACAAAGCCTGGAGTCTAACGTTGAACGGCCGAAAACAGCACGTTGAGTTCACCAACTGAGTAATCCAATAAGTCGGCAGATCGGCCAAAGCAAGCTCTCGCCGTCGCTGCGCTACTAAACGACAGCCCCACATACACCAGTGAATCTCCACAATCCGATCCGTGGCCAAATTGGTTGCGTGTCGAAAACGCCGTCGCAATACGGAAACCGTGGAACAGCGGTTCCCAGACACTTGTCAATGAGGGTGTTAGGGATGACATCGTAGCCGGGTGATATATGGTAGTTGACGCTTACACATCAAGTCATCCGTCTACAATCCCAAGTTTCGTAAGAGAGAAACACTGCACTACGAGAATATATAGCGACTCGGGTCGTCGGCGCATTTTATGCCCCGATGGCGTAAAATATTCTTTGATGCTTAGCAACCCCAGGTTCTTGCATGGCAGCGCGCCATCGCTCATTGGCGAGTTTTATCCCCGTTTAAGGCCATACGCTAGCTCGACTTGAAAGCACTGATTTCATGACTGCCTCGGACGTATTTGAGTCTTGCCTGCAGCTCGCAGACTTATGACTATTTACACGACTCTTTGGCTCTTCGTAGCGTTTCCTTCGCCTTTACATCTAACACTTCGACGGCCGATTCACCGCGACACACTGGGGAGTTACACCATCGAAATCATCAGTTCGGCTCCACCCGCGTTCTTGCCGCCTCGGCAGACCGCTTCCCGACAGCTGAGCCATAATGACCAAGTCGGGCTCAACGTCGTCACTGGACGTGAATGAGAAAGAGAAGGAGTTCGGATTAGTTGATCCGCAAGCCGCCCAGGAAAATCCCACGGAGTATGAGCCAATAAGGGCTGAGAAGGACCTTGAGGCGGGCGACAGCAAGAGCACAAGAGGCGACTTGTCAAGAATACAGAGCGCCTACTCAGAAACAAGTGAGAATGATTCAGATGCGAAAAGTTCTATACGGAAACGAAAGTGGTACAAAAGGTTGAACGTATTAAAGAACAATCCGCCGCCAGTGCCCAAGACGCGAGAGGTTTGTCCTGAGTATAATGCGTCCATGTTCAGCCGCCTTTCCTGGCAATGGATGCACCCGTTGATGAGTGTCGGTTATAAGCGTCCTCTCGAGATAAATGACATATGGACCGTCAATCCAGACAGAAGCGCCGATGTCTTAGCACAGAAACTGGAGACCGCCTTCAAGAGACGTAGGGCAGAGGGTGGGCAGAGGCCTCTGCTCGGGGCACTATTTGACACCTTCAAATGGGAATTCATCATAGGAGGTCTATGTCAACTAACCGCGTCCGTCGTTCAGTCGGTAAGTTTTACATACGCACGCACTACAAATAAAACACATACTTACTCCGTGTCTACTTGTCTCAGATTGCGCCATTTGTTCTCCGATATCTGATCAGTTTCGCCGTCAGAGCCTATGTTTCTCAGCACACTGGCTCGCCCGCTCCGAATCTGGGCGAGGGGTTCGGGTTAGTCATTGCAATCACGGTACTGCAGTCCTTCCAGAGTTTAGCTACCAACCACTTCATGTACCGTGGAATGATGATTGGTGGAGAGGCAAGAGGTGTTCTCATTGCTCTAATTTTTAGCAAAGCCATGAAGCTGTCAGGGCGAGCCAAGGCAGGTGGTCAAGCGATCGTTGCCCCCCCACCTGCGGATATCAAACCAGGGAGCGTGGCAGAGAAGAAATGGTATAAGCGACTATTAAAGCGCAAGGCCAAGAAACAAGCGCCACTCGGTCCCGCAGGTGTAGCCGGTGATGGTGAGGGCTGGGGCAATGGTCGAATCGTCAACCTGATGTCGACTGATACATACCGTGTCGATCAAGCAAGCGGCTTCTTCCACATGATATGGACTGCTCCAGTTGGCATCCTGGTTACGACCGCTCTACTCCTCGTCAATCTGACATACAGTGCTCTGCCCGGTCTTGGCCTCATCATCATCGCCATGCCGCTGCTAGGTCGAGCTGTGAAGTCACTCTTCCGCCGAAGAGTAGCCATCAACAAGGTCACTGATCAGCGTGTGAGCTTGACGCAGGAAATCCTGCAAGGTGTTCGCTTCGTCAAGTACTTCGGTTGGGAGACAAGCTTCCTTGAGCGCATCCAAAACATCAGGAAGAAGGAGATTCACGGTATCCAAATTTTGCTTACGATCCGAAACGCTATTCTCTCAGTAGGCATGTCTATGCCCGTCTTCGCCTCTATGGTCTCGTTCATCACCTATTCGCAGGTCCACAGCAACCTCGATCCGTCACGAATTTTCTCGTCGCTCGCTCTGTTCAACTCTATGCGCATTCCGCTGAACTTCCTTCCGCTTGTTATTGGCCAAGTTATTGACGCGAACGCATCGATCAAACGGATCCAGGAATTTCTCCTAGCTGAAGAGGCGGAGGACAGTGCCACATGGGACTATAACGCAAAAGAGGCTATAGTGATGAAAGACGCGGACTTTACGTGGGAACGCCATCCGACACAAGATCCGGAGGACGAAACGGCTGGCGCCGGTGATAAGAAGGCGAAGGAAGATAAGAACAAGAAGCAGAAGAGAGCTAGCAAGCAATCCGCACAAGAAACTGGAGACGCAACACCCTCCGATACCACAGCTGTAGAGCAAGAGAAGCCTTTTAACATCCAAGGCCTCAACCTTACTTTTGGCCGAAAAGAACTGGTTGCTATTATCGGAAGTGTTGGTTCTGGGAAGACGTCTCTCCTTGCTGCACTTGCGGGTGATATGCGCAGGACAAACGGCGAAGTTATTATCGGCGCCTCTCGTGCTTTCTGTCCGCAGTACGCCTGGATTCAGAACGCAACCGTACGAGAGAATATCATCTTTGGAAAGGAGTTCAATAAGAAATGGTACGTAAATTCGCGGCACACCTACCGAGCCAAGGAAGTTGTAGAATACTTGAAACAGACTTGTTGTGGTTAGGGATGAAGGGCTCTACGAAGTCATTCTGGGACTACCGAGGAGACGATGGAATCCCAGGAATTTTTTTCTCGTTCATATGCTAACTATACCACCACATTTAGGTATGATCAAGTCGTCGATGCTTGCGCCCTTCGTCCCGACTTGGATATGCTTCCTCACAACGACGCAACTGAGATCGGAGAGCGTGGTATTACTGTCTCCGGTGGTCAAAAACAGCGCATGAACATTGCTCGAGCCATTTACTTCAACGCAGATATTGTTCTCATGGACGATCCCCTTAGTGCTGTCGACGCACATGTTGGTCGTCACATTATGGACAATGCGATCTGTGGCTTGCTCAAGGACAAATGTCGCATCTTAGCCACTCACCAGCTCCACGTTTTAAGTCGGTGCGACAGAGTCGTTTGGGTGGAGGAAGGACACGTGCAAGCGGTTGATACCTTCGACAACTTGATGGCTAACAATGAAGATTTCCAGCAGCTCATGAGCACAACAGCGAAGCAAGAAGAGCATGAAGAGAAAGAACTGGTAGACGAGGACGAGGTGGAAGCTGAAGTGAAGAGCACGAAGAAGCAAAGAAAGCAGAAGAAGCAGGCGGCTCTCATGCAAGCCGAGGAACGTGCGACAAAGAGCGTATCTTGGGAGGTTTGGATCGAGTACATCAAAGCAGGAGGTGGCGTCTGGGTTGGCCCACTCGTCTTCATCCTTCTCGTCCTAAGTCAAGGAGCGAATATTGTTACCTCTCTATGGCTTTCTTACTGGACTTCCAACAAGTTTGGCTATTCTGAGGGAACATATATCGGTGCTTACGCTGCTTTTGGGTTCAGTCAAGCACTCTTCATGTTCATGTTCTCTTTTGCTCTATCCGTTTTTGGGACAGAAGCTGGGAAGACCATGTTGCACCGAGCCATCACCCGGGTCCTTCGCGCGCCGATGTCCTTTTTCGACACTACTCCCCTTGGTCGTATAACCAACCGTTTCAGCAAGGATATTGATGTCATGGACAACACCTTGACGGATGCCATGCGCATGTACTTCTTGACGCTGGCTATGATCATCTCGTAAGTAATATCACCCGCCTACTACGAGAGCGCATACTAACCTTGCATAGGGTCTTCATCCTCATCGTCTCCTACTATTACTATTACGCCATTGCCCTTGGACCACTCTTCCTCTTTTTCTTGTTCTCAGCCGCCTTCTACAGGTCTTCTGCTCGAGAAGTCAAGCGTCACGAGTCCGTCCTCCGTAGTACAGTTTTCGCTCGCTTCGGTGAGGCAGTTATGGGTACCTCCACGATCCGCGCGTACGGCCTACAAGATCAATTTTCCAAGACCGTTCGGGCAGCTGTCGACGACATGAACAGCGCTTACTACCTCACGTTTGCAAACCAACGCTGGTTGAGTGTGCGTCTGGACATTGTCGGTATCCTCTTGGTTTTTACGACCGGTGTCTTGGTCGTCACAAGCCGCTTCTCTGTCAACCCTAGTATTGCTGGCTTGGTGCTTTCGTATATTCTTACGATTGTGCAGATGATCCAGTTCACTGTACGTCAGCTGGCCGAGGTGGAAAACAACATGAACTCAACTGAGCGTATTCACCACTACGGAACTCAGTTGGAGGAGGAAGCAGCTCTACACATGGGCGACGTACGACCGACTTGGCCGGAGCATGGAGAAATCGTCTTCAATGACGTTGAGATGCGGTACCGCGCTGGACTACCTCTGGTGTTGAAAGGCCTAAGCATGCACGTCAGCGCTGGTGAGCGTATCGGTGTCGTTGGCCGTACAGGAGCTGGCAAGTCGTCGATCATGTCGGCATTGTTCCGATTACAGGAGCTATCCGGAGGATCCATCGTCATTGACGGCGTTGACATTGCCACGATTGGTCTCCATGACCTGCGATCGAAGCTGGCAATCATTCCCCAAGACCCCACTCTATTCAAAGGCACAATCCGTTCGAACTTGGATCCGTTCCATGAGCACTCTGATCTGGAACTCTGGGCCGCTCTACGGCAAGCGGATCTCGTCTCCGACGAGTCAACATTGGAAGACCACGCCGGAAGAATACACTTGGATAGTGTTGTCGAAGAAGAAGGTTTGTAACAAAGACATTTGGAAGGTGGAGAACCATGCTAATCTGGTATAGGACTCAACTTCTCGCTTGGGCAACGTCAGCTACTGGCACTTTCGAGAGCCCTCGTTCGCGGCTCCCAGATTATCGTTTGTGACGAGGCCACGAGCTCTGTCGACTTCGAGACCGATAGTATGTACCACCCATAAAATGCATGTAAACCTTGCATTAACACTTGCACAGGGAAAATCCAACAAACCATTGTAGAGGGGTTCCGAGGAAAGACACTCCTCTGCATTGCCCATCGCCTCACTACAATCATAAACTATGATCGCATCTGCGTCATGGATGCGGGGCAGATTGCAGAACTCGATACCCCGCTGAACCTCTACGACCAGGGCGGCATTTTCAAGGGCATGTGCGATCGATCTGGAATTCGGAGAGAAGACTTCTTTGGGGAGAGCTAGAGATGCTGGTGTTCATGACGGTGGTTGAAGAGGAAGAGGTGGCTGTTGTTACCAGCCTAATTGGTACACTAATAATGCGGCTGTTTGCTAGGATTAATTGCGCGTTGCATAGTATGGCGTTTGGGGCGGCATTTTGGAAGTTGAGATTAGAACAGCATTGGGCGTCGCAATATTTCAGGCGCATTCGTTGCTCGATGGCGACAACAAGTTTCGAGACCGAGTACCGGATAGCTTCAAACCCTCAGCATTATCTTATCGACAAGCGGAAACGGCGTGAAGCTATCAAGTCTGGCCGGAGAGGTGCCAGACGCTTGGGACATCTAGGCCTTCGGTCCTCGAACAAGTGCAGAACAAGCGCGATATGGTCGACACTTGGCGACACTTGGGCTTGGATTGTGACCTGTGACAACATCATCGGCATCGCGAACGTCAGTAGTGGCGAAGCTCGCAAACAGATATGTGTTAGCGGCATGGGTCGGCGGGACGCACGTGCTGGGTGGTGAGAACTTAAATCATCCGCCAGCGGATCCTAAGGATCTCAAGAATCTCCCTTCAGTATGTTATTCGTGCGATCTATAATATCAAAAGTCCTTTCGAACGATCTCTGCAGCAGAAGATAGACCAGCTAGAGTTGGTGATAGCCTAGTGACCTAGACTTGTGTTTTTGCACCTCGAAGTGGGAATCTGCAGACAACCTGAAATCACCAACCAAATCTAAGCAGCACTCGTTGCGCGCGCACTAGCAACCGTTGTGCACTCTTGCGATTGAATCATACCGTTTGCCACCATAGTAGACTATGGAGAGGCTGCCGGCACGACCGAACCACGTATGCAGACAGCATCCCAAGACTCCCCAAGAAACAAGAAAGTCGTCAACAGTGCTTCGTCAGTGCTTTGTTGGGACGTCACAGCACCAAGTCAGTGGACGCGCTGCATAAAAGACAAGCTGCGGCCCAAGCACATGTTCCCATGCACGCTTTAGCCGCACACGACTTCGACCGCGCTTATTGTGCAGCAGCTGCGGGCGCGAATTCTAGACCAGGATGCTGCTAACCCCTAACTGGGTCCAAGTAGTTTTGATTTTCAGGGACGCTGTGAAGCGCCGAGCTGGCCTGCAGCAGCCTCGAGCTCAGTCACGGTGTGAAGTTGTGCTGGCGGCGCGTGAGTACAGAGTCAGACCTCTCGGAATCATGAGACGTCAATATTGGCATCAATAGTGCTGGTTTGATGAGGGCGACCAGAGTGCGACGATAAGTCCAGGGAAGCGATCAATTGCTCCTGGCTCATCAAATCACAGCCTCGCGTAGGTACGTCAATTCGCAGGCAGCCCCCGAAGCGGCTAGCGGTTCCGTTCCCCCCATGCCAGCATCGAGCTCCTCAGCACATTCACACAGACCTGCTGTCGAACTGGGCCTGGGTGCTCTATCTGCCATATTCACTGCCATCCTCCCACCCGCGTCGCTCCTTTTGCTAGCCGCACTCATTCTTTGCCCAGCTGCAGCCTCGTTCGTTCTTTGCTCTTGGCCCGCAGCATTTCAGTGGTAGTTGACGCACGCCGGACGACCAGCTACTTCTGTATTGTATTGTTGTTCGCTCCTGCCTCTGCAATCCGTTCCTTGCGTGTCGACCCTTCCCGTCCTACGAAGCGATTACCACGACACGGCCAGGAGACAGCCACCGAATCATCTGAGGCCCATGCCATTTCTGCTGTGAATCCACCCCGACTTCAAATAGTCGCACCACGCTGCACCGCTCCACTGCACGCACGCGTCAACTGGTCTCTGCAAAGGGTCTGACTGTCGAACACACGCTCACGCTTCAAACACCGTCATTGTTCGCGTGAAACACTCCTCGCCCTACGTCACAATGGCATCAAACGAGAAACACGAGCCCGTCACCTTTGGTGCTACCATTGAGCGGCCGGCCAGCCTCGTAAGCCCCCAACCCGTTCTGCGCTCCCCGCCGTCCAACGACTCCACCATGTCCTCCGCAACAGCAGAGGCCGCCGCCAAGAAGGAATGGGCCGCCGACCCATCGAACCCGTACTCTGCTTTCTATAAGCACCCCGAGGCCCGCCGGTCCCTGGACGCCAGCAGCGCGCCCCAGAGCAAGACGTACCTCGACGTCAATACCTACGAGACGCGCGACCTCGAAGCCGGCGTCCCCCTCTCGACCGCCACAACACAACAGCCCAAGGTATCAGTTGATGGCCGGGTCAAGGAGTGCACCATGTGGCCGTCAAGACAGGCCGTCATAGACAAGCGGAAGACCGCCCAGCGGACCCGTGGCTGTGCCTTCTTCCGGAACCTGACCAGCAAGCAGAGACTGTGGGCTAAGATCATCATCGCTCTCCTCGTCGTGGCTGCTGCGGTGGGTCTCGGTGTGGGCATCTCGAGGGCGGTCGGCGGTGGTGTGTGGGCTGGCCAGGGCAAGAGCAAGGAGATCCCGCATGACTGAGCTTGAGCCGGATGGGTAGTAGCTGGCAACAGGTTAGTCACCTCGACACACTGATGCTCGAGCTACGCATACTAACAAACAGCAGACTACACCCCGTCTCTCTCGCACACTCACGACTCGCACAAACTTCGCTTCTACGACATCATTTCTCGATATCCCTTTCTCACTTCACTGTCCATTGTTTTTCCCGGTAATGTGCATATCAATACACCTTTCCGGCTTCTTTACTTTCGGCGTTCACATGCCTTTGTCGATGGATCATATCACTTGGGTTCGGCGTACACAAATGGGCTACTTTTAATTGCATTCTGCGATGCATCGGGAGCGACGGAGCATAATGACTTCATACACGTTTACTTTCCGGATAGATATCTGTGGGCAGATGAGGAGGTGCCTGTCGTGCGTAGCACAAAGGAAGAGAATCAAGCATTGCCTCTGCAATAGAGGTCAGCTTCAACTTGATTCATTGCCTTGCTCCTCTATGCTGTGACTTCTCCGTCATTCCCCATCTTCACTTACAGCTCACGCGATGACTGTTCAAGGAACGACATATCTAGGAGCTCCCCACTATCGTCCAGTTGAAGTCGAAAGAGCTCCAATTAGCCTTGTACTTCGGAAACGAACACGCGTATTTTAAGGCTGAAATGACTCGAACATATGGTGCACGAATATCGGCAGGCTAACTGGCCTCAAGTCATTGCTTACTTGGGGGCTAGCTAGCTGAGATCTGGGCTGACGTGAATCAATTTACTGATTTTCGCACGTCTCCGATGCTGTGTGACTTTGGCGCCGTCACCGCCCTGTCTAATTTAAGGAGATGACATGTTCCTTTCACAAATAAAGCACTGCAGGTAATCATGAAGTCGACGTAGTATCTCGAGGCCTTCGCCCCTGAATTTCGAAACTTGGGGTATCTCGATTATCGCACCATGCTTTTGAATCGCCACCTAGTTCGCCCATATCCTAACCTGCTTATCTGCGCCTCCGCTGCCTACTCGGCCTCCGTCCGGACTCCAGTCCAGTGCGAAGACCTGGTCTTTGTGCCCGGGGAGATCTTCCTTCAGTTTGCCTGTCCTCATGTCCCACACCTTCAGCGTAGTGTCCTTACTACAGCTAGCTAATAACCGACTATCTGCGGAAAAGCATGTCATATACACTGGACCAACATGGGCTCTCAATGTGTTTAGAAACTTGCCGTCCCGAGCAGACCAAAGCTTGACGTGATTGTCCCAAGCGGCAGATGCTAGAAGAGCGCCGTCTGGAGAGAAAGTGACTTGGTTGATCTGCTTTTGGTGTCCAGTCATTCTTGTCACTGGTTTCGTGCTGGTCAGAGGTGTCCAGAGTATGATTGTGCAGTCTTCCGATGCAGTAGCGAGACGTTCGACAATCTCGCCGTTTATAGTTGCAGCTTTCTCAAAGCGTGATTTGGCCTTTGCAAGCTTCTCTTCCGGAGTGGGTGGTACCTTCCTGGTATGGTCGTGGTACGAAGTCCGTAAGACAAAGTCCGTAGAGAGCGCGAGGTGATTGACCCAATGGGCATGACCTGACAGAGTGTTGATAAGCGTGCCGGTTGAAGCGTTCCATACTTTGATCGTCTTGTCGTGTGAAGCGGTGTAGATGCGTCCGGTGCCGCCCCATTTTACACACGTCACGCTACCCTTGTGTCCAGCCAGCGCAAAGTCAATCTTGCCTCCCACAGCATCCCACACTCTTACAACGCCATCCTTTGAAGATGATGCTACTCTTGGCCGACCAGGTTCTTGTAAGTGGTACGGCTCCCACGAAAGCGATGTGATGAAGTTCGTGTGGCCTTTCAGAGGGCCTCCAATCTGCTTGCCAGTATTCGGATCCCAAATCCTCACTTCGTTGTCGTAGCCTCCTGACGCTAACAGCGAGCCATCTGGTGAGTAGCTGACCGCCAATACCCATCTCGTATGGCCCTTCATGGTGTGCACAGGTGTTCCAGTATCGCAATCCCATACCCTAACTGTCTTGTCTCCGCTCCCACTTGCCATTCTGCTAGAGTTTACCGGCGAGAAATTCACTGCCAGGATATTGTCTCCGTGACCTGAGATAGCTGCAGCACACCTTGACACAGCCTTCACCCGAAAGACAGCTTGCGGGGCATACTGCAGCACAATCTCGCTCTCTGCTGAAGCTTTTCCTGGTTTGACCAGCGCATTGTATATGTCATCCTTGTCTGCAAGCGCCTCGGTGGCTCCGTCGGGGAAGAAGCGGTACGGTATCTGGTCGTCGCCTTGGTCTTTCAGTTCGTTGAGAAGGATTTCGAGGTTCTTAGTCGTCGCTTGCGATAGCTGGACTGTGAGGACCGGGAGGCTGCCACTTTCGCCTGTCGCTTGATCTACGAAGCGCACTCGTACCGTGCCATCAGGTATCGTGGTATCGATGTCTTGTTGCTGGCGCGCAAACTCTGCTTGCTCCCGCTTCTGCCGTTTCGAGGGAGGTGGGTATTGGGTAGCCATTTTTGGATTTTGCTACCGCCGAGAGTACTAGATAATTTAAAAGGCGAGCAGCAAAGGATGCTGTTTGGTGTTCTGCTGCAGAAAAGTTCCCCGCCGTCAAAATCCCAAAAAGTTTCTGGATAGGTTATCGATAAGAAGCGCGCTAGCTGGGGTGACGCGCTAGCGATTCATTCACCTCCCGACGCGCCTTCTGTCTCTCTCTGAACATTCACTCACACATGCACCTCTGAAGCCTGAGGGTTGCAAGACAGACACGTGATCAAAGACTAACACCGTAGCACTGACTATCATGTCTCAGAGATTCAGACCCTCCACCTCCTACAGCACTTCTGCGTCGACCTCGTACGGCTACGCATATGGTGACTATAACACGACTACAACCTCACGTCCAGGAACCCGCCGAGGGACAGGCAGGCCTTCGACTGCTCGACCAAGGACTGGTGCATCTACCATTGCCAGGATTGAAGCTCAGCATGTCGTCTGTGCCATTGCTGAGTCTCGTGGCATCTCACCTACCGTCGGCTTAGCCTTCGTCAACCTCGACACAGCAGAAGCAGTGCTTTGCCAGATCTGTGACAGCCAGACTTACGTTCGAACAGTTCACAAGTTGAAAGTATATGGGCCTTCAGAGATCCTTATCGTCTCAACTGCAGCGAGCCCAAAGTCGAAGCTTTTCTCTATCATTGAAGAGAATCTTGAGGATATCGGCAGCAAGCTCACTTTGCTTGACCGTCGTTACTGGGCTGAATCCACAGGATACGAATACATACAATCTCTCGCCTTCAAGGAAGATGTTGAAGCCATCAATATCTCGGTTACTGGCAACTACTACGCAGTATGCTGTATTGCAGCGGTAAGTAGTACTTCGAGCCTGGCGAAGTTCGGCTAAGGATTTATCAGGCACTCAAGTACATTGATCTGGGCCTGGGAATGGTATTCTCGCTCCACTCATTGAGAATGAGGTACGAACCTTCAGAAGGGTCCATGATGATCGATGTGTCTACTATATACTCCCTTGAACTTGTCCAAAATCTGCAAAACTCGAGGTCAAGGGACTGTTTATTCGGCCTTCTTAATGAGACGCTGACACCAATGGGAGCACGCCTTCTTCGGAATAACGTCTTACAGCCACTCACTGACCTGGAAGTGCTAAATACACGGTATGCTGCGGTGGATGACTTGACCAAGAAAGAAGAGCTGTTCTTTTCAACTCGGGCGGGTCAGTGGCTCATCTTGAGCTGTATCACGCTGATCTAACTGATATATTATAGCATTGAAGAACTTCCTCGACGCTGACAGGATCCTTACTGCGGTGGGGATTGTGACTACACACAATAAATGCATATACTAACCGAGTGTAGCTGATCGTCACACCGACTAAGTCCACTCTGCAAACGACAGAGCAGGCCATCAACCAGGTCATCATGCTGAAGCAGTTCGTGAGCTCTGTGAACCCTGTCTTTGAAGCCCTCACTGGGACAGCGTCGACTATGCTAAACAACATTCGTGAGGTTCGTACGCAAGTTGCACTACCTGTGCATCGTCCTGACTTCTTCCTCAGCTATGTGCTCCTGAGAATGTGGCACCTGTCCAAGAACTCATCGATCGCGTTATCAACGAAGACACCACATATGCTAGACAACCTCTTGAGCTCAGAAACCAACGCACCTACGCTGTGAAGTCAGGCGTCAATGGCCTCCTTGATGTCGCCCGCACCACATACAAGGAAGCCACAGAGGATGCGTATCAGCATTGTACTGAGCTCGGCCGTGAGAAGCCATAGATAGTTTGTTCCGAGGACTGTCGCTAACTTCATGCAGAGGAGTATGATATTCAGCTCGACCTGAAGTATGACAACGCTCGACAGTTTTACATCAAGATTCCGAAATCCGAGATAGAAGGGAGGGCACTTCCACCCGTCTTCACTAATATCGTGCGTCGCAAAAACTACTTTGAGTGTCAGACACTTGAGTTGATGAAACGCAATCAGAAGGTGTGTGCATTATTTGAGTACTAAGGGCGTTCTCACTGACATCTCACAGATCAACGTGTCTCATCAGGAAGTCATCTTGATGAGTGAGTTTATCCCTCATACACAGGTTCACGGCATCACTGATAGTAGTCAGGCGACCAAGCTGTTGAGGCTCTGATCGAGGAAATCCGTAGCCATATGTCAATCATGTTCAAGATTTGCGAAGCGATCGCTTTGCTGGATATGGTAGCTATACCCATGTTTGGACTGGTTGATCCTGCTCACTAATGTCAGATTGCTACCTTTGCGCATCTCGTGACAGTGAATAACTACAGTACGCGACTGTGTCTTCATTCTACTAATAGCTAGCCACTTGCTAACGCTCCGACAGCTCAACCACAGCTTACCGACACACTTGGCATCGAGGCTGGACGTCATCCGATCAAAGAGAAGATTATGCAAACCAAGTTCGTCCCAAATGACGTCTATGCTACCCAGCAGACGCGGTTCCAGATTATCACTGGCTGCAATATGAGTGGAAAGAGTACCTACATTCGCTCTGTCGCATTGATGGCAATCATGGCTCAAATCGGCTGCTAGTAGGGCCTCTTTTAGCAAGATACTTGTCCATACTCGTACTGACTGCCCGCAGCGTTCCTGCTACATACGCTTCGTTTCCGATTTTGCACCAGCTGTTTGCGAGGCTCGGCATGGACGACAATATTGAGACAAACGTGTCAACGTTTGCTGCAGAGATGAAAGAGATTGCCTTCATTTTGCGCAACGTCGACCGGCGTAGCCTGTAGGTTTTTGCGGCAGATCTCTTCAATGTTATGTTTTAATCCTCTTTCAGGGTCATCATCGACGAGCTAGGCCGGGGTACTAGTACGAGAGACGGCTTGGCCATCGCTTTGGCAATTGCAGAAGCTCTCGTCTCAAGTAGAGTGTGTAGTACATTTGCATTCTCGTTTACTACTAACTGGTTGATAGGCCCTGGTTTGGTTTGTAACCCACTTCAAAGATCTTGCAATCATCATGAATGAACGTGCCGGAGTGCAAAACCTACATTTGGCTGTCCAGGTAAGTATAAATCACGATAGGTGATTTTGTCTAATACGAAAGTTTAGATGGAAAATGAGGAAAGCATGACGATGCTTTACAGAGCAACCCAGGGTGTTGTCAAACAATCTCATTATGGCCTGACACTGGCTCGTGTCGTCCCACTTCCGCCAGGTGTAGTTGAACACGCCACATTCGTCGCCCAGAAGCTCGAGCGTCACATGCTCCAAAAGAAGAAGGCATCAGAAACGGTGCTCAAAGAGAAGCGCCGCAAGCTCATACTTAACCTCAAGGAGCATCTCGTTCAAGCGCAGACTGGCGTGCTAGAAGGCGAGGTCCTCACCGCATGGCTCAAAGAGCTGCAGAAGGAATTCATCAACCGTATGACCGCTCTAGAGACTGAAGCCGCAAGCGCAGGCCAGAAGAGCGACGATGAAGATGATGAGATGAGAGACAGCAGCGAGCATGACGAGGAAGAGCGACCGAGCACGTATGCTAGTGAGCCTTCGCTCATGACGATCGATTCACACATCACTACGACGGAGTCTGATTCCACTATTGGGGCCATGTCTGAGGCCTCAACGGTTCGCGCGGTGTCTGAGAATGAGCGCTAGGAGGGACTACTGATATCTTGCGCGCTCACACGACATCGCAGATCCACCTTGACGTAAGTATTTCTCGTTCTTCCTTGCGAGCGTGCAGTCGAACGTTATAGAGGCAATTCTTGACCCGTATGGTGCGATGAACCAATGTCGTTATTTGCTCATAGCAAGTGGTCCTAGGCGAATACTAGCTAAATGGTAGAAGCAAAAAGACTTCTAATTACTATTCAGTAAGCAGACATTTCCCGAAACATAAACCTCTCGATATTATTTCGGCTATACTGCCCCCGTGAACATGAACTGCAAACATAGCGATGTTCCTTCCGAATTCCGAATACGCTCACTAGTCCGTTGCTCTAGCCGAGGAGATACAACATCACGGAAGGACTAGCGGAGTAAGATGACCAACGATTCCATCTATACTCGTATTCATCATCTGACATCATATTAATATGCGCTCTACACGCGCTTAATGTAACCGCAACCGCAGTCTTCGTATGCCTATGTAGAGTTGTTTCCTCCAAAATTAAGTTGCCTCAAGAGCATACAGTCACACAGTTCCAAGCGCAGCACCAAAGATGGAGCAAATTCGAAGACTAAAGAAAGACTATCCATGGATTCAAACACCACTGGTAGTCGGAGCGCCCATGCGACTCATCGCGTTGGCGGATATGGCTGTTGAGATATCCAAAGCTGGTATGCACCTTCCTCCTTCCTCCTTCCTCAAATCATGACCACAACAGCAAGCCTCCCCGGCTTTCCAGGCCCATTCTGCAGAAGAACGACTAAAACATCATGCTAATAGCTTCACAGGCGGCATCGGCTTCATCGGCGCAGGAACAGACGTCTCAAATCTCGAATCAGAAATGGAAGCCGTTCAAACCCTCCTCAAATCCTCATCTCTCCCCACATTATCATCATCATCATCATCAACCACTCTCCCCATAGGTATCGGATTCATCAACTGGGGCGCCGACCTAAGCGCCAGCATCCCCATTATCGCACAATACCGCCCAGCAGCAGTATGGTTCTTCGCGCCCTCGTCTCCCGCCTCCCTCGTCGAGTGGACACAAAAGTCACGAGAAGCCAGTCCAGACACGAAGATCTGGGTCCAAGTAGGCAGTGTGCAAGAAGCGCTTTCCGCCGTCCAGACCATCCACCCGGACGTGCTCGTGGTGCAAGGGACAGACGCAGGCGGACATGGCCTCGCACAAGGAGCAAGTCTACTCAGCCTGCTACCTGAAATCTCCGATGCTGTTGTTCAAGGCAAGAACGGTGGCGCCCACCAAACACCAATCCTCCTCGCAGCAGGAGGTATCGCCGACGCCCGCGGCGCTTCAGCCGCCCTCGCCCTCGGTGCCGCAGGTATCGTAATGGGCACGCGTTTCCTCGCCTGCCCAGAAGCGAATATCTCGCGCGGCTACCAGGCGGAAGTGCTGCGCGCGAGGGACGGCGGACAGACGACGGTGCGGACTAAAGTGTACGACACGTTGCGCGGGACGAATTGGGCGGAAACGCATAATGCGCGGGGCGTGATTAATCGGAGCTATGTAGATGCCTTGGGTGGAATGGACGAGGAGGAGAACAGGAGGCTGTATAATGAGGAGATGACTAAGGGGGATGAGGGGTGGGGGGTTGAGAGGAGGATGACTACGTATGCGGGGAGCGCGGTTGGGTTGGTCAAGGAGATTAAGGCGGCGGGGGAGATTGTGAGGGAGGTTAGAGAAGGGGTTAGGGGGACGCTTGAGGGTGTTACGGCGAGACTGTAGAGAGCATAATTACACGTGGAGGACGAGTGATATTTGATTGAGCATCAAGCCAACTGAAAAGGACAGCACTGACTAAGCTTTCATTAAGTGATAGTGATGGTTATTATATTGGTTGATTATTATCTATTAAATATTCCAATTCTATCGCATCTGGCAAAGGCTATGCGTTAGGACACTATTGAAGCGAAGACATATCTACATCATAATGCGCATTAACACCTTCGTACGTCATACCTCTACAACTCCTTTCCCCTCCTCTCCCACTCTACGATACCCGGCGCCAGCGGTCTCGAGAACAAACTCGAATAATCCGTGCCAACAATATCTTTGCTGCCACCAACGTTCCGGAACTTAAACTCCCTTACAAGAGCGACAAGGATAGTCTGTAGCTGCAAATACGCAAACTGCTCCCCAATACACCTATGTCTCCCAGCACCGAAGGGCAGATATGGACTGTTCGTGCCCTTCGATACGACACCCCAACCGAAATCGATCTTTTCGTCGTCGTTTTCCTCGGGATCTTCGTAGTTCTTGTGACCTGGGTCCCAGCGGTGTGGGTCCCAATGGGCGGCGTTGACGAAGTGCGTATCCAGTTGGGCAGAGAAGCCGGGCGATGACATCAAGGTATGGGAGGTGGGGACGACGTAGTTGGTTCCGTCTATGACAAGGGGCTGCTTGACTTTGCGCATGATGGAGTGGATGGGCGCGTGTATGCGGAGGGTTTCCTTGACGACCTGGGCGTGGAGTGGCAGCCTTTGGAGATCTTCGTAGGTGAGTGGTGGAAGGTCTTCGCCAATGATAGCCTTCTGCTCGGCAAGAAGCTCCTCAACGATGTGCGAATTCTGAGCCAAACGAAGTACAATCCAGGCAATGGTCGAGGAAGACGAGTGCTGGCCAGCCATGAGCAACGCAATCATGATACCGGCAATCTCGTGCTCAGGAACCGGTGTACCATCCTTGTACTTGCACTCCATCAGATGCCAGATCATGTCGTGCTCCCCCTCCTTCCTCGCTGCGCCCGACCGCCTCTTGCGCACAAGCTCGGAGTACAGGTTGATCATGGTCTCTCGCGCGTGGTCGCGTGCGCGATTATGCGGAAGGGGCGCCCATGAAAGCATAAAGTTGATAGGAGAGAAACCCATATCCAAATCGTGGTATAGCTCGGCGAATCTCGAGTCGAAGGAATTGCGAATCTCCTCGCCCTGGAGAGAGCGGGAGGCGGTATAAATGGTGAGCTCGGCCATGGTCTTGGTCACGTCGAAGGTGCCCTTCTGTCCCTTGAAAGTCTTGTGGCGCTTGACAAAGTCCTCGACTTCTTGTGAGATAAGGGTAACATAGGAGCGGAGGGCCTCTTGGGTGAGACCAAACTTGACGAACTACTCTACGCGTTAGCAAGAGAGTATGCCTGAGGCAGATGTGCGCGCACCTTCTTCTGCTCCATGAGCTTCGAGTTGGGGCAGTCATAGACAACGTCCTTGCCAAAGACAGGCGTGGTTAACGGGGCGTAGATCTCCTCGGCGTTGACATCCTTGATCTTGCCGTTCAAGATGAAGTTGTTGCCTACCGTGTCCAAGCACACCGTCATCTTGCGACCGAGGAGAATGAAGGTGAAGACGTTGCCGTACTGTTTGCTAATCAGCTCGTTGTCGCCTTGCCATGCTGTCTGGTACACACCTTCTTGTGGTTCGCGAAGAAGAAGGCATACGGGTCCATGCCATATGTGACAGTGCTTCCAATCACGGGAAGCCAGTGAAAGACCATGGGCGGCTCATTGGGCTTCTTGAACAGCAGCTGCTTCAAGACATTGAGGACGACGGCGAGCAGGATAAAGGAGGCGAAACCCGCGGCGACAACCACGGGGGTGGACGAGCGGGAGGTGAAATCGCCCAATGGGCCGGCAACGTGAGCAAGAACACCCATAGTGTGCAACAAAGGATCGAGGAGAGGATAGGTTGCTTGCTTGTTGAGAGGGCGCAATGTAGAAGGGGACTTGCGTCTAGATAAATTTCCTGGCAGTCGAGCCTAGACGCTCGGGCCACGCGCATCGCACATCAATCGCCCTGCCGCTCAGGGCGGTCTGCAAAAGTCATCTTGGCAGGGCCGGGTTGCGCATCTGTGCCCACCTGTCAAAGGAGAGAATGGCACCACTAACTGACGACATAGTATCACCCGGCTCAGCCTCTGCAGACGCGCCATCGAGCTCCGTAAAGAACCGCACCCTATTGGCCGAGATTAACATCGGCTCCTAAAAATTTCCGAAAAGAGACATGCAAAAATGATGGAAGCTGCATTTCTTTGACAAAGCGTACGTTATGCACCGTAACCTGGTTCAGGTGGTAGAACAAGCGCTTGCCCCCAAATCAATGTCAATACCCACTGTTGTACAGTTGCCTGTACTGGCACCCATGGAACTCCCGCCAACCAGAACACCCAGAGTACGTCGGACGCTTAGCCCGAAAAGAGAGACTAGCATAAACCCTTCCTCTTCTCAACCTTTCCTGCTCTGCAGTGACGCAAGACTTTGATCAGTTGCATACCGCGATCCATCTTCTCCTTCCGAGTACAGTGTCTGGTCGCCCTTGCCGCCCAGCTCGATGAACTCGTTGGGGTGCCGCTTCTCGTCGGGATGCGGTTCCTTGACGCCTGCCTTGTTCATCTTGGTGCCGTTTTGAACTCCATTCTTCTCGTACACCTTCACAGCATCCTGCCCTTCACCGCCTTGGATCACCCGAGACACTCTCACATCGTTTATACTACTGAGCATAGTTCGTTCTCGCTGCATCTTCCGCTTTGAAAAGTCGAGCTTCGAGATTGCCCCCGTCAGCCCATCCGTGCTGTCATTGACATTGATTGTGTTAAGTGTTGTCCAAGGATGCTCCAAACACTCGTCGATGGTTATCCTTGACTCAACATCCACGGTAAGCATGCGGTCAATCAAATCAAGCGCAGGGTCGCCAACAGAGTCCCAGTACGGTGACGGATAGTCGAAGCGGCCCATTTTGATCTGTTGAGACAGTGTATAAGGGTTTTCGGGGCTGTAGAGTTCGTCTGAGAAGGGAGGGAATCCACACAGGCAGATATACAACACGACGCCCAGTGACCAAACATCAACTGCACGTGTGTAGCGCCGGTGGTTCGAGTTTTCGAGTATTTCGGGTGCGACATCTTTCAGAGGGTTAGCTCACAACCACAAGAATTTAAAGACATCTGACGTACATGACGGGGTACCGCATCTGTTCGATATTAGCATACGTATCATTCGTCAGGACGCCGATTGACTCACAGGGTAGTGGTGAAGGACTCTTCGCCGATGATCTTGGCAAGTCCGAAGTCAGCCAGTTTGACGGATAGGTTCTTGTCGGTAAGTAATATATTCTCCGGTTTGATGTCTCGATGGACGATGTTACGTTCGTGCTACAGACGATTAGCTGCATCCAGAAGTCGGAGATGTTTTACGTACCAGATACTTCACACCCTGGAACAATTGCACAAAGACTTTGCGCGCCTCCGCTTCGGTCAACTTCTGTTTCATGACGATCCAGTTGAACAGCTCGCCCTCGGTGGCTAATTCGAGAACAAGATAGGTACCATCCTCCTCGTTGAACGTGTCTTTCAGGCAAAGCAATGTTGGGTGGCTAACACCCATGAGGACGGCAATCTCCTGCTGCAATCCATCGACTTTTGACTTCTCACCAGGCCCAGAGCGCTTCTCGAACTTTTTGACGGCGTAGCGTAGACCGGAAGCTTTTTCGACACAGAGATAGACAGAAGCGAAGTGACCCTTGCCCAGTTGCTCCTGGATTGTGTATTGCTGGCGAAATCTGTGGGTGTTACGTTTTAGCGGATACCTGAAGACGTAGCGGGCCGCATCAAGGATGGCAATTTCGTCGCCTTCTTGCAATTCACGGCGCTTATTCCGTCCAACGATGCTATCGTTGACGAATGTTCCATTGCCAGACAGATCTTCCAGTACGGCAATAACGTCTCCGCCCTTCTTCTCGGTAAACAAGAGGCAATGTCGGTTCGAGACGGTGGGTGAGTCCAAGATGCGATCTGCCATATTGTCAGACTCGATGCCATGGCGTCCAAAGCCGGTGCAGCCGAGACTTACCGCACTCCCGATGACGGCCAATGAGGTACCCGCCGGCAGCAATACCGTTTTCCTGCTTCGCTTGCTCGTACTCCTCTTCCTGGCCCTTGTACTCATCTTTGGAGACGTTATCTTTTCCAGTCGTCCTACCCACCATGGTAGTAGGGACGGGGCAGGCCTCTCGGCGTCGTAAAACAAGGACATCCCCCGAGGGATCGTCAAAAGGCACTAGGTACCCCCACACCTCCTGGCCTTCTTCATCGTCGACGGCATATGTGCGCGTCTCTGGCGGATACGAGAACTGGGTGAATGGCTGCGTGTCTGAGGGAGGCGAGGAGAGGCCGTTGGGGTTGCGCTTGTGCTGCGGGCTGGCTGCCTGGCCAGGCCGGCCGTTCGGAGGGGTGACGGTGCCTTCTTTGTAGTCGTCGGACGCTGTCGACTCTTTGTGGGTGACGGGTGAAGGCAGCGGACCTTGCTTGAGGCGGCTACTGGGGTTTGGCGACTGGCGCGTGTGGCGGGCTTTCTTAGGTTCGACTTGCTCGCCTTGAGATTGCTGCATCAATTGGACTATCAGTACACAGACTCTCCCAATAAGACGCCCGTCTCAAGTGGTTCGTAACGTACGCGACCTCGCTTGAGCTGGCTTTGCTCCGTCTGAGCCGGCATCTTGACAATGGAATGCGGTGCGGTCGAGGCGGATGAGGATCAGTGCAGCCGCGTGTTAGGGAAGGATGGCGGTCAGCGGCATAGGGTTGCAAAGCATAGAAAACGCGTGCGGCAGCGGAGGATGTGGACGCTAGACTCGAAAGTTGAGCATTGCCTGGAGGTCCCAGGCAGCCGCTAGACGACCGGGGGAGCTACCACCTGCGCCCGCTGCGATCTCCGCATCCATGCCCCGTGGCAAAGGCTGATAAAACCACTCTACTGGCTCGGCCCTCTCCACCGCAGGAGCTTGCTATTAGGCCCGCGTTGTGATCCCTCACTTTCGTACTCCTGCACCATTACACGAAAATATGAGGGCGAAAATTTGACAACTGCAACACTAGATCTTGTGCACGTGAGGGTCCTGGTTCGACAGATGAGCGACATGCCTGACAGCCAAGCTGAGGAAAGTGGAATATTGAAAGGATTTTCGTCTTGGGACAGTCTGCGGCCCGATTCGAGTGAACATCTCCACATGCGGATATGCTGTCTTCGTTCCCACATCTGAGCGACTCAGAGTTCAACAAAGCAGCCCACTTTCTCATCGAGAGGTTCCACTGGTGTGGTCAGAAGCAAGATGAGTGGCTATCAGTCGAGACGATGTATCAACATGAGATGAGCTATCTCAGAATAACTAGAGCACTTCTGAGTACAGTGAACGCGCCCAGGGCCGACAACAGTAGAGATGAACTGGACGAACTGGAGGAGGATGGCGACCAAGAAGTTATCCCAAAACCCCCAGTACCTCCGGCATTCATTAACTACGACATTGTCCTCTCTCCAATATACCAAGTACCTGTCCTATATATCAGCATCTCAGACCCCCAGTACCGCTTCCCACCCACCATGACAACACTCTACCAGCGTTTAATCCCGCCGCAATTCAAGTCTCAGACTGAGCATGCTGGAATTATTGGAGGAATCACGATCACTGTAAGTTAAGTCTTGCATGGTAAAGGGAGTTGAGGTTGACGAAGCAAGGATCATCCAGCTACAAATAGACCGGTATTCTTCATCCACCCTTGCCAGACGGCTGAGGCCATGGAAGCTAGTGTTGGAGGGAGGGACGTCACGGCCGAAGAGTATTTGATGGTGTGGATAGGAGCCTTGGGCAAGTGCGTGGGCCTGAATGTGCCATTGGCACTCGTAAGAGGAGATGAGGACAATTGAGTCGCATGGCAACGGAAGAACGTGCGCACAATTCGCCAACTAGATGTGGCAGATGCATTTGCTATACGTAATCTACAAAGATGTATACATCGGAATATGGTACAGTGATCTTACTAAATCCTCAACCGTACACTCGCCTTCTCCAACTCACCAATGTTTCCCATGCCCGCCAAACTCCACTTCTCGTTCACAAATCCGTCATTAACTTGATGTCGCAGCATGCCGCTCTCAGCGTAGTACTCCATGATTGATCTCGCCTCCTCTTTGCTCAGACCGCCAACCTTGATAACATCGAAATCGGTCTTTTCGCTGTTCAGGTCTTTCAGAGCCTCCATGACCCTCACATCAACGTTCTTGTACGGATTCCACTGTGGCACATTATCCGGCGTCTTCTGCCGCGCCTCTGCCACTTCGATGCAGAAGTCGAGGGCTGGTGAAGTAGGCGCGTTAGATTGCGATGTGGCGCCAAGGATGATACCGCCGTTAGGAAGCTGCTTTTGGCCGGAGAGGTGGTCGATGAACTGCCGGATCAGCGTGAGGTCGTGGGCGTGAATAGGTTTTACGTCTGCGGACATGTACTCAGAGTCACGCATTATGTGGGATAGTCCGTCGATGGCGAAGAGAATGGGGGGACGGTCGGGTCGGGAAAGCTCATTCCACAAAGCCACGAAGACGGCCCATGAGGCTTCGGGGTTGGCGACTCCTAAGGCGACGAGCTCTTTCAGTGTGGCCTTGTTAGACAGCGGGAGGGGAAGGTCGGGCTTTGTGGTGAGTTTGGTGGACTCGAGAAAGGTTCCGTTTGATTTGAGAATCTGTTGGAGGAGGTTTGCGGTGTAGGTGTCTTGGGTGTACTGCATCGGTTCCGACTTTGCAAGAGGTGCGTAGTCGGTATGAGCGTTGACAATGTCCTGGGCTATCAAAGGTCAGCTTCTTGTACGTCTCCTCGAGCGTTGGTCCCTACCTTCTGGAAGACTGATGACGAACCAGTCTCGCAAAAAGCCCATGGACAATGCCTGCAGCAACAGTGTGCTCTTCCCACTCATCCGCTCTCCAGAGAGGATCCGGCGCAGTGTCTTCTTCTGCTGTCCACCTGCAGACTCTTCCACTTCTTTAAAGAGGGTTGCGATCTGGATGGCCTCCTTCCTCATTAGCACAGCGGGTCTGCGGAAGAGACTCCATCCCTGGGTTGTCTTGAAGGCTTCCACAGCTCTCAGTGCATCTACCACGTGCTCTGGCAATCCCATGACTTGTCCTTCATTCTGTCCGCTCAAGACATTCGCCTTGCTCAGATCCTTCAGGGACGAGACCTCCAGTGCGTTGTTGTTGCTGAGGACAATACGCTTCCGCAGCGCTTTCCTCTCTCCCTGTGCTGGCCGTTTGCCCGAGTCTCCTGTTGCCGCCTTCTTGCCCTTCTTCGTATTCAGCGACTTGACTCCCTTCTTCGGAGCAGCCGTCATGCCCTTCCTCTTCGGCGCTTGGGCATAGCGCGCGGCGGACGTGGAAAAGCTGGCGACTCGGTTCTGGAGAAGCCGTGGTGCGATGGAGCTGCGGGCACTAGCATCGAGGGACAGCTGCGAGAAGCTTCGCAGACATGTTGAAGGCGGCATAATGGATCAAATGAGGCTCAAGGCCTTCGCAATGGCAACCTGGATGCGCTCGTGGGTGAAGGCTGCATGGCCAAAAGTTCGGAGGTCCGCTAGCGCGTGCTCCGTCCGTGCATTTGGCGCTCCAAAAATTATTCTGCGTCTTGGTTGAACTGCACCGAAACTTTCAACGACGAAATACTTGTCCAACCCCCTCGAAATGTCAGACACCGAAATGAATGGAGGTGTCGCGCTCGAGGCAGCGTCACCTACGCACTCGCAGCTTGCCGACAAAATCAACGGAGGCGCAATGGACGTGAAATCGCCCAACTTGAATGCCGCGCTTTCCATCGCAGACTCGACAGCGACAAGCCGACTGTATGTGCCAATCTTGCTGTGTTCCAGCACTCGCTCTACTTTTTGCTCACCATGCATAGACCAATTACTGTAAACAAGCCCACACCTTTCACTTTTGACCTGGGCAATCTGCTCGCAAACGACCCAAATCCTGTCCCCGCCGAGGCAAACGAAGAAACTCTCGCCGCCACCGCCCGCGATGCAGCCCAAGCACTCATCAATCAACTCCTCTCCACCTGCGAAGTCAAATCCACCTCCGAAGGCGTCCACCTCGTTCTCCCCGCCCCGACCACACAGCTACCCCGCGAAAAACCCATTCCCGCCGCAAAGGAGCCAACCAAGTGGGAGCGCTTCGCTGCCAAGAAGGGCATCAAAGACAAGAAGCGCGATGGCAAGATGGTCTACGATGATGCAACCGGCGACTGGGTACCCAAGTGGGGCTACAAAGGCAAGAACAAGGAGGGCGACAACCAGTGGCTCGTGGAGGTTGATGAGAAGAAGGAGAACGAGACGGGTGAGGCTCACGATCAGCGGGCGGATGGTAGGAGGGAGAGGAAAGAGAGGATCAGGCGGAATGAGAGGAAACAGCGCGCGAACGACGCCAAGTCTCGAAAGACTGGTGCGTGAGTTGGAGCGGTTGCGCTGTTGAGGGTGAGAAGAATTTAGAGATGAACTAGGCTTTCATGATTTGCATTGGGCGGCGTTAAGATCTTGGGACGTCTCCACGTCCAGAGGCGTTCGAAGGTCAAAAGCATGGGTACATATCCATTTCGAGTCTGCGAGTACGTCAAGAGGCGAAGAGTATATTCGGATACCATGTCGAGGACACGACTTCTCAAAATGTCAAAGTACTATATATACACAATCGTGAAATGTGTGATCCTTTACATGTGTTATCCTCGATATTACACGAGTCAACGTTCTGTGTTTGAGCCAGTCCACTTTCTGGGAACCACGAGCCATTGGACGTCATACTAAAGGATGTACGTTGAGTTCTAATTGTGAATGTATAAGTAGTCAAAGTCAAAGGTATAGTAAAACACCCTGAATTGAACCATGCCTACACAGAACGATCCATGCTTTCAGCAAGTGTACAGACAGTATGACTAGATACTATTGGTTTAGTAGTTGCGGTACGGAATATTAGTCTTAAACTCCGACTGTAGTCCACCATGCATCGTCAGACATCGACCTCGCATTGCATCACGGCACCAATGCAAACCACCTTTCTACATGCCGAGACATTGCCGCACACGCTATAGCCACTCAATGCAGTACCCGACAAAAGATGTTCAAGAATTGCACGTCACAAGGCACCCTAGTGGAGAAGCTTCGCGGTTAGCTCACATGTCATTGGCCACCCCAACGTTTCCCCGCAAAGCTTCGTCCCGAACCTTGAACCTTCGTTCCTGCGCACCATGACGTTTGCCCGTTGAAACTTGCGACATGTTCGTTTATCTCAAAGAAAAATACAAGAGACGGTATGACGAGAGGCGTTTTCCCTTTGCGCGTGGCAACTGATGTGTGACCAGAGATTATTCACATAAGTGACAGCGGATTTGTCAAGAGAGATGTGATCGGCATATGCACTAGGGATGGTGGTGGGGAAACGTGGGATTTGCAATGGAGGAACCGTCATCGGAAACAGTGTGGGTTTGAATGGTGATAGGCAGTTGCTAGCCTCGGGATGATGTTACTCCAGTAGTTCCTAGGTCCACGAGGTTCGGCCCATAAGGTCAGCCCGTTAAAAGAAAAAGTTGATAAAGCGTTGGCCTCGCTGATCTGTACGCGAACCGTTTCTAACGTCCGATTTCCTATGCAACGGTTGCTGCCCATTGAGAAGTCGAGTTCCTCTGAGCAATCGCGACACAATCGATACTCGGATCCAGCTCGAACTGTGGCGATTATTGGACATCCACTCCATCTATTGTGAAGGACTGAAACATGGCATCCGCCATGGAGCGAAACAGCGACAGCGCTGTCAGCGAAGAGAAGAGAATCGGCGATGAACACCTCGAACAGAAAGAAGGGCACCGCCACACAATCGAAAACCTCCCCGATCCAGACGCCGGACTGAGTGACGAGGAGCGCGCTGCTCATGTACGTATTTCCTCAGCCCATCCCTTCACCATGGCCCTCCTTAACAACAATTTTCGAACAGGATCGCGCACTCCTCCGTAAACTCGACTTCAAGCTGATCCCCTGGCTGTCCTTCCTGTACCTAATCTCTTTCCTCGACCGAACGAACATCGGAAATGCCAAGGTCGACGGTCTGCAAGAAGATCTCAAGATGACAGACGGCCAATATAATGCCAGCTTAACAATCTTCTTCGTCAGCTACGCAGTATTTGAGCCGTTGACGAATGTACTCTTGAAGAAGTTGAGACCAAGCATCTTCTTACCAATCATTATGGTGTGGTGGGGGATTTGTATGACATGTATGGGATTAGTTCATAACTTTGCGGGGTTGATGACTGCGGTAAGTTCACTGCCGCGACGAGACTCGACGATGGCGTATTACAATGCTAACAGTGACAGCGCTGGTGGCTCGGTGTTGCTGAAGCTGGTCTCTTCCCGGGCGTCAACTACTATCTCTCCTGCTGGTACAGGCGTTCCGAGTTCGGTATCAGAGCCGCGATCTTCTTTTCGGCGGCGGCGCTGGCTGGTTCCTTCGGTGGCCTTCTGGCAGCTGGAATCGCTCAAATGGGTGGAGTTGGAGGCAAGCCAGGTTGGGCATGGATCTTCGTATGCTTTTCAGACCCTCCTCAATGGCCATTCGTTGTGCTGACTGAATGGTAGATCTTGGAAGGTTTGGCAACGATCTTCGTCGGAATAGCCAGTTACTGGATGGTGCACGATTTTCCCGCCGAGGCCACCTTCCTTTCTCCTGATGATCGAGCACGCGTGCTCCGCCGCCTCCGAGCCGACAAGCAAGCCTCAGCCGCGCACGAAGATTTCCAGATGAAGTACTTCTGGCAATCAGCCACAGACTGGAAGACGCTCATGTATGCCATCATCTACATGGGAGCCGACGGGGCTTTATATGCCTTCAGTCTTTTTTTGCCGACCATTTTGAAGCAACTCGGTTACACTTCCACGACGGCGAACTTGCTCTCCGTTCCGCCATATGCTGTAGCAGCAGTTATGACTGTCTTCATTGGGTGGGTCGCGGATCGGACTCAACAGCGAGGGTTGTGCAATATCCTTGTATCTCTCTTCGGCATCATAGGCTTTTCCATGCTTCTGGGCTCCGGAAAACCGAACGTCCAATACGCAGGCACGTTTCTCGGGGCTATGGGAATTTATCCGTGCATCGCAAACACCATCTCCTGGGCTTCCAACAACTCCGAAGGTGTGTACAAGCGCGGTGTCACGCTTGGCTTCGTTATCGGATGGGGAAACCTCAACGGCGTTGTCAGCTCGAACATATATCGAAATAAGGATAAGCCCAGGTTCTTACTCGGCCATGGCGTTGTGTTGGCCTATATGACACTGTTCCTGTTTGGTGGCAGTATCGCAACACGGACACTGTTGGCGCGGGAAAACAAGAAGAGGAAGAGTGGCGCTCGTGATGTGTGGGCTGAGGGCAAGAGTGAGCAGGAGGTTCATGAGCTTGGTGATAAGCGGCCAGACTTTATCTATACACTATGAGTACGTGTTATCAGTAACCGATGTGAGAGTAGAGTGTTGAGTTAGGAACGTAGAATGTAGCCAAATTTGCGGTTGTCCACTGTGAAGCGCGCGTGAGTAATGTATGATGGTGAAAATAAACTCGAAACGAGCGAAACGTATAGGGTCACATCGCACTGAGTTATCCCCAGTCTTCTAAGAATAAACCAGAATCTTGATTTTAGACTATTAAGGATCTTCTGCTAGAGTGAAATGGAGTAGGAATGCAACTAGGCGTGCGAAAACCCTGTAGCTATGGAACGTCGATCATCCAACTTTGCTCTCGCCAGGTTCCACGGCCAATATATCGTCCGAATTGTGCTCTGCACCCACGGACCGGACTGCGGAAACTTCGATGGGCGTTTCCTTATTACCATCGTTGGCTTCCTCATCGGAGCTCTTCTTCTCTACCGCCTTGTTGAACTCGTTCTCTTCTTTTCTATCGGTGGGTACGACACCGAACAAGCCTAACCTCTTCCTTATAAGAGCTAAGAGAATAGCGACAAGGAGGTTCAGCCCTGTGAATGCTAACATGATATGGAACTGTCTGTTATAACTGCCACCGAAAGTGCTTCCAATCCGATGTCGCACATCCTCAGGCAACTGTGCAGCAAAACTGCTCGAATCTCCTACAGCGATGACTTGTTCCGGGGACAAGAACTCGGGAAGTTTCTCGTTCAAATACTCCCGATGAATGGCAGTGCATATCGCCACAGCAACGGCGCCCCCAAGCGTCCGCACCATGTTTAACGCGCCAGTGCCGACCGAGATATCCTTCGGTGAGACTGAAGTAGCGACGAGCATGAAATAGGGAGGGCTTGCAAGTCCTAACCCCAGACCTGTGATGATCTCATAACCGTATACTCCAGGCCACAGGTGTGGGTACGTTGGGAGGCTGCTTAGGAGTCCAACGCCGACACATACAATAGCGGTTGAGCAGATCAGAATCAATTCCATTGGCACTTTTTTCACTGCCAGACCCGCAAGCATGGCTCCTATGGGAGATAAAAGAGTGATCGGAAGTAGCAGGATGCCAGCTCGTTCCGCGCTTGTGAAGTTGACGGCTTGGAAGCGTTGCGGAAGTTGGACGAATATGGCCATGAAAGGCATGCCAAGAAGAAACATACTCCTAGGAATGGATGAGTAAATGCTATTAAGTTTTTCTTTTCAGTTGGAAACTTACAATAGGGTGAGAGCCATAGCAGGATTGCGGAGGAAGTGTATAGGAAAGATGGGTTCTCTCTTCGTTCGATATGTGACCCACGCTTCGTACAAGACGAAGGTGATAAGGAGAAAAATACCAGTCACCAGCGTTCCTATGATGACACCACTGCTCCAAGTGTAAGATCCACCAGCTTCTTGTAACGCGAATAATAATGGGATGGGCCAGCAAATGGAAAGTATGCCTCCGATGCTGTCAAGAGTGCGTATTCGCTCCGAGTTAGTTTTGCCGTCTTGAAGAGCAGGCATCGAAAAGGAGAGGATTCCTATGGCAATGGCGACAATCGGACCGCTTGAGACTCTGTTAGCTTGTGCAACAGATAGGGTTATCGACTCACTTAATGAAGAAGATCCATCGCCATGTCGTCCGATCAGAGATGATACCTCCAAATAATGGACCCAGCAGGTTTGCCATCGCGAAGACCGAGCTGATGACTCCAGAGTAGAACCCGATCTTCTCGGCACTGACGAGCTTCATGATAGCAACAAACGTGAGAGAATAGAGTCCAGAACCGCCGATCCCTTGGAATGCACGAAACACGATTCTAGACAGTTAGCTTAATGCTCTGTACGCGTTTGAGACATTGACGTACAATTGAACCATAGTCTGAGCTCCTCCACATGCCATCGAGAAAATCAAAAAAATTACTGCGCACGAGAGCGTGAGAGTCTTGAGCCCCCATATATCACTAAGCTTTGCCGTGATCATCAAGAACGCTTCACATGTAAGCTGAATAACTTTGACCTTTTTCATCAGAAACTTACAATTGTACGTCAACAAGTACGCAGTAATGAGCCATGGCCCTTGCTCCAAAGCATTGAAGCCGCTTGAGATCTTAATCAAAGCTGTGGTAACGATCGTGGTATCCAGAGCGGAAACAAACAAGCAAAACCAAAGTCCAGCAATGATGGCATGCAACCTCGCGTGGCTGATGTTTGGGATAACTGATGCTGCCGCCGGAGTCGCCTCGCTGGCGGCTCTGGTCTTATTATCTTCAGTCATGAAGATACAATCGAGATTGAGGAAAGGGT
Organism: Parafenestella ontariensis; assembly: GCA_021596325.1. Lineage (NCBI taxonomy): Eukaryota > Fungi > Ascomycota > Dothideomycetes > Pleosporales > Cucurbitariaceae > Parafenestella > Parafenestella ontariensis. The sequence continues at coordinate 156,957 of JAKGDA010000001.1, read as the reverse complement.
TCTTATTTCCCCGCCTCAATATAAAGGTCAGCTGCAGGGCACATCTACGCTCCTTTCACAGTTGGAGAAACCGTCCGTTCATGGACAAGTTAATTACCTCCGACGGTGACAATAAGAAGTTTGACAAGAGTGTGTGAGTCACGCTGGCGTGCCATGCGGCCGTAAGTATATGAAAGGTGGCTTGATCGAAGGATCTCAGGCTGGCGCGGCCTGCAACAAATACCGGCTAGCCTTAGCGAATGCGAGCGATTTTGCTTACTTCTCAATTCAGTAACCCATTGTAACCCATTGTCACACTCTTCGTTCCTACAAGTGGCATGCTCAATAAGTCCGGGTTATAGGATGTTAATGAGTTAAGAGTAACGGCGGCGACAGGTCCGAAAGGTTGGTCGCGTCGATGCGTTGTCGACTAGACGCGCTAGCCGGCGTGTCCTATTTTCTTGGATGCATTTTGCAGGCACCGTCGTGTAGCTCACCACCATCGCAGAGGAAGCAGTCATCGCCGCAGTAACCATGGAGTGGTTGAAGGCTCTGTAACAACATTAGCGACGGCAAGGCGTCATGGAGGCATCGCAGAGCCAGCAGGCCGAGGTTGTGCCAGAGAGGTTGTCGATCATGGGTGCGGCTCTTGTTGGTCAAGGACGGATTGCGTTTCTTCGCATCACTTTTTCCTAATTCGCATCGCTATCTTGATGGGTTCGTTCCGCATCTTTTTTCTTCAAATGTAGGGGTGATGTGGTTGTCGAGGGCGAGTCTGTCGCGAAACTATCGCGTGCCTTCCCCAGGGCTTTCACTTGACGTCAATCGTCAAAATAGCAGTCGCGCTGTCCTTGCTTACCATATACGCTCTCACCTTCTTTCCACACTCTTTCCAAAATACTTTCAATTGCAGAGTCCTCTAACGGCCTCGGCTGAGATGATCTCGCACACCCACCATTTCCTCTTCTGCCGTCGCAATGACTTCGCAAGCGCTTGAAGCTGCCCTCAGCGAGCCCGACAATGACGCGTCGCAATTGCGACTTCACGAGCTCATTGCGGCTCAACACTTTAGCGGACGAACTCTTCCTGCCGTCGCTGAAAAATACCTGCGCGCATTCTGCGACATAGCCTTGTCCTCCACCCGGAGAAGATGGATTGGTATTGCCCTAGCAGGAATGTTAGACGCGTCCCCCGACGTTGCCCACCACCTTGGACAATTGCGACAGGAAATGCAGGGTCTCGGTGCCATCATCCTGAACACCGCTGAACGAGAGGAAACCAAGATCATCGCGGGCATCGTCATGCGGCAAGCTTTGGAACAGGGCATCGAGTATAACAAAGTCTGGGTGTCAGACAAAGTCAAGAACAGCGCGCCAAATTTCCCCAGGGCTTCTCACCCTAGGTGGATGGCCGAATTTCAGAGCTTCCTGGATACTTTGGGCGATTTGGCCCTGGCTAACCCGAATCCTGATCCTTCCATTATCTACCCTATCTCGCTAGTCGCTTCGGATGGCTTCAGATGGCGGGAGTCAAATGACGGTCTTCCCGTCGCACTCATCCAAGCTGGAATGCTAACAGTCATTGCGCCAGACGCGCTTCTTCGAGAAATACAGTTCGTGGACATCCCGATTAGCCACGTTCAGAGCATGCGATCACGGCGCTCTAGTCTTCACGATTCTCAAGCGCAAGTGACCGGGCACGAGCCGTGGGACCTTGTCCTTGTGCTCAAAGCTGAACCATGGAGCTATCGTTTAGACACCTCGAAGCATACGGGGACCGAGGTTACGTTCTTGTTCCAGCACTCGGCGGACGCAAAAGAATGGGAGAGAAGCATCGAGGAACACCAAAGAGAACGAGGACACAAAGATTCCACCGCTCTACTACCTACCCCGGCCCATCCTCTAATGTCGAGCAGCTCGCCGATCGATCTTCGCGCTTCGCCACCACCAAAGACCGACGAAGTAGTACACCAAAATGGGCGGAAATGCACCAAACAGGCTTATTCGTCTCACAATAGCAATAGCTCGCAACTCAATGTGTGTAGCAGTGACCCTCTTAACTCAAGCCGGCCACAACCGCTACTACAGCCGCCTCAGACCGAACAACAACACCGAGCGAGATTAAGTAGAGTGCCCGTCGAGGCGACACAGGTACACGCAGGACAACAGCAGGGCAAAATGATGCCAATTGTAAAACAGAACCAAAGTAGGGCAGCCCAAAACCAGCACAAAGTACAGTCAGCACAAGATTCCAACACTTCAAGCTCGGAAGACGTGCCTGATGGGGTCATCTCAACGGGGCAAACCGAGCCACTACGCCTCACACCAAAGCGAACAACGTACAGCAAAGGAAAGCTCCCGAGAGTCTCAGAGGCCGCAAAATTGAAAGCTTCTAAGCAACTCCACCCACAGTCCGACGTATTCGACTTACCGAACGGAGAGCTTGAACAGGAGGAGGTAAGGAAGACAGCGAATTCAAAAGGCGCTTCGAGCTCAAGACCGACATCCCAAAAGAAATCACGGCGGTCGAAGGTCACTACTCATAAGACTACCGGTAACGTGAGGGGAAGACAACTGCAGGCAAAGCGCAAAGCAGACGATGATGACGACTTTGTGCCGGAGGGAGAAAGACCGAAAATGAATACGAATTCCAGGCGGAAACCTGCATCAGTTGTTGTCCACGGTGATAAGCAGCCAAGGAAGAAAGCTCGCGTCGAACCTAGCGAAGATACTAGAGTTGCTACAAGTGGAACGAAACCACCAAATGCAAAGACAGTAGTGCGGCACCTGGCACCACTAGCGTCAAATGGCACCACCAAGGCGTCGAAGCCGCGAGCGACTAAGCCAAAATCACCCGAAAAGCTGGCCTCGTCCGTTGCTTCATCACGCTACTCCTTGATCGGGGGCCTGTTAGGCTCTCAGAAACCATGGAAGCCTTCCACTGCCCCATTCAAGAAGCCAGGGCTCCCAGTTCGAACAGCCCAAGCCCCCTCAACACCGACCGCACCTAGAACTCAGCCCATCCATTCGCAAGTACGACCACAGACACCAACGCATACGCAAAAGCGGCCCAATGACGAACTTTTGCCTCCTATGTTCTCATCGCCGTCGCTGGGCAACGCAATGGAAGGGAGAAAAGAAAGAGTACAACAGGTTGCAGCCGATACGGAGATACTCTCCAGCAACAGCAAGCCCATCCCTGCCTCGCCAAATGCAGAGTCTACAGCTATCTCTGGTCACGCAGATCTTGATGAAGTAGATATAGAGAAGAGCATCGGCGACATACGGATGGCCAAGAGTGATCCATTCAGGCAGCGTCGTGAAGGTAAAAAAATGACGTCCTTCATACGCCGCTTAACAGGAGAAGACCTACCCGACAAAAATTCCGCGCCGAAAGAAGACTTGTCACATATTATGCCAGTTGAGATCGCTATTTACGACTGTTCGGATTTTGACAACGTCCTACTCAATACAGCGAGTCAGCCGTTTCCACAACACGTGCCTTGGCGGCGAAAGATGTCAAGTCCTATTGAGCTAAAAAAGAGCGCCCGCAAAAACTTAGCTCGAGTCCCAGAATCGCAGAAGCCGGCAACAAAGGCGAAGCAGAATGAGCTCGTGGACTATACAGAACAAGCCTGTCAGCCACAACAAGTCAACGAATCGCAAGCGTCGCAATCACCAAAGCGGACGGCAGCAACGAAGACCCAGAGCAAGGTTAGCCTTGCTCAAGGACATAGTGCCGGTACACGAGGTATCATGGAGATCGCTCCGAGTGAGGCAGCAATATTACGTGCGGAAGAGACCAAAGATGTCGAGATGGAGGACTCTGTCATGACTGCTCCTCGACAACCTATCGATAACACTGAAGTGGACCATGTAGTGCAAGCCTATGACGGCGAGGATCTGGACGGCGATACTACCCTCGTCAATTATGACGATGACGAGCAACCCGTACTCGATCCTAAGGCGTCACTCGTCCACTTCCGCTCATCGCCGCCCATCCCAGGTTCCCCCAGCAGTCATAGCTCTACATCCGCTGGACCCGATCCTTCGTCCCAACCACTGCTATCCACATCAGAGGCAGAAGAAATGGAGTGGGAGGCGAACCTGCAGCCTTACCAACGCGCAATCCATGACCTACTCATCCGCACATCCAAGCGAGTCTTGCGTCACATCGTCGACAACGAGACTGCTGTGACTGACATCGCGGAGATTTTCTTAAGGGATGGCGAGCACTTACTCCGTAGCTTGCTCCAGCGTCATGATCGCGACTACGATTACGTCTTTCAGGACATGGAGAACAAGACAGAGGGTCTGAAGAAAGAGCTAGAACGTGCCGCAAAGGATCTTGCGAAGGAGCGGAGGCGTGTCAGTGCTCTAGAGTAGCCGTGTATGATATTCCGCCGAGAGAGTTTGGCCATGTACGCCCTGACGTGGACAGATTCACCGGACAGTGTATGATGGTGTCCGGATTGTAGGATATGCATTGGGACATGATGGCACGACCCATTGATGGTTTATAACGAGATCATGAGTTACGAAACAATGTTGGTACGTGACTCACTAGCATAGCATATACTGCATAGGGTACACGATGTAACAATAGCCACGATACTCACAGCGACACATAATCAAAGTACATCGGCTTATCAACCATCATCTCAACTGCTGGGCTGAAGATAACCAAGTGATTGCAACACGAAGTCTCCTTCTCAACCCGACCACGACTTGTCTGTGTCTCTGATATGCTTTCGATAGAAGTGGCGACAGTGCATTGATCGCCTCCATCCAGCATTACCCTGTTCTCATCTTTGTTCGGTTCCGTATCTCAACGGCTGAACACAAACCTCCACTCAGGAGTCCCATCAAGAGGTTCCTCCAAGGCCTCTTCGAACTGCTCTCTCCCATCATTCCCCATCATCCTCCTCCCCATGGCCCCCACATTCTCCTTCAGACACAATTTCAACCGCTCATCCCCACGAAACATATCGTTCTGGTACACAGCAACGTGCAGCGTCTGCAGATTCGGTAGATCAAGGCAAGCAAGAAGATCCAGATCCACAATAATCAGCCCATAGCTCGTTCTTCCCCGCCAAGCGTTCACATCCAAAACCACAGAAAAGCTTCGGAGGTTCTTCGTCCCAGCGAGCCCAGCTCGTAGCTTCTGGAGTAGTTCCACGGTGGTACAGTCGAATTCCAGGCGGTTCACGGGTTTTTTACTCGCGCCAATTTCATCATGTACGTACATTTTCAGCCCGTGGTGCATAACTATAACAGACGCGCCGTGTAGCGTCAGCAAGAGGGGACTCTGACGCCTAGAGCAGCGCTTGGATGGGGATGGCCTCCAGGCTACGAGTTGGTCCATTTTGCGGTAGGTGGTATGCTTGTACGTCCATGTTGCTTGACGATTGAACTGCTCCATGGCCTCGGAGAGGACTTGCTTGCTGGCTAGGAACCATGGAGCTGGAGGCTTAGGCGTAGGCTGGATTTCAACTGAACCATCCTTTGGACCATTGTGTGGACCATGGTATGAACTATGGCCTAAACTAGCGTCTAAACCAACGTCTAAGCCATTCTCTGCACCATTCTCTGCATCATCTAACGAATAATCTGACGAATAATCTGACGAATAGTCTGACGAATCATCCGACGAACCATCCAATCGTGGTGGCTGGGATGGTTCGGTCTTTTCATACACGATCGTAAAGACGAGGTAGTCCTGTTTCTGCGGTAATGCAACTCGGAACGGGGATTTAGTCCTCCATATCTCGTGATAGATCTGATCCCGCAGCTCCCGGGGGAGGGATTCGAATGAGGCAACTGGATTCCGGGGTGGTGGTGCGACCTCAGACTCAGTGCGCTCTTCGAGCTGAGCTGCCTGGGTAGGTGGCTCAGCAGCATACGCGTTGCGAGTCCGCTTTGGTGCTGCAGCTGGAGCTATCGCTGAGTGCTTACGACGCTTTGGGGGCATTTTGGTGTCTGCTGGTACCCTCGGAAATGAATTTAGCTTGGGTTCCCATTTGTTTTGGGGGGATGTCGCGCATACTGTGTGCTATCAGAACAGAACAGCGATCAAACGACGAAGGACGTCGCGCTGGGAGCTAGCAGGTACGATGGCTGGGATAAAGACTATGCGGAGATCAACAGACCAACAATTTTCTAACTTAGAGAAGTAATTTGGGTTCTCTAGATAAGCTCTAAGTACATGTTGCGGTGCTTCCAAGCTTTGTTTGCATGTTCTATAACACGGTCTCACGTGAGAAAGCGGGGCTAGGCCAAAAAAGCATATCTGATTGAGCTCTCCCAAACTTCCCTTCTCTGCCCCCAGCAAACATAGCGACAAAGCTAAGCTTTCTACAGCTCCGTGGGTAAGCGGAAAGGAGCGCAGAAGCTCGTGGGGAGACCGGTCAAGTGGATATATAACTTCATATTTAGCGCCTTCTGTGAGGAGTCATATTCGAAGCGTTCGGTTGATACAACCACGGTACCGTCCCAAAGTCATCGTTAGACTAGCCTGTCCGGAAGCCTTAACGAATGTTACACAAAAATCACCGTTCTCAAAGTAAATCTAAAGAAAGGCGATAGCTCATCAAGTTTTCCTAAGGGCGAAGGCGCTCGAGAAATACTCATATTTAGCGCCCTAAAGCACATTCTATCATCCTACCAATACCGGTGTCCCAAATAACACCTAAAACCCCGTAGAACAATACACAAGAACATCCAAGAACATCGGTGGATGAGCTTTTGGAAATTACAATTGTACCTCTATCGCCGGTATTACGCCCGTACATACCCACGCGATGCTAGAGCGCCACCCATAGTCGAAGGGTACCATAATAATAACAAGCCAATGGGAAAAAATGCACATTACTCCCGCCGAAACAAACGTCGCCTGGCTCTGAAGCTCAAACAGGTGTATGTGACCCAAGAAAACCACCGAGTGACGTCGTAGGCGTAAAAGACATAGTACTCGTAGGAGGATCATGGCGATGTGGGATCCTACTCATCGTATGAAGTGACACTGTGATAACAGCGCAGTTCCAATGCCTACTTATCAATCATCGTTGTCGTATTCGGCCTGATTGCTCAAGTTTTTAGGACCATCCTTGCGGATTGGGATCTTGATACCTTGCTGTGCAAAGCACTTGCTCAGCGGGGTGCTCTCAATGACACCAGGAAACTTCTTGGCTGAATAAACAGTGAAGGGTGCTGAGAAGCTGGTAGCTAAGATGGGACTTTTGCCGGTAGAGACAACGGCGTTGGTGCCCTGGCCGATTCCGATATCGCACATGCTCAGCTTCAGTCTATGCTTGTTAGTAACGTCGAACATATGCAAGGGATGAAAATAGTACACACCTGAAGGTTCCCTCCGTTCGCACCGATAAGTCCTGGAGAACGAACCAGAAGCCCGTCTTGCCGTCCGGATCATTGAGGCGGCATGCGTTTACTGCGTTCATGCCAATAAGATTTCGGGTGTGGTTTTGATTGACTGGAGGAGCTGCGACCGCCACGGGCATATGTACTGGATTCTGGCCGTAGGCATTTGAAGCTCCATACGACTGGTAGGCTGGGTTTCCTGGTGCTGAGCCGTAGTAGCTAGAGGGGATTGAATGGTGGCCATATGGGTCTACTGGCGGTCGCATATGCTGGCCATATTGGCTGTACTGAGCGACCATGGGGGTTGCCACGTACATGGGCCGCTCCGGCGGCGGTGGATACGAGGTGACAGTACTGCTGGATATTGAGACTGTGGGTGCCGCACTGCTGTGACGCACCAGGTTAACAGCGCGGGTAGCATCCTCGTGCCAGAGATCGACCATGAGGACGAAGAAGGTGCTGTCGACGTCGTTGAAGTCGATCTCATGCCCCGTTTTGGAGTCGCACACGATCAGTCGAATGCAGGGAGGTGGAGTGATAGGGCGGCGGTCCTGTCATTGGCCGCATGTCTCAGTTCTGTACCAGCACGATGGGGCAGTTGCGTGAGCGGTCTTACCTTGTCGCCAAACCCGCACATTCGGGCTCTGACTGGCTGCTGCTCGACGCGCAACCTGGAAGCTGTGAGCGCGTGTCTCGAGGCTAGTTAACAAAGAAAACATTACCTATAGGTCCGGCCATCTCTTTGGCCTACAAAGTCGCCCGGATTGTCGCCTTGGCTGTAGGTCAAGGGATTTTGCGATTGCTGCGGTTGTTGGTGCTGGTGCTGGTGCTGGTGCTGTTGCTGTTGCTGTTGCTGTTGCTGTTGCGGGTGTGGTGGCAGCTGGTGCTGATGCTGATGCTGATGCTGATGCTGATGCTGCGCGTGCGGTGGCAGCTGGGGCTGCTGCGCATGTGGTGGTAGGTGCATCATACTGCTGGCGGTTGCGCGGCGGGAGGCAGCTCGAGGTGTGTCGTGGGCTACAAGACGTATGGTGAAAACAGCTGCAGCGGGAGATCGCTGGATATATACACACTACCGACACGCTACCGTAGCGCACAAAGATGGGTGGCGAAAACGGTGGCCGCGGTTCGTCCAATAACAGGGCTTGAATTGTGCGATATGGAGCGTCTGATTCGCGGTGGCCAGCTCGGACTAAGAAGAAGAGCGAATCGTGACGCGACGCGCGAATCTCGAAGGTCGAGTATCGAGTCTCGCGCTGGGCAACCCCTCTATTATTGCCAGAGCGTCGCAGGCTCCAAGCGTTTCAGCCGTGCCGAGCCCCCCGCTATTCGTCCCATTGTTCCAATCGTCCCACAATGAGGGTCGCGGGAGCTAGCGCGGGCTTCCCGCCGCTTTGGTTCATGGCGCAGCCGGACCTCCGTCCTGCAGCAAAACGAATTCCTGCGCCTCATGTACCTGAGCGAGACGACGACTTCGTGTATTTACATCTGCCAGTCGCTGCGACTATTATCTACATATACACAGACACGCCCACTGCTGCCATTGCGAAGCGCTGCCAGCACACCATCCGCTGTCGCTAACCATGCATGTGTCCCGATAGCACCCTAGGCCCAATCTGCCTGATTGTCGTCACACTTTCAAAGGGCCTATTATTCCGCACACATCCTCCTTCCGTCCATATGGCACCGCCTTCCTTGGGACCTTGGGTCCTCGGCACAAACATCGGGGGGTTTAGCCCCATTGGAAAAGCGTCTGCTTCTTGTTCTTGTTGCCCTTCTTCTTGCCCGTCGCGCCATCCTCCTCTACTGCTGGCGTGCTTGTGCCGCTGTTCGCACCAGAACCACCTGTCCATGCGTTGCCGATAGGCGTATTGCGGCCACTGTTGTCTCGTCGAAGCCCAAGGCCAGTGTAGCCAGGGCTGAAGATGGTGCTGGTTGGCTTGGCCGCTGTAGGGAGAGCTGGGAAGGCATCTGCTACGGCCGCCTTGTTACTCACACTGATTGCTGGAACAGTACGAGAAGGCATAGCTGCGGCGCGTGTGCTTGCTTTTGTAGAGGATGAAGCCCAAGGCGTCTGGCCTGGTTTCGCTCCGATACGACCTGATGACGGGGCGGGCAGAGCAGGGAAGGCATTACTTGACGACGCTGTCGACCAGCTGGCTTGCCGGTTGGCAGTTGACCGTGATGACTGCGCTGTTGAGCTCTTCAACTTCAGCACTCTTGACCCTCCGTGAGCTGTAGGGCCACCGCTCAACGCTTGTCCTGTCGCAGAGCCAGGGAGGGAGGGATAATCCTCGTTGATAGCCTTCCAGTCGTTCCACGCCTTCAGAAGGCCCTCACGCTTCGCTGGAATCTCGAAGATGTCCGCCAACTCCTTCACGAGTTTCCCAAGCTCCTTTGAATCAGTCTCAAACAAGGTAAAGAATCCATCGATAAGTTGGGTTGCAGAGATCTTTGACGTGCGGTATGCAGATATCTGTGTCCGAAACTCGGATAATCTTGGCTCATCGTTGCGCAGCATATTGGAGGCGCGCTCAATGACGGCATTGTGTCGCAGTAGGCGAGCTTGCTCCTGAGGTGTCTGTGGTGTGGTACTCGCTGGTTGTGATCCGAGACTTAGCTGGCCTAGGCCATTTGCGACATTGTTTGCGGTTGCGTTCGGGCGTGAGGCGGTTACGGTCGCGGGTTCTTCGGCGCTGGGTCGTGGCCTCGCAGCAAATGCTTCCCCTGGTGTAGGTGCAGTGAGCTGTCCGCCGAAAGCTCGCCCAGTCGCTGACCGCGAATTCTGAGCCTCAACCTGTCGCTGGAAAGCAAGCTCGGCTCTACTTAGCGGTTGAGCAGACGAGGCGGGTAGAGGCTCTGCATTGGGATCTCGTCCTCTACCACGGCCTCTGCCACCTTCTCGTCTGCGGTCATCCCGCCTGTTCTCCTGTTCATGTGGCGCCCGAAATTGGAACCCAGACATGTCTACTCTTCGAGCATCTCGTAAAGCATCTTTGGATAGACCGTTGGGATGAGTTTCGAGCTGATGTGCTTTCAGGTCCATTTCAGAGTCGAATACCACAAACTTCTTTTCTAGGCATTCCCGATCTGGACATAGAAAATGATCCTTCCGGAAGTGTACTTCGAGCGCATCGTAGTTGACGTAGTATTGCTGCTTCCTACTTCCGCCGTCGCGACGGTCGCATATGTGGCAACGTTCGTGTTTGTCCCTGCAATGTGTATAAAGCTCATCGTCTCCGTAAAAACGCTCCCGGCAAAAGCCACATTCCGGATGTCCCTTGAAACCGCTCTGATCGATCGCACCGGGGTTATCGTCGCCAAACTTTTGATGTTTCCTGAGCTCAGGGAATGTGAAGAGCTCATGTTCGTGCGTAAAAACTTTCTTGTTCCTCGTACAAAGATCGCTAGCCTTCGTCAGCAGGAGTTCGTGTTAAGAGTGCCAATAAAGACAAATGCGATCAAGAACAGCAATGTGAAAGGTAGCGGAGGCAGTACTTACCACATTACTTTGCCGTGCGCGGTCTTTACATGGCGATGCAAGTCCGGCCAGCCCAAGCAAGCAACGTCGCACTCGCTGTCGGGACAATTATACTGTAGCAACAATCGTGTATCGTCGAATACGCCTGGGTTCTCGAAGTGTATTCCCAGGTTGTCGTCGGACTTGAAGAAGTCGGCTGCGGAAAACTCCTCGTAACTTTTCTCGGGGCTGTCCGTAAGGATGACATAGTCGGACTCGGTTCTACAATGCGCGCATGCCTTTGTTTTGTACAGTGCTCTCATTCGGATAGAGCAGATATGGCAGGTTCGGTGGTTGCAGGGAGCGACTGCGGTGTGCTGGACGGGTGAGGCGCAAATGAAGCAGACTTCGGCATCTGGGTCTTCATTGTCTGATTGTTGAAGGTTTGGCTTGGCGAGCGCTGAAGAAACTTGACCATCCTCTTGTGCCTCTGCTAAAGGCGCCTTGCCTTTCTCCGGAGCATGTCCACCACGACCGCCTGCACCGTCCCTGTATCCGCGACCGCGTCCACGAGGTGGAAAGCCGCCCCGGCCTCGGCCCCTCGAACCAGAGTGCTCATGTCCGTCTTCAGAACCAGTATGCGCGCCTCTTCCGCGGCCCCGTCCTCTTCCTCCACGTCGTTGTGGGCTTGCCGGCACTGGACGGTTTTCTTGAGCTCCAGCGGGAACGCCAAGATCTCCAGTTGAAGCCATCGCGGGGTATTGAAATTCTTCTTCGAGGGTAATATGTACAGGAGACCTAAATAGCGATGGTGGGAGCGATTGCGGGAGAAAATCTAGACGTGTAGCGATTGGGAACAATATGCGCAGGCCGGCGAGGCCTTTTATTTCAGACAAATGTTTGGCGGCCGTTTGTGAAAGATGATGGTATGACGCTGTTCCGGAAGCGAACGAAAGCTGCCCGCGGGCCCAAGCGCAAGCCACCAACGAGGCTCAAATCGGCAGGCACAGCAGGGAGAGTCATCGCATAGTGACTCAGGGACTCTTGCGAGTGTCACGGAGTGTGGCTGAGTATATGATTCGAAATGACAGTACGAGCTATGTATTACCCTTTCTTAGATTGGACGAGCTAAGGCTGCTTTTGCGTCTTTTGTGCGGCGTGGGCTCCGCGTCTTCTTTCACATTGCATACTGCAAGCCTCGCTTTGATCAGACGGCACATCGCCCGCCATAGAACCAATCGTTTGTATCGTGCCATCCCACATCAGAGCTCGCGCAATCCCTGCTCCTCCTCATCGAACTCGTCTTCGTAGAGCATCTTCAGCATATGCATCATTTCCTCCTTGCCGCCACCCATCTGCTCCTTAAGCCATCCTTCCATAGTAAGGATCTGGTCGGAGTACTTCTCAGCATTGATCCGGCACTTCTGCGTCTCTTCAGCCTTTTTCTCCATTTCGATAGGGTCTTGCTCGCTATAGGCGGCTAACTCAGTTCGAAGCTTCTCGAGCTCCTTAGTCAAGTCTGCATGCTTCGTAATGAGCGTCTTGCGATCACCGCCTATGGCGAATTAGCACGTGAAGCACAAGACACTGTGACTGTATCCGTGTGCTCACCTGCTTCCATGAGCATCTCCTCATCCTCGCCACGTGCCGCTCCTGCCTCGTCCACCTTTGCTTGGAGCTCCATGACCATGTTATCTGCCTTGCAGTGCTCTTCCTGCGCCTTCTCGAGCGCGGTCTCTTTGGCCTTCTTCTCGTCGCTTGGGAAGCTCCAGTACCAATTGCCGCTGCCAATCTTCTCGACGCGGATTTTGCTGTCGTCTGAGAGTGATTGCAGATAGTCCTTCACTTGCATGCCACTAATCCCCGAGACCTGCGGCAGTGTCTTCTCGAGGTCCTTGATGCTATGTGCCTGTGCAGTTCTGTGGAACCAAGCAAGAATTGTAGCCGCCTTCTGGGCGTTTGGTTGGGTTTTTGGTGCCTGAGGTGAGGTCAGTGATGGCCAAAGCAGCAACTGCAATCGACTTACCATGTCTGTTAAGATACAGCGAGAAGTGTCTTGATGGTAGCTGATGATTTAGAGCAGGGTAAGGCCGTAAGGAAGTGTGATACGTGAGAAGCGACATCCGCCAGAGAGTGTTGAGGTATTCGTCAGGCGTGCCTTCCTCGATGAATGCACGCTAAGCCAGCAGCTCTTGTGTACAGGGGCAGTCGCCCCGCGCAAATACACCAAGCACACCACTGAAACGGCAAAATCATATGGGCTTTTAAAACCTTCGCCAACGGGTGAGGTCTCCTCCTCCCAAGTCCCTTCTCTCAGTCCGACTCTTCCGTCGCATACCGCGAATCATCACCAGAAGACGACCACATATCCGAATGCTCATCGTCGGTTCTCCCATCCCTTGATGCAGACTTCCGCGCCTCCTCTTCATCTTCTTCGACATCATTCTCTCCCTCGCCTGCAAGAGCTTGTTCCTCCTCTTCATCCGCGGCCTCGGTAAATGCCAGGTCACCAGTTTCGCCTATCACCTCTCTCGCTGTCTCTTCCATCAAAATACCAAAAGCAATGAGTGCAGTCTCGTCCATGCACCTCCAGGCTTTCTGGCTTCCAGGCTCCCCAGTTCTGGAGTACAATTTGGTAATGTAGGCATGCAGTGCAGTCAAGAGATCGCCACTAGGCAGTTGCTGGTCTGCGGGTAGTTTGGCGTGAGCGTAGTAGTAGTCGGTCTCCTCATATCGGATTGGCGCGTTGGCTTGCTTAAAAAGAACTTCATCTGGGCGGAGCGGTTGCTTGGAACCCTTGACATCCTTCACATTCCCAAGTAAGCCTGCTTGAGTGACCTTTCCTTGGTGAAGTCAGTTCAAATCTGATAGCCACTTCACAGTGCTGGTACAAACCTGCTACAGCGTCGTAAATATTGGCTTTTCGCTTTGCGCGATTTTCGAAGACTGTATCTTCATCATTACTGGATGACTCTGACGGCGGCTTTACAAAGCCGCCGTAGTACTTTCTCTGTCTGATCATTGTTGGTGTTCAGGTCTTTTTCATGCTCACATTTCTGGCGTTACAGGTGAATGTCTTACGTAAACATGGTCATAGCTTTGAAGGCGCAATGTAGTGTAGTATACCTCTTACTTGAGCCTGCGCTCGCTCACAACACATATCGAAGCATGTAGTCGCATATGCACACCCAATACCTACTCGACCGCGCTTACGGCCTCATTCCCAACAATGTCCTCAAATGCGCAACCGCGTCACGTCTTGTATACGCGCTTCAACCCTCCGCCCTAAACTTCAGTCAGCACCTGCCTCCCACAGATGATCCGCATGAGCGCATTCCGGCGCATGTATCTGGTGTGAATGCGATTACTATCGACAAATTTGAGGGAAGATACCTGCTTTCGGGCGGCGCAGACTCGTCGATTGCGATATGGGATCTTGAAGCGCAGTCAAATGCGACTGAGGGGGGCGAAACATCTTTGCCACTAGAGAAAGTGGTCAAAACAAGTGAAGAGTATAAGTTGGGTATCACGCAGATTCAGTTTTACCCGTTTGACTCGCTGGCATTCCTTACATCTTCATACGATCACACGGTCAAGGTTTACTCCAGCGAAACGCTTGTGCCCTCCGCATCGTTTGACCTTGATTCGGTCGTGTACAATATCGCTTTGTCGCCCATCGCCTCACACCTACTCGTCGCATGCGCTACCCAGCATCCGAATGTCCGACTGATAGACCTTCGCTCGGGGGCAAATACACACAGCCTAGCAGGCCACTCGGGTGCAATCCTCTCAACCGCATGGAGTCCAGTCCGTGAACACATTCTCGTGAGTGGCGCTACAGATGGCAGTGTGCGCTTCTGGGATGTACGTCGTAGCGTTGGTGAGCTGGGTGTGCTCGACCTTGAAGACACCATTGGCGTGCTTGGCAAACCTACGTCCTCGTTCTCCCGGAACTCGACGCGCGGACAAGCGCATAGAGGGCCGGTGAACGGCATCGTCTGGACAGAAGACGGCCGACACCTAGTCACATGTGGCCACGATCAACGCATCCGCGTCTGGAATACAGATACAGGCGCAAACACGCTCGCTAATTTTGGCCCCATGGTCAAGAACTCTGGTCTCGCACCATGCATCCCCGTCCTCCCACCTGCGCACGACTTACAGCCAGGCGCAGATATTGTTTTTTACCCCAATGAACACGAGATCCTCGCCTACGAGCTCTTTGACGGCAAACTGTTTCGCCGCCTCAAGCGTGCACAACCTCAGCAACCAAACCACGCTTCCAAGCCCACTCCGGCACAGGGTCAACGGAACATGAAAGACAGGCTCACCTCCCTAGCCTGGCGACCGCATGATGTGGAATTGTACTCTGCGCACGCAGATGGTAGCATAATGGCGTGGAAACCGCGAACGGAGGAGGATGCGGAACTGGACGAGGAAGAGGAACAAGAGAGGGAGAAGGAGGAAGGGAAGAAGAGGAAGCGGGGTGTTCTAGATGAGATCTATCAAGGTCTGACGAAGAGGCAGGTAACTTTTGGGAACATGGGTTTGTGATGTTTGTACAAGGTGTTAATTGACTCTGCGTCATTCTATCTGGCGAGAAACTGTTCCTCGACCCTTCCCTAATAACTGACCATTCGCTACATTACACTCAACAGCTCCCAACTCGTAACAGTCATCTTCATTACCTCGTCCAACATTAGAAATACTAAATAATACAATCATGAATAGAGTTACGCTCTGATTTACCTTCTCAAACATTACACGCTCCTCCAAAACCATTTCGCTTAGTATTGTATCGCTGCGTATGTGATTAGTGCTAGATGTGTTGATGTGTAGGTAGCTGTTGACGAGCATTATCCGTGGTTCATCCTTAATTCGACCCAGAGCCAAAGTGGGGTAGTCGAGCAGGGACGAAGTCGGTGTCCTCTTGTGAGATCTCCCTGGGATGGTCCTTTAGAGACAGAGGTCTGTTCGGAGTAGGTGTCATGCTCGAGTAATCCGACTCGTCGACGTGGAAAGAACTACTGTCCGGCATTGTCTGCGGATCCACGAAACTTGGGAACGGTACCGCTTCGAAAGGTGGCGCAGTCTCGCTAGCGGGCGATGGTACGATGGACGACGATACAGTTGATTGAACCGTGGTCATTTGTGGAGCTAGCCGAGGGGAGGGTGAGCGAGCAGTACTGGAGGTCCGAGATGGTGTTTGTAGCTGTTGCCCTGAGGCTAGACCGCGTTTCACGGCTAGTTGTTGCGCTTCCTGTCGTTTTCTTTGTACTTCTGCTTCCTCTTCCAGGCGCAAGCGTTCTTCTTCATTCTGAAGTTCGTCTAGTGTGAGTACCTCTTCAATTGTCTCTGATGCGGAGCGCTGCAAGGCCCTGTCTTCATTGCTTCTGTTCCCCGAGTCCTGAGTATTCCTAGAAGAAGCCGTCCGCGAAGATAGACGCGATCCTGATGGCCTCTTGCTCTTGCTCGATCGCGTTTTATTGTTGTTGATACCGTCATCATTCCATTGGCCGGTTGTGCGGCGTTCTAATGATATAGTGAACTCGTCGTCCAAAGGCACCGCATCTTCTAGCTCGTCCTCGCTTGGAAATATATCTCCTCTCGAGCTTAACGAATCCGTAGTGTGGCCCGAGGTGTGCGTGTCGCTTCGCTGCCTGCGATGTCCTTTATTCTCGCTCCCAACCCGCGCATCCTCGTCGCTCTCTTCAATCAGCGGCTGTTCCTCCTCAAGACTCCTTCTTGCAGCTCCAGGATGCTCGGTCAAATCAGCGGCCGAGGGTTTGTAGCGCAAACCCTTGCCTCCAATCTTGAACGGCAGCCTCCCCAGAAAGCCAAAGTAGGACGAACTCGGTATAATGGTGGGATCTGGCCCTCCGTCTCGCGGCAAGGTGGTGCTCTTCCGTCTCGAGGTATCATATCTCGAATCGCGGTTCCGCTGCCCATAACTCATGGCCCGCTGCCTCCCAGGCTGAGCCGTCGCGCCGTAGTTGGTGGCGCCGCCGAGAAACCTGTCCAGATTGTCGCTCCCCCATCCGAGTAAGCCATCGCTCTCATCCTCCTCCCAGTCATCATAGAAGTCGAAGCTTGCCTCGGCCCGCCCCCGCGACCGCCCACGATGACGCCGGCGGTCGTTGTGCGCCGGGAAGCAGGGCGCTGTGCAGGCGTTGGCACACTGGGTGATGGAGGCGAAGCAGGGGTTGATGTAGCGCTGGGTGAAGCCGTAGATGTTTTCCTGGGCGGATTCGTTTGCGTGCTCAATGTTCTCGGCGATGTGCTGGATGGTGCGATTCCATCGGGGATCACCACGTCGATACATGTCGGCGGCGATTGCTGCAAAACACGGTGGCTGGCGTCTTCCGGGTGTCGCAGCTTGAGCTCGCTCCGATGCGACGGCGCATGGGGCTTACGAGGGAAGCGAGCGCATGTGTTCTGCACGGGAGGCTGAAGTATGACGATGCTGTCTGAGGCTAAGATGCGGCTTGGAGCCGTCGTGTTGCAACCGTTCCCCAGCCCAGCCTGGCCTGGCCCGGGCTTGAGCACCCCACATTCACCCTGCCGGAAGCCGGAACGGAACTTGGCTTCTGGCACACTCCCACCTCATTCGCTGTTCCTGGTCAGTCAAACACTCGACGCCTCCTATTCGTTCTCGCGTCGCGTCCTGAAATCGACAGATGCTCAGATGCGATATATTCGCTTTCTCAAGACTCCTCGAGTTGTCACCGAGAAAAATTCGTTGAAACAGGAGGTGCAATGTTTGGTCACGGTTACATCAGACTTGGGAGACTCCTTCCTCCCATATGATGTTCAACTCTCGGCGGAATTGCTGTTGTCTCAAGCTCCCGAGCAAGTCTTGCTGTGGAGAACGATACAATGGACGAGTGGGATGAGAACCCTGCCTATTGCATTTCCCTTGCCCAAACGTAGCGCATCATCTAAACTGCGAGTCAGAGTTGGAGTTGAGCCCAAAGCTACGTACGATGAGTATGACGAGTTATCCAACGAGCAACGAGGTGTGGTTTCTGCATGGAGCGCAGAGTTCCAACCATCGTCGGAAGCTGTAAAGCTGGTCGAGAGACGCTTCAGAATGCCACCGGACGGACCTGTAGTCCGCATCTGGGAAGAGACAGGCGAGAGTATAGCGCGCCATTTATGGTAAATACATCCACATCTCCATCTGTTCAACCATTAAATATAACAGGGACGCCGGCATCACCCTCTCTTGCCACCTCAAGGAGTTGTTGGACGATAAGACCAGCCCAGGGAAAACCCTATTTTCATCCCAACGTAGTGCCAGGCTTCAAATTCTCGAGCTTGGAGCTGGGTGTGGCATGGTTGGTTTATCACTTGCCCAGGTCTGTGGAGGAGCACATGTGATTCTTACCGATCTTGCAGAAGCCCAAGAGATTGTTGAGCGGAATATTAGAGAAGTCAAGACGACGAAGGGCTCCTCGCTTAGGTTTCAAGAGCTGGATTGGGATGCGGACTTGCCTGAAAACCTACAGTCTCCATCCTCACCACTGGATCTGGTATTGGCGGCGGATTGCACTTACAACTCTGACAGCAGGTATGCCATCTTCACTCACTACGCATTGGCATGACCGAGTACTTACTATTTACAGCCCAGCGCTTGTCGGTACCCTTGTTCGTCTAGCCAGAATTTCTCCCAACGTCGTGATTGCGATAGCGATGAAGATGCGACATCCTAGTGAAAAGGTTTTCTTTGACCTCATGGCCACAGCTGGGTTTCATGAGACAAGAAGTATAGCCTTTCCCTTACCAGGAGATGTTGAGGTCGGAGAAGAAACTGTGTACTTGCATGTATATGAGTACAGCATTGGCCCTCAGCAAGGGGTTAGAAGCACATAGCCCAAAGGAGAAAAGCGTAAGCACCAACGACGCCAGCAACAACACTTGATATGCGGCTTCCTTCTCGCTCTTCCATCAAAGATGACCGTAGCGTCGCGAGCCCTATCCGCCTAACAGAAGAGCGGATCAACCCCATAGACACAACGCCATTGCTCCAGACCCGTAATCGCATTATCATCCTCCTTCGAGTCGAAGTCGTTATACGGCAGCGACTCCTCCTGCCCACCGACTAGCGAACATGCATGCGGATCATTGCTAGCAAACCAAGCTGCTATACGAAAGAAAGCGAACACGCAGATCGTCAGTGGAACATGAAAGTTTTTCACGTTCTGCGGCATAAAGATCTCGAGAAGCATAGTCGATGCACACTCTAGTAAGCCGTCCAAATCAGCGGACGTTTGCCGAGTCCGAAGAAAGAGAAGGAGACGATGAAGTCGAGTCTACTTGACCGCGCTTACAGATGTATGATGTTCCTCTTGATAGCGGCATGAAATCGAAAGTGCATAATCATCAGCTCACCGGACCAGAAAGTGCTCCTTTTGCTACTTTTTCCAGCGTCATCATCCCAAAATTTACGAGAGTGTGAGCTTTGACCATTTGAGATCGCAGTGTAGACAAGAACTGTTCTGTGTCCGTCCTCAGTGAAGTACATACCTGAGCGGCTCGATGAGCACAGGTTAGTTGAACTGCGTATTCTCCCGGTTATCAAGAGCTCGGTCTCGCAGCCTTAATGCTGTCAAAGGACAGGTCTTTTTTCTTTGGGCGTAGCCTCAGTGATATCATATGAGATGGAACGAGTTGAGACTGGGGCAGTATCTTTAAGTTCATTGTAACCGCGGTAGCACGTGAGAGCAAGAGGCCAGACGAAAGTAGTAAGCGCAGAATAGAAACACCTACCGTCGGTAGTTTGCAGGAATGAGATTGACACGACTCGGATCATGCAGAAACTGGGAAGCACTTGTACAGCCGTCGCGGCTTTTCCTGTGTAGAACAAACCCATTGGCAGAGGCCACAGCAATCCCATCGCCCTAACAAAAAATATTATGGATACCATCTGCAAGTTTCAACCCCTAAATCTTCAATTATGCAGCGGTGTCAAGAGTGCCAAGGCTCTACTACTCATAGCACGCACGCTTACACACGGCGAAGACTCATGAAGCTGAAATTCAGAAACCACGATCCATGATCCGAAGTCGATAGTGAGCGTGGCCATCCACGTTCATGTAGAAAGGTCCCTTTCGAAGCCCGCAGAGTATGATTACATATAGGTGTGAGCGCCGCAGGCCGTCAAGAGATAGAGATACATCTTCCAGAAGCGCTCCGGTGACGGCGACGAAGTGGAGAGTCTGGTGATGGTATAATAAGCGGTGAGAGGGATGTTGGAACTTGGAAGGATGGAGTGGATACACCAATGTCCGTGTGCTAGGCTACTTGTGATTAACTTTACGCCACCCACAAGTAGTGCTCCATCATGATACAGCACAGGGTCCACGATCAGACCAGACTCACGCGAGCCTGCGTTGTCTTTCTCACACTTTAGTTGGTCCTCAGAAATCCACCCCTTTTCGCCTTATTATTCACGCTTTACTCACCTCTGTGATTACACACCCCCTTTATCATTATGGCCTTGAATCATCTCTATGCATGATAAGGAGGTGTATGTGATCACGTACACCCCTTGATCGTGTGTACAAACTTTAATCTCACAGAGGCTTCCGAACCTACCTTAACCCCTATCTGCAAAGCGTGCGACCCAACGCATAGTGGACACACGATGAGCATAGAATGCGTGCGATTGGCTAGAGTGCTTCCTTCTCTGCCACTTTGTACGAGAATGCTGTAGGCGGCTTGCACTACACTCTATGTACCACCCTCCCATTCCTGCGAAACCCTTGTAGGACTAGCGATAAAAGGCTAGACCAACACAGCCACGGGCGCACAATCTCTCCCGAGCGCACAGTCCCTCATGGGCAATATCCAAAATGCATGTCGACGCCTAATGCAATTTGTGCAGCCTTACCACCTGATGCGGTCTAGATGCTTTGGCCAGGCCTGTGCAGACCGAGACCAAGATCGATGGTACAAAGTATGCATGATGACTGCATATTATGAACGTGGATTGTGAGACTCGGCCATGGGTGGGGGGATCGCAAAAGTGTATTGAGGATGTGTAGATTGGGCGGGTCAGGAGAGCAGATATTCGAAATACTCGTGGACTCCGTATTCTGCGCGGAAAGGAATATAGCGCCGGATGATGGGAGAAGAAATGTCGATCTTCCTTACTCATGGGATTGAGGGCGACTGGAGCGTTGTCGGCACTAAACTTGGAGGGGCCCGAGGACACGTGGAAGGCAAGAAACGGTCTTCATCGTTCTCGGCACGGCTGGCTTATCATGGGTGCAGTTTTCTGAGCTGTGGGCGGAGAAAGCATGACGGATCGCCCCTGTCTTGCGTCATGACGTATTGCACGTTAATCTCAGACTACACATGTCCGTGGAGGCTGACACTTGTGGCCACAGTGGGCTGTTGATGGTGCTCTGCAAAGTCGTGCTTTCGGCTTTCTATTGGCTTGAGTCTGATTGGCTGCGGCGGACATTGCCGCACCGTTCAGGGGTGGAGACTAGCGAGGCAAGGCCAGACGCGAGCTTGTAAACCTTGTGCAGCTATAGAGATATACGCAATCAAAATTGTGTTTGTGGGTTTCACAGGCGAAAATATCTCGTGAGAGTATGAAATGAGAGTACGGAAAGAATAGACTGGTAGAAATTTATTATAAACATGTCCATGAAATATGCGATTACTATTACAGATACCCGCATAACGACGAGGCCGAGAAGGTGCCATGCATCAATATGTTACATTAGAGACGAGCCGAAGGGTGTGCAAATGCAAGAGAGTGATAAAGAGTAAAAAAGAATGATACTCGACCACGCCATGCCATGCAAATGTTCCATCTTCTTCGTCATTTCATCTTCCGACTAATCGTTGCTTCATCGACAGTCATGCTCAAACAAAAGAACGTAATCAGCTTGCTGAACCTGCCCGGCAGGTACAGACATGCTGTTGTTCGTCAATGCAAACCTCTCTTCATTTCGAACAGTCATACTGAACGCGAAACAATGCATTACGAACACCAGGTGCTATGCAATAAGCCAACCAAGCAAGCACATACCTAGAATGGTCGCATCTGAGGAACGACGGGTCCGCCAAGTGGTTGTCCTGGTATCATGGGGGCACCAGCGGTGGAAGGTCCCAGACGATGGAACATCTGGATTAGGCGCTCCCCTACACTGGGTTCAAGCTCAGTGCCATCCCTTGCGATTTTGACCTCCCGGTTGGCATTCCACGGGTTGCGTAGCCCGCGCGTGCGATAGAATGGTAAACGGTTCGTAGACACCCATTCAATCTTGAACGGTTTGCCCCAACTCTGAGCAGTAGCCGAAGTGTCTCCTTCAACTGGCGGGGCTTCCTCTTTCTCTTTCTCTGTGTTCTCATCCTCGCCGTCTGACTCGGATATTTCTGCTTCCCAGAAGATCGTGCCTCGAGCCGAGTCATCGATGATCCTTCCTCGCGGAGCCCATTCCGTTGCGGGTGTAGGGATGGACTTGGGCACGTCCGGAGCGTTAATAATATTTTCGGTCTTCGGTGCCGATCCTATGAACTTGGAGCCATCTTCGAGGATGGGTGACGCCATGCGAGCGTAGCCAAAGTATTCGCCGGATTTGTTTGCAGAGAAGATGAGATAGACATTCTCTGCAGACTGCTTCATAGTTAGTGCTTGATCTGCAACTGAACGGGTACGATGGATAACTCACCCGAAAAGCTTTGTTCAGTACGTCCTCGTTGTGAGACTGAGTCGCCCAGATGCCGTTTCGCACGCTGAGTTCCAAGTCCTGAAGAGTGAGACTCTTAACGATGAAGTATTTATTAGAGGTATCGGCTGTCGCTCTGTTATCTTCGCTGCTCTTGTGAATCGGAGAGTCGGCACCACCTTGTATAGGGTCGGTCACGCTGTCTTGCATCGGAGTTGTTGGTCGAGAAGGGTTTTGTTGCTGGCTGCCCACCATGGCTGAAGGCCCCGTGGGTATTCCAGAAGCTGGGGCAGAACTACGTCGTAGTCGGCATACCAAACGAACGCCATTGAAACGCGAATCGTGGAATCTGTGCATGGCAGCTGTGCAAGATGCTTCCGTGCGGTAGTTGACAAAGGCACAGTTGCTCTTGGAGATCAGAAACAGACTCTCAATATCCTTGGTGGCTTCGCGCGAGAAGTGATCCTTCAGCGCGACCACAGTGGTTCCAGGAGGAAGGTTTCCGACCCAAAGAGCGTGTCCAGATTGCTTCGGCTTTCGAGGCGGCCCGCGAGGAATAGAGCTAACAGGTCCTGAGCGTGGCATGCCTGCGAATGTGTTAGTCATAACTCTGATGATATTTGTTACGTTCTGCGTTGGGTGGGAGCTCTCTTACCTGTAGCCTGTACGAAGGGTACA
Source organism: Parafenestella ontariensis (assembly GCA_021596325.1). Lineage (NCBI taxonomy): Eukaryota > Fungi > Ascomycota > Dothideomycetes > Pleosporales > Cucurbitariaceae > Parafenestella > Parafenestella ontariensis. The sequence continues at coordinate 133,780 of JAKGDA010000001.1, read as the reverse complement.
CCATAGGAAGATCCGAACGAGCCTGCTTCGCCCTGTGGATTGCCTGGTGCCACACGAGCGCCTGCAAAATTACCTTCAATGTGGGGGAAATCTGCACTCTGTCCCATGATACCAACAGATGTGTTGGTCAAGCTTGGCCTTCTCCCATACATTGCGTGCCCTTGTGCGGCTTGTGCTGCAAACCCTGGGACGAACTGTCCTTGGGCACTGTATGGCGCATAATACATATATTGTGAAGCTTGTGGATAATTCTGGTATGGTGCTTGCATCGATGTTGCGCTATTTAGACGAGTTTGATTTGCTCCGAAAGGCGGGTAGGCACCGTGCTGGGAGCCCTGCGAAGGCATAAAATTCTGTTGATATGGGTTTGGAGCAAATCCAGGTCCGTAAGAAGGATGAGTAGGCAAGTTGCTGGAGGCATGCGCGGGCATTTGTTGTAGATTCTGCCCAAGCTGGTATGCGACGGCGGATGTTGATGCGCCAGAAAGCGAGCGTGGAATGGATTGCGGGATAACTGAAACCTCGTCGAAGGAGCCGTATTCTGGTAAGGCGCCAGCCATTGCGCCCATATTCATTGAGGACACACTATGTTCTTGGGACTGATACTGGGCGGTTGCGTGTGTCGGAGAGCGAAAGTCTGGTCTCAGTTGGCCTTGAGATATAGCGCTTAGCTGGGAGTAGAAAGGAGCATTGTTGTCTGGAGATTTGTAGGGAGAAGAAGCGGAAGGGTTTCCATCACGCGCAAAGCCGGTTGTCGCGTTGTCCAAAGCCGGAGGCCGGGAGCCAGGAGGTAAATCACCCATTTGTTGTTGCTCGTAGACGATAGGAAGTGGAACCCACTGCTGGACCCAAACGAAGGCCATGTTAGCCCATGTTACTTGTGATTAAACGAGTGATACAAAAACGAAAGTGTAAATAACCCAAACAAGTTTCAGCCCACGACGATAGTAGAGAATACAAACATACCTGCTCCTATATCAAGGTATCCTAGAACAGAGTGGCAAGACGGAAGCGATGAGTACCGAAAGTAAGTCGCTTCGAGGGAGAGGTGATAATCGGAGTATGCCAATGAAAGAAGGAGGCTGTGAGAAGATCGTGTGTAAAAAAAGAAGCGTGGAGTAGGGGACACCGTTTGAGGGAAGATGAACGGCTTCGGTAGAGGTACCACCTGGCAGGAGAGCTCGCTTAGGGCGGAACGAAGAAGATGGTCAGAATTGCACGGCCACTCAGACGGCAGAAGCGATGCTTTCAAGCCTTATGAGGATTGCCAGCGTAACGGCAAGGACCGCAATGAGGGCAAGCGTACGTGCGGCAGATAATTAGAGGCTAAGTGGATGACGGTCTCCACGAGGGACTTCACTGGCTGGCCCAGCGAGGGCGGGAATGCCGCTCGAGGATTTTGCGAGCCCTCTGCCTCAATTGCCTCTGGATCGAGTGGCTTACCGTCGTGTGATTGGGTGAGAGATTGCAGCCTGTGGCTGTCAGGATGGCTGTGGAGCGACAGGGTCCAAACGTCCGAACCGATACTCTGGAGGCGAAATGATCACCAGTACCCAGCAAGTGCAAGGTAATTGGGTGCTCGAGTCAAGGGTGAGATAGAAAACAGGTGTTGTGGAGGTATGAGATGGTCGAGTGTGGCGAGTGATGTCGTTTCTAGATTTCCATGGCCCGCTGGCGCTGATCCTGGAAACCTATGCGAAGGCTAGCGGGCCCTTCCTAGCATTGATCCAGCAGGCGTGGAAGCTAAATGTAGCTTGTACAAAAAAGCAGAGTTCGGCCCAGAAATGTTAGTTTTGGGCTTTAGACTGGTGTGGGTTTCTAGCAAGTGCAAAGAGTATTAGACCGGGGGAGGCGCATGAAGCACCGACGCGCAAGGTCAAAAGTGCATTGCAAATTCCTTGCTAGCATTCGGCCATAGTAGCTCTCTAAGCTAGTTCAAAGTCATGAGTAAAAAGTCAAGAGACGAGTCCCTCCAAATGGGTCCCATAGGCCAGCAAGGGCGGACCAATTGATGAAGCTAGCGAAGCATGGCGGACCAGATATGGGACATGCACAGACCGAGCCGCGCAGAAGACGTTCCGTCGCCTAATAAGAGGCGCAATGAGGAGCCGTGGGCGGCGCGTGGGCAGGTTCAGGGCATCACGATAATGGCATGGCAGAGGGACCAGCGCCAGGCATCATGGACAGGGGAAACCGGCAAAACGCAGCACCCGAGCAGTTGAACTCACTCTAGCGGAGCGGGCGGACCTGTCTGGGCGGCGAAGCATTTCGTAACCATGTGGCGGGCGGGCGTGCGTGGAGGCAGAAAGGAACTCGTTGGAACATGCAGTATGGGGCTTTTGGAACCAAGTTCCCGGACCAACGCCACAGCTTGGGCGGGCGCGATAGCGTGCGGTGGGGCCCAGCCAATGTGAGCTTATTCGCGCGAATGATTGCGAGACCGACAGCAGACTACAATCCACAACGCTCGGCAGCGCGCTCGGCGACCGCTGATGCTCGACTGTCCGCAGCCGTTACTCCAAACGCGAGGCCGCATGCTGAGCCACCAATCGTTGCGCGCGAGCCTCCTTTGCCACACTTCGGCCTGACCGCTCAGGAGAGACGTGCCATGACAGGTCTCGGGATCGACAAAGGCGCCGCCCTGCACAGCCGCAGTTCCTTCTCGCTCGCGGGGTGAAGATCTTTGCACGGAAGCCCGCGCCAGACAGCTTTTGAGCCGTCTGCCACTGACGACGGGTGCAGGGGACAGGCATGCTGGTACAAGAATAGACTTCGTGGGAAAAGAGGCAGTCGGTGTTCAGCACTGCGCTGTTTTCTCTCCAACGCCACCGTCGCATGTCGTTGCTCACCGAGCAGGGCAGGAGATTGAATGCGAGGATTCCCATGTTCCCCATAATGCTAGAATTCCTCATTTCCCGTCATGGGCAACATGGGAAACGTCAAGCCCTGACGCAGACGTAATCGGGTGGCGCAAAGCTAGCACCCGTCAGGGGTGCAGCGACAAGCGTTCCGCCGACATCAGCTTTTCCTCCCTTTTCCATGTTCCGAACGCGACGGTTGGTACTACCAGGAGCCTCGTCGCTTTCGCAGCGGCCTGGCTGGAACCTTGTGGGGACTATCGAATTTTGGTGCTGTCGCGAAACTCCTCGTGACAATGCTCTGCCAGCAGCCACGCCTACCCTCTCCCGGCTTGTCCGCGTCAACTCTGCGTCGCTTGCGTGATGCCGTCGAGCATGCGGCGGCAGCGCCTGTCATGTACCTGGTCTCTACCACATCCCAGAGCTCGTCCCAAGATACGCGGGCTCAGGAGATGATATCTACGTGCCGCGCCCCTGGCGATCGGTACTCTGGGAAGCACCCCACGTCTCAGCGCCCTGCACGTGTAATGGCCTGGACCCTGCCATACCAAACATAGATATGCCGTCATGCTGAACAATGGCCCAGAGCCGAGCATTTGTTGATAGGGTCTTGCAAATTCAAATCAGCGTCCCCGGGTTATTATTGAATGCAATATTTGTGCAGCAATCCATCGCGGTCAGGTCATTTCAGTCATGCACGCCTCCGCAATGCTTAGCTACATGAGGTAGACTTGTTGCCACCTAGGGTAATTCCACGCAACCAGTATCGACGATCGATGCTTCAGTGTCTCCTCGAACCCCTATCCTTGGAGGAAATGAGATCAAGTCTCTCCGGGCTTTGATGCTGAAAACGACATGCCCGGAAATCAAAAACTTCTCGGATCGTACCGTGATGCGCGCTGCTGACGTACAGCCAGATGGGTCAGGATGAGCCGGTGTAAATGACTTTTCGAAATAACTATCGGCGACACCATGACTATGCGTCTCAACGAGCCACGAACTCGCTCAAGAATTCCTCAATGTACTGAAAGTAGCGGGGCTCTGCGACCGTATCGTTATGACTTCCGTTTGGTAGTTCCTTCCATACTTTATTGGGGGCCTTGCACACTTGGAACAATTTCGCCATGTGTGACGGACTATGAGTGAGAGTCAGCAGTTGCAGCAAGTTCTTGGGCAAATCTACTTGGAGAAGTGTGAGGATCTCGACAAGAGGGCTACTCACGGAATTATCTCGTCCTTCAATCCACTCAAAAACAAGATTGGTATCTTCGTGATCTGGGGCAACGTTTCCTCACTCGGCCAAATCTGATGACAGAGCGGGGCGAGAAATCGAGCAGGAGGAAATGCCCTTCCAACAAGTCAGCGCGACTCTTTATACTGACCAAATGACTTACGTGGGGATAAGCTTTCTGATGGATGTGAACGTATTCTCGAGTATAATCGCAGCGATGTCACCCTGCTTCTGATTCCTAGCAGCCAACCCAATCGCAACTGCGCCTCCAATGCTTTGTCCGTACACGACAATCTTAGTGCCGCGAAGCTCATGCCGCTGACGAATATATTCCAAGCCAGTCTGCGCATCTATCATGAGCCCCTTCTCGTTCGGATTGCCGGACGATAAACCGTAGCCTCGGTATTGCAGCATTAGGACATTGCACCGTAGCTCGTTCTCCAGTATCTTTGCGATGGGCAATCGATAGCCGATGTTACCAGCATTCCCATGGAACATGAGAACCGTCACGTTGCGCGCATGTTGCTTGTTCGCTCGGATGAAGAAGGCGCTGAGTGACTCTCCGTCGGGTGTAGGAATGAAGAGCTCCTCGAAGTCGGTAATACCGAATTGCGACGGCCGTGGCACATTTGTACGGGCGTCAGGGGGAAAGCTTCGTGGGTATATGATCTCACTAGAATAATTAGTGACGGGCTTCATACGGTCTTGAAATATGTACTTTTGCTTGAAATAGAGGACCCCGCTGAGGAGAGCCGCGATTCCAGAGGAGGCAAGGAGCGGCAGCCGCAAGTAGGACATGAACGTGTCGAGTGCTGAAGCCATGTTGCGCGGCCGATCTTGGTCTTCTTCTCCAGGACAGGGTGGTAGAGAGGGGAGCATGTAGCGTGGGAATAATGAGGATGGGCGCACGCTTTAGACCAGGCAGTGACAAGTTTGTTTTCCTCGAGAGCAAGCTGTCACCTGGAGGAAAGCCCCGGATTACGATGGTAGCCGCCGTGGGTGCAGCTGCTCAGGGTGGTTACCCATCCAGTCTAGCGGCATAAACAGTTCAGCCTTGTCCACCTGGGCCGTACCTAGGCACAGGTAGCGCAGTGCCAAGCCCGTGAGCTGCGTAGCTCTTGCGCTGCCTGCTACACACGACAAACCACAACGACGACGACATCACCCCGCAGGCTTCTCCCCACACGGCTTTCGAACATCTCTTCCATAAATCTCCTTCTTTCCGCCCTCCGCCAGCTCGTGCCACTATGATGATGTCTACCGGCATGCTGGGAGAAGGTGTGTTTACCGCTGTCTATAGTCTACCCAAGCTCGAAGCTCACACTTGCGCAGATGGCATTCATGTCGACATGAACCACCTCAAGAAGGGCGAAGTCAAGTAAGATGTCTCCATGTCAGGACCTTGTCTACCGTTTGCTGACCAGTCTCACAGCCTAGGCACATCGATGTTCGTCCCACCCGCACCGCCACTTGTCTCCTCTGACACATTTACAGCATGGCGATCAACTTCAAAGATGGTGTAATATTAGCTGCAGATAGTCGGACAACAACAGGAGCATACATCGCAAATCGCGTCACCGACAAGCTCACACAAGTCCACGACACCATCTGGTGTTGCAGATCCGGCTCCGCAGCGGACACGCAGGCTGTGGCTGATATTGTCCACTACCACCTGGGCATGTATGGCACCACCAACGACGAGCCGCCGACTACACAGACTGCAGCAGCCATATTCCAGGAGCTCTGCTACTCCAACAAGGATCAGCTATCGTGAGTAGTGCACACGTCAATAGTATCGATTTACTGATGCGTTGCTAGCGCTGGGTTGATCATCGCTGGATGGGACCACCGACACGGCGGCCAGGTATACTCGATTCCGCTCGGAGGCTCTCTACACAAGCAATCATACGCAATTGGCGGTTCGGGATCAACGTACATCTACGGTTACTGCGACGCGAACTGGAGGGAGAACATGAGCGAGGAGGAGGGTATCAAGTTTGTGAAAGGCGCGCTCTCGGAGGCCATCAAGTGGGACGGGAGCTCCGGCGGTGTGATCCGCATGGTGGTGCTTACAGGCACGGGCGCACAACGACATCTGTATCTGCCAGACCAGAACTACGAGGGGCCTGGCAAGCAGTAGTCTGGTGGTGAAGCGGGTGTCAGAAACCAGGGGTGGCATATGCTATGGCTGTCAGAGGGCGAGATGGACGTGAAGACGATGCCAAATGAGCGACACGAGACAGAGTTGGGCCCATTAGCAGGGCATTGAGCAAGCTCTCAAGGCCCGCGTCCGCCCAAGAGCTTAGAGTAGCATTCCCTACTAGCATGCACTAGAACACGGATGTTAGGCAATCGATGTGGGATGCATCCGAAGTACCAGCCCAATCAGAGACGCGCATTTGCCCATCTCTTTTTTTGTTCTTCCCGCTTCGTCTTGCACGTGGGACGCCAGCGTCGATTGAAGCATGTGTCGAGCTGTATGTGGGCTGGAAAGTGAAGCTGCTATGCCAATTGTGCGAATGCTAAATCTCGATCAAGGCGCTGCGTCGTCAGGCAGGGCTTCGAGCAGTGATTGTCGGGCTGCGGGCTGCATTGGCCAGGGTCTGATTGAGCGCCATTTACTGGTCTGTGGTATGACGACCCGGGCGTTCCCCACGGCCTCGCAGACAAGACTCCATCACCTACCTCAACACCGCCAGGCTTGCATCCTGCGTCTCGTTCCCCCTTCCCCTTCCCCTCCCCCCCTTACTAGACGCGTCGCCGTCCAATTCGCTTTGGTCACGGCAAGAAAGAGCAGGACATGCCATCTTTTGCTCGCCGGTGAGCTGTGTCTACTGTCCGCGCCGGCTGTGGCCCTGCGATAAGAGCTTGTGTCCGCGACCGCGCTCAACAGCACCGCCGACACTGCCCACGTCTTCGAGCGCGCCCTCAGCCACGCTCCTTTCGCGACAACGATACTGTCACCGTGTCGCGCTCTCCCCAGTTCAATCTCGTCGAGATCTAGACATCTTCGCAAGGCCTGCTATCGCGGAATGGGATCGATAGTAGTAAGCGACTTTGGTGGAAACCACTTTCATAACACCATGTTCGGCGGCAGCAACACGCATCAACAGACGCAAGACTCGCCCGCCGCCCAACACACCCCCCTACGGCCATCGCCCTCGGCAAACGCCAATGGGGCGCGGGTAGTGGCTCTCCCTGTTGACGTTCCCATGGCCGATTCGGGAGCCCCGCCATCGAGCTCAACACCAGGCCAGCGATCGCAGCACCACGATCCCTCGGAGCTCGACCCAGGTGCGACTCCCTCGCAACAACAACGCGCGCCTACGCCGCCTAGCCCGCACTTCCGCCCGCGCTCGCAGCAGCCCACACCCTCGGGCACCAATCCCGCCGCACTCCCTCGAGCCGTCCCCGCTTCAGGAGCTGCTCCTGCGCCGTCACCCGCGCATTCCCTACAATCCCCTGCAGCCCCGACGTCTGCCTCTCCTCAGCGGATCAAAGTCAAGAGCTTATCTCATATCCAGAGCTTCGCCATCGATGAGTCGAGCCCCTTCTCTCAGACACGGTCTCTGTCACGGCGGCAGCGAAGAGACCCTGCAGATGTTGGTCCGCAGTATGAGATAAGCGATATGCCTGTATCGGATATCATCGAGATGGTTGCTGGTCTCTTGACCAAGATAACTACCACAAACGACCGCCAACACGACCATCTACATCGACAGATACCACCACCAGAAGGCACATCAGGTCTAAGCCAGCAGACAACCAGTGTTCTAGCATTCCATGGCAAGAATGTGCCCAGCATCTCCATCCTCAGCTATCTCAGCCGCATCCACAAATACTGCCCTACTACTTACGAGGTGTTTCTAAGTCTCCTCGTATACTTCGACAGAATGACCGAAAGGGTAAATGCCGGCCCTCTGACCGGTCTTCGCCAGGCTAACCAACAGTCTCTGGAGCGCGTCAACTCTTCAGCATTAGCGAATCCTCCCTCTACCGAAACCTCGCAGCCTCCGTCTGCTCCGGCTCAAGCTGCAACACCACCACCGTCTGGATCCCTAGGCCAACCATCGAGAGGCACAGTGCAGGGCTCTCAACCGCCTTCCCCTCCTCAGCAAGAATTAGATGCTGATGCACTAAATCTCTCGCACTTTTTCGTCGTTGACAGCTTCAACATTCATCGTCTCGTGATAGCTGGAGTTACCTGCGCGAGCAAGTTTTTCTCTGACGTATTCTATACTAATTCAAGATACGCCAAGGTACGTTACACGCGAAAGCCTAGAATAGCAGCTTGTTAACGTCGTGTAGGTCGGTGGCCTACCGTTGGTCGAATTGAATCACTTGGAACTGCAGTTTCTATTGCTGAACGATTTCCGCCTTGCCGTTCCATTGGAAGAAATGGAAGCTTACGGGACAATGCTGGTTGAATTTTACGCACGCGAGGTAGCAGAGCAACATGAACGACAGAACGGAGGTAAAAATTAATATCTATTGGCGTGGAACAAGGTGCACGGTGGACAGCGCTCACATGGCGCAATGAAGCTAACTGCGCGAGCGAACATCGCCAGTGCAGGTCCCTGCCCAAAAGGAGGAGGTTTTCACTTCGGTCTATGGTTGCCGGACGCTACCCAGTATGGTATGATCACAGTGGAGTCCATGAAATGAACAATGCTACGGCATTGTATTCATATTTAAGACTCCTTTTATCTTCATGGTACTGCAGGTGGAGCAGGTGGACTGTTGGCTCTCAGAACCGCATATTTGACTTCGGTCGATTTGAGCCCTTATGATTTGAATTGAGTCAGTCAGCGGGCGTATTTCTTAGGTGTGCTTAGACGGGGATACCAATAGTGCTTGAGTGGATGCTTTCCACGGTTGGGAGGCTTGCGAATCATGAGATCACGACGGCTTTCTTGAGTTTTGTATCTGCTTTTTCCAGCTTTCTACCACGTTCTGGAAGACCTTTAGGGCGGCGTTTATAGAGGTGTATTGGATGGTAGGCCTTTTAATACTATGCATGCGTATGCTCGAGCTTCAGTCCAATTTCTTGCTTCTTTACAGACACCTTTTGCGTCAACATGGGCCGACGCAATACGAGTGAACATGAGGGGCGCAGCGTGAAAAGCCCCTCCATTCTAGATTCTCGTTCCAATATTCCCCCTGACAAGGTATGGGGATCCACATCCTTGCCCTATTCTTACCTAAGCCAGGGGTAAATTAAGCCGTAGTGTGTACCCGCACCTACCACAGCGTGAACATCGATATGCAATCTTATCGGTTCAGAGCACGTGACCCTCGGAACCGGACTTGAAGAGACCCACAGTTTGTTTTCTCCCGTCATCTCGTATTGCTTCAACACCACACTTCTTTAGTTCCTCGTTTGGTTGTTTTGCGCGCTATGCATTCTTCCTCTTCACTTTCCTTCTCGTTCTCGTCGCTCTTTCAATATGCGTTTTTAGGGGTTGTTGCGTATATCTTAATCGGCGCGCCGTTGCTTTCCCTTGTCAATTTTTCGAACTCCTCGTACTCGTCTTTGACGAGTACTAGTGGCAGCAATGCTGGTGGAATTTTCGGGGATAAGTTGGATAGTCTAATCATTCCGGAGGCGAATCTGAGTTGTAAAGAGCATAGCTATAAGGGTGTATATGTATTGAGTAGGGAGCCACTAGTGGTATACATTGAGGGATTTCTGAGCGAGGAGGAGTGTGAGGGTGTGGTGAGAGTAAGGTGAGTTGATCATGTGGAAGATAGCATACGACTCTGGAGCCGGTGTTGACAAAGCCAGCGAACCACACTTCACACCCTCAACCGTCTGGACCGCCGGCGAGGAACATGTAAACACTGCCGTTCGCCACTCAGAGAAAACACTTACTCCGCGCGATCAGACAGTCAAATGCATTGAGGAGCGTGCCCGTCGATTTCAAGGCTGGCGTCCACATACCTTTGTGGAAAAACTATGGACTCAAAGGTACGGCGCAGGCGGTCACTACACGTATCACTACGACTGGAGTACGGCAACAAGGACGAGTGGGCGCGTGAGTAGTTTCATGGTGTACCTCGAGGCGAATTGTACGGGTGGGGGGACTCATTTTCCGCGACTGGAAAAGCCTATCGAAAAGTCCTGGTGCAAATTCATCGAGTGCGAAGAGCAAGCTAATCACGGCATGGGAGGGAGCGAGGGAGTGCATTTGAAGGAGGGTGTGATTTTCAAGCCCATAAAGGGCAACGCAGTATTCTGGGAGAATATGCGCAGTGACGGGACGGGGTATCTTGAGAGTTGGCATGCAGGATTGCCGGTGAAGAGTGGGACGAAGATTGGGTTGAATGTTTGGAGTTGGTTCCAGGAGGGCTATGTGCCGCCGGTCCAGCAGGAGGCGGAGAAAATAGACATGTCATGAAAACCGGATTATAATTTCGGAGGTTGAGTCAACCTGGGCGTTGAGAGAAGGTCATCCACGCCTCCAATACAGACTACTAAGGCGCAGGAGTCGCGCAATAGTGTTCGCACCCTTGGCGGAAATCTATAGAGGACAATATATTCGTGGTGTAGAGTCCTCTTCGGACCTTTCTACATCTTCAGCCAAGTTGTCTTCATAGTCAGAGTTTGAGTTGAAGACTCTCTTCTCATTCCATTCCCAACACCAATAGTATTAGAGGCTCAACTTTCTGCTCCAACGTCGCCCTCTGACTTTCTCTTCGTGATCTTGAATCTTCCTTTCCATAGCCTCTCTCACCTGCCTCTCCACGCCTTTAGCTTCTTTACAGACTTTGGCTTTAGAACAAGATGCTCGAGCAACCGCTTTCAACATTTATTACTGGCATCTTGGGGCGCTTCTCGCGGATCGGGGATGCTCCGTATATCATACTCTAGATCTGGAGGTGGGTGCAGAAGTGGCCCGCGAACATGAGAGCAGAGGACAAGAAGAGCATTCAAAAATGTTTGCCACAGGAACACGACGTGCATGTTTCATGTCTTGAATTGGCAGAGGATGGAATTAGAAAATTATTATCGGCACCAGATGTGTTCAATGATAGAGGCGGTGATCAGGCTGCCGATCGTTGCTAAAAGCGGAATGACTGATGAATTTCTCCCGAGCAACCCGCGCACCATGGCTAGGTCAACCCATCTCACCCTCAATCACATCATCGTCTGATCGCTCCTTGAACGTGGTTCTTTCTTGTGCAATTGATGCATCGAAATGTGCACAACGCCTCTTTCCCGCGGCAGGGCAACCCTTTGTCAGTGCCGCCCCACGCGGAAAGAGCACTCTTACTATTCTCTTACTATTGTTCCTCACCATGCCTAGTTCGCCTCCGAAAGCAGTGACCAAGAGATTAGTTTTGATATAAAATCAAAGCATGACTATATCTAATTCAGAGTTGCTTCTGATAACCTTCGGCAATTTCCCAGCCATTCTATTGTTCCAACTTCTCGTCATCGTCGATCATCTTTCAACATGTCTCACTTTGCGGGTGGCCCAGATCTTCCACCCTTGCCTTCATGTGACGGATTTGGACGATATAGAGGGCTCCATTATAACTGTATGCTTGCTCCAATCAATGGCCCAAAGGATTGCACTACAACTTGGGTCGAGTTGGCATTGCCCGAAAGATGTAGCGAGTCGCCATCCAGCACACCGAAGCTGAGTCCCATTTCGATGGCAGGGAGCAGTTTGGATGCGGTCAGCTCTCCATCGACTAGGCCGGGCACTCCTCTCTCACCATTCGATGCGCCTCTCATGGGTCCTAGCGCAGATGGGAAGTTACAATGCAACACTCTCCAAGTGGTCGAGCAATAATAGGCCAAAAAAGATGGGCAGTACTTTTAAAGCCCGCGCAGATGCAGTACGCAGAAAAAAGAACAAGCAGGCGCTCACGATGTCTACCACATGGAGTCATGTCCCGGTACGAGCATGCGAAGCGATGCTGGCGTCACACAGCCGCTGAACCGCTTTCCGACCGACGTAGAAAGGAAAGAACGTCCACCAACAAGCATCTTGCTATCGCAATGGCCTTGCATCGGCAAACACCTCCAGTCTTCTGCGCACACCCATCTGATCGGCCGTGTCCCAGGCGGCCCAGATGTCCCCAATATGCATGTTGGACTTCCAATAGCTGCGCCCGCGCGAGCTGTACGAAGTGCTTCTCCGCTGCCGAGGAACTCTATACCAGGCTCTCCATCGCGCACCGTCCCGGGCTCGCCCGCCCAGTTGCAACCAATGCAAGACATCAGTTCTCAAGCTAGCATCGACTTAACGAGAAGTTTGTTCGATTACCCGCGCGCCAGCTTCGCTTCAAGAAGAGCTCTACTCAACTACCCTCGCCCCAGTGATCATCACGTTGGCATCAATCCTACGAATCGATCGGCCACTATACCTTGGGATGTTCTATACCACTTCCTCTGCATTGAGGTCGGAGAATGGTTCTGGGACCAAGGCATGGATCCTGAGCATGTATTGGACAAGGTGAGAGCTCCTCGGGACAAGAGCCCTAGCTCTTCCCGCACTAAAGGCCGCATAGTACCATGACGACGGCACGATCAAAGAGACTGAAGAAGTCACTAAGCAAACATGGTGGCAACAGTGGTTAGCGAAGCGGAACCGTTCAGCTAAAACGTGGCAAAAGAGGTGGAAGAAATCGCATGCGCTGACAAAGTTTCAATACGATGGCGTCCGTCTCGACGAGTTGCTCATCTTCTTGATCAAGAGCCAGCGGGAACAGTATCGCTCGAACCCCTACAATCTCAGTTCGAGCTACTACCTCCTCATATTCCTCTGCCTGGCCGCGTGGGCCATCGGAAGCGTCGTATGCGGCCATTACGAAGCCCAGGCAAAGATCCAAGCAGGCGACCGCGGAGCACTTACAACGTTGTGCAGGGGTATGATCGGAGCTATACCGGCGGTGACGCAGATCACGTTGTTCCTGTTTCCTCCGCTGTATGTCCCACTCTGAGCTTCATCCCGAAAGACTGTTCAGCGCCTAATAATGTGTGTTGACGCTTTACAGTCTTGCTGCGGACTAGCGCGATGATTGTTGGAAAAGATGCTCCATGTATCAGAAAAAGAATTGGTGTTGCACCTAAACTTCACTCCCGCATGTCTAAGTATCCGAAGTAATATATTCTCTAGCTAAGCAAAAAGCCCTAATCATCTCACATATGCAAAGATCGTGCTCCCGCCGTACATTTGACGTATGTTCCCTAGTAATTGGCTAACCACGACCCGAAGTTGTCTCACTAACCGATATCTCCACCGGCTTTATCACCTTCGCAAAACTAGATCGGCCGGCTTGTGCGGGTTATACATTTAGGGACAACTTCAGTATCCCTCGATATCACATGTTGCAGGATCAATGAACGAGCACCGTGAGTTCCACCACTCTTTCGAGGTTTAAGACTTCCTCCAGACTGATAACGATTCGTGCTGCAGCTACACATGCAGTTGTTTGCCTGTGGATGTTTCTGGAGTGGCGAATCATGGGCGCATGGCCGAAAGAATGGAGAAAGCAGTGTTTATACAACGGTTGAGTACTCAAGATTGTCATCGCATGTGCTAGAATATCCTTCCTCTACAGTTTCAGCTCCTTACTCCCCTCAAGGCTCAGTGTGACCACACTCTCAATATCCGCCGTTGACTGACCAAACGAGAAGTCATACTGTCCTCCATCAACTTTCCAAGACTTAGAAGCCTCATCGAAATACGCAAAGTCCTTGAGGGCGAGCGACAGTTCAATAGTTTTCTCTTGGCCAGGCTCTAGGAAGACCTTCTTAAACGCTGCAAGTGCCTTGATGGGGTGCTCTGGCGATTGCTGCTTTCTTCCAACATACAGCTGAACCACTGTTGAGCCGGCGACATCGCCAGTATTCTTGACAGTGGCAGTAGCTTTGAAAGCCTCCGCAGATGTCTGCGAAACTTGTCCGTTGCTGATAGCGAAGGAAGTGTAGGATAGACCAAAACCGAAAGGGAATTGGACTTTCTCTTTTGCAACACGATCATAGTGGCGGTATCCGACAAAGACTCCTTCTTCGTACTTGACAGTGAGCTGACCATCCTTGACCTCGCCAGGGAAGTTACCGTACGCAGGGGCATCTTCGACGCGTTTCGGCCATGACAACGGTAGTCTACCGGAAGGATTTACCGCCCCGGAGATGATATCCGCAATTGCATTACCAGCTTCTTGACCGGGGAACCAAGCCTGAACGAGAGCAGAAACCTTGCTTAGCCACGGCAGGGCGATCGCTACTCCAGTGGAGTTCACAACGATGGTCCGGGAGTTTACTGCTGCGACAGTCTCTACGAGCTTATCCTGCGTTCCATCACGCGGTAGGTGGAATCCAACTTGGTCCTGGCCTTCTGTCTCCCAGGCGGGCGTGTGACCCGTGAACACAATAGCGATGTCGCACTCTTTCGCGACCTCTTTAGCTTCGGTGACCATATCCCGATCGTGCTCCTCCTGGGCCATGAAACCCATTCTGAAACCAGGTAGACCTGCGAGAATGCCCCAGTCGCTGCCGCCAGTTGGTGGCTTTGAGTGGATCTGAATCTTGTACGACTCGCCCTTTGTGAAATGGACGGTGAATTCTTTCTCTGGATTGCCACCAAGAAGAAAACCCATGGGATCTGGTGAGTTATCCTTCTGCTCGAAGACTACTTTGTCATTGATAGTGACAGAGGTCGGTCCGATGCCTGAGCACCCGAGGTAGTGAGAGCCGGTCTCTGTAGGTGTGAAAATCGCGCTAAGTCGTACTTCCTTTTCCTTTGCTTCATTGTCGAAAATAGAACTGAAGGATGACTCTTCAACCTCGTTCGTAGTCTTGAGAGGTTTGTTTGTCTGGCCAGCCTTGAAAAGCTCCAGGGTCCACCCTGTATTTCCTTTGAGATCTTTACAGCTCTTTGCCAGCGGTGGTAGAAGGCGGTAAGTTTGAGCACCCTCGGAATACCTGAATTCCACGTCGGACCCGTATGCGGCTCTCAAACCCTCCTCAGGGCTGATGCGATAATGGGCATTCAATGACGCACTTCCGCCTCCATGGATCAATGCCTGTTTTGCCAGGCCGAAAAGGCCGATCTTCTTGCCTTTCACCGCCTCTTTCTTCAGAGGTAGTATGTTGGAATCGTTTTTAAGCAGCGTGATACCCTGGCCAGCGGCATCCCGAATGAGTTTGCTGTGTGCTGGGTCCACGATAGACTGCTCAGGTGGAATCTCGGGATTTTCAAATCCACCAACCTTCTCGATGAGGTTCAAGACGTTCCTGGCTCGCTCGGTAATAGTTTGCTTTGTGACTTCTCCCTTCTGGACGGCTTCAGTGACGGCTTCGATAGTTCGCCATCTTGTGGGCCCTGGCATCTCCAGGTCTAATCCAGCATTCAGAGAGTCAGCTGTAGAGTTGGTACCTCCCCAGTCGCTCATGACCAAGCCATTCCAACCCCATTCGCCACGCAAGACCTGTTTGAGCAGAAAAAGATTCGAGTCCGCATGTGTACCGTTGACCTTGTTATATGCAGTCATAACAGCCAAAGGCTTAGCGTCCTTGATTGTTATCTCGAAAGGTTTCAAGTAAATCTCCCTCAAAGCTCTCTCAGAGACGACAGCGTCGACATTCAGACGGTCCGTTTCCTGCTCATTTACTGCGAAATGCTTGATGGTAGCGGCGATGCCCTTCTCTTGTAAGCCTTTGACGACGTTGGCGGCCATCTTTCCCGCTAGATAAGGGTCTTCGGAGAATGACTCAAAATTTCGACCACCAAGGGGATGCCTGTGGTTGCACATGGTGGGTGCAAGACTATTGAGGTCAGCTCGGCCATTTGAGGTTTGACTGTCTGATCATACAGCACTCGTGCACTCTTCGTTTTCGTCTCTTCTGCCAAGGCATTCCCTATCCTCTTGGAGAACTCGGGGTCCCAAGTTGCAGCTGAGCAAACAGCAGCTGGGAAGCATGCTGCTCTTGTTCCCCCAGTAAACAATTCTCCGCGCGCACCATTTGGTCCATCGCTTGTCTGTTGATGAAGATTAGCAAGTTTCAAAAAGGCTTGCTGTTGGAAAAGCGTCGTACCTTGATGGCAGGTACACCTTTCTCCGGAATCGGAACGGTCTCCCAGAAATCCTTCCCAGCCAGGAGGGAAATCTTCTCTTCTAAGGTCAGAGACTGGAGTATACCCTCGATCTTTGAGCTCATGGTTGCGATTATACTACCAGAAGAGACGCTAGGGATGAGAGCTAGTGTAGATCACACTGTAACTAATACAAAAGACCGGTGTGGCAGTATGCGATTTTTAAAACAAATGGTAAAGGAAGTTATGGCCTTCTGACTCTCTATGAGGGAGGCTACAGTCTTTATAAGATCTCCGCCCTCGTCTTTCCTTTCATATCGGATCCTCTCGCCGTCTCTCCGGCACTCACTCTAGTCTCCATACTATGGCGGCTCGTGGGATCAGATGTGGAGAACACAAACCTTCTACTATTGGCTTACTCGAAGAGCTATCGCAGAGCCAGTACTAAAGTTGCCGAAGTTTTGCCAGGCCTATTCCTGATTTGTGTGTGGACTACGGTGTTGTACCGAGGAATAGCCAGAAAGACGGAAATTGCACACACTCGGAGTCAGGTCAAGAAGCGATCTGGATGTGGGGTATCATGCATTCGCCTTAATAGAGGTGGAGAGATTAGAGGAGTGAGCAATTTAGAGCCCACACCCAAGCGAGCTGTGCTTGGGAGCATAACCGGGTGCGTGCGCTGTTCGGGGGACCTCCGAGGTTCAATTTTAGACCCACGTGCTTGGCTTCTATGGAGTTCAAATTGCACGTCATCCATCATATAGATAAATCCCGTTTGTCTCTTTCTTACCTATTCTTTTGGGGATTTTTCATTCGGATATTATCTTTCATTGAGCGTTGTGGTCGCAATTCGGGTTCGCTTGTTCTATAAAATGACCGCCGTTGAGAAGTCGAGCCGGCGGCATCCACTACAGCGGTTTGAATCGCCATCGAAGGGTTTCTCAGGCGTCCTACATGTACGTAATCGTCTTGGAAGGCGCCCGGATGTAGAGGTTGACACTCACTAGGCAGCTGGGCTCATCAGCTTCTATTGTTCATTCAAATTGTGCGTTTTCCAAGCGGCTACCCTCAGCCGTATACCCACTAACATAAACCGAAGTTTGGCCGATAACCCTAATGCTTTCGTAAGTCGAAACTTGATAAGGTACTCGGCAATATAACCAAACCCTTCGCTAACGAACGTGCAGAACGAATCCTTCGGCTGGCATCTCCAATTCCTGACTATAATCGGCATCACGATCTGCACAGCATGCTTCACCTTCGGCCTGCTCGCAGACATTACCAACTCGCCCACCTGCTACACACTGAAGAACTATATCTCCCTCGTTGCCACGCCCATCGAGATTGTTATCAGCTTGCTCTACTGGGGGCTACGCGCCATCGACGACGCTTTAGTGGTACCACCGGACCTACCGATGGCGCTGCTACTGGATGATCTGGGTTTCCACTTGGTTCCTGCTGTCGTGTTGACGCTCGATGCGGTTCTACTGAGTCCACCGTGGCCGACAATGCCCATGAATCCTCAAGCACCAAAAATTATGCTAGTAACCTCAACAGCTATAGCCTTTGCGTACTGGTGGTGGATTGAGCTATGTTACTCATACAACGGCTTCTATCCGTACCCAATCTTCGGCATGCTAACAACGGCTCAACGCCTTGGTTTGTTCGCGCTCAGTGGCGTTACCATGTGGATAGTGGGTGGGGGTTTAAGAGCACTGTACGCATGGGCGAATGGATATGAGACGGCGGAAGAGCTAGAGAAGGTCAAAGAGGGGAAATGCGAGTGAGATGATGCATCCATGACAGTGTCAACGTCAGAATGGTATAAACAGACCGCAAGGTTCTGCTGAATGAGAGCATAGAAGTGATGAGGCAAGCACGGCGTAGAGTTGCATTGAGTATGAAAGGCTTATGGGAGACATGCCTCACCGAGTCATGGTGGGTGCGTACACAAAAGAAACTTTGAATAAAGGCAGGTGTATTTGAGGGCACCTGCCGCGCCTAGAACCTGTGGTTAGCTCACGGATGACGGCTTGGACGTTCAGGATTACATGGCACACGCGTTTTAATCATAGCACTTGTATTAAAACATGCATATTGAAGGCAGCGATACTGTACAAGCCCACCAGCAGCTCACTAGGATTCTCACCAGCAACCCATGCTCGCGAAGTAACAGACGAAAAGGACCACCGTAAAACTGAAGAGCATGATAACAGTATCTGTGCAACCCTCCCGGAGCCCGCTCTTCATCGGTCATATTCATACTAGATCGTATTGAATGTCATTAGTCGTAAGTCCTATTGCGTAAAAGCTCGTCTCGCATCGCGTATCAAAACATAGAAAAGATATTCGCACGTGTAAATGGGGCGCCCTCGTTTGCGCGGACCGAGTAACCGAAAAGGGATGAAGCGAGAGTCCATCAGTTGCGGCATGCTTCATGCCGACTGGTAGGTGTCACATTCACCAGGATGATTTGGTGAGTGATGACTGTATAAAGACATTGAGCGTAGAACAGTACACGACACGTTTAGCTCGTGGATGGTGATGGCGGAGCCGTGATCGTGCGTTGATCATCGTCATCCTGGTTCTGCTGCTGATATGATGGGGTGCCATTGTACAGGTGGCTACTGTATTGGAATCCATACTGGTCGTTACCAAGACTGTATGCGTTGGGGGGATAGTGGTAGCTAGTGCCGTGGTGATTGTGGAAATTTCCATATGCCGTTTGATGGAACGAGGGCAAAACATTCTCTTTGTTGTCGAACTGGAACGGATCGTGGTATGGTTTGTAAGGAGCGAAAGACTGTGCCGGGGACGGCGCAAGTGGATGAGTAAAGCCGGAAGTGAGGTAGGTTAAGTTAGCTGGCTGAGAGTACGGAGCGTCGTCGTTTTCGTCATGGAAGACATTGAACGCCGCGCGCTTCCGCTTCGAAGCATGGTCGCTGTGAGTGTACTCATAGCTAGGGCGGCCGCGATCTTCGTCGTATTGATTGTGAGATAGATACGCGAACATTGGAGGCCGGTTAAGCTGCTTGGGGCGTCGACTAGCATTGACATCCATGTTAGCGAGCGCAGGGCGCCGTCGTATGGGTGGTGGACTCTCGACTTTGATTTCGATCTCCTCGTCATCGTCCGAGTCTGAACATGAAATCCTTCGTTGTCGCTTGAAGGACCCCTGCGGTGTAAAGATAAGCTCCGTGGCCTCAACTTCCTGTGAATTGAGCTCAAGCTGCTCTACGACAGAGCTGTCCTTCTTCTGGTTTCTCTTGCGCCGCATCTCAGGTGTAGCCGAGTCGAAGATGTCCATGCCAGGCCAATACACACCCTTGAGCTTAGTCGACTCGCTGACTGCCATTGGATCTGCATCAACAGGATCCTCCTCAACGGCACATGAATCCGTCGCCGTGTACCGGTAGGGCCGTCGCTCGCCCGGATCTGAATACTCGCTGGACGTCTCGTAGTCTGGATTGGTGTAGCTGCGAGAGCTGGCACGCGACTCAGTAGCCCAGTACTGCATGTGCGGTGCGAAGCTGTTGCGGTGACGGAGGACTCGGCCAGTAGGCTGCGGCGTCGGTGTAGGGGTGGCTGAGTGCTCCAGCTTTATTGTCGGTTGCTGCTCAGCAAGACGCGGGTCGAGGAGATTGCCAGCGGCAGCGCGACGAGTGGGGCGTGGCACAGGAGCCTCGATCCTAGGAGCTGGAGTGGGCCGGGCTGCAGCAGGAAGTGAAGGTCAGTAACGGTCCTTGCGCGTGCAGTGCAGTAGGGGAGGTGGAGACCATACTAGCTGGCCTCGCCCGAGTGCGGCGCTTGTCCTTCTGGTTCATGCGTTCCGACATGAGCTCCTCGACATTCCACTCGGCATACCAGCGGTCGTAGGTGTCAATCAGCAAACGGGATGCTGCTTCGTGCGTCGAGCGAACTTTGACCTTGTAGTAGTTGGACAAGTGGCCTTTGCTGGCAATGTGCGTGAGCAGATGCGAAACATCGCTGAAGTTTGGCTTCTTGGGGCAAATGTTGCAGTGCAGCGGGATGTCGTTGGCCGCCATTGCGGCACGGCGTTTGTAGGGAGCGCAGGTGAAAGGAACAAGCCCAAGGTGAAGGCACAGTACTTGCAGCGGGAGTGAACAAAGGAGCGTTGCGAAAGGAGCGGGCTGAATGTGAAGAAGGTGGAGAGGCGGCGGGA
This sequence comes from Parafenestella ontariensis, assembly GCA_021596325.1. Classification (NCBI taxonomy): domain Eukaryota; kingdom Fungi; phylum Ascomycota; class Dothideomycetes; order Pleosporales; family Cucurbitariaceae; genus Parafenestella; species Parafenestella ontariensis. The sequence continues at coordinate 113,458 of JAKGDA010000001.1, read as the reverse complement.
GGAAGCCTGCAGATATGAGAGCTGGTGCACAGCGACGGCTACCAGTCACTTCCGCAGCTCCTAGGCCATTGCTTGACCGCAGGGTGAAGGAAAGCAGGAGAAGAATACAAACACCTCGTCTATAAGAGGAGAGAGGAAGGAAGCACAAGATGCAGAGAAGGAAGAGGTTTGTAGGTGATAGTCTAGCAGGTAGCGCACGTGGGAAACGCTCGGCCTGGACGAAAGAGGCAACCACCGTCACTTTCCTCTGGCTTTGTATCTGACGCCTCATGGAAGAGGAGGCGTCAGGTATTAGATAGCGAGAGAGTGAGACGCAGGAGACTCCGAGGAGAGCATCATCTGGGAGAGCGTACATGTGAAGGGGACCAGAGCAAGAGCATACATAGAATGGAGCCACCACTGAACAGCTCTGGCCCTGCAAACATCACAATTTGACACCTCAAAATGACAGATATAAAGTTTTCACCGCGAACAGTCTAATGAAATATTCATGAGGATGTCTTTCTTCACTTACCCAAGCACCTACGCGTCACAGACCGTGGCATGCAACTAAACATTGATCAGCTCCTTGAATGGCGAGGGCAGGGCGGTCACCTACTACACTGGATCTACCTCGTCCAGACCTGGGTACTTCAGAAGACTCAGGCCCGCAATCCCGAAGACGGTATGGAAGACATCGACCATGTCTCCTGGTCGGTCTGCAAGACCACCCAACTCCGGGTCCTGCATTGGTTAGAATCGCATGGATCGATTCCTTAGCAACCGAATACATACCTGACACTGTAAGATGAAGCTCGTCAACTTCTCTCCATCTATCCAGTGCAGTTTGTTCAGCATGGCCATGCTGCTCATGACCCACCAGCTGTAGCAGACGTCTTCCTTCTTCTCCGGCCGGCCGTTCAGTCCGCCATTCTTGAGCTGACGCTCGCTAAGCCAGGCGCCGAGCTTCTCTTGATTTACCAGATCAAGCCTGCCCGCGATGGTCAGTGCTCCCAGACACGTGAACACCTGACCTGAGTGTGATTCAGCGCCAGGACTCGTGCCGTATCCACCGTCGAAGTTGGCGCAGGAGTGGACGTGCTGGACCGCTTTGTCAACGTCCACCAGGTGAAGAAGCCCCATGAGCGACAGGGCGTTCAGTGCTCCATATAGGAAGCGGGTGTCGCGCTCTCCCCACTCGTCGCCTGCAAACGTGCCTGTTTGGGGGTCCTGCAAGCCCGCGATAACTGTGAACCATGAGCATTGCTGTCCTGTTTGAGGTCCTGGTGAGATAGGTGGACGCACACTTTCCGATCTTCTGCCGGCCGTCCTGGACCCGGGCCTCAAGATCCCCGAAAGCGTCGAGGGTCGCTAATATCTGCACTCCACTCACGGTGTACAGCATGTGAGCATCATGTCCTGGAGCGGCGCCGAAGCCGCCGCTCTCGTGCAGACAGGAGAAGACAAAGTCGAGTATTTCATTGCGCGGGAGTGCACCTGGCTGTCCTAGCAGATGCAGTGCGGTCAGTCCCCAATACAGGCCGTTGAGGCGCAGATGCTCGGTGAGCCAGTACTCGAGCTCGTCTTTGCGCTGGAGCGGGTCAGCGCGGGACTTGATCGCTGGATGCTTGCGCGGCCAGGCAGAAGCTACGCACAGTGTCGAGGCTCTGGATGTAGCGGACGTGCTTGTCGACGAAGAGGTGCATCTCATCGGGGACATCAGCCACGCCACCACGACCTGGTCCAGAGACTAGAGACATGTTGGACGGCGGGTGGAAGATGTCATGTCAGAGCCCCATGGACCTTGACTTGAGTGAGAGACGCATTGATGTCTGAGTTTGGCGTCGGCCGGGGTGGAGCCTGACGCACCAAGGGTCTGAGAAGCGTTGGTCTTGGCATATGGGCCATCCATCGCACCTGCCCATGGTGACGCTGCGGCCGCGACAAACCCAAGCAGCGGGCGCGTCGGCTTGAAAGAGTGCATGGCTTCGCTCGGCTGGCTGCTGGCTGCTGTCTTCTGCCTTCACCGCTTCTGCTGCCTTCATGCTTGCCCGCCGCTGCACTGCTCCGGCGCACTGCTGTATTATCGCTTCACGGGCGCCATTTGGGAGTTTTAGTAGCGTCGCGCTCGTACCTGGGGCCGTGCACCGTCACGGATTCCCACTTTCAAGCGTCGTTGCCGCCGTCTCTCCTGCTCGTTGCAGCGTTGCAGGTCGCAGCAGCATAGTCTTGCGTTGAAGAGCTGTCTCTCTGGCTCTTTGCTTCTTGTATCTTTCTGCTGCCCATTCACCGCAGCCCTTCCCGCAGCGCGCATCCTGTGGCGCACTCCCTCGGCCGCATTCACCACCCTACGACGGCGGTCGCTCTTTGTAACGGGCGACTAACGCTACCACAGTATAGTCAGGAACGCACGCTCGCTGAGCCACAAATAGCTCCCCTCCGTCCACCCTCTATTGATTTCTCCGCGCGCAATCCCAGTGCCTTTGTGCCGCAGACGTGTGCCTGTGCTGTCTTTGTCCCTCTCCGACTTCACACGACCTCGCCCTCTCGGCGGCGTGCGCGTGGGTAAGTGAAGCTTGACTCCACCACCACCTCCACCTCTGGGAAACCCCCTCCCTCTTTGTTCCAGTGTCGTGGCCGCTCTCCAATGTCGTACAACAGTCGCCTATGGCGCCGGCCCCTTTCACGTTGCGCAACTCGTTGCTGACTGTATTCCAGGCCCTCGCTTGAGATCCTTACCGTCCTCGACCTCGAGAGTCGAATATCTTGAAGTTGCAGCTAGGGCGATATTGGGCATACGTTGAAGGCAGTCCCAGGTCGCACGCGCTTGCTATCCGTCCTCCCGGGTTCCTGCATGCGAGGCCTCCCCTTGCTATCCGTACACATCGGACTCGACTCCTCGACGCGGACGCATCGGTGCACACCTGCAGACAGCGCTGGCTAGGGGACACGACCACTTCACCAGGGCTCTCACGGTTCGTACCACCTTGCGCGCCTTCTAATACTCTGCACTTGGGAAGAGGCCCCTCCAAGTTCTGAACCCGCTGACGGCCATGGGCACAAACAGACTCGTCGACCGCGCAACCACCCTCCACCGCGTTTCCGCACCCACCGCAACACATGTGCCCTATTCACTAAACCTACCACAACACACTTCACCTGCGCCACGCCGTCTGCTTGAACAAACACGCATCTACCCTCAGAGCCAGGCAGTCCTCCTAGACGCACAAAACGAGGTATTTTGGCCCACAAGTTGCACGCACTCCGCGCAGATCAATAGACTGGCTCGTGTTTGTCAATAGAGCTGTGCTAAGCGATTCGCAGCCCTGGGATCCGCCGCGGAAGACGTTGAGGAAAATGCCCAAGTCGTCAACACTGTCGCTGGCCATGCGGGGGAAGCCGAGCAAAGAGAACGAAAACTTACCCATGAGCCCGAAGAGCCCTAGATCTCCGAATATGTCTGAGGATGGACATTTCGCCACACCAAATGCCGCGTTTCACAATATGCCACAGTCTCCGGCATCACCCAAACCTCGCAAGGACTCGAAGAACATCTTCTCCAACTTCTCTGCCAACAAGTCGTCGTCACGGCTTAATAGTCAAGAGAACACCACACGGCAAGTTCCTGAACCACAACAGTCGCCTAGCATATACTCCAACGGACGGAGTGGCTCGTCTACGCCAGACCTTGGTCGTCCTGTGCGGACTCCCAACTCTGATGGTAAGTCAGCGGCGTCCGAGGTGATGGTGCTCGCTAATCTTCGTAGACAATCGCTCCGAAGTCGTGCGCCTAGATCAGCGAACGGAATCAGGCTTGTCGAACGAGTCAGCTCACACACTTGGCGAGGCTTCCAAGCACAACACAGTAAAGCCAAAAAAGCAAGGTCTGCTTGCGAGGTCGAAATCCATCAAAGGGGATGAAAATTCTGGGAACCGATCAAGACTGAACAAAGCTCCTCCGCCACAGCTGTCGCCTGATATTGCAGGATCGTGGACGACAAACGGCGATGGGATGCCGCTCAGGACAGCGCCGATGGAGAAAGGTCAATCTTGGCGTCAAAATATGGGCATTGGCAAGCTACGGACACATTCCGCGGACCGGCAAGACGGGTCGAAGCATGCACAGCGGGACGAGGACCACGGTCTGAGAAGGGATCGGGCAGAGCAAATCTCCCTTGCGTCCAGTTCTTATAATGAAAGCAGGGGTGCTACACTAATGTCCAGCCTCGGCTCGGGAGCTCGCAAAATGGGAGAGAAGATGGACTCCGCTCGTAAAGGCGTCTTTGGGAAACTGGGACGCAGCTCCAGCAACCACGAAAGTCAAGCACCGATATCGAACGAGCCATATGTGTGCAAAATTATTCATAAGCCTCTCATCGAGCAGACAAGATTGACCAGGATATCAACTCGTCTGGAGCAGTCGAGGGACAAAACCGAGTTCTGGATGCCAGCACTTCCCTGGCGCTGCATAGAGTAAGCTCGTCTCATTTTATCTTAGCAATGCCTAACTTTGAGTGTATAGTTACTTGAATATGAGGGGCTGTGAAGAAGAGGGTCTCTATCGGGTCCCGGGGTCGGCCCAACAAGTTCGATATTACGAGCGGAAGTTCGATACCGGTAAGTGCACAAATCTTGACGTATGACCGCCTACTAATGTTTGACAGATGGAGATATTGATTTAATCAGCGACCCAAACCTAAACGATCCCAACGTGATCGGATCCTTGTTCAAAAACTGGTTACGGCAACTGCCCGATGAAATCTTTCCTAAGGCAATCCAAGCCGCAATTCAACAGGAATGCCAAGGCGCAAAGACGACACCCCAAATGCTCAAGGACGAGCTTTCCAAGCTGCCTCCATTCAACTACTACCTTTTGTTTGCAATTACCTGCCATATCAGCTTGTTGCACTCTTGCTCCGAATTCAACAAGATGAACTACAATAATTTGTGTATTTGCTTCCAACCAGCGATCAAGATCGACGCCTTTTGCTTCCAATTTCTCATCCTGGACTGGCGGAACTGCTGGCAGGGCTGCTGGACAGAGAAGGATTTTCTTGCCGAGGAGCTCAATTTTTTGAATGCCCTGGAGGCTGAGAGCCAACAACAGCAAGAACAGCTTCAGCAGCAGCAACTTCAGCAGCAGACGACACCTGCTCGGAATGGCCAATTCCACAGCTCGAGCAAGAACAAAAGCTCGCAACAGGCACCACATATTGGCCAGCCTCAGAAGTCCACATCGACACGAAGCAATTCAACAGACCGAAAGAAGACTTCCACACGAGCCCTCTCGTTAGACAGGAATGGACGCGCTACGCCGCCGAACCCTTCACTTGTATTGTCGGAACCTTCTATTGCGCCCTCGACACGTTCGCGCGGAGGGCATGGCGAACGCGAATCCTCCACCGAACGTACCATCTCGTCTTCAGATAGTCAGGATGGCCTTCATCCACGAGGGACAGTTAAACGTGCACCGCCGTCAGTGAGCACCGAGGTCTCGATCGACCTGGATGATGGCGCGACGCCTACGCAAGCCCAGCATAGCCGCGGGCCTTCAGAGACGACGCAGTTTCGACTGGACTTGCGCGATCCGCCCAGTTCCCCTTTCAATATTAAGTTCTAGTGTAGGAATGGATACACATGCTTGGTAGTGCATGTGCGGGAGGTAATGAAAAAGGTGGGTTGGATTCGGCAATTGAGCTTCGCATCTTCGGTCTGTCATGTAAGCTGCCACGGGGTCGCGATACCCGTATTTTTGGTCTCGTCGCAGCGGTTTTTTGCTTGTATGCTCTTTCCCTTATCAGCACGGGCGTTTTGGTTGCGCATTACTAGCCGCTCCTTCCTGCATTATGTTGCATTTCGGCGTTAAGTTTGCAATGGTTGGGAAGAATCAGCATTTGAGCGGGTAGGATAGAGGGGACTTGTACGATGTGCAGAATGCGGCGCCGAGTGCAGAATGGAATGGTTTTCAACATGGCTTGTCAACGTTTTCACCGTTTCGTGCCATTGCCAGCTTGACATGGTGCGGATGCTTGCCCAGCTCCCGCACTATTGGATAGCTGCATGGCGTCTCCAGGAACCGGTGCTGAGCTTTGGGCAATGACGTCGCGGTGTGGGTTGCACTTGCGGCTCATCTGGGTCGCGACCGCCCACCGCCGATCTCTCACGTCGCCAGCTCCTGCTCGTCTCTGCATCGTCGAGGGCAATTGACCCTCCAGCTCTTGCGCACACAGCTGTCGGGCTGTTTATAACCTCGACTGCCTCGCTGCAATTCTGCTTTTCTCAACACAACACCCTCTACCACATCCTGTACCTGTGCATTGTCAGCACCATCAGATATTATTCCTTCACCGCTGAAATCCTATTGCACCTTTGGCCATCACTTACCAATTAGCCCACCGCATCAGCTCAGTGCTTCGTTGCTCAATTGCACACACGACCATGTCTGCACGACAGCAAAAGCCTCAGGCTGTCTACCTGCTGCCCTTGACGGATGCCGGCGCACCAGACGTCCCGGGCACGTATATCTACCTGCCGCCGCCAACCGACCCTGCATATGTCGTCCGCTTCCAGATCCAGGGTACCAGCTCGATATGTCGTCAAGGCAGTCTCTGGGTCAACATTCCCGCCAAGGGCGACAAGTTCGAGCGGAGTCGGTATCGCGAGTACAAGTAAGTCGCTGGCTCACTCATGCCTCACCACAACACAGCCTGCTGACGCTTGCCGCAGGCTCCAGCCAGACTTCAACGGCATCACTGAGATCGACGTCCCGATCCACGACGCCAATGCCTATTCCTTCTACACCACCTACACCCCGCTGCCGCAATGGTCCTTCACGGACGTTGCCTCGCCCGAGCCCACGCGGACGCCCACATACTACATTGATGTTTGCCCGCGCCTCACAATGCACGGCCAGCAGCTGCCGGTCGAGGCCGTCATTGTCTTCTCCTGCCTCTCCAAGTTCATGGGCAACTACCCCGTCGACTGGGACAACCACCTACAGGGTATCAGCCAGCGCGGCTACAACATGGTGCACTTCACCCCGCTTATGATGCGCGGGTCGTCGAACTCGCCATACAGCATATACGACCAGCTAGCCTTTGACGAGGCCGTCTTCCCGAACGGCGAGAGAGACGTCGCCCAAATGGTCGAGAAGATGCAGTCCGAGTTCAACCTGCTGGCTATGACGGACGTCGTCTGGAATCACACGGCGAACAACAGCAAGTGGCTCGAGGAGCATCCCGAGTCTGGCTACAACGTTGATACGGCACCGTGGCTGCGGCCTGCGCTTGACCTGGACACGGCCCTTCTCAAGTTCGGCAAAGAGCTGCGCGTGCGGGGACTGCCGACAACCTTCAACAGCGTAGAGGATCTCCTCAAAGTCATGGAGGGCATCAAGAAAGATGTGCTCGGAAGCTGCAAGCTTTGGGAATACTATATCATCGATGTTGAAAGAGACACAAACGCCGTTGTGCAAGCGTGGATTGCCGGCCAAGCGACGTTCCCCGAGGAAAGCTTTAGTGAGGCAGGTCTTCGCGGACTCGACGCTGTCAAGGATTGGTCGCTGAAGCAGAAAGCTGACTGGCTGATCGATCACGCTTTGAGCGGCGGTGACAGGATGGGCGAGCGTTACCGTCGCAAGATTGATCCCGCCGTCGGTGCTGGACTTCTTTGCGCCCTGTTCGGTCGCTACGACAGCCGTACTAGCAGTACGCCAGACGAGCGGGCAGCACACGGCGCCTTCACCCGTATCCTGCACGAGTGCAACCTCCCCTTCTACCGCGAGTACGACGGGGACGCGGCCGAAATCATGGAACAACTCTTCAACCGGATCAAGTATGTCCGGATAGACAACCATGGCCCCAAGTTAGGAGAAGTCAACGACGCAAACCCACTCATCGAACCCTACTTCACTCGTCTACCGCTCAACGAGACAACCAAGAAGCACAACCCAGAAGCCCTGGCGCTGGTGAACAACGGTTGGGTCTGGGCTGCGGATGCTATGAGGGACAACGCTGGACCAAAGTCCCGAGCGTACCTAAGAAGAGAAGTCATCGTGTGGGGAGACTGTGTCAAGCTCCGATACGGCGACGGCCCCCAGGATAATCCATATCTCTGGGAGCATATGGCCAAGTACACACGCCTGATGGCGAAGTACTTCCAAGGCTTCCGAATCGATAACTGCCACTCCACGCCTATTCACCTCGCCGAATATATGCTTGACGAAGCGCGATCCGTCAACCCTAACGTCTTTGTCTGCGCCGAACTCTTCTCTGGCTCGGAGGAGATGGATTTCAAGTTCGTCATGCGTCTTGGCATCAGCGCGCTCATTCGAGAGGGTATGCAGGCATGGAGCACTCAGGAGCTGAGCAGACTTGTTCACCGGCATGGCGGTGTCCCCATTGGCAGCTTCGAGACGGACGAAGTACTCAACGTTGAGCACGCACTTGGTGCTCCGACCGATGGTTCTACAGTCAAGCCTAGTCCGCTCATCAAGAAGATCAAGCGCAGCCCTGTGCACGCATTGTTTATGGACTGCACACACGACAATGAGACTCCAGCTCAGAAGCGAGATGCTCGTGACACGCTTCCTAGCGCCGCTCTCGTCGCCATGTGCTCTTGCGCAACGGGCAGCGTCTTTGGTTTTGACGAAGTCTATCCTGAGCTGATCGAACTTGTTCACGAGAAGAGGCTTTATTCCTCAGCCAACTCAACTGGAGGCGCGATCAAGGCACAAGCTGGCGAGGGTGGCATTGGCGGCATCCGTAAGATTATCAACGAAATCCACGTCAAGATGGGCAAGGAGGAGTACGACGAGACATACATTCACCATGATGGAGAATATATCACAGTCCACCGCGTCAATCCTCATACCAGGAAAGGTTACTTCTTGATTGCTCACACCGCATTCCCTGGCTACGGTAATGGCAACGGAGGTTTCGGTCAGACCAAGCTGCCAGGTACGAAAGCGAAGCTTATCGGCAGCTGGAACCTTGAGGTCGACAACAGCCAAGAGACAAGAGCCCGCATTATTGGCGACAAGACAACGCTGCGCGGCCTGCCTAGTCGGACGAACAACCTACAAGGCGTGGTCGTCAATTCTGATGGCAATGACGCTACCATCAACATCCCCGACAAGTTCCCTCCTGGCAGCATCGCTCTCTTCGAGACCTGGGTACCGAGTGCTGAGCATGCCGACGGTCTTGACAAGTTTGTTACCAGTGGCGCTTACACGGCATTCCGCGATGTTACCCTGACTGATCTGAACTTCATTCTATACAGATGTGAGGCCGAGGAGAAAGACGCGTCAGGCGACAGGGACGGAACCTACAACGTCCCCGGCCATGGCAACCTAGTCTACGCCGGCTTGCAAGGTTGGTGGAGCGTGCTAGGCGAGATAGTAAACGACAACAACCTTGGTCATCCACTCTGCAATCACCTCCGAGAAGGACAGTGGGCGCTCGACTACTGCGTTGGTCGACTCGAACGTATATCCGAGAAGAAGAAGTACCAGCGGATCAAGGGCCCTGCTAAGTGGCTAAAGGAAAAATGCGATGCTATTCGCAAGGTACCCAGCTTCCTGCTTCCGCGCTACTTTGCGCTTGTCATCCAGACCGCCTACAACGCTGCAGTAGACAAGGCGATTGAACTCATGAGCGACAATGTCCGAAACGGCAATCATTTCCTAAAGAGCCTCGCACTTGTCAGCGTCCAGGTCACTGGTTACATGAACAGCGCTTCGCTATGGCCGGAAAAGAGCGTGCCAAGTATGGCTGCCGGTCTGCCTCACTTTGCTTATGATTGGGCACGATGCTGGGGGCGAGACATTACCATCTCTGCGCGTGGTCTTTACTTGGGAACCGGTAGGTTTCCAGACGCCAAGGAGCACATATTCGCTTTTGCTAGTGTTCTCAAACACGGCATGGTGCCAAATCTCTTGGGCGGCGGCAAGAACCCTCGCTACAACTCTCGAGACTCGATCTGGTGGTGCCTTCAGAACATCCAGGATTACACCAAAATTGTGCCAGGTGGTTTGAGTCTTCTCCAGGACAAGGTCAAGCGGCGCTTCCTACCGTACGATGACACATGGTTTCCTCACAACGACAAGCGGGCCTACTCGGTCTCTTCAACCATCGAAGACGTGATCCAAGAAGTGTTGCAGCGACATGCTTCCGGAATAAAATTTCGCGAGTACGATGCCGGGCCCAATATTGACAGCCAGATGAGATCCGAAGGTTTCAATATCGATATTTGGACAGATTGGGATACTGGTCTGATCTTCGGCGGCAATCAATGGAACTGCGGCACATGGATGGACAAGATGGGTGAGAGCGAAAAGGCTGGCAGCAAGGGCGTTCCGGGAACACCTCGAGACGGCGCTCCTGTCGAAATCATCGGCATGTTATACAGCACAGTTCGTTGGTGCGCGGATCTATACGAGCAGGGCAACTACAAGTACAAGGGAGTCACCCTGCCCGATGGCAAGACCACTGTAACCTACAAGGCATGGGCGGACAAGATCAAGGCCAATTTTGAGCGGACATTTTACGTGCCGCGCACAGCGGAGGAGGACAGCAACTACGACGTCAATCCAAACATCATCAATCGCCGCGGTATCTACAAGGACTTGTACCGGTCCGGAAAGGAATACGAAGATTACCAGCTCCGGCCGAACTTCCCTGTGGCAATGACGGTCGCGCCAGATCTCTTCGATCCTGAGCACGCTCTATATGCCCTCCAAATGGCCGACAGAGTTCTCCTTGGACCGCAGGGTATGAAGACATTGGACCCCTCTGACCTGAACTACCGTGGATACTACATCAACAGCGAGGATTCGACCGATTTCCACACGTCGAAGGGCAGGAACTATCACCAAGGCCCCGAATGGGTGTGGCCGACGGGCTACTTCCTGCGCGCGCTTCTCAAGTTCGATCTCAAGCGGCGGAAGTCTCCGTCGGAGCGCATCGAGAGCTATCAACAGGTGACGCGTCGTTTAGCGGGCTGCATGAAGGCGATTCAAGAGAGTCCGTGGGCTGGTCTCACGGAGCTGACGCAAAAGGACGGGGCTTTCTGCGGGGATTCTTGCCCAACACAATCGTGGTCTGCTAGTTGCATCATCGATTTGTTCCAGGACGCGCGCGAGCATGAGGTGGAAGAGTCGTCTTAGGCTTGTTGAGAAGATAGGGTATGGTGGTTGTGCCTGTTGCGGTGGGCTGGGTAGTCTTCGATAAATATGTGTAGAAAGGCGGTTCAAGCTCTGTAGATACCTAGTAGTAGATACCTAGTAGTCCGAGAATTAGACTTGTCATGTTTTCGCTTCTGATCATCAGGAGCCAGGTGTGTGACATCACAGGACTGCGCGCCTTAGCGTGTTCCTGACTCGCGGAAAGCTTATCCAGTACCTCCACGGCAAGATAGATATACTGCTATCGCGCACAACGGTCTCCGTCTACCCTTTAGCGTATCGAAATGCCGTCCCGCAAGCGCGCCGCAGAGGCAATGGACCTCACAAACGATGATTCACCGTTGGACTCGTCGCAGGACTACTCATCACAAGGTCGCGGCCATCCCACGTCGTCGTCGCAAAGCCATGCGTATACATACTCGTCGCCCCATCGCGCGCCGAAGCAGGCACGGACAGTATACAACCAGCGTATGGCATCGGGCTCCTCGCAAAACGACGCCATCTACATTGACGATGAAGAGGAAGACGCGTCGCAGGACGCGCCCGATGCCACGCAGGGTTATAACGAGCAGGAGTATAGCTATGGGTTGTATGGCGCCATGCCCACCAAGATTGTGGGCGTGAGATACTACAATGGCTATGCGACGGTGGGCGAGATGGTCGTCTGTAGGAGAGAGCCGAATAATCCCTATGACCGTAAGTTGAACCTACATGGCAAGCGCCATGTACAGTAGGCTGGATAGCTCCAAAGCCTCTACGCGTTGGGATAGCTTGGAGATCTTCAGAGCTCTCACCATGTCGTCTCTCAGCGATTATAAAGTTGCTTGATGATACTCGGATTGAAGAGATTAGTGCAGATGTGATTGACTACAGGCAGGCAACGCGATTCGAGTCCTCAATGTCCAGGGCGAGCAAATCGGACATTTGCCCCGTACCCTGGCAGCTAACTTGGCAAAGTACATGGATAGCCGCAGTCTTCTTGTCGAGTCACAGATAACTGCTGAAAAGGGCGCGTACGAGTGCCCCATCGAGCTCAGGTTATATGGGACAAATGAGCCTGTTGAACGAGAGAACCTCCTGACTCAGATGAAAGCGGACAGACTTCCAGTAGGACATGCCGTCGAACTCAGGCGCAAGCATGCTGCAGCCGATAAGGAAAGGCAGAGGCTTGCAAAACAGGCTGCAAAACAGGCGAAGAAGAAAGGCGGCGCTGTGGTTGATGTTGCGGACGGCCGCAACTACGAGAATGGCATGGCCGAGTTCATGGCGGGCTCGTCGCAAGGCTTTGGTCCTGGGCCCAGTCTTGAGGACATCATTGGTAGCAGCGAGCGCTTCAACCCAAGGAATGTTGAGCAAATGGTTGAAGAGTTTGGTGTCAAGGAAAAGGATCTGGTAAGTAGTAAATTTGAGCCCTTCCGAATTCCCCTTGACTCTGTGTAGGCGGCAATGCCTCAAGCCACTCAGCCAGAGGCACTTCAGACCGAACTACATTCCTTTCAACTACAGGGCCTACAATGGATGCTTGATAAAGAGAGCCCACGACTGCCAGCACAGGGCACGAAAGACGTGGTGCAACTTTGGCGACGTCATACGAGGATGCCGAATGCCTTCACCAATCTTGCGACAAACTTCTCTGTCACTAATCCAGCCCTTGCTTCAGGTGGCATCCTCGCGGACGATATGGGCTTGGGTAAAACCATCCAGACTATTTCGTTGATTATGGCCGACAGAGCTCTCGGCCGAAGAGCTGGTGATGCGTGCAATGCTACGCTTATCCTTGCACCTGTGTCGGTCATGTCTAACTGGAGCACACAAATCAAGAAACACATAAAAAAAGAACATGCCCTCCGCGTCATGTTCTGGCACGGAACACGGAAGGAAGTCATCACCCCTAAACAAATTGAAAAGTACGACATAGTCATCAGCACATACGAGTCCATTTCTGCCGATTGGTACTCTCAAAAGTCCACGACTCTCCCTCGGAAGTCGGGACCCTTCTCCGTCAAGTGGCGGCGCATCATACTGGATGAGGGACACTGTATAAGATCGCCTAAGGCCAAGAAAACAATCGCGGCCAGGAATCTCATGGCACAATCCCGCTGGACCCTCACCGGTACACCGATCATCAACAACCTCAAAGACCTCTACAGTCAAGTCCGCTTTTTGCGCCTTTCCGGTGGTCTTGAATCCTTCGAGATATTCCATGGTGCTATCATGCGTCCTGTATTGCAGGGTGATGTGCAGGGAAGTAGGGTGCTACAGACCCTCATGGCTGGGATCTGCCTCCGTAGGAAGAAAGAGATGGGCTTTATTGACCTACGCCTTCCGGAGCTCAGCGAATATGTGCACAAGATTAAGCTACATGCGCATGAGCAGGAGAAGTACGATGCATTGGAGGCTCAGGCTAAGGGGACGCTGGATATTTATAAGAGCAGGGTTGGGGGGCAGAACGCTATGGATACATATCGGCATCTCCTCGAGGTCTTGCTGAGAATGAGACAGCTCTGGCAAGTTTCCAACTCTCGGAGTCGTGTGTGTGTGTGGCACTGACAAAAAGTTAGCAATCATTGGCAGCTCGTAGGCGATGAGCGACTGAACTCTATTATGGAGCAGCTAGAAGCAGAGGGAATGGTCGATCTTACCGAAGAGAACAAAATTGCGCTTCAGAAGATGCTGCAGCTATCCATTGAGTCACAGGAAGACTGTCCAATCTGCCTGGATACTCTCAAAGAACCTGTCATCACCAAGTGTGCACACAATTTCTGCACCACTTGTCTCGAGCGCGTAATCGACACGCAGCATAAGTGCCCAATGTGCCGCGCCGAACTTGATTCCTTCAACTCAACCACCGTTAAGCCCGCAAAGGAAGCCTCTGCTCAAGCTGCAATCCTTACACAAGAGCAAATCGCCGACAAAGCGTCCCTTGAGAGGAACACATCTACCAAAGTCGAGACCCTCCTGGATATCTTGAAAGCCTCCAGCCTGGACCCAACTAATAAAACCATCGTTTTCAGCCAATGGACCTCATTCCTTGACATTCTTCAGCCACATCTCACACTTCATGGACTAAAGTACACACGCATTGACGGGTCCATGAGCGCCACACAGCGCGACACTGCCCTAGAAGCCCTCGAATCCGACCCTTCGACCACCGTCATGCTTGCCTCGCTTTCCGTTTGCAGTGTCGGTCTCAATCTCGTGGCCGCAAATCAAGTCATTATGGCAGACAGTTGGTGGGCTCCCGCTATCGAAGACCAAGCTGTTGATCGCGTTCATCGGCTTGGGCAGAAGCGCGAGACGAAGGTGTTTAGACTCGTGGTGGAGGGCAGTGTGGAGGAAAGGGTATTGGGGATTCAGGAGGAGAAGAGAAGGTTGATGGGGCTGGCATTTGCGGAGAAGCATGGTGGGAAGAAGAGGAAAAGGGGTACTGGGGCAGGGTTGGGGGACTTGATGCGGTTGCTCGGGCATAATCAGGGTCAACGTCAGAGACTTGAACAACGTGAGGGCCAAGTCTAACGACAACGATATGTCAACGGTAAATGAACTTTATAGTCGTGTCGCACAGAATGGAGACTTCAGGGGCATAGGCGCTTATGTGCATCGAGCCAAGGAGAAAGAAATATTGTCGTTGCAATGTTACCGGCCAAAGGGCGGATGTAGAAATTCCGACTTCTCTACAAAAATTGTAAGAAGCTTAGTCTACATAGGTATGTCGGAGATGCTTAATGTCTTCAAGTTTGCGCCAGCTAGCCAGTCTATATCTCTTTCCAATGTTGAGAATTGGTCAAATGCCCACCTGTTCTTCGTCCTCTTTTGTAGCTCTTGCTCTAGTCTGTCCTCGAGTTTTCAATCTTCGTTACTATGAGATCACTAGCGCCGATTTCGGTCAATTTATCCATGGCAATGGCAATATCTTTCCGCAAGACCATGGCCTGCACGGCGACCCAACCATCTTCTTCCAAAGCATTGACAGTAGGAGCACGACGTCCAGGAGTAATTTTGCGGGCGGCATCGAGTCTTGAGCGTTCGATGTTGTATGTGCAAAGAACGTACTTTTGCGCCGCTACACATTGTTAGTCTGTGTTATTAGATGTTTTGACATGAGAACCTACTGATGACTCCTTTTATTCTGGCGGTGATCAACTCGACGAGCTTGGGGTCTGATGGATGTTTCGATTTGATGAGGATAGCGCTTGACGAGACGACTGTTGAAATCGCCTTTAGACCTGCAGCGCGCATAGTTTCTCCAGACTCCACCAGGTCGACGATACCGTCGGCGACACCTAGTGCGCAAGCTGCCTCTACACTTCCTCCGACATACTTGACGATCGTTTTCAGCTTCGCGTCACCGTTTACTTCTCCAGCCGTATTTCCTGCCTGCTCGGCTTCTAGTCTCCGGAAGTATTGCTCGGCAAGGTTTGTAAAGCTTGTGACGACGTTTTTGCCGATAAGGTCTTCTGGCTTTGCCAAATCGCCCTTCGCTGGTACCTGGACCTGCAAAGCACATTTGCCAAAGTCAAGGTCCAGCACTTCCTCCACTCCTGTTGTCGCCGAAGGTGGTACTACACACTCATGTTCGGCTACTTGATCGCGGCCTGTTATGCCCAGGTCGACACGGCCTTCTCCTACGAAAGTTGGGATATCTGCGGCGGGCAAGAAGACCAGCGCGAGGGGTAAGTTCTTGACGAGAGCGATATCGAGGCGTGAGTGGCGATGAAATTGGATGTCTGAGCCGTGGAGAAGGTCAAGGCAGGCTTGGTGAAGACGGCCCTCTGTAACCATCATTAGCCTCTCGAAAGTAGTCACATATTGAGGAACATACTCTTAGGCACCGCGAAGAGTAACCGATCGTTTAGGCTATTTCCCAAGAGGTCAGTTAAGAACGGAAGACTTCTGCTGCCCTGCCGCGGGCGAAACACAATTTCTTCCGCGCCGTTCGCACCATTGACATTGTTGGAGTGTCCCATGGTGGTACCAGGTGGTGCCGGGGGAGAACGAGAAGCAGAGAATATGTACATACGAGTTGACTAGATCCATCTTCTTATTCTAGCACGCAATCTGCGGTTTCTCGTACGCAAACGCGTGGGACAAGGTCCGCTAGGTTTGATGGTGTTGGCCACAGGCTAAAGCAGGTGTCCACGTTGGAAGACTCAATTGGGTCGTGGCACGTTTTGTGAAGGGTATAGACGCGCCGTCTGCAGAAGTGTGTGCGTTTTCCGCGGGTACGTGTGTCGTTTTATGGTGTACAGCTTTGCTCAAGCAGATTGAAGCGCGGTTTGCTTGGGATGGCTGCAGGTGAGTCAAGGAGGGGTAATGCACACGTGTAACGAACCAATGGCTATTGGACACTTGAGGAAAATTGGGTTACTTTGTGCGGGACGTATACTGGGATGTGTATGCAATTATACACACACCAGTAAGAACAGGGTAAGGTGATGAGGTATGTGGGAAGGTCCGATATGCGGCCTTCGATTTTTGTGGCTTGACGTCCAATGAACCAAAAAAAAGTCCCAGATGCCCCGCATTCCCAGATCCTTCCGTCATTGGCGAAGGCGGTATACAGTGGCACAATATTCATCCTCAATCATATCAAAGGCCCGAAGAATATGTTCTCAGTTTGATACTCGTTAGACTCTAGCTCTATAGTGTTATTCTACTTGTTTCAAGTCATGACTGCCCCGAGGTAGATGAAAGCACCCAGGCAGCTTTCTGCGAAACATGGAGACGAATCGAAAGAGAGCCCAACATCATGAAAATAGCCACGCCCATGTTAAATTGATGCAGTAACTCATGGTTGTACACGCTGGGCACTTTGAGACACCCACCTGCTCGTAGTCAATGTTGGCCTCACATGTAAAGCACACTGCTATGCAGTACTCCCTTAAAGCGCAGCTCCTGCACTAGAAATCCCAAACACCACACATACCTCAGCCAGCCCACATCTGTGCTTATGATGGCGTCATTCGATGCCACCGAGTTTATGGGCGGCTGGACTTGAAAAAAACTGTGGTGTCAATGCACTAGAGACGGAAGTTGAAGGATTGACGGAATATTCATGCTGTGGCCGCTTGTGCATCATTTCGAAAATGCACTTTCAGAGTTAGAGTAGATGGCTCGGATCGGTATTTAGAGAGACTCCTTGAATATGATCTAGGCTCAAGTCATTTGTGTACGAGGAGATATCATGAACGCATATATGCACGGAGCGAGTGAATCACGTGATAGTAAATCGAAACATTGAACGGAGTCCAGAACGTACCCCACCAGACTAATAATGAAATTTATATCGAGTCATACCAAGCTTAGCCTTCATTATGGTCCATAGTAGTGCCTGAAGCTCAGTGTTCTTGTATTGTTTTCATGTCGTAGCTTATATATTTTATACTTCTTCAAACTCGATATCCAGCATTCTTGGTCCAACGGTAGGATAATTGCCTTCCAAGCAATTGGTTCGGGTTCGACTCCCGGAGGATGCATATCATTCTTCTTTCGATTGCGTTGAGGTTTCTTTTTGTTGGTGTATATTTACATGGGCCGGGTGCCCCAAGTTCTCCTGTGGTAGACACTTTTTGGACTCCCTGAAGTACACGCGCATCTCACGAACACTTCATTGGTAGAAAGTATTTTCATAAGTTCATAGATATTTGTTTCTGCTGCTGGGCAAGCGAAACTTGTTCGGCAGGATGCCAATGCTGCATGCAAACTTCAGCATCTTCGTCATTTACGTCTAAAGGTATTCGTGTCCATCTCAGACGGCTACAGGAATGCTATGCTACATCAACCCTAGCGAACGAATGAAAAATCAATCGGTCAAGCAGCAAACGCTGGAGGAACTCAATGACCCTTCATGGGTACGTTAATCACAGTGAGACTCGCTAGACAGGGACAGCCACCGACTTTGGCTGTTGAGGACCGATGGAGGGAGGCCGATGGCTGCAATTATGCAGATCATATAGGTATGTAGCAAAGGATGGGTTGAGAGAGCCATTGGCATCCTTCACATGAAGTCATCACTGCAGGCTCATTAGCGATTATTGCCGACTCTCAAATGGAATCACACATACTCTCCAAAATCTTCATCATCGTACGCCTTTGTATCTGCACGGACGCCCACGTCTCGCGAAGCATTCAGCGTCGTCTTCGTCTTCGCAGCCTTTGTCTTCTTGCCACCCTTCTCCGCAGCCTTCTCCTCCTTCATCTTCTCATTGCTCAGAGTAGTCAAGCCACTTGCAATCTTCTTGATCTGCTCGCTCGGCAGGTCCTTTGCGATCTGCTTGGTGAACTCCTGCAGAAAGAGCGAGTACTGGCCCTTCTTCGAGTTTGCAGCGATGAGAGGTGTCAAGGTCTCGCGGAGCTTGGTAAACTGGTCCTTGGTGTTGGGGTTGAAGATGGACAGTGAACTGAGGTCTATGGAGTTGCCGGGATTGCTCTCGTCGGTCAGAGTGACGGCCTTACCGGCACGCTTCTTGCTGACGCTGAGGTCGCCGAAGAGCTCTTCAGCTTGCGCCCGCGAGCCGTCCAACTCCTGTTGCTTGAGCCTGGCGCGTTTCTCGGCCTCCGTCTCCTCCTCGTCGGACGACATGTCGTCCTCCATTTGCCGTCGACGTAGGGCTGCCTGTCTGTGCTCCTCGATCCGTTGCGCCTTCGACTTGTGGTTCGCCTTTGCCTCAGCCTCGGCCTTCGCCTTGGCCTCGGCGGCCTTCTTCGCCTTTTCGCGCTCGACTTCCGAGTCCTCTGCGGCGTCCCATGATTCTAGGACCTATGGCCACATGTTAGTGCCAGTATAAGCGTGTTTTGTGCGTGGCGGGGCGCAGGTTGTGCAGGCGCGGGGCAAGGTGGGCTGACATACATCGCTATCCTCTTCCTCGTCGTCAAACTTGCTGCGGCGAGCGATGGGCGCTGCGGCCGGAGAAGAAGGAGGCGTGCTCTCCTCGTCCTCGTCGTCTGTGATCGGAATGGTCAGCGCCACTGTCTGCGAAACGGGCTGGCGCGGCATTGTTGGAGCGCGCGCAGTGGCAGCGAAGATGACGTACCCCATTTTCCAGGCGCCATGTCTGCGGCTGAGTGTGTACAGTCGCGGTGGGCACTCGATGCTGTGCTGAGGGGTTTTGCAGGTCAGGCGTGTGTCTGCAGTCGCGCAGAATTTTGTGGTCAAGTGCTGGTGTGGGTGAAGGGAAAGTGGGAAGGCTCCAAATTACGCATCAGGTTGACTGCGTCTGCAGAACAATGGTTGGGCTCGGCGAAAGCCCTGCACATGTGGCTCGCTTCCGGCCTGCGTAAAATTATTCTGTACTTGGTGCCCAATCAACGAATACGCCCACTTGACCAAGTGACACTCTACTTTCCTTCGCTGCGCGTGTGCTGTCAAGTGAAGCCATGTGTATGAGCGATCCCAGCGTCATGAAGGCATAACCTATATTGATAATTGCCATCGGCTTTCAAAGCCAAGTCATTAGATAATATTTTGTCGGCAGTTGACCACAGCGCCACAACCTACTTAAATACATACAAACAACAAGGGACCTGCTGATTTGCCACAAAAGCGACTTGCGTCTCAAATCTCTACCTTCTCCGTCTCTCCTAAGCCCTGCTATATCATACACTATCCCCTCAAGCGGATAAGCCAGAAAGAAGTTAATTACGCCCGGTGCCCGGACCTGCTCCTGCCGTTCGTATGGTTGAATCAAATCCTCCAGTCAGCATTAAATCATCGGTCAGGCATCTCCCATGGCCTCCAGAATTTCCAACCCTCCCTCACTTCGCGAACGATTTTCCGCCTCGAACTGACCACCCCGACTAATCTTTCAATGCCAATGGTGCCCTCCGCCCTCAAGAACTTGTCCTGGTCAATCTCCTCTCCGCCCTCCTCTTCATTTCCATTATGCAGGACGGCTGGCCAGAGGACGCCAACACCGTCACCGGCTAATGTTGTCTCAAACTTCTCAAACCCTTCATGCTCGAGCTTGACTTCAAGTGAATCGAGAATCTTGTACTTCAACTTCGTACCATTCGATATAATCGACGCACTGCAGTCGGGCTCGGTTTCGGACGAGGTATCGGATTCATCCGAGGAGGACTCGTGATGGTGTCTACCATTGCCGTGTCCGTTCGTGAGCGCCGGGGGCTGCGGCTTGAGTATGGTAATGGCACAACCTCCACCGCCGGCGCCTGTGAGCTTTGTCCATCCAATTCCGGTGTGGTCGATGAGTTCGCGAATGCGCTCGAGTTTTGGATGCGAGACACCCAAAGATACGAGCAAGCCATGATTGATAGTCACAAGCTCGCCAAGATGCTTCAGCGAGGCGTGCGAAGTGGGATCGAAGTCTGGGGAAGTGAGTAGTTTGTGCGCAGATTCAGTGACGAGCCCGATGGCGTTGAGGATATTCTCAGTGATGGCAGGATGCACTGATCTAAGGTGTCCCACTTTAGCTACCTCGGTAGCGGTACTGCGCGATTGTCGCGTGTTGACGAGGAGCAGTGGAAGCTCTGGGAAGTTGTAGAGCGGAACGACGAGGGGCGGCTTGTCATAATCTCTCCGCTGGAAAAGGACTGCCTTGCCGCCAGAGGACACGGTATTGTCGACACCTGAGGGGTTGCCGTGTATGCACATCTCGCCTACGAAGGCCCAGCGATTGATGCGCTCAATATTTAGTTCACACTCTTGTGGTGGCTGGTCCTGGTGTGGCCCGCTCAGTGCGCGAATCTGGAGGAGTAACGCGGTACTGAGGCAGACGGAGATGCTGGCGCTGCTGCCCAAGCCTGCGCCGATGGGTATTGTGGAGCGTAAGGTATACACGCACGGAGGTACCTTCCGCGAGGCAAGTGAGAGGAAGAGGTAGAGGAAGGAGCATGCCGAGGCGTGGTGTATCTTGCGTATTGACTCGGGAACCTTGGGGGAGACTTGGTCAATGAAGGGTTGTATGGCGGCCATGAGGTCGGGGTCCAACGAGGTTACGAGGTCGTAATAGTACTTCTTCTTGCCCGTCGCGGAAAAGGCATCCCAGGGCAGATCGTCAATGTTCCATGTGTGCTCCATCTGTATGTCGGGGAAGCGCAGTTTGACTGTCCGGTTCGACTTGGACTGGAACGAAACATGGAGATAGGAGCGGAGCGATATAGCGGCAGCGATTGCAGCCTGGGAGGGTTAGCGAAGGTCGGATGGCATGCTAGGGCGCGACCTGTACCTTGCCGTGGACGACGGCATGCTCGCCATAGACAATGACCTTGCCCGGCGCAGAGACCATAAAGGGAGGCATCATGGGCGAGGACTGCTTCCTGTGCAGCGCAGGCGTGCCGTTTGTAGCGGGGGGTGCCGCCGAGGGCAGTTTGGAGGCTAGGTGCGCAGGCATCGTGTCTATGGGCGAGTGCTCGGGTGTCTGGGTGGCATGCGACGACGTGGTGCGCGGCGCAAGACTGGCTGCAATTCCAGAGGTAAGCCAAGGTTCTGCCAGGACCGTCTCAATCGGCTCCATATTGTCTCTCACCTGGCGCGTCGTGCGTCTTCCTGCGTATGCTGCCGTTTGCCGCCATGGCCGAAGAATGTCGAGAGATTGTATCGTCAGGAGGCGATGTCCTTCCTTGGCCGGGTGGTAAATGTTGGGCGAGGTCATCATGTTCCATGGGCTAATCCGGCGGCGGCCTAGTCCACGCAGCGATCAACTCACCCCCGGGGCCGTGTCTCAAGCCGCCATGCAAGGCACGCACGCCGGCTGGGATGCTCCACAACCCCGGGAATTCTGGAAACGCCCTATGGCTGCACTGCTGTTTCCAAGGCCCTCAATTCACTGCCCGCCGCACCGCGCCTTGCCCACCGAGGACGCCTCGTCACGCGTGATGCGCTGCTGTCTCGTCTACTCTTGCGCAACAATACGAACGCGCTTCTTTGTTCGCGGCTGAGCTGAGGAGGCGTACGCCGACTTGTGCGCACTTGTTGCCGCTTTCGCCTCGTTCGGGCGTGTCGGACGCATGGCCACAGTTGCAATGCAAGCACCTCTATCTATGCAGCAACCAACGCTTCCAAACACGGTTTATTCCTTCTACCAGTCTAGTTGAAAATGGATACAACATATGCCGCATCTGACGACATGGTCCTCCAGATGCGCATAACCCAAACGCCTCGCTATGCAAACTTGATGACTTGAACCCAATGCCAATCCTACGATGGAGTCTTGATCATGAAAATCTACCAAGGTGTCAGTCACAGTGTGGTGAGAATTTGCATCTCCACATACCTCTTTCATTGCCTGTGCGTCCATCGTAGCCGCCTTTTTCTGGCGGATCCACCTTTGCCTCACCGCATGCATTCCTCTTGCATTGGCTGCGTTGAACGTCAAGCCGGCGGACGTGAGCACAGGTGTAGAAGCGCCAGTCGCGGGTACTGATGATGGTGTTGAAGCACTCGGTGTACTCTCTTCCTCCTCACTTTCAGAGCTGCTGTCTTCGGCGTTGCCTTTTGACTTCGCCGCCTTCTTTGCCGCCTTCTTGAGGGCCTTCTTAAGTTTCTTCTCTTCTTTCCGGGCTTTCTTCTCCGCTTTCCGTCTTGCCTTGTCCGTGAGTGGTTCCGGGTCGGATAAGGGTGTGGGAGCATCGGAGGTCCCTGCTTCGACTTCGGAAGAAGATGACTTCTTAGCCTTCTTCGCCTTTTTCTCCTTCTTGGCCTCCTCTCGTAGGTCCATGCTTTTCTTCTTACGCTTTAACGTTGGTTCCTCGTTAGTACGCTCCTCGACCGCTTCGAGCTCCGCCCGCTCTTCTCGTTTCCGCTTCTTGCTCTTCTTATCCCCCATGCCAGCGTCACTCTCTGGCTCGGACTTGACCTCGATTTTGACCTGCGCCTCCTTTTTGGTGTCGGCGCTCTTCGTTATCTTGTCGCCTATCAGGAAACCTCCGCTGACGAAGTTCATCATCCCGTACTTGCGATACACGAACGCTCTCTTCTCAATCTCTTCTCGACGCTCCTCCTCCTTCTTGACCTCTGCTTCTTTGCCATTGAGACGTCCCAGTATGCTTTCTAGTCCTGCAAGTCCAAAGTTCTCAGCGCGCTCGCTCCCTCGCTTTGCACCCAAGCCCAGGTTATCATCCTTGAGAAGAACTCGGATATGCGACTGCGAGGCGGCCGTGTAATGAGCGGCATGTGAAGCGTCTGTTGCGCCCAGAGAGTCACCCGGCTGCCAGCCTTGCGAGGTCAGCATGCGGTGCCCGAAGCGCGAGGTGTTGTTCGCCCAAGTCGTATTCTGCGGGTCATTGGAGATTTTGCTCCGGCTGTACAAACGTTAGAATCGCCCTGGAACCATGGCTCATAGCCAGAGTAGAGTAGAAGCATACTTCTTCGGCGCCGCGAGACCCATTTTGAATGTCGAGTCGCTCTACACGGAAATCGCAGACTGTAGCGAAAGCGGGAGTCCGCAGTTCAGCACAAAAATTTGTGGATGCGTCGCGCTAGCCACCAACTCTTGGCGCCGATGTGGGGTAGGTTCGACCTGGCGTCTCGTCAACAACACCATGGAGCTACGGGGCTACATCGCGTCTTGATAGCCCAGAGACTCTAAGACATTGACCTATTTGATCACAACCCGCACTTACCAACAACAGCCATGGCTCCGCCGCGAGCTACCAAGAAATCGAGCCTCACCTCAGTCTCACAGGTCACTACTCGCCAAGGACTTCAACAACTACGGCGGCAAGTTATCGAAGAAGTCGGAGACTTAGACGAGGTCGACGATGCTCACGCCATGCATATTGATTCCCACGGCCAAGAGGAAGAGCCGGTCGACTTGCAGTCCGCTAAAGATGGTCCATTGGAGGCGTTACTGGCGGACATGGTCGACGGCGTATGTGACATCCAACCAGCTTCCCGTTGTATTACTGCGTTGACCTATTCCGGGCATCGGACCATTGGCCAAAAGGAGGATCAGAGCCTGCTAACACTGTCCTCAGCAACGCAAGCGTCATTCGAAGCGCAAGGAAGGCGTCGACAAGGCGTACGGTACTAGCCACGAGACAGTCCAGAACGCTATCAATGCCGTCTCTGATGCGCACCAGGGAAAGGCGTGAGTGGCCATCACCCCACCAGGGTTCATCACTACCTCCTTGCCAAGGCTTCCATCGCTCTTCCGCTACATGTACCTCTGCCGTCTATTCAAAAGATGCCACTTTCAATTCAACCTCCAGAACTAACGGCATTGTAGATATGCAGCGCACGAAGCACACCTCAAGCGTCTCCAGGAGCTAATCGGTCAGAAAACTAAGATCGAAACCGCCATGTCCGACAAGCTAGCAAGTTTACGAGCTAACTATGATGCTCACTCTCGCGACCTAGAGGCCGTCGTCGACCGCAGAATCAAGGAATTGAAATGAGTTTCTGCATGATGTGCTCGATCTGGTCGGTTCCAAGAGTCCACGCAACGAGCGACCAAGGGAAGCTTCGATCCCCTGGCAGTATGAATACTGATTCCAGTGAGTATCGATAACGCCTGCATGCGCTAGTGTGTAAGACTGGAGATGGTGAAAACCCCCAAATTGGGAAACGGAGACGATCAAGGAGGGCATAAGACTTTCCATGTTAGTCAGGAATGAGGAATGGAAGGATTATCCAGAGCTAGGTCCTGTGTTGGCGTATCAAGCAACCGTTTCAAGAATGGGTCCAAGAGGATATGGCCCTTTCGCGTGCATGTTACCCAGAACTACCTTTAGAGTATGGTACCTAAAGTCTTGAAAAACATGGACCATTTTCGGTGGCACTGATGAACGCAGTCTATCTGTCTGAACCCCTGTTATTCGAAATTTGCTGCATAGGAAGGCAAGGGCATAACTGGTATTGCCTAACATACATTATATGGCCTCTATGACAGTGACTAGGTTGTTAGTAGCCCCTTGCGTTGAACAAGAGTGCCATCGTTGGAAAAGATTGTGGACTTGGATGCAAGGACTAGAAGAGGGGAAGACAGGGGAAGGCTCAAGCATCTTCTATAACAGAGACAGGAGTAGTGATAGCTCTCGATAATGCAGTTTAATGCGAGTGCGCTTCATTCAAGGTATCATAAGTCTAAACTCTTCCAAATCTTTCCTCTCCATACATTGTGTCATATCCAGCGATAAATCATAAACGATATTCAGAGCGTATAGCTCATCAGGATGCAACGCTTAACGTCTAATCAAGGTACTCCACGAACGCCCAATACACCGAGGTCACCGCCGATACTCAGGTAATGCTTCACTATCCCTCCTATCTCCTGCCGCACTAGTCTGCCCACTTCTACCTGGTCTCATGGCGCCCACCAAGCCTTCATCGTCTTCATCTAACACTGGTGCTGACGGGGTCAACTCCAGACTTTGTATACCGTTACCCGGTAGTGCTGAGGGTCGTTGTGACGACTCCCCTTCTTCCTCCTCATCCCCAGGGGGTGCACTCCTTTCCATCTCCAGCCTCCGCCGTTGCAATTCCTGTTTATCATCCGTCGCCTGGACGTGTGAAGCCGAAGAAGCAATGTATCCTGGTGCTGCATCCAAACCCGTCGGAGGGCATTGTAGTGGTAGTGCAGGTAGAGGCTTCGTTTGATCAGCATCGCCGCCATTAACGTTTTGAAAAGTAGACGAATCTTGGCTGTTGTCATTGATAGTGGGCGAGGAGCCGTTGCCAGTCATAGGTGTCTCATCACTGAGATGTCCTGTGGCGCGGCGCTGTAGTGACTGAGCTGTGATCGTACTTGATGTCAACGATCGGGGCGATGTGGCAGGGAAGGGCGGATGTGGATGGGCGTGCGTTGCTGCTGCTGCTGCTGATCCAGCTGCGAGATATGGCGGATTCGGATCATCATCCTCTGGTAATATTGGAGCGGAGGCTGGTATACCGTGCTGAACGGCGCCCAGAGGTGATGCAGGTCCAGCGGCGTCTGGAGGTTGGGATGGTAATAAGCGCGCTTCTGCGCGACGCATACGTTCCTTTTCGGATAGACCTTGTTCCTCTTCGGAAGGAGCTGGGGGAATGTGGGATGAAGCGCCTGCCGCTGCGCTGTGTTGATCATATCCGGGAACGCCATAGTATGCCGGGTCGTAGCTATAGTCGTAGTATTGCCCGTTCTCGTCATATCCGTAGTAGTCTTGATCGTAGCTAGCTGCTGCATCTGGAATGTGGGTGCTATCAACCGTGATCTCATCAACACCGTTTTGGCCTTTGGGTAGCGGATCCTGAGTCTGCCTGCGCTTTCCGTTCCTTTCGCTATCCTTGGTGCCAATGATGACCTCGAACAGAGAGGAGACTATGCCTTTTTCGCGCCGGATCTGATCTGTATCGACAAAATTGCCTCCCCATGTCGAAAACATACTGCTTGTAGGCTCATCACGGGCCGTCCCTGAAGCACCTCCAGTGGAAGAGGGGACATTGACAAGTCCCGCGTTGGCAACCATACGGTCGAGCCCTGTCAACTTGCCTTGTATGTCGACGACAACTTCGACATAGTACTTGAATGATATCATGGCTCCAGGTACGTTTGATATGGTAGGGAAGGCCTCATCTGGTACTCGTACAGCGCATTTGACCTCTGCAGTTAGAGTCCTGGGGTCAACGAAGAGCGGTGCAAACGACTGGCATAAATCTTTGCGGAAGAGGTGACTTGACCCAGCTGATGATAGCGACAAGCCACCTAGACCCGTCCTAGACTTTGGGTAGTAGTCTTCAGACTTGGTTTTGTCGCCTTTGCTGTTCGGTATAACTGGTAACGCAGGGTGCATATCCACTCTCGCCTGACGGTACAGCGTAATGATGATTCCTTTGAGACTCCGAACATGTTTTGTGTGGTTTACTGTGATTCTGATCGGTATTTGATCACCTCTGAGAAATCCACCTTTTAGCACATCGACGGTGGCCGTGATCGTCTTCCCTTTTAAAGTTGTCCGACTTCCGGTCTGGGAGAAAAATCCATCTGTGGCGTTGTTGACAGAACGCACGCCATACTCGGTTCCTGATGCGTTGCCACTGCTCATCTGACTCTCAAAACTGACGTCGCTAGGCGATGGGCTCCGTGGGCACTCATTCTCATCATGGGGGCTATTTGCCTCGGATGTTAATCGAGCCGGTGGAGGCTCTAATGTATTGGGCGTCTGGGGACCTCCATCAGTTGTAGTGGGTGCCGGTCGCTTGCGCGACGGCTTTGCTCGTGCCCGTCTCGAAATGGGTTCCAAGGAGACGATGCGAGGCTTAGGCTCTGGTATGGGTGCAATATCGATGATGTCGATGAGATGTACTTTCGTGTCGCATGACGTTACCGGCGAGATAGTCGTGGGGCGTGTCATGGTTGCAGTCAGCATATACGACACCGTGCCGCGCTCGAACTGAATCCACCTATTAGTAGGAGAATCCATGGATAAGTCACGGCACTACTTACGTCAATACTGCTTGGTAAGCCTTTGGAGGGGAACTCCAGTTCGAAGTTGAAGTGATATACACCCTCCGATAACCTACCCTCTCCACACAGTACTACTTCGTCCTCGAAAAGTGAAACGAAGCCATTGCCAAAGTAGCTCCCTGCCTTCTTGCCCTTGCCCGAGCCGACCGTTGTACAGTAGTTCTTGTATGCATCCCCTGGAGCATTTGGATTCTTGAACACCTGCGCATAACCATGTAGAGATACGACAAGATGGGTGATCCTCAACGGCTTTATGATTTTTATGATTACTGTTCCGCTTATTATGTCCCCCGGCGAGTACTGGCGGTGTGGGTCGTCGGACTGTATGTAGAACTCGGTGTAATTGCGAGATTTGGAGGATAAGGGCGACTTTAACCTCGATAGAAACGATCTGCTCGTCTGCGACGAGGGTGGGGAAACGGCTGCACGTGTCTGACTGGAAGTCATACTCCTTGTATCGCGCACATTATGCGCCTGCCCGCTCTCAGTCTTCTATTCCCTGCAAGCCCCAACAACGCAATAGCGCCAAAGATGGTATATGCGATAGTCGTGCACGAGGCCACGAGGACACGATGGGGAGATGTACGGGATAGGCCGGGTCGCAGAGCTGGGCGCAGCACAGTGCAGCGCAGACAGGTGCGCCAGACGCGTCTCGCAGGGTTGCGCGACAGTGCGGATGCAGAGCGTTCTAGAGGGCGGGGTGTCCGTCTGTCGGGGCAGCAGCAAGCGGGGAGGCGTCGAAGACGGACTCGAGTAGTTGCTATTTGGTGTTGGGGATTGGCGCCAGCTTGCTAGGTATCTGGTAGGCTGCGCAGGTGCTGTAGAGAAGCGACACGCAACTGTCTCAGGTCTGCGGGGGGCTGTGGAAAGGCACACAGACGTCGAGAAGGGACTGGATTGCGCAGAGCTGCAGTCAGCATTGCGGAAGGTGAGGAGCACAGTACAATAGAGTAGGGCAAGCTGGGAGGGGCTCGCGCGGGTCCCACGCGGGGACGCTGGTGGTGAGAGTGGCAGTGCTTCTCTAGCGGGCAGGGACGACGGGCGACCGCCGAGCGCACAACACCATGCTAGGACTAGGACATGGCACGGATGTCACGGATCCGTGCTAGAGTGCCGTGGGGAATGGAGCGCGAGGGCATCGTTTACGTACCACTCGACGTCGCCAGAGCGCAACAAGGCTTGTTGTTCGAGAGCCGCACCGATCTTGGCTGCCAAGTCGTCGTCGGGAACACAGGGTCTGCGCTGCAGTGGTGAGGTGAGGCCCGTAGATATGCACGACGTGGGGGCGAACTCGAATGTGCGCAACCGCAGCTTTTCAGCGAGTGCGTGCCCAACAACAATGCGAAAACAATCAGGACGACGGCGACAAAGCGGAGGGCGAGAAGAGAAGGAGGAGGAGGGCAAGCCAAACAGCCAGGGTGCTTGTCGATAATCCGTTAGAAGCAGGCTATCCGAAAGAGGCGCCGTGCTTGTCCCATGGCGGCTTGGGGAGGGAGGAGACAGTGCAGGGTCCGGAAGACGGGCTGCATGTGCTGCATAGCCTGACCATGCCATTATCGGCACCACCGCACTCCTCTCCATTGTCCTATACAGCCAGAGAAGAAGAAAAAAGCGCAATCGCAAAGCCGCTGTGCTGCCACGGTGCCAGCGCAGTCCGCTGCGTCGCATAGGAGCGCAGTGCTGCTTCCGGCATCAACAGCCCCATGCGCAAGTACGTTTGACGTCGCACGTCGTTGCAGTCGACCGTCAGCCCATGTGGACATCCCTAACCACGGTTGCGCGGCCTGTGAAGCTTGTCAGCGACCGTCTGCAGCCGTCTCGATTCAAATGTTCCTTCGTCAAGCCTTCCCGGGGTGGAGCGTCACCCCGGCGCAACATCATTGCTAAGCTTCGGCGCCAAGCGCGTCATAAATGCTTGTTCTTTTGTTAGTGGCACAGACACTCGGACACTTGTACGTCGCACATCATGCCCAAACGACAACAAGAAGCGGCCGCCCTTGCGACGCTAATGCCGGACGCGACAGCACCCATTTTTCCTTGCTACTCACATGCCTGTCAGCCAGCTCTTGGTGACGCTTCTACAGAGTGTTCGCTCGCCAAGTCGCATCCCTGCTCTATTTTACTCTAGTAGGAGGTCCTCGATGGTGTAACATCAAGAATCTATTTTGTTTTTAGAAGACCGGAGAGTAACTCAGTGCGATGTGACCCTGTACATGAGTGAAGTGGGTCGGGTTGACATGATGTCTGCCTTATTTGCTGAGCATTTGCAAGGTTGAACAGGATCAAGTGGTTGGATTGCATGCATAGTAGGCAAGCCCAACAGTCAAAGAGTACAGGAGCTGTCACACGGCCTCCACCGTCCAGAATTCCTATCGCCACGTCTCGCACTAACGCGAGACTATCCCTACACAAGTAGAGCCCGCCTGGTAACCCTCGCAAGAAATCACTGCAGCATGCGCATGGCTTCTCAACCACTCATTCTGTCCCCGTCTGCATCCGCCTCGAGATCGGAAAGAAATTTTGCCATGTCTACTGGCTCATGCTCTCTTGTTGGCGGGTGCGATGCAGTTGCGGTATCTTGTTCGCTCAACACTTTTGTTTGCCGCGGTTTCTTTCGGAGCACCGCCTCGAGAGCGATGAGCAGGTCGCGTAGATCTCCAGGTTCGTCAACCAGATATTTGTATTGGGCGTGTGCCACGAGTCCCTTCAGTTTCCGGCCAGACAGACCATTCGCCAACATCGCAATCCTGTGCAACTCAGATACCGCGGTGATGGCTTCCGATGGCCAGTGATTAATAGCCCATTGCCGGCTTGGAATCAAGGTTGGCGATTCAGCCTGTGAGGGGTCCAATTGAGGGGATGCACTGCGGACTGGGAAAAAAGCGGGTGATGTGTCAGAGCGGGCGCCTGACAAGTCAGATAATCTTCCATACATCATTGTCTCGAAACCAATGAGGCCACTTTGTATTAATCCATTGATCTCCATCCTCAGAATGTCGAACACACATTCCGTAACTGGAATATTGACCTCTTCTTCAAGACAACACCGGTCCACGAAGGCAGAGTCTAAGCTGCCAATGAGGTTGCTAGTAAAGAAGAAAATGACGTTGGTGTGCCTTCGAAATCTGTCCAGACCCCGAAGGATTTCATTGGTAGCCTTTGCTCATTGTCAGCAACATTTAAGCGATTCCGTTACCATAAACCCCTACTTTTACAGATTCACCAGGCTCGTTCTTCTGCGCGGCTTTCTCACGAGACCCTGCGACCGTTTCCACCTCGTCCAAGATCACCGCGGTCAGTTGGGACTCGTCCAGAGCCATGTCGGATATTGATTCGAACAACTTGCCGATTCTCTTTGATGTATCTCCAAATAAATGGCTGAAGAGCATATGCGCGTTGATCTGTAGTAACTTGGTGACGGAGAAGACATTTGACAGTCGAATCGAGAGACGTTGTGCTAGTGCCAGAGCCAATGTGGACTTGCCTGAACCTGGTGGGCCGTGGAATAGAACCGTGTTTTGCCAGGAGCTTGTTCGCCAGTCTCGTCGATTTTGTACAGCGCGCGTAAGTGCGCGGAGCGTGAGTTCGCCTATTGGATCTTCATAGACCAACGACTCCCACAACCCGTCAAAGGCGCGATTTGGGAGTGTTACGGCATCAAACTGGTGAGAAGTGGTGTTCTCGTGTTCGTACCCATCTTGGCCGTCTTGAGACCGGCCATCACCGTCCGAGAAGAGAGAGTATACCAGGATTGCGAGGTCGCTCTCAACCAGCGGATAGAACGTCTCGTCGGGAAATTGTCTAGACTTGCTGTGTCCGGTAACGTCCACTCTGTCGACGGCGTTTGCCAGTGGTGACGCAGTATGTGCGAGATGCAGGGCTGTGCCAACCTTGACTTCGCTGTGGTTTCGCCGGATCCACGCTGCGACTCCAGCTCTGATTTCCTCTTCTCGAAAGCCCTGGGCCGCGCTGTCTGTCAGTCTGACCTCCACATAGAGAGTGCCAGACTTCGGCACCGCTTGGAAGATTTGTCCGCTCATTGTGAGCCAGTGCGCTACATTGTCCAAGTCAGCGTGTACTGTGGTTAGTCGACAGGATCAAATATGGGAGCGCGAAAGTCTGTGATCAAGACTCTGTGCATCCCTCAAGTGAGTCGAGGTGACAGTCGCAGCAACATTTGAAGCAGCAAGCACGACGGTGGAGCGAGAGCGTGTGGAAGGCGCTGGTCAGTGCGCAGTCCAGCGGCCCGGAGACGCATGATGACACTGCCGGCGCGGCATGGAGCAGTGACAGCATCTTTTCGCACGCGTCACACAGAATCACCGCTCCATCTCCTCCACATGGCGGTCAGATATACCTTACGGCAATGAACAAGGGCGGAAACAACACCGAAACCTGCAAGACCGGGCGGGACGACATCTGGGGCACTTCGCGCCCGCGCGACGTCCGCCTTCAGATCTACATCTCGCTCACCCTCGGGTTGGGGGCTTTCCTGGCCTTTTGCGTAAGTCGGGATTCGCTTGCACGGGAGCACGGCAATGCTGACTGGCCACGATAGTTCCTGCGCCCACGATGGAAGGGCCTCTACGCTGCACGCAAGAAGCAGAACGACCTCGCGACGGCGCTGCCCGAGCTGCCCGATAGCTTCTTTGGCTGGATCATACCGCTATGGAAGATCACGGACGAGCAGGTGCTGGCTTCGGCAGGCCTGGATGCCTATGTCTATCTAGCCTTCTTCAAAATGGCCATCAAGTTCCTCCTCGTCACGCTTTTCTTCGCCCTCGCCGTCATAAAGCCGGTGCATGACACACACCAGGATAAGGAAGACAAGAAATCACCCTTACCCGACAAGCCGAGCCATCACCGCATGCAAGCTCGCTCTACCCTCAGGGCGCTGGCGGCCGAATACGAACACTACACGGATTACCTTTGGATGTACATCGTCTTCGTCTACCTCTTCACCGCGCTCATTTTGTATCTCATTGTTTCCGAGACGAGGAGAATCATCGACATCCGCCAGGAGTATCTTGGTAGCCAAACTACCATCACCGATCGAACCATCAGACTGTCAGGCATCCCTATCAATCTCCGATCTGAAGACAAGATCAAGGAGTTCATCGAAGATCTTGAAATCGGAAAAGTCGAGAGCGTGACACTTTGCAAGAATTGGAAAGAACTCGATGACCAGGTGGTCCAAAGACACACCATCTTAAGAAAGCTTGAGGAAGCCTGGACCGTTCACCTTGGAAGCAGACGGGTGGAGCGAAGCCTAGAAACTCTTCCCATAGTGCAGCCACGTCCGACCGGGTCGGAGGGCGATAGCCGTCTAGGTGATAGTGAAGCAAGCCACTTGTTGAGCGATGCCGACAGAGACCCTGACTATGTCATTCCGTATGCCCGGCAGCGTCCAATAGCGAAAATCTGGTACGGCCGCTGGAAGCTGAGATACAAGAATGTGGATGCCATCGATTACTACGAGGAGAAGCTGCGTAGGGTCGACGATGAAATCAAGGTGCTTCGGAAGAAAGACTTCGAGCCGACTCCATTGGCTTTTGTAACCATGGACAGCGTTGCGAGTGCACAGATGGCGATTCAGGCCGTGCTTGACCCGTCACCTTTGCAACTTCTAGCCAACAATAGCCCAGCACCATCCGACGTTGTCTGGTCAAACACCTATCTTTCTCGCACTCAAAGGATCTTTCGCTCTTGGTCAATCACCTTCGTCATTGGAATATTGAGTGTCTTCTGGACCGTTCTGCTAGTCCCTATCGCCGGCGCTTTGAACACATGCTCGATTAACGAGGTCTTTCCCGGACTAGCGGAAGCGTTGAATAGCCATGAAATTCTGCAATCCCTCATCAATACCCAATTGCCAACATTAGCACTTACTCTGATCAACGTAGCCGTACCTTTCCTCTACGATTGTAAGTAATTTACCCCGTCCGCATAACCTCAACGGATACTAAGGACTGCCAGGGCTGGCAAACAAACAAGGCATGATCTCACAAGGCGACGTTGAGTTGTCAGTGATATCGAAAAATTTCTTCTTTACCTTCTTTAATTTCTTTATACTTTTCACCATCCTTGGAACTGCCTCTAATTTATTGGACATGCTCGAGCGCTTTGGCGAGAAACTCACAAGCGCCACCCAGCTTGCGTATGCCTTGGCCAAATCCTTGTCCGATCTGCTAGGCTTCTACACAAACTTCATCATTCTACAGGGCTTTGGCTTGTTTCCATTTCGCCTGATGGAATTTGGTGCTCTCTCCTTGTATCCCATCTACTTAATTGGAGCCAAAACACCTCGAGGTAGGCCGAGTTTCCATGACCTATGGCTCTTCTAACACAAGGATAGACTATGCAGAGCTCGTTCAGCCTCCGGTCTTTAGCTACGGGTTCTTTTTGCCCCAGACCATTCTCATCTTCATCATCTGTATGGTTTACAGCGTGTTGAAGGACTCGTGGCAGGTCCTACTCACTGGTCTAGCATATTTTATGATTGGCCACTTTGTCCACAAATACCAACTGCTATATGCGATGGAACACCGCCAGCATTCTACCGGTAGAGGCTGGACGATGATGTGCGATCGTGTCATCGTGGGTGTCGTACTATTCCAAGTTACCGTTGCCGGCCAATTGGCTTTGAAGAAAGCATTCAAGCGGGCCATCATCGTGGTGCCACTGGTTATTGGTACCCTTTGGTTCCTCTACGTGTTTTCACGGACATATCGACCTTTGATGAAGTTCATTGCTTTGCGAAGCCTACGAAATCCAGAGCAGTCAGATCTTGGACGCGATGTTCAGGAAGAGGCAGTCTCATCTGGACGGGAAGGACGGAGGGTGCCAGTAGGAAGACTCACGTTGGATGAAGCAAGGGAGAGAGGGCTACGGTTTGCCAATCCGAGCCTAATCATGCCGTAAGCGTATTGCCATGTCCTAGGAAGTACAATTGACTGATTGTGTACAGTTTGAATGATGTTTGGCTTCTTAACAAGCACGCAAGATCTCAAAACGGATCGAATGGTTCTGGATCGCATAGTGCGAACGGTGAGTGGGAGTGAGCGAGGCGCACTTCCCTCGGTACAAAGCACGTAAAGCACTTCCTTGTATACTTGGCAGTAACCCTTTCCTTGGCCCTCTCTGGGTTTCTCTTTCTTGTTGAAATTTGTTGATACCCCTCATGGCAATAGAGAGCGTACTCCATTCCAGCGCTTGTATTCTGCAACCTGATCCAATCTTGATCCGATCACAGCATCCGCTTTGCACACATATTCAACAGCATTCTGCCTTCCTACATGCGTTAACGCCCCACGATTCATCCTTTAATCCCATCATTAAGAACCAGTACACGAACTCGACGCTGAAGAGACGCTCCGAAACGTCCACACGGTTACTATCTTTGTCAACTCCATTCAACCACGCCTCCGACTGGGGGTTAATATAGCAACGTCTTCCCAGATCTATCTCTCTCGAGGAGTGGCCGGAAAAAAATCCGAACCAGCTCTCCCTCTGCTCAATCCACAACCACTTGAAGTTGCGTCATACTTCGAATCGCCGACTACTCGAAGGTTGTCTCTTGGTCCGCACCAGCTTTCTACCGAACAGATGTCGCACACGTCGAGACCACCTCTTCTGTCTACACAATCCGCCGATTCAAGCTTATTGCATGGGAGTGAACAATCAGTAAATCCTTCGGACCACCTTGAAGACACCCACATATCCCCTACAAAACGAACAGAAGTCCTGCGTCATGTCTTCCCCCGTCCATCGCGCAATCGCACTCCCCAAAGTAGGGAGTCTGCATCTCGTGTCACAAAGCCAAACCTTCACCACATCGCGATTCCGTCTAGGTTAAGACCTCGACTTGCGCTTCACAGATGCATCACCTCAATTTTCGGCAATAGCTGGGAGCGCGTACATGCAAGCAATCCACAGACAAGATCGAGGGCTTCGAGCTTTTGTTCAAAGCCAGGGTCTTCCATCCACGGATCAGTACCCAGTCTGGATGTCCTGTCACCCGGTACATTCGTATTCAGTGGGCCAAATCTTCGATCTGCGGGATCCTTCGATGACTCAACATCCCACCTCCCAAGATTTGCCGCAAGTAGCAACATCAAACGGCTGGCTCGAAGCCGGACAGACTCCTTCTCCATCCTCGACAACACCAGTGTTTTTGAGGAGAGAATACTAGAGCCTGTTGTGGAGCAAGGCATTACACGCACTGTGTCGGACGTTCTGCTTGGCAACAGTACACTGATTGGAGAAGCGAAGGGTGCGTTACATGACGAGTTGGAGTAGGGTTCTATTCTCGATGAACTTACAAGCCCGCAAGATTATATTACACTGAGTGCGACCAGTACTTTCGATTCTGCATCGGCATCTGCAGTCACATGTGCTATTTCCTCTTTCGCAGCTTTGACGATGCCATATCTGGACACTTCCGCCTGGAAAGCGCTGAGACTGACAAGTCGAACATGGTACCGCGCTCTTATCACAGTAGCGCCGCCAATATTCCCTGCCTCATATCGCCTACCTGTTGAGATTGTGCAACATGTCTACGACTACCTTGGGCCCAAGGATTTTAACGCTGCGCGCCATACGTGCCGGGGGTGGATGAGGGCCAGCCTTAACAAGGCCCTACTGCGCGTGATGTTAAGTAGAGGTGGATGGCTGAGCTGCGCGGAAAATGCCCTCCACGCCACGCGTCATTCAGCTGCCCACCATCTTTCGAGACTACCACAAACTGAAGAATGGTCGCTCAGCCGATATCTTTCACGACAATGCGCATTGGCGTCCGATTGGACTGGGAACGGACTGGACATCAGATCCGCTATTGTGGAGAGCTCTGAAGTTGACTTTGCAGAGCTAGGCAACGGTCACACTAGCTCAAACTGTCGTGGAAGCGGTAGCCTTACCTTTACAACAAGCGTATGCGGTCGATTTCTGTGCGTTGCGCGGGACACTTTGATCTACATTTACGAGCTTCAAAATAGTTCCCTTACGCCTGCGACGAGCGTATTGTGCCCAAGAAGGGTACTTTCAATGAGCATGGATGTCTCATCAGGTCGGCACGCCATCGCCGTGCTTCTCGAAGGAAGAATGGGCATGGTCTGCGAGCTTCGGTATGGCCGCAGCGATGAACATGAGGGCCCAGTCGAAGTTCATGTTGCAAGCAACGGGCATACGTATCGAACGACGACCAAGGCCTCAATCTTGACCAGTCGCGCCAGTGAACCCGAACACGGCCTGAATCTTGCACAATGTACCTCGCCCCAAGTACGCCACAGTCCCGCTTACGTTCAAGAGCGTGGTTCTGAATCTTTCGGTGCGATTGATGTGCAGTCGAATTACCAAGACGTTAGCCTTCGAGGTACGGATGATCAGCAAACTTTCGATCGAAATTTCATCAACCACACGTGGAACTTGAACCTGCATGGCCCTTTGGCTGGATTGACGGCTAGGTTTAATCCTAACTCATCCTGTCGGAGTATACCTATTGAGAGTGGTACTTCTACTTTTTACCGACACCTTTGCTCTGAAGAGGACCCGCCACACAGTGTTTCGATTTGTCCACAACGGCGTTGTGTTGCCTTTGGCTGTTCTGCGGGGATTGAACTGCATTGGATTGATGCACTTACCCGTCAAAGCTTGAGTCGCTGGTTTCCACTCACTGCGCCGAGTGACTACCTATATTTCCTGCCGCCTCGTCCCGGTTTCGAGTCAGCCAGGAAACTGCGTCTCATCTCCAGCGCAGCGCATCCTGGTGATCGACCCGCCATTAGCCGCAAGTTCTTCTTCGGCCGACCGACTGCAAGCTTCTTCTGGAGTCCGTTCGGACTTGAGCCAGGTTCTCGTCATGAAGTGCCACCGAGTTGCGATCATTACCATGCTATTCCGCTGAGTGACGGCCATCATGTCTTATTCATTGATGCGTCGACCAGCAAACTAACATTAGGCTGCGATGCACCGCTCGGTGGACCTACGAAACTTCTGCGCAAAGTGGTGTTTATCCCGCCAGAACAGAACATGATTCCCAGACTCTACACTGCAGCCGCAGACATGTCGCAGGGTTGCCGCGTCTTAGTGGCTTATGGCGATACTATCGTGTTGTACAGCATCCCGTCCGACGTTTGCAACCTATCACGACTCGAACAGAACGCAGAGAGCTGGGATGTATACACTACACCTCCATTCTCCAACGAGGGGCAGCCGAGGAATCACTGGCTCAATTGGTGGGACGAGTCTTCTGTATTTGATGCCACAAGTCGCTGTGACAGCGATAATAACAACCCGCAATGGCCCATCTCCATGCGTGGCACCAATATTGGCAAGCTTTCAGGCGTCTCTGAACTATCAATGCAGACGCGACCTGACATATTGATCTGGGCTTTCGCATCTTCCCAATGCAAAACCTGGCGTCTTCACAACTACGCCGACCCAATCGTGCGCTCGAAAAGGTATATCTGTCGAAGCGGTCTCGTGCATGCTGCTTTTTCCATCGATGAAACTAGGGATGTTATCATGAAAGACATGCCACCGCCTTCGCCTACAGGCGCAACTATCGATCCACGTCTCGAAGGCAATGCGGCAGGGATATCTCCAGCAAAGAGGTCCGATATCGTAGGGTTGGATGGAAATGCATATAGCGTTCTGAAGCGGATACCGAAAGCACTTGCTGTTGAGAACGACGAATGGGTGGACTTCTTGGATGTGAAAAGGGGCTCGGATGCGTGGTTTGATGGAGATGGGGATGTTGTTGTTTGCTATGGGACATGAGCTGGGAATACGCGAAAGTAAGATTGAACAAAGTTGGTACCGGTGGTAGGATCGATAGACCTATACATCTCCTCGACACTAGTTCTATAAAGCTCACGACCTAATAACATGGCTCTTTTCTCGGTCCTATACCTTTGCCCTGCATTTATCGCATCTATTCGAATTGAACATACTTCACTCTCAAGGGAGATAGTCGTTAGCAATGTCCCTTCACCTCCAAGACAATCCTGCGCACGTCAAAGTACCGCAACTACCTAGGATGGTGGCACTAAAATCACCTTTAATATTCCCTTACGGAGGTACGTGCTTGATGTTCCTGCATCCACATGCCTCGAGCTCCGTATGGTTCGAGGTAGACATCGCGAATTCGTTGCGAGCAAAGTAACATCAGAAGAGCTAAGGTTTTTGCATAGAGAACCGATCGAATTTGCTACTAGAGTCCCACGAGAGACTTTTGTCTTAAAGACATCATACCCATAATGTGGACCCTACATGCACGCTCGTCCACCACAGCTCGAGAGCGTATGTACATATCGAAGTTTGCCGGCCTCAACCCTGAACTCATGGCTATCTGGCAATCCCCCAGATCCTCCAGGAGTGCCACCAAAATCCATCATAATATCTACCGTTCCATACTCTTCATCAACAACATACTGCCTATTGACCAACTTCACACCACTCGGCACACCAACATCGCATTTATCGGTCGCCTGTCCCTTGCCAGTATACGAACCGCCTTCAAGACGCGCACATGGCGAACCCCATGGTACCTTCACGCTCTTGTCATTGAACAGGTTGCAGTATGCATCACCTGCTGCTTGGATGACTGCGCGAGAGTCCCTTTTGTCGGCAGGAATAAGATCCCATTTCTCCTGGGAGGCCCAGTGGTAAGTTCCAGTCACGTTGAAAAGCCAGTCACCTTTCGTCGTAACGATGCTATCAATCTGCGATACCTTATTCGTGGTATTGTCCAAGCGCAGCTGCATCGTGATGACATAGGGAGCTGCCGAATTGGTTACGATGAACTCGCTGAAGGCAGCGCATTGAGGAACATCGTGCTGTGCGCGGGAGTGGTCGACTTTCAAGGCTTTGGAGAGGATGCTGGATTTGATGTCGACTTTCTTGCGATTCTCGGTGTATGCGACGGTGCTGGAGAGAGAGCTGAAATTTGTCTGGCCGGCGGACTGGGCGGCCAGAAGCTCATCTGTGACTCCTTTGAGGGTTTCGCGGGTACATGCTGCGGATGCTTGACTCGCAAGAACTCCGATGAGGGTGAGAATGGAGTTGTGCATGGTCATAAATAGTCGATTGTATTCTCCTTTGTTGTGCTCCAAAGCCCAAAAGGCGGATTGTTGGCATCTTATTAGGCATTGCTCTAGCCTGGCGAGATATCCGTGGGGAAAGCGGCGAAATCACAATTGCCATATGGCGTAAATGGGGCCTTGTCGCCCTCTAATTGATTCGAGCAACACTGCTACACGGTTGGACTGTTTCCTGTTCGGCAGTTGGGTTTAGCGATGAGTAGCAATCTATACTTATTTTTCAGGTACAGCGAGGGGGGTAAATTGGACCTGTGCTTTATTAGACGGTTGCAAAGTGGGGAGAATATAAGAGCTTGAAGCTTGCTGGAATATCCATGTTCGCTCAAGCGGCAGTTCGCATTGCTTAGGCCTTGACGCGCAGCCACAAACTGAACGCTACATAATCTGCAAGAGCTCTACAGGGTGTTCTCACGCCAAGTCGCATCCCTGTCTTAATTCATTCCAGTAACAGGTCTTCAATAGTCTAAAACCAAAATTTTAATTTGTTCCTAGAAGACCGGGGAGTAACTTCGTGCGATATGACCCTGTAGAACCACAGCATCACGTCTTAGAATATTCGTCGTTTCGTTCAAGGGTCAAGAACTTTAAGAACCTGGCAGGCATAACTGGCATCATAAAATGCAGGCCCGCAGTTGAGAATGGTGGGTGAAACAGCAGTGCGGTGAAGGTCCCATCGTTTCTTGTTGCTACATATCTGTCTAC
Source organism: Parafenestella ontariensis (assembly GCA_021596325.1). Taxonomy (NCBI): domain Eukaryota; kingdom Fungi; phylum Ascomycota; class Dothideomycetes; order Pleosporales; family Cucurbitariaceae; genus Parafenestella; species Parafenestella ontariensis. The sequence goes on along the minus strand of JAKGDA010000001.1, from coordinate 73,097 downwards.
ACTTTCTGTTTAGTATGATCCCTACGGTGGAACTAAGCCTTTTTGTTAGTATACGTTAGTACTTAAATGCATTAAGGTTATACTTACTATGTACGCTTTTTGTCTCAATGAAGCTAACGCACGAGTGAGTCAATTGAGCAAGAAGATTGAAACACCCAGACTGACTGATAAGGGAAGTGTTGAAATTAAGGAACAGTGAGAACTATGAAACGAGTGGACAGTATTCGAACAGGATCGTGATCATACAACGGTCTTGAAAGTCATATTATGGAGGCAGGATTAGGCACTTTGCGATCATGAAGCTGCTACCAATGCTTCTACTAAGACATGGAGTTGAAATACTGCACGCGAAGCGAGATTGAAGAGCACGAACCAGTAACATGACAGCTGGGCAACACAGTGAGAGGGAACGAGGATCAAAGCGAAGTGTGAGGGTTTCAAGTAAGAGGCCGATTCTGGCGCAGAGAATCCAATGTCTCCGTTCAACAGGAAGGGAGCTGGGTCAGCGGGACCAGCTAAGAAATCTTGCATCTCGATCCATGCGTGCGTTGAGATGCACATGGAAGATCATTAGTTGACCGCCTCCGGTTCCCGCAAAGGATTACGCGTTCGCAGCGGGGAAAGAGGAAGCAACCGTCAGGCAAAGCAACCGAGAGGTTGGAAAGTGAGGGGCGGGAGAGCTAGCAGTGACGGCGTAATGTGTCCTGCAGCGTCAATGAGCTGCTGTGGTGCTTCCAACCATGATGGGTCCAGCCAACGAGTGCTCGGGAGGCTGGAGAACCGAGCCGATCTAACATGCAGCTACTACGGAACTGCAAAAGAAGCCGCCAACCAAGAATATTTGGAAACCCCCTATATTTCAATTATCGCATTTGACATGTAAACACGTCGTCGATATACCATGGGACGCATGGTGGAGACGCTCCACTAGTGTCCGTCATGTCTGCTATACAGTGCATGTGTTGCGCTAATGGCTAGAGACAGACGAAGCTCAAGCCGTGGGTGTTTGGTGGAAGCGTCCAAGAGAAATAACAACCGCCTCTCTTTGGCTGCACTACCTGTGCTTCTCGTAAACGCGGCGCGGCATTGGCAAGCCACGGCAAGCTTCCTTGACACGAGTTCCGGCATGCGGCGCTACGTGAAAGGGCTTTGTGGGATTCCGTCAGAATTGCGAACAAGCGATGACAAACCGGCTTCTGTCTCTTAAGAGTTGTTCTTAAGACGGGCACGCAGGCTAGGCGACAACAAGAAGTCAGAGCTCTCGGCTGACGGCCTGCTGCTCTAGGAAGCGAAGATGCAGGCGGCTGCAGCTGGGCACGAGCAAGAGAAAGAGCCCGGGCGATGAGGCGTTTTGGGGGATGCTCAACCCGGAGCGGGTAGGCTGAATAGAGATGCGCATCGACAATGGATGCTTGTCATGTTTTTTTTAGAGGGGCCGTCTCTAGCGCCGTCGAAATCATTGGAAATAAGAGCGGTTGAAGTATCCTGTATATCTTCAATGTCTTTAATAGTAACTTGTAAATATTATCGATGCACATATGTAAGAAGATAAAATTTAAGTACAAAGATTGCAGTCAAGGACTACAGTAGCAGGCAGAGTGAGATGCCACTTCGGGTTATGTCGACTGCGCGAGAGGCCGTGTCTTGATTCGTAGCCACTCAAGCCCACACGATGCCCCTAAAGCAGAGCCGCTAGTGCATTCGCTCATGTTCAAGGGCAACCGGTGTTGGTGCCGGGCTTGAGACAGGGCGCTGCGAGGGAGACGATTGACAAAATAAGAGCAGCCCGATGAGGCGCTGTGTGTTGAGGCCGATCAGCAGTTTATGTCTCGGCGAAATCAAACAAAGTGTGGAGCGTGCCTGAATAATGACCACGACGTTGCGTTGTCTAAGTTTAGAGGTTGGTGCCAGACAAGGATGATGGCGGCCAAGCTAACTGCTTACACGGCGACCATGTTTAACCACCCAAGTGCCACCCCAGCTGCGGGCTTGGCTCCGAGATGCACAGGCAGGCCTCGAGGAAAACAGGCGCGGCACAATCATGGTGAGAGAGAGTAGGAAGACGGGACAGACTTTGAATTGCTGGCCCGTTCTCTGTCGCGGTGGGTTCGAAGCATCTATCTATTATGGTGCGGCACCTGAAGTGCCTGGCCATGGACCAGTGTTTGGCCGCAAAAAGCTCACCTGGGGCACCCAAGGAGGCAGCTGGTGGCCGCTCCGGGAGACGCTATCCCGCCTTTGGGCTCCTGCAAGTAAATTCGGCGTTAACATGGCAAAGTGAACACCGGGCGGCGCGCTCCTTACTATCATCACTTTGTGTACTGCAACGCCCGTGCACACCTCACCTGCCTCCCTCTCTACTGACGCTCCGCCTCCTCCGCTGCGTCGTCGCAACCCCCCCAAAAAGTCTCGTGTAGACTCGGTCGCTCGTTGAAAGGACGTGTTGCTACCCTTCCCGCTCGCTGTCTGGTAAGTCGCACACCCACCATCCAGCCGGGCCTTCCGATGCCTCGGAAGGACTAGACAGACAACCCGCATCTCACTCGCAGCGAGGGTGCAAGACATGGCGCTGGGAGAGGCGGCAGAAGAGGCAGTCGCCACAGACCCCTTCCTGCCACTCTTGTTGGGCGTGTTGGCAAGGCTGCTGCTTGGCCGGCGGCGTCTGCACGGAGGAGACGCCGCACTGCGAGTTCAAACATCGACTCCAGCGTCTGCACCGCTCTCTCTGCCTCTGCCTGCACCCGCACCCGCGCCTGCGCACCTCCGTCCACGATCCCACGCGCCAACACGACACGGCCCATTGCACTCTGGCTAATGCATCATTGTTGAACAGACCACCAGACCCACTGCACACTCGTTCCTTCCCTCCGCAGCGGCCGCGACGCGCTTTCCTTCTGTCGCTCGTTCCACGCCTCGCAACTTCTGCGTGCATGATTCCATCCAGATAGGCCGACTCGGGCACTGAGCGCCCCTTCCGCCCAGCGGCCATCCCACAGCGCCAGCATGGGCAAGCCCGGACTGGGGCTCTTTACCGCCCGCCGAAAGTCCCAGGGCAATGGCTTCGAGCACGTCGATGTGGCCACAAGCCCCGACACCTCGGTAGCCGCCGCTGCTGATTCAGGCGGCTTCCGTCTGTTGAGCAGGACCGAGGTCGACAAGGCAAACGAGCGCAGGAAGATATACGAGAAGGAGAAGTCGACGTCAAAGTTCCCGCGCTTCAGCAGCTTCGGCGGCGCTGCCAACAAGGGCCGCAACCACTCGTTCGAGGACGAATCTCCTGCATCCTCAAAGCGGTAAGCTCATCTGCTAGCAAGAGCCCCGCCCGAACTGACCCTTTAATTAGCGACAGCAAGTCCAGCAGTGGAACCCAGTTTTCTTCGTCGCGACCCTACACCAACGGTCAGCATGGGTCGACTTCTACCCTTCCCTCCTCCACCGATACCAGCTCGGACGACAACCTCTTCGCCAACGGGCCCCGTCCCCAAGTGCCCCAACACAACAGCTCGCCCGGCTCGTCCTCGATGAAGAGCATGCGAAAGAATCTGCCTTCCCTGCCCCAAACCAGCTCAGGCACATCGTACAAGGACCAATTGGCCTCGGAGCCGAACAGTAGGCATCGTGCCATGACGACATCCAGCTACGCAAGCACTGCCGTCCCGCCCAAGCTGAACGCCGACCTGGATTTTGGCAGTTCGTCATTCGGAGACGACATGTTCAGCGGTCTAAACCGCAAGGAGTCGCCCGAGTTCCCAAGAGAAGTAGCGGGTCGCTCACTACTTTCGGAAAAGCGCACATTCCAGGCCGAGCCCATCAAGATCCACCCCCAATTCGATGTTGAGGCACCTTTAAAGAGCTGGGACAGCCGTGGCTCAGCAGACAACCTAATGTCTTCTCCACGCTCCGACAACCACTCGCCCCCTCCGCCCCCACCCCCGCACAGGAATTCCCCCTACGCGCCAGTCGCTTCCGAGAGCCCTACTCTGCACTCGTCCGCCACTTTTCAAAACGCCGATGCCCAACACGTACGCAAGTCTTTCATGGACAGAAAGACGTACCGTGAAAGCTCGCCTGAGCTGCAACCGGTTTCCATTTCATCATCATCCGCGAACTCGTATGAGACACCGTTTTCGTCCCGATCGGCTTCGAACAAAACGAACAACACGACTCCAAAGGCTGCTTTAGCACCAGTAGGCCCTGCATACACAGACACCGATGAGGATGATTTGTTCATGCCGGCCAAGGCTACACCCAAGCCGGAAGTCAGGCCCGCACCAAACGCTACAGCTCGGGCTACACCAGAGTACAAGTCGGCACCGGGACCATCGCTTTCAACCGCATCTGCTGGACCCGGGGGACGTGTTATGACGCAAGCAGAATTTCGCGAGTACCAAAACCGGCAGATGTCGAAGCCCCCCGCAGATGAGAGCTCTGATGAAGAAGACTATGAAGACGAAGAGGAAGCCATCAGAAAGCGAGAAGAAGAGGAGGTCATGAGGCGGAAGAACCAACAAATGCACTTTGCTCGAGAAGCTATGCGTCGCTCCACTATGGCTCCCGCGAATCCAGCCAGGCCCGAGAGTGTGGCAGACGGCTTCAGTATGGGCTTTCCTTCGGAGACATCTATGAAGGCAGACGAATGGGAAGATGAAGACATTCCGCTCGGCATTCTCGCGCAACACGGCTTTCCCAGTCAAACACGCAATCGATTCCCAAGCCAACCAACTAACGCAATGCCCTCATATTTCCCAGAGCGTCCAGCTTCTGCTGGTGCTGTGAGTAATCGTGCATCGCAGGCACACCTGCCCGCCTTCGCAAGGAATTTGCCCGCGGATCCGTATATCGGAGGCGGTTTGGTCCGGCCGACAAACCGAGAATCGATGGGTTTCAACAGCTTTGGTCGTGGCCCTGCGTCTATTGCTGGCGATTCTGTAGCGGGCGGCATGAGTATGGGTATGGGCATGGGTATGTCTTCCCCCATGATGTATCAGGATGCCGGCATGTCGCAGCCGTCTTTGGTGGACCAGATTCAGATGCGGGATATGACGAAGCAGAAGTACATGGGTGGTGCATCCGCCAAAAAGCCACAGGGCGGACCATTCACCGGGATGCTGGGACAGCAGATGAACGCAGCTGGCCAGCCACAGAACCCGATGCGTATGTCGCAGATGCCAACGAACGGCATGAATCCCATGAATCCCATGATGGGCATGGGCATGGGCATGAACTCAATGGGGTACCCGATGCAGGACCAATACACGCAAATGCAGCAATTCCAGCAGATGCAACAAATGATTGCTATGCAGCAAATGCAACTCCAGCAGATGCAGGCTATGCAGCAGCAACCCCAGCAGCAAGACCCGCGCATGTCGATGGCTATACCCAACAACGGCCTCCAGGGCAACATGATGGGTAATGGAAGCTTCCTGAGCGTACCCGGAATGCAAAACGGAATGCCAAATCAGCAAAATCGACCCATGTCCTTCATGTCCGCCAACGGAAACCAGCAACAGCGTCCAATGTCCACCTTCATGGGTGCCGGCACTGGCTATACGCCCTCGATTGCACCGTCCGAACGATCCAATATCGGTCTTTCTGCCAGGTATCGCCCGGTAGTGAACCATTCTGATTCTATATCCAACGGAACCTCGATGACACTCCAAGCCTCAGGCGGGGCGAACCAGAGCAAGCCTGGTGTAATCAAAGGCATTTTGAAAAAGGGAAGCCCACCAATGAACACGAACGAGGATGACGAGGATTGGGGCAGAATGGCGGCCAGAAAGAGCAAGTTTATGAAGGGCAAGGAGAATCAGGGGTCTGGCCTCGAGGAGCTCACCCGGGGTCTAAATATTTAGAGCGTACATGCATTTATTTTTCATCGCACACGCATTTTGAAGACGCAATACTAGGGACGAGACGATCTATAGCGAGCGATTTGGGCAGTGTTGCATTTACAAGCGGCGTTATTGAAGTTGCTGTACGTTTGGGAAAATACGGCGCGACTACCCCTGATCTTGATCTACTGATAAGCTCTATGGTATTAGCGGGGTGGAGATTCAAAGAACATTGCATATGAAGGCAGGTCGGCTTGTTTTTTTTTGGGGTGTGAGATAGGGTGGGGTTGGTGTTTGGAAGGGAAGTCGGAGACTTGAGAGAAGACAAGGATAGATTCTCTTGTAATTATAATACGATACATTCGACTCGAGTTTCAAGCCATCCGCTTCTCAAAGCAAAGGTGCTGCGTCACGCGGATTTTTCCATGGAAGTTGCAAGACGATATTATGTTGGAAGTATTTCGCTGAGCAGGCGACTTGATTCAAATGGTATCTCGTGACTCTGGCGATGGGGAGCCAGCCATATCCGCACGCAATGACGCCAAACGCCCTTTTGCATCCGCCCGCCTTGTCGATGTATTACTCTATCGCTCGAGTTTGCCATCTCGATCCAACAATTCCCTTGCTGCAATGACCTCGGCCTCATCAAAGCCCGTCCAGCCTTTGTGTCCGGACTTGTATTGCCTTACCATCTCTGCTAGCTTGCTTGTTGCTATTTCTTCGAGCTGCTTCACTGTCGAAAGTGTGGGGACAGGTATGTCGTCGTCGTCTTGAGTGTTGTGGTTGCGCTTGTTGGAAGTCGATGATGCGTCGGAGAGGAGGGGAATAAGCTCTGAGGTGACGAGCTTGAGGCCGTAGTAGCCGCGGAGATACGACTCGTTGAGCTCAACGGAGCGACAGAAGTGCTTCAGCGACAGGGCGAGGGCGCTGGAGCTTGGCGGGTTGCTGGAGGCGGTGGAGAGGTAGTGGAGCGTCGCAATATGCGCGTGTGCCTGTTGCTGCAGTCAGTTCTCATGTCGACAGCAATCCAATGGTCCAATGGTCCAGTGACTGGAGACTCACACTCCACGCATTCGGCGTGATGAGCAACACCTCCTCGGCGCAATAAATCGCCTGGCCCCAAGCCGCCTGGCCCGCGTACAGCTCACTCGCCTCGGCCCAAGCCTCAGCGTCGGTCGGGCTATTCTGCAGCAGCGCCGTTATGGCTGTGATGGCGTCCTGGGTCCTGCCCAGGGCTTTCAGCACCGCCACCCTCCGTTTCCTGATGCTCATGTTGGTGGGGTCCTCCCGCAGTATCTTCTCGTAGCCGTCAAAGACGTTCTCAAGGTCGGCGTTTGACTGCGCCGTGGCTTCGTTGTAGATGCCGCGCAGCGTGACGATGCGCTCGTTGTGCTCGCCAAACCGGGCTTCGAGGCGGGAGAGCAGGGCGCGCGCCGACGTCTCGTCGCCGGTGCGGAGGGCAGCGAGGAAGAGGTTCTCGTGGATGGTCCATGATTCGGGCGTCTCGCGGGAGAAGAGGAGAGAGAGGGGCCAGGGCAGCGACGACGTGGGCGAGGTGGAGAGGATGAGGGGGGCCTTCTGGGAGAGGGCGAGCGCGGTGGGCGGCGGTATTTGGGAGGGCGGCGAGAGCAGGTTGGCTTGCGTCATCTTTTCCAGCGTGCCAGTGCAGCAAACAGAGCAGGAGAAGGGGAATTGGGCCGTGTACAGGTGTCGTGCATATACCATAGGTAGTCATGGGGAAGCTCCGACCGCCGTCTTGTCGGCGAAACTAGGTAGCGCCGGCGGGCAGCAAGCACTCGACATAGTTGTACACAGCTGCAGCACTACTTGCTTGGTCTTTCCTCCCGGCCGTTGCAGCGCCCCAGTGACGCCCAGGTCCATAGCCATCCCTCGCTCAACCCCAACCCAAGACCCCATGACGACGCACTCCCAATGATGATGCCCGTTGGCTCGCTCACCAGCTGCACGCTCCCGCCATACTACCCCTCGGTTGTGCGCTGAGCTACCCCGGACACACGCCTGCGCGGGACGACCTGAGAAGCGGCCAACATGTAACAAGAACCGAGGCTTGGAGCCTCTGGGAGCCAGAAAAAGCTGACCGGGTGACAGGTTTGAAAAATCCCTGTACGACCTCATTCGAGGCCTCCGCAACCACAAAGGCCGCGAGAAGGAGTACATCGCCGAGAGCATAAAGGAATGTCGCAAGGAGATCCGGTCCAACGACATGGACCTCAAGGCCACGGCCCTCATGAAGCTCACCTACCTGGAGATGTTCGGTCACGACATGTCCTGGGCGAGCTTCAATGTCCTTGAAGTCATGTCGAGTTCGAAATTCAAGCAAAAGCGCACAGGCTACCTCGCCGCTGTCCAGAGTTTTCGCCGCGACACCGAAGTCCTGGTGCTGGCGGAGAACCAGCTCAAGAAAGACATCATGAGCTCAAGCCCGCAGTACATCGCCCTCCCACTCGGCGCCATTCCGCACGTCATCAATCCGAGCATGGCCAACTCCCTTCTGTCAGATCTGATCCCAAGATTGACCCACTCGCACGCCATGGTCCGCAAAAAGACAGTCGTCACACTATATAGACTGGCGCTTGTGTACCCGGAGACGCTGCGACCTGCATGGCCCAAGATCAAAGAGCGCCTGCTGGACGACAACGAGGATCCGACCGTCACAGCCGCCATCGTCAACGTGGTTTGCGAGCTGGGATGGCGACGACCGCAGGATTTTCTGCCCCTAGCACCCAGACTGTTTGATCTTCTCGTCCAGGGAAACAACAACTGGATGGCTATCAAGCTCATCAAGCTCGTAAGTGTCCAAGCAGCACTGGGAACGAGTAAATCTGACCACACGCAGTTTGCAACCCTAACGCCCCTTGAACCGCGGTTGATCAAAAAATTACTTCCGCCATTAACGAGGATCATCCGAGAGACATCTGCCATGTCGTTGCTATACGAATGTATCAGTGGCATTATCCAAGGCGGCATCTTGGAAGCGGTCGAAGGTACCACGGAAGGCGAGGAAGTAGCAAAGCTATGTGTCGGCAAACTACGGGGAATGATGGTAATAGAAGGCGATGCAAACTGTAAGCTAACAATTACAACAATCAATGTCGTTCATTTCTCATCGACCCGCAGTAAAATATGTCGCATTGCTCGCTTTCGAGAAGATTGTCAAACTCCATCCATACCTGGTATCTCAGCAGCAAGATGTCATCCTGGACTGTATCGACGATATGGATATTTCGATACGGATGCGCGCTCTGGATCTTGTAGTCGGCATGGTCAATACGGACAACCTCACAGCCATTGTTGGGCGGCTAATGCGACAGCTTCGTAATGCGCCCACTGCTACAGCAGCGAATGATGCAAACCACGACCGGGCTAGGCTGACTGACGTTACTCCCTACGCCGATGACGACGACTCTGATGCCGAGGAGACGCTTCGACAACACGATCCAAAGTCTGATCAGCCACCGCCTCTACCTGACGATTACCGAGTTAACGTCATCAAGCGCATACTAGAAATGTGTTCGCGCGATACGTACAGCAACATTACTGACTTCGAATGGTACATCGATGTCCTTGTTCAACTGGTTCGAGTTTCGCCCGCAACCAAGGCATCTACAGTGGAAGAGAAGGACGATCTGGAGCAGTTAGATGACATTGGCGGTGGCATTGGGCGAGAACTACAGAACGTCGCTATCAGAGTAAAGAGTGTTCGGTCCGAAGCTGTAGACGCCGCACAGTCCCTTGTACTGGTCGACCGAAGGGACCAAATGTTCCCGGCGTCCGGTAACGGCGGTCAAGGGGTGCTCGAGTGCGCCGGCTGGCTTGTCGGAGAGTACGCAGACTACCTTACACGGCCAGAACCCGTCATGACGTCGCTCTTACATCCTACATCGCTCCAACTTCCATCGCGGACCCTCGCCATATACCTACAAGCTGTCCCAAAGATCTTCTCTAGCATGGCGGGGAACGACCAAATATCATGGACCCCTGAACGGAAAACGCTAATGTCTCTTCTCATGGCTCGGGTCATCCACTTCCTAGAGCCACTTTCAACCCATCCCAGCCTCGAAGTACAAGAACGCGCAGTCGAGTACCTGGAGCTTATGCGGCTCGCCGCCGAAGCTGCCTCCGGCACTGCAACTGGTAATGGTCATGAGGAGTTTACTAACCCTCCACTGCTGCTAACCCAGGCTATACCTGCGCTGTTCTCCGGCGCCGAGTTGAATCCAGTAGCACCAGGCGCACAGCGCAAGGTTCCTGTTCCCGAAGATTTGGACCTCGATACCCCAATCAATGCGAACCTGCAGCATCTCCTTTCGCAGGCGGATAACGAAGGGTACGAAGCAGAAGAAGACGATGTGTATGCGGCATACACAGAGCCTATAGCTGCCTATACCGAAGCGCCAGCTGTGGCCGCTCCTGCTGCAGACCGCCTCGACGCCCCGCATAAAGAACCGGCATCATATCAAAATGCAATGGAAGAGGAATACTTGGATCCTGACATCATCGCGCGGAGGCGAGCAGAGCGGAGGGAACGCCACAAAGACGATCCATTCTACATTGACCCCGAAGCGGACCGAAGCAGTGGAGCAGTAACACCGCTAAGTAAAATTGTCCGCGACGGCAACCACGAAAACAATGAGCTGGACATCGATTCGATTCCCATCATGGATCTCAACCTGGAAAGCAAGGCATCGTCCTCGGAGAATGTCCCCCGATCACGAAGTCCACGTAAGCCAATACGCCGAGTGGAGATTATGGGCGATGAAACTCTGGGCCCTTCTGCACCAGATTCTTCGAGAGAGGACATCATCCAACCGCGGCCGAGTAAAGCAAAGAAGTCACTGCTTGAAGTGGACAGCTCGGGGCTCGGTTCACTCAGCTTGGACGATGAGGGCGTATCTGGCCGTAAGCTTACGCAGCTCGAGATTGAAAGGAAAGAACAAGAGGAAGCTGAGATGAAGAAAGCACTGCAAGAAGTGGAAAGACTGAGACTGGAGATGCAACGCGCGAGCGAGAGACTGCATGTCAAGGAGGAAGTTGCGGTCAAGAAGAAGAGGAAGAAGGTTAGGAAGGTCACTGTGGAAGGGGATGAGCCTGCGGAGGTTCCACAGGCCGAGGACGAGGGACAGGCCGAGGCGTTGGAGACGACAGCGCCAATCAAGAAGAAGAAAAAGAAGAAGGTGAGGCCTGAGGGTGACGCGGAGAAGGGCGCAGAGGCAGGTGCGGAAGGGGGAGAAGAAGGAAAGGTCAAAAAGAAGAAGAAGAAGAAGAGGCGGACGGTGGTTATGGACGAAGGGGAGAGTGCAGCAGCCGAATAGTCTCTGGCTTTGTACGCCTTGAACAAAGTCAAGCTCACTGGACGAAGCAGTTCTGTTCAGGGATGGGCAATCATGGCGAATGAGACTCGAATTGCATTGGCAAATATGACCAAATGTCGCGGATCAGCTCCAGCTCGTATATGCCTGTACCCTGTGTTGAACGCCGTGCCCTATGTGGTTGAGTGCAAAGAAAGAAGCTCCAGTAGCTAATGCCTTGTCTCTTGCGCCCCCCTTATCACCGATGCACCCAGTTACACTCCTCACGTCCAGTGTGTCCTAACTCATCTCAGCCCCTGCAGCGAGTCGGTTGACGGTGGCGGTCGTGGTCGTGGTCGTGGTCGTGGTCGTGGTCGTGGTGGAGGTGCTGAAGGCCAGGGGCGGGTGACGAAGATGCCGAATCGTGGAGTTTGAGGCTTAAAAGAACAACTTCAGAAGCTCAAAGATGAGGCCACCGCATAGTACGAAGGCGAGGAGAACTAGATGCATGTCAGCCTCCAGGTCTGGTCTCCAACTCGGTCCTATCCCTCGCCGCGGTCGCCGAGCAACACGACGAACATGTTCCCGTTGGTGGGAGCGACGTACTGATCCAGATGCTACTGATGGGAGACTTCTGGGGCTCCCGCTTCTTGATTGTTTGCTCGGGCTTGCCCATCTTCTTCTCCTGCGCTTTCGCGAAGCGCATGTTCGCCTGGCGTTGCTGGGGTGTTTGTGCCTGCAATGCTGTCAGCGAACTTGCTCTCGACTACGCTTGGGCAAGGCGACTACGGGGGCATTCGAGGGTGCCCAAGGGGGCCGGGCTCGCGTACCATTGCGGAGGGAGTGTGCGGTTGACGACAAGTTTTGAGCTCAGCGCTTGGGAACCCCACTGGCTGGTGGTCTGGAGGGAGAGGGCCGACGTGGATCGAAGAGTTGGGGATCGGCGTGTCACTGCTGGCAGGTCGAGACTTGTTCAGGTGATGCAAGGTGTTCCCTTCGGAAAAGGTTGCGCACGGGCCTTTGCGCTAAAGTGCCTAGGGATGCGGAGTTTGAGCGGAGGTTTGCTGCTTTGATCATGGCAGCAGGCAACTCCCCCGCGGTACTTGTACTTCACCTTTGAAGCAATATCTGGCAACATGAACCCTGCCAGGACAGCAGCGTCAGCAGCGTCAGCAGCGTCAAGAAGACTCGTCGCGCGAAGAATAGGACAGCTGTCACCGAGAACGTACGCAACTGAGCCCGCGCCGCCGCATCCACCAAGCTCCCCGCCAAATCCCAATTCACCACCACCCAAGGAGCCGTCCCGGGCAGTACGTCATGCCCCCCACGCCCACTCGATATGCCACAGCTAACATACATGCTCAGGGCGCATACTACAAGTCCTTCGGCAGCCCCGTGTTGAAATGCTTCCTCGGCGCCCTATTCACCTATCAGCTCGCATACTATGCCTGGTTCAAGCTCGAGACAATCGAAGAGCAATATGATAAGCATACTGAGATCAAGGATTTGCAACATGAGCTCCGGGAAGCAATTTCACAGCAAACGCAGAATGCCCAAGACAAGATCACTCAGGCCGTGGATGCTGTCGGAGAGGCGACGGATAGGATGGTCGAGGGTGTCAAGGAGGGCGCCGACGAGGCCGTCAAGGCGACCGGCGCTGTGAGCAAGGTGGCCAAGGGCGGATGGTGGCCATGGTGAGGTTATGCGTTAGGCATCACTTGCGCTAAGAAGAACATTTGGCGTGGGGAGCGCGCGCAGAAGAAGTGATGCTTGTACAAGATTCAAATTTGGCGACCTGGTAACATGTACAGTACTTTGCCCCATATACACATGCGTGGGCGCATGAAGATACCCCAAGCCGCATGTGAGCTTCACAAATACCACGCTACTAGTCGCTTCCAGACTACTGTACATGTATTTTGGTCTGGTCGAATTGTTGATTCGCTAGTTACCCTGTCCAACACTCCTCGCGCTCTTCACTCGCTCGCGTTTCTCTTCTTCTCAATCTTCCGAATATATCATACATGGCTCGGCTGATTGCACGTAGCTTCCTTGTCTACTCCTTATGATTCTCTTCGGGCCCAGCTGGGCAGCAACACAGCAAGCGGCTCGGCTAGCCACAGCGGCTTCGTTGCTTTGGCTTGGGCCGTGAGCCTGTCATGTGTCGTAATGAGATCATTCGGTGCTAGATGGCGATGCTGTATTAGTACGTGTATTGTGTCTCTGTATTTTGTTGCTCTTCAGCCAAAGAACTCGCCCGAGACAAGCGATTCCCAGGGTTTTCCCGTGTCCCAGACACTCTTCACGAGGATACTAATCTTCGGGACCTGTTGTCAAGGTTAGCATATACGATGATTGAGTGCTTAGTATCATGCGAACTAACGTGATTCAGTCCGAAACCCTCAACGCCCTTCAGCCGGTCCATGATCTTCTCCCTCTGCCCCTCGTCTTGCGCGTCGCATCCAGCAGCAAACATCGGGAAGAGAAGACAGGCCTCCGCTGTACTACCCCGGCGGATCTTGTAGAGTAAACCTACAATCTCGCGCACCGCGTGTTGGACTTCAATGTCCACGGCGGGCTTGCCAAGTACGCGGCGGTAGAGGTGTATCAGACCAGCCCAGTGGAACATCTCATTTGTCGCATAGATTTCGGTGCCATCCCAAGCACCCTCCGATTCAGAAGCGGCACTAGATCGATGGTTGCATCCCTTGCGAATGTTGCGATCCAAGAGCCCCTCTTCCAGCTCCCGGCGTATCTGTACCGCTTGCGTGACCACATCCGGGGTGGGGGCCCAGCCCTCGCGTACGTTGCCCTCCTCGTCAATGCGTTGTGGTTCGCAAAGCTTCGCCAGCTCGGAGATGCGCGCTAAGCTACCGAAGCAGCGAGTCGTAAAGCCCATCAAGCAGTCAATCTCGAAGTCTTCGTCAGCCGTCGCGTTCTCACGCGACCAGTAGAAGGAGCCAAGTGGCATGTCGTTTTTGTTGCCGCTGAGGGAGCCGAGAACATCTAGATATGCGAACCATCGGGAAAGAAAGTAGGCAACGCGATCTTGACGGCCCATGCCCCTCGGTCCACCTCGAGCAATGATCATTTGACGTGCCATTGTCAGATGGTCCTGCCAAGAAATCGGTACCTCGAATGTGCCAGACGAGATGATCTCGAGACTCGCCATCATAATCACGGCTGCCAGGGTATTGTCGGAAATGTCATCCGGGTTATCGACCAGCGTTTGGCGCAGTTTGGGGAAAACATGCTGCACCCATACAGCAATACGATTGGAAGGTTCGGGGTGGTTGAGCATGCGCGCGCGATGGGCGGCACTGTAGGCGAGGAGGAGATTCATGATGTTTTCGTCGCGGACGGCCACTGCTGGAGTTAGCATACTAATCTGGTCAAGTGCCAACATACATACTCTCTGGCAAAACCTGTCGGAAGGGATTTCTCTCGCAATCATGGGGGACCAGTATCCGTGCCGTGTGGTTGAGAAAATGATGAAAGTAGAGAAGATTCATCTGGTTCTCCACGAGCAGCGGTGGTAGTGGCCCCAGAGACTTAGAGATTCTTATGGCGACGGGCTCTGCATAATATCCTCCGCTTTCGAATGCCATGTCTTTGCCTCGAGCTTCTGCGCTTCCATATGGTGAACCGTCATCCAGATTCATTGTGTCACTTTGCGGACTGAAGATGGCGATAGCAGAGAAATCATCATTGTTTGGCGTGTCCAGATCGGGAAGACCACGGTCATAGCCGTAGGTAATCGAAGCAGAATCAGCAATCGGATATTGCCTTCCACGCTCCGCTTCAGGGCTCAACCGGCGAGACTCGTCACCAGGTAGTCCATTGATCAGTGATTTCACTGACATGCGGCGCAGGTCTGGTGGCAGATATACCGAGACTGATTGCTTTGGTGCGGCCCGTAAAACCGCCTCTTCGGAACCAACTGAAGAGTTTGGTGTCAACGGCATTGCCATATAGGGGTAGGGGCTGTAGGGTGTTGGCGGACCTGTGTTTGGCGAATATGCATCTGACGTTGTCGTTGTGGGCGACTCCATCGAGTAGCTGTACTTGTGCCGCTTGGCTGAGGGTTCTACAGATGCTCGGGGTGGAGGCATTTCTGCGTTTGTGGAAGTGAATACAGCATTATTGTGATTGAAGGCCTCGAAGCCAGATGCGGAGTCTGGAGGGTAGTCGAATAAATTCCGAAAATGAGTTTGAGTGCATGGCGCCGATGTAGGCAGCCTACTCTCACTTGAGAAGTAAGAGGTCTGGTCGAAAGACGCGACACTGGTGATAGATGGGGGCGTCTGCGAATGGCTCATCCCCACGAGCTCCGGATCAATCAGATATTGGGAAGATGTGGGCGGAGAAATGTTTGAAGGTGAGCGTGCATGTTGTGGATGCACGGGTGGTTCTGGGGTTGATCGGAATAATGGCGAGACATTCTCTTCGAATGACAAGGTCGATTGATACGGGCTGCCCGAAGCTGCGCTTGAGGCCTCAGACCCAATCTTTTCCCTCTTGGTGCGCCCTCCCCAATTGAGCCTAATACTGTAGTCGCATGTTTCACCTTGGCGCTCGCAGTTGGCGCATTGCGGCTTTTCTTCTCCACTATCTACTGTTACCACGAGTTAGGTCAAACATCAAGTGGGTGATAATTACCACTTGACTTTGCGCGCCTTGCACGGCCTGTATCACGATCAGTGTGGAGCTCGTTGCTGAAGCGGAATAGTAGGTCCTACCAGCAGCCGTTGCGCGATCTCCGCTTTGGTTCAACACCGGGCTTCTTTGGTCGAGGCATGCTTCGTTGGTCTGACGGCTATGAGCCGATACGTATTCAGCAGGTGTGTTTAGTGGCGATCCTCCGGCAGCGAGATCGACGCGAGATCTTATACGACAGGCGGATAGATACCAGCATGCAGCGCTGGCGCCCAAGCTGAGATATCCCGTGAATGTCGACGAAGCGGGGAATGAGCGAGGCTTCCGAGTACTACCCGCGAATGTTAGGCCAAACGCGTGCATGGGTTTTAGCGCCCTACATCGACTTGACGCATCATTAATTGAAAGAGGCGGAGTAGTGTAAATGATTCTGTCTTACGACGCCAGCTTTTACCTGCATACTACGATGATGGGTGGGGGAGATGGAGGAAACGATAAGGCCTCCGCACCATTCGCCCTAGACGCCAATCACAGCCCTGTTGCCATTTTCCTTTCAGCGGGGCAAACGACCACCACTAACGTCCCGCCCGTAAACACTTACGCTTTCTCCTCTCCCTAGGTAACCTTTACGCAGACTTCCATTACATCCGCTCACAAGCCTTGTCCCACCCATGCCAATGTCGAGTAGGGTCTGCCGTGGGTCAGCGTTCCATGCATATAAGGTCCGAGGCTCGGTTTCTCAATCACTCGCTTCTTCCCGCACCTGACGACGCCAACTCCAACTATAGCCTACACGCCCTCTCATGTACTCGCTTCAGCCCTATAATCCATTACTAACGCCCTCCCACAAGCTGTCCATGGTCATAGCGCAGCTGAAGAACAAAAATGGCACTTCGTGTTGGTAGGGCGTGTCATGGCTGTAACCATCGCTGCGTACCTGATCAACACGAGCTTATTTAACCTGCCAGGAGAGGCCATGCGAAGTGGCTGTGGCTGAGGCATTGATTTCCGTAACCACTTCGCCATTGTTCATGTTTCGTTGCTTCCAGAGGGCCCCTTTCGTGTCCCATATCCTTTCATTTCTCAACAAGTAGTTCAAGGCTGTGAGACAGCTGAATGAAAACACTGGGCAATCAGACTCGGGATGGACCTCGCTACTGAACAAGGACACCAACGCTAGTGGAAGAAGCCCTGGAATGATACTAGGAGCTATTCGCACAATTGGCTTGCCGCTCTCCCAGCGATCAAAGTATATCAGCTATGAACGTAGGCTTATCCGCCTTCCGAACACCACGTAGTGGGCACCACCATTGCATTTCGACCGATCGGAATCTCATATCTCTACTTTTAGGCGATGGAATGCTACAACATGTCGAATGCACCAACGGATCATCCATGTAAGTAGCTTGGGCACTAGAGTAGTCCAATCAGTGGATGTTCGCTACACAAACCTGGCGTAATCGTCGCATGGCGGGCTAGGCATAATGCAAGACTAACCAAAAATACCTCCAATGGGAAATTCGAACCCAATATGTTGCGCATTTTATATTGCATTTAGGATACTCCGACATGGAGCGGTGAAGGTTTGTAACAGTTGCTTTCTATCGTTGCAGTGTCGTAAATATGTCATTTTGAGTTTCCTCCTCCATATCTCTTTCTTTGTACCCAGCGCATGACAAAAGCTCAAGGTCGTACCAGGATGCTATTGAGGGTTGGCGCTATGCGCTACTACTTCGCAGGTAACCTTGCTCTTTTGAACTGTCTAGATACGACTCCAAGCTGCTCGCTTGCTGTATACCGCTCATTGACAGAAATTCAGACACGTTCGTTTTATATGGCTCTAAGCCGAACGAACGTCCGTGGGCAGAGCTAAGTAAATCTCACTGCCAGTTCGTACCAACACGTCCTAGGCTTAGCATACCAGCGCAAATTCCGCGTACTGGATTCGCATGCATTGTTGCGTGTATAAGTTAACTTCATGCCTTATCCAACAGCTGCATTCTACCCATTTCTCATTTCTATACTCCCAGGATCGAAGACAACCGGGCGCCACCACCTCAACAAGAAGAGCATATGGGTCAACGGCAAGTCTGAGGGACCAGGGCGGTAGATTAATGGCTGGAAGACGGAATTGATTAGGAGGGAAAAGCAGATTAATGATCGAGTTTTGTCGTAGATTATATGGGTTGATGGCGTACCACTACTTGGAGGAGAAACCCGGGTAGATTAGGAATGAGGGACTACCGTTTGTACGAATGCTAGAAGGAGAAGAAAGGGGCAAGGATACGGTAGACGATATTAAAGGAACCGGTGATATACCAGACGATTAGTATTACCTGCCTCAGCCACTGGTGTGTACACGGCGAAATGGCGTGACTATCATAGACCGGGCTGACAGCGAAGTGAGATATGAGAGACCTGAAGAAAGCCAGATCTTCAGTACGCGTTGACTACGTGCGTGAGAAGTATTGAATGAGAAAAATGACCAAGATATATATCAATTCTCGCAGCGTGTTTCGATTCATGCACTACGTGCTAAAAGGGATAAGCGTATTATCCCTGTATGCAAAGTTCCGCCAACGCCATGCTTGTGACGGTTCTAAAAGCAGAAAACATGTCGACATTTGAGCTCACCAAACTCCAAACTGAACTATGGCGGCGATATCCAATGTGGGAAAGGGGTGGCGCTTCACTTGAACAAGACCTCGATTACATCCATGTCTTCAATCTCGGTATTTGCGACTGGGTCCAAAGGCGAAAGGCGATCGCCATCAAACGTGAGAGTAAGCGGTTGGTTTTTGTCAATCTTCAACTTTGATTTGTAGGCCTGCGCGATGTGGGCGAAGGTAGTGTCCTGGACGTCTCGGTCAATGGATGCATCGGAGACCAGAATGGATAATAATGAAAAGTGCTCGGGAAGCAAAGGAGTGATATACTCTACATACCGGGTTGACCGAAAGTCGAAATTCTTCTTTTCCCCTCGCTTTCAGGATAAGGCGAATTTTGGTCACCTGAGGCATAGGTTCTGGAGTAGGATCCCTCTCCTCGACTATAGGTGGGCCCTCGGCGGCCTTCCTCTTCGCGGCAGCCTCAGCAGCATCCTCTTTCTTCCGCTGCTGGAAAAGGTCTTCGGTCCAGGCTTCGACGACTACCTTGGGCAAGTTGACGTCGTCGTAGATATTCGAATCGCCGTCCACGGATACGTTTCCGTACTTATCCACTTGCATGCCTAGTCGCTTTATCGTGGTACTGTCGTATATGCGCGTGCCCTTCCAAGTGAAGAAGACCTTCTTCGTCAAGTCAGCAGGAAACCCCTGCTTCCCACACCATGCTTGTCGCGGCTTTTCAATTGTGCTGTCTATGCGAACCTTGACCATCAGGGGATTTGCGTCTGGGATTTCGGGTTTGATGAATAGCTGTGCAACTGGAGCCTTGGCGGGTTCGCCGTCTGCCGTCGATGTCGCAGCGAATTGCGTCTTCTGTGCAGCTCGCTGTCGCGCCCTTGCTTCTAGTGCTGCAAGTGTGGGGTCAAGGACTTCCTCCGGTTCATCGTCGTCGACAGGAGCGCGCTGGTAGGCCAACACGGGCATGTCCTGCTCGCGGCGCTGGTTCCAAGATGCAGAGTCCAGAGTCGTGTTGTCGTCGAAGGATTTCGAGTTGTGGCCCGAGTCGTCGTCTTCGTCGTCTAGGTCAATGATGACTGATTCCTTGCGGGTCAAGGAGTCGCTCGAGGATGCGGGTTTAGCCAGCGAGTCGTAGCGCGCTGCGAGTGAGTCTGGCAGAGCATAAGACGGCACTGGTGAGTGGGGTGTTCTGCTGCGTCTGCTCGTCGATTAGCGTCAGCACCGAATGCGCTCTGTAGTGTGTGCCTACGCTTTGCTGCCCATTCTCTTCCTCGATCCGCTCCCTGATCCGCTCCTCGACAAGCTGGGCTCCTCGCTCGTGGGCGACACCTTCCGCCGCTTGCGCTTGCGCTGCTCGGCCTGTCTGCGCTGCCATTCCCTCTCCGCCCGCCGCTCATCCTCTTCTCTGCGCCTCTCATCCTCGGCGACCATGTCTTTGAACTCGTTGGCGTGACTGAACATGTCCTCCCCTTCCTTCTTCGCTGCATCCTGCCAGGCTGCTCGCTTGAAGAAGGAGCGCTTCTTTGGCGCGGATGCGCCCTGTGTGATATCTGCCATCTCGGGTGCCACTACATGCACATGGGCGATGTTTACAGAATGGGCAGAAAGCAGCGCTCGAGCAACTAACTTTGCGGGTGAGTGAGAGAGGCGTGCGTCGGGCCCGGTGGGGCTCAATGCTCGACACTCAACGCGCGGTCACGCTTTTCGCGACGGGATGAGTGGTCTGTGCAGCGCCCGGCAACTTTCTCACACCCATCGCCGACAGCACTACCTCGACACCACGTCTCCTAGTTAGCGAAGTATTTCGAACCGTCGTCTTCGATAGCCATAGAAAAGCCATGTAAGCATTGTACCGGGTCTGGGCGATGGACTAACTGATCAATTGTGTACAGACTCCAATCAGACCCGGCTTCGATCATGTCTACCAACGGCGAGAGTCCGGCACCCGAGGATGCGGGCGACTCGAGAGATCCCAGCGGCTTCCTCAGCGAGATCATCGGTGCTCCAGTCACCGTCAAGCTAAACTCCGGCATTATTTACAAAGGTAACTTGCACGTGCACTTCGATAGTCCACTCTAATAATCTCCTGGCAGGCCATCTTCAGTCAGTCGACGGGTACATGAACATTGCTCTCGAACGGTGCAGTGAAGTAGCAGATGGCCGAGTGACGCGCAACTGGGGGGACGCCTTTGTTCGCGGCAACAACGGTATGACATGTTTCTTTCCTCCGCGCTCTTCCACTAACTGAGCGGGTAGTCACATACATCTGCGCTGACAACGCATGATTCTATAAGGAGCTTAACTTACAACTTGAGCGGGGCCCTGCATCTCACTTCCGAGTGAGTAATGATTTATGAACTCCAGACTGTTCACAGTCAAGCACTAGTGGGCTTGAGTGAGTATCTGCCGCCCCACTACATACCGCTTCGCACATATCAGATCTTTCGTGCCAGAATCTCCAAAACATTCAGTTCAATCCCAATATTCAAATCCTAGAAGGGAATACGCTATACAGTGCTCTGCCCGTGATACCACAACTTTCTGGCCATTCTTCCTGCTCGAAGCTTCGTTTTTTCACGTGTTCTACATCTTTCACTCAGGCTCTTACCGTTGTGCAATTCAAGTCTGTGCCTAGGCTATATTGACCGGGTGGTGTGGAAGCCTATTTCTTTCATTGAAATTCATTCACCTGCCCGCAATCCTGCCGCTGCTTTTTTTTCACCGTTCAGCTTTCTTCCATTGCCAGAAGTCCTTTCGCACTACTTCCCGCGCACTACGACCACAACCACAGCAACACGCCCTCCCTATTATTCTTGACTAGATCCACACTTTCACTCAAAGACAGATCTCTTCCAGTATGTTCCAATCATAACATTCTTGCTTACAGTCTGTCCCTTTCTGGAAAGTTCTCTTCTGATCAATTTCAAAAGGAAGGTTGCAACTAGCACCGCGCCTAGCTCTACCTGTCGCGTCTTACCATGGCTATCCATAAGTCAAAGTCTCGTGTTCAGTTTCTAGGTCGTAACAAGCAAGGTAGGAGGAAGGAAAAGCTGGCATTGGAGCCTTCAAGACGAAAACATGCAAAGGTCACTGTGGAGAATACAGAGGAAGGGACTAAAGGTCTACCGAAAGTCAGCCCAGGTATCTATGGATCACGCGAGCTAACTAGCCGTACTCCTTCATTCTTTGATGAGAATGGCTCAGATTCCACGTATTACGAGGATACCGATGAGGAAGATGTCACCAGTGAGGTGCCTTCATTTCCGAAGCAGCGATTTCCGTCCACCGAAGAAATTTCGCTCAGCGGTCAGTTCAAGAGCGAGCTCCGCACGACCATGACGTACTCATGTGTCTCTACTACCAAAAACGATGCGATCAATCCTGCTCCCTCTATAGTAGAGGTCGAGTCGACTAATTCTCCTTCCGACTCCCTCCTCATACAGCCGCCAGTTTTCGTACCAACTGCCGAAGAGCTTGATGCCGTGCCACGGACCCTGCCACCGCGGCCTCGAAATCTAGAGCATAGCTCTCCATCAACATCAGTACTGCAGAAAGTTGTCAATCTAATCACTAGGCATAAGAACGCTTCAGAGGACGAGAAGCAGAAGAAGGGTGGTACCCCTGATCCTACCTCGGGATTTAGCGCATGGGGACTAGTACTTGAGCTTGAAGACCGAGTTGCTGCATATGGGAAAGCATCCATTCCCACTTCAATGCCAAGGCTCACACACGCGCAAACTATCCCTCCTATCCGCGTTACCGGAGTAGAGCATCTTTCTCACCGCCCAGGCTATGAAGAGATCATGCCTGCGCCTGAACACAGGTACATGGGCCTCGCTTCTGTGGCACAAGATATGTACAAACCTATGATTGTCCAGCGAGACTTTGAGTCGGTCAACAAATCGTCACCTAGACCACTTAAAGATCGACGCAGTCACTCTGCGGCCAAATTGTTGGATCGGAACGGTGATACGTGGCCAAACTGACATTCAAAAAACTCTAGCCCGGAACAGTCTTTAGCAGCTACACACTCGGGCGGTGGAATTGTGTAACAACAGTCTGCAGTGGTTAGAGGGAAAGAGCATGCAACTAGCACGCCACTCAATTTTCTTCTAGTCCCAAGGACACTGACCAACATTAAGGACAATGCTTCCTCGAACACGCTCAACCCTAGATACTATCAGAGGAGGAGGGGGAAGGGGTTCTTTTTGGCAGTGATTTCTAAAATTTATGGACACGAAACAAATACGCCTAATCTCCCTCCAATCACAACCACATACCCGAAGCAATAAATCTCATCCTTTTCTACAATCTGTCAGTCATATATGTCTTCTTGACTCCCCTTGTCACTTGTCACGTCAAACGTGTTTATGCGCATATCCCCGCTATTATTTTCACCACCCCTCATCCAAGTTATTATAACTAAATGTTTACACTTCGCAATAGTATCCTGGTCATGCACTCTCCGCTGGCAGTAAGGCTGGCCGTAATCTGATTCATAAAGAAAAGTATGCAATGTTCTGCGCAACCCTGCCCTCGTCCGAACCCCAGCCATTATACGGGAAGCCGAACCTAGGAAGCTACTAGACACTTAGTGATAAGCTTCTAGCGCCTTCGCCCCCAGAAGAACCTAATAAGCTGTCACTGGTCTTTGAATGTACTTTGAGAGCGGTGACGTCTATGGTTAACTTAGGTACGTTGCGGCTTCCGGATAGGTTCGCTGTTCTGGGTTGAAATTTAGCAATAAGTCATCCCAGGAATGGACAAGAATGTGCACACTTTGGTGCAGATTTGCCTAGCCATCCTGTTTTCGTTAGTCGTAGTTGAGTCCATGGGTCGTTGTTCTGTTGTTGCAAAATTGAACTCCAAATTCAACTTTAGGTGCCGTCTCCACAAGGCGCGCTCAGACAAATTGATGATGTCTGCCTACAGGCGCGCACCGTGGCTTGTTCGCCGTCATGACTAGATACGAGAATGAAGGCTCAGATGCATGACTGTGGGGGATGAGCCTCGTAGCAGTGGCCTTCACCGGGATGTCGCATGCGAAGCAAGTATTGCAAGTTGAGTGAAGGGCCGTGGGGCAGGTGCGGTCATGTGCTGATAAGAGGCTACCTCGGGTACCACGAAGCTACTCCATCTCAACCCCCGACGGCATCTTGATTATCATCCATTTATTGCGCGTCTTTCACGCGTATCATGACTTCTGCCTGCCTAGCTTCTGTCAGCTCCGTCGCGCTTGTGTCAACATGGCTGTTGTCCCGCTTCGTCTCGTCAATGCCAATATGCGTCTCTAAATTCTTCCTGAGTGGGACACTCTTCTCCACCCACACCAGACAGAAGCACGCGATGCCAATGCCCATGCATGTGAACCATATGGTTCGTAAACTATGCTGGTATACGTCAATCACCTCAGCCCAGATGTTAGGTGGTATTCTTCCCCGCACAACCCGCGCCTGACTTGCGAAGCCGTACGCCTGTCCATTTTTGAGCTGCTGCCGCAGTTCTAAGGACGAAATTTGCGGGAGGTTATGGTCAAAGACACCGTTGAAGATAGTGGACGCGATGGTGACACCCCAAACATAGCCGAACGTGCGGACGAAGCTATAAGTAGCCGTTGAAGATGCAACTTCAGATTCGGGCAGCGGAGCCATGATCGCCGGCAGTAACGTTGAGAGTGTCAGACCTAAACCCCCGCCCAGGATGATCTGGAAGATAGCCCACTTCGCAGTACTCTCGTCGAGCAGAGTCAACAACCCAAAACCAACAGCAGCAATCGCAAATGACGCAGCGTGTAGGAGCTTGTATATACCCGTACGTTCCATTAGCACGCCTGCCCTAAAGGTGACGGCACGATTAGCACTATTCTTGATAAGGGAGCACATATACCATGTAAGACACTCTTAAGGCAATGTTTTGAGATGATAAGTCACTTACTATCCGTATGTTAGCAAACATCCGAATAGAATAGTATTCGTGGTAGGACTTTCGTACCACGACCGCGAAGAATAGCATCCCAAGGGCAAACGGGAGAAAGTTGACGCCTGATCGCACGACTGTCGCGCCCAACACCGCTTGGAAGTAGACGGGGAGATAGTAACCAGATGCCTGCACCATGACGGATGACAGGAAGGTCAGCACGAAAGCAGTGGCTGATGTGCGGTTATTGAACAATCGCTCGGGCACGCTGGGGTAGCGTGCAAAGTGCTGCTGCACATGGAATGCGATCCAGCCAACGACGCCGACGACTACAGGTAGGATGATGCGCCATGAGTTCCACGGATGCTCAATTCCCCCCATCACGAGGCCAAATAGTACTGCCAGCACGCTTGGAATGAAGATGAGGGCGCCCAGTACGTCGATCCGTTGCGGCTCAGTATGCCTCTTCAAACGCATGAAGGCCAGTATCGCGACCAGAGCCGCGCCACAGATGGGAATATTCATATAGAAAATCCACCGCCAGTTCGCCTCTGCCATGGCGCCTCCAACAACAGGTCCCATCCCAGCAGCCACACCCGACCAACTGAACATTAGGCCCAGGTACTTGCCACGCTCGCGTAGAGGCACCAGGTCGCAGCACACAATGTCGAGTAGGACGTAAATGCCACCTGCGCCCACGCCTTGTATTGTCCGGCCTGCAATCAGCATTCCAACGTTGTCTGCTCCTCCCGCGATGCCACTGCCGAGCGCAAACAGCACCGTCGATCCAATGAACGGCATTTTCCGACCGAAGACGTTGGCGAGCTGTCCAAAAAGTGGCTGTGGGACACTACTGGCGACTACGAATGAGTTTGCGATCCATACATATTTCTCTGTTCCCCCGATCTCCGCCGTGATCCTGGGAAGAGCCACCATTATGATCGCAACGTCAAGCGCTGAAATGAAAGACAAAATGCATAGCGCAAAGAAAGTGCCCCAGAATCGCACTGACTTTTTACTTTCAACCATCTTGTCGAAAGAGGAGAGGATATAAAAAAAGAACGGGGCGCAGATTCACGTCTCTACAAAGACAGACACGCATGAGTAGGCCGTGAGACGAAGTAATGAGACCGCGCACACCCGGCACATAAGAATCTACTTCGTGACTAGGAACGCCTGAAGCTCGGTGCATGACTTTAAGTTTAATAATTGGTTTGGAGATGCATGCATGTCGTATTATGGTGGGTCTCACGGGTAATCAGTGTTGACTACCTTTGATTGGCTTTCATGCGTCTTGTCGGCCCGCCTTGTTCTTGCACGGAATGTGCTTACCCCCTAGGAAGCATTCACAAGGGCCAAGCAATATTTCTCACTCTTAAGATGCCTATAAGATGCTAGCTGTATTCATCGCCTTTACTTGGCCTCGAGGCTAGTATCGGCCCAAGGAACTGACAACGCATGACCACGAACCCACTTTGCAGTGGCAGCCAGGAACCGTCCAACGAGAAAATGGCAACAAACTCGCGAACTAAGCATTACTGGCACCATATTTAGACATGTATTCCAAAACGGCTTCTAGCTTCTAGATGAGGAACATTTTCTATTCACACCTACGACGTACCCGTATCTTCCCTCCATGCAACGGCAACTTTAGCCACACCGTATCCAGTGGTCGCGGTCTGATTTTCATGTATTCGACGTCATAGTTTAGCAACATATGCGCGATGAAAACCTTCATCTCATTCAAAGCGAAAAATCGCCCAGGACAGGCGTGCCGCCCGAACCCGAACCCAAGGAAGGCTTCATCAAGTGTTGCAGTGGATTTCGCTTTCCTTTCAGTCGCATCAGCCTTTTCAGCTTCAAGATCCTCCTTGGCGGTGAATTTATCGACGATGTTGCTAATATTGTTCGGATCTGCAAAGCGGAATGCGTTGAAGCTTCGCGCTTGGGAGTAGATACTCTCGTCGTAGTGGATGGGTTCCATTGGGACCGCGATCATGGTGCCTTGCGGGACATGGACGCCTGATACAGGCAGTCGGATACCTTCTGGGTGCACGACCTAGCTTCGATCAGTTTTCTGGTCTCAAATCTCAAAGAACAGCAGAGTACCCTACAGTCCGCGGCAGGCCAACAATTGCGAATGGATTGAGCCTCATTGATTCACGTATCGTCGAATCGATGAGTTTCAAGTCCCGCACTGCATCACGCGTCCACGATCCACCTGCCTTAGCCAAAACGGAAGCGGCTTCGTCACGCAAAGCATTGACATATCCTAGAGACGGATTCGAGCTGAAGAGATCTAGGATCACATTCTGCACCGTGAAGCTGGTTGAATGCAGCGAGATGTCGTTTACCAGAAGTAAACGATGCGCAACTCTTTCGGGTTCTAGTTGGCCGGCATCCCCCTTTGCGGCTGCTGCATAACATTCGTCGATGAGCCATTGAAGACCATCTTTCTGTGAAAAGACGTCAGCATAACCTCTAGAGCACTTCGCGTTCAACGTTGGAGATATCCTTTGGCATGTGCAAACCCACTCAAAATGCTGTAAGAGTAAAAATACTATGCCTGAGTCTGATTGTGTTAGAAAGGATGCTTACTGGCGGCTTCCATCCACAATTGGGGTCTGCCTTCAACCGAGCAGTGTTGCCCAGTCTTTCTTTGACAAAAGGCAAACATCCCTTGAGGGCTTTTCGCCGCAGATACCAGCAGTTTGAGCCTACTAGGAAACCAGTGATGGGCTTTAGCGGCTTGGGTGAGGCGTTGATGAGCATGGCACCGGCGAAGATGCTCATTGCATGGTCCCTGAGGTCATTTAGGAAGCTCTCGTCACGACCTATACACCCAGTCAGTGGCACCGCCTTCCATGCGCATCTTCTTAGACCTACACAATGGTGCCCCACAAAATGCGCCATTTGAAGCACCGGCGATAAGCTTCAGGCAAGCATCCCAGACTTTGACCTCCTTCCATTCCACTGCGTCGCCATCTCCGCCCCACCACTTGTCGAAACCCCTCTTGAGCTCTTCCGCCATGAGTGGCGTCAATATCTCCAGATTTCGCGTGATCTGGTGTCGCACGACGTTGATTTGGAAGTCGTTATCTGCGACTTCTTTGTCCCAAACGGTCCATTTTGTTTGAATCGTTTCGCTCTGCGTCGCGTGGATATCGAGAGTCGTCTCTGGAAGGGAATAAACTTTCTTGATCAAGCGTGGAGGTAGAATGATCATCGCTCCGCGATCGATACTCGGCAGAATGAACGGACTATTTGCACTAGCATACTGGTGGAATGGTGATCAGCGCATCTTGACTCTGAGCTCTTCAATGGGTCCTTACTTTTCGGTAACCTTCAAATGCCCAATCCTGCGTCTTTCGGATAGATTCCAAGGTTGCCCACATCCAGCCCAGCCATTGTTTTCTTACGCCTACGACCGGTAGCTGATTCCAGTGTCCTGACTCGGACTTTCGAGCAAGTAATGCCCAAACAGTTGCATACACTATGAAGACGACCAACAGCGGAAAAAGCGCTTGCGTCAGTGTAATGGTGAGCTCCATATCTACTCCAATAATTTCATGGAACAAATTGAGGAACAGCAGCAGCACCTTCGGCCTTCAAAACTTTCAATTCTCTGCACCCATCCGAGGCCCGACCCCAATCCTAGCAAGCTAAGCTGTAGTTCAAATGTCAGCGGAAGCAAGGTGCGCGGAGTCCGGTGCACTCTCAGGATCCTGCAAGCGGTACATGCGCCCCATGCTCCCGCAATCTAAGAGCGGCATGTGGCGCCTAGTTGGCATGTCACCGTCTTCTTCCTCTCCTTCATCTCGGATTGGCGGATATTGAAGCTAAGACCACATGTTTGACCTTACCAACACGACATATATTGCGGCGTCTGGCGAAACGTTTCATTTACTATCTAATGAGCATCATCATCTAGAATCGATGGACGCTTTTAGTCCAGGTGTATGGGATCTAGTGCGACACGACCTTATCTCCAATCAATGGATGTTGACCGTATGTTAAATTCACCGCACTATCTTGATGTTGGTGGAGGCGCTTCGTGGTAGGATGCAAGAGCCTGCACTCACTACATTGCGGCACTAACCTGCTCTTTAGCCGCCTGCCTTTTCCAGAACCGTATACGAAGATCAACCAAACGCGCGGCTCCACACGACGGCTCGGCTCGGACGACTTCCATTTCAAGAATAACGTAAGTCTGTCTGTAAATGGATCAAACCCAACCATGAAATCTTTGAGTGCACCTGTCAGGCTGACACTTGAGGCAGGACGGGAGGACCTCATACAAAAGGTAGCATTCTAGTGTCTGTAGCAGCTATTAAAGCTTAAGCCTCGTCATATCGCGACCTTGGGCAATCTTGTTAGCTGCAGCATGTAGCGGCCTAACCAGGAGATGCACATGCAGCTTATGGTGCGCAAGCGTTCAATGTAACGGCAAAACCCCGAAGCGCCTCGTGGCCCTTGCAAGAGAATGAATCGTCACATCTTGTCACTCGAATCCTACGATGATTGCACCATATTTTCGCTATTCCTACCTTACGGCCAGGCTACCCTCGATTCTGGATATGAAGTAGTCGCAAACTGGCCTTTCACAAGGCGCGGTACGCATCCACGTCACATTATGTGAATCTCGACTTGATGCCCGTTCTGCAATATACCATAGGTAGACCTGGGCACCCTCAACTAGCTCTATCGAGCCTAATTTAAGGTTTCAAAGTCCATCAAAGGTGTCCAGGCCTGATTGGTGCTTTCATGAATCAGTACTAATTCATGCACGTACTCACGCCCACAGGTGCAGTCTGTGAATGCAGGAGATAGGGTATAGAGAAGAGTGACTTCGCATACACATGCACGCTGCGCTTGTGTTGTTCTACTGAAGAACTTTGACAAGCTCTCGCTCGGGTAGATCGGGC
Source organism: Parafenestella ontariensis (assembly GCA_021596325.1). NCBI lineage: Eukaryota > Fungi > Ascomycota > Dothideomycetes > Pleosporales > Cucurbitariaceae > Parafenestella > Parafenestella ontariensis. The sequence goes on along the minus strand of JAKGDA010000001.1, from coordinate 43,836 downwards.
GGCTATGGTCAGTGACATTTCTGGGCGATATCGTTCGCCATGTGTACGGTGGACCTATTCTTAAAGGCCGAAAAGCACTAGGAACCGAACCCGTGGGATCGGTGGGGTGTTCCTATTCCAGCGAACCGATAAAGCTGCGCTTGTCTTCCGTCGTTATAAGTCGTCCAGAGCAGCTTCGGTATTACGTGTTCGCGGCACAGTGGCAGTCACCTACGTGGGAATACAGGTACCAAGTTTGGGAAGACCTAAATCAGCGTTTGAATTGGATGCGCTGATACAGGGAATATAGTTGTTGGTTGAGGCTGTGGCTTTAGACATAGCCGCCCGGTTGTATAGTCCCGCCGACAGCACAGTTGCATAATGCAGGGAGCACTACTCATGCACGTCGCAAACTCACATGCTCTAGGCTCTAGCTGCGTAGGATGACAATGTGTTTCCACCCTTATTCATCTAGCCCGCACCCATTCCTCGGCGTTCGATAAACCCTGTCAGACTACCGCGTGGGTTAATCAATCTAGGCGCGCTTATGCAACAACCAATCTTGGAGCAATATATACGGGTCGTGGTCTCGCGTGGAAGACAATACATGTCCCATTGGCAGAAATTAAGCTTGAATTGAACACGTTGCATCTGTATTAAAAGTTAGGGCTTTCGGGAGGCCCGAACACCATGACGGGATGCGGTTCATTCAGCACTTCATGCATGTTACGCAGATTAGACTCACAACCGCATCCATGTCCGCCCGCTTCCCCCAGCTCGATTCAACAACTGAACCATTGGGCTTGTAGGTACCGAACACCTGGCGCTTGAGATTTCTTCATCATTAGCATCGGAGATAGCTACCCCTTTAGATAGTCAAAGCTTGGAAAGGTCGGTTTAACGCTCGCTAGTAGAGACAATGTTTTCCGATATCCGAAGACATGACGCGGCCGGGGTTGGGTGGCTGGAAATTGCTCTCTTGGCCCTGCGTTGCAGAGGCACAGCCGACTAATGTCGCCTCTAGTCCGTTTGTTAGATACGCTGCTGCGGTTCGTTGCTACCGGCTACTTCGCGTAGAATGCTCTAAGTTAAGACACTCGTCAAAAGGCTAACAGTGTAGCTAGGTATATTTACCGCTGATGTTTCTATTGTTCTACTTAGCCACAAGCATTTGCTTCCCAGCACATTACCATACCAGGCATCATGGACATCATAGAGATGCAAACATCCCGGCTTGCAAGTCTGAATCCGTGGACTGTCAACGCTGCGAGTAGCATTATTGGATTTATCTCGCTCTGTCTTTTCTACAATACATTAGTTGCCCAGAAACTGGTAGGTCCTCTTTCTCGCTCGTATGGTCCAACGGCTGCTAAATCATGACTATGCGGTGTAGGCTAGTCCTTCGCAAATCTTCTCGAACGTCTTCAAGCCTTTCGTCAGACGCTACCAAGCCTGGATATACCTTTTCTGGGGCCCTGCCATCATTCAAAAAGCTTTTGAAAGGTCAAATGGCAAGCCTTTTGAAATCTTCGCTCCTGATAATCGATATGTCTTTGTCTCAGATCCAAAGCAAATCAAAGAGTTGGACAATGCACCAGATACGGTGCTGTCGCTTCAAGCAGCTTCTAAACAGGTATGGCTAATTTCTACATATGCAAAAGTCGACTTGACTAACATTCTACTTAGATGCTGCAACCAGTGTATACCATGTAGGTCAACGGCACTGTTTTGAATATTTCTCGCCCGTCTTTGCCTTAGGAGAACATGAAGAGCTATCTGCTAGTTTTTTGGGTGTACTTTCCCAACATCAAATGCCGGTATCCCGACTACCGTCGATGCATAAAGTGCTTGCCATGCGATACATGCTGGGCGGCGCGACGACAACTATAGTACTTTGTGCCCAATATGAATTTCGATCTGACTATCAACAGGCACGGATTTAACTGGTTTGACCGCCGCGGCACTGAAGGTGTGGGGTTCATTCGGGCTCTGCGGACACTTCTGACGAGCAACTTGCCCAAAATTCTGCCAGATCTGAGCTGCATTATCCAGACGAGGTTCAAGGAACTGCATGCTGGGCATAAAGAGATTAACGGTAAGAATGCAGACTGATATCGAATTTGTGAGCATGCTGACAAAGCTGAGCAGGCAAGAAGTATTCACCTGTCTATCACATGATCGTCAAATTGGTGGTTCTATCAAATGCTGTATCATTCTTTGGTAAAGACCTCGGTTAGTTCCCTCCTATACCTAATGTTTGTATGTTAGTATATCGGACTCATTATGCGTAGCAAAAGATGAGAAATTCATGATCTCTGCACTCGCGTATATTGAGGAGACCTTGATGTGCGCGGAGGTGGTTCGTCTGCTTCCGAAGTTCATGGGGCCGTGAGTGTACCTCCAACTCCACCTCCCAAAATCCACTAACGTACGTTTAGTCTCGTTGGAGGTATCATCGCTCGCACGATCAAATCAAATGAAGTTATCTTCAACAGATTGCTCCCTATAGCCGAGCAACGCTGTCTTGAGAGGGATCTCGCGAACCTAGGACAACCTGTCCCTGGCCACGTACGGCTTTGAGCACTCATGTTTCGTAGAGTGATAGTCTAACGTTGTTCTAGGCCGATTGCATACAATGGATCATGGAGACATCGCCGAAAAATGCCCCTTGGACACCACAACGTGTGGTACATGAGCTCATGGCTATATGGTTTGGTTCAGTGCATGCTGTCTCCACAGTACGTACATATTTTATGGTACATTACGAGCACAAGATAATGATTCAAAACAGACAGTCACATTTGCCATCCACGATCTTTGTCTATATCCGGAATATATAGATCCCCTTCGTAGAGAATGCGAGGCACAGTACGCTGATTTCGAGCGTACTGGCACTGGGCTTCCACTCCTTGACAGCTTTATTAAAGAGTCTGCGCGCTTGACACCCGTTGAGTCCCGTAAGTTTACATTCCTTGCTTCTTGGATCCCTACCTGTTCTAACAACCTATTCTAGAGAGTACTCGGCGTTCCGCTTTACAAGACTTCGCCTTATCTGACGGGACGCACGTCAACGTAGGAGACTGGTTCTGCACACCAGTGCGAGCCATTATGACCAACCCTGTTGACTTTCCCGAGGCATTACAATTCAACGGCTTCCGCTTTGCTGATCCACAGCTGGTGAAAAGCGCAAGCAATAGCATCAACAAATTCGACAATATCATGCAAAAGAAGCCCACGAAATTAACGGATGCGGATATGACTTACCATGTCTGGGGTACTGGAAGAATGGCCTGGTAAGTCGATGTTTAATACACGGAGAGTTACGAAGCTAACTAAATTCAGCCCGGGAAGATACTACGCTGCCGCAGTCATGAAGGTTATTCTGAGCCAGATCATAATGAATTACGACTGTGAGCTCGCTGACCCTAAGGCGCCACGTCTGTGGACATGGCGTTCCACCATTTTGCCCAAAGCCAAGACGTTAGCTATCTTCACGCCACTAGATAGAATGCCTATGTAGACTATGTAGTTAAGAAACGTCTAGCTAGGTTTAATAAATCGAATATCCTATCGATGATATCACATCCATTTCTGATCAGGTGACCTAAAGACGCGCAGAGCTCAGACCACCTGATCGGACATATCAGCCTCCTCCGGACTTAGATCCTTATGATACGTACTAGTAGTATCTCACTCGGTGGAGTTATTCAAGTCTCTAATCATAATAGTACGACATGTGACGAGCTCCTTGATATCTATCAGTTATATTAATTATCTATCAAATGAATATACACTGTTAACTATGTCTATTTAACTATTAGGATAGATACCTAGGTACATAGTCGCTATCTCTGCTTGCTAATAGTCGCTATCTCTGCTTGCTACCGTAATGCGGGGTCCGGCTTCCTCCGATTCGGCACTATTGTGACAGGGATTGAGATACGCGATCCAAGATAGGACGTGCACACGACTATGAGAAACTCAGTAATCTGCCATCCGCTTTACAACACCATGGCTATCATAGACCGCGGACGATGGTATATATCTGGGGTCGCTGAGGGCGTCCAGGCCTCTTGATCTATAGTTGTCCTTACTCTCACAAAAGATCATTGACACTGCAGTATGGGCTTTCTCTCTAACTCCACACTAGCCAAGTATGGCCGCGCCATTAAGCACTCCCCTCGCGAGCTTATTTTCAACCGTCGTCTGCTCGTATCGGCAGCGATGTATGCAATGTCTGGTATCCCCCTCTGTAAGACAACACAGCTGCTCCATTCTTCGGTTCTATCTGCTAATGATCATAATAGGTTGGGACCAAGGCTCATCCTCAGTCGTTCCCTCACTCCCTGGATTCAAGGATGCATTCGGTATTACATCTGGTTCTAACGTATCTTAGATCTCTAACTTTGTTTCCTTCATCTATATCACGGCAGGAGTTGGAGCGTTTCTTTCGTACTTCATCAACGACCGCATTGGACGTCTATGGTCACTTCGCTTATATATGGTTGTATGGGTCGTCGGACAGCTCATTGCGACATTCTCTTACGGTAACCTCGGGGTCTTGTACTTCGCCCGTTTGGTATCTGGAGCGGGGATCGGTCCCTTGACTGCCGTCGGTCCCATGTCCATCGTCGAAATCGCCCCTTATGAGATCCGAGGTGTCCTCACGACCTGATTCAGCGTCATCATGCTGCTCAGCTTGACATGCGCCAGCTTTACCACCTATGCGGTTTTCTTACATACCAAGGGTGGCTACATACAGTACCAGATTGTCTTCTTCGTTCCTTGCATTATTATCGCCATTGTCGTTGCCGCTAGCTTCTTCTGCATGGAGGAGTCACCACGATGGCTGATGCTCAAGGGGCGCGAGGAAGATGCTATCAAGAGCCTGGTAGCTCTCCGCGGACTCCCGATCGATCATCCTCGCGTTGCTTCCGAGTTTCAAGAGATCCGCACTCAAATCCAAGAGGAGCATAACAAGTTTGGTGATGCAACTGGTAGCGGCTTCAAAGCCGTCCTGAAGGAAACCTTTCTCGTCAAGTCAAATTTGCGTCGTGTGTTCCAAGCATGTATTTCCTATGCCCTTGCGCAGTTGTCTGGAGCCAACTCAGTGACAACGTATCTGGTTTCCATTCTTACGCTCATGGGCATTGGAGGCTCGACCGAACGAAACATGTTCCTGACTGGCATGTATTCAATGTCGAAGTTCTTTTACACTCTGATCGCATCGTTCTTTTTCATCGATGCGCTCGGCAGGCGAAAGTCTCTATTCACGGGCATCACCATACAGATGATCTCTGATCTCTATATCGGCGTCTATGTCAAGTACAAGCAAGCTGGTCACATTGCTCCTGGGTCATCTGAAGGTGCCATTGCAGCTATCTACATCCATGGCTTTGGATACGCTGTCGATAAGTCTGCACACTTTGTCTCTGTTCGAATAGCCACTGATTGTTGGACAGGTCTTCCCGTCCTCCCCTACGTCTTCGTTGCTGAGCTTTGGCCTAATAATATCCGCTCCTTTGGTGCCTGCCTCACGCAAGCGTGGCACTGGCTCTTCTTCTTCGGCATTAACAAGGGCACGGCAAGCATGCTAACAAGTGTAGATAACTGGGGGGCTTTTATCTTTTTCGCTGGATGGTGCTTCATCTCGTTGTTATACGTCTAGTCTTCGGTGCCAGAGACGGCTGGCTTGAGCTTGGAACAACTCGATACGCTCTTTGAAGGCCCATTCTGGCAGACTAACTCACAGGCGAAGAGGCAAAGACAGTTGGCAAATGTTATTGAAAGCACTGAGACGAGAAGCGTGGAGAATGTCGACGAGCCTCTGGGTAAGGATGGCAAGGGCGCTGAGAGTGGTACTAAGGTCTAAAACACACTATGAACATATTGCCAACGGCTCGCGCAAACGCGCATAGTAGAGTATGTACCTAAATAAGCTTCATAGATAACGCAGTGTTAGAATAGTTGCAATCCATATTCTCTATCAACTATTAGGCAATTTATCAATCTTATTCCTTTACCCTTATTAATTCACAGCTTATATACTTGCTGCAGCCCCTAAGCAGTAATACATTAAGACGCATATAAGAATACTATAATTGAGACACTCCCTTCCTATATAAAGACCTAAGCATGCTAGGTGTTGCGCTGCGTTTGTCTTAGCAGTAAAAACGTTTTCAAAATAGGTTAAATGAAACTATATTCTAGACTTAATTTTAGTACTAGAATGGCTATAACTATCGCGGATGTCTGCGGATTGATAGTCATGATTTGCAAATTTATATCCTTTAATAAAAATACTTTGTAAGTTTCATGCCTTAATTTGCACGTATGTCGAGTGTGTTGCTGGACGGAAAAACAAAGTAAATTATTAAAAAAAAAACCCCCGCCGGCCCTCAAAGTACACTATAAATATCAGCGAGAATAGCTAATTCACGGGCTCACGCGCTGAAAGATCTGTTGCTGGACGGAAGGATGGTGCCCTTTCCACAGGACGTATGATTGGTGGGATCGCTCTCGCTACCCAATCGAGCTAGCGCTGACACCCGCCAGACCCTTTGTTCTTCCCGCCACTGCCCTACTCCTTAATAACGCAGTTCCAAGGTTGACACGAAGCTACACCGACTCACCCGCCTCTTGGTCCCGGTAAGGAATTGAGGTGTATCATTTGATTCGACCGCTCGGGTTTCTTGCTTGTCTCGGATCTTTCTTTCGTCAGTAGGGTGTTGTGCGACCAGCGTGACTGTCCCACCCCGGCCCAGCAATGACCGGAAGTCTTATCGCCCGCAAACAGAACAAATGTAGAACTAAGGTGAAAACTGGTTGTGCAACCTGCAGGTCAGTCACATCCCCTCGCCAGTCTAAGCCCAAGACTAAGAGTCTAGGCGGAAGTTCAGCTCACGCAGTGATTGTACTCACTAAGCAACAGGATAAGGAAGGTCAAATGTGATGAGAATAAGCCATTTTGCCAAAAGTGTGTTGGCAGTGGTCGTACTTGCGACGGCTACGAGACTCCCTTTAAGGTTTCTACCAGTCACAGTATCAACAAAGCTCATGCTGGCTGCATCAGAGGCACTGTTTCACAACCCATCCGGCCCAACTGGACTGAGATCACCCCTCAGGACATCGACCTCCTCAATCGTTACTTCTCAACCAAGACCATGTTCGAAGTGAATCTGGGCTGTGATGAAGAAGCTAAGGACATCCTTCAAGCCAGTTTGACTGATTCGCCGATACGACACGCAGTCTCATCTCTCAGAGCTCTTCGGGAAAACTTCGAGACCTCCGGGAATGTTCCTGCGTCTGTTTTTCAGCAGAGCTCGAGCTATGACTATGGTCTCCAGCAATACTGTATGGCTTTGAGGGGTCTCGCGTCGAACCTGTCGTCCCCGGGCTCCCAGGGGTTGAAATCGGCAATACTCTGCTGTCAGATCTTCATCAGCATCGAGCAAGTGCGGGGCAATTTCGGTACTATGGCCCAGCATATCATTCAAGGTCTCAGAATCATGCACGATTATAGGGCAAGGCCAGGTTTGACTTCCGCGAATATACTGGTGCCGGCACACTATGACCAGTTACCCTTCCTAGATGTTTTCATCATCAAGCTATTCGCTGCACCATGTAAATTCGCGGACCCCTCAACAACAGCCGATATAAGCGGAACAGCGGTGCCTGTATGTTCGATATTGCCGCAGCAACAGTCTATTGGATCTCGCGGTCTTCGCACGATTGCACCCGATATGCGGACAGAGCTTACTAGGATCGCTACATTGACGCTCAAATTTCTCAGCAAAGTGTCGCATGTCGAATCGGCAGGAAACGCTCTTCGACTACTACCCGAGAAAGCATCTCTGCTGAACTCGTTAACATCGTGGCTCGTTAATTTTGAACTTGTTCATGCGGAGATCAGACCTCCTACACCTGAGCTTATCTCAGTGTCTTTCATGCGCTTCTTCCATCAGATACTGAAAGTCATTCTCTTGGCGACACTAGACTCCTCACCAGATCTTTACGCCAAGCTACGGACCGAAAACGATCGATTGCAGGAAATAGCTACCAAAGTAGGTGAAAGAGTAAAGGCTTTCATAAAGGAAAAAGAAGTGGTTTAGGGGGGCGATCTGATGTACGCTGATATCTGTATGCAAAGTGGCCTAATTCTTCCGAGTCACACATCTGGTCCCTGTCTTTGCACGATCAACGGAGTTCACAGATTTTATAGCTAGCAAGCCGAGCGGGAGACGTCCGGCGGCGATACCGGGCGCTGTTTCATAGAGACTCTGCACACCTTTTGACTCTCTGCATATCAAAGTAAGCATGTTCTATTCTAAATAACAGGATATGAGAATGACTGTCGGCACAGGATACACTCAGTTACTCCACACGCGCGCATCCTCAATCATAATACCCAGTGTATCCCTAGGTAGCTAGATAAGGGAACGAGGAAACGAGCCCGTCGGCGTCCGTGCACAATATTGCATGCAACTCCCGTTTATAGTATACAGACCGAACCAACCAATCAACGGCTGACTGCTCACATTGGCTCCCGACCACGACCACGATAGTCAACTCTATAAATGCACCTGCAACTCGCCGTCGTTTTGTGATGATTTTCCTTCGTCTTCACACAAGCTCAGGCAGATTAGCACTCAACCGTACCTTCCATTGCCAAATATCATGCATTTCCTCCTTCTTGGCGCCACTGGACGGACCGGCCGACACGTCGTATCTGAGTTACTCTCTCAAGGTCATACAGCGGTAGCCCTTGTCCGTACCTCTGGCAGCCTCACCCCTCGTTCTGGCCTCACCGTTGTCACTGGCTCGCCACTATCGAAGTCCGACATAAGAAATGCTCTCTCCGCGGCACCTTCCCTGACACCTTCTGCAGCGATCATGACATTAAACACAGTCCGTGCGTCCGACAGCCCTTTCGCGTCTCAAATCTCACCACCGCGCTTCCTAGCCGACTCATGCGCCAATGTTTGCGAGATTCTGGAGGATGCCGGCATTTATCGCATTGTAGTGATGTCGACAGCAGGTGTCGGGGATTCATGGGCTAACCTACCGTGGCTGTCCAAGGCATTCATGGGGTGGACCAACATCAAGTATGCGCTCGAGGACCATGGACTCCTAGACCAAGAGATTCGGTTGACCAAGATGGATTGGACTCTTGTGAGGGCTTCGAGGCTACAGTTCGACAATCCGAAGCAGAAGTCGGCCGACACGAAAGCAGACGTGCAAACGCTGGGTAGCAAGGGTGACGGAATGTGCATGAGTGACAGCGTGCGTATTTCTAGTGCAGCGAGATTCCTCGTCAAGATCGCAGTCGAAGGACTCTTCATCAAAAGCGCTGTGGTTGTGAGGGATTGATGCCGCTGAGGACATTGTCACGTTAGCGATGCGTACGTTACGCTTGTTCGATACAAGCGAGCAACTGTTGCTGTCCCCCGTTTCTCGTCCGCTCCGTCCGGCGCAACTAAGCGTCACCTTTTTACAAACATTGCTTCGCTCCTTGTTTTTAGGTAACAAGGCAAATCGCCGATTGTGTGACACCATCTAAATCGTTGTCCTGTGGTATAAGTAGCATATTACCTTGGGTCAAATTACCAATATTGGTAGACTTCTTTTTCTAAGCTACAGTCGCTTTTATATCCTGTTACGAAATATCAGATTATCATTCTATGGTACAAATAGCGTACTACCTTGACCAAAATTACTATCTTAGTAGACTTCTTTCTCTAAGCTACAGTTGCGTTCATATCCATTATCCCGTCACGTGGTACTGCAACGATGCCGCTCCCAGTCATTCACTGGTTTTACGCCTCAGGCTTGCCCAAATACCTCCGCAAGACTCCCGACGGCGGCGCAAGCTGGGCCCTTGTTACTGGCGCTAGCGACGGCATCGGTCGCGCTCTGTCCAGCGAACTCGCGACGCGCGGCTTCAACGTCCTCATCCATGGCCGCAATAAGAGCAAGCTATCCAATGTGCGCGAAGAGCTTGCTGCCGCCTACCCACAGCGCGAATTCCGTACTGTAATCGCCAATGCGAGCGCGTTCACGACTGCAGACTTGGACCGCATTGTCACCCTCGTCGGGGACCTTCCTGGGCCCCTCACGGTCCTGATCAACAACGTTGGCGGCGTAGCCCCGTTGTCGAGCAACTTCAAGCACTTCGAGTCCACGACCCCCGCAGAGATGCAAGCGCTGTTCTCGCTCAATGTCCTGTTCCCTTTGCAGCTTACCCGCGTTATAACTAATCTAGTTAAGTTATACTTTTTTATAAGTAGTTCGCCTATAAAATATGTTATAGTATGTTAGGGTTTTAGTATTTAAGCTGCTTACTAAGGTAAGCCGCTCGCCCATATAATATGTTAATAGCTCCAAGCATTGGCAGATGAGTCAGGCGCCCAGCTGACTGTCAGCGCCACGCTGCAACCCGTCTGACTGGAGTACAAGAATTTGACACACCACAGCAGGAACGATCATCCGTGTAGTGTACGATGGCAAACAACACGTATGCGGTGCTTGCGCTTCTGCCGGCCATAGTTTGGTTTCTGTACTACAAACTAAGGCATTGGCGTTACAACACGTTTGCCCATATTCCCAGCAGACTATCCGAGAACATCTTCACTGGCCACCTGGGACACATTGCGGCCGAGTTCAAAAAAGCTGGAAGCTCTACAGTGCATCCAGGTGGGTAAATTCCTTACCCGGCTAGAAGATACAGCTCTAATGGTACACTAGACTATGTTCTCGAGAACATATGGAGAAGGAGTGGTCGTCCGGAGTTCCTGTTCCTTGACGTCAGACCTGCTCAGAAGTACCCACTTGTACTCATCGCATCCCATGAGCTCGCGGAGCAGGTCACGAAAGCCAGTAAAACGCAACAGTACAGCGTCACCAAGTCTCCAACGATCCAAGAAGGCTTAGGACAAATAGTGGGAAAATACTCGCTGCTGACCGAAGATGGTGACTCGTGGAAAGGACTCCGCAAGACGTTCAACCCGGGCTTTGCCCCGCAGCACCTGATGTCTTTGCTCCCAGTCGTTGTCGAGAAGACCTACACACTCATAGAGAAGCTGGACGCATTGGCGAAGTCAGGCGTCGCAACCGAAATGGAGCGTTTCTGTACGAACGTCACCTTCGATATCATAGGTGAAGTGGTTACCAACATTGACTGTAAGGCCCAGGACGAGATAGTAAGCGGTGATGACATTGTCCGTAACTTTCGCATGCTGGGTGCGACATATGCAGGAGACAGTGGTCTGGCGTTTGAATGGCTGAACGTTCGTAAACGTATCACACGGCTTGTTTACAGCCGGCGATTAGACACTGCTGTCAAGAAGTGCATCAAAGACAAATTTGCGGAGATCAAGACAGCCCAAAGTACAGAGAGAAACGGAAAGAAGGATCGATCAGTTCTTGCTTTGGCGCTCAGGGATACCGATGACCTCACACCCCATGTACTACAAAGTATCGCAGATCAGGTCAAGACGTTTCTGTTTGCGGGGCATGACACAACTTCCATTCTTTTGCAAAGGGTATTCTACGCTCTGTCAATTCATCCCGAGTGTCTGGCGAAGGTACGCGCCGAGCACGACAAAGTCTTCGGTGACTCCGATGCCAAGGAGATCTTCCTCGCCCGTCCAGATGAAACGATGAAAGCGCTGGTATACACATCTGCCTGCATCAAAGAAGCGCTGCGACTCTGGCCCCCAGCAGGGTCAGCGCGCATGTCGCACAACGGCTTCAAAATACGTACGTCAGATGGAGACGAGGTGTGCCTGGACGGTTGCGTTCTCTACCTCTGCCAGCACATCATCCAGCGCGACCCAAAGGTTTACGGAGAAACAGCGGACGACTTCGTGCCGGAGAGGTGGGTTGGCGATACTGATACGAGCAGTGCAACTACGGACGCAGATGGAGCTTCGACCGGAGCCAGCAAGATCCCAATCAGCGCTTGGAGGCCATTCGAGCGAGGGCCTCGCAATTGCATTGGTCAAGAGCTGGCAAATATGGAAGCAAGGGTCATTATAGCTTGCGTCATGCGGCGGTATGATTTTGTCAAGGTTGGGCTTGGAGAAGTCGAGACAGATGACAAGGGCAAGCCGATCGTTGATGGAAAGGGGAAATATAAGGTCAAGTCTGAGTTGATTAGTGTAAGTGGAAACCCAAAACCTAGTGATATACGACTGATTCTCCTTAGACTATGTCTATCACGTCTAAGCCTATAGATAAGACGGTAATGCGAGTCAAGTTCCATAATAAGGGAGGCTGAAACGGCTGACGCTCAACACGGGGGAGGATTCGCTCTTATTTTGTGGAAGTAGGTGCGAGTGATATTGGTTAGGACCTTGACAACATGCATACGGATATTTAGCCTGTACCTAAACGAAACACGATAGAATTTTTTGATCTGTTCAAGTGTAGTGCATAGCAGGTTATCGTAATACCTATCGTAATACCTAGGTCCCCAAATTCGTCCGGCACGTCGGGCAAACAGCTCGGCCATCCGATTCGCCGACTACTGACTAATTGATAATCGATGATGTATGCCTTGTTACCTTTGCATACGCGGACGAATAGATGAACAACTGATTTGATCCCTTCAAACCATATATCGATCGTATCTTTGAAGCATTTGGTCGTAGATTTGTCTTATACTGAAACCAGAACAGTAAGTACCGCGTTCACGGATGCTGCAGGAGTCAACCAATGACGAGGCAGCAGACATCATTGCGCAATTCGGTTCCACCATGACAGAAGGATCACCCATCACTCAGCACGGATTCCAGGGCGCAAATAACTGTTCTGCTCAGCAAACAAACGCACCAACGCCCTTTTTCGCAAAAATTACTAGTCGACTACAAGCCTTGCGACGCCGCAATAATGCTCCAAAGCGTGTCTTTCCTCCTCTCTCACAGCTGTCGCAAGAGCGCCTCGATGCCTCGTTGACTGACGTACCGTTCGATACTGAGAAGCTTGCCTTGTCGAGTGTATCCGCACAGGAGAAGCAGAAGACAGTGCTCTATCTTGCGTATGGCTCGAATCTATGCAGCGAGACGTTCAGAGGCGTACGTGGCATCCGCCCACTGTCGCAGGTCAATGTCCTAGTCCCATCTTTGCGACTGACCTTCGACCTCCCCGGCATCCCATATGCGGAACCCTGCTTCGCCAACACCGCGCGGCGGGCGCCAACAGCCCTAAGCCACGACCACGAGCAGTTCAAAGGAGAAGACTACCACAAAGACCGCTGGTACAAGGGCCTTATAGGCGTGGTATACGAAGTTACACTCAGCGACTACGCGCATATCATCGCAACAGAAGGTGGGGGCTCTGCTTACCATGACATTCTAGTTGATTGTTATGTTTTGTCTCGCTCCGATACAGTCCCCTCCTCGCCTGAGTCACGGCCTTTCAAAGCGCATACGCTATTCGCACCTCTCCAAGACAGCGACGCGACGAATCGCGTTATCCGGCCTGACCCCAGCTACGCTCAACCATCGGCACGGTACCTAAAACTTATCACTGACGGCGCCGCCGAATGCGATTTACCGGCCGAGTATCAGGACTACTTGCACGATATACGCGCGTATACCATTTCGACTCGGAGACAGGCAGTGGGCAAGGCTCTGTTCCTATCAACCTGGATGCCATTTGTCCTATTCATATTGAGATTGTCGCAGAAATTACAGGACAAGAAGGGGAGGGCTCCATGGTGGGTGGGAAAACTAAGTGCCATGGTGTTTGGGTGTATGTGGCTGAGTTATGATGGAGTGTTCAAGAAGGCATTTGGAGACGGGGAGAGGACGGTGGGCGACAAGGCATTATGGGGCATGCAAGGCCAGAACTCGAGGGCAGCCTCAAAGCGCAGAGAGACTAAGAGTATAGAGGAGGAAGGCTTGATTGAAGGTACCATTCATGTCTTGCATGAACAGACCAACAGAGAGCTCAGGAACTCCAATAGATGTTATGACATAGTTTGAGGACTTGAAATAAATACACAACTTGCGCCCTTGGCAATGCTGAAGGATAGATAGTCGATAAGGGAACGGCCGGCGCCTACCGATGAACCTCGCCGCTATTGGCCGGTTTCAGAAAGAAAAAAAAAAGATTGCAACATGAAGAGAGAATAACTAGGGATCTACACTTCAGCAAACCTATTACTTTGCTTAAACCACTGCGCAACGTTCTACGTCCTTACCAACAATACAATGTGCAAATCACCACTTCATACCTTCCTCGCCGAGCTGCCAAAATGCGAACATCACCTCCATCTCGAAGGCTGCCTTAGCCCAGCGCTACTCTTCCAACTAGCGGCCAAAAACAACATTGCCTTGCCCCCACCAGATGAAGACGCTGCATATCAGTCTCCCGTGACCCTGGCCAAACGCTATGAGTACTTCGAAAATCTCGAAGACTTCTTACAGTGTTACTACCGCGGTATGGCAGTCCTCATAAGCCAAGATGACTTTGAAATGCTCGCTTGGGAGTACTTCACAACCGCGAGAAGAGATGGAGTTCAACATGCCGAAGTCTTCTTCGATCCGCAGAGCCATACGGATCGCGGCGTGGCCTTCGACACCGTGGTGGCTGGGTTCAATGCTGCAAGAAGTCGTGCGGAGAAAGAGCTAGGTATCACGAGCTGCCTCATCATGTGCTTTCTACGGCATTTGCCTGTCAGCTCCGCAGCTGCGACAATGCAAGCGGCCGTTGCAGGGGGCTTTTTCGACGCCAACAAAGACGATGAGCAGCGGGCGATCACCGGCTTGGGGCTGGACTCCTCCGAAGTTGGCTTTCGGCCAGAGTTGTTCGTCGACCAGTTTCGGGAAGGGGAGAAACGAGGTCTACGCAGAACAGCTCATGGTGGCGAGGAGGGTGATCCAACATATATCAGTGGAGCATTGGACACTCTGCATGCTGAGCGCATCGACCATGGTATCCGGCTTACAGAAGATTCCAAGCTGTTGGATCGTGTTATTAAGGAAGGTATTTTGTTGACAGTCTGTCCACTAAGCAATCTTTGTCTCCAGGCTGTTAAAAGTATCGACCAGGTGCCCATCAGAACCTTCCTTGAGACGGGCGTAAAGTTCAGTATAAACAGCGATGACCCTGCCTACTTTCGCGGGTATATTCTCAACAACTATTGCGCTGTGCAGGACGCCTTTAACTTGAGCATGGACGAATGGAGGATCATCGCTGAGAACTCGATACGTGGTAGCTGGATTCAGGAGACGCGGAAGTCAGAGTTGCTCGCCATACTTGACAAGTGCTTGAGCAAGTACTCGGATCGTTCGGCTATATCTGTGTAGTGATAGAAAGGTAACTAGTTCATCTACATCAATATTGGCGTTAGGAGAAAACCCTTGTGGCAGTAGTGTCTATCTAACAATCGACAGTGCATCAAAATTTGAAAATTCGAATCCGTAGACGAAGTTTAAAAAAAAACAATACCGTGCAACAAGTCATTGTGATTAAGGGGAACTCGATCCCCTGAAGGTTGAGCATATCCTATCAGATAGCAGCGAATGAAATCTAGGTTTCAGGGCAAGAGTGGCAGATGATAGAATACTGCCAACGAACATGTTGCTGGGTCGCGCAGGGAGAGTAAAGCTTGCTGATAGACAAAGCATGGAATAGTTGTGTTTGATTTGGTTGAAAGCGATGCACAGGACCTGGTCTAAACCCAAGCCTGATGCACACATAGTGCTGATTACACTGCATTCATCTGCCCCGGCAGCGATGATGGTATCCTGACAGATCATTCTGCGTTCTGTTAGTTCCCAAATTCATCATGCTAAGCGCATCCGCATACAGATGTGTGTACATGTCCATCTACTAGCTGCCCCGTGGGGTCGTGCTATGCATGCTTGGTCATGGTTTTCGTGGGTATCATGTTTGTTTCTTCCTCGCAGATGTCTCAATCTGAGTCCTCGTCACTGACATCCATCTCCATCTCGGCGTCCTCGTCCTCCTCCTCTTCATCGCGCGCCCTCTTTTGTCCCTTGGATGCATCCTGCGCATTGATAGGAACTGCTTTTGCGGGCGCGGCACCAAAGCCTGCGGACTGCGCGGTCGGCTGCTCGGGCTCGTCTTCGCGCTCAGGCTCGGGCATTTTGTACGTTCCGTCGAGCTTCGCAACTGTATCGGACTTGGTCCTCGCATAGGCGATTTGCTGTGCACATGGTCAGCTCGTACCGAGGCAGGGGGCTGCAAGTGGTATGAGACGTACTAGGTCCTTCCCGAAGAAGGTGAAGCCCTGCAAGGCACGCATGGCTTGCGTCGACGAGTCGACATCGCGGAAGACAATGTGCGCCTGGCCGCGCATCTTCATTGTCTTGACGGCTACGACATCGAGAATAACGCCATATGTCGCAAACAGCATGTACAGGTTGCGCTTCAAGTCCTCCTTGGGCAGCTTGTCGGGAAGGTTACGGACGTATAGTCTGCATGTTGTGAGCACATGTGCATGCAATGTTGGCACGAAGAAACATTGGTTGGCGGCTTGACGTACGTCCTGTTCGGTATGCCTTCTTTTGGCACCGCGACGGTGCCTGGGGGCCCTCGCACAGAAGTGGCCATGATGGTGTGTTAGTGAGTGGGTGAGCGGGTGAGTGGGTGGGTGAACAAATAAATCGGCAGGCACAGGCACAGGCACAGGCGTCCGGTGGTGAGGTTGCGCTCTCCGCAGAAAAGTGCGGCCAAGGCCAGACAGTGTTCGGGGACGTGCGTCGACAGAGCCGCATTTATTTGTAACTGAAGGGCACCTTCACCATGGCCCCGCACTCACCCACGACGCCCCCGGGCACAAGAAGAGAAGGACCAGGGCGTAGGAATGGTATTGGCGCGGCCGACTACCCACCATGGCATCGTCGTCTGTCGCCCTGAGCCCACGGCCCAACCCGCCAGGCTCGCGACTCGCGCCGAACGCGAACAAGGCAAGAGGGCTTGCCCTTCTGAGTGGCAACACCAACACCAAGTCGCCTGTGCCGGCAGCGGCGAGCGCACCTGGAGATGGAGGCCTGGATTTGGCTGAGCAGATGAACGACGAGGTGCGGCGCCAGTTCGTCTCAGGCGCCAAACTCGGAGAAGGTACCTACGCCATCGTGACGGCCGGCCACTACCGCCACGACCCAACCAAGCTGGTAGCCATCAAGAAGATCAAGTTCAACGCCGAGTTCAAGGACGGAATCGCCCCAGACGCGATCCGCGAAATCAAGTTTCTCTCCGAGCTGTCCCACCCCAACATCATCAAGCTGCACGCCGTCTTCTCGACCAAGGAGCAGAACCTGTCCCTCGTGCTCGAACACCTGCCCCTGGGCGATCTCGACGGCCTGTGGAGAAACAAGGGCATCACCTACGGAGGCGCCGACATCAAGGCATGGGCCAACATGATGTGTCAAGGCATCTGGTTCTGCCACGAGAACTTTGTGTTGCATCGCGATATCAAGGGGAGCAATGTACTCATTGCAGCTGATGGCACCCTGAAGCTTGCTGATTTTGGTCTTGCGAGAAGCTTCGCGGATCCAGGCAAGAAAATGACAACCCTCGTCATAACGCGTTATTATCGGCCACCCGAGCTGTTCTACGGCTGCAGTCATTACGGTGGAACGGCAGACATGTGGAGTATTGGCTGTGTAATCGCCGAGTTAGCCCAACGACAGTTTTTCCTCCCCGCCAACACGGATATGGAGGAACTCGCTTTGATCTGTGACACGTTCGGTACCCCTACCGAAGAGACATGGCCCGGTGTTTCCACTCTCCCATACTACGTCTCCCCCGGGGAACATTTTGGCGCTGAGCTCAAAGGCAAAGGCAGGAGTGCTACAAAGATGGCAAAGCCTATGAGCTGGTGGAGAGCCAAGTTCCCGTTGCTGGGAGAGGACGGCCTCGACTTGATGAGAGGCATGTTGACTATGGACCCACAGAAGAGGCTCACAGCACGGCAGGCTCTTGAGCACAAGTATTGGACTAACCTCCCGCGACCGACCAAGAAGGAAAACCTGCCAAAAGAAGGGGGTGGGGAGAAGAAAGTAGGCGAAGACCTCAAGAGGAAAGGAGGAGAAACGCCTGGCACCGGCCGGGCGGACAAGGTCGCGCGAAAGTTGGACTTTGGCTCAATGCAATGAGTGTAGGTTTATCGAGTCCGATATCTCCCGAATCTCGGGTCGGGCTGGTGGAGCGAACATGTCACGATAGAGTCTGGCGTTAGCGGCTCGGTCCATTAAGCGCCTGCATACGGGTAAGGCTGCGTTAGATCCTGCATTTTTTGGAGTCTGGGGTTGTTCTACAGGGTGTTTTCACGCCAAGGCCAAGTCGCATCCCTGCTCTCTAGTAGGAGGTCCTCGATAGTCTGAAATTGGGATTCTGATTTGTTCTTAGAAGACTGGGAAGGTTCTCGATGGTCTAAAATTAGGATTCTGATCTGTTCTCAAAAGACTGGGGAGTAACTCAGTGCGACGTGGCGCTGTAGTTCCACTAGTGTGCTTCGGTATATTAGCACCCGAGGTACAGCTTTTACAGTAGTAATCGCTATCTGAGCATAGCCGATTTGACCGATCTTGCGACTACCAGTTACTGAAACATGATGACCACATCATTTCTAAAGTCGAAATCGGCATACTAAGGCCGTGATTTGGCACTATCTGCTCATGCTCATTCATCCTAGCACAAGAAGTCATAACAAGCACAGATTCCACGGCATATGCCACGACACTCATGAAACAGCAATCCCGCTCCCGTCTACACATCCCAAGATCTGCTCTGTCCTTATTGATACTTTCATGTTTCTTGTATCCCACCGCGACAATGTACAATGCGAAGACCAGTACTCTTCGTAGCGCAAAACCATGTGGCATCATGCTCACTTGACAAGCTTGCAGACAAGGTCTCCAGAGTCCACTGAATCGCCCTCGCGAACCGATAGGTTGCTGACCTTGCCAGAATGAGGGGCCGAGATAACCATCTCCTGTTAGATTTGTTAGGCTTTGCAAGAAATCATCAAAGATTACACTATAACTTACCATCTTCATGGCGCTAAGAATAGCAACTGGGTCACCCTTCTTGACCTCACTGCCATCGTGGACACGGACCTCGACTAGGACACCTGACATGGGCGAACCGACCTGGCTGCTGTCGGTGGGATCCGCCTTCGGCCGAGATACGTTCTCAATAGCTGCATGCTGATCTTCAACGGTAACGGTACGTGTTTCACCGTTCATCTCATAGAAGACTTCACGGAGACCGGTCTGCTCCGAGAGCGGCCCGATGGCAAGAAGCTTGAGGATGAGAACCTTGCCCTTCTCGAGCTCGACGTGGAATTCCTCACCAATCTCGGGGCGCGACAGGAAGTAGCGCGTCGGTAGAACGGAGAGGTCGCCATACTTGGTGGTCCACTTCTTGTAGTCTTCGAAGACCTTGGGATACATGATGTATGACGCTACATCGCATTCGGTAGCATCACCCCACTTGGACTTGAGGTCAGCCTTGACCTTGGTTATGTCAACGGCCTCGAGGTACAGGCCAGGGCGCTTGTCCATCTTCCTTCGCTCACGGAGAGCTTGCGATCGCAGGGGCTCGGGGAAACCGCCATAAGGTTGCCCCATCAAACCCTCAAAAAACTCTAAGACCGAGGACGGAAAGTCGAGTTGCTCGGCTTTGGCGAGCACATCATCGTAGGAAAGTTTGTTAGACACCATGAACTGAGCCAAGTCACCGACAACTTTGGAGGTAGGAGTGACCTTGACAATGTCACCGAGCAAGTCGTTGGCCTGCTCGTAGGCCTTCTTTGTCTGAGCCCACTGCTCACCGAGACCCTGCTGCGAGGCCTGGAAGATCAGGTTAGTAAGCTGACCACCCGGAATCTCGTGCTCGTAGACCTCGGGGTCAGGACCAGTAAGACCAGCCTCGAAGGGCGAATAGAGGAGACGAAGCTGAGCCCAGTAAGCGTCGAGGTTGCGAATCATGTGTGCGTCGAGACCAGCATCGAAGTCAGTGCCCTCAAGAGAAGCAAGGATGGCACCAATGCTGGGTTGGGATGTCATGCCAGACATGCTGTCGATAGCAGCATCGACACCGTCGGCGCCGGCCTCGGCACAAGCAACCATGGAGGCCACACCAGTACCGGCAGAGTCGTGAGTGTGGACATGAATGGGAAGATCAGGGTACTTCTCGCGGATGGTGCCAATCAGGAGGCGGGCCGCACGGGGCTTTAAGACACCAGCCATGTCTTTAAAGGATAACACGTGAATGCCCATCTTGACGATCTTGTCAACGACATCCACGTAGTACTCGAGGTTGTACTTGGCATTTGGTTTCTGCATGACAGGTTTATTAGCAAATTATCTCGCTTAAACTACAAATGAAAGAACATGAGAGAACGTGATAACGTTAGTAAGGCAAAAGATGTTGATCCGAGTCCATGTCCACCTGTCCTAATCCTTAGTGTCTAAACACGCGCGTTTATGGATGCCTGATGCCAATGTTGGTGGTAACGAGTAGCTCGTTCGGGGTGCAGTATCCAGGAGGTCGCCACTAGCGATTTAGGCGTGTATCTCGTTCGGGATGCAGTACCCAAGAGGTCACCACTAGCAGTTTACGCGTGTAACTCGTTCGGGATACAGTCTCCAGGAGGTCGCCACTAGCGATTTAGGCGTATGACTCATTCGGGGTGCAGCGTGCCCAGGAGGTCGTCAGTGGCGATTTAGGCGTATGACTCGTTCGGGGTACAGTATCCAGGAGGTCGCCAGTGGCGATTTAGGCGTGTGACTCGTTCGGCGCGCACTCAGCTGCCTTCAGGATGTGTCTACGTGTGGCCATGTGATTATTGAGGGCCGCCTTGTCACGGCAAGCGACTCCGCAAATACTGCAGTAGTACCTCTTCGCAGCAACATCGGCCAGTTGCATAGCATTGACGTGGGGGCGTTTGAGCTTCTTTTCCACACCGGCGATCTTGTTCAGGTGCTTTGGTGTCTTCTTATGTTTATCGAGGCTACTCTTGTCGTAGAAGACGACATCACACGGCTCGCACGCGAATACGCGAGAGGCCTTGATCTTGTCTCTCGCACGGTCCCGGATGGCTTTCATGTAGGCCGCGCCCTTTCTCTCTCTGAAGGCAGCTGTGAAGATGTGAGCTCATCGAGTGATCCGTTGGGAAGCGTACAACTCACCTGCATAGACAGGGGATCTCTCCTTGGCCCTCTCCACTCTTCGCACTTCCAACTCTGCCGCTTGTTCCACAGTGAGACCAGCCTCCAGTCTATGAATCTGTTCGTAAATGGAGAAGTGGGTACAGCAACCGTCATATTCGAGTGACTCGATATTCCAGGGACAGAGGCGAGGCATGTGGTAGTCTTTCGTTCGAGACATCATAGCCCAGAATATGCCAGAAAACGCGCTTTCTTGGACGAGGAAGAGAGAGCGGAGGGGAATGGTTGCTGCAGGACTTGGTAGTTGTGACCAACAGAGAAGTCCTTTATGGGCGATAACAAAGCCATCGTTGAGGGCGTCTTCAACACCACGGGGTAGATTGGTGTTGGTATCGTATTGCTTCAACCGTTTAGAGACGCCGCTATCAGTGTTGAGACCAGAGCCGATGCCAATCTTCGGTCGGTGTCCCGGTTTCACGAGCAGAATGACGTAGATAGCCCAGATCATCTTGCACTCGGTGGGCAAGCTCTGAAAGAAGTCCAGAGAAGGCGGCACGGCAGACTGGACAGCGTCCAAAAGACCAGGAGCGAAGCTGATCGTTGAGGCCGAGAAGACTTTGGCCATAGCCTGGAAGTCAGGCAGGACGATGGCGTAGCCAGGATGTTTCAAAGCATGGGGCGTGGAAGAAAGCAATTTCCAGCAGAGCGACAAAACGTGACGGCCTGTCTCAGATAGCGAATCCATATGGTCGACTATGTGCTCGGAGATGTTGGTTGTCTTGACGGACATACTGTCGAAACGCCAGTGGCGATTATATGCTGCTCGAGTAAAAACGCGCGTTTTTGGATATACTGCGGGAACGAGTGAGGCGTTGGTATGCTACTTGAGCTGCTGTAATGCACGAAACGCCAGTGGCGATTATATGCTGCTCGAGTAAAAACGCGCGTTTTTGGATACGCTGCCGGAACGAGTGAGGCGTTGGTATGCTGCACAATAACTGGCTCTTTGCTGGCGGATGTTCCAAAAGAGTGTCGTAAAGTTGTTGCGTCGTAGTGTTGTGCTGTCGTAGTGTGTTGTTGTGTCCATGGAGCCTTGGGCAAGACTCATACTTAACCTCCATGTTGTCCAGGAAGGACCGCTTCAACGAAGGAAGAAAGAGCAACTACGAAATGACTGCTAGGAAACGACTACTACGAAATACAGAAAGGACTTTTACGAAATGAGGGAAGCACTAACCATCATGTCTCCACTATAGCACACTGTCCCCTCAGCAACACCGCCAGCCTTAAGGACGGCCTTGATTCCAACCTCAAGCTGCTCGACGTCATTCAGCGCATCGAAGACACGGAAAATGTCGACACCGTGTTTCTTCGCCTGTTCGCAGAAGTGGTAGATGGCGTTATCAGGGAGCGATGAGTATGCGACGCCATTGGCTCCACGAAGAAGCATCTGGAAGGGAATGTTGGGGACAAGCTTCCTCATCTGCCTCAGGCGCTGCCAAGGATCTTCATAAAGGAAGCGCATGGCAACATCGAAAGTAGCACCGCCCCAGCACTCAAGAGCCCAGGCGTTCGAGTAGGCATGGCTGGTCTCCTTCGCGATGTTGAGCAGGTCGACGGTTCGGACACGCGTAGCGAGGAGAGACTGATGAGCGTCACGCCACGTGGTGTCCATGATCAAGCAGCCTTTGTTGGCACGAACAGCCTTCGCGAAACCTTCAGGCCCCTCCTTAAGGAGGACGTTCCTCCATCCCTTGGTGCAGGGCACGGAGGTGTCAACCTTGTTCCCGCTGTTATCGTAGAGAGTGGGAATGGGAATGACACCCTTGAACCTGGGCTCGCCAATTTGACCCTTGATCTGGCTGCCGTTGACGGCAAGATCACCGAGATACGCAAGCAGCTTCTGCGCTCGGTTCTGGGAGCCGATGAGATCGAAGAGGGCAGGCGTGTCGTCAATAAAGGTCGTCCAGCACTGGCCGTCGACAAAGGTAGGATGCGTGAGGAGCTTGATCAGGAAGGGAATGTTGGTCTTGACACCGCGGATACGGAACTCAACCAGCGCACGAAGCATTTTCCGGCGAACAATCTCGTAGGTTGAGCCACGGCAGGAGCATTTCACCAACCTAACAAAGTCAGCGCGTCTCTTATAGTGCATCATGGGGAAGCTACTCACATGCTGTCATAGTGAGGCGTAATGATGGCACCGGCAAACCCATTGCCGCCATCCAAACGGACTCCATTGCCGCCAGCAGAGCGGTACACTTCGATCTTGCCGGTATCCGGTGCGAAGTTCTGGCTGGGATCTTCTGTGGTGATGCGGCACTGGAAGGCGAAGCCTCGGGTGGAGATGTGATCCTGGGTCAGACCGAGTTGCTCCAGCGATGCACCCGCTGCGATCTGGATTTGTGCGGCCACGATGTCGATGCCCGTGACTTCCTCGGTGATGGTGTGCTCAACCTGACTGTGGAAGTGTTAGTAGTGGTTCAACGGTCAGACCGGCGACGTCTGCGAGTATGCAGGCGAACAAGTAGCCCGTGATTAAGCTATATGCTAACTTACATGCGTGGATTAATTTCGATAAAATAGTACCGATTCTGCTGATCGACGAGGAACTCAGCAGTACCTGCATTGCGATACTTGACGCTTTGCGCCAGCCTGACAGCGTCGGCCAAGATAGCATCTCTGGTCTGCACAGGCAGATCCTTGGCTGGTGCAATCTCGACCACCTTCTGATGGCGACGCTGTACACTGCAGTCGCGCTCGTACAAATGGACAACATTGCCGAGGTTATCACCGAGAAGCTGGACCTCGATATGCTTGGGCTTGTCGAGGAAGCGCTCGACGAAGACGGTGCCGTTGCCGAAGGCCGATTTGGCTTCTGATGTTGCGCGCTCGAACGAGTCTTTGAGTGTGGACTGCTCGCGCACTACACGCATACCACGGCCACCGCCGCCGAACGCGGCCTTGATGATGATGGGGAAGCCATACTCGTCGGTGAAGGCCTTGACATCCTCAAACTTCTCCACGGGGCCCGGAGTTCCAGGCACGACGGGGACATTGCACTTGATGGCCAGCGTTCGCGCGGAGACTTTGTCACCGAGCGCGTCAATGGTATCGGGCGAAGGGCCTACGAACTAGAGGCAAGCGTTAGCTTCCATTGCATGAAGCGCGTTGTTGGGCGGCGAGATACGTCGGCGCATGCAGCCAGCCCCGCCGCAGCTCTTCTCCGGGAGCGATAGGGTCTGGGCTGGCATGCGACCCCTCCATGGCATTTCGTCATGGGGTAAACAGGGGTGAGCGGAGAGGGAAAAAACTCACAATCAGGCCGGCCTTCTCGACGTTGCGCGCAAACTCTGCGTTCTCGGACAAGAAGCCATAGCCTGGATGGATCATGTTCACATTGTGCTCGACGGCGATCTTGATGATCTCGTCGCCGGCCAGGTAGGCGCCCACGGGCGTGTACTGGCCGCGGGCTCCAATCTCGTAGGCCTCGTCGGCCTTTTGCCTGTGCATGCTGAGGCGGTCCTCATGGCTGTAGACGGCCACCGTGTGCAACGACAGCTCGTGGGCGGTACGGAAGATGCGGATGGGGATTTCTCCTCGGTTGGCCACTAGTAGCGAGCAAGCTGTTAGACGGCCGACGAAGCTTCCAACGTGCCATTGAGGGCGGGCGACGTACCCAAGAGCTTCTTCAGCTGCATGATGGAGCTGCTCGCCCGCAGCTGGTGGTGCACCGAGTTCCTGTGAGGGTGGTGCTCGCCATGCTCCTCTTCAAACTCGTTCTCGTCAATGGCCGTGTCGGCATTCTTGTCAACTGCAAGCGAAGCCATCTTGGATGACCGCGGTATGTAGGAGGCAGAGGGGGGATGGGGGAGCGATGACACAAGAAGGGAGCTATCTCGCGGTGGAGGGGAGCCCCGGAATATATGTTGGCGCGCTATCGGAGGTCTAGCTAGGGCTACTACGAGTCACTGGAAGCAGCAGGGCGCGTTTTTTTTTCCCAAACCGGCCAGCCTGCAAGTCCACCTGCACATCCACACGGCCAAGCCAGAGGCGCGACCCCGTCGGCCATTATGCTCATGCATGCATGCACGAGCAAAAGCAAAAGCAGTAGCTGTGGGCGGCGGGCGGTCGGCCACCCCCTGGCCCGTCCGCGCGGGGAGCTATCGACAAGCTCTGAAGCTCTCTGATGGAGGGGCAGCCCCCCATGCTGACATGATTCATTTCCATTGCCAAACCGCACAACACACACATATAAAAAACCTTCTCCGTCTGTCCCCACGCAGCAACCGGGCGTGCCATCGCCGGCCCAGGTGCCAGCCATCTTCTCTAGCACCACTCAAAGCACCTGCGACACGCTGCCTCACCGCTGTCATCAGCGCGGCACCCCAGGCCAGCGCTCTGCCTGCTCTTTTCCGTCCTAGACTTGCGCCTGCTATAAGCTCGGCACGACGGAAAAACTGACTCCTCACTGTGCGCTTTGTTTCGGTGTAGTTGTTCCTCAGCCGAGCTTCTCGAGACACAACACGCCCATCGCGCCATCCCACCGCGTTCCTAGCATGCTTTTCCGGTCTTCTCCTCACTTGCGTCGCGTACCTGCATGGCCGCGAGGAATAATCGGATGCCTGGGACTACACAACGACACAACCTGAGGGGGGCGCAGCTTCTACGGGCTCACATTGCACCGAGTTACTCCCCAGTCTTCTAAGAAACAAATCAGAATCTTGATATTAGGCTATCGAGGACCTCTTACTAGAGTGACATAGAGCAGGGATGCAACTTGGCGTACGAACACCCTATACTCCATCTTAGAGCACTTGGCGGAGATCCATCCATCACTCGGGGGAGCTTCAATCAAAGACGTGCTTCCACCAATACCGAGCAAACACCACACCAATCAAGCAACACATGATAAAATCAACTAGATTACAGAGTCTACATATGTCCTACACATAGACTAAACGACCACCATGAACGCCGGTAGAATACATCGCGCCCATGAATGTTATGCAGCCACTCGCTTTTGCATGCCCCACCAAAAGATCAATATGTAGATCGAAGTGAATCCCATTAAACGTCCTCACTCCTAAAACCCGTGGCTCGCATGTGCATGCCCGCGTGCTCTAGAAGCCTCGAAAGCCGCCCGTTGGCTGCGGAGCGATCCCGTTGGCCTGTCCGGCAATCGGACCCTGTGTCAGCATAAGGCGCGAACCAAGGATGGGCGTATTATCTTCCTGCTTCTGTTGTGACGCTTCACGAGCCTTACGCTCTTCGTTGTCGCGCTTCAGTACTTCAATCGCTGCCGTCTGTTGAGAGAGAAGGTTGATCATGTATGGCTAAAGAAGTGTCAGTAATACATTTGGACGGAAGTGTCAAGTGCAGACATACCATTGTGAAGTCGTGAAGGCCGTGACGCCATGACATCTCCAGAATGACATCCGGGCGAATGAGATCATAGCAAGCATAGAGCATACCAACGTAGCATTCGCGGCTGCCAATGTCCACGAAGTAACGGAGCAACTCCTCGACGGTATGTGAGACCCCAGACATTGCGGATGTCTCGATAGCGTCTTTGAACAATCTATCCTGTTTGGAGAGCTCAATAGACTTCTCCCAGCGCTTGTTCTTGCGGTAGATGTCGGCCGCAATCTGACGGAAGAAGACCAAGTCATGCTTCTCAAGGCGTTGGGCAAGACCAACAGGGTCGTAGTTGTCGTAATTATTGACCGAGTCGCGCAACGTCTTGTAATCCTCCTCCTCGATCAAGAGATCGTGAAGGGCGTTATTCACTTCGCGCTTGTTCTGCGACTGGACGTTGAGGAGGAAGGGCTTGATGAGAGGGATGTTATCCGACTTGACAAACATGCGCACGACGCGGTTGACGTCGATTCGGGGGGTGAGTGCTTGCAAAAGATCCGTGAGAAGCGTCGGCTGTTCCTCGAGATAGAAGCCCAGTGCGCGGTAGTAGATTTCGATATTGCTCGCCTTGGTGATGGTATCTTTGAAGGACTGATGCTCCCACGCGTCCGACGCACGCTCCATCATGGCGAGACTTGCTGAGTCAAACTCCTCGTAATGAATTCTAGACACGAAGTCAATAACAGTCTCACATGCAATTCGTACACCAAAGTTACTTACTGCAAGAAAATAAGCTCAGGCCATAGATGACCTTCCTCACAGGAACGGATCATCTTGGGAATGTTGATGCGAGCCCAGAAGAGTCGGAGATGCTCCATGACGCGCTCAGGATGATATTTGGCGAGAGCGATTCCTAATTCCGTGAACAAAGCCATGTGCGCACGCTCAAGACCAAGACCAGCCTCCAACAGACTGATCAGCTCATCGAAGAAGCCGTTACGCTCGTACTGCTGAACGATGGCGGAAAGCTCCTCGGCATGTACAATAAGATTTAGGCCGCAGATCTGGGCGAGGCGGAACTCCTTCTTAGCAACACAAGCTTCGTGGACTTGACGCCAGGACTTGACGCTGTTCGCCTTGCGGGCAGCTTCGACGGCAGCTTGGTAGTCCTCGAGGTGGACAAGGCAAACTGAGAGTTTGGCCCAGTTCGAGATGCTGGAGTAGAAGATCTTGGCCGCCTCATGGTAACCTTCCTCAAAGGCTTTGTCGCCGGAAGCCTCGACATCAGCGGCGTTGGTAGCGCGCAGGAAGTCCTCGAGCTCGGGCAACTGGTTAGTGCGGGCGAAGCAGAAGGCGAGTGCTGTGTCAACCGGAACCTCGCGGAGAGTCTTGCGAGCCATGCGAAGGAACTTGATTAAGTCCTCGTCTTTGCCGGCGTGGGTGGCAATCTCGATGACCTCGAGGAAGTTTGACGGATCACCGGCGCGGATGTAGGACTCGATCGAGTCAGTGACACGGAGACCATCCAACTGCGCCTTGGCAACCTTGCTCCACACTTCAGGTGTGTCAATTTTCTCAGCGAAATCCGAGGCGCGGTCAATCGAGACAATATGATCGATCAAGACGTTGACAGCCTCGACATGGTTCTTGTGCTTGCTCCAGAGCTGGAAGGCCTCTTCGTACATGCCGACATCGATTAGGTTTTCTGCAATGTCGTCTGGCGTATAGTTGTCGAGTTCTGAAATGTAACCCGCAACCTTGCCGCGATCGGACTTGATAGCGGTGAGGATAAGCAGGTTCTGGAGGCTGGGGTTGTCGGAGAACGCCGAAGGCTCGAGCAGTATCTTTTCGAGCAGGTCCAGCAATTCGGAGGGCATATCAGCACTAATGAAAGCTTTGACAGCGACGGAAACCTTGTCAGGCTCGTTGGATTCAGGCTGGATTTAGACGTTAGCAAGTGCACATGCTGATAGTAAAACAGTCGTGGAGGGTTCGGAACAATAAGGGCTATGAAAGAAAATCCAGGAACGTCCAGGGGCCCAAGATTTGTTGTGTCGGCAAGTACAATGTGTGAGCGTACCCCGGAGTAATTCAGTGTATCGAGAGGCCAGGGTTGCAATGAAAGCATGCTATAGTCCTTTTGAGATGACATAGCCCCAGAAGAGAACTGAGGGGGTGGCTTCGACGGCATAAGGCGAGTGTGCCAACTGCGACATGTCCCAGCACTGAATAATGAGAAGGCATCCAGGAAGATGTTTGTCATGTCCGGGAGGGTGGTCGCAGGTAGGCCATAAACCATGTCGAGAGGGGAAGGTATGAGTAAAGATAAAGACGAAGGAGTAGAAAGAAAAAGCAATAGCTTACCACGGCCACACTAGTGACTTGATCGACCAGAGAGCGGCGATGCATATTGTTTGGGTTTAGAACAAAATCCCATATCTCCGAATCAGCACGCTCAAGGAGGTAGCGTGCTTGAGCTTTGAACATGGCGTTTTCGTTCGTGACGTTGATCAACTCCAGATCATTCTGGCCCTTCTGGTAACAGATGAGGGCCAGGTTGGGATCCCGCTTCTCGCAGTACTTGCCAACAGTGAGAGTATTGTACTGGTCATTCTCCTTTAGGAATTTCTCCGGGCTGTTGTTGCTGTCAATGTAGATCTTGGCTAGAGCATCAAAGACCGCTTGTTGTTGGTTGCCACTGGCCAAGCTCTGCTCCAGGAACGGAAGAAGGAGCTTCAAACGATTGCGGGACTCAACTTCTGCCACCAATTCGTCGATCGGAATGGAGGATGGTGTTACGGAGGCTAATAACCCTTTAATGATGCCTTCGTCGCAATCCACATCGAGAAGTCCGCCGATAACTGCAGGAGTCCTGGCAGGGTTGACGCGCTGCACGTAGACCTCGATAGACTTGAACTGTTGCTTCTTGTAGAGGTACAGCACCAAGTCATGGATGAAGTTGAAGCGATCGCACACGATGATGAGAGGAAGCTGCTCAGTCAAGTTGGCTTCCTTCAAATAGTTCTTTACTTTCTCCGGGTCTATTCCAGAAATCAGTGGGTGGTTTTGTAATGCAATGATGTCATGAATACTTACCGTAATAGTTGCTTTCGCGGCAAATGCGTTCTACTTCATTGAACTGTTGCATTGTTACAGCGGCCTCGATGTACTTGAAATGAACATCCTTGTCCTCGCTGACATTAACGATGCTTCCCAAGAAGAAGTAGAGTCCTTCAGCGGTCCGATGCTTCTCTAGCAGGTCAATGATCCTTGTAGCACCGAGCAGATCAGAGTACTTCTGAGAGATGCGGATAACCGCCTGAAGGTTCTGCCGAATATTGGTAGTAAGCATAGCATCCAGGCACTCCAGCGAGAGCTCGACTGTCAGTTGGCCAAAGTAATTAATTAGCCTTGATACGAAGGTTAGTGTATGTGCCACATGTAGTCTCGTACGTGGGACTCTTACCATTCCTCTGGCAGCTTATCGGTCTGGACGACAATTCTCTTTATAGCTGCGGGGTCATCGTTGTGTTCCAAGGCGCGCGTTAGCAGGCCGGCATTCTCACAGAGCTGCGCGACTCTAGGCTTGTCATAATGGTGGAACATCTCATTGCCGAGAATGGCATCCGCGACCTGAGGAGCATTGAGCAAGTTCATCTCCAGCAGCTTCGTCTGCAAGTGACCCTCCTCTTCTCGGTCGTTAGAAAGAACATCAAGCAGAAATGCGGTCGCTTGCTGGATCATGCCCTGGGACTGGAAAATGTCGACAACACGGTCAATGCTAATAAGCGGACCACCCTCGTTCTTCGCAAGCTGTGATGCGAACTCGGCCCCCTTTTCGGGGGAGATGCGTACTACGTGCTGGAGCAGGACATTATAGTCTGGCGTATACCCAACGCCATTGCAGTACTGTAGAATAAGATCATAGTGGCCTAGCTCGGCGAGGGACGCAACCACCTTCTGGGGAACATTGGCTTCCTTGTAGATGGCCAGTGCGAGATTCAAATCGTGGGGCTTGGCAAGATCTCCGAGCTCTTCCGAGCAATGCAGCTTGCCCTCCTTCTGCCACTTCTCGATGAGGTGCTTACGACCTTGGACAAACACAGGGCGGGCCAGTTCCAATGTTTCCTCCCTATTCAGTCCACCCTTGTCAAGCAGTTGGCCGAAGTATTGAAGGAGGGTCGTAATCTGACCCGGCTGGCTAGGGACCTGACGTAACCTGTTGATGGTATTCATTGTGCGCAGGAAACCTCGAGGTGAGTTGGCGGCAACCTTTGCTGCTTCTGCAAAACTGCCTTGTTGCATCAACGTCTCGAAGCGTTGTGAGTACAGCTGGTCGGCACCCGGGAGTCCGCCCTTTGATGCCAACTTGTACGCAATCTCAGCACACGCGGGGTTCTCCATGATGTACGGGATCAGGCTGTCCTCACGAATAGTCGTGTGCAGCACTTGTCCTCGCTTGTTAATCACAACCACACCGGTGCCTTCGTCGTCGCGCGCAGTGGTGAAGACGGTCTCCTCTGAGATCCTGTTCAAGAACAAAGCGGTACCCGTCTCAAGGTCGTGGAGGTGGATGAAACCGAATTTGGTGATTACGATCAGGATACCGTATTTGTGCGCGATGTGAATGCCGAGCGGGAAGTCGCCGGTACCCTCGGCGGGCCAATGTATCGGGATTAGACGCTTTGGGAACGCCGGATTCGAGGCGTTGTGATCGACTTCGACGATGTTGATCTTCGCGTCGCCAGACGACGACTTGACTGCGAAAGCAAAGAGCTTCGTGTCGGTCTGCGCGCCGTCGAGGCGAATGGTACCGAAGGTGGCGGCATGGCCCTCGAGGGGCTGGCTGACATTCCTGGCTTTGGAGAATAGCTGCATGTTGCCACGGATGCCTCCGGCTGGATTCGAGGTGATGCCGACCAAACAGGACCAGCTCTCGTCATCGTTGGTCACGTAGTTGATGATCTGGTTGTTCTACACAGCATTAGTACAGACCCGACATCTGAAGTCGGTGTACATACCTCGAGCTGTTCCTGCCGATCAAAGATCTTGCGCGGCGCAACAGCGTTCTTGGAATCGAGCACGTCCCAATGGTAAACCGCCTTTGTGCTGACGAGCGCGAGGGTCGTCTGGCTGATCCATCTCCAGAACTGAATGTCCTCTTGATGGCTGTACGTTTGTAGGCGCTCCTTAGTCTCCAAGTTGAAGAGCTGCAGCGTCCGACCCTGGGCCTTGAGAGCTATGATGGGCTCAGTCAAGTGCATGATGGCGCTGTCGGCGCGAATTGGTCTTCGAATGACATTGTTCGTGTTCTTGAGGTCGATGATGACGGTTTCGGCGGGAGCATTGGCTTCACTATTCACCTGGCGAACGCAGACGTAGCGGTCTGACTCGAGCGTCTATACTCACTCACTTGTCAGCGCATGTGTTCATAGAAAACGATATCGACCAGGGTTACATACGCAGTTCTGCCATGATATTGATGCCGGCTACATTTCTGGTTAGCTTGCTTCGCGTTGCTGCCTTGCCTTCTCCATGAGAAGCTTGGAGGCCGTGACATACGAGAATGTTCAAGTTCGTGAGCTACAGGACCCATTGTTAGCTTCTGTGCCGGCATGCCGCAAATGCGGCTCCAGGGCGGACATACCAGCGTCGGCTGCGAGACGTGCAATGGAACCTGTCGCTGGGCCATGTTCGCGACAGACCAGCTCCGAGCTCACCGGAGTGAGAGTGCGCACAAGGGCAAGGGTAACGGTATCAGAAGGAAAGGAAGAATTAGACCCGGATGCACAACTCCTGAGGCGCGCAATAGGAAATGAAAGGATGTCGGAAGACGCGGGCGAGGTGGTTTGGTTAGGTGATGCTATTCGAGAAAGGAGCTCCGCGTGTTGATTCCACATACGCTCGATCGTGTCCGTGCTGACTTGGCAGTCTGTCGCCGAATGGGGTTAGCGCGACGCACTAGAGAGAGGATACCTAGGAAGAAGACGTCCTGTTCTCCGCGTAGACTGTTTGCTTTGCTTGTTTGCTTCAAATCATTGTCACAATTGTTGTAGGTGAGAGACAAGCTACTAGAATCCGCCTACTGCGTTGTTCATGTCTCTGAGTTATCAAGAACTTGATCACACAATGCCACTGTCTCCTTGCGAACGCCTTGCACGCATGCATTCTCTCTTATCGAGCTCAACGTAAACAGATCTTTGCGCGTGAGCCCGTGAATAAGCTGTTCTCGCTGAACTTTGTAGTGCACTTTGAGTGGTTTTTCTTTTTTGATGATTTACTTTGTTTAGCTCAACGTAAATCAAGCACCAAAAACGAACGCTATTAAATACATGTATCTCATAAGCATTACCATCTCCACTCGCTTCGCCGACCGGTAAACCAGAAGCTAGATCCCAACCTCATGGAATTTCGAGTCTCGGTTTGGGCTCCCTCCCTTTCTTGCTTTGTCCGCCTCAGAACTGAAGGCGGGTGGGGGCGCCAAATCTTCATCAAAGTGATCCTTTGCCTCCTCGAAGTCTGTTCCGTCAGAGGTCGCGGTCGCTCCGCTAACAATGCGTTCTGCAGAGCGTCCTCGCACTGCGTCACCTTCATCGTAATCACTTGACAGCGAAGATACGTCTGAGTAGCGGTCCTCGTCCAGATGGGGCACAACCGTCGGCTCGACGTCACCCAAGTTGGTCGGAGGGTGTTCTTCGGATGACTCGTGATGAGTTTGGGAGGCGGTATTGGAAGACGGCGACTGAGGCTGTGACGTGGAAGAGCGGAGGGCCGCGCCTCCAATAAAGCCTGGCGCTTTTTCTTTGCTCTTGTCGTCGGCATCCGAGGGTTTGGAGCGGCGCTTGAGTTTATTAAGTAGAGACTTGAACCCTTTGGAAGAGCCCGGGGAGGTTGGTGATGTTGGATCAGAGGAGTCGTGCTCGGTTGTAGGCTGGCCATGCGCAGCAGACGTTGGATCTTGATATAAATCGTCGTTATCCTGTGCTGTGATGACAGCGCCGTCCGCAACCGGGGCTATTCGTGTGACTTCCTTTGATTTACGCTTATCTTCCTTCGCCAGGCGCTCCTCCTCTGCTTTCTTTACTCTTTCCGCTTCCCTTTCCTGTTTAGCCGCTTCTTTTTCATGCCTTGCAGCTGTCTTCTCTTCTGCAGCTCGGGCCTTTGCAAGCCGCTTCTCTTCATCTAGCGCTTGTTAGTTGCATTCCAAGGTCATTAGGACTGAGCACTTGCCCTTTGCTTGCTTTTCTTCAGCTTTAATCTCCGCTGCGCGCTCTTTGTCGATCCTCTCACGACGTTTCTTCTCTTCCAAATCTAGTCTCCGCTCCTCTTCTTCGCCCCTTCGTCTCTCGTCCTCGGCCAAGCGCTTCTCCGTCTTCTCCGTGATCTCGTCCAACGTTGGCTGGATTCTTGCTTGAGCAATTGCATCAATATCTGCCTGATCCATCCATTTGCCATTACCGATGTGTACCTTGCCATGATTCTCCATGCGAGCTTCCGAATTGGCCAGCGCACGCTGTCGAGCCTTCTCGTCCCACTCGTTAACCATCGCCGGCGACATTTTGCCGGTTTCATCGTAGATCTTCTTGTCTTGGGCCTGCATCTGAGCCTGCACCTTACGCTGTGCTGCAGCAAGAAGGTTTTTACGATCATCGTTGCGCTTCTTTGCATCAAGATCTGCTACTTGCTGGTTGAGCTGTTCCATCTGTGAGCGGATGCGTCTTGATCGGAAGTCATCCTCATCAGAGTCTGAATCACCGGCAGCCGCAGTCTCTGAAGCGCTATGAGCGCGATTTCGCCCGCGACGCATGGAGAGCTTCGAGCGCGTCGGCTGCTCATATCCGTAGTAGCTTCGGTATGCGGCATTTTCGTCATAGCCAATCTTGGCCAATCTTTCTTGAGCCAGTTTCTGGGCTGCTTCCTGAATGCCGATGTAGCGCATAGCTTGTTGCTTGATGTCGCCTTCGCCTGTAGCGGGTTTTTGGGCGTGTGCTGCAGTGGCTCCTGTACGGGCGGCCGACTGGCCGGCTGCTCCATCAATATTCTGCTGCTGCACGTCGTACATCTTCTTCGCCATGGAGATAGCAGAAGCTCGCAGGGCAGCGTTGTGCTTCTTCTCGTCAGTCTCAAGGGCAACCGGCGGAGTGCTGGTGTACATGTCTCTCGATATGCTCTTTGCGTGCTGAATGCGTGCCGCCTGCATTGCGCCAGAGCCGAGTCGACTGGAGTCGGTAACAGAAGTTGCCTGTGGCTTTGCTCTCGTAGATGGGCTGTGAGCGATTGTGGCAGCATTCAGTGCATTCCTAGCCGAGTTCTTGGAATCCGGGTACAGCTCTGCCGGTGGTGGGTTTGACTGAGCGCGCTTGCGTCCGGACGCAGAGTGGGCGCCTGTAGCAGCGGTGAAGGCGTTCTTCCTGCCCTGATCAGTATATCCATAGTCAACATCTGGGCCCAGATAGTTCTTGCGCATGGCGATGTTTGCTGCAGAATTGCCGTCCGCGCTAGCTTCGGGAGCCCACAGGTTCAGTTTCCCGCCGTCCTTGTGCGCGAGCAACGCTGCCTTGGAGCCTGCGGCGCTGGCCTCGGGCTGCCACAAGGGCGCCATCTTGTAATCGTTTGCCAGCAACGCAGCCTTGCCAGCAGCCGCCGACTGCTCGGGCTTCCACCACTCTGGACTTTTCTTGTTCTGGTTTGCAAGGAGAGCTGCAGCGCCAGCCGAGGACTTGGTATCAATCCCTACTATGGGAAAGCCCGGGAGATCGTGGGCCTTTGCGTACTTGAGGCTGGTGGCAGCGCCTGTGGGCTTCTTTTAGCACTTGAATTACGATATGATGGCTTCAGTCGCGCACTCACTCGCCGACGAAAGCTTGCCGTCTGGGCCAAGCGGGTTTACGCTTTGTGCTTCGTGTGCTTTGGCAGGGCTAGGACTTGTGCTGTACAGGGCGGCAGCCGACGCCTGGTTTTGTAAGGCGCTGTTCTTTGTTTGGTGCGCCGATGGATCAGGGCAGCGCATGCTCGTTGCGGCCGACGAGGACTTTGATGGAGCCGCAACTTCGGTTTTCTTCGAAGGTCCGCTCTCCGCAGCGTGGGGGGCGCTTGCTGTGAGCGCCTTCGTCTCCATGTCGAAGTCAGCTGTCACTGTAGAGCGCGGGCTTCAGGAGGGTGCTTTGCAGATGATGGGATTGTAGAGAAGAAGGAAAGCGCGGAAAGGTGCGGACAGCAAGGCGCCCGTGGTGCTGCAGACATGCAGACATGGCGAATGACGATGGGTTGGTGTAGCTCTAGGGCGCCTCGACCGGTGATGTCATGCGTGATCGCCCGGTCGATGCAGCACTGAGTTCGGGTCAATTTCCAGGCTAGCCTTACTGTCTTCGGTCTGGTCATGGCTGCGCTCGAGATCGAATTGCCTGTCCCACCTTTCCTCCACGCTACGTAGCCACCAAAGGGGTATAGTGATGCAGAACAAGGACCCAATGTCGTCTCAAAGGTCTGGAGACATCCCTGCCAGTCTCCATGTGTGGTAGCGCATCGCACCCGGCGACTTGTTCCGCAAACCATAACGCTCTGTCTACTATGAGCTGGGGTGCCATGTTGGACACTCAACAGCAGCTACTACACTATTCTCACACGTCTCGTTCGTGATGTCTGTCTCCCCGCGCTAGTGCTACCAGGAGTGTTGCAGTTCCGAAGCTCTTCAATAAATGGACAGAACACGCTCTAAGATTGCCCGTCAGGCGCATTCGATACTGCGACCTCACCCCCAACTTTCTAGCAGGGGTATGAATGAGTTGTCATCCTATCGCAGTTAGCGTGATTCTCAGAAAACTACGTCAGCGTGAAACATGGACTTGACGTCTCTTTAGCCATCTGCTTACATTGTCGGTAGCATTGCATTTCCGACTCGGCGATAGTAGCGCGCCTTCAAAGCACTGCAACCATGAAGACCATATTGAACTTTCGCGATGTCAGCGAGTTCGTCAATGGAGCTACGCGGACAAAGTATGTATTCGACATATGTGACTACAAAAAGTCTAACAACATTGTAGCCGCCTCAAGACTGGATGGCTGTACCGAAGTGCCCGCCCTGGTGTGTACCCCAGACATGTCAACGAGAAAGTGCTGAGCAATACAAGACGAGGCATCCTTCCAAGACAGGCAGAGTCTCATAAAGGAGTATGGTGTGAAGAGCATCATCGACCTCCGGACAAAGTGGGCCGTCGTCCTCACTCCAGCTTCTCTTTCTGACCGACAACAGAACGGAGCACATCGAGCAGGCGCAAAAGCGAGATGCAAAGATCAAGGCTTCAGCCGCAATTCCCCAAACCAACGATGACGTAGCTGAGCCTGTGAAAATACCCGGTATGGTCTATCACGAGATCAATTTCAACGGCTCAGCTTTCTCCCGCATGCTACTCTCGAAGTTGTCTTGGTTGGAGTTCTTTCGACTGGTAGGTCTGATGGTGTTCGGATATCGTCTAGACGCTATCAAGATTCTCGCCCCACATATGGAAGAGTTGGGACTTGTGGGGCTAGCGACAAGCTCTCTAGACGTTTGTACTCGTGAAGTCAAGCAGGCCTTCGACGTATTCGCAGACGAAACGAATTGGCCTGTCTTAGTGCATTGCACGCAAGGCAAAGACCGAACGGGGCTGGTGGTGATGCTGGTGCTGTTCCTGCTTGGGGTTGATGAAGAGATCATTGAGCAAGACTATGTGCTTTCACAGTCGGAACTCGCACCGGAGAAGGAAGAGAGAATGAAGGAGATCCGGTCAATTGGGCTGTCTGAGAATTTCGCTGTCTGTCCGCCACAGGTGGTGTCGAGCGTGCAATTGCATCTACAGGAGAAGTACGGTGGGGTTGAGAAGTATTTGGAGAAGATTGGCGTTAGCAGAGACACGGTAGACTTTGTAAAGAGGAAGCTGTTAGCGGATGCTTTGTAATCTAGCATATCTGCCTGAGAGACATCGCAACATTTGTACAGTACGTGCTTTTGAGGCTTAGATACCAGAGATAGGATTGACTATGATTAAGCTCGTGGGGGGGGGGGGGGTCCGACTACTTGCAGTGCTACTTCTGGAAGACTAGGTGTAGAAGGAGCTTGTACCTAGTCACCCACACGACGCATCATGCTGCTAAAAGCCGTCGTTCAGTGATCATAGTCGACAAATTCGACTCTTGATTGACTTGCAGACCGCACACTAGCCTAAAGGAAGCAACTCACCAGTGTAGAAACTGCTTAGCGCCCCCGATGTCTCAACCACTTTTCAGAATTCACGTTGTTGGGATGGTTCGTTGCTTGTTGTGGGGGTGCGCTATGTACCTATGTATCACTCTGGGCACATGTTTCAAGCTAGGCTCGAAGTTACAACGTCAGGTACAAGCTCCCCCTGGCTTGGTATTCGCTTAGGTTCACCGCCCCAAGCTATCCGAAACTCAACACCTCTACTTTTCGTCTTGCAAAATTCTCCGGTGGGCAAGATGAGCAGCAATACTTCCGAGGAGAATTTTGAGTGGGTCGAGACGCCTCCGGCGCCCTCGTCGACGACGCCCGAGTTCAACTGCGGAGTCAAAACTACTTCGGTAAGTTACGTTTGGACATTCGACGAGCCCCCCACCAGCCATTGAGCTTCAAGAGGAAGAGACAGTAAGCTGATACAGGGTGAACAACAGTACCCAACAATAGCAAACGCCCCTCTACCCGCGGAAGGTTCCGGTCGCGAGTCGTTCAACAATGTTGTCCTGATTTCGCTGCTCGTCGGCGTCCCTGGGTACATCACCTGGAGCTGGGGCATGGGCTTCAAGACCTGGCTCTTCTTAGCGCTTGTCCTGTGCCTCCCCATTCTCGGCCCCTTCTGGTGGCTCACTTCCGAGTTCGCACCGCGCAGAAACGAGAAGGCCAAGCTCCCTGGCAAGCCTATCGAACACTATCTCAAGTTCACCAAGGCCGAGGACCGCGACGCATACTATGGCAAGAAGCTTATTCCCATTGAGACGTTCCAGGAGAAGTATTTCGACGGCGAGGTCGAGGTCAATGGCGACATGTTGGAGATCCTCGAATGGCGCCACGACTGGTCAAAACCGCGCTTCACCCTTGGATTGATCAAGCACTTCCTCTTTGGCTTCATCCCTGAGATGATTGTTCATTCAAGGTCCCAAGGTATGCACACGTTGTAGAAGCAGTAGAACAGATGTATGCTAACATGTGTGGCTAGACGAAGAGCAAGTGCGAGACCACTACGATCGCGGCGACGATTTCTACGGCTGGTTCCTCGGCCCACGTATGATCTATACATCCGGCATCATTTCCGACATCAACAAGGAGGAAAGCCTCGAGCAGCTGCAGGACAACAAGATGGCTATTGTGTGTGAGAAGATTGATCTGAAGAAGGGTGAAACGATGCTCGACATTGGTTGCGGATGGGGAACACTCAGCAAATTCGCGTCGGTCAACTACGGCGCTCACGTCACCGGTGTCACTTTGGGTCGCAATCAGACAGCTTGGGGCAACAACGGCCTCAGGAAGGCGGGCATTGAAGAGGATCAGTCCAGAATTCTGTGCATGGACTACCGTGATATTCCTCTCCCACCTGGTGGCTACGACAAGATTACCTGCCTTGAAATGGCTGAGCATGTCGGCGTCCGCCACCTGGGTTCCTTCTTCAGTCAGGTCTATGATATGCTCGAGGACGATGGTGTCTTCTTCCTCCAAATCGCTGGTCTTCGCAAGGATTGGCAATTTGAGGATTTCACTTGGGGCCTCTTCATGAATAAGTATATCTTCCCTGGTGCTGATGCCTCCACGCCTCTCGGCTTCGTCATCGACAAACTCGAGGGTGCTGGTTTCGAAGTAAAAACGACCGACACTATTGGTGTACACTACTCGGCAACTCTCTGGAGATGGTATCGCAACTGGCTCGCCAACAAGGATAAGGTCACCGCCAAGTATGGCAAGCGATGGTTCCGCGTAAGAATCTAACTTCCATCGTACTAGATTGTCACTAACGGTTTTTCTAGATCTGGGAGTACTTCCTCGCCTATTCAACGATCGCTTCCCGCCAGGGTACCGCGTCGTGCTTCCAGATTACCTGCGTCAAGAACCTCAACGCCGTGCATCGTATCAATGGTATCAATACACAGTACAGTCTGGCTGGTGCTCTCGCTGCGAGCAAGGCTAGGCTCGCCCGGAAGGCGTAGTGTTTATATAAGGCCAACAGCTGACTGTTCAGCTTGTTCCACGAAGAGGGGTCCACTACCAACCCAAAAACGGGGCCGACAAGCAGTACGTCGGGGAGGCTGGTCAACATCATGGGGAAGACGCGTTGGGTGCCTTAGGTGTGCTAATGATGCTCAAAATTCGATCTGTATGATCACTGAATGTCTCGCGGGCAGTGGGACTTCGTCTGTTGCTTTAGAAAATATGAGCGGCTTGTTCTCTTGAAGCAATACTACATACCTGTCTATCCAATTTGCTCCAATGCATTCTCCTTTGTGTTCTTGGGCTATCACAGCCAAGTATAAGACGGTACTGCGTAGTTGCAGTCCATCGAGTCCTTTCGTATTATGTTCATACGAATTGTACCCGCATATATCCTCAGTCTCCACTCTTAGTCTGCCATAATTCTTTCACATGCCCCACACAGGTAGGTACCGGTGACTCTACGCCTCGAGCAATTATAATACTCATACTGAAATCATTCCCTGTACCCCTGCAAGCATCTACATGCTGTATAATATGTTTTCCTATACAAAATGCTCTATAAATCAGCCAATCAGAGCAAAGTATCGGTGGTATGGTGTAAGTTAGCTCTCCACCTCACACACGTAACTGACTTGACTAACATCATTATAGCTAGTGGTATGACGTCACGTTGTGGAACTCTACAGTCCCGTGCCAGCCTGGGTTCGAGTACGTTATGTTCCAAAAATACGGTTGTCTACGTTACTAACTGTCTGCAGTTCCCAGTACTGCCATCGCTCTTGCCTCTGAGAGCTTCTTTTTTTCGATATGTCATCAACGTACTGCGGCTTAGAAAATAACGAAAGGGGCTTCGCAAGGTCTTATAGTGAGTTGTGACTTTTCTACGACTTTGTACACACCCGAGATACCTCTTTAGTTACAACTAACCATTACTTCTATTCTTGGGAACTTGGAGGAATCTAAACAGAAATGACAAAGTAATGACATTCATGAAATTCTAAAGAGAGAGAAGGGACCCTGCCCAAAACATTGTTCGAAACGCTGGACTCGGATACAAATCAACAACTGCAACTCGGTGCTGCACTCGCCATCATTTATTTCAGGATAATATCAGAGACCATAACGAGCACTAGCGTGCGCATAGCTGTCACTCGAGTTCTTGTCGCACTACTACCTTAGGATTAGCGTGAGTTCAGCACTCTTGTCCAGTATAGGGGCACCAATTCGAAGCCACGATGTCATTCTTCTTCTGTGTCGCGGTAATATGCTCTTTCTTGGTCGCTGTTACAAGTGTTGTCTTTGGCTGGCCATAGTAAATCCCGGGATACGGGTATGGGCAATGAAAATCGGTGGAGACGACGGTCGGGTACAACGGATCGGAGTCGCTGGAAGGAGTCTGTGAAGGCTTTCTGGTTGTCTTTGCGGTATTAATAGGTGTGCGTGTGGGCTTAGGGGCGCTGATAGGGCCATGAGCCCGACTTACCTCCGACACAAAGCCAGATAGATTGTCCGTTTAATGGTCGTCGGAATCATCATAGTGAGGTTTTCTGCACCTTTAGAGACAAAGCTATCAGAGTCTGTCAGGACCCCGTGAAGCAGTTCGTGTTCCCGGTGCCCAATATCATACTGCTTCAAGGTCCTACGGCTGAAAGTGACCATTTGCCGGTCGTTTCCTTGGAAGTAGCCCGTAGCCTTGGGAACAAGATGCGCGAGGGCAACCGGCATGTTTATAACTGGAACAATGACGACCGCGGTTGAGGGCTGCCGACTTGTTTCGATAGGTTGAATCACAACCGCCGGCTCCGAGGTAGAGGTTGTCACCGCACTCGGGCTTGATAGTACGCCCCAATCTTTCGATATCGTCGATACACTCGAGCTTGGAGGCGCGTCGGCTACATCTCTCGAGTCCAATTGATAACTCGACATCAACTTCGATAAATCCCATCTTATCCGAACCTGTTTACTCCTGGATTGACGTAATACTCGGGCAACTCGCTTGAGGGACGGACAACACTGAAGTTGACGACACTACCAGGATATGCTTTGCATGTAAGCTCGCATGGATGGGGACGTCAGCCCACGTGGTTTGTTGGGGAAGTGCGGATGATGTTGAGGCAAAGGCTGAGAAAGAAGGTAGAAGCTCAGGC
Source organism: Parafenestella ontariensis (assembly GCA_021596325.1). Taxonomy (NCBI): domain Eukaryota; kingdom Fungi; phylum Ascomycota; class Dothideomycetes; order Pleosporales; family Cucurbitariaceae; genus Parafenestella; species Parafenestella ontariensis. The sequence continues at coordinate 2,011 of JAKGDA010000001.1, read as the reverse complement.
AAGCCAGGTCCATACTGTAGATAACCACTTAAGGAAACTGCGTATGAAGAATGATGTAATGGGATGGTACTAGATACGATCAAATAATTTGAAGTGCTTGAGGTACTAGGATTGTTAGGTGCCGGTGTAATGACAAGCATCGTTCTCGTTTGTGCTGAGACCTCAAGTGATAGAGGTAGGGTGGTGTTATGGCATGGACACACGGTAGTGTACTCTGTGGTATGAACAAAATGAACGTGCGTGCTGGTAGGGATAATTGAGCCTTAGTTCTGGTCTTCAAGGTGGAGAAGGACAACGCTGCTTACAATCTTCGCAACGAAGAGAGCTGCAGTAATGATGGATAGCATCTGTAGTGGTTGATTCGATGGTTAAGTGTACTCTAGACTACGAAGAAATATTATAAGAGCTGTTATAAGGAGACTACAGAAGGGAAAATTTTCAGCCCCAACCAAGGGATGCATATCCTACAACAGAGAATACCTAGGTCGTTATAATGACCATTCTTTCTGTGCTTATAAAGAGTGACTTGTACCCTGACATCACCTAAAACAGATATAAAGTTTTCTGCAGCATCTCTTCCACGGACAAAGCAAAGTTAGTATTTAGTTGTTGTACAATGTTTTTGAGGCAGCAATAATACGGCGCCGCAACAAGTGATTGCTGACCCAAGCAAGGTTTTTGAAGTACAACAACGCCGAGCCCGCTGACGCTAGCCTATTTATATGTGGGTAGTCTGTAGTTGCTACTTAGCATGTGTGTATGTCTTTGAGATATCTAGCTCTCGATTTGTGACTTGTGGGGGAAGGAACTTGTAGAAACACTAGCCACTTACTTGCGACACTTAGTGGCGAGGTTCTTGAAGTAAGCACCAAATCCTGTTTGAAGTATGAAAATCGTAGGGCTCCTAACACTTGTGATGATAAATATTGGAGGAGGTCTAATGGCGTGCATAACGCAGGGCATCGCGGTATCATACGTTGAAACTTGGTGCAAACCGAGGTAAATAAGGCCTAGGAAAAGTTAAGAGTGAGTGAGTGATAGATGCACTCCAATACGTCTATGTGCAATCCTGGACACTCTTCAAGACCTTGCTGGCCGTGGACAGAAAGGGTGCCGAAGTAGATCATGACTTGGAAGACACGCGTAGAGCTTGTGATTTAACAAGCATTGTGGCTCCCAGTCTTAACACTACAAAAGAACAAACCCCAGCGATAAGTGTCATGCTCCTATCCCGCACGCAGAAAACCAAAAATAATTTACGTCCTAGAACGGTTCTACACTAATATAGAAGAAAGGGAGATAGGCTTTATAAATTGCGAAGAAGAAGAGATATATAAAAGATTAATATTATAGTGCAAGTATTTATAACCCTATAAATAATTATAAATAAACTTAGAATAATATACTTTATAGGCAAACTACTTACCTAGGCAAACTACTTACGCGCTAAGCCCTTACTAAAACCTACTATTACTTATAGTATACTTATAATACTCTAATATAGTAAAGTATTACTAACCTTAAAAGAATATTAGATATAGCTTACTTTTTAGGCTATTAAATAAGATATAAAGCTTTTTTAATAATATACTACTATAATCTATAAAGTCTTTTAATAAACCCTTAGTAATTAATATACTAGAATCCTTTTATAATAGAATTATATACCTAACTTAATAAGGGTTTATTTAATAAAAGAGGTAGTTATTATATAGTATATACTTAACCTTAATATATAAGAATACCTACTTTAGCTTACTAATATAAAGGCTATAGCTAATTCCTTACTTATAGAATATAATAAACTACTTATTAGTAAAAACTAGGCTAGTATCTTTATTAAATATTACTTTAAACTTTATATTAGGTTTAGTTAAGTATATAACTATAAAAAAGCCCTTTATAAAGAACTTAATATAATATAAGCCTAGTTCTAGCTAGTAGAGAATATAAAAGTAAAGTATAGTATTATAAATAAGAATACTTATAACTTTAATAAAATAAGCTTTAT